>CM061242.1:89035387-90285387 GCA_030848705.1 Heracleum sosnowskyi
TAAGCACTCAAGTTCCATTAATAAAAATCAAACGTCTCGCTCTCGGTCATCTATAACCTCATGACGTTCCGTAACTCTTAAGTCACAAGTTTGGGGTGAAAATCTATTCACAAATCCCATGTACTTTTCCTTTACCATTTCCTGGTTTTAAATCCTCCCTTTAAGGGTATTTCACTCGTGCAACCTTCGTTCGCGTATTTATATAAAATCGAAAAATTATCTTTTTAACACGAAACCTTCTAGGTTCCTTTCCTAACTGTCCATACTAATATCCATTTTAATATCTCGATCCAAGTCCATTTTTAAAGGGTTTGATCACAATCTCAAAGTTCATGCAGTGAACTACTTAGTTATCCGTAACCGCTTTTACTAAAACGGATGTTTCTCCTAAACCGTAAATCGAAACGATACGATTCTTTCGCTAAAATAAACTAGGAAACAGGGCCTACATGCTCATGGTCAGAAACTTTATGTTTATGCCCTGTATTGCAACCATGGTTTCTGTCTAAACTACCTAAGTAAAATCCGACATGGTAACGGCGCTTAAGCGTACTTCCCGTGTTTTTACACACTCAATCCAACTACAAATCAACCATCAACCAACCACCAATCAAACCTCAAACTAATACTACCATTTTCTGTCCAAACAAGGTCATGTCCTAGTTCATAAGTTTACACACAAATCATCCATCAAACATGCTTAAAATCATGCATACATGCTTCATTACTACATAGATCTTTAAACAACCACTTATAACTATTAGATCAAGCATAACCTCAAAAGGGAAAGAAGTTTCATACCTTCCTTGGAGCTTAACAAAGACTATATATGGATGATATATCCTTCCTTGCTCCTTAACTATGCTACTCAAGCCTAAAAACATCAAAACAAAACAAAATCTTATGAGTTTACTATTCACATCACTATTCATCATCAACTTTGAATCCATTTTTGACCAAGCTATAATCCATGGATGAGGCTAAGATTAGAGATCTACCTTGGATATAGGAAGAGGGTGATTTAGAGCCCAAGATCAAGATTTATGGTTGAGTGGAAGTGGTAGAAATTTTCTTAAGGGATTGATTAAGAAAAAGGGGCCGAATGGTTCTTCATTCTTGATGCATCTTTTCTTTGTTTTGTTTTCTTGATTTTCTTTTTGTTTTGTTTTGTCTAAATACACTTAACACTTGTAATCTGATTTGTGTGGCCATAATCAAGACTTGTCACCAATGACAAGGCTCCTTTTGTATTTGTGGTGGTGGTGAAAGTGGTGACAAGGTGGTGATTCATCACCTTGTCATCACTTGTCATGCTTATGTCATTCTATTGCATCATGCTTATGTCATTATTTGTATCCTCAATCCTCTTATATATTGCACTTGATGATCTCATATAATACTCCTCCTTTGGTTATGGTTTAATCCACAATTTATTACTCTTTTGTTTCGCGATAGTTTCAAGGGGTTTTAAAAAAACGTTTCTCTGTACCAAAGCTAGGGGATACTTCCTTGATCTTTCCATTACCTTGGTTTAATATATGATCCTAGATTTCTCACCTTGGTTTAAGGTATGATCATGGATTTCTCATTCTACATACTTTCTCAAAACGATCAAATCAATACATCCTCGATTGTCCGATGAATAGTGATCAAAATTTAAAGTTGGAATCTCCTGATTCTGATCGCGTTTACATTCTTTTATTCTTCCTATACATCAATAATATAACCTCGAAACATTCATTCCATGTCTTCCATATAGGGTGGTCTGAAAAATTTTCCATCAGCAAATTTACTATTCATCAAATTTTTTTAACTAAGTCCAAAATTTGGGGTTATTACATCAACTCCATCAAGGATTAGCGACCAAGGTGTACAAACCTAATAGGAGTCAGCCTCCTACAAAGAAGGATTCAAAATCCTGATCTAAGAAGGTGACTTGACCCCAAGTCGCCCAATTCTACCCTAAATGCAGGGCTCCTGACGCCTATATAAATGACCTGATCCTTCAAACAGAACTACATTTTTGGCTTGATTCTTAGCAATAGTTGAGATACGTAGGCATCTTGTGAGGGCAGATTCAGCCACAAAACACGAGACCAGCCATTAAAGCTTGAAGCTCTTAAACCCTAGCATTAACTTCGAAAGTATAGTTTTTATTCCACAACACATACTAATATTAAATAAAATGTAATACAATATTTCAAAGGTGTTTACAACATACATTGCAGAGTAGACACCAGGATCATAACCTATAACCCAGTACATTAACTGACAAACTCACCATAGTTTTATTTTACAAATATTACATTAATAACAATTCATATATTACTACACACTACTTAGAGTACCATCAAGATCATAATCAATTTTATAAGATCAACATAATTTCTCCTTTTCCTAAGTGGACGCCTGGCCATGATCAAGCCTTGCTGTAACAAAAATAAATAGTTGCAAGTAGTGAGCTAAAAAGCTCAGCAAGCCCAGGGAGATTACAAAGGCAAATATAAGTAACGAGATTAAGCCCTGTAAGAAATTAGGTTCAAGTGAAAAGACAATGGTAACCAACCCATAATCATAACTTCTTACTTTTATTCACATATCGTCGCCAAGGGAGATCAGCCCTTTAGCACTCAACGAACCGCATGCGTCGTGTATTGGCTCAACTAGCCATAAAATTATTAGTACAAATTAATGTACCACTTGTAGTCACATCATGTGGTGACCCTTCCAAATGTCTTATAAACAAGGTTGGGTTACCAAGTCTTTAATAATAACTAGGTTCTTAAATACAAATTAAGTTAATGTGCCTCAATAAAGAAAAGACAAAGAGTAGGTGGTTTAGACAAATAGAGCGGGTGGTTTACAATACAAAATAAGAAATTTTATATGAACAAGGTGAACATGGTATTGAACAGGCAAGAGAAGAAAAATAACAGTGAATTTATATTACAAATTAGCAAGATTCAAAGAGAGGTAGAAACTTGTCTCAATCCTTAGCTACTCACAAAGAATTACCTCTTCACTGTATTATAATTGCCTTCTAGTATAAAATTTATAAACAATAGAGAAATCTAGGTTATAAAATACAACATTGATAAATCATTCTCATGCAACACAACACATTTATCCGGTTGTTTGATAACCTGTATATTCTAGGTCATTTGTTCGAGTGACATCATAAGGCGTCAGTTTTGTTTGTCTTCCATTATAGAACAAAATCATGGGGTTTACAAGAAATGATGGTGATTAGTAGATGGTTACCTCTACACGATTTGTTGGTTTGTGAGGGGAGTTGAGTGAGTGCTACTTCCTTTTCAACCTTTGAGTGACTATAGCCTCGTTCAGCCTACCCTTTTATGATACTTTTAGAATTATATGTTTAGTTTTATTGTGCTAGTGTGGGAAATGAAGAAGAGCGTTCTTGTGTATTATAGGGAAACTTTCCCCGAGTGGTCAAAAATCTAGGCTCTTCTCACCATGCAAGTCAGTTGAATCTAAAGTGATAAGATGTGAATTTTTGGGAATTCAACTACGTGCATGACCAAATTCACTTACCTGACACTTTCGTCTAGTAAAAATAATTTTCCACCTGTATTTTATTATTATCTATTAAAATATTATCTAACAGTTATCACCGGATATTT
Organism: Heracleum sosnowskyi; assembly: GCA_030848705.1. NCBI lineage: Eukaryota > Viridiplantae > Streptophyta > Magnoliopsida > Apiales > Apiaceae > Heracleum > Heracleum sosnowskyi. Next base: position 89,039,032 of record CM061242.1, read on the forward strand.
CATTAGATATGTACATGTATTACTCTAATGTCATGTTGATGCACGTAAGTCTCAATTTTAGGTCTAACATTTGTTAGCAATTGATGTGGGCTAAAATAAGCCCTAAGAACACTTTTAATGCTGCATTAATTAGACCTAGGAGGGTCCAAACACGAGGCCCATTAATAAGGCCCGAAACCACTAGGATGCTTTCAAACCAACGTCCAATATGGAAACCACTAGGATGCTTCCAAACCAATGTCCAACATGGAAACATACATCAACATGGAAACTAACTCTAATAAGAGTTATCCACCGTCAAGGAGGTTGCTTGGTCACCTCATCTCATCTCATCTCAAGACACGTCTTGGACACAACTCTAAACGTCATCCACGACGTTGGCTTCATCCTTGAATAAGGACATACAAGTCACTACGTCCTTGGTGTGCCCTAGCCGCCACAGCCCCATGGGCATCACCAAGAACTACGTTAGCTTGATCCTTAACAAAGGTACGTAGGCAGTTTGTGAGGACTGTGCAGTCTCAAAACACGAACGCAGCCATAAACAAGCTCAAAGCTCTAACCCTAGCATTAAATACCCGCCGTTATTCAAACCACAATTTTGTTCCACAACATTTGGCGTCGTCTGTGGGAAGAAGACAACAACCATGGTTAACACATAGAGAACATCAATCACCACTGAATCCACTATCATCACTTTTGTTCCTACTGCACGGAACAAGGGTCGTTACCCATCATCACAGAGGTGGTTTCTCAACCACAAGGGTCGTTACCCATCACAACGGAGGTGGTTTCCCAACCATAAGGGACAAATCCTCAAGCTTCTATACCCCAGAACGAGATAACCCGTCAATCATCAGGGACAAACCCCCTTCAGATGCTTGTCTCACCACTCGACTATAGCCTTCCCCATGGTGCACAAATCTCCACCACTTTGCTCCATGTGAGCATCAATCCTACTTATGGATTGCCTAACTACTCCTATGAATCAGGAGGAAGCGGCCATGCACCCAGAGTCCATGAACCGTATGAACCAACCTACGTTCAAGGGTCAGGACTTGTCCATGAACAAGGATACCTGGATTACTCGGGACCCTATACTGACGACTCCTCGTCCGATGAAGGCCGAGATCAAACTCCCAGGAGAAGAAGAGCTAGCAAGGAACCCCTTGAAAGGAGGACCCGGGGGGCAACTGTAAAGGCGCCTATGACTGCTATGGAGAGGATAAAGGCTCATGAAGCCGAGATCAGGAAGCTAAAGAAAGATATGGAGATAGGGCAGCAAAAGAGGCAGACTCACCCTTTGAACCAGGGGACGGTAGATGTTCCCGTGATTGATTTGGAAAGACCCCCAAGAAGGCGAGTAAGAGTTAGGACTCCAAGGGCGGAGATCCCGAGATTAGATCCTCGTGTTTTGATGCAACTGGGTGATCCAGATGATCCCATTCAACCCTTCACTGAAGAGGTAATGGCCGCTCACGTATCAAGGAAATTTAAGATGCCTACTCTCAAGGCATATGACGGTACGGGCGACCCCGCAACCCATGTAAGGACTATTAAGAATGCACTATTGCTGCAACCAATCACGGATGCCCTTAAGTGAAGGACATTTCCTCAAACCCTGAGGGCATGACTCAAAGATGGTATAGTCGTTTGTCGTCCAACTCTACAGTTGTTTTAGAGATTTGAGCACGGCTGTTAGGAACTATGTTGTTTCTTGATGATAACTAGATTAACTTAGTAAAAATTGTATAAGGAAAATGTAGCCTTCAACGGATAGCATGATTTTGCAGTATCCGTAGAAGGATAGCTTATCTATGGATAAGACTCAATGTAACATGCTTGTGTAATCCTGACGTATAATCCTGAGATGCAATCCAGATATGCAATCCTGATGTGCAGTCTTGATGTGTATTCCTGATTTGTAATCCTGATGTTGAAGTTGAAGTATTAGTTTTTAGGCTGAATAAGTCATGTTGACTATTGATGGATATGTAGAATAGGGAGGCTAATTGTAAATAGTCTATGCCTTGTAATTTTACATAAGTGAAATTAACTGTCTACAGATAGAAACACTAGCCTTCTACGGATGTGGACAAATGTACTGTCTACGGATAACAGTACTAGCTATCTACGGATGTGATCAAGATACTATCAACGGATACAACTCAAATGACTTCTACGGATACACACCTTGTGAAAGGGATAAGTCAGACAGTGCACATGGGTTGACAGACTACATAAAGCATGGAAACCAGTATTTCTAGAAACGCACGGGAAGAAAGTAGCATTCTGTTTGTATGGTCAAAAAGTAGCATTTTTATAAAAGGCAATCAATCAAGAAGGGCAAGCTACCAACACATGGACCACTACTCAGAATGGAGAAACAAGGATCTTGAACAGATTTACTTTTAGTATTATTGACTGTTCAAAATATCTTGTAAACTGATAAGTGGATTTCATATTCGCTTGGAACGCCCTAAATCGGCTTAAATTGATCGTTTGTACTCAAGTACGTGGTGTTTTTAATGTGTTTTGAGTTAGTATGTGCAGAGTTGCTTCGTCAGCAGAGTTGTGGAGTTTCTGTGGTTGTGTGGAGGTATTTGAGCATAATGGTGAAGGCCAAGCGATTGCGGAGCTGGAGAATGTGGAGAATTGCCAAAGAAATGCAAGTTGAAGAAATTTTTCAGAAAGTAGGCGCGCCCGCGCCCAACCAAGCGCGCCCGTGCCCTAGAGGAATCATTTCAAGCGCGCCCGCGCCCTGATAGGCGCGCCCTCCCCTGAAAAATGCTGGAAAAGGCAATTTTGATTCTGAAAAGGAAACCAGCTGAAGACCAGTCAACCCTATGGCCTATATAAACTATTGGTGGACGATTTATGAGATATACATTGTCTTACATACATACATATCCATCCACCGGTGAGGAGAACAAGAAGACGGCTGATTACGAAGATCTAGTTTTCAACTTATCTTTGTATTCTTCTAATTAGGCGATACTTTGGATTCTCGTTGGTTTTGTTTTTCTTAAACTTTATCTCTAGTACTTTATTCAGTATTCCAGACATATTTATTATCATGTTTTCATCAGAACCCACGATGATGAACGGTTCGATTATGAACTAATCGTCGTCGTGGGATTCTAACAGATTTATTTATGGATTTCAGTAGTTAATAGTTTTAAAGATGTGTGTGTGATGGCTAATTGATATCCTAGTTTGGTTGTGCTTATTCTTCTTGGATGCGTAGCTAACATCTAAGTTGTTTATTAATCTCTATTGATTGCGAAAGTGGATATAGAGATTTAGAACTTGCCATGCTAGCATAGGTTTATGTATGTTTGTCATGCATGATTCGTAGGTGATTTTAACCATCTTACCTGCCCTATGTAATCTGAATGGATAACTTGCTCGTTAAACCGTTATGTTTTCAAATCTTATAGACATATAGGGTCTAAGCATAATCGGTGTCTGCCCAACTTTTATCTCTTTTGTGGATGTTTGAGTGGTTTGGTATACGTATACTGAAAGGTAGTGTGTACTGATTTCGTGTTATCCGATTAGTTGTCGTGACCGTCACATGCATTGATTAAAGACAAAAGACTCTGAATGAAGTATTTAATGAAGTTAGGATCCCATGTTTTATTCTCATAAGTAAATCAACAGCAATCTTTAGTTTAATATAGTCTTGGTATTTATAATTTAGTTAATCAAAAACCAACTTTGATACTTGTCTTAGCATTGAACAATAGCCATACATTGTTGCATAGGTGCAAAACTATAATAACCAAAGCAGTCTCTGTGGGAACGAACTCTACTTATTCTTATATTACTTGTGACCGCGTATACTTGCGTGATATTGTGCGAACAAGTTTTTGGCGCCGCTGCCGGGGATTCGGTGTTATTTATATAGTTTATGTGTTTGTCATCAGTGGTCGTTAAAGTTCACTGACTCAGATTTTTCTCTCATCAATTTTACTTTGTTTGGTGTGTTTCAATTACTTTAGTAAGCGTGTATGCGAACACGTTCTCAATCTCGGAAAGAAGAACTTGAATTAAGTCTAGTTATGGGAGAACCAGCAGCAACAGAAACGAAGGCTTTGAAGGACTATTCTCAGCCAAAGATCAATGACATTCAATCTAGCATTGTCAGGCCGGCTATTGCAGCTAATACTTTTGAAATCAAGCCTGGCACGATTCAGATGGTGCAGAATTCAGTTCAGTTTGGGGGTGCTCCAATGGAAGATCCTAATATGCATATTAGGGATTTCATTGAGATCTGCGACACCTTCAAGTTCAACGGAGTGTCAGAAGATGCTGTGAAATTGAGACTTTTCCCATTTTCGCTGAGGGATAAGGCTAAGGGCTGGTTGCACTCTCTACCAGCAGGTTCTATTGCTACATGGGAGGATCTTGCTCAGAAGTTTCTTACTAAATTCTTCCCTATGGCTAAAACAGCTACAATCAGGAATGCTCTTACTCAGTTTGCACAGCAGTCTGGAGAAACTTTATGTGAAGCTTGGGAGAGTTACAAAGAGATGCTTAGGAAGTGTCCTCATCATGTAATGCCTGATTGGATGGTGATCAACTACTTCTATAATGGTCTGGGAGGTCAATCTCGACCAATGCTTGATGCGGAATCAGGTGGAGCTCTTTGGGCTAAAAGCTACGATGAGGCTTATGAACTTATTGAGATGATGGCTGCTAATGAATACCAGAATCCAACTCAGAGGTTATCACAAGGCAAGGTAGCTGGAGTTCTGGAAGTAGATGCAGCTACGGCAATTGCAGCTCAGCTGAAGGCTTTGTCAATGAAGGTGGATTCCTTGTCTAACTATGGAGTTCAGCAGGTGGCTAGTGTGTGTGAGCTATGTGCAGGTGCACATGACACGACTCAATGTGCCATATCTAATGAATCGGCACAGTTTGTGAGCAATTTCCAAAGACCACAGTAGCCAGTGCCTAATGCTTATCATCCCAACAACAGGAACCATCCTAACTTCAGTTGGAGTAACAATCAAGGTGGTCAGAATCAACCACAACAGCCATATCAGCAGTATGGAGCTAGGCCATATAATCCTTCTGGACAACAGCAGCAGTATGCTCCAAGGCAACCATATCAACCACCAGGGTTTCAACAACCATCTCATGGCAATGCTGGTCAGTCATCTAATGAAAAATCTGAATTGGAAGAATTAAGGCTAATGTGCAAGAGCCAAGCTGTTTCCATCAAGACTCTGGAGAATCAGATCGGTCAGATTGCCAACGCCTTGTTGAATAGACCACATGGAACTCTCCCTAGTGATACGGAAGCTAATCCGGGCAAAAAAGAGGTCAAGGAACATGTAAAAGCAGTTACCTTGCGTTCTGGAAAGGTTACGAGTGACCAGAACTCAGAAAAGGCAGAAAACGAAAAAAATTTGAATTCCCAGCAGAAGGTGGAGCGCGCCCGCGCCCTAGGGTGCGCGCCCGCGCCTGACATTTTGCCAGAAGTTGAAGAAAAAGAGGAAAAAGCAAGTTTGGGGGAAACGATGCGGAGAAAAATGACCATTCTACTGAGAAATCTGTTCTGAAGCAAGCTACAGAGACCAAGGAGGTCTATCCTCCTCCACCATTCCCTAAACGACTTCAAAAGCAGAAGTTGGACAAGCAGTTTGCTAAATTTCTGGAGGTTTTCAAGAAGTTGCAGATCAACATACCTTTTGCGGAAGCTCTAGAACAAATGTCGAGCTACGCAAAGTTCATGAAGGGTATTCTATCTCGGAAGTTGAAACTCGAGGAGTTGGAAACCGTTGCTTTGACAGAAGAATGTAGTGATATTCTATAGCAGAAGTTACCTCCTAAACTCAAGGATCCAGGGAGTTTCACCATACCGTGCACAATCGGCAATCTATCTTTCAACAAGTGCTTGTGTGACTTGGGAGCTAGTATTAATCTGATGTCGTTGTCTGTCTTCATGCAACTTGGACTTCCTGAGCCTAAACATACTACTACGTCTTTACAGCTGGCTGATCGGTCGATTACATATCCAAGAGGTATAGTGGATGATGTTTTGGTTAGAGTGGATAAGCTCATTTTTCCTGCTGATTTTGTTATTCTGGACTTTGAGGAAGACAAGAAGATTCCGATTATCTTGGGAAGACCGTTCTTAGCTACAGGCCGAACTTTGATCGATGTGCAGAAAGGAGAGCTTACAATGAGGGTTCAAAATCAGAAGGTCACTTTTAACGTGTTCAAGGCGATGAAATTTCCAACTGAGGAAGAAGAGTGCTTTAAATTGGAGATGGTCGATTCTGTCGTCAATACAGAGATTGAACAACCGCTGAAGTCAGATACAGTGGAGAGAGTCTTGATAGGGGATTCTGATATCGAAGACGAAGAAAGAGCAGAGCAACTTCAGTTTTTGAATGCACCTCCGTGGAAAAGAAAAATTGATGCTCCATTCGATTCTCTTGGATTAGCAGAGCTGAACAATTCTCAGGAGCGACTTAAACCATCTATGGAAGAAGTTCCTACACTTGAACTCCAACCACTGTAGGATCAATTGAGGTATGGTAAAGTCTATGAGAGCAACAGGCTATATAAGGAGAAGGTTAAGGACTGGCATGAAAGAGGGGTGGTGAAACATTCATTTGTGCCTGGTCAGCTAGTTCTGCGTTTCAAGTCCCGCTTCAGATTTTTCCAGGAAAGCGTAAGTCAAGGTGGTCGGAACCTATCACGGTGAAATCAGCATTTCCGCATGATGCAGTAGAGATTTTCCATAAGTTTCCGGACGAAGCGTTCAAGGTTAATGGTCAGTGGCTGAAGCATGACGTTGGTAATACGGTGAACCGTGAGTCGACGTTCACCGTTCTTGCGACTGGATGAAAAAGGATTCACGTTAAGCTATTGACGTAAAACAAGCGCTTCGTGGGAGGCAACCCATGCGAATATGCAGTATTAGTATTCTGTTTAAAAAAAAAATCATGAACCGTAGCAGAGCGCGCCCGCGCAGGGTTACTGTTCACAGAAAAAAAAAAGCAAAAAAAAAACAAAAAAACAAAAAAAGAGTTTGTGTTGTTTCCCCCTAGGATACATCTGAGATTCAGCGAGAAGTTGATAGGTCTAGTTTTAGTGATACTCAGTATAGGCGGCTGACTCGGCGTATAGACGCCATGCATGACATTCATCGCCGTTTTGCTCAGGATTTGACTGAGGCTTTGAGTACTGCATTCAGAGCCACTGGAGTTGATGTTGCTTGGCCTGACTTTGGAGCTGATTCTGTTTATCCACCACCGGATACACCACCCGAGGAGGGTGGTCCTGCTGATGATTAGGTATGCTCTGCAACTTTCCTTGTTATTACCTTCAATGAGGACATTGAATATTGTAAGTTTGGGGGTGATAATTAAGGAATAGTAATGTTAGTGTGTGTGTTCATATAGGTTTCATATTGCATATTTAGTTAGTTCATTCATATCTTTGCATGTTTTGTCATATAGAGCATTCTGTTTGCATTTATATCTATCATGTGAGTCCATTTAGTTGCATAGCATGCATATTTCATGATCCTTTAGGAATTGACTATTTCTGTTGGTGAGTCGATGTTGATAGGAGTGCGGTAGTGATGAATAGAGGGTTGATTAAGTTCCTAGGAATTGACTTGCATGCCAGAAACAAATTAAATTCATAAGTCTCCTTGGTTGCTTTTAGATTTGATCAGACCATGTTTGTTTGGATGTTTGAATTTAATCACTTGCTTATATTCAGAATGTCTTCTATTCTCTTGAAATTGAAAGAAGCACTTAAGTCTAAGTTTGGGGGAAACCAGGGATTTCATGCTAGTTGTTAATAAAGGCTAGGCGTCAAATGGCTAGTAGCCGCTCATTGAAAAAATTAGTCTAGGGTAGGATGAGGAAAAGCAAAGCGCACTCATTCCGAAAATTGAAAAAAAAAAGAGAAAAGAAAAAGAAAAAAGAAAAGTTGTGTTAGTTGTTTTATGCAGAATTGATCAGGTTGAGCACTTTAATACTCGAGCAATTAAGTTCTAGGGGACTTTGTGCCTAGTGACCTAAGACTTTTCCGGTCTGGGATCCACTAACCTAACGCTCGCTACATGGGTATTATTGTATAAGCCTTTTGGGGTCTCAACCATTGTACGGTCAAATAAGCATGTGTGCAGTAATAAAGCATGAATTCCTGTCTAGCTCAAGTGGATTTTGAGGTGTCTCTAAGTGGTTTCTTGTGTCTAGAGTTCATTCTGTTTATAAGCTTGTGGTTGTTTTGGTGAAGAATGAGATATGGTCTTGATTTAGTTTGAGAGTATATTGATGAGCATTGCACACATGCACGTTTCTGTGTTTGTATGGTTAGTATAAGGGAATTTGGTCGAACTCTGTTTGAAAGATTGCATTCCTTTTGATGTTGGCTTGTTGATTGGTTATGGTTAGTTTGAGGGGATCGTTTGCATTATCATATTAGTTGCATTCATGCATTGCATTATATATATATAAAGTCTGTTTATGCTTGAGGACAAGCATCGGTTTAAGTTTGGGGGTGTGATAAGTGGATTTCATATTCACTTGGAACGCCCTAAATCGGCTTAAATTGATCGTTTGTACTCAAATACGTGGTGTTTTTAATGTGTTTTGAGTTAGTATGTGCAGAGTTGCTTCGTCAGCAGAGTTGTGGAGTTTCTGTGGTTGTGTGGAGGTATTTGAGCATAATGGTGAAGGCCAAGCGATTGCGGAGCTGGAGAATGTGGAGAATTGCCAAAGAAATGCAAGTTGAAGAAATTTGTCAGAAAGTAGGCGCGCCCGCGCCCAACCAAGCGCGCCCGCGCCCAACCAAGCGCGCCCGCGCCCTAGAGGAATCATTCCAAGCGCGCCCGCGCCCTGATAGGCGCGCCCTCCCCTGAAAAATGCTGGAAAAGGCAATTTTGATTCTGAAAAGGAAACCAGCTGAAGACCAGTCAACCCTATGGCCTATATAAACTATTGGTGGACGATTTATGAGATATACATTGTCTTACATACATACATATCCATCCACCGGTGAGGAGAACAAGAAGACGGCTGATTACGAAGATCTAGTTTTCAACTTATCTTTGTATTCTTCTAATTAGGCGATACTTTGGATTCTCGTTGGTTTTGTTTTTCTTAAACTTTATCTCTAGTACTTTATTCAGTATTCCAGACATATTTATTATCATGTTTTCATCAGAACCCACGATGATGAACGGTTCGATTATGAACTAATCGTCGTCGTGGGATTCTAACGGATTTATTTATGGATTTCAGTAGTTAATAGTTTTAAAGATGTGTGTGTGATGGCTAATTGATATCCTAGTTTTGTTGTGCTTATTCTTCTTGGATGTGTAGCTAACATCTAAGTTGTTTGTTAATCTCTATTGATTGCGAAAGTGGATATAGAGATTTAGAACTTGCCATGCTAGCATAGGTTTATGTATGTTTGTCATGCATGATTCGTAGGTGATTTTAACCATCTTACCTGCCCTATGTAATCTGAATGGATAACTTGCTCGTTAAACCGTTATGTTTTCAAATCTTATAGACATATAGGGTCTAAGCATAATTGGTGTCTGCCCAACTTCTATCTCTTTTGTGGATGTTTGAGTGGTTTGGTATGCGTATACTGAAAGGTAGCGTGTACTGATTTCGTGTTATCCTATTAGTTGTCGTAACCGTCACATGCTTTGATTAAAGACAAAAGACTCTGAATGAAGTATTTAATGAAGTTAGGATCCCATGTTTTATTCTCATAAGTAAATCAACAGCAATCTTTAGTTTAATATAGTCTTGGTATTTTGTTTAGATAATTTAGTTAATCAAAAACCAACTTTGATACTTGTCTTAGCATTGAACAATAGCCATACATTGTTGCATAGGTGCAAAACTATAATAACCAAAGCAGTCTCTGTGGGAACGAACTCTACTTATTCTTAGGGATTAACAAACATAACAACTATACACCAGACAAGTATGCTCCTAGGAAAACTTGTGTAAAGTGTGGTAGTGTTAATCATTTATCTACCAATTGCAAAACTGTTAAAAATTCATCTGTTCAAATGTCAATGCTTGTACCCAATATGCCTATGCCTGCTATGCATAACATGTTTGCTCATACTGATCATGCATCAAATTTGTATGCCAACATGCCATTTTTTTCAAATCCATATATGAATTCATTCAAAATGCCACAAATGACATGGAGCATGCCACACATGAATGCTATGTATGCACAGAATTCTCAAATGCCTGCATCAAACATGTATGCGTATGAACATCCTCAGCATGTTGTCTCTCAGAGGTCAACACCCAGGGTCAAGGTTGATTTAACTCAACCTGAGATTAAGGTGCAAAATGAAAAGAAAGACAAAACTAAAGCTAACAGGAAAGGACCCAAGGAAACTTGGGTACCAAAATCAACTTGATTTGGTTTTGTTGTGTGCAGGGATACAGAAAGAATCTATGGTACTTAGACAGTGGTTGTTCTAGGCAAATGACTGGAGATTCTACCCTGCTCACAAAGTTTGTGGAGAAAGTTGGCCCTGGCATTACCTTTGGAGATGACAGCAAAGGTTACACTAAGGGATATGGCTTGATTACAAAGGAAAATGTCATCATTGATCAAGTATCACTAGTTGATGGACTTAAGCACAACTTGCTGAGTATCAGTCAACTATGTGATAAAGGTTTCTCAGTTTTATTAAATCAAGGAGCCTGTGTTGTTTCAAGCAAAGAAAACAACAATGTGGTGTTCACAAGACACAGAAGAGGTAATGTGTAAATAGCTGACTTCAACTCAACAAGTTCAGATTCTATCACTTGTCTTCTGAGTAATGCAAGTAAAGATGAGAGTTGGTTATGGCACAAAAGACTGTCACATTTGAACTTCAAGTCAATAAATGATCCGGTAAGAAGAGACCTAGTAAGAGGACTTCCTCAGTTCGAATTTTCCAAGGATGGACTCATCAATTGAGCAACCTCTACAGCTGTTACACATGGATTTATTTGGACCAGTAAATGTCATGTCAATCTCAAAAAAAAAAAAGAATGCCTTGTGATTGTGGATGATTTTTCAAAATTTACATGGACATACTTCCTGCACTCTAAAGATGAGGCAAGTAAAATCATAATCAATCACATCAAGGCTGCTAACAATCATCCTGATCTCAAAGTAAGATGAATCAGGAGTGACAATGGCACTGAGTTCAAGAATTCAACAATGAGGCTATTTTGTGAGGAGAATGGAATTATTCATGAGTTTTCTACAGCCAGGACACAACAACAAAATGGAGTGGTGGAAAGGAAAAATAGAACTCTAATCGAGGCTGCAAGAACAATGCTAGGAGAATCAAAGTTACCCACTTATTTTTGGGCTGAGGCAGTTAACACTGCATGTTTCACTCAAAACATCTCTTTGATCAATCTGGCAAAAGGGATGACTCTATATCAGCTGTTCAAAGGAAGGAAACCATCCTTGAATTTTCTACATGTCTTTGGATGCAAAAGCTTTGTATTGAGAAACCAAGGTGAACATCTTGGAAAATTTGAGTCAAAGGCAGATGAAGCCACTTTTGTGGGATATGTAGCTGGAAAAGCCTACAGGGTTTTCAATCCCAGAATCAACATTGTCATGGAATCTGTACATGTTGTTTTTTATGATGCCAGAATTCAAGGTCTCTCTGATGAAGGTTGTTGGTCCTTGACTATTGCAGAAGGGGGGGTTGAATGCAATACTGATAAATTACAATCTCCGTTTCAACAACAAAAACTAAGGTTAACTTATATCAGTTTATTGAATTGCAAACAAACAAACACACGAGTATTTCTCACAAAATAAATGTTTTATTTATTTTGCAATGGGTTGCTACAACCTCATGAAAATGTTTGTTTTCTTGAGCTTCGGTTTCTCGAGTGATTACAAAGAATGGATTGAGAGATAGTCTAAGTAGACTAATCCTATCACTATCAACACGGGTCTTGTGAACCTGCTGTCATTTTCATGTGGCAGCTTCTTACAAATTGCCTACCCATGATTCTTTCCTAAATTTCTATACAAACAGTTTATCAATACAAAACAAAGCAATCTAGAAACATTCTATATTAAGGTAACACAATTCAGTAGATGTAGATTTGTCATACTCTGGAATTGGTGAGCTTTGTCATGTGATCTCTCAAGCTTCGGTCGTAGTCTTGCAGACCTATTGCAGTGTTGGAATACTGCAACACGCCTGTTTCTTGAACATCCAAACTGTCACAAGTTTGACTGGGTTGTTCCCCAATACAAATTTTATCCCTTCATGACAGTATCCTGATGGCTGAGCTTGCTGTCACAGGAATGCACTTTTGGTGACAGTAAGAATCCCTGCATAAGGTACTGTAAGGATTTCCAAGCTTGCTGTCAGGCTAAGGTAAAGTTGATGTCCGAGGGCTTCCGCCAATGTTGCTGTCAGAGTGAATGTACTGTCATTACTTGTAACTTCATTGTAAAAGATGAACTCATAACTCATAAAATAAAAGATGAAGTTGCAAGGATTTATTGTAACTTCATTTTTTGAACATTTTTCAAATTCCCTGCCAACATGATCGGTAAACCTTTCAATACATGTTGCAGAATTATCCATAACTGGATGATGAACTAATACTGGAGCATTGTCGCGCAGAAGCCACAACCTTTACGATGATCAGTCGTACGTTGTGCATCTCACCATTTGTTTATCTACATGTAGAAGGAAGAACCGACGGATTTACTTGTCCACCGCCCGGTGGATTTACTTGTCCACCGCCCTCTGGAACCACCCGGCCAACGGTTGGGCCATTGATGGACCGGCGCCACTTAGCCACTTACTCGGCTCCTAGTTCGAATAAAATCCATGACTCTGAAACGTAAAGTTCGTCCTCATTTCCCCAAGTATATTACTCGTTGATAGGACTCCACAAAGTAGTCGTATCTAATTGGAAAGGAAAATTTACCAATATTTCCCAAGCTATTGCTTGTTAATGGATATCGACTTGTTCCATCAATTTACTCCTCGATCGTTGAGGTAGTAACACAACATTTGACTTGCAGCAATTAAATTGCTCAGAGAAAATATCTGTCCCCTGACAGTTTTGAGTTGAGAGTTTAAAATGAGTAGCTGTTAGGTCCTGATAAGTTTGTAGAAGGGGGGTTGAATACAAACTATACCGTTTTATCGAAATTTGTTCGTTTAAGATTAAACAATTTAGAACAAATTAATACGGAATAAAAACTGAAACAATATTCAAGTTAAATAGAAACTCTATTAAACTTGAGGGGTGTTACAATTTTGATCACTGATTACAAAGAACTTAATAAAACAAATCTAGAATAAATTCGACATGAATTTATCTATTTTTGTAATAAAAAGGATCGAATACTAAAAAGTAGTTCGATATAAAATCTAGGGATTATGATCCGCTAGAAAGTCAAAGTAGTACAAGAGATACAATTCTTATGGATTAAATGTTAAGAATCATTACAAGAATTAAATCTCTGGCAGAAATTAAAGGCTTTGCAGTTGAGAAATAAAGATAGAGAAATGGAATATCAGGTGCTGTGTCTTTTGTTCTTTTTTTTTGTTGTTGTAATGTAATGTCATCCTTTGTAAAAGTCTCCTGTCATGTATTAATACCACTTGCATTTCTTTTTAATCCTTCACGTGCAATCCACATTCAACAGAAGTGAATTTAGCCTTGGAAGACTTGCAGGAATACAATGACTTTGGCCTTGGAAGACTTTCGAGAAGACAAGGAATGCATTAGGAAGACATTCGGGAAAACTTAGATTTGGCTTAGGAAGACAATCGGGAAGACTCACTTGTGAGTCTTCCTAGTTTAAAAAACTAAGTCTTCCTAGTGCAAACCTAAGTCTTCCTAGTTCAAATTTATTCTAATTTAAATAATTAACTAAATAAATTATGTATTAAATTAATTCTTTGCAGAATTAATTTAATAAATAATATACTTAATAATATTAATTATTTATAAGAGAATAAATGGAATTAGTTGCCTTCTCATTTAATTCCAGAATCACTTAAAACTTATATAAATAACAATCAAAATAGTACGTTGACACTCGATGCACTGTCTGGTTCATGAGTGACTAACGACAATGTCTGTTCTTTATCTATTTGACTTTAAGTAGTGATTCACTTCCTTCTCATTCAAGAACTCTGTAACCAGTATCTTTTTCTGTCACCACTTGAAATCTCCGTCACTTTAATAAATCCACTGAGCTTGAATACTTCATTGAGGCTTGATCAATAAATTGAGCTTCTTTCAATGTAGAATCACTTCAAGTCTGTAGATGACTTTAATCTTCATTCTTTGACAGATATAATCTTCTGAGATTCCTGTGACATTTGATTATTATTATTTACTTATTACATCTTAATTAAAGTTGAGTAGAATCCTCGGTGTTTACAAATAGGACTAGACATATGCCTTTCAATCTCCCCCTATTTGTTTGTTAGACAATAACAACCAAATACTCTAGAGGATAACTCAACTAAAACAAGAAAAGATAAGACTTTTAAGAGCCAAGCAAATAATAAAAAGTTCTGGATTAAATATAACAAATTCCAGATTCAAACAATAAAGATAAATACAAGATAGATGTTCCTCTAGCCTGAACAAATGATAAATTTCCCTATCTTGATTTACCTAGCTCTAAAGATATAACATTTACAAATTGAGCTAACTACATCATGCCTTTAGTCTCTAATTTCACCTTCTTCAGCTTCTGCCAAGGTGACTAGAAGATCTTTGTCAAGGACACGATCACTTTCAGAAACCACACCACTTGGCATTACTGGTTGATTGGTGATCTTCTTCAATCTATTCTTCATCTGAGCATATCTTGGAATTTTCTCCGTGCAGTAGTCTGAAATCATATCAGCAACTTCAGACTTCTCTACAGAAGCAAACCCGGAAGTTCTAAGAAGATTCTCCAACTTCACTAGTTGCATAGCAGTCTGTAGCTTCATGGAATCAGGATCCAGCCTCACAGTCTCTAAAGTTGTACCTCTGTAGATTTTGACTTCATAAGGAAAATGTACAACTTGAGGACTGGCCTTCATAGCAGAATCTCTAAGCCGGTCATATAGAAGCTCATTCAAGCAAGAAGATCTCTTTACTTTACTCATCAGAATCCACAATTCAGATAGAGATCTTCTTTGTAGGAGGTCAAGAGAAATGGTGAATGACCCTTCAAGCGCACTTGAGACATAGATGAACAGTTCTTGCCTCACTTGATCAAATGCAGACGTAATCCTTAGGATATCTTCCTTCAATGCCTTCATATATAATGAGTTGTCTGGATTAACAATTCTGATCTTCTCAAGAAGCTTCAGAAAAGTAGCATCATTGTTTGTGCATCTCTGAGGGATATCAAACATCTCCCTTGCTTTATCCCACTTGCTTCCTTGCTTCATCCTCACATCCAATCTCCTTTCTTTGACATGAATACTATGAAGACGTTGTTTGTCTTCATGTTCAGCCTTTTGAATTTTTAGCTTCTGAGATATGATGTCGGAGACCTTGGCATTCTCATCCTCCTTTCTCCTTAGCTCTGCTTGCTGTTTCTTCAACTCTTTCTGAAACAAGGGGTCAGGTGTATATAGATCAGCTTCATCCTCCCAATCCTCAAAGTTTGCTGCCTCCTCAACCTCCTCCTCACCAAAAGCTTCTTCAGGTATGGTCTTCTCCAGATCACCAGATGTGTCATAATGGAAGTCATCCTGTTCACCGTGGTAGTAGTAGGCATCGTCAAAGACAGTATCCTCCAGTGATTGTTTACCTTTTCCCTTTTCTCCTCCAGAAGCTCCTCCAGCTTCTCTTTCTTCTCCTTTCTTCTCCTTCTCCCCCTTAGTTGAGGAATCCTCTACAGTTTGAGCTGTGGAAGCCCTAGGATTCACCTCAGATGTTCTCCTTATCTCTCCTCTTTCTCTCCCATCCCCTCCTTCATCAGCATCATCATCCTCATCATCATCTCCCTCAAAGAATGTTCTTTGCTCTTCAGTAGGTTGATGTGAATTCTTAATCATATTGTATAGGTGCTTCATCCCTTCATTAAGATGTTCCATTCCGCCTTCAATCCTAGACATCCTTTGTTCATTAAACCTCTGGTTTTCATCAGATGTTTACAGAATAAAGTCCACCTTGGTAGAAATAGAAGCAATCTCCTTGACACTCTCCGATATCTGAGCATTTGACGTTGTAAGATCAGAGATGTCTGAAGCCACCAGTACTTGAGATTGTTGGATTGAATTCAGCCTCGGGAGTAGATTATTCTTCAATCCTTCCAGGTCATCTTTCACAGTACCCAGCTGATTTGATACAGAGGTGGTAGATTGTGCAACCACTTGTGCTTTCAGAAGATTGTTCTCAGCCTGGGTTTCTTGTAACTTCCTTTGTAGATCAGCTAGCTGGTTCAACAAAGCAGTGTTTGTGTCAGTGTGTGCACTCACCTCAATTGCTCTCAGTGGTGTTTCACTCAACTCACGTGCTTGTGTTTCACTCTGTGTTTGATTCATATCTCTCACCACTAACTGTCTGTCAAGATTCTCAGTAGATGTACCTGCAGGAAAAATCACCCTAGCCCCTTCAAGAGAGGTCAGTGGTGGTGCAATGGGAGTTCGCAATTCCCGATCCCTGAATGAGTCTGTCAAAATATTTGACATTGTATACTGAATTTCTTCAGGGACAGACTCATCAAGTTGCCTTTCACTTTCTCCAGTATAAACTGCGAGTGAAAAATCCCTTAGGGGAGCCAGAGATGTTCCCTCTGGGAGGGGAGAAAATAATTCTATTATTGGTGGCGAAGAATCAGATTTTCCCTCTGATGCCTGTGAAGGCACTTCTACCGTAACTATGGTAGGCACTGTTTCAAAGTCAAAAGTAAAGTGCTCTCCTGGCAAGGTGTCCTGAGTGTCATCTATATGGATATCTTCTCCCATTGTGAGTAATGGGAGTGTGCTTGACTCAGTACAAGATGCCATGGCCCTATGGTGAATTTCAATAGATCCACCCTGTTGAGAGGATGTCTCCAGAGACTGTGTAGTGGCCATATCAAAGTCCATATCCTTTTGAGAGGATACAGATGGGCTTACAGTTGTCTCCCTATAGGTTTTTCTTTTCTTTAAGGGTGGAGACAGAGCTGTGGGAACACTCATTTCAGGTATATCACTAACTCTTCTTGAACTGGTTTGAATAGTAGGCTCAGGTTGTGTATCAGAAGTGTTTGACTCTCTGTATGGCTCTATGACCTGGGTCAGAGACTGTGGTTCTACAATCTCTGGGTCAGCCCTAACAACCACTTGGGTTTCACTTGAAGTACCAGAAGAAGAACCAAAGTTAGGAATAACTACCTGCAGTGGAACTGGATGTGGTTGAGGAACTTGTTCACCAAAGATAGGAAGATTAATGAATTGACTCATCAATGGTGAAACAAGAACAGGTATGGTGGTAAATTTGGATGAGACATCAAGTCTGGTGTAGAATTTGGTGTCTGTGGTTGGAGAGGTTTCAAATCTAGCTTCTCGAAACAGTTCTACCTGCTCAGCAGTGAGAAGATGATTAATGATAAGAGTTAGAAAGCGAGGATACCAACACCTTACTTTCACACCATTATCAGAATCTCTCCTAGAGTGAGCAAGCCTGTTGAGCAATAGGTTCCACAGAATCTCAGAAAAGTTCAATCTACGACCAAATACTATAGCATAGGCAATGTATTGATTAAGACTGGTAATGCAATGAAAGTTTGTTTTTGTGCAATTACCAAATACCCTAGCTATAGTATCAAAGAACAAATCCCATTCCCTTACAACAAAGGTTTTTGACAATTTCACCATTTGAAAGGGACCCTGATAATGAATATTCACAAAGAACTGTGTTAACTCATCATCAGTGGGTAATGGATCAAATCTATCCTTTGGAAAATGTAACACATCACAAAATAACTCAAAAGTAACTGTATATTGCTGGTTGAGAATATTGAAAGTAAAAGATTTTGAATTTTCAGCAATAACAGCACTTGAACACAACATCCTTAATGGTTCAATTTTCAGAAGTGCATTGGCACATATAGCATAACTAACACATGTATTGCTATTTAAAAATTGAATCCACGGTCTAAAACGTTCCACTTTACACTTAGACGGATCAAAATACCCAACATAATTGTTTAAAACTAATTCAAAATTAGTAGGATCCATTTTGATAAAACACAAAATTTTAATCAATTTAAAATAAAATTAAAATTTAGGGATTTTTAGAATTAATTAAAATTACTAAAATCCACAAAATTACAATTTCACCCAAATTAATCAATTTTAAAGGTAATCCTAAAATTCCGAACTTAAAACCTTGAAAACTCGAAATGAAATGGGTAAGTGATTTCAAGAACACACACACAGAAACTTCTCCAAGATCAGTAAGATACCCGAAATACTTAGCAACAATCAAGAACACTTAAATCGAAAGGGAAAGAAAAAAAAACAAATTTTGACAGCACTTCAACTCAAAAGGTTTGATTTTAACAGAACAGTAATTGATTTGCTAAGTAAATACTTGAGCAAGATGATTAACGCAATGATCCTGCAGAAAGAATGTGAGAACTCGAAAGGGTTGAGTTCAAAAACTGAAAGAAAAATGAAAACTGTAATGGCAGAAAATGAATATGTGCGTGTGTGTATCTATATATATATATGAATAAAATAAATAAACTGTAAAAGAAAAGAATTGCAACGGTTTTATTTTAATTTGAATTGGGAAGACAATCTGGAAGACTTAGGATAGTCTTCCCGGTAGTCTTCCTAATTCAAATTAGAAAGTCTTCCGGAAAATACAATAAATTAAAAAACAGAAATTAAACTATTAATTCTAAGTCTTCCCGATAGTCTTCCTAGTTCAAAAAACTGGGAAGACTTAGAAAAAGACTTAAAATTAAAAGGAAAAACAGAAAAACAGAAAAATAAAATAAAAAATTCCTTGTTTTCCCGGTAGTCTTCCTAATACAAAACTGGGAAGACTTAAAGAAAACTCAGAATTAAATTCGAAATTTACAGAAAAATGCTGAAAAACTTATAAAAATGCATGAAAAATATATAAAAACCTAGAAAAATTCATAGAAAATTCCATAAATCCTAGAAAAATATGCAGAATATTATAGAAATGCATAAAATTAATATAAACTTGCAGAAAAATTCAAACAACAATATTTACAATCTGAAAAATACCTAAATAATTCTAAATAAATATATTTTCATTAAAAATACATTTCTCTACTTAAAGAAAATAAAATATTTAGAGCTATTTAAATACACAAGCATGTACTATTAAATGAGAATTGACAGTGAATATTATTTAGATGACAAGAGAAAATGAATTTTTAAAGAACAAACATGACAGAGATATTATTAATCACTAATACTGTTTAACATACCCAATTTACCAACTAACTTGATAAATGTGGATTCGTCAACAGATTTAGTGAATATATCTGCAGTCTGTTCTTCTGTGGGTACAAAATGTAACTCCACGGTTCCATTCATGACATGCTCTCTGATAAAATGATACCTGATATCAATGTGCTTCGTTCTCGAGTGCTGCACAGGGTTGTTGGAGATTGCTATGGCACTTGTATTATCACAAAATATGGGAATTTTGTCTAATGCAAAGCCATAGTCCTTTAATTGATTCCGTATCCATAAGATCTGAGCACAACAGCTTCCAGCAGCAATATATTCAGCTTCTGCTGTTGAATTGGAAACTGTTTGTTGTTTCTTGCTATACCAGGAAATCAACCTACCTCCTAGGAATTGACAACTCCCAGAGGTGCTCTTTCTATCCACAACACTACCTGCATAATCAGAATCTGTATATCCAACAAGATTAAAACCAGAATCTTTAGGGTACCAGATACCTAGATTAGGTGTACCCTTAAGATATCTCAAGATTCTTTTCACAGCAACGAGATGTACATCTCTAGGGTCCGCTTGAAACCTTGCACACAAGCATGTAGCATACATAATATCTGGTCTACTAGCAGTAAGATAGAGTAAGGAGCCAATCATACCTCTGTAGCTTGTAACATCTACCTTGATAGACTTGTTAGAAGCTCCAAGTTTGATTGCTGTTGAAGATGGAGTCCTTGCTGATGTTGAATCCTCCATGTGATACTTCTTGAGGAGTTCTTTTTTCTTCTTTTTTTGAAGCAATTGTAACCATATTATTACTGTAGATCAGCAACTAAGATACTTTGAAGTTCAGCTGGGACATATCCCCCTCTGAAAATACAACCTGGATCAGAACGAGCCAGCCAATCTGCTGCTCTATTCCCAGACCGTTTAACAAATACAATATCTATTTCTTTGAGATACTTGGATTGACAAATAAATATACCATTTGACCTTTGACTTACTTGTAATCCAAGAAAGAACTTCAGCTCACCCATCATACTCATTTCAAACTTACTCTGCATAAGCTCAGCAAATCTCTTACAGAGATTATCGTTAGTAGACCCAAATATGATGTCATCCACATAGACTTGGACTAATATCATATCATTTTTGTGTTTCTTTGAAAAAAGAGTTTTGTCTATGATACCTCTAACAAAACCATTTTCTAAAAGAAAACCAGAGAGAGTGTCATACCATTTTCTTGGGGCTTATTTGAGACCATAGATAGCCTTGAAGAGAAAGTACACAAAGTCCAGCAGCTCCTGATTTTCAAAGCCAGGGGGCTGTTCCACATACACTTCTTCATCAAGTTCACCATTCAGGAATGCACTCTTAACATCCATTTGATAGATTTTAAAATTGGAGTAAGCAGCAAATGCTAAGAACATCCTGATGGCCTCAAGTCTAGCCACTGGTGCATAGGTTTCATCATAATCAATGCCTTCAGCTTGTGAATACCCTTGTGCAACCAGTCTTGCCTTGTTCCTTGTAACAATGCCATCCTCATCTAGCTTGTTTCTGTATACCCATCTTGTACCAACTACTTTCTTGTTCTTTGGCCTGGGTACCAGCTTCCAGACTTGCTGTTGTTCAAATTGATTGAGTTCATCTTGCATAGCAATCACCCAATCTGGATCAGTCAGTGCTTCCTCAGTTTTCTTTGGCTCCATTTTAGATAGAAATGCTGAGAAAAGACATTCATTCTGAGAAGCTCTTCTAGTTTTAACTCCAACATCTGGATCACCAATGATCAGCTCAAAAGGATGAGCTCTATTCCAAACAGTCTGTCTTGGAAGATTTGATCTTGATGATTCACCTTGAAATTCACTTTGACAAAATGACATAAACAAAATGACAAAGAACTAACTAGATTAATGGCATCTTTCTAAAATCTTAAGACACCATCTGCGACATAAACCAGCATCATCAACAACTAAATAGTAATATATGATTGTAATAAAATTATTTACAATGGCTAAGAGTAGTCTCCTAAATGGGTGTTATAGTTATCCAAATTATGAACAAAAGCCTAACATATATTCCCATGCATCAGGAGAACATAAATACAAAAGAAAACGGATGATTATTTTTCTTATTAGGAATTCTTATGAGCTATTAAGAGCTTGCGTCGTAAGTGTTTGTCTAAGATGGGAAACTAAACTGATGTATCGAAATCATTTGCATACATAAACATAAATCTCAATATCTTTGGTGTAACATGAAAAATCGAAAGTAAACGCACACCAATATATAGAGCAATTATATCTAAATCGATCGAGATTAGATATAAAAGAGAGAAATCAAATGAAAGACTTACATCAAAGAGTTTTGAGGTACAATATGAACCACTTAGCAGATATGTTCATGTGTGGAAGTTAAGTAGCCAATCTCGATTGAGTGCAGAGTTTGAATTAGCGCACCGGAGCTAGCACATACAGAATTCGGAGAAACAATTCGGGAGTTCTTTGTATAAAAGAAGTCTACGTGGAACAATGGTCATTTTATCATAAATAATGACTCAAGATATTAATATTTGGAATTGCAGTTAAAAATTACACAGGAAAAGTGTTGTTTCAAAAATCATAACACTGTATGGTAATTTTTGTACTCGTGCTTGTTTTTTATGTAAAATATAAAAAAAATATCAATGAAGTTCGATAATAAAACCAGTAGTTAATTTCCGCAAAAAATGAAAAACAACCTTTTTTTCAAAAAGACAATTGCTATTTTTTCTAAAAGCAATTTTTATGCCAAAAACAATTTTCAGAAAAGTTTTTTCTAGAATTTACTAAACAATTTTTTTGCCAAACAAACTCCTTTAAGAAAAAGCAATACATATTATTTATTATTGTGTACTGAAAATATTAAATATTATTTTAAAAAATATTATATTATTTGTTGACAAATTTTATTTGTAAAATAATATTGAAATCAGCATTTTTTAACTAATACAAATTTTTTTTAGCCCAATATTCGTGACATGAATCCGGTCTCAAAAAAATTATAAAATAGGTGCCTTTAAATTGATTAATCTCGGGGCTAACCTTAGTAGATAAAAACAATTCGGTCAACATATTACACCAAACAAACCCTAGCATAGTTGGTGGCGTGGCAAATAGAGATTCATGCTTGTAGTAGATGGAATCAGTTTAGAATTTTTTATTACAAATAAATGCACTCTAGAGCGTTGGTTCAATAAGGTCGACACTATAAATGCACTCTACAGCGTCGGTTGTACATGACCGACACTAAAGATGCACTCTACAGTGTCGGTTCTACAAGACTGACACTAAAGATACACTCTATAGTGTCGGTTGTATATGACCGACACTAAAGATGTACTCTACAGCGTCGGTTCTACAAGACTGACACTAAAGATACACTCTATAGCGTCGGTTTTACAACGACTGATGCTAGAGGTCATCAAAGGCGTCGGCATTTTCAAGACCGACGCATATACATGGTAAAAGCGTCGGTTAACATAAAAAAACCGACGCATAAGATCAAGCATAATTACCAATATGCGTCGCTTAACCTGGCAACTGACGCCTATAATATGTATAAGCGACGGTTGTCTATAGAACTGACGCTTAAAGTGCGACGCTAAAAGTAATTTATGTACTAGTGCGTGTAATATAATCTATTTAACCTTAATATTATAGATTAAACTCGAGGCATGTAGTGTGTCATCCTTTTCATAATTTAATATTAATTTTCTTGATCGATGAGTAGACTAATTAATCAAATCAACATTTGAGCACGACCATGCATTTCATAGTATCACTCAAACAAGAGACCGATAATATCGCTACTAAAATTAGGAAGGTTAAATCTCATCTACATCATTCATATTTCTCATACGATTCATAATATACCCAATGTCCATTTTTATCATCACCCGGTCAAAGGTAACTTTTAATATAATCAAAGTATATTAATTCTCGTATAGAAATATAATGATTTCGGGTCTAAGGATCATTACACCATTATCACTGTGAGAATTACTTATGACAATATTAACATGTAGAATCTCACGACGGGTCAATCCAGTGTCATGTACTCTTACATGAACACATGTTATGACTTTAGTATCACCATACTATGACCAATGAGATGTGGTCATCAATCAACAAACATACTAGTCTCTATGCATTATTATTGTACTTAAATAATAACACTCGACTAGGGATATTTAGGAATAAAGATACTATTCATATAATCTCATTTTTAAGTCACATACTTAAAGATATAAAATACGTATCATAATTCCAATGACATTTATTATGATAACATTTATAACACGGTAACTAGAGACATAATAAATTAATAATAATAATCAATAAAACATAATTTATAATAAGAAAATATTTTCCCTAAAACATAAAAGTATTGTCTCTAGGGCACAAATACTAACAGAGGAATCACGAGAATCTTGAAATTGTCAATCTTAATGGGTAGTCAGTTATTAATATTGATGTGACATCCATTTGGGATTATGAGACTACCAATCTTGCGAAGTCAAAGAATATAAATATTCCTTTCGGAAACCGATGTAGTTCAATCGGAAGACCAAATTTCAAAAGGTTGAGTTAAGACTTGATCATATGGCTTCGTCACAAAAGATGTTGGAAGTGGAAATTGGCTAAATCGATAATACAATTGGTATTCGTAAGCAAGGATCACTCCCTAGTCAACCAAACTTAAATGCCAAGTAGCACTGCAAGGCTATCACTCTAAGGAATGGAATAGAATTGTCAGAAGTTGAGGTTATCAATCCTAATGATAAAGCGCTTTCAAAAGAATATTGTTCAGTTGATGTTAAAGTAGAAGTTTCAGATTAGGAAGATAATAAGCGAAAAGAAGAAGATATTGTACCGAAAGTACTAGTGAAACCATATGTGCCTCAAATTCCTTTTCCACAAACACTACATAATAGGCAGTTGGAGTAACATGTATGAGAAATTCTAGCAAATCTTTCAGCAATTGCATATAAATATTCCATTCGGAAATCGGTGCAACTTAATACAACATCAAGCTTATAAGCTTAATTTAGACGGTGGGCAACTCAGTTTTTTTAGGAGATATTGAGTAAGAGGATCCACACCGTCATTTAGAGTGCTTTGTGCAAATATGTGGTTCATTCAAGATCAATGGAGTGACTACAGATTAGATTCATCTGCACGTATTTCCCTACTCATGGGGAGAGCTTTGAAATGGTTCCAACAACTTTTAGAAACTACAGTTGCTACTTTAGAAATCTTTATACTGTGTTCTTGTTCAAATATTATCCTTCAGACAAGACTAGATAAAGGGCAATCATTTTGAGTTTCAAAACACAACTAGGTGAAGATTTGTATTAGGCATGGGAGAAATACAAGGCACTACTGAGAAAATGTCCACATCATGGTTGTACAGAGTGGATGATTCTGAGTACCTTTTTACATATCCTTGAATTCAGATGTTCATTTGAGTTTGGATTAATAGCTGGAGGAGATTTCAAGAAATCACTTGTACATCAAGCTAAAGCACTTCTTGAGCAATTGGCATCAAATAACTATGTTTGTGCACCTATTCGGGGGGAGTTTAGTAAAGTCAACACAAGATACTAATTAAGATGATGAAGAACTTACTCACTCTTAAAATAGATGCTCTTACTCAAGAGGTACGGGACAATGGGCGAATGTTAATGTTATCTCTTTTCAAATGGAATGTTACAATGATTATGGTGTTGATCAATATTTATATGCGCCCCAATTCCTAAAGGATTCATCTTTTATTCATGGAAGACAGTCATGGCCAATTCACAATATATAGAATCAAAGGCCCAACAACCCATATTACCAATCATGTTGATAGTCCTTCATATGCATTCCTAAGCAATGCCAACCTCCTGGTTTTCAACAATGTCGGCAATATCAAGCACATCAAAAAATATCATCCTTCACAGAAAGAGAAGGATGAACTTGTTGTTTGGGAAGTTGCATTTGATAAAATGATACAAGGAACTACCGAGACCTTGGAAAATATGAAGACCAAATTTCAAAAGGTTGAGTCAAGACTTGATCAGATGGCTACGTCACAAAATATATATGTTTAATAAATTTAACAAGTTCTGCAATATTCTATAATTTGTTTTGCGTTCACTAATTTTTGTTATATTTTGTAATGTTCTGTAAAAGTTTAATTGGTAGTTTGGTTGGTTAGTTGGCTGGGTAAGTTAATTATATTCGTTAGATCTTTTAAAGAAAATAGATGAGAATTGTTAAATCTAATGTTGAATAATATTCTATACTTTAATATTTAAAATAATAACACCGGTCTAATGTTCGAATTTGGTCAAAAACATGTTAAATTATATATGAATATTGTTAGTTCTAAAAACACAAACAAAACATATTATTATGTACTCTTTTAAAATTATAGAATATTAAAGAAGATTGTGTATTAAACGAGTTATAATCTTGTACATATATCATTTTGCTTTCATTAAAATGTTGCACATACGCACTCCAAACTAGTTATCAATTTCTTATATCAAATAATAGTTAACATTTTTATTACAATATACAAAAAACTCAACATAAATAAATTAAAAAACAATATAAATAAAGAACACACAAAATTAAAACTATAAACCACAAAAGATTGAAAAATACAAAAATCTGAAGAAAAAAAACACCAAGACAGGTGAAAGGCATATGTATAGGCCTATTTGTAAACATCGAGGATACAACACAACTTAAACAAGTATGTAATAAGTAAATAATAATTCAACTGTCACATGAATCTCAGAAGGTTATATTAGTCAAAAGAATGAAGATTAAAGTCAACCTACAGACTTGAAATAATTCTACATTGAAAGAAGTTCAATTATTTCATCAAGCCTCAGTGAAGTATTCAAGAAAGTGGATTTATTAATTGACTGAGATTTCAGAAGTGTGACAACAAGTTTACAGATTACAGTGTTTGATTAAAGGGAAAAGTAACAAATGGACCACAACTTAAAGTTTAAACATGAAGAACGGACATTGCAGTTAGTCACTTATGAACCAGACAGTACATCAAGTGTCAACATCATTCAGTGGAAGTTCATCATTTATTTCAGTGGTTCAAGAATTGGTTCTGCTACCAGGAAATAGTATTTAATTCTCTTTTAATTAATTATATCAGTTAATTAATTCATCCAGAATTAATTTACTCTTTAAATTAACTGAAAGATTAATTAATTTAGAATTATTTATACTAGTATGACTTGAATTTTATACTAGTATGACTGTCTGTTCATTTTAAATATCACTATGGCGAGTTTATTTTTGAATCTTACGCCAATAAAAAAAATTGTTCGTCCTACATATTTTAATTAGCAAAAATCAAAATTAGTAGGGAAATTCTAACCCGTGCTTTTGACTTTTTCAGATGATACTCCAAAAATTATTGGCTTCCCAATAGTACCTTCGAAGTATTAGTACATTACAAGTTGTACCCTTCCGTTTAACAACAATTAAGCAAATGTTTAACTGAACTAATTTGACCCTGAAAAACCCTAAAACCTTCATTTTGAAAGTATTCATATGTATACATAGACATATATACACACATGGACACAAACCAAACAACAAATACAAAATACACATATCCACGTACACACGCATCACACTACAATACATATTACACATATATGCACGCATATATCATACAAGAAATACATAACATGCGTATATATAATTATACGTATATACATACATATCTCAATTATGAGTGTATTAATTGGAGATGAATCGATGATAAGAATCTTGTTTACTTCGGCAAGAATGATCAATTGAAACTCGCATGATAATTTTCCCAAGTTCCCTATGCCCTCTTTTCTTAATCTCGCCTAATTTAAATCGTAACCTGGCTAACTATTCGTTCGTTCAAGTTAACAATATATAGTTTTGTTGTTTAATTAATAATTAAAGTACTTTTTAACTATTAATTATTATTTTTTAAGATCAAATTAATTGACTAAATATTTATTTAAGTGTTGAGAAGCCAATAACTTTTAATGTACTATTTGAAAAAGTCAAAAGTACAAATGTACCAATTAGAATTTTCAAAATTTTTATTAGCAAGCAACAAAACAAAAATAAATTCATAATTGTATTTCTAACAAAATTGAAATCTAGTAATGAATAACATGAAATTATTAATATAAGTTGAGATAGTATCCACTATAATTAGTCATGGAAAAATTTAAAAATACAATTTTTATGATTATAATTTAACAAAATAGTTAAGAGAAATTATCAAAAATATTATTTTTTCTAAGTTTTTTTGCAATTTTACCATCTTCTGAAAATATTTGCAAAAATACGGTCAACAACTAGATGCAACCAGATGAAACCTAAAAATATTTGCAAAAATACGATCTGCAACCAACGCAATCAGATGCAACCAAAGCAACCAGATGCAACTTTTTAAAAAATAATTGAAAAACAGCTGAGAATTAAAAAAAAATTGTTAGTAAGAGGGGAAAGCTCGTGGTCTTGATTTATATGAGGATTCAATAGTTAACCTTTTGGGGTTCAATGTTTTTATTTTAGATTTTAGAAATATTAAGAATGACGAATAATTCGTATACAGACTTAGGGTTTAAGGTTGTTTACAACCCTAAATCCTAACATACCCTGATTTTTAGGGTTGTCCTAAAATCAGGACACCGGAAAAACACCATTATTAACAAGTTGCATCCGTGGTTGATTTTGGTTGTAGTTGCAGATATGGTTGCATCTAGTTGCAGACCGTATTTTTGTAAATTTTTTAAAAAATTTGGTATTTTTGTAAAAAAATTAAAAAACACATAGTATTTTTGCAAAAAAGTTTTTTGGGTCGGATATCTATTTAAATAATAATTCCTGAACGATGCTTGAAGGGTAGGGAAGTACTTTCACTTGCAAAATATAATATGTCCAGAAAAGCCACGTCAGCTCAATGCTCTATTACAGATTTTGCTCGGTACAAATTAATTAACCCAAATCATCGCCTTACTTCATGATGGTTGTTTACTCAAACCTAATTAGATCTCTAAAAAAATGTTCTTTTCCTCCATCTCCATCTTATCGATTAGGTTTTTTCTCCGTCCTCTTTTACTCCATCATGTTTCAATTTCGATTTTAGTATAATTCAAGGTAAATTATTATTTTTTATCCCACGATATTTTTTTAATCTCTATACATCAACGATTTTGTGTAGATTTAAGATTCACTTTCGACGCAAGCGAGACAACAGAAACTCCCCGGTTTGTTCATTATCTTCTTATGACTTATAAATCCATAAGAGCTTACGAGGGGTGTTTGTGTACTCAGCTTATTTGATAACTTATAACTTATAAATTGATAAGTTGAATGCTAGAAATCACCAACATTTTACTTAACTTATCAACTTATTCTTTGATTTTTTTATTTTTTTAATACTTTATATTTTTACCTTTATGTTTTTAAATATTTTTTTAATTTAAAATGCAAGTGTTGAAATCATTGTATTTAATAATTATTTTTTCAAATTTAATTTAACAAACTCTTAACTAACTTATAATAACTTATAAGTAAATTTATCCAAACACCCGTATAACTTATAAAATCCATCAACTTATCACGCAATTACTCATTTTAAGTTATAAGTCAACTTTTTTGTGATACCCCAAACACACACATTATTTCATTTCTTTACTTATTGTTTGTTATGCTGTCATATATGTTAATTTCTTGATACTTTTATATATCTTTTATTGTATACACATCGTATGTTTGATAAAATGCCTCAATAAAATTTATATAAAAATTATTACTAATTTAACATATTGTAGGTGAGAAAAGAAGAGATGACCTCTGCTCTACATAGAAGATTTAAGTTTCTAGGAACTTTTGTTGATTATCACACCAAAAAGGTTTGCCATAATCTTTGCTGTTTGTTGTTTATGTGAAACTACATAAATAATATTGGATCAAGTGAAGTAAGACATCTTCATCTCCATACTGTTGATGACATTTTTTTCAAAAACTTTATAGGCTTTTCGACCGTTGCAAAAGTTTTTAGGTATGGACATGGGATTCTGCCTTTATAAGTAGTCTGCTCAGGATATCTTACCAAATTTTATTGATGGTGAAGTTATGTTAGGATATCAAAATTTATTTCAATTAACTTTAAAAGATTCAATTATATTATTAAAATTTCTATGTAAAGATTTAACATTGGACCATACAAATGCTCAACTAAACATTGACTGATTGAATAACAAAAAAAAAGAACAATTTACATTTAACAGATAAACTATTAGTCAAAACAATTAAACTAAACTACCTCCATCGCTCAAGATTTTGTTAATGTTGATGATCAAAGAGCTCTCAATTGTGTCATTTTTGGCAAAATAATAGAATTTTTGAAATCCAATTTTAATATTTTGGTGAATCACCGGTAAAAGGTTATAAGTCAGGTAATTGTTTTTTCAATATATATCCAAATATATAGTGTAATAAATAAATAAAATTATAATGAAAAATGTCAATTATATCTTAGATTCAATATTTCTATTAACTCACAAACATATTTTCATGTTAAATTAAATAATTTTATTTTATTTTTAAAAAGCACTTGACGCCCGTGCGCGAAGCGCGGGCAAAAAATACTAGTTTATGAAAAAAGCTCAATAGTTAATTCAAAATTATTTTGACTTTGAGTTTTTCTTCTTTAAAGTGAATTTTGAATTGAGATAAGGACTCACCTTTTCGGATGAATAAATCTTGGATATTTATCAAAAATACCACTTTTTTAAAGTTTTTTTGCGATTTTACCATCTTCTCAAAATATTTACAAAAATACCTTCTTTTTAAAAATAATTTGCGAAAATACCATATTTTAAAAAGATTTTTGCAAAAATACGTTCTGCAACTAAATACAACCTACGTAGGTTGCATCCGGTTGCACGTGTGATTGCAACTAGATGCAACTGGATGCAACTTTCCAAATACAACCTACGTAGTTTGCATCCAGTTGCATATGTGGTTGAAACTAGATGCAACTAGATGCAACTTTTTAAAAAATAATTGAAAAAACATCTAAGAATTCAAAAAAAATTATTAATAAAAGGGGTAAACTTGTGGTATTGGTTTACCCTGGGGGTTCAATAGTTAACTTTTGGGGTTCAATGTTTCTATTTTGGATTTTAGAAATATTAAGAATGACGAATAATTCGTATACGGACTTAGGGTTTAGGGTTCAGGGTTCAGGGTTTAGGGTTGTACCCTAGACTCTAAACCCTAACCTACCCTGATTTTAGGGTTGTTTACAACCCTAAAATCGAAAAACATAATTATTAACAAGTTGCATCTGTGGTTGATTTTGGTTACAGTTTGCAAAAGGTATTTTTGCAAATAAGATGGTATTTTCGCAAAATATTTTTTTTTGAAAAGGTATTTTTGCAAAAATATTTCTGGAATGAGATATTTATGAAAAAAGCCCATAAATCTTACCTTGAAACTTATCAGGATAAACTATACTAATTCAGATAATAGTGACAACAGAATATTTTTACAAGTAAAGTAAAATATATTTCTCTTCTTCAAAAATAAAAGATTTAATAAAATAGCAGTAATTAAATGGTCAACAGCGGCTGCCCAGTAATAATTTGAAAGTACAAAAAAATAATTATATACAAAAATTTTACAAATTAACTTTCCTTTTTTTGTATGTAATGTATGTATTTAATATCAGAAGTCAGCCCATGCCCTTATTTTTATTCTTCTTCTTCTCTCCAGGCGCTCTCACTTGGTTATCAACTTGAAGATCTGTTCACTTTGACCCTTTTGTTTTTCATGTTTCAGGTCAGATCCTGTTTTAAATCTTTGAATTTCTTGATGACCCATGTGTTTTAATCACTTTGTTTGGTTATTATTCAACTGTATGTATATGTTTCTGTAGTTGTATGTATTCAAGAATGCAAAAGATTTGATTTTGACAACTGGGTTGTTTTTATATCGTGTTGTTTGTGATTCTTGCAGATCTAATTGAACTTTACTAGACCCTTTTTTGTTTTTTCAAGATATCATGTCAGTTTTGCAAGAAGATGATGATTCTATTGAAATTAGAGATGTTTGGAATGATAATCTTGAACAAGAATTTGCTTTGATTCGTGAAATTGTCGATGACTATCCGTATATCGCCATGGATACTGAGTTTCCGGGTGTTGTGCTTAGACCCTTGGCTAATTTTAAGTATATTCATGATTTTAACTATCAGACTTTGAAAGATAATGTTGATATGTTGAAGTTGATTCAGTTGGGTCTTACTTTTTCGGACA
This sequence comes from Heracleum sosnowskyi, assembly GCA_030848705.1. Lineage (NCBI taxonomy): Eukaryota > Viridiplantae > Streptophyta > Magnoliopsida > Apiales > Apiaceae > Heracleum > Heracleum sosnowskyi. Next base: position 89,070,846 of record CM061242.1, read on the forward strand.
AAGATGGGAATTTGCCAACTTGCGGAACTAATAGGCATTGTGTGTGGCAGTTTAACTTTCGGGAGTTTAATGTGAGTGAAGATATATTTGCGTATGATTCTATTGAGTTGTTGAGACAATCAGGGATTGATTTCAAGAAGAATATTGAGATGGGTATTGATGCGAATAGGTTTGGGGAGCTTTTGATGTCATCGGGGATTGTTTTGAATAATAACGTGCAGTGGGTGACGTTTCATAGTACCTATGATTTTGGCTACTTGCTGAAGTTATTGACTTGTCGAGATTTGCCGGAGATGCAAGCGGGTTTCTTTGAATTGATCAATATGTATTTTCCGGTGGTGTATGATATTAAGCACATGATGAGGTTCTGTAATGGTTTGCATGGTGGATTAAACAAGCTTGCGGAGATCTTGGAAGTGAAGAGGTATGGTGTCTGTCATCAAGCGGGTTCAGACAGTTTGCTTACTTCATCTGCATTCAAAAAGCTCAAAGATGACTACTTTAACTCCTCGGCAGAGAAATATGCTGGTGTTTTGTATGGTTTAGGTCTTGAAAACGGACCTGAAACTAAATAGAGATCACTTGTGTATGTTTTGTTTGATTAGATGGGCATGTATTTGTACACAATTGCCACAAGGTTGTTAAATTTTAGTTCGTTATTGATTTAAATTTCACTTTTCTTGGTTCATCTACATGTAACTGAGCCCTTAGCGGGTGTTGTAGTTTAAGTACTGTAAATTATTACAGTTAATGTTTCAATAACAATCTTAACATCTCAGTTAATATATACTGAGGTATTAGTTTTTAACACTTCTTTAATTTGTTTCTCAGTTCCTTGTTTCTTTATTAAGAGCATATTAAATGAATTTGCACCTCTTTAAGTCTTCACAAAGTGCAATAATTGCATAGTGAACATCTATATGGATTGAGTAATTATGTAGTTTTCCTTTTTATAACTCTGACTAGATACATTGTGTGATTCTTAATGTTTATGTGTTAGTCATAGTAGATACTCTTCGTTTTATAGCTGTTGCTTCATGTACTTTGATGTGCTTTTGTTCTTCAGAAAGGTCGTGGGAGTTAAAAAAAAATTGCATTTATCCATGTTACAGCTGCCAACTGTTGTCCTTTTAAAGTGCTTGCAGAAGGACGTTTTGACTAGTACATTCTTCAGGGAGGGGATCAGAGAAAATTCAAACATGTCAGGACCTGTTTTAAATTGGACCTAACAGAAAGAGAGCTGAGATGGTATAGTTTTCTCTCTTTCAAGTGTACTGCTATTTTCTTATGTGCCTTCTATCTGGTGTTAGTTACATTATGTGAAGTTATTAGGTATTTTTATAAACTGTGACTGGTGTAATTTTTGGGTTCATCTGATGTCTTGGTCATCATTATGTATTATTTTCTATATTATGAAATCAGTTATGCTGTAATTGTTATCCAGTTTAGGTAGGAAAATCTAGCAAATCGTATAGAATATGGTAAACAAGTTGATTTTCTCTTTTCTTGATATCTGTTGACTTCAATTGCTTCATCATCACGTCTCTCTGTAGATCATATAATTCCATTATGTTCATTTTGTTTGTTTGAAGTAAACAAGTTAGTTTTCTCTGTTGACTTCAATTGCTTCATCATCACGTCTCCGGTCTCTCTGCATATCATAGTTCCATTAGGTTCAATTTTTTTTGTTTGCAGCTTTAAAGTGTAACAGCTATATCAATCTAGATATGTCACAGCTTTTTAATCATTTTTATGGCAATTTTATCTTCAGCTTGCAATGTATGTAGTTTTTCTTTGGTTGCATATGATTATCTTTTCAAGTACAAAGGCCCGTGTGAGGATCTGTACAAAGTAACTCATTAGATATTTAACTTTTCAACAAAATCTTGTTTGGCTGTTAGTTGTCATATTTATCTTGAGTGCATTTACTTCTAAAACTTGCACTTTGAGTTATCATCTAATGTTGCAACCATAACATATCAAAGCTAACAATTGAAAATTAACTTTACAGTATTTATCCTCCTCTGTTATCATATGCTGACAATATGATAGTCAACCTATTTAACCCTAAATATTGTTAAATTTTTCTCTTCGATCTGTTATTGAACTTCTTTTTCAGTTTTTACAAGCGTGTAAGAATTCTGCTGGTTAGTCATCAGGTAGGGGAACTTGACAATAATAGGAGCATCAAGCTTTTGTTCAAATAATTTTATGATGTTTCAGTTGTGGTTGGTGATGTTGGTCGAAGATAATAATGTCATTAATGTTTCATTGCTATTGAATGCAATTTTGTGCTCCTCTTTAGATTCTGACTGGTGTCTTTCGGGGTGGACTCTAATGGAATCTATGATACTATTTCTTTTGGGTTTTATTAAAGTTTATCCCATCCTCGCTTTCTTTTTAGGTTAGCTAAAACACAGATTCTGAACAATTGAGGTTTCATTTTAATGGTCTAATCTTTCTTATGAATATTTATGGCTTGTAAAAGTAAAACAAAACTTGTTGTAGGACAAAATAAAGAAATATGAATGGACCAATATTAAAGGCTCTGGATGCCCAGTATCAGGCTCAAGAGTAAGAGATATTGGAGAATTTTGGAGTCATGAGTTGTTTTACATTATCTTGATTATGATGATTACATTTTAGGATTATCTTCAAGAATTGATTATTGTTATCAGTTAGTTTTTGAATTAGTTTTGGGGGATTGTTTAACTGCTTATATTTAAAATTTGTAATTTGTTTTTTTCGTTCATATCATACTGTATCTACACAATTGTTTTGAGATTGACCCCTACTGATCCAACCCCATTCAAGTTCCAAAATTTACTGACTACTCCTAGTGTTGAAAATTTATGCCAATCGTAATAGCTTTTTCTTGCCTTAAAACTATTTGTTAAACACTTAATAGGATTAAAAAGAGGTCGGACTTCCCATTTAGGTTTCTTTTTTTTATGTGTCACATATCTATGCTTATACCTTTATGAATTTATTTGAACTTTTCATAAGCTTCCATATTAAAGTTACTATTGAACTTGGATATATATCAATTAATATTTTTGCAATCCTCAATTGCAGGTGCTTTTAATATACGAGTCTGATCTGCATAATTGGAACTTCCTCTCAATTTTCTCAGAGGTTAAATTTATCTTTTCTATTTTATTTTATTTCCTAGAAAGGACTATTTGATTTTGGCAAATATTTTCTTGATATTCTTCTCTTCTTATTTACTAATTTACAAATCTTTGTCATTCTCTTTATTGATAATTGAGAGTGTCTACTATGATGCATACAAGGTGTTTCGGAAAATTTTGCAGCAGAATGGTTGAATTTTTTTATCTAATCAAAGAGTTTAATTTTATTTGTGAATGTAGATTTTTGTTATCTATCTATGCTTCATGTTATTATATACGTATACTATTTTCATAAATTTTCAATCTAAGCCATGTTTTTATATATATATAATTCTTTACTTGTAGGCACTTTTACCATCAGATTCAGACCAAAATTTGCTGTCTTCTCTGCAAATCCTACAAGGTCAAATCAATCAACTCTATATTCCCTATATTTCATTAAAGACGATAAGATTTATATACCGTTATCGTGAGTACTTTAGTAGAACCAAAATGGCAAATGTGGAAATTTAAGGGGATCTGCTCAATTTAGCCTTTGCTGGTAATGATGAGTTTCAGATTGTTCTTGATAATGATCTCACATTAATATGCTGGAATTATGCATTTTTATGTGCACTTAGTTAAGGTATTTATCTTCTTACAAGACATTAGTCCCACATTTCAAAACATTTGATCCGTCCTCCAGGTACACATTATTAGAATATATTTCAAGATATCAAACAGTTTAGTTTTGTTATCTTTTACTGTTTGATTCATGTTGACTTGTTTGGGGAGAAGTTTCGTATATCTTACAATTTTGTGTGTCTCTATCTTGTATCCTAATTATATATGTTTAGATGACATTCAAAGCTCTTTAGAAGGATGAAATTTTTAACTTTGCCCTGCCCTCTTACAAAATCAAGTTGAGGTAATCACTAGCTGATCTTGAGAAATTTATAGAGAACGACGTATTTACCAGAGTTCAATAAATATATGGCTATCTGCATCACTTTCTGGAAACTAATGGTTGAACATTTTATTAGATACACTCTTATCTCCATCAGTTTCTTTCAACAAAAATTGCCTTGGATAATCATGTGCATTCGAAGTTGTCTAGTAAGATCCATGACCAGAAAACATACTGTGAACTGGATTCTTCTGTGCCACGTTGGAAATATGCTCAAAGTAGGACACGAGAACATGTTTTGTTTCAGAACCTAGAAAATTTGAGTTTTTTTTTGGGGAGAAATAGTATAAAGGCCTGTCACTTGATAGACTGATAGTAGCAACCCGATATTAAGTTTCCTTTTGACAAATGAATTTGGATACGCAGTAGTTGCACTTTTAACTATAGTATCTGCGATGTGTAGGGGGTAGGGAATTATATAATCTTTGATGACCAGAAACACGAAGCCAAGGGAGAATTCGGATGAGGAGTCTAAAAGGATGCAAGGTTCTCGTAATGGAACACTAGATGGTGAACGTCAATGGTTCCATCAGAAAAATCGACGAGCTGGTGGATAGCCAGCGATAGACTATAGGCGGGTTGCCGAACATGCAGAGCATATGTTAAGTTTAAAAAAAAAAAACAGGGCACAAGTTGAGCAAATGAGAGGAGTTTTCTAACTTCTAATGTGTAAGTTATATTTTTGTAAGAAAAACTTAAAACATCAGGTCCCAATAATAACAAATGACCACAGAAAGACAAAAACTAAAAATGACATCAATTAGGAAAAAAAAGTAGCCATAATTAAAGCTAAAACCCAAAATAATAAATTCAACAGCAGCCGTGTTCATCTTTTTGTATTCACTATTGAATTGAAAAGTCACCACAACTTCTGCCAAACGAAAGCCCCTAGTCTCCTACTGCTGCTCTCAACAGTATAATATAACCTGAGACGGACTATACAATACACACATGTTTTTAACATCTCGTACCATTCGCACAGTGTCAATCTTTTGCTATTGTGCAAAATTCTTCTTGATTATTGCCAAGAATATCGATATTAAAATTTTATGAGAAAAAAGTTCTAAGATTGATCTTAGAATACTTACCTAAGGTTAGAATGTTTTTTAGTGCAAAAGAAGTGTGGTAATTTTGTAATTTAATAGAACTCATGTAATTATAATAATATTCTTGTGCATTTATATGAAACATCTATTTAATTTTACCTAATTACCTAAGAACGACCTTAGTGTATCTCCAACCCTATAAAATTCTTGCCTAAAATTGAATAAACTTACCATAAATAATAATTATAGAGAATATGTAAAAATTTCTCCACTTCAATGAGTCATTTCGTGTTATTTAAAATTTTAGTCAACCTATGCATATTAGCTAAATTTATCGAACCTCTAGAGACCTGTAGTAAAAAATCATGTCATATATTTTCATATTCAAATAATATATTCTATTTTTAACAACTTAAAATAATAATAACATTCTATTTTTAAAATATAGTCAACTCGTATAGCCAACTCCATTGGAGCACAATACATTACAGGTTCAGTAAATTTTACATAATTAGTATTTTATATGATTTTAGCCAACGATTTTAGCCAAATATCTACGTGTAGAGAACCCTTAGCTAAATATCTACGTGTCACACCATAATTAGAATTATAGAGAATATGTAAAACAAAAATGCACTCCAATGCAACATAGCCCTTAGCTAAAATTTTAGTCAACTATATAATGTTGGCTATATTTGTCGAACCTGTAAAGACCTGTAGCAAACCTCCCCATCATCTATTATCATATTTAAATAATATATATTTTATTTATAATAACTTGAAATAATAAAAACATACTATTTTTAAAATATAACCAATTCCGTTGAAAAACATCACCTTACATGTTCAATAAATTTTACATAATCAGTATATTACATTATTTTTAGCCAACACCGTTAAGAGCATCTCCAGCTATATTGGTTATGTAAGTAGTGATTATGTAAAATTTGTTAAACCTGTAAGCTAATATACTCCGATGGTATTAGGTAAAATGACGGGGTATATGCTAAAAATACAAAGAATTGATGATGTCAGGATGATGCATCATTTTTAGAGCTTATGTAAAAAAAAATTAGAGGTTGACTATATATAGCCAACTTCAAACAAATTATCCGAAATTTTAGATAAGGGGAGGGATGGTTGGAGATGAAAAAATAAAACCCTTATATAAAATAAATAACCGGTTATCTTTTTAGCTAAAATTCGGGGAATAAATGTTGATAAACATTGCACTCGTGGAGCCGTGGAGGATGTCTATCATTCCCTCTGGAGATGTCCTGTGGTAACTAAAATATGGAAGATGGCAGATCTGAAAATGCAGATAAAAAAATGCTTCACTCATGACACAGTTTGTTTTATGAAAAGGTTGAAAAATTGTGTGTCCAAATATGAGTTTGAGTTGTCCAAAGGAGAGTATGGTTGGAGATGCTCTTGGGAGCATGAAACCCAAATTTTAATATGGTATGCTAAATTATATCCTTAAGCATGCATTATCTAGTTTGTTATTGATGGAATACTCTGTTTAGAGTCCAGGATCAGTGGGAAGATGTTTGGGTTGGCTGGTTTTCTGAGGATTGTTTTAGTATTGGGCTGGGTTGACGGGGGTAGTTTTAGGCTGGACTCTATTAGGTAGGCCATCGGCTTTTATTATCATCAAGTTATCTCTCGCTTAAATTTGTTTTTCTGTAAATGTTGAATATTATCTTCGATGTATTCAATGACTAAAAATAAATTCCATACACATTGGTATTTAAGTAAAGTTTTATAATTTTCTATCAGAAAATGTGTAAAACATACCCAATAAGTTTAACTCAACTCGTTAAATTTAGGGGTTTTTCAAAAATACCATTATTATGAATCTTTTTTTCAAAAATACGTCGATTTTAAAAATTATTTATAAAAATATATTTATCTTAAAATTATTTTCAAAAATACGCTTTATAATTTTTACAACCCAAAATGCAATTTTTTAATTCTTTTGACATTTTATCAAATAGTGCCCTGCAACCCAAAATTCAAATTTAGTTTCATTATTTGTAAAGTTGATTATAAAGTTGATTTGGTTGCAATAATTATTTTAATTGAGTTGAAATAGTTGCAGAAGATAATCAAACCAACGCAACTTACAATCTATTATATATATAATAGAGTAACTAGGGGGTTCAATGAGCCAATTAATTCAAGTTAAATTACCAGAATATCCTTCCAAATTATATTTTAATTACACATGTATTAATTAATTCAAGTTAAATTATCAAAATACCCTTCCAAATTATATTTTAATTATACATGTATTAATTACTATTAATACTCATCTACTTTAATATGTGTACATTAATTGTGTCCAACTCATTATTGCATGTCATTGATATTTATTATTACTTCAATATTTAATATTAACAATTTATGACAGATATTATTTTTTATGAAATATCAATACTATTATATAATAGACGAAACATTAAAAGTTTGGTTGGTCGGTATGGTACGTTGTGATTTTACTTAATTGCCCGCATTTTGGTTGGTCAGTATGGTACGTTGTGATTTTACTTAATTGCCATTAATTAATTGTACTTCGTATTTTTACTTAATTAACCTTACTTATTTATAGAAATATATTACTAAATAATAATATTACCTATTTATAACCAATTACCTTTTTCACCTAAAATACATTATTTTTTTTCTAACAAATTCTCCTACTTTTTCAAATATATCACGGGCAATTACCTTTTTTAACTAAAACATGTTAATTTTTCTATTTTTTCTTACTAAACCCCCTCATTTTCCAAAAATATCACGGATAAACCTTTAGTTATTTATTTTTAAACTTATTTTAATATTATAATTATTTTTTAAAAGTTTACCTATTTTAACATGTCTACTTATTTTTCTTAACAAATGCAATTACTAAAAATATTAAAATATAAATAATCAAATACCTATTTATAACCAATTAACTTTTCAGCTAAAACACATTATATATTTTTTCTAACAAAGCCCATTTTCTAAATATATCACGGGAAATTGTCTTTTACAATTTAATTTTTCTATTGCTCTCACTAAAATCCATTCTTTTTCCAAAAATATCACAGGAAACCCTTTACTTATTTATTTTAAAACGTATTTAAATACTTTTAATTATTAAATTTTAAAATCTCATTTTCCAAAAATATCACGGGCATTTACCTTTTTAAACTAAATATATGTCACATTTTTTATTTTTTCTTGCTAAAACCCCTCATTTTTCAAAAAATATAACGGGCAAACCCATACTTATTTATTTTAAAATTTGTTTTAATGTTTTTAATTAATTAAAAGTGTTTATCTATTTTAACATGCCTACTTATTTTTTGCACAATTACAATTAATAAAATATTAAACAAAACAATAATAAAATAACAATTAACAATCCGTGCATCGCACGGGTTTTAAGCTAGTAATATTAAAACTTTTAAACATTAAATAAATTGTGACAATGATGATTGATGATTGATAATTGTTAATCGAAGGAGATTATCAACTAATTTAGAACTTCATTCACTATTGTAAAGTGATGCATATCAAATCTTATTTTGCTAAATTGAAAAAACAAACTATTGGCCTTATTGAATATTTCGTATTCAGGTTCGTTATTTGGTTTATTACATTTATTTGCTTATATAGTAGACGATTTAGGGAGATCAAAATTAATCATAGACCAAATAAATGATGATAAAAAATAATAGATATGGCGAGTGGACAATGAATATCAATCAAATAAAGAATTTGGATACGGAAGATGTAATAATAAGACCAATAGGTTTGTTTTTCGAATTTAGCAAAATATGATTTGATCTGCATATCAAATCTTATTTTGATAAATTGAAAAAACAAACTATTGGCAGTATTGCATATTTCGTATCCAGGTTCGCTATTTGGTTCATTATATTTATTTGCTTATATAGTAGACGGTTCAGGAAGATCAAAAGTAATTATAGACCAAATAAATGATGATACAAAATAATGGGTATGGTGACTGGACAATGAATATCAACCAAAAAAGGAATTTAGATACAGAAGATGTAATAATAAGGTCAATAGGTTTATTTTTCGAAGTTAGCAAAATATGATTTGATTTGCGTCACTTTGCAATAGCCAAAAAGAATATTTTGTACCATATCAAATTTTAGGAAAATTCTAATATTAGGATTGAAAAATCAAACTATTAGCCTTATTGCAAATATTTCGTATCCAGGTTCGCTATTTGGTTTATTACATTTATTTTTGCTTATATAGTAAATAATTTAGGAAGATCAAAAGTAATCATACACCAAATAAATGATGATAAAAAATAATAGATATGGTGAGTGGACAATGAATATCAATCAAATAAGGAATTTGGATACGGAATATGTAATAATAAGACCAATAGGTTTGTTTTTCGAAATTAGCAAAATATAATTTGATCTGCATATCAAATCTTATTTTGATAAATTGAAAAAACAAACTATTGGCCGTATTGCATATTTCGTATCCAGGTTTGCTATTTGGTTCATTACATTTATTTACTAATATAGTAGACGGTTCAGGGAGATCAAAAGTAATTATAGACCAAATAAATGATGATAAAAAAATAATGAATATGGTGAGTGAACAATGAATATCAACCAAAAAAGGAATTCGGATACAGAAGATATAATAATAAGGTCAATAGGTTTGTTTTTCGAAGTTAGCAAAATATGATTTGATTTGCGTCACTTTGCAATAGCCAAAGAGAATATTTTGTACCATATCAAATAATATTTTTTTTTACAAATTTAGTAATAACTTAAACAATAAGCTATATAGCAAACAAGTGTTATACAAATATTGTACGAAATAGTTTTAGTGACTACTTCAAACAGTTTAAATACTATTTTGTTTTTATAAAATTACACACTCATTTAAAATATTTCAAATCTCCCGTAACTAAAAGACTGCAAGCACTTCAAAATTACAGGTCTTACTTATATTGTACGTCGTTATTAGATATGATCATTTTCAATGAAAAAAGATTTTATTCGCAACAGAACCTATAATACATTTCATATGTGTGCATATATTTATATGATTAAATATATATAACCTTTTCTATCAAAAACTGATCCCACTTGCAACAAAATATATATTATATTTAATAAATCGGCTTATCAATTTATAACAGACGAATGTAGAACATACCCGTGCATCGCACGGGTTATAAAGCTAGTTGTGTATTAGTAACACAAGTCAATCAAAATAACAAAATCAACCAAACTTAATTAAATCCAAATAAACAAGACGAGGAAGAAAACAAAATGTCCATGCGGGGCCTCAATTATATACAATCAACCAAATCAACTTATGCAACGTATTTTTTGTGTATCATTTAATTGAATAGTTGAAAATCTAAAGAAAGAAGATGAATAAGAAAATGGAATGTCCAAATCAAATCAAAATCAAAATATTATACCTTATTTTCTTCAATCACGATTGGATACTATATATATATATATATATATATATATATATATATATATATATATATATACAAGCATGTAACCCGTGCGATGCACGGATGAATTTTAGTTTTTTCTTTAATTTTATTATCTATATTTTGATTTATATGATTTTAAAAAGTAATCAAATATAATAATATATGTATGATGTTATTCTACGTTTTTTTAGCCTATAAGTTGTGCGCTACACGGATGAATTTTAGTATTTTGGATTTTTGATTTTAGTATTTTTTATATGATTTTTTAGTATTTTTTATCTTATTTTATTAGCATTTATTTGTATTTTGATCTGAAAAATTCTTAATATGTTGTTGACGGAATAATATCTTGAACTTTTGAATGTAGCTTAGAAAAATAGATGATATAAATATTTAATAATAATATGTTGTTGACGGGATTCGAACCTTGAACCCGTGGGAGCATTTTAGATATCAATAAAAGAATATTTTTTTAATATTACATCCAACGGTTCTCATTTATCGATATTTACATCTAACGGTTATTATTTAGATGACCAAACTACATATGACCAAACTACCAACCAAATAGATGGTGGTTACTCTAATTTAATTTATATTATTATTATTATTTTAATATTAGATCTAATGGTTCTCATTCATCTATTTTAAAATCAACAATCCTTATTGATTTGACGGTACATGACCAAAATTTTGGATAATATTTCTCTTACGCTTATTGTATATAAGGATTTAATATGTTTTGCAAACACCTATTCTACTTCCAATATTATATGTATGTGTGTGTGTCGCGTGAGTGGAGGAGTATTTGGTATTCATTATTATATCGATTAACATAATCTTATAATACGTGAGATAATTTAACCATGAGATATTTTGTACATGATTTGAACTGACTAACTTGCCCCTGTGTTTATTATTTATTAGAAAAACTTGTTTGTAGAAATTGAACTTGAGTTTATCTATTAACTGAAACATCTTTATATCGCTAAACTATAAAATCACAGATTTTTGGGAAATGTGTGAGCATCATTTGATAGAAGACATTTTATTTAAATTCAAAATATATAAAAATAATTATGTAGCTAAATTGAACTTAGGTTATATTGTTGACGGGATTCGAACCTTGAACCCGTTGGAGCATTTTAGATATCAATAAAATAATATTTTTTTAATATTACATCCAACGGTTCTCATTTATCTATATTTACATCTAACAGTTATTATTTAGATAACCAAACTACCAACCAAATAGAGGGTGGTTTGCTTATAATAGTATAGTATAGATTTCAATAATTAAATGTATTAAAATAAGTTTTAAAATAAATAAGTAACTGTTTGCCCGTGATATTTTTGGAGTGAGAGGTTTTATTAAGAAAAAATAGAAAGAGCAACATGTTTTAGCTAAAAGGTAATTTTCCATAATTAAAAATATTAAAATAGGTTTTAAAATAAATAATTAAGGGTTTACCCGTGATATTTTTGAAAAGGTAAGGGTTGTAGTAAGGAAAAATAGAAAGAGGAACATATGTCTTAGTTGAAAAAGATGACCGTTTGTGATTTTATAGAAAAAGAATGGACTTTGTTAGAAAAATAGAAAATATAATGTATTTTAACTAAAAAGTTAATTGGTTATAAATAATAATATTATTTAATAATAGTTTTCTTAAAAAATAACATGTTTTATCTGAAAAGGTAATTGTCTGTAATTAAAAGTATTAAAATATGTTTTAAAATAAGTAAGAGTTTGCTTGTGATATTTTTGGAAAATGTGAGGTTTTAGTAAGAAAAAATAGAAATAGTAACATGTTTTATTTTAAAAAAGTAATTGTCCATGATTTATTTTAGAAAATAGAGGATTTTGTTAGAAAATATTGAAAAGTTAATGTATTTTAGTTGAAAAGGTAATTAGTTATAGTTTTTTTTAAATGAAAAAAAATACAAAAAGTAACATGTTTTAGTTGAAATGGTAATTGTCGTAATTAAAAGTATTAAAATAAATAAGTAAGGTTTGCCCGTGATATTTTTAGAAAATGAAGGGTTTTAATAAGAAAAAATAGAAAGAGTAACATGTTTTCGTTGATTTTTTTTAGAAAAAGAGAATCCTAACATTGACATCAGTTACATAACCGTTTACAAATAACCAAAACACAAGTCTATTTTTAAAGTTACACAAGCCTGTAACCTGTGCGATGCAGGATGAATTTTAGTATTTTTTATTTTATTATCTATATTTTGATTTATATGATTTTAAAAAGTAATCAAATATAATAATATATGTATGACGTTATTCTAAGTTTTTTTTAGCCTATAAGCTGTGCGATACACGGATGAATTTTAGTATTTTTGATTTATTATTTTAGTATTTTTTATATGATTTTTTAGTAATTTTTATCTTATTTTATTAACATTTATTTGTATTTTGATCTTAAAAATTCTTAATATGTTGTTGACGGAATAATATCTTGAACTTTTGAATGTAGCTTAGAAAAATAGATGATATAAATATTTAATAATAATATGTTGTTGACGGGATTCGAACCTTGAACCCGTGGGAGCATTTTAGATATCAAGAAAATAATATTTTTTTAATATTACATCCAACGGTTCTCATTTATCTATATTTACATCTAACGATTATTATTTAGATGACCACACTACATATGACCAAACTACCAACCAAATAGAGGGTGCTTTGCTTATAATAGTATAGTTTAAGAAAAAATAGAAAGAGCAATATGTTTTAGCTAAAAATGTAATTGTCCATAATTAAAAATATTAAAATAGGTTTTAAAATAAATAAGTAAGGGTTTACCCGTGATAGTTTTGAAAAAGCAGGGGTTGTAGTAAGGAAACATAGAATGGGTAACATATGTCTTAGTTGAAAAAGATGATTGTTTGTGATTTTATAGAAAAAGAATGGACTTTGTTAGAAAAATAGAAAATATAATATATTTTAACTAAAAGTTAATTGGTTATAAATAATATTATTATTTAATAATAGTTTTCTTAAAAAATAACATGTTTTATCTGAAAAGGTAATTGCCCGTAATTAAAAGTATTAAAATATGTTTTAAAATAAGTAAGAGTTTGCTTGTGATATTTTTGGAAAATGTGGGGTTTTAGTAAGAAAAAATAGAAATAGTAACATGTTTTATTTTAAAAAGGTAATTGTCCATGATTTTTTTAGAAAATAGAGGATTTTGTTAGAAAATATTAAAAAGTTAATGTATTTTAGTTGAAAAGCTAATTAGTTATAGTTTTTTTTAAATGAAAAAAAATACAAAAAGTAAAATGTTTTAGTTGAAAAGGTAATTGCCGTAATTAAAAGTATTAAAATAAATAAGTAAGGTTTGCCCGTGATATTTTTGGAAAATGAAGGGTTTTAATAAGAAAAAATAGAAAGAGTATCATGTTTTCGTTGATTTTTTTTTAGAAAAAGAGAACCCTAACATTGACATCAGTTAAATAACCGTTTACAAATAACCAAAACACAAGTCTATTTTTAAAGTTACACAAGCCTGTAACCCGTGCGATGTAGGATGAATTTTAGTATTTTTTATCTTATTATCTATATCTTGATTTATATGATTTTAAAAAGTAATCAAATATAATAATATATGTATGACGTTATTCTAAGTTTTTTTTAGCCTATAAGCTGTGCGATACACGGATGAATTTTAGTATTTTTGATTTTTGATTTTAGTATTTTTTTATATGATTTTTTAGTATTTTTTATCTTATTTTATTAACATTTATTTGTATTTTGATCTTAAAAATTCTTAATATGTTGTTGACGGAATAATATCTTGAACTTTTGAATGTAGCTTAGAAAAATAGATGATATAAATATTTAATAATAATATGTTGTTGATGGAATTCGAACCTTGAACCCGTGAGAGCATTTTAGATATCAAGAAAATAATATTTTTTTTAATATTACATCCAACGGTTCTCATTTATCTATATTTACATCTAACGGTTATTATTTAGATGACCAAAACCAAACTACCAACCAAATAGAGGGTGGTTTGCTTATAATAGTATAGTATAGATAGTATAGATAGATATATATGTGTGTGTATATGTATAACAACAAATCAAATAATTGATATGAAAGATTGAAGAAGATGATAAAGATAATTGTAGATCTGGTATTTTCTTTAAGTGTTTGTTTTGTTAAGTGTGTGCAGAAAGAAAGCAAGCAGCGCCAGCCTGACGTATTTAAAATAAAAATAAAGTATAGAAGTGAAAAAAGATTTAAAGGGTAGTAAAATTAGAAATAAGATTATAAAAGTAGTAGAGAGAGAAATTTCCTTTATTGGACAAGTTTTATTATTGGGACTCAGTTTTGATAATTAATCCAATCAAGTCTTGAGTCGAAATTATCATGTTCAAGTTTCTACTCAATAAATGTAGTTATTAAATATATAAATTGGGCCATAAGTTTTATATAAAACTCAAATATAAATTATTTATATTATTATATTGACTTGATTTTACTTAAATAATTTCAGAATTAATATTGTAAAAAAATTTCAATTATAAGATTTCTAATGAAAAGATGTGGAAACTAATTGTTTATTTAAATATATAGTATGTAATGAAAAAAAATATAGAATATCTATATTATCTATACTATCTATCTATACTTCTATACTATATTATAATAGATGGAACATTAAAAGTTTGATCGGTCAGTCGGTACTTAGTGATTTTACTTAATTATTCTTACTTATTTTAAATAATAACATTATTTATAATCAATTACATTTTCAGCTAAAATACATTATTTTTTCTGTTTTTCTAACAAAATCCCCTCTTTTTCTAAAAATAATATGGGCAATTACCTTTTTCAACTAAAACGTGTTACTTTTTCTATTTTTCTTACTAAAATCCCTCATTTTCCAAAAATATCACAGGTAAATCCTTACTTAATTATTTTAAAGTCTATTTTAATACTTCTAATTACGAACAATTACCTTTTTCAACTAAAACATGTTACTTTTTCTAGTTTTTTCTTACTAAAACCCCTCATTTTCTAAAAATATAATGGGGAAACCGTTACTTATTTATTTTAAAGTCTATTTTAATATTTCTAATTACGGACAATTACCCTTTTCAACTAAAACATGTTACTTGTTCTATTTTTCCTTACTCAAACCCATCATTTTCCAAAAATATCACGGGTAAACCGTTACTTATTTATTTTAAAATATTTTTTAATATTTTTAATTATTTAAAAAGGTTTAACACACCTACTTATTTTTTTAACTAATACAATTAATAAAATATTAAAACGTAAATAATAAAAATAATTATTATTAAAAATAATCTGGGTATCGCACGAGTTTTAAACTTTTATTATATAATAGTTGAAATATTGAAAGTTTTGATTTTTGGCTTCTGGTTTTCGGTCATTTATTCTATTTAATAAATAATAAAATAATAATAAAAAAGGTAACTAACCGATTGTTTTTTATAAATAAAACACGTTATATTTTAATGAACATATACTACCTTAATTAATTATACACAAATATTATTAAATATTGATAATATATATCTATAATTAAATATTTTTTTCAGTTAAAACACATTAATGTAATTGTTTTTACTTAAATACCCTATCTATCTATCTATCTATACTTTATATTATATTATGATCTATCTATACTCTATACTATATTATGATAGACGAAACATTAAAATTTTGGTCGGTCGGTACTTAATGATTTTACTTAATTATCCTTACTTATTTTTAAAAAAATATTTTTGAATAATAACATTACTTATAACCAATTACTATTTCAGCTAAAATATATTATTTTTTCTATTTCATTTAATAAAATAACATACTAATGTTATAATTGCTAATAAATAACTCATTACCATGTTAGCCAAAGTGTATATTGTTTTTTATATTTTCTAACTAAAATTTCTACTTTTCTATTTTTCATAAATAAAACCTCTCATTTTCTAAAATATCACGAACAGTTCTATTTAATAAAATAAAATAATAATATTATAATTATTAATGACTAACCGATTAGCTTTTTTTCCAAAACGTATATTATTTTTTATATTTTCTAACTAATATTTCTCTTAACTAAAACCTCAAAAATATCACGGGATATTCCATTTAATAGCATAAAATACTAATATTATAAATCTATCAATCTATCTATACTATATTATTATTATTTTTTTTGAAATAATCTATACTATCAATACTATTATATAATAGACGAAACATTAAAAGTTTGGTTGGTCGGTCGGTATGGTACGTTGTGATTTTACTTAATTGCCCTTAATTAACTGTACTTCGTGTTTTTACTTAATTAACCTTGCTTATTTATAGAAATATATTATTAAATAATAATAATACCTATTTATAACCAATTGCCTTTTTCACCTAAAATACATTATTTTTTCTAACAAATTCCCCTACCTTTTCAAATATATCACGGACAATTATCTTTTTTAACTAAAACATGTTAGTTTTTCTATTTTTCCTTACTAAAACCCTCATTTTTACAAAAATATCACGGACAACCCTTTAGTTATTTATTTTTAAACCTATAATATTATAATTGTTTTTTAAAAGTTTACATATTTTAACATGTCTATTTATTTTTCTTAACAAATGCAATCACTAAGAATATTAAAAGATAAATAATCAAATACCTATTTATAACCAATTCCTTTTTAGCTAAAACACATTATAGATTTTTTGTAACAAAATCCCTCCTTTTCTAAATATATCACGGAAAATTGTCTTTTTCAATTTACTTTTTCTATTTTTCTCACTAAAATTCATTTTTTTTCCAAAAATATCACAGGAAACCATTTACTTATTTATTTTAAAACATATTTAAATACTTTCAATTATTAAATTTTAAAACCTCATTCTCCAAAAATATCACGGGCATTTACCTTTCTAAAACTTCTCATTTTCCAAAAATATATCGGGCAAACCCTTACTTATTTATTTTAAAATCTGTTTTAATGTTTTTAATTAATTAAAAGTATTTAGCTATTTTGACATGCCTACTTATTTTTTTAACAAATACAATTAATAAAATATTAAAAATATAATAATAAAATATCAATTAACAATCCGTGCATCGCACGGGTTTTAAGCTAGTATTATTAAAGATGAAACATTGAAAATTTTGATACCTGTTTTTTGGTACAGTACTTGCCTTATTTAATTGTTTATTTAATTATCATAAAAATTATTATAATCAGTTATTCTTTCAGTTAAAATACATTACCATTTTTTTCTAAAAAAATCACGCGCAATTTACTTTTGAGCTAAAACATGTTACTTTTTCTATTTCTCTCACTAAAATCCCTCATTTCCCAAATATATCACGAGCAAACCTTACTTATATATTTTAAAACCTATTTTAATAGTTTTAATTGGCAATTACCTTTCCCCTCTTTTTCTAGAAAAATGCAATTACTTTTTTCAGCTAAAACATGTAATATTTTATATTTTTCTTATTAAAATCCCTCATTTTCCAAATATATAGCAAACCCTTACTTGTTTACTTTAAAATCTATTTTAATAATTTTAATTGATAATTATCTTTTTCAACTAAAACATGTCACCTTTTCTATTTTTCTTACTAAAATCACTCTTTTTTCAAAAATATTACGGGCAAATCGTTACTTTTATATTTTAAAATTCAACGAAAACATGTTACTTTCTATTTTTCTTACGAAAACCCTTCTTTTTCCAAAATATCACGAGCAAACCGTTACTTATTTATTTTAAAATCTATTTTAATACTTTTAATTATTTAAAAATGTTTAACACGCCTACTTGTTTTTTTTAATAAATAAAATTAATAAAATATAAATAATAAAATTAAAAAATATCCGTGCATCGCACGAGTTTTAAGTTATATTATTAAAAACGAAACATTAAAAGTTTGGTAGTCGGACGGACAGTCGGTATTTAGTGATTTTACATAATTACCTTTACTTATTTTTTTAAAAAACTATCACTAAATAATAACATTATTTATAACCAAGTACCTTTTTAGCGAAAATACATTACCTTTTTTATTTTTTTCTAACAAAATCCTCTCTTTTTTCTAAAAAAAACATGGACGATTATCCTTTTTTAACAAAAATATGTTACTCTTTCTATTTTTCCTTACTAAAACCCCTCATTTTTCAAAAATATCACGGGCAAACCCTTACTTTTAATTATGAGCATTTTTCAGCTGAAACGTGTTACTTTTTCTATTTTTTTTATTTTCTAAAGAAATTATTATTAAACAATAAAAATTTATAACCAACTATCTTTTTAGTTAAAATACATTAACTTTTCTATTTTTCTAACAAAATCCCCTCTTTTTCTAAAAAAAACCACGATCAATTATATTTTTCAACTAAAACATGTTACTCTTTCTATTTTTCTTTATTAAAACCTCTCATTTTCCAAAAATATGTCGGGAAAATCCTTACTTATTTATTTTGAAACCTAATTAAATAATTTTAATTATGGGCACTTACCTTTTCAGCTAAAACATGTTACTTTTTCTATTTTTCCTTACAGACCCCTACGTTTCCAAAAATATCACGGGTAAACAATTATTAATTTATTTTAAAATCTATTTTAATACTTTTAATTATTTAAAAAAGTTTAACA
Source organism: Heracleum sosnowskyi (assembly GCA_030848705.1). Classification (NCBI taxonomy): domain Eukaryota; kingdom Viridiplantae; phylum Streptophyta; class Magnoliopsida; order Apiales; family Apiaceae; genus Heracleum; species Heracleum sosnowskyi. The sequence goes on from CM061242.1 coordinate 89,090,131, forward strand.
CGTCTACTTATTTTGTTTAGCAAATTCAAATTAATAGAATATTAAAATAAAAATAATAAAAATAATAATTATTAATAACAATCTGTGCATCGCACGGGTTTTAAGCTAGTATATTTTAAAATCCATTTTAATACTTTTAATGACGGGAAATTACATTTTTAACTAAAATACATCAATTCTTCTATTTTTTCTAACAAAATCCTCTCTTTTTCTAAAAACAATCACAGACAATTACCTTTTTCAACTAAAACATGTTACTATTTTATTTTTCCTTACCAAAACCCCCTCTTTTTCCAAAAAATATAACGAGCAAACCCTTACTTATTTATTTTAAAACCTATTTTAATACTTTTAATTACGGTAATTACCTTTCAACTAAAACATGTTACTTTTTGTAATTTTTCATTTAGAAAAAACTTATTACCAATTACCTTTTCAACTCAAATACATTACCTTTTCAATTTTTTCTAACAAAATCCATTTTTTTCTAAAAAAAATCACGGGAAATTACCCTTTTAAACTAAAACATGTTACTATTTCTATTTTTCCTGGGCAATTACCTTTTCAGATAAAACTTGTTATTTTTTATATTTGTTCATTTTTTAAGAAATTTATTATTAAATAATAACATTATTTATAAACAATTACCGGTTCATCTAAAATACATTACCTTTTCTATTTTTTCTAATAAAATCCTCTATTTTTTCAAAAAAAAAATCATGGGCAAATTTACCTTTTACGACGAAAATATATTACTCTTTCTATTTTTCCTAACTAAAACCCCTCTTTTTCCAAAATAATCACGGGCAATCCCTTACTTATTTATTTTTAAATCAATTTTAATATCTATACTATATTATAATAGACGAAACATTAAAAGTTTGGTTGGTCGGTGGGTACTTAGTGATTTTACTTAGTTAGCCTTACTTATTTTTTAAAAAAATTATTAAATAAAAACATCACTTTTTCTATTTTTTCAGCTAAAATACATCATTTTTTCTAACCAAATCCCCTCTTTTTATAAAGAAATCAGAGTAAATTACCTTTTCTACCTTACTTATTTGTTTTAAAACCTATTTTAATACTTTTAATTTTTTAAAAATATTTACATATTTTAACCTGCCTACTTATTTATTAAATAAAGTTAATAAAATATTAAAACGTAATTTATATTTTTCATAATAAAATCCCCTCTTTTTGCAAAAATATCATGGACAATTATCTTTTTTAACTAAAACATGTTATCGTTTCTATTTTTTCTTACTAAAACTTTTTTTTTTTCAAAAATATAACGGACAAACCCTTACTTCTTACTTATTTATTTTAGAACCTATTTTAATGTTTTAATTATATAAAAAAGTTTACATATATTTTTTCTAAAACAATCTCCTCCTTTTACAAAATTATCACGGACAATTACATTTTTCAACTAAAACATGTTACTTTTCCTCTGTTTCCTTACGAAAATCATTTAATACTTTTAATCACGGACACTTATCTTTTTCAACTAAAACATGTTACTTTTTCTATTTTTACTTAATAAAATCTCTCATTTTCCAAAAATATCACGGGCAAAACGTAACTTACTTATTTTAAAATCTATTTTAATATTCTTAATCATTTAACAAAGTTTAACATACCTACTTATTTGTTTTGTAAACAAATCAATTAATAATTTTTTTAAACATAAATAATAAAAATTAAAATTATTAAAAACAATCTGTGCATTACACATGTTTTAAGCTAGTTTCTTTTAACAAATGCAAGGCGATTACTTTTTCAACTAAAACATGTAACTTTTTCTTACAAAACCCCCTCATTTTCCAAAAATATCACGAGTAAACTCTTAATGTATTTATTTTAAAACTTATTTTAATACTTTAAATTATTTAAAAAATGTTTACTTATTTTAAGATGTATACTTATTTTTTAAACAAATGCAAGACAATTATCTTTTTCAACTAAAACATGTTACTTTTTCTATTTTTTCTACAAACTCTCTCCTTTTCCAAAAATATCACAGGTAAAACCTTATTTATTTATTTTAAAACTTATTTCAATACTTTTAGTTATTTAAAAAAGTTTAAAATATGTACTTATTTTTTAACAAAAGTAATTAATAAAATATTAAAATATAAATAATAAAATAACAATTATTAAAAACAATCTGTGCATCGCGTTATTAAAAAGTTCGTGCATCGCACGAGTTATAGGCTAATTTTATTAAAGCCAAAACATTGAAAGTTTTGGTTTTCGATTTTCGATCATTTATTCTATTTAATAAGTAATAAAATAATATAAAAATAGTAATTAGTTGATTGTCTTTTGTAATTAAATTTTTGTTTCTAACAAAACCTACCATTTTTCAAAAGTATCACAAGTTTATGACCCCTCATTTTTCAAAATATCATTAAACATTTTTTTTAACAAAATCTACTCATTTTCCAAAATATCAGGGATTTTCCTTTTAAAACCCTTTATTTTCCAAAATATCACAGACAAGTTATAACCAATTACCTTATTGTGTTAAAACACATTACTTTTTCTTATTTTTTTAATAATAAAATTCCCTCATTTTTCAAAAACATTACGAGAAATTACATTTTTCAACTAAAATATGTTACCTTTTTTATTTTTCGTAATTTAAACCTTTTTTTTTCAAAAATATGAAGAGAAACCGTTACTTATTTATTTTAAAACCTGTTTTAATTTTCTTTAAAAAATTACCTATTTTAACATGCCTACTTATTTTTTTTAACAAATACAATTAATAAAATATTAACATGTTTATAATTAAATAACGACTATTAAAAAAAATTGTGCGATAGTTTTGGTTTTCGGTCATTTATTCTATTTAATAAATAATAAAAATAATTACTAGCTGAATGATTTTTATAATTAAAACACTTTTCTAACAAAATCGACTCATTTTTAAAATATCACGAGCAATTACCTTTAAATTAAAACATATTATCTTTTATATTTGTTGCCACTAAAATCTTTTTTTTTTCAAAAAATACCAGGTGAACTTACTTATTTATTTTAAAACCTATTTTATTGCTTTTGATTATTTAAAAAATCTTACCTATTTTAAACATGCTAACGTATTTTTTTAATAAATACAATTAATATAATTAAAACACTTCTAAAATATCATGGACAATTATTATTTTTTAACTAAAACATGTTAGCTTTTTTATTTATCCTTATTATTAATATTATTTTAATAAATAATAAAATAATATTAATAGTGTTCCATTTATCTTTTTCAGCCTCATTTGTATTCTTTATTTATTTTTAATTGTTCCCATTAATATTTAAATTTCTTATTTTATAATTTATCATATTGATTTTTATTCTTTATTTAATATTTTCTATTTTCAATAATTTTTTTAATTTTGTTTGACGACTCAATTACATGTAGTATAGAATAAAGTACTGGTGTGCATTTGACAATAGCCGAGACACGACACAAGCTAAGGCTTCTTCTCCTCTGGAGCTAACACGTAGCGACACTACACGTACAATTTTAAGACACATACACTATACGTGGCATGCATGCAGATCAGATAATCCCAAAAACATCGCGTTATTAAAAGGTTGTTATTGGCTAATATTATTAAAGTCGAAACATTGAAAGTTTTGGTTTTCGATTTTCGGTAAATTATTCTATTTAATAAATAATAAAATAATATAAAAATAGTAATTAGGTTATTTTCTTTTATAATTAAATTTTTTTTTAACAAAACCTACAATTTTCCAAAAATATCACAGATTTATAACCTCTCATTTTTCAAAATATCATTGAATACTTTTTTCTAACAAAATTTACTTATTTTCCAAAAATATCATGGACTTTCCTATTTAAAACACCTCATTTTCCAAAATATCACGGACAAACCCTTACATATTTATTTTAAAATCAGTGTTTTTTTATTAGCATTACTTTTAGTTAAAACACATTACTTTTTCTTCTTTTTAATAATAAAATCCCCTCATTTTTCAAAAACATTACGAGAAATTACGTTTTTCAATTAAAATATATTAGCTTTTTTATTTTTCGTACTTAAAACCTTTTTTTTTTCAAAAATATCAAGACAAACCACTACCTATTTATTTTAAAACCTGTTTTAATTTTTAAAAAAAGTTTACCTATTTTAACATGCCTATTTTTTTTAACAAATACAATTAATAAAATATTAACACATTTATAATTAAATAACGACTATTAAAAACAATCCGTGCGATAGTTTTGGTTTTCGGTCATTTATTATATTTAAAAATAATAACTAGCTGATTGTTTTTTATAATTAAAATACTTTTCTAACAAAATCAACTCCTTTTCCAAAAAAATCATGAACAATTAGCTTTAAATTAAAACATATTACCTTTTATATTTGTTGTAACTAAAATCTTTTTTTTTTTTTTGCAAAAAATACTAAGTGCAACCCTTACTTATTTATTTTAAAACCTATTTTAATACTTTTGATTATTTAAAAAATCTTACATATTTTAAACATGTTAAAGTATTTTTTTAACAAATATAATTAATATAATTAAAACACTTTTATAATATCATGGACAGTTACTTTTTTAACTAAAACATGTTAGATTTTTTATTTGTCATTATTATTAATATTATTTTAATGAATAATAAAATAATATTAATAGTGTCCCATTTATCATTTCCAGTCTCATTTGTATTCTTTATTTATTTTATCATTGTTCCAATTAATATTCATGTTTCTCATTTTATAATTTATCGTATTAATTTTTATTCTTTATTTAATATTTTCTATTTTCAATAATTTTTTTAATTTATTATTTTTTTTAATGACTCGATTACATGCTACTCCCTCTGTCCCCTCAATTCTTTACATTGAGGGGACAACACGGAAGTTAAGAAAAAGTGTAAATTAATAGGAAAAAGTAAAAAAAATGAGTAAAGTGGTGGAATCAATCAATGTATATATAAAGTAGGTACTCCCTCCATCCCAGCCATTTCTATACACTTTCCATTTTGGGATGTCCCATCTATTTCTATACATTCCAAAATAGTAATTTTTAATAATATAAAACACTATTACACCCACTACTTTCTCCACTATCTCTATTCTATAACAATATAAATCAATATTACACCCACTAATTCCTCCACTATCTCAAATCTATTATTAAATATTGATAGGTCCCACCACTTTACTCACTTTTCATCTAATTTTACTCATTTTTTATATCTTTTCTTAGTCTACGTGCAGTCTACGTGCCCAGTCCCGGTGTATAGAATTCACTGGGACGGAGGGAGTATAATAAAGGAAAGTAGTGAATGTGATTGGATTTTATATTATAAAATGTTACAATTTTTGGTATGAAAAAAAAACTAGAAGGACGTATAAAAAAGGAAAGTGTAAAGAAATAAGAGGGAGAGAACGAGAGTAATATAGAATAAAGTACTGGTGTGCATTTGACAATAGCCGAGACACGACACAAGCTAAGGCTTCTTCTCCTCTGGAGCTAACACGTAGCGACACTACACGTACAATTTTAAGACACATACACATACACTATACGTGGCATGCATGCAGATCAGATAATCCCAAAAATATCGTAGTATATGAATTGGTAACGACCAAGCAAAAACATAACAAAAAAACAACAAATCTGATATCATAGAAATGGAGAAAAGTAGCACTACAGGAGATCAAAAGAGTAGAACTGCAACTGGGGAAGATAAATCAAAATTAGAGGAAGGGTTGCCAATAGAAACAAGTCCATACACGCAGTACAAAGATTTGGAAGATTATAAGCAACAGGGTTACGGAACGCAAGGTCACATGGAACCTAAACCTGGTTATGGCGCAGCTAACTCTACTGATGCACCTACAGATAGTGTTTCTTCTCATGCTCCGCTTCCTAAAAAATAACTCACCCGTTTAAATTTTGATTGTTCTCGTTTTCGAGTCTATGTCGGAATATAAATATGTGTGTGAGTATTTAAATTTAACAAAATAAAGTGTAGTTTCTAATTGCCTATCATGTATGGAACTTGTATTTGATGTTTGTATTTTAGTTCTATAAAAACTCTGTATTTCATGTTTTAGCATTATCATTGATCCAGTTTTTTTTTCCCTGGAGCAAGCATTGATCCATTTTTAATTGCTTATATATTGTTCTTCTTGGAACCAATTGTTATTTTTCTTTAAGGCTCTATCTGAAACCTATTCTAATGACCATTTAATTTGGACTATTTTCGTATTGATAATTGTGTTCTAAAATAAGTGAGGTAGCACGATTATTAAAATAATTGTAAACAAAAAGAACCAAAATTTATTCCAAATTTATCTATTATAATATAGAGAATTGAACATATTTACAACATATCCAATTTTTCCTCAGGGATCCCATTTTCACAAGATATATTTAATTTAGTCAAACTTTTACATGTACAGACTAAATTTTGATTTTGATTTTTGGGAAACGAATCACTAAAATACTAAATTTCATTTTGTAAGTAGCAAAGTCTTTTAATTTATTAACCTCACAAGATACAAATTTTACTTTCTTTTGTAATTTTTGCTTGGATAATAAATGGAAAAGTTTCTATTATTTATTTTACAAACCAAGGCAAATTCTCTTCTATATATAATAGGATAACGTGGGATAATTTTGAGCCAAAAAACCCTGTGAAATGACAATTTTACCCTTATATATTTTGAAATTACATGGCATGTCATTACTCTCTTATCTAAAGAAAAAAATGAGTAAATATAATAATGTTTTTTTGTAAAATCGAATATTTGACCTTCCCTAAGTAAATCATTCTTATAACCATTGAGCTACATGACTTCATTTGATTTTGATTGAAAAATCACATTACATAAAACTCACATCATTCTTAATCATATATTTATTATTATATTAACTTTGAACAAAAAACAAAGGTGATTTTATAATATATATATTAATCTATGTTGTTTCAGTTTTCAAAATGTTGTACATAATTATTTAAACAATCAATCTTATACAATTTTAATATTAAATTTTAAAAATAATGTTGCGTGTGATGTATATTTACATTTGTTTTAATCATACAAATACCTTGTATATGTAATGTAAACTATAAAATAAAATATATTTTTGCACAACAGTCTATCTTTATTATACTACATAATTTATTTGAATTATTCATATATTTAATCTATAAAGCGTAATACTGAACATTGATTATAACACAAGTAATATATTACAAGTAGTTTCTTTATATATTATTTAATTATTTATTTTTAAATTAATAAAAAGTAGTGTCCAATATTTAAAAATTAGACAACAATCACGGGTATATAGCAGATATCGATAACATGTATACTGTATACACGATATTCATGAGTATTTTTATTACATATACAAATACAAGCTCGTAACATGTGTCATACACGAGTTTAATATTTTCTTTTAATATTTATATTTGTTTCTTAAGAAAATGATTTTAAATATGAATAGTTATATATGGTTATTGAACTCGGCGTCGAATTGACATAGGTGTTTGATCGCAATAAATTGTGTTTTAAGAGTTTTGTGTTGAACAATTTTTTAGAGATATGTTTTGAATAAAATTATTATTTTAAAAAATTACGGTACAATTGTAAAAATAAAAGAACTAAAGTGTAAATCCCAAAATATGAGTACCGTACTAACCAACTATCAAAGTTTTAATATTTCAATTTTAATAATATAGTATAAATATAATAGAAGTGACTAGATTTAGAACTATGTTGGATGAATTATGTATGTAACGCATTTGTAATTAATTTTAATATAAAATTTTATATTAATTTTATGAAAGTTAATAATTGCTTATTTTGAATTAAATTAATAAATATATAATAGGTAAATTTGAAAATTGTATAATAAATTAAATAGATTAAAATATATAGTCAAGTGAACAAATTTTAGAAAATATGATATTTCATATCATACAAGTAAGAAAAATATTATGATCGATCAATTACATTATACACTCGGAGTTATTTAAAATTATAGATCTAAAAGATAAAAAATTAAGTTATATAAATTATTTTTTGTACATTGATTGGACAATACCTTTATCGATTCTCATCGTTACGTAAATAAATATTAAATTTTCTACAATGCCAAAAATTTAAAGAACATGACTGATGCAAATAAGTATGTCACATGACCAACTGAGAGTCGATTATACTTTTAAAAAGAAAGGAAAGAGAGAACTTTATTTAACCTGTGTTTATTGAATTTTTTAATACAAGAAAGACAAAACAATTAGATTAAATTATTAAGCAATTAACTCCAAAATTTAATTTCCATAGATTTACTGAGAATAAAAAGAAAAACAGGTATATTTATTAAACTTTATCTTCTCTTAACTTCAGTTCTTTTTCTTCGACTAGAAATTTAAGATTCAAAGTTGCCGCAAAACCTGTAATAAATTCGTACACGTTCAGTGAATCAGTCTAAATATGACTTATACAACATGTTTATAAGTTAAGAAATATCCTATTTTTAGTGCACGGATAATTTTGAATAAATCAAATTATCTATAAATTAAATTAGGGACATTGCGAGAATCGATAGAAAATAACACGTGACTGAGAATATGCTTTACCGGATTGAGAATAATGACACTAGAAGATGCAACAGGCTCCCCTCCTAAATCGGAGCCTGCTAAATCTTTGAGTCAGACAAAGGAACTAACACAGCTATTCAGAGTTTTTCATACCGCTGCTGACAAACAAAAAAAGGACATCATGTGTTACCATAAAATCCCATCTAATATCAACGCATGGATGCATGCACACATATATACATAGCGGGTCTAACTTATACCATTCCAAGTTCACACATGGTGCAACCTCGGAATGATATGGCATGCCGAGTTCAGAACAAATTTGTGTGCTATCAAAGAAACTAAAGTTTTATTCGAGGTACCTGAGAACGCAGTTACAGATCAGTTACAACCAAAATATATGTGATCACCAGCATCATCGGAGTCTCAAACCGTCAAGCAAACATGACACGATCTATCGTCACCCGAATGTCTAAACATTTACTAAGAAATGGGTTCCGGTTGCATTTTAGTTGGCTCATACATATAAAATACAATGCTTATGAGTTCTTATATTTTATTTCAAATAAAGTCAGTATACAATCATAATTTTCAAATCCTAAAAAATCAGTACTTTCACGTATTGATAGAAAAAGCCCCGTACCTCGCACGAGTTATTATGCTGGTGTATATTGTACTCTAAATGGATACTGGTTTCACGTGACCATCAAAACCATTTGATCACTTTGATCGTCTTTAGGTGCCAAAATTTATGACATCAATTTTAGAAAATGACAACATTGTATGATACTAAAATTAGATAATATGAGATCAATATGTTCTTCTTTACCTGGATGTCCTTTCTTGCAGTTTTTGTGGGGGAGTAGACTAAAATAAAAGGATTTGAAGTTAAACAAATGTATGTGAATTGCTTAAAAGATCGAAATATTCTCTTTTATTTTTTTATACTTTGAGTTGTTTCTCTTAATTATTTATATTCTAAAAGTTTTTTAAAATATTAAAATTTTATATTAATTGATCTTAATACTTTACTCATTTTTTTTTAAAAATTCACTAATTTATATTTTTTCTTAATCTTCATGTCCAACCTAATATAAAAAATTAAGTGGAATGGAAAGAGTGGACGTGTTTGGCTTACCTAACTTATGTATTATAAGTTGATAAGAGCATTTCCAACGGCGTTATGTAAATTAGTTAGCGATATTCAAATAAATAGACAATTGCTTAAAATTTGCTGAACAATGTACTCCAATGTTATTGACTATAATGGTTGGTTATATTCTAAAAATAGTATGTTATAATTTTTTTCAAGTTATTATAAATAGAAAATATTATCTCAATATGGTAACTGATGAGGTGAAATTATGCCACAAGTCCCTAGAGGATTGACAAATATAGTCAACGAGAAGGGGTTGGCTAAAATTATAGATAAGAGCTTTGTCCCATTGGAGTGCTCAATTTTTTTACAAATTATGTAAAAAAATTATTTTTGGTATGCCAACTCGATTTTTAGCTAAGGATTTTAACCCATTGGAGATGCTCTAAGAGCTTTGTGTACTCAGCTTATTTGATAATTTATAACTTATAAGTTGAATGTTAGAAATCACCGACATTTTACTTAACTTATCAACTTATTCTTTATTTTTCTAATATTTTATATTTTTACATTTGTGTTTTTAAATATTTTTTTAATTTAAAATATAAGTGTTGAAATCATTGTATTTAAAAATTATTTTTTCAAATTTAATTTAGCAAATTCTTCACTAACTTATAAGTAAATTTATCCAAACACCCGTATAACTTATAAGAATTCATCAACTTATAACACTTACTCATTTTAAGATATAATTCAATTTTTTTGTGATAATCCAAACACGCAAGGTATTATTTGGGACCCACAAAATTTTAAAAGTACAATAAACACTTTTACAATTTACCACCTGCATGATCCAACGGGCGGACTTACCTAGTAAGCAAGGCTACCCCAACTTCTTCTACACCATCTTTTATGTTATCATTAAATTTTGTAATTTACTAAATTTTAGAGATATATCTAGATTCCTTAAATCTCTTGAATGAAATCTAATTAATTACAGGGCAATGTGTTTAGTTTAATTTATTTTTAAAAAAAATCATGCTTTACTGATCATAATATAGATTAGAAAAGATAACGCGTTTAGTTTAATTTATTTTTAAAAAAAACCTGTATTACTGAGTCCACATATATGGAAATGATTGTGACTTTTATGAACCATAGGGCTTTATTTCATATTTCCCCCTAGATGATCATATATGGACTACTACAATTATATTTATAAAAATTACATAATAGTCACTTTAGAAATTTCTAATAATTCTAGACTAAACTTAAATGTTTTCTAACATCTTTTGTAACCACTTATGTAATTAATCTTGTTCAATTAAACAATAAATGCATACAAATTATACATAATCATATATATATATATGTGTCAAAAGTATATTGATGCAAAAATATTTTTTGCCTCTAAAACTTGAATGTTAAATTATATTATTAAATATTCAATTGTTCTAAAAATAATGAACTATTTGCATTACAATTTCTTGATAAGATTTCGTTTCATAAAATTTGAAATATAAACTTTAATGTTAATAATGATCACAGCACATTATATGCAATCTGTAAGATTTTGTAAGATAGTCCAAAATAGTCCAAATTAGGAAAAAGGGTCACTGAACTCAAAACTAGAGTATTTCATGGACACACACAAATGTGACAAATGTTAAAATTTTAAAGTTACAGGGTTGTTACAAAGTACTATCAAAACACTCGCATGTCTCATTTGCACCGAAACTGTGTGTCTCATTTCATTTTTGTTTCCCTCTGACAAATTTAAAACAATCATAAAAAACCCACTGTCTTAATCTTAATTTTGTGTTCTGTCCTTCTGTCTGAAAGCCTCATAAAAATCCATGATGGAAGAAGATGGGGATGATTTTGGTCCCCTTTATTCTGATACACTTAAACCCTGTTGTTCTATTAAAGAGCCCAATTTTTTTAATGATCAGAACCCCTCGATTTTTCATGCTAGAAGTGATTTATCTGTGAATGCATACAAGGACTTGAAAGAATATGAAGGGTTTTTGTTATCTGAGTGTGAGGTTGATGGAGGGTTTTCGAAAAATGAATGCAAGGTTGATGATGAATTTGATGATGTGATTTTTGATGTGGAAATGGAACAAAAAGAGGTTGAATTTGATAAGGTGGATGGAGGTAATGAGATTAATGTGCTTGGGGACATGATGGATGAAGAAAATTATGATCTTCAACTTGAATGTTTAAGTGTAGATGAGGAAGCGAGTGAGAGTGATGAGTCCTTCGATATCATTGTTGAGGACAAAGATTTGAATGATCACAATGTAGGAAGTGGTAAAAAAGTTTTTGAGAACAAAGAGTTGGGTCTTTTAAGAAATGCTGTTGATTGGGATGATTTAGATGATCTTGAGCCCGGGGAGATTGCCAAGATGAAGACAGACTTGGGAATTGATGTTGAGGCTAGAGTTGGAAACTCATATCAATCATTTCATAAGGAGGCTACGGTTTGTTCTTTATCTGTTATCTCGAGTATCGTTGTTAGTTATCTTGGTTTGTTTGTCACAGGTCTTAATATGTTAGCTGAATGTAACATTAATTTTTGTATTTCAGTTCTATTGCAGAATGGTTTCAGGTGAATGCTAGTATATAAGCAACAAATACTTGTGATGTTTGTCATATTTATGTGAATTTCTTTTAGATTGATGAATAGATACTATTAGTTCAAGAATAGCAATCGGCTTCGAATGCAATAGGTTTCAACTCAGGCGCTGTAGCCTATAGCTGCTAGCCCAATAATGATATCAAATTTAAACTTAAATTTTGTTAGAAGCAATTTTTTCTTGCAGTCACCTTATTATTAGTTGAAATCCTCTCGGGGTAGTTGACAGATAATTCCTATACCCTTCTTGTTTACGACCCTGGTCTAATGTATTTATTCATTTTTCTCCATGTGAAATTTTGCTAGACAATGAAATGAAAAAAACTTGTTGTGAAGAGTCAAGCATAGGTAGAATTATACTCAATTTTATAAGCATTTTATTGCTGTTATATATACTTCATGCGCTTGAATGATTTTAAGATGCTATTTTGTTGCACTACCATGCTATTATGTGTTCTTCCTCTTTATCATGTTTAGGTGTATGTGTCTTACGCTCTTCATTTCCTTGATGTTCATTAATTTATATTTTCATTTTATTATCTGCTAGGTTGGAAGATCAGTGTTTATGTCTCAAACAATTGAAGCAGACTCTAAAGCAGAACAAAATCAAGTCAATCCAGTTCGTAATGCAGAATACAATTATGGTGGCACCAGATTTTGCTATCTCCCTGCACATTTCAGGTAAATAAATTAATTTTTCAAAACTTTTTATTTCTTATCATCAACTTTATCATGATGGTTCGGACGGTATACCTTGTTCTTTTTAAAACATTCTGTCAGTCATTTGTTTGTGGGAAAACCAGAACAGCAGAAAAATAGGGGTCAGGTGCCCAAAATGTCATTATACAGTCAATTGGTCCATTGTAGCACTCTTCTAAAGCATATAAAATATGTGTGACCTTATTTCTTATCTATATGAGTTATTTTTTATGGGCTATGGCGGTGAACGAATTGAAATCAAACTCAAATCACAGTAAATATATTTGAGTGAAGGGCAATCCAAAAGTTACATAATGATGATTGCACTGCGTGATAAACATATATTTCTTGCTTATCTTTTTAAACACATATGTTTTTTTTTTTGTTTTCTTCTAAAGTCGAGACGCATTTTTAATTTGCGTATCTATGTCACACATATTTAAAACGTGTTGAGCAGCGTTAACATGGGCCAACTTTTTCCAAACGTGCTATTCTGGGGTTTATTCCTTAAATTGTGATAGAAGGGCCATTTCCCTTTGCTTGTTTTGTTCAGAATAGCAAACAAATATGTAATAGGCACTTTTTTCTTTATGTTCCTCTAGAGGCTACTAGATAATAGTAAGCTCTTTACCAGACTAATGAACATGTTATCTTTCTTCAAAAGGAATCTTACATTTGAAGCGACTATTAAAGGAAGTTAAACTTTTGAGATTTTGGATTATCTTTCATTATAAAGAAGTAATCACAATTAATGTTTGCGCTATAAAGCAAATAAATATATTTGTATGAATAGCAATGAATACAACAGCACATTGACTTCATCAAGACCCTGATCCTGTATCGGTATTTCCTTCTTTTTAACTGAAAATTATCTCCTACCCTTTTGATATAGGACAATCACTAAGAGTATGCTTCACACGAAGCTGCTGATGTAAAATTGAAAGCCAACAAAGAAATTTGCCTAATGCGAAGGACCCTCTCACAAATTTTTGACTAGTATTGACCTCTAATTACACTGAATTTTCCAGTACTCCCTTTTTTTTAACTGAAAGGATTTTAGTATACACAGATAACTGCTACTGAATTGGTGTGAACAAACTTTTTGCATACTATCAGTAAAATTTAACTCCCAACATTCGCAGAAAACAGTTCCATTATCCTGAAGGTAAAGTAGATCCTCCACTGATATGGGAAGAAGTTGGATGTGTAGTTCCCACCATTTTCTTTACCTAATGCTGATACTGTATACAATATTGTGTCTGTTATTTTATCCATTGATCGTTTTCTGAACTCGTGATTCCCCAGGAAAGCATTCAATATAGAAGATAATTTTTCGGGATATAAGCCATGGAAACTCCCCGGTGTTAATTTGTTGGATTATTTCAACTTTGACTTGGACGAGGAGAATTGGCAGAATTACTGCAAACAGATGGCAAGTATCAATTGTTGGTTTTTGGAGTTCGAGACAATGCATACTGATGTTGTCATTATTTTGCAGAAACTACTACTCCAAACTTCTCCACCAAGTAAGGCTGTTGTCAGTAAAAGTGAACTACTGCAATCGGTAATAAAAGCAATTGTATTTGTTTGTGAAATAGCCAAGATGTAATCACACAAAAACATGACTTTACGAATTTACCAAACACAAGAAGGATTACAAAAAGCACTCATACTTGTACTTGTGTTTCATTCCCTGTTTTTTTAAATAAATACCAAATCATGTGCTATTAAGAAACAGTAGTATTGATATTTTATTAGTACATGTAAGTGTAACTTTTTCTTTCTTTTCTTATGAAAAGAAAAATACTCCGGCACAACAGATCGGAGAAGCGATACAAGTACTCACTAGCCACGGTGAACGAGTTGCCTGCCTACCGAACCACCACAGGAGGGAATGTGATTCAGATGCAATCATCGAGGTATTCTATGTTCTAGTACCTAATGTAACTATACAAATGAATTTTAATATGATCATGCCTACCGTTTATACTGCACATTTTTAGAAAAGCATTCTGTGGCGCAGATTGTCTTCGCGGATTCCCCCGAAGATACAGAATCATTTACTGAAGATCTAAAGGATCGTGCTCTCCATGATTACAACAAACGTCCGACTTCAATTCATAAGATAATTAATGGCGATAAGATCCTTCCTTTTCCCTTAGATGGATATTTTCACCAAATTTATCATGAAGAGAGGTATATTTTACAAATCTTAAAAATTTTCCGTACTTGCTCCACGTTAATATTTCTGGTATTTTGCAACAGCGTGGAACCTTTCCATTTTGTTTTAAACTTTCAAAATATTTTGGTTGTATTTAATTTGTGCAGATAATAATCAACCTTATGCACCATCTTTTTTTATTATAAAACAATGCTTTCAATTGGGGCACTTATCTCATAATTTTTACCTTCCTAATGTTAAAAGTGTATCCTTATGTGAAAAACTCGCATAAAAAATTAGCCAAAACAGAAAGTGTATCCTTATGGATGTAATAATAATTCTGAAGCATTAATACCAATCTTATGTCTATATGTGACGGAGGAATGTTTAAGAACCATCCTTTTTTCTGTCCTACTTTTTTAATTTTCTTACAATTGAATTTTGGACTTCTTATCTGAAACTATGACATAAGCTTTGAAATTTATAAAATTAGGACTTCGCACCCGGTGTCAACTAATTATGCCCAAGAAGGAAGACAGTGGACAGACTTTGAATCGATGGTCATCAAAAAGCAGGATCATATCTCTTATCAAGACTGGAGTATGGGTCTTGACCACCCAAAGGAGAAGAGTGAGGCTGAACAAGGACTGCACCGAGCATTGGTGAAGTATGATAAAGTAATGCCATTGTATTCTAATAAGGTACGTAAGCTATGGCATCGAAAGTAGTTGGTAAAGTGAACACGATGTCGCAGAAAGAAAAAAACAAGACAGGTTGGAGTTCTAGGTATGCTATCTATTAAAAAATTCATGTAAACCTGTGGATGAATTTTAGGTTGCAAGAAAGGATAACGGAGGTCAGACAACAGCTCAAAATAGGCTTGAGGATGACTGTTTTCTTAACAGTGGAGAAACGAGCTGGAGGCAAGGAGATAGAAATCATAAGAAAAGTTTGAAACAACCAGATGAATCAAAACCAACTGCAAGTGTATATGATAACCAAGAAATAATGGGTAACGGATTTGACAATTGCAGAATGAGAATGGAAGAAGCATCCTCTCAAACATATCATCAGGAAAAAAATAACGATAACAAGGTATGGCTAATATTTCTGTACATTTATATTGAAGAATAAAAAGTAATTCAGCTGCATCTTAGTAAAGAAGATATGACTTCGAATTGAATTGTATGCACGCATGTCGAATCAACATATTTGATAGATATTCATTTTTAATATCTGGAATCAGATAGAATTAACAATACAACCACTATAATTTGTTTATGTCTCATATTGTCATCAACATGACAGAATCTTTTAAGTTACTTAAATGTGTATTGTCCAGTTGAACAAGGGAAGTGTGGTTGACAAAGACAGCTGCAGAATGAGAATGGAAGAAACTTTATCTTTAACAGACCATCAGGAAGGGAGTAATGATAGCCAGGTGCGGTTTATTAATAATTCTCTACATTTATTTCTGAGAATAAAAGGTAATTCAGCCGCATCTTAATTACAAACAAGTCGAGGTTGTCGATAAAACTTGTATGCAAGCATGTCAGTTCGAGATTTATCTGATAGATATATATTTATAATTTCTGGAATTAGAAAAAATCAACATTAAAAACCGTATATGTCTATGTCTCATATTATTATCGACATGAAGGAATCTGTTAAAGTTTTTTTTTTCTAAATCTGTTAAAGTTACTTAACTTCCTGAATGTGTGTTTTCCAGTTGAACAAGGGAAATGCAGTTGAAGAAGACAATTGCAAAATGAGAATTGAAGTAACTTTATCTCAAACAGATCATCAGGAAGGGAATAATGATAACAAGGTACAATTTAATAACATTTTTCTACATTTATTTCTAAGAATAATAGGTAATTCAGCCGCATCTTAGTTTCAAACAAGTTCTGGTCTTCGATTTAACCTGTAAGAATGCATGTGGAATCGACATATATTTGACAAATATCATAATGAATATCTGGAATTAGAAAAAATCAACATTACAAACCCTATATATGTTTATGTCACATATTATTATCGACATGACTATATCTGTTGACTTGACTTGATTAATGTGTATTGTCCAGCTGAACAAGGGCAGTGTGGTTGACGGAACCAATTGCATAATGAGAATAGATGAAACTTTATCTGAAACAGATCATCAGGAAGGGAATAATGAAAAGAAGGTAGGGTTTACTAACATTTCTCTACATTTAATTTTAAGAAAATAAGGTAAAGCAGCCGCATCTTAGTTACAAACAAGTTGTGGTCTTCAATTTAACTTGTGCATGTGGAATCGAAAGAAATTTGATAAATATTCATTTATGATATCTGGAATTAGAAATACATAACATTACAAACCTTATATATGTTTATGTCTCATATTGTTATCGACTTGAAATAATCAGTTCAGTTACACTTCCTGAATGTGTATTGTCCAGTTGAACCAGGGAAGTTCTGCTGACGAAGACAATTGCAGAATGAGAATAGACGATACTTTTTCTCGAACAGAACATCAGGAAGGGAATAATGATAAAAGGGTACGGTTCACTAATATTTTTCTACATTTATTTATAAGAATAAGAGGTACTTCAGCCGCATCTTAGTTACAAACAAGTTATGGTCTTTGATAAAATTTGTAAGCATGCATGTGGAATCTAAAAATATTTGATAAATATACATTTATGATATCTGGAATCAGAAAAAATTAACATTACAAACTCTGTATATATATTTATGTCTCATATTGTTATCGACGTGACAATATCTGTTGAGTTAACTCCATGGATGTGTATTGTCCAGTTGAACAAGGGAAGTGCGTTTGATGAAGACAGTTTCAGAATGACAACAGAAGAAACGTTATCTGAAACAGATCATCAGGAAGAGAACAATGATAACAAGGTACAGTTTACTAATATTTCTCGACATATATATCTAAGAGTTACAGGTATTTCATCCGCATCTTAGTTACAAATATGTTATGGTCTTCTTGTAAGCATGCATGTGGAATCGACAGATATTTGATAAATATTCATTTATGGTATCTGGAATTAGAAAAATTTAATATTATAAACCCTATTGACATGAAACAATCAGTTACTTTACACTTTCTGAATGTGTATTGTATAGTTGAACAAGGGAAGTGCTGTTGACGAAGACAGTTGCAGAATGATAATAGAAGATACTTTAACTCAAGCAGAATATCAAGAAGGGAATAGAGATAACAAGGTACGGTTCACTAAAATATCACTACGAATATTTCTAAGAATAAAAGGTAATTCAGCCGCATCTTAGTTACAAACAAGTTATGGTCTTCGATTTAAAGTAGAAGCATCCATGTCAAATCTATTTTTTTTTTGTATATAAAATATACATTTATGATGTCTGGAATCAGGAAAAATCAACATCACAAACCCTGTATATATTATGTCTCAAATGTTATCAACTTGACAGTATCTGTTGAGTTAGCTTCATGTATGTGTATTGTCCAGTTGAACAAGGGAAGTGCATTTGACGAAGACAATTTCAGAATGAGAATAGAAGAAACTTTATCTGAAACAGATCATCAGGAAGAAAACAATGATAACAAGGTACAGTTTACTAATATTTCTCGACATATATATCTAAGTATAGAAGGTATTTCATCCGCATCTTAGTTACAAACAAGTTATGGTCTTCGATTTAAAGTGTAAGCATGCATGTGGATTCTAAAAATATTTGATAAATATTCATTTGTGATATCTGGAATCAGAAAATATCACAATTACAAACCCTGGATATATGTTTATGTCTCATATTGTTAGCAACATGACAGTATCTGTTGAGTTAAATTCATGAATGTGTATTGTCCAGTTGAACATTGGAAGTGTGTTTGACGAAGACAATTGCAGAATGAGAACAGAAGAAACTTTATCTGAAACAGATCATCAGGAAGAGAAAAATGATATAAAGGTACGGTTTACTAATATTTCTCGACATATATCTAAGAATAAAAGGTGTTTCATCCGCAACTTAGGTACAAACAAGTTACAGTCTTCGATTAAATTGTAAGCTTGCATGTGGAATCTGAAAATATTTGATAAATATTCGTTTGTGATATCTGGAATCAGAAAATTTCACAATTACAAACCCTGTATATATGTTTATGTCTCATATTGTTAGCAACATGACAGTAGCTGTTGAGTTAAATTCATGAATGTGTATTGTCCAGTTGAACATGGGAAGGGCGTTTGACGAAGACAATTGCAGAATGAGAAGAGGAAAAACTTTTTCTGAAAAAGATCATCAGGAAGAGAACAATGATATAAAGGTACGATTTACTAATATTTCTCGACATATATCTAAGAATAAAAGGTGTTTCATCCGCAACTTAGGTACAAACAAGTTACATTCGATTAAAGTGTAAGCTTGCATGTGGAATCTGAATTTTTTTTGATAAATATTCATTTGTGATATCTGGAATCAGAGAATTTCACAATTACAAACCCTGTATATATGTTTATGTCTCATATAGTTAGCAACATGACAGTAGCTGTTGAGTTAAATTCATGAATGTGTACTGTCCAGTTGAACAAGGGAAGTGCATTTGACGAAGACAATTACAGAATGAGAATAGAAGAAACTTTCTCTGACACAGATCATCAGAAAGGGAATGATAATCAGGAAGGGAATAATAATAACAAGGTACGGTTTAGTAATATTTATCGATATCCGCATCTTAGTTACAAACAAGTTATGGTCTTCGATTTAAAGTAGAAGCATGCATGTCAAATCTATTTTTTTTTATATAAAATATACATTTATGATGTCTGGAATCAGGAAAAATCAACATCACAAACCCTGTATATATTATGTCTCAAATGTTATCAACTTGACAGTATCTGTTGAGTTAGCTTCATGTATGTGTATTGTCCAGTTGAACAAGGGAAGTGCATTTGACGAAGACAACTTCAGATTGAGAATAGAAGAAACTTTATCTGAAACAGATCATCAGGAAGAAAACAATGATAACAAGGTACAGTTTACTAATATTTCTCGACATATATATCTAAGTATAGAAGGTATTTCATCCGCATCTTAGTTACAAACAAGTTATGGTCTTCGATTTAAAGTGTAAGCATGCATGTGGATTCTAAAAATATTTGATAAATATTCATTTGTGATATCTGGAATCAGAAAACATCACAATTACAAACCCTGGATATATGTTTATGTCTCATATTGTCAGCAACATGACAGTATCTGTTGAGTTAAATTCATGAATGTGTATTGTCCAGTTGAACATGGGAAGGGCGTTTGACGAAGACAATTGCAGAATGAGAAGAGAAAAAACGTTTTCTGAAACAGATCATCAGGAAGAGAACAATGATATAAAGGTACGGTTTACTAATATTTCTCGACATATATCTAAGAATAAAAGGTGTTTCATCCGCAACTTAGGTACAAACAAGTTACATTCGATTAAAGTGTAAGCTTGCATGTGGAATCTGATTTTTTTTTGATAAATATTCATTTGTGATATCTGGAATCAGAGAATTTAACAATTACAAACCCTGTATATATGTTTATGTCTCATATAGTTAGCAACATGACAGTAGCTGTTGAGTTAAATTCATGAATGTGTACTGTCCAGTTGAACAAGGGAAGTGCATTTGACGAAGACAATTACAGAATGAGAATAGAAGAAACTTTCTCTGACACAGATCATCAGAAAGGGAATGATAATCAGGAAGGGAATAATAATAACAAGGTACGGTTTAGTAATATTTATCGATATCCGCATCTTAGTTACAAACAAGTTATGGTCTTCGATTTAAAGTAGAAGCATGCATGTCAAATCTATTTTTTTTTTATATAAAATATACATTTATGATGTCTGGAATCAGGAAAAATCAACATCACAAACCCTGTATATATTATGTCTCAAATGTTATCAACTTGACAGTATCTGTTGAGTTAGCTTCATGTATGTGTATTGTCCAGTTGAACAAGGGAAGTGCATTTGACGAAGACAACTTCAGATTGAGAATAGAAGAAACTTTATCTGAAACAGATCATCAGGAAGAAAACAATGATAACAAGGTACAGTTTACTAATATTTCTCGACATATATATCTAAGTATAGAAGGTATTTCATCCGCATCTTAGTTACAAACAAGTTATGGTCTTCGATTTAAAGTGTAAGCATGCATGTGGATTCTAAAAATATTTGATAAATATTCATTTGTGATATCTGGAATCAGAAAACATCACAATTACAAACCCTGGATATATGTTTATGTCTCATATTGTTAGCAACATGACAGTATCTGTTGAGTTAAATTCATGAATGTGTATTGTCCAGTTGAACATGGGAAGGGCGTTTGACGAAGACAATTGCAGAATGAGAAGAGAAAAAACTTTTTCTGAAAAAGATCATCAGGAAGAGAACAATGATATAAAGGTACGATTTACTAATATTTCTCGACATATATCTAAGAATAAAAGGTGTTTCATCCTCAACTTAGGTACAAACAAGTTACATTCGATTAAAGTGTAAGCTTGCATGTGGAATCTGAATTTTTTTTGATAAATATTCATTTGTGATATCTGGAATCAGAGAATTTCACAATTACAAACCCTGTATATATGTTTATGTCTCATATAGTTAGCAACATGACAGTAGCTGTTGAGTTAAATTCATGAATGTGTACTGTCCAGTTGAACAAGGGAAGTGCATTTGACGAAGACAATTACAGAATGAGAATAGAAGAAATTTTCTCTGACACAGATCATCAGGAAGGGAATGATAATCAGGAAGGGAATAATGATAACAAGGTACGGTTTAGTAATATTTATCGATATCCGCATCTTAGTTACAAACAAGTTATGGTCTTCAGTTTAACTTGTACGCATGCTTGTGGAATCGTCATAAATTTGATAAATATTCATTTATGATATCTGGAATTAGAAAAAAGCACACTCACAGACCCTATATATATGTTTATGTCTCACGTTGTTATTGACATGACAGAATCTGTTTAGTTACTTAATTTCTTGAATGTATATTGTCCAGTGTAACAAGGGAATTGTGGTTGACAAAGACAATTGCAGAATGAGAAAAAAAGAATCTTTTTCTGAAACAGATCATCAAGAAGGGAATGATGATGACAAGGTACGGTTTACTTATATTTACAGATTTGTATCTAAGAATAAAAGGTAATTTATCCGCATCTTACTTACAACCAAGTTTTGGTCTTCGACTTAACTTGTAGGCATGCATGTCATTCGAGATGTATTTGATAGGTATTCATTTATGATATCTCAAATTAGGAAAAAAAATCAAAATTAGAATTCCTATGTATGTTTATGTCTCATATTGTTATCAACATGAAAGAATCTGCTAAGTTACTTAACTTCCTGAATGTATATTGTTCAGTTGAACAACGTTGAGGAAGATTGTTGCAGAATGAGAATAGAAGAGAATTTATCTCAAACAAATCATCAAGAAGAGAATAATGATAACAAGGTACACTTTAATATTTTTTTTACATTTATATCTAAGAATATAAGGTAATTTATCTGCATCTGAGTTACAAACAAGTTGTGTTCCGTGATTGAACTTATAAGCATACATGTGGAATCAATATATACTGTATGTATATGGTATCGACATGATAGAATCTTATAAGTTACTTAACTTCCTGAATGTTTATTGTCCAGCTGAACAAGGGAAGTGTGGTTGATGATGACTTCAATGGTGAACAATTAACAGAGCCAATAGACAACCATGGGCAAGAATTTCCAAATGACTGCAACGTGGCGAAAAACTTAGGAAATGATGTAATCTTTGATGACCAGAAAAATGAAGCCAAAAGCGAGGAGAATGTGGATGAGGTCCAAGGTTCTCCCAAAGATAGAGAATCTTACGGCGAGGAGAATGTGGATGAGGTCCAAGGTTCTCCCAAAGATAGAGAATCTTACGGAGACGAAATGAAACAATTAATGTCGAACATCAAGGCTTTCATGAATGAAGTAGATGAGCTGGTAAAAACCCATAAGCATGAACATAAAATTTGCTGTTTGAGATGATCCGAATGAAGTTGAAAAGGATGATGAGATGGGTAGCGCAATATGCTTGATACAGATGACAGAAACAAAAGCAAATAGCGAACCAAAGCACCTTTATGGCACTTGCTCGAAAACGGAAGTGGAGAACCAGTTATATTGAAGGTTAATATTTCTTTGATACTAATGTTTGTTAATTTCTAGCTATCCGCTTAATGGTATTAGCTAATTATACATAGAGAATGCATTAGGAAGATAAATTAGAAAAAGAAAACATAGAAAAGATGTGTACATTTACATTTATATGTTTCATTTACTCTCATAGCATCTTTAAACTTGTTGAAGTAAAGTTATGTTGTTTCTTAGCTAATTAGTTGGTTTTGATTTTGTCCCACCTGAAATTCAGAAAATGAATCAAGGTATAACACTTCAAGAATCAAGACCATATGTGAACTGCTTTAAATATATCTAGGTTTTTTTGAAAGAAAGTCATGATCTATCATTGTCAGAAGCGAAATACAAAATGCAGATTATTCGTCATTCTTGTCAGTGGAGCACTATAATCTTGTCCTTGATCGTTTCAATTTTTATTTTTTTTCCTAACTGAATTCAGTAATGATAGCTAGTTTCATTTTTCTTGGGGTCTTTAGTGGTAATCATTCTAAATATCCGATCCGTTATAAAGAATTAGATTTTACCAAGTTCTGCAGCAATTTATCCTGAGCAGATTGTTTGTAGGATGCCATAACCTTTGAATAATCAGATTAACCATGGAGGAGGTATAAGTTGGTTAATAAGTACCTAAAATATTTTTCTCGATAACTTGTCTAAGTTTCTACATTCAAATTGAAAGAAAAACTAGTGAATTTGGTGTTTTTTTCTCGAAAACTAGTGATTATAGTTCGAGTATGACTATAATTAAGAACTAGATTAATTGATTTTAAATGTAGGCCATATGAACGAACAAGACTTGTGATGGTGATTGTTCTACGATCCTTGTTTGAACAAATATCTGATAAAATTAAGCTTTAATAGATTTGAGGAGAGTGAAACAAACTTTACAGAAAATAAGTGATTAATAGATGACCACGGATGAACAAATATGATTCATAATGTCATAATTTGAGGAGCAGTGGACAAGTTTAACCGATTTTTTAAATAAAAGTTACGAAAATAACCGATTTCAAATATGTTGTCAACTTTACCTGGAATACGCATTTCAAAATGGAGTAATCTGCAATACGCATTTTTGATTGCAAAATGGAGTAATCTGCAATACGCATTTTTGATTGGAGTAATCAATCATACACATTCTGGATTAAGGTATTAGATAATATTTAAAACAGAATACGCATATGCCACAAGAGTATATGAACTTAACGGGTCGTGTTCCTTGTAGAACCCTTAACCTTAGAATCCTTAGAACTCTATCTTATTTTTTAAAATAATATATATTTATTATATGAAGGTCATGGGTAAAGTTGTCCAAAAACACAAAATACATAATTTAGAGCTAATTAATATTTTATTAACGATAATAATCATACATCGATATCGATCACAAAATTCTCCATCATCATCATAAAATTTCCCCAATTATTTTTATCATTTTTTGTGAAAATATTCAAGTTATTGTATAAACACAATATCAGATAACAGTGTTCAGCAGCTGAACATTTAAATACAAGTAAGTTCAGTTGCAGAACTTTAAAATTTATGTGTTTGATTTCAAATTCGATTGCCTGACTTTTATGTTCAGCGGTAGAACACGAAAGTTATGGTATGAAAATAATGTTAATAACATTGTTCTATGAAAATAATCAAGTTCACTTGTAGAACTTTGTGGAAAAAAGTAAGTTCAGTTGTAGAACTTTGAAGTCCATATGCATAACTTTTAAAATTCAGCTGCAGAACACTGTATTTATACTATGAAACAAAATAGGTTCGGCAGTAGAATCCTTTTATTCCAAGAATACCCTTATAAGATTTTGTATATAAAAATGAGTTGAATCTGAACAGTTGATCTAGTAATAATCCAACGGCTTATAACAGTTCTAAAGTTCTTTTTTAGTGATTGGTTCTCTCTTGAGCCTAACCCTGAACTTAATATGTATTTTCAGAATGCGTATTCCTATTATAAATAATTGTTTAACATGTTTTCTTGAAAGGGAGAAGACACCTGGACAGATAACTTGGAGGTGTGACATGACCATACAACTTTTTTCTTTTATATTCTTTAAATCTTTGCAAGCAGTATAAAATCACATGTACAAAATCACAAAATACGAAATGTGATTTTAAGTTGATTTTCTTACACAGATCGGCGGCCTGATTTTAGGGTTGTAAACAACCCTAAAATCAGGTTAGGGTTTAGGGTTGTAAGTGATCCTAAACCCTAAGTCCGTATACGGATTTGTCATTTTGAATATTTCTAAAACCCAAAATAGAACTATTGAATCCCAAAGGTTAACTCGACAACTTTAACCTGTTTTTTTTATACAAAATTAACAACAATAACCATTTTTACAATTAAGGCCAACTTTGATCTATGAGATACCCAACTGTCAGTGAAGTATCCCATATATATGGGATACTCAATTGTCAACAGAGTATCCTGTTGGGATACCCAACTACCAGTGGAGTATCCCAAATGGTAAAGTTGACCACTTTTTTCAGAATGGTTATTTTTGTTAATTTCATAAAAAATGGATATTTTTGTTATTTTTTTTTTAATTTGAGCAGGGTGACAATGTTGGGCCAGATATATGATTGGGCCAAGTATAGATTTGGGTTATAGATTTTGGTATGGTCCAATGTAGTCCACAAAATAGTGTTATTGCCTATATAAATGTACTTTCTTCATTGTTTTATGGTTATCAAAGAAAATGAATGTTTAAATTTATCTTTCCTTTTCCTGCATTTTCTTTTCCAGTATTTTTCATTTATGTTCTTATTGCTTGTTTTTAGTTTAATTCTACAAAAAACCCAAAAATACTGTCAAGATCATGACAAATGGTATTATAGCCAGTGATTTCTCGTACATGGAAAGCAATATTTCCGTTGATTTTCATTTCAACTCATATTCTTCAAATTCGTTTCAAAACCCTAGTTTCTATTATCCATACCAATACACACTGCCTCTAACTCCCACACCTCCAATACATCAGTATGCACCACCTTTGACACCTCCACACATTTATCACCATATTCAACCGCCCCCACCACCGCTGTACCAGTTCTACACTACTACTCATATAGCTAATGTATCTAAACATCTACCACTCGCTGATGGATTACCTGGATATTTCACTTACCAGACTGGATCCCAACCACCTCTAACATCTCATTCCTACAAATACAACGCCTAACCTATATCAAGTGGTTATATGAGTTCCTCTATCATTGCACAACATCATCAACCTGGATTTACCTTTGTGCAGCAAACCGAGACATTCATATTTGCCGGTTTCTAATGCCAGCATTAATAATATGCATCAGATTGAGGATAAAATCACTCAAATGCTTCATACACTTAAGAGGATGGGGAAGATTTCTGCAGATTCGCCAAAGCTAATTGAGCGGAAGATGGTTGGGAAGGCTGATATAACTGATGAAGAAGATTCTCAGTCAATGGAGCTATCCTCAAATAAGGTAAATCAATTGTTGATACTCCAACTCATATTTCAGTTGTTCATAAACTGGATACTTATAATAGAGTAGAGAAACTAATGAATGATAAGAGTGGGGATTCAAACAAGTCATAATTGGCACAACCTGCAAAGTTTGTCTGTAAAATGTTTGATGATAATCCTGAGAGAGTGCAAGTGGTTGAAGTTCCGATATCAACTTTTATGGTCTTGCCTGTTGTGTTATGTGAGAAGGATTTGAAATCATATTCTCAACAACTTGCCAAGTATGATATGATTATGGTTTATAAGCTTCACAAAAACGAGTACGGTAAGGTTTTGGTAGAGAGTCAAAAGCCAAAATTAGATCCTAATAAATTGGTCCGCAAATGTGTTCCATTAAATGTCATAGTGAAATGTTCATGTAGTAATGGTAGTGCTGACAAATTTTTGTGTTTAGATTCAATGCATAACCTGTTTGACAAAATGCCTAACAAGGATTTCGTAGTTCGGAATGTTACACATAGTTTGGGTAGTTGTATTGAGCAAAATTTTAAAATGTGGGTTAAGGAGCTGCTTCCTGGTGAATATAACTTTAGGCTGGTTATTAAAGGATGGTGGATTCATACAAATTTAGATGTGGTTAGGATTTCAGTTGATGCTAGAAAGTGCTTTCAATGCGGGGATGGTAATGTTGAAGTAATGTGGTATAAGTTACGAGAAGATGAGCATGGTAAGTTTGAGGCTCTTGCTGAAAGTAGGAAATCTGAATCTGACCGGAAGTTGTTTGACAGAGTGATAGTGGCTACCACAACGAGGGCACTTGTTGACAAAGTGATGGAGAGCCTCGAATGGATGCTAGAAAAGAAAAAAGTGTCATATATTGATTTATTGACAAGAATATGTCAAACAAAAAGAGACCTGATTACTCTGGTTTTGCTCACAAAAATGAAGAGAGTGGAGCTTAATCAAGCAGTTGTGCGTATTGTGAAGATTGAATACATGGAGATTCAAAAGGAATACGAAGAAGTTCCTGTCATTTTTCCTTGGAACTTCGGTGTCCTGCCAAGTGAGGTGCAAGCTAGAATATTTGACATTGCTTTTCCAAGAAAGGAGGTGGCAGTTGCAATCAATGATGTAGAAGTACTCTTTACTAAAATAAACAAAAAAGATGCACTTTTTTCAAACATTAAGCGTTCTATTTATTCTATTGAGTGGGATTCTAAGGAAGTGATCACTTATCTTCATGATCGGCAAGACAAGCTATCGATTCAAGCACTTGAGCAAAATAATCTTTTGGGAAAATGACGTGTTCTACATCAGATGCTTAAGCATGTTTTTCAAGATGTGCAGAGACCTGGTTTGATTATTTGTTATTGGAGATTTAATTCAAAATTTTGTAGCACTAGCAGAGGATTATTACTAAAGATGAAGTCATCTTCTACCATGATTAGCCAACCTGTATCCATTACTGATTTCCTGATAGTCAATAAGGACGTCAAGGATATATTTTCTCTTGAATATTGGGAACTTGAATATGATGTCATTGTGGAAGAAAAGTTTAGTGTTAGCAGTAAAGTTGCAGAGGCAGTGAATGAAGCTGAGATGAATTCTTCAAAAAAGCCAGAAGATAGGAAAAAACCTATAGATAGTTGGTCCAAGTCAAAATATAATACTTATGTTCTTGTGAATGAGTTTTCAGTAAATGTTACTTATGATGAGATCGTTAAAGAACCTTTTAAGTGTGGGGTGGTAAAAGAGATCCATGAAAGAAGAAACCCTGGTGAGAAGAAATGTGTTGTTAAAGGGACTAAAAGAGATTAGGGAAATACTTATATTTTGATTAAGGTTCTTTCAGTCTCTTTTGGCTTGCAGCTTTTGTCCGAAGCACCACGAAGGCCTGGTGGCAACAACTGTATGTCGATTACTAAAGCCAAGTTTAAACATATTAAAGAAAATACTGTTTTAAATCAAGTGAACAATGTGAAGGTGTTGAAGATTGGAAGGGATGAACACAAGACGCTTGGCTAGTATGGTCCTGGAATTTCAAAGACTTCAACTCTAGCAAATATGGTTCATCATTTTATATTCTTTCTGAGGGTGGATATATTGGGTTTTATACTGAACTATTCGCTTGAAGTATATAAACATTGTCCATTTCATTGAGAATCTTGATTGCATATTATTACATTGTCTGTTTATTATATATTGTGGATAATCTAGTATCAAATTGGATAACATGAGATTAGATTATCAGTGTCTATATATAATATAATAAAGGTTCACAATCAAAGTTGATTTAGGATATATGATTGGGCCAAGTATTGATTTGGGTTATAGATTTTGGTCTGGTCCAATGTAGTCCACGGAGTAGTGTTATTGGCTATATAAATGTACTTTCTTCTTTGTTTTATGGTTATCAAAGAAAATGAATGTTTAAGTTTATTTTTCCTTTTTCTACATTTACTTTTCCAGTATTTTTCATTTCTGTTCTTATTGCTTGTTTTTAGTTTAATTCTACAAAAAATCCAAAAATACTGTCAAAATCATGACAAATGTTATCAGAGACAGTGATTTCTCGGACATGGAAAACAATATTTCCGTTGATTTTCCTTTCAACTCATATTCTTCAAATCCATTTCAAAACCCTAGTTTCTATTATCCATACCAATACACACTACCTCTAACTCCCACACCTCCAATACATCAATATGCACCACCTCTAACACCTCAACACGTCTATCACCATATTCAACCACCCCCACCACCGATTTACCAGTTCCACACTACTACTCATATACCTAATGTATCTACACATCTACCACTCGCTGATGGATTACCTGATTTCACTTACCAGACTGGATCCCAACCACCTCTAACATCTCATTCCTACAAATACAATGCCCAACCTATATCAAGCGGTTATATGAGTTCATCTATCACTGCACAACACCATCAACCTGGAGTTACCTTTATGCGGCAAACCGAGACATTCGCACCTCAGATGTTTGATGAAATTCCTGACTCCCATTTGTCGGTTTCTAATTCCATCATTGATAATATGCATCAGATTGAGGAGAAAATCACTCAAATGCTTCATATACTTGAGAGATGGGGAAGATTTCTGCAGATTCGCCAAAGCTAGTTGAGCAGAAGATGGTTGGGAAGGCTAATACAACTGATGAAGAAGATTCTCAGTCAAGGGAGTTGTCCTCGAATAAGGTAAATCAATTATTGAATACTTCATCTCATATTTCAGTTGTTGATAAACTGGATACTTAAAATAGAGTAGAGAAACTAATGAATGATAAGAACGGGGATTCAAACAAGTCACAATCGGCACAACCTGCAAAGTTTGTCTGTAAAATGTTTGATGATAATCCTGAGAGAGTGCAAGTGGTTGAAGTCCCAATATCAACTTTTATGGTCTTGCCTATTGTGTTATGTGAGAAGGATTTGAAATCAAATTCTTTACAACTTGCCAAGTATGATATGATTATGGTTTATAATCATAAGATAAGAGAAAATATTGTTTTAAATCAAGTGGACAATGGGAAGGTGTTGAAGATTGGAAGGGCTGAACACAAAACGCTTGGCTGGTTTGGTCCTGGAATTTCAAAGACTTCAACTCCAACAAATGTGGTTCATCATTTTATATTCTTTCTGAGGGTGGATAAAGATATACGTTCTGAATTAGCAAAAAATGGTGAAGCTGTATGTGTAAAGAAAGATATGAAACTTGTATGTGCAAAGAAAGACATGAAACTGGATGCAATAAGAAATCGGTACATAAGTAGCAGGTATATGCAAGGACTGGTGGAAGCTATGTACAAGATTTCTTTAAATTACATCCTCGGGGACAAAGATGTTTTGAATGAGAGGAATATGTCACAATTTGAGAGGGGTGACAATGTTGGGCCACATATATGATTGGGCCAAGTATTTATTTGGGTTATAGAGTTTGGTATGGTCCAATGTCGTCCACATAGTAGTGTTATTGCCTATATAATTGTACTTTCTTCTTTGTTTTATGGTTATCAAAGAAAATGAATGTTTAAGTTTATCTTTCCTTTTCCTGCATTTACTTTTCCAGTATTTTTCATTTCTGTTCTTATTGCTTGTTTTTAGTTTAATTCTACAAAAACCCAAAAATATTGTCAAGATTATGGCACATACCAGCCTGTAATCTAAACCACTACAACTAAAAGCAACCATATTGAATCAATTTCCACAAATCCTGCATATATGTTTAGTCATCACCATGAAAGATTATGCTTATTGCTCCGGACGGGGTTATAATTTTTGTACTTAGAAAAAAATCTAAGATTTTTGGAGTAGATAGGATCCCGATCCACATTATGTTTATTGCTTCGGACCAGGTTATAATTTTTTGTACTTAAAAAAAATTGTAAGATTTTTGGAATAGATAGGACCCCGGTCCACATTATGCTTATTGCTCCAGAACGGGTTATAATTTGTTTTACTTAGAAAAAATTCTAAGATTTTTGGAGTAGATAGGATCCCGATTCACATTATGCTTATTGCTCCAGACCGGGTTATAATTTTTTGTACTTAAAAAAAATTCTAAGATTTTTGGAGTATATATGATCCCGATCCACATTATGTTTATTGTTCCAGATCGGGGTTATGATTTTTTGTACTTCAAAAAAATCCTAAGATTTTTTAGACAAATTATTTCTGAAAAATATTATTGAAAATAATTTTTTCTGAAACATTTTAAAATATTTCAAAAGAAATTTTTTGAAGTATTTTTGGAAGGGGAAGCTAGCTTGACAGAATTATTGAGTTCAACGCGTAGTATTTAGAAGCTGCCAATCCAGATTCAATCACTTGAAATTGTAACAGGTCCGGGTATCCAATTCTTGAATAATACTTGTATTAGTACTATTTTTCTTCGAAAATTGTGCCCAACATTGAATTACATTTGTGTAATAATTCAAACAAAAGTCTTTTGTTTTATTTACTCACGTGGAGCACCTCAAAAGAATTATTTTAGCTTGGTAACTCCTTGGGACCCTCATGCTTGTGTATTTGGTGATTTGTTGCCTTGTTGTTAGGTCCCGATATGTTTGTAGAAGGGGGGTTGAATACAAACTGTACCGTTTTGTCGAATTTGTATTGTTAGTGATTTAACAATTCAATAACAAATTATCACAGAATTAAATGGAACAAGATTCAAGTTAAATATAACTTATATTAAACTTGAAGGGTGTTACAAATGGAGTACAGAGTACAAGATTCTTGATCAAACAAATCTAGAATAAATTCGACATGAATTTATCTATATTTGTAATAAAAGGGTCGAATACTAAAAAGTAGTTCGCTATAATTTCTAGGGATAATGATCCCCTAGATTGTGAAAGCAATACAAGTAGAGTAATTCTAGTGGCTTGAATATCACAATAAGTGCTAGAATTAATTTCACTGTCAAAGATTGCTCCGGCAGTTGGTTTGAGTTAAGGCAGAAGATGAATGTAATGTTCTTTGCTTTTCTGTCTTGTACTATCAAAACTGTCAACTGCTTCTTTTCTTTTTGTTGTAGATTAAACAGAACACCACTGTTGACTTTGTAAAAAGACTTTCTAAAAAATCTTAGAAAGACTAACATTTATACTAGAAAGACTATCCTTAAGCCTAAAAAGACTTTCAGAAAGACTATTCTAATATTAGCAAGACTTTCGGAAAGACTAAAAATATAACTACAAAGACTATCGGTAAGACTATCAATGATAGTCTTACCAGTTCTATTTTTAGTCTTTCTGATATTAGATTTAATTCTGATTTAATTACCTACTTAATTAATTTATCAAATAAATTAATTCTGAAGAATTAATTTATTAGGTAAATTAATTAAACAATACAGTTAATTAAAGGAGAATAAAATCTAATTTCTTGTTAAAAGAAATTGTTCTGTGAACCACTTAAGATAATAACGAACTTCCACTGACTGACGTTGACACTCGATGTACTGTCTGGTTCATGAGTGACTAACTTCAATGACTGTTCTTCATCTTGACTTTAAGCTGTGATTCCCTTTTCTTTTAAATGCCCTTTATGTTGGTCTTTGAGTATTGCAGAAGGGGGGTTGAATGCAATACTGATGAATTTCAATCTCTGTTTCAACAACTAAAACTAAGATTAATGTTTATCAGTAGAATGAATGCAGACACAAGTAGATTTCTCACAAAATAAATGTTTTATTTATTTTGCAAAGAGTTGCTACAACCTTAAGAAAAAGTGAGTTTTTCTCAAGCTACAATTTCTCAGAGATGCACACTTAGAATGAGAGAGATAGTCTAAGTATACTAATCTTATCTCTATCATCACGGGTTTGTGGAGCTGCTGTCATTTTCATGTGGCAGCTCTTTTCAATTTGCCTACCCGTGTGTCTTACCCAAATTACTATACAAACAGAGTTATCATTACAGAAAAAGCAATCTAGATACATTCTATATTTAGCTAACACAATTCCAGTAGATGTTGATTTGTCATACTCTTGAATTGGTGAGATTTGTCTTGTGATCCCTTAAGCTTCTGTCGTAGTCTTTGCAGACCTGATGCAGTGTTGGGATACTGCAGCACGCCTGTTTCTTGAACATCTAAACTGTCACATGTTTGACTGGGTAGATCCCCAATTCAAAGTTTATCCCTCTGAGATAGTATCCTGCACTACCAAGTTTGCTGTCACAAGAATGCGCTTTTGGTGACAGTATGAAGTCCCCGCAAAAGATGCTGTCAGGAGAATAGAGAGTTGTTGTCTCAAGGCTTTCGCCAATGTTGCTGTCAGAGTGAATATGATGTCATGACTTGCAACATGCTGTCTTCTTGTAACCTTATTGTCAAGGACATGAAAATAGTTTTTATTCTTGTTGTCGACATGATATACTCCTTGAGGTTTGAAAAATCAAATGAACTTCTTCCAAGATGTACACACAATTTTATTACAGCAAATTAATTGGCTACAAGAACATACTCTGGTTGTGACAGTATGTTCTACTTAATAAAATTAAGTATTACAAAATACAAATTTAAGTTGTCTCTAAGCTATCACCCATAAATCCTAACAATCTCCCCCAATTTGTTTTTATGGACAATAACAACAAATTTACAAACAATACATGCTGACAACTTAACTAACAAAGATCAGAATAGCTATAGACATAATTGCTCCTTAATGAATGAGCAGATATAGAATTTTTTACTTAGCTTATCCTTGAGATCTTCTTTTCTGCCTTGCTTCTCCCTCTCTTCTGGAGGCTTCTGCTACATAACTTTTGAGACCTTCCACCAGAGACATTTCCATGGGAGAAATTGCATCATCCTCAATTTCATCAATGTACTGTTGAACTATTTTAGAGCCAATCTGTTGAGCATCCTGGAGATCCATCCACTGCTCTTGACCAAAGACATAGATTCTGAATTTTAGGTTGCCATGATCAAGCTTAAATCTCCTGCCAGGAAATGCATTGAGAGTTGTCCTTCTTGCCTTGTACAGCTTTGAGTCTTCACCTTTTCTTCTATGAATGATGTCTTCAAGTTCAAAAGAACACAGTAGCTCAAGATGGTTAGTAGAACCAACCACTGAGTAGTTTAACTCTTTCAGAACATGTGTCTTGAGCTTGTGAAAACTGTCCAAGTAAATTTCTTCCTTTCCATACTTGACTCTCAAAGGATTTTCCAGCACACAAGGCTGAAATTTTGGTTCTTTACACTTTCCTTTGTTCAGATCCTTGTATCTATTCAACAGTTCAGCTTCCATTTCCTCAACAGACTGATCATGTTCAGCTTTTGTTGATCACTCTTGACTTGGCATGACTTGCACTTCTTCTTCAGGGAAATCATCTTCATATTCAATTATTTCTTCATCAGAGTACTCCAATAGGTTAGCAATGTCAGCATCATCATGTAATGCCACATCCCCATGCTTCTGATAAAATTCTTCATCTCTTTCGGTTTTGTATATCAGAACATGTTCCATGACTTTATCAGGTACATTGTCATAACCTTGCATTAGATTTACCATTCTCTCCAAGATGAAATACTCAATTCTCCTTGTGACTTTCCCTTTTCTGAGTGAGAGATTTTTGTTACCAATTGTGAAACCAGCTCCATAGTAAAGTCCTTTTCAACCTTTACTGACCTTGATCTATCATACCAAAGGACATACTGGCTGGCTTCATTGTTCTCATCCAACTTCACTTCAACATTTTTGATTTCTAGAGCATCTTTCTTCAGCATGTCAAAACTGTTGTAAAGTTTTGTTTGGATTGGTTTCCTCATATTCCTGCCAAGTCCTGTAGCTTTCTCTTTTCCTGAGTACTTTGTTTTTCCTTTCTTTACTTCAGCAGTCTTCTCAGCTTCAGATTCCTGTCTAGAAAACCAAGCTCTGGCTAAGGATTTTGTCCTTTTAGGCTTGACTACTTCCTTGGTTTCATCCTTGACAGCATCTTCCATGACAGTGTCTTTTCTGACAGCATCCTTCTCGACAGTGTCTTTGCTGACAGCATCTGCCATGACAGTATCTTCTTTGACAACTTCTTTGGTGACTATATATTTTTCAGCATTGATACTGTCAATTGTACACCTTAGTATGTTTGCCTCCAAAGCTTCAAGTGTTTCAAATTCCTCCTCTTCTGTAGCACCAGCATTTTTCTTGTCTTGTACAGGAGCTTCTTCTTTACTTTCTTCCTGGGCTGGATTGATAGTATTTTCAGCAGATGTTCCACTAGCATTCCTTGCCACACCAGATCCTCCACTTCCATCCAACTCATCATCATCATTAAGAGAGTTATCAAATGCACAGCTTTCACCTTGATCTGTTCTTCTGGCATTGGCTTTGGAGATTAACTCCTTCACTTTAGAGATGTACTTCCTATCTCTCTTTGCCAGTAGTTTGTGAATTGCTTTGACATCTTGAACTCTCTCCTTGTTGATTTTTGAGTTGAGAATCATATTCAGCATTTTGATAGCTGACCTTGTATCCATTTTTGATGTGCCCTTTAGATTTAGATATCCACACTTCTTGACATTGTTCTTTGTGACCATTTCATAGCAGACACAAAATGGATTAAGGTACACCTCTGGAAGTTTCTCTGAGATTAGGTTTAGGATTTGCACCTGTAGGATCTCATTGAAGGTTGAGTGGTTTGCTGTAATCTTGGCTCTCATCACACTCAGCACCTTTGCTTGAAGGTTCTGTAGCAACTGCATAGTGATGAACATTGAGATTCCTGTGTCCAAGTACACATCAATTGCCCATCTTCTTTCATCATTGATCTTCACACATACACTCACAATCTTTGCACCTGTTGCCAGACTTGAGGCTATCAGGATTTTCCTAGCCTTTGCTGCACACTGTAATTTCAAGGTGTTCCAATTGGATGTCAAAAGTGCTTTTCTAAATGGAGAGTTGGAGGAAGAAGTGTATGTTGAACAACCACCAGGTTTTGAAGATGCTGAAATGTATGATTTTGTGTATAAGCTATTCAAGGCACTTTATGGATTGAAACAAGCTCCTAGAGCCTGGTATGATACCCTCTCTGCCTTTCTATTGGAAAACCAGTTTACAAGAGGTGTAGTAGACAAGACTCTTTTCTACAAGCATCATGGCAAAGACATCATTCTGGTTCAAATTTATGTTGATGATATCATCTTTGGTTCATCGAATGAGAAGCTGTGTGAAAAGTTTTCATCTCTAATGAGAAACAAGTATGAGATGAGCATGATGGGAGAACTGTCATTCTTCCTTGGTTTACAAGTTCTTCAGAAAGATGATGGAATCTTCATTAATTGTCAAGCTAAGTATGTCAAGGAACTTCTCAAGAAGTTTAACCTAGAAGAGTCATCACCTGCAAAGACTCCCATCTCTACATCAACTAGTTTGGATTTAGACTCCAAAGGGAAGAAAGTGGACTCTAGTGCTTACAGAGGCATGGTTGGATCTCTTCTCTACCTAACTGCTAGCAGACCTGGCATAATGTTTGCTACATGTCTATGTGCAAGATTTCAGGCTGATCCAAAGGAGTCACACTTGGTAGCTATCAAGAGAATTTTTAGATATCTTAAGGGCACTCCTAATCTAGGCTTTTGGTATCCTAAAAATACTGGATTTGAGCTAGTGGGGTATTCTGATTCAGACTATGCTGGATGTAGGATTGACAGAAAAAGTACAAATGGAAGCTGTCAATTTATTGGTGGAAGATTGGTGTCATGGTTTAGCAAGAAGCAACATTCAGTGTCTACATATACTGCAAAAGCTGAATACATTGCTGCTGGAAGTTGCTGTGCACAAATTCTGTGGATGAAGAATCAACTTTTGGATTACTATTGTGACAACACTAGTGCCATAGCTATCTCAGACAATCCTGTTTAACACTCTAGGACAAAGCACATTGATATTAGACATCATTTCATAAGAGAGCATGTTGAAAGAGGAACTGTGAAGTTGATCTATGTCCCAACAGAAAAGCAACTTGAAGATATCTTCACAAAACCACTGGATGAAGCAACCTTTAACAGGTTGGTAAGTGAATTGGGAATGCTAAATCTGGTATGTTAACTTACTAGCTTTTACATTTTCATGTTCAAATGAAGCTTGTGACAGTAACCCTAACAAGTTGTTGTCATGAGAAAGTTACTGTCTACTTAAGTCTCTATCTATTTTTGACAGCATGTTTGCTTTGACTGGAATAAATTGTATTTTGTGCTAGTCTTAAACTTGATAGTTAGACGTTGTGTGACACTAACTTGCATGTTTTTATTGTTGAAATTGGTCAATGAATTTTTCCTGATTGGTCATTTTTGCTTTGATTGTTGTATTAGTGGTAGACATCACTTAATTGCAATCTGTGGTAGTTGTATGGGTACTCTAAAACTGTTGACCATTTACATCCCTCTTAACCTAGTATGCCTATAAAATGAATCTTAGGCCATATTAGTGAATCATTCAAATAAAAAAGGGGTTAAAATGGAAAACAAAGTAGGAATCGAATACAGGCCAAAGGCAAACTGTGATTATCCCTACAGAGAAGAAGTCGAAGAGTTGTTCGATGAACTGTTGGACGTTCTTGATGAGGAAGAAGAGAAGGAGGTTGCTGCTGAAGCCGAAGAAGAGGCTAAGTGGCAAGAAGAAGAGAAGGAGCTTCAAGCCCTCCTTAAGGAGGAAGGAACCACAGAAGAAAAGGCTAGGGCAGAATTCCTAGAGTTGATTAAGAAAGCACTTAAGGATTAATTGTTTTTCTTTTCAATTGTAGAAGTCTCACCCTCCTGTTCGTAATTAATAAAATTTGCCTATTTTCTTCTGGATGTGCCTTATTACTTGCTGAATGTGTTCTTAATCGTTTAAGTAGTTGAACTAATGTGCATGCATAATGAATCTGTAATCATACTGCATATGTTCATTTGGTGTCTCTTCAGTTAAGTTATTTAATATAACAGTTTCAATACCAAGTCTCGACAGTTATTGTTTTCCTGCAAAGGTTGCTGTCAACAAAAAAAGTAGTTGTCACGGTTTTTTTGACATTAAGCTTCTCGACAGCAGTAAACAACCTTCTGTCAAGACTTGTAAAAGATACTTTCAATTGAGAACTTAACGATGACAGTAAGTTTTGCGCGAAATGTTTCTATCACGCAAAACATATTGTCATCACACCAAAGTTACTGACACGATTGTTTTTTAGCGCACAGGTTACTATCAAGAGTATGGACCGTTAAAATTGTACACTTACCCTCTACGAGGAGAGAGAATTAAGCCAGTAACCCACGTGATTGTTTACTGGGTTAAGACACAATTTTACTTTTCCACTCTTTTAGTTGAACGCTTGAACTTCTCTCTTTATTCTTCAGTTTTATAACTGCTTCCAAAAAGTGAACACAACTCTCTCTCTCTCTCTCTCATCTCCATTCAAGCAATTCATCTTCTTACTTTCATTCAACTCTCAAACAACAACAATATGGCCCCCAAACAATCAATTTCACAAACCAACTTTGCTGGCATCTACTCTCCTAGTGATGTTGGTGAAGGTTTCAAAGGGCTTGTTTACTTTATGAATAAGTCCTATCTTGGGTATGCAATTACCTCAACTCTTGTTCTTGACCTAGACAGGATTGAAAATTTCTGGGAGACAGCTGTTGCTCAAGAAGATGGTGACATCTCCACCATTCAGTTCAAAATCAAGGAGCACAGTTACACTCTCAATGTTCAGGGCATCAATGGAGCCTTGGGAATTGTGCTAGAACTAGGAAAGGTCTACACCGAGCTTGCTAGTGATGAGACCCTCAAGAAGCTCTTCCTGAAAATTGGGTATTCTGGACCCATTCTTGAAGAGGGAACAACAAAGTGGTACCCTTCTGGTGAAATGGACAGGAAGTATCTCCGAAAGGAGTGGAGCATGGTGTTTGATGCAATGGTGAAAGTGTTCTCTACCAAGACCACCGGCTGGAATGGAATTTCCACCTACATCAAGAAGCTCACTCACTCTCTTGTTCATGGGTACAAAGTGGATGTTGGAAAGCTACTCATGGCACACCTCAAGGCTGCCATAGGTAAGAAGGTATCCATCTATCCTCGCTTTCTAATGCTGTGTATTAATTCTTTATGTGACTTTGATGAGAATGCTCCTCGTTTAGAGGTTTGTCCTGTTCTGAAAAGAAACACTCACACAACCCGCACATCACAGAATTTAAATGCACATATTCCACTTTGCTTCACCAAATACATGGTTGATCAAGTGCCTAACCTTGATTTTCCATTACCTTCTGGTTATGACACCTTCACTGTTGAGAATGAAGCTGGATTAGACCCCAATTCAGCTAACCCTCATTCTACCTCATACATTCAGCCTAGGTTCTCTAGACTTCCCAAAGTACAGAGACAAGCATTACAAGAATCCAGAAAAAGATCCCTAGAAACTGATGTTGGTGGTAGTGCTGAGAGCCAAGAGGGAGTTCCTGCATCTAGTGCAGCAAATAAGGAAGGTAGTCAAACAGAACCCACAGTGGTTCCTCTTGAGCCTAAGAAGAAGAGAGCTAAGAGGGCCAAAACCACTTTCAGCCACCCTGCAGTCTCCCAAAAGACTGTAGAGGTAAATAGGGAAATAAACTCCTCCCTAGATATTCCTTCTCAACAAGGGACATCTATTGAAATTGGCTTGTCTCCCAAGGCAACCTGTACAGAGTCTGCACCACCTCATGTTCCAACTCATGAGGAGCCTCCACTTGCAGAAACACACATGGAGTCAGGACACAGTGAGGATTTCACTTCCCCTATTGATGCTTCACAAGTTACATCTGTGGAGCAGCCATCACTCTCTTCTCCACTTTCACCTTCTTCCTTCCCTACACACTCATTTGTTTCTTCTCCACAACCTGGAGAGGGGGATAGTCCCAACCCTTCAGGTTTTGATCATCCATCTCCACTCATGGATGAGCCCCCATCTAGTGGACCACAAGAACCCATTTCTCAAAGTGAGATGGACACCACTCCTTCAAACACTGAGAAAGAGCAAGGTCCAACTCTGCTAGAAAGTGAAACATCCAGTACCTTGTTCAATCTCCAAGGAGCATCTTACCTTAGGGAAGATGATGTCACAGCCTCAGTTGCTGTCAATGACTCTGAAAATGTTGTTGTCATAGGTGACCCTGCTGTCAAGGACTCAGAAGAAGTTGTTGTCTCAACCGAACTTGTTGTCCAAGTTGCAGTGGAACCTAAAGTCAATCTTTCAACTGACATTAACATTTCTGGCAAGGCTATTGTCACCACCTCATAGCCTAATCTTGATGATGTTACTGTTGAGGATGTATCTGATGATGATGTGCCACTATCTCAATTCTTATAGGTACATTCTAAATCTTCTTCTTCATTGCATGTCAGTACTGCTCATACCCATGCATCTAGGATGAGTGAGGGTGTGCAAAAGAAAAGAGAGATAAAAGAAAAGAGAGGTGAGCATAAAAATGAGAGGCAACCAAATGAGCTGGCAAAAGGTGAGGGACTTGAGCATGTCCAGAGTGAATTTGAGGGAGCCCTACATTTTCAGGCACTCGGCCTTGAGAGTTCTTTTGTGAGGAGTGATGAGATCACTCAGAAAAACACTGAGAGTGTGAGAACGCCACAGCCTCTAAGCCCTAGTCTTTTCCTTCACCCCCAAGAAGGTTAAGAACAGGTGGCTCCTCTACTGCACTCAGGTTGGAAGCTCTGGAGAACAGGTGTCTCTCCATGGAATCAAAGATTGACAGCCTGTCTACCTTGGTGGCCTCTGGCTTCTCTAGTATTCAGGAACCATTCAGGTTCTATCTGCAAATCTTGATGCTGCCAACTTACCTAAGGGGGAGAAAAGGGCAAGATCATAATCACAAAGGGCAGAATCAGGAAGGGCAAGATCAGAATCAGAAGGTGTCCCCAAGCAGGGTGTTCCTCAGGGGGAGCCTATCTCAAAGGAGGTCTCAAGGAGTGAGGGGGAGCCTGCAGCTAAGGAGAAAACAGTGTCTGCAAAGAGAAAAATGGAGCAAAAGGATTTTCAGGAAGTAAGGGGGAGCAAGATCAAGAAGCTGAAAATCTCTTTGAATATGAGATGGCTGGAGAAACAGTTCTTATGTCTAAAGTAGCCTTGGAAGCAATGCAAGGGAATGTTCCTTCCAAGAAACCAGTACCTCCTGTGACAATAAGAGAGCCAACTCCAATGCCAAAGGAGAGTGCCCTTGAAAAGCAATGGAGAGAAAAGGAGGAGCACAATAGGCTGGGAAAAGGGAAAGACAAGATGCCTGAATACATCTTGTCAGGAAACACATGGAGTGAAGGAACATAGTTCAGTCAGGAAGAAGCTAATGCTTTGATGGTTGTCTACAGGGAAAGCACTCTGAAGAATCATGATGAGGACTTCCACAGGATAGTTGAGGGAGCTATGAAGGAGCCTAGCAGAAGGTTGAATAACTGTTCAACCTTGCTTAAAGAGAAAATCATCAGTGTATGTGTAAAGATCAATGAAGAAAAGAGGTGGGCTATTGATGTGTACTTAAACACTGGGATATCTATATTCATCACTATGCAGCTGTTGCAGAGCCTTCCAGCAAAGGTGCTAACTGTGATGAAGAATAAAATCAAGGCAAACCATACATCCTTCAATGAGATTCTGCACCTGCAAATGCTGAACTTAATCTCAGAGAAACTTCCAGAAGTCTACACCAATCCATTTTGTGTCTACTATGAAAGTACCACTAAAAGTGGTAGCAGGAGATGTGCATACATGAGTCTAGGAGGCACTTCAACAATGGAGTCAAAGGCAATATTTGAAGGTGTTAAACATGATTCTCAACTCTAAAGCCAACAAGGAAAGAGTCCTTATTGTCAATGCAATCTATGACTTGCTGGTGAAAAGAAACAAGGAACTGAGCTCTACAATAAAGAAGATGATCTCCAAAGCAAACTCCAACAGAGCTGAACAAGGAGAAAGCTGTTCCTATGATGTTTCTCATGGTGATGATGATGAGTTGGATGGTAGTGGAGGAACTGGAGAAGCAGGAAATGCTAGTGGAAGTACTTCTGGGAATGTTGGAACTAAATCCCAGGAGGAAAATAAAGAAGAAGCTCCTATGCAAGAAAAGAAAGATGCTGGAGTTACAGAAGAAGAGGAGTCTGAAATATTTGAAGCTTTGGAGGCAAATATCTTAAGATGTGCTATAGACAGTATAAATGCTGAAAAAGATACTGTCACCAAAGAAGCTGTCACAAAAGACACTGTCCTCAAGGAAGTTGTCATGAAAGAAGCTGTCACAGAAGACACTGTCAAGAAAGATACTGTCATGGAGGACACTGTCAACAAAGATGTTGTCAAGGATGGAATCAAGCCTACTATCAAGCCAAAAAGGACAAAATCCTTAGCCAAGGCTTGGTTTTCTAGACAGGAACCTGAACCTCAGGAGACTGCTAAAGCAAGGAGAGGAAAGACCAAGTACTTAGGAATTCTGAAAGCTACAGGGCTTTGCAGGAATCTGAAGAAGCCTCTTCAAGTCAAATACCCAAACTCTTTTGAAGTACAACATGCAAAATCCAAAGAAATCAGAAGTGTTGAAGTGAAGTTAGATGTCAACCAGGAAGCAAGCATGTACATTCTCTGGTGGGATTCATCAAGGTCAATAAAGGTGGAAAAGAACTTCATCATGGAAGTTGAGTCAATCTCTGTGAATGACATCCCTACAATTGTAAGAACAAAGGTCAGAAGAAGGATTGACTACTTCTTCTTGGACAGAATGGTGGAGCTACTCCAAAGCTATGACAATGTACCCAACAATGTCATGGAACATGTTCTGAAATACAAGGATGAAAGGGATATAGAATTCTAT
Source organism: Heracleum sosnowskyi (assembly GCA_030848705.1). Classification (NCBI taxonomy): domain Eukaryota; kingdom Viridiplantae; phylum Streptophyta; class Magnoliopsida; order Apiales; family Apiaceae; genus Heracleum; species Heracleum sosnowskyi. Next base: position 89,133,355 of record CM061242.1, read on the forward strand.
CAGAAGTTTGGTATGTTTGAAGACCATGATGATTCTGACATTACTCACTCGATGGAGTATTCCGATGAAGAGGTAGCTGATTATGAAGAGGATATTCCTGAAGAAGAAGCACAAGCACAACCTGGTCAAGAAGGACCTTCAAATCCTGCAGCAAGAAATGCCACTGAAGATATGGAAGATTCATTCTTGGATAAAAGCAGAGAAGCCAACAGGGTGGAGAGTGAAGGACCCAATTACCAATCTTGTATGCTTGAGAATCCTCTGAGAATCAAGTTCATATGGGAAGAGATTCCAGTGAGAAGCTTTCATAAACTCAAAACCAGTGCCCTAAAAGACTTACTCTACCTGGTGATTGGATCAATTCATCCATTGGAACAGCTGTGTTCTTCTGAGATTGAAGGCATTCTTCAAAGGAGAAAGGGTGAAGACTCAAAGCTGGATAAATCAAGGAGAAAAACCCTGAATGCATATCCTGGAAGAAGATTCAAACTTGTTGAAGGCATACTGAAGTTCAGAACTCGTGCATTTGGTAAAGACTTATGGATGGATCTTCAGGATGCTAAGGTATGTCTCTCCAAGGCAGTCCAAAAGCACATTGATGAAATTGAAGATGAGGCTATCTCTCCTGAGGAAAAAGCACTGGTGGAAGGACTCAGAGAAGTTCTTAAGGAAGCTCTAAATGTGCACTATCCACCACCGTGTGCACTATCCACCACCAAACACTAACATTCTAAATGTAAGGATCCATCATATATAATTAAGTTTGTGCAATTTAATTACTCATAACTATGGGTTGGTTTGTACATCTTATTTTGTGCATTTTCTTAAAGGTACATCATGTTGTGTAAATCATTGGAGTTCATCATATTTTGTCTAGGTTTGTAAATCTTACTTTGTGCATTTTCATTTAACTGGAGAATATTTATGTTTCAGATCCTTAAGCCTTGAATATGGGATCTCAAGGAAAAGATCCCTTAATTGATTTTTAAGCAGAGTTTTTAACAAGGGTATCCTGGAACAATGTGTGGTTTTACCGATCTCTGATGAGTCTTTATAAGAAGCACATGAAGACAGAGTATGGGTGATAGCTATGAGTCAACTTAACTAGATATCTTAAATGCTTAATTTTATTAAGTATGAACATACTGTCACAGCCAGAGTATGTCTTTGTAACTATTTTGTTTATTGCAAATAAGATTCTAGTACATCTTGGTAGAAGTTCATTTATTTGTTCAAGCCTCAAGAAGTGCTCAAGATGGACAGCAAGAATAAATGTTACTGTCACAGCATTGACAGTAAGGCTACAAGAAGACAGCATGTTGCAAATCACGACAGTACATTCACTCTGACAGCAACATTGGAGGAAGCCCTCAGACAGCAACTTTACCTTAGCCTGACAGCAAGCTTGGAAATCCTGACAGCACCTTATGCGGGGATTTCTTACTGTCACCAAAAGCGCATTCTCATGACAGCAAGCTTAGCCATCAGGATACTGTCATGAAGGGATAACATTTGTATTGGGGATCTACCCAGTCAAAATTGTGACAGTTTGGATGTTCAAGAAACAGGCGTGTTGCAGTATCCCAACACTGCAACAGGTCTGCAAGACTACGACCGAAGCTTGAGAGATCACATGACAAAGCTCACCAATTCAAGAGTATGACAAATCAACATCTACTGAATTGTGTTAGCCAAATATAGAATGTATCTAGATTGCTTTTCCCAGTAATGTTAATCTTGTTTGTATAGCAATTTAGGTAATGCTCACGGGTAGACAATTTGTAAGAAGCTGCCACATGAAAATGACAGCCGCTTCACAAACCCGTGATGATAGAGATAGGATTAGTTTACTTAGACTATCTCACAATTCATTCTTTGTATCACTCGAGAAACTGAAACTCAAGAAAACGAACATTTCCTTGAGGTTGTAGCAACCCATTGCAAAATAAATAAAACATTTATTTTGTGAGAAATTCTCTTGTGTCTACTTGTTGTTTGTAATTCATAAACTGATAAACGTTAATCTTAGCCTTTGTTGTTGAAGCGTAGATTGAGATTTATCAGTATTGCATTTAACCCCCCCCCCCTTCTGCAATAGTCAAGGACCAACAATATATAATCTCATTCTTGTATTGGGAAACTTTTATTGATAAACTTTTATTGATAAAAAATTTCTCTGCAGGTGAAAAATAATTTCATTTTGTTATATAAATACAATTCTACAAAGTTATGCGAGGGACTATATACTATGTGCGAAGACAAAATGGACCTATTTCAAAGTACCAAACTTCAACATCCAAATAATAGAGACTTTTTTAAACTAATAAAACTAAAACGAATTTATAATGCAATTAAGTAAATAAAACGAGTAGAAATTGTAAGTACCAATCTCAAGAAACAAACATAGCCAACAATAATCAACTTTCACAACTTAGAATTAAAAAAACAAGAAGTGCAAGTCGTGAAATGAAGAACCTGAGAAGCTCAAACCAAATTAGCTCAACTGGAAACCTAAAATGAAGCCCTGCAATGAAAAGAGAATAAATAAACCAATTGAACAAACATTAAACCTTAAAATTGTAAAAGCTTTAGAATTTAAATCATTTTAAATTGACGAATCCCTAAATCGAAAAAGCCCCAAAATAGAGCAACCATAAATCGAGGAAGCCCTAAATTGAAGAAGTCCTAAATCAAAAAACCCCTAAATCGAACAGCGATGCTTGGAACGAGAGAGAAGGGGAACAATTACTTGAAGAGTAGTTGAAACGAGAGAGAGAGAGAGAGAGAGAGAGAGAGAGAGAGAGAGAGAGAGAGAGAGAGAGAGCACCGTGTGTTTATGTGAGAGATGATGGGTGAGTGTTTGTTTTCTGGAAGTATTTTGAGAAAGAGCGGTATTTTTGCCGCTCAAGATTTTTCATCTATCTCCGTGTAAAATTGATCAATATTATTTTCATTTTAGATTTTGTAAAGTTTATTAATTCTGTATTTTTTTTAAATGATTCATTTTAAATTTACCGATTACTTCATAAATACATTATTTTTTTCAAAAATGTGTTTTTATTATCTTTTGTATAATTTTTATTTTCTAACTTTTTTTTACGAAAATTAAACTTCGCAACCAAATGCAATTAAATTCAACTAAAATCAAAATCAAATGCAACTACAAGCAATTACAATATTTTTGTAAAAGAATTTAAAAAACCTATATTAGATTACTTTTGATTGCAAATCTTATAAAAGAAAAATTGCATTCGGTTGTTTTTGGTTGCCACCAGTAATTTTGCAACTATTTTTAAAATATATTAAATTTGAATCTTTTTTTAAAAAAACTATAACATTTGTCAATTTTTTTAAAATTAATTAAGAAATACTTAATTTTAATTGTTTGAATTAATTATTCATCTTTCCGGGCACAATCTTAATTTCTATAAATAATATTTAATTATTTTAACAAAATCAAGTAGTTTTCATGTCAAATAAAATTAAATATGTTTATTTTTAGTTAAAAAGGGAAATTTTATTTCCTACAAAACTATGGCAACATATTTGTTACATACTGCAACATGCAAACACTTTTATTCTACAGCAACATTTTTATTGTGCCTAAGCCAACATCAAATTGACATTGTTGTAGTAGCCAAAAATATGCATAGCAAAGCCAACACAATCAAAGGCAACATGGGCTCAAATTGTTGTAGTAGGTCATTTTATGGTGTAGTGTCTAGACTTCCATCTATTGAAAAATATTATGCAGGTTTAGTTGCATCTTTAGTTTAGTTTTTTTCCCTAAAAATAATGCCGAACAAATAATTTGTTTTTTTAACTTAACATTGTTAACTTACTGTATCTTTTTTGTTATATTTCAACTAGGTTGAGCTAGGTGATGAATTTCTTGTTATGGAATATCGTCTTTTATTCAAGTGGAACTGTGGAAGCTATTAACTTAGCAAGTTTGCCAAGATATAGGGTGCACATGGAATATGACTTAATAACTTATACATTGTGAAATGTTTTGTTATGATGAGTATATTTCAATGTATTGCTTTTGCCTTTGTTTATTTTGTTGAGGATGTACGTTTGATTGGTTTTGGATAAGTGATTTAAACATTTTTATGTACATTATGAAGTGGTTTGGTTTAGAATTAGCTTGCTTGTTGAAACCATACTGATTTTCTTATTTATGTAAGAGTACTACATTTTTGGCAATGACAAATATTATTTCTGGCAGAAAACTGATGTAAAAATGCATGGCATACATTACTTCTGAAAAATATTGATGTTCATGTAAGTAAAAACAACATTTTTATAAAAGAAAAAGTTGTTTTATCATAGTAAAAGATAACAGTTAATTGGAATCAAAGTGACGTGGAAAAGCAAAACTGACATCTGTTTCTTAAATCAGATTCAGTGTTAAATGTACACTAAGACACCGTATATTTAGGAATAAACTGATGTCAAATACTAATTTAGACAACATGTATTTAAAAAGAAACAGATGTAAAATGACTGTTTTCACATCAGTCAAAAAACGATGTCTAAAATGAGGACTTTTAACATCACCGACAAAGACATCGATCGAAAAAGTGAATGACATCGGCCAAAAACCGATGTCTATTATAGTTTTTCTAGTAGTGTAGCCTCGTTATAGTCATAACCTATCCCAACAGTTTGACTAATAACTTGCTTATTGAAGATTTCTTTAGCAGTCTTACAAGAATTATAGTAAGCTCTAACCTTGGTTTCAAGTTCAGTGATCTGATCCTTAAGAATGGTTTCTAATTGAATATAACAATTAACTCTATTCTCAAGAAAAGCTATCTTCTTATTGAGTTCATCTTTGTTAATCCCAAATGACCTAACAGAATTGTAGAAGGGGGGGTTGAATACAATTCTTGATATTTCTTAAACTTAAAAACAACTTACAAATAAAACTGAACTTAAAGTAAAAATCACAAGCACATAAATAATTTCAGTTGGATTGTTTGATGATCCAACTGAAGTGATTTTTATTGCGGAAATAATCTGTGATACAAAATGTACACAGCTGCTCAGTTACAAGAATGTAGAGAAGTATGCTCTCAAAGATAGCTAATACAATCTATTTGTTTTTCTTCTCTTACTCTTATTTTAACTGCTACACTTGGTTATATATTCCCAAGTTTACAAAGCTATTTTTGGCTACACTAAAGTACACTAAAGGTAACCGCCAATAGTTTGCTTTTCATCCCTTTGTCCAGTGGTCCTTGGAGATCCTTGCTTTTGTCTTCATGCTTATTATGATCACTCCCAAGAGCCCAATTGGAAACTGGGATGTTTCCTTATTCCCCATGTCCATTTTAATGGTTTCCAATGCAAAGTACACTTCCACATCACCTTTAGATCTGTTCAGTAAACTGTCACTATCACTTTGTCAACTATTCAGAAAAGCAATAATGATTCGTTGATAGCAGGGAGATGTGTTTCGTTGATAGCTTTATTCTCCATTTCGTTGATGAGTAAACTTCATTTCGTTGATGAGTAAACTTCATTCCGTTGACAGAGTAATCTTCATTCCGTTGACATGTTTTCACTTAGGCAAAATTACAAGGCACAAGATATTTACAATTAACCAACCTATTTTGCCTATCTAGCATTTAGTCAACATGACTTAGAAAACCTATCTAATACATACAACAAAATGCATATCAAACTGTGAAGTATTGTACAGTGCAATTGCTACATCACTCATTTCGTTGATGAGCTTCCTGTCAACGGAATGCTGCAAATCATGCCATTTCGTTGACAGCTACAAAATGACTTTACACAAATTCTACTAAGTGTTTTATGTTTATCATCAAGAACAACATATTCCTAACAATCTCCCCCAATTTATGACTGATAGAATAACAGCCATAAATCAAGAGACTTGATGATAACAAAAACACTCAGATACATTATAAATTACAAAAGTAGAAAATGCATTAATCTTCATAATATTTTGAACAAAATACAAGACTTACAAGACTAATGCCCAGAAGTGCTCCTCTAGACTGAGCAAATGATTCATCTTGGTCTTCTTTGTGGCATAGTCTTCTTCCCTCTCTTAGAGTTGTTTTCCTCAATTTGGACCTGTAGCCTTCTGTAAAAGATCTTCTCTTCCTCATCTTGATCACCAAGCATGGATTGCATAAACTTTAGAGTTTGATTAGATGCCTTATCCAGCTGGTCTTCCATCCTGAAGAATCTTCTGCAGTTGTCCTTGTCCTTAAATTCCATCATCCAGTAAGGTTGAAGATGGATCTTCTTTCCTGTTGAAGGCACTCTAAGCATCCTGGGAAGAGCCTCAGGCTTGTTCCAGCTAACCTTTATCTGACATATTTTGGAGACCACCTCAGACTTGGCTGTTTTGGTGAAGCCAAAGTCCTTCTTCAAGCATCTAAACACTGTGAGTAGTGTTTGGTAGTCTTCTCCTAAAATTCTGTAGAGAGGCCACACTTGTTCTCTACCACCCTTGAATGTGAAAACTAATCTTTCAGGCAACTTTTGAGAAGCTGCAATGCCCCTTACTTCCACCAGGTTGTCTAAATCAAGATGTAAGCTAGATTCTTCCCTGATGTCATCAATGTACATGCAGTCCTCTGGATTTGCAGGGGGTTTCTGAGGTTGTGGCTTTCTCACAAATACTGGCTTTGCCTTGACAGCCCTTTTCTCTGACTTTATTGGCTGATCCTTTTCAAATAGGAACCTTGGAAAATAGGCTTCATCAAATTCAATAGGCTCCTCTTTTGGCATGATTGGTTGATCATGAAAGTTGACAGGATGTGCAGGATCACATGCCAATTTTCCTTCATGAGGTAGATCAACAGGAATTTGATGTGCACTTGTTGTGGAAGAGGCTTGAGCAGTGTCCTGATAATCCTCTTTATCAAAGTCCAGATTCCTTTTAGCTCTAGCCTTTGGTTGCCTTACACTTTTCCTTGCTTTTTCAGCTTCCTTAGCTCCATCCTTGGCTTTTTCTTCCTGTAAGGTTTCTTCATCTTCAAGTGCTTGAGCAACTGCCAGTGCTTGCATTGCTGCCCTTTCAGATTCTTCAGCTTTGGCCTTAGCAAAATTTGGGTGACCAACCCAAATGCAGATTTCCTTGCTGTCCCTGTAGATGATGGCCCTTTGATTCCTTATGCTTGGATGATTGCTTTCCTTGCTCTCAATGATCAGCTTCCCTAGGACTTTGAACTCATCTGGCTTTGGTGGAGGATAAAATATCCTTTCAATGTTCTTGCCTTTGGGTTTGACAGGTGATATTGGAGATATCCCTCTTGCATCCACATTCCTAAAGCATGAAGATTGGCCTTTCTCATTTCTTGAATCTTGAAGGATTCCATGCTGAAGGGGCTCTATAGCATAAGAACTCTTGAACTGTGGCTCCATTTGTACTATCACCATTGCATTTGTTGATGGTGGTATTGAAGTAGATTGAACCGTTGATGCCTTTGCAGTGTCAGCTAACTTCTTGACTCTTGCTTCTATATTTGCCAGTGATCCTTAATCTGTTCTGCAAGTTTCATCCTCATAGAGGCTTCCTGGATCAGGTCAATACCATCCTTTTTCTTCTTTCCAAACTCCCCCATTGCTAATGGCTCTTCTGGTAAGGAGATGGCTGGGACCAAAACCTTTGTGATTTGTATATCAAGCTCTCTAGATTTCTCTAGCTCCTTAGTTTTCTCCCCCTTTTTGTTATCATCAAGTGAGATGATAGGGATTCCTTGAGCTGCCAGAAGCTGGGTGAGTAGCTGAGTTTGCTTCTCCTGTTCCTTCTGCATGTGAGAAAGTGTAGCCTCAACTTTGTCCACTCTAGAGGAGAGAGTTTTCAAAGATGAGGACACTTCAGGTTCCTTGGTGAAAAACCTTGACATCTTGGAGACAGTGTGAAGAGGAAGCTTTTCATCTAGCCTCCTGTCAGTAGCATCCCTAAGGTTGCTAATTGAATCCTTGATTTCTGTAGCCTCAATCCTTGTCTGCAACATTTGTAGCCTTTGAATTTCCTGAGAATCCATTATGGCCTTGTAGAATTTCTTGTCCCTTGCTTCTGCAGACTCATGAGCTAGATATGCCTCATTGTACTGCCTTGTGATAGCAGCATCCAAGTTGCATCTACCATGCATATCCTGAGAAAGCCAGTTTGGTGTAGGAGGCACCACAGAAGTCCCAGTCTGTGTAGTAGTGGCCACCTGTAGATTGTCACCAAAGCTGTCCTCATCATCAGAAAAATTAAAGTCTCCACTTGCTGCAGCTGCTGGAGATAGATTGGTCAGGGCATCCTTTGCTCTTTGCATTGATGCAGTAGTATGAATTAAGTTGAGTGACCTTTCTGCCTCCACATTGCCCTGTTGAGCCATAACTTGATAGGCTGGCACAGGATGAGTAAAGGTCTCAGGATCCAGGGAAATACTATCCAGAGTTTGTTGATAATGCTCTTGGAAGGTAAGTTCCCTTTCTCCCTCACTGACCCCCATTAACTCATTAGCAATGGCTGCTTCCTCCCTTATCACTCCTGTAGTCCCTTCTCTCTCTCCACTCTTTTCTTGCATCATGGGCTCCCCATGGCTCACACCTCTCACACCCTCACCTTCACCTACTAAGGTGGTACTCTCAATCTCTCCTTTTGCCTGGCTGGAAGAAATAGCCAGCCTCTCACTCTCAGTCTCTCCTTTTGCCTGGCTGCAAGCCAGCCTCTCAATTTCACTCCCTCTCAAACCTAAAAGTGTCTCAACTACCACCAGGTCATCTACACTAGTTGTGGAAACAACTTGATTTTCAATAAGGGGTGTAGAATGACCTATCAACGGAATGGTAGTTTGAACTGTCAACGGTATGGATACCGTTGATGGAGAAACACTTGTCAACGAAAGAGGCTGTTTCGTTGATGAAGTCAATAAAGCACTTTGAGAAAGTGAAATTACAGTAGAATCTGTGGTGATTGATTTTAGAGATTGGTCCACAGATCCTCTTGCAACTTCAGAAAAAGTTGGTTGATGGCCCAACAAATCACTTAACAAGTGATGACCACCAGCTTCAGAGTGGGGCTTCTCCAAGATTAGAGTTGGAGAATCAGGAATAGATGAATGGATCATGTCCACATCTAAAGATTGAGTTGGTGAATTTGATGGAGATAGTTCAAGGTTGATGTTTAGAGAATGGGACTGTAACCCCAGAGTAATGATAGGGGTTACATCAAACTGAATTTGTGAAACTGGAAGTGTTGCTTCCAGAGTGTGTGCACCCTGTGTACCCTTGGATTTTTGTTTCACTCTCCTTTGGTATTGGGAAAATGTAGACTGTGGGCTTGAAGTGTCCCTTACCCTTTTGGAGTGTGCTCTTGGAGGAGAGCTTGTTTCAATAATCACATCCTTTTGGGAGGATGCAACTAGACTTGTGTTTAAATCCATTTTACTCATTGTGCCTTGTTGGGAAGACACAATGGGGCTTGGCTGGATTTCACTCTGCTTTCCTTCCTTATTCTTAGGGTTTCCTTGATTTTCACCCCTTCCCTCACCTCTCACAACTCCTGAATCACTCCCCTTTGGTTGTGAAGTAGTTTTTGCAACAGGTGCCTTTTGAGAAGCACCTGAGGTTGGCTTTGAGGATTTCTTTGATTTAGGTTTTGCTGCTTGGGCAGGAGCCTGTTGGGACACAGCTACAGACTCCATAGCAACATTGGTGGGTGAAATAATAGAAGTAGCAACTATACTAACAGGGTTAGAAGAAGTTACCTCAATGATGGGCAAATACACCATTGGGACATCACCATTGTGGTTAAGTCTCAGTATATCTGTCAGAACCCTTTTCTCTTGCACAAAACACTCAAACTTGGAAACAGGGTTAGAGATAACTAATGGTGTTGGACTAACATGATTAGCCAACATCATCAGAAACCTAGCATAATAGATATTCTTTTTCCTATTAGCCTTATCACCCAACTTAGCACCAATTTCATACATAAGTTGGGTGCTAAAGTTGTAATATCTATCAGTTAGGAGCATGGTAAATAGAATTAACATAGAATTGGTCAATGCATCAAAATTGCTAATCTTACCAGAAAATACCTTGATAAATGCATCAGCTAAATAACTATATTCTCTAACCAATCCTCTCCTAATTATTCTACCCAGATTATCAGTAGGCAAAGAGTAGTTTATGGAGTTTAGCAAGTTAACCATTTCAGTATTTGTAGGCAAAGCATTACAGTTATTTTCAGGAATATGTAGGCATGCTTGCAATACATCAGAATTAACTATGTACTCTTTACCTTGGATGGTGAATTGTAGTGTGCAGTTTGTTCCACTATACTCACACGAGGTCCAAATCTCCTCGATTATCTCATTATAGAGAGGAGTTGAGTGAAACATTGCATAGCTCAACTTGCAGTTCTTCATGAAGTCCATCATCTTGAAAAAGATACTGTTTGGACTCTCCTTGACAACAAATGGAATTGAGTTGTTCTTTTCATAAATGAACCCTCCTGCTGACATAAGCTTGACTATGGGAGCCATTGTTGTGTGAAGAAAAGATTCGAACTAAATTGCTTGTTAGAGAGAAGAAGAGAGAAAAGCCTTTGGAATTTTTGAGAACAGGTAAAAAGAAATTAAAGAAATTAGAATTTCTTAAATACTCCCCCAAAAATTCTCAGAAAAAGAGTCCAATAATAAATGTAAATTACTGGATTGGCTTAAAAATATAACCGTTACTTTTAAAGAATTACCATGATTTATACTTACAGGGGTGTATGCATAGATCGTGGTAACGGACGTGTCAAATTTCAACGGTTCAGATTAATTGCGCTAAATCAACGAATCAGGATTGGGCGGTTAAAGTCCCGTCTTATTTCGTTGATAAAGCTGCGTTTCGTTGATATGAAAGAGCTATCAACGAAACACCCAGAAAAATGCTAAGACTGTCAACGAAATGGTTCGTTTCATTGACATAGTAATTTTGACTTAGACAAAATTTTACTTTTTCCTGAGAGAATTAATTCACAGAAAAACATAGCAAATTTCTGGCTGCATTTTAACTTGCAAAAATCTCAAAAATAATTAAGAGAAATTTAGCATACCTAGCTCACTTACTAATCTTGAGAATGTGGATTCATCAAGTGGCTTGGTAAAGATGTCTGCAAGTTGTTGTTCACTTGGAACAAAATGTAACTCCACAGTACCATTCATAACATGTTCTCTAATGAAATGGTACTTGATGTCAATGTGCTTGGTTCTTGAGTGCTGTACTGGATTCTCAGTTATGGCAATGGCACTAGTGTTGTCACAAAAAATAGGAATTTTCTCAACTCTTATTCCATAATCAAGTAGTTGATTTTTCATCCATAAAATCTGTGCACAACAACTTCCAGCTGTAATATACTCAGCCTCAGCTGTGGAGGTAGAAACTGAGTTTTGTTTCTTGCTGAACCATGAGACAAGCTTGTTTCCTAAGAATTGACAGGTGCCTGTTGTGCTTTTCCTGTCAATTTTACATCCTGCAAAATCTGCATCTGAATAACCAATTAGTTCAAAGCCAGATTCTCTAGGATACCAAATGCCAAGGTTTGGTGTTCCTTTGAGATATCTGAAAATTCTTTTAATAGCAACTAAATGGGATTCCCTAGGATCAGCCTGAAATCTAGCACATAGACATGTAGCAAACATAATATCAGGTCTACTAGATGTTAAATATAAAAGTGAGCCTACCATGCCTCTGTAACCTGAAATGTCCACAGATTTTTCCTTAGTATTCAATTCAAGTTTGGTGGCAGTAGGCATGGGAGTTTTGGCAGGAGAGCATTCCATTAAGTTAAACTTCTTTAATAAATCATGAATATATTTTGTTTGACTAATGAAAATGCCTTCATTAACTTGCTTCACTTGAAGACCAAGAAAGTAAGTTAATTCTCCCATCATGCTCATTTCATATTTACTTTGCATAAGCTTGGCAAACTTTTGACAAAGTTTCACATCTGTAGACCCAAAGATTATGTCATCTACATAAATTTGAACAAGTATAGTAGAGCCATTCACAACCCTGTGAAAAAGAGTTTTATCTACAGTACCTCTAGTGAAGTGATTCTCAAGGAGGAACTGTGAAAGTGTGTCATACCAGGCTCTAGGTGCTTGTTTCAAACCATAGAGTGCTTTGAGGAGGAAGTATACATATTCTGGAAAGTCATCATCTTCAAAACCAGGAGGTTGACTTACATACACCTCCTCTTCCAATTCCCCATTCAGAAAAGCACTCTTCACATCCATTTGATAGACTTTGAAATTGGCATGGGCTGCATAGGCTAGGAAAATCCTTATTGCTTCTAGTCTTGCAACAGGAGCAAAGGTTTCATCAAAATCAATTCCTTCTTCCTGTGAATAGCCTTTTCAACCAATCTAGCTTTGTTCCTTGTGACTATGCCATTTTCATGCATCTTGTTTCTGAACACCCATTTTGTGCCTATGACACTCCTGTCCTTAGGCTTGGGCACCAGCTTCCAAACATTGTTCCTCTCAAATTGGTTTAGCTCCTCTTGCATGGCCAAAACCCAATCTGGATCTAGAAGTGCATCCTCAACTTTCTTTGGCTCATCTTGAGACAGAAAGCTACTATATAGACATTCTTCTTGAGTTGCTCTTCTAGTCTGAACTTTTGAAGAAACATCACCTATAATAAGTTCAAAGGGATGATCTTTAGTCCATTTCCTTGAGGGAGGTAGATTTGCTCTTGAAGAGGTAGCTTCATGATCATGATTGCCTTGATTGGATATTTGTCCTTGAGAAACTCCCCCTGAGTTTGTTGTCCCCAATTGATCACTTCTAGAAGCATTTCTATGACTGTCAATGGTATGACCATTTTGGCTGTCAACGAAACGCTCATTTTGACTGTCAACGAATCCACCAACATGACTGTCAACGAAATGACCGTTTGGTCTGCTAGCAGCTATTCTTTTCAATCTTAATTCAGCAATTTCATCTTCACTGCTGATTTCATCTGTGCTAGATACAGCAACTTTAGGCTGTTTCTTAATAGCCTTAACATGATTCACTTGATCTCCTTCCTCATTTTCAAAAGAAAGACTTTCATGGAAACCTTCATCACAGAGACCTTGAATTTTGAGATCATCAAAAACAACATGTATAGATTCCATAACAATGTTGGTTCTGAGATTATAGACTCTGTAAGCTTTCCCTGATGCATATCCCACAAATATTGCTTCATCTGCCTTTGCTTCAAATTTCCCCAAATGCTCAGCTTGATTTCTCAGAACAAAGCACTTGCATCCAAAGACATGAAGAAAATCCAATAGTGGCTTCTTTCTTTTGAGTAGCTGATAAGGGGTCATTCCTTTGGCCTGATTAATCAAAGAAATATTTTGAGTGAAGCAAGCTGTATTAACTGCCTCAGCCCAAAAATAAGTTGGTAACTTTGATTCATCTAGCATTGTCCTTGCAGCTTCAATAAGTGTTCTGTTTTTCCTTTCAACTACACCATTTTGCTGTGGTGTCCTTGCTGCTGAAAACTCATGCAAAATACCATTTTCTTCACAGAACACCTTCATGCTTGAATTCTTGAATTTTGTCCCATTGTCACTCCTAATCCTTCTTACTTTCAAGTCAGGATGATTGTTACCATCTTGATGTGATTGATAATGATTTCACTTGCCTCATCTTTGGAGTGCAAAAAAAAAGTCCATGTAAATCTAGAAAAATCATCAACAATCACAAGACAATATTTCTTCTTTGAAATAGACATGACATTTACAGGGCCAAACAAATCCATATGAAGCAACTCAAGCTGATGGACAATTGATGACTCTGTCTTGCTTTTGAATGATGCCTTCTTTTGTTTCCCTTTTTGACAGGCATCACACAAACCATCCTTGGAAAACTCCACCTGTGGAATTCCTCTAGCAAGATCCTTCCTCACCAAATCATTCATAACTTTAAAATTCAGATGAGATAATTTCTTGTGCCATAGCCAACTTTCATCCTTGCTTGCCTTGCTGAAAAGACAAGTGATGGTTTCTGGACTTGTGCTACTAAAGTCAGCAATGTACACATTCCCTCTTCTGAATCCAGTCATTACCACATTGTTGTTTCCTCCTTTAGAAACAACACAGGCTTCTTTAGAAAAAGTAACTAAAAATCCTTTGTCACAAAGTTGGCTGATACTAAGAAAATTGTGCTTAAGACCATCCACCAATGCAACCTCATCTATGATGACATTCTCTTTTGAAATCAAGCCATATCCCTTAGTGTAGCCTTTGCTGTCATCTCCAAAAGCAATACAAGGGCCAGCTCTTTCCTGAAACTCTGTGAGCAGGGTAGAATCACCAGTCATGTGTCTTGAACAACCACTATCCAAGTACCAAAGATTCCTTTTGTCTCCCTGCACACAATAAAACCAAATCAAGTTGATTTTGGTACCCAAGTTTCCTTGGGTCCTGTTTTGTTAGCCTTTGCTTTTCCTTTTATATCATTTTTCACCTTGGGCTCAGATTGATTTAAATCAATCTTTATCCTTGTTGTTGATTTCTGAGGGTTGCTCACATTTTCATTCACAGCATGCATAGTTGGAGGAACAAACATGTTATTCATATTCCATGGCATTTGTGGCACATTAAACATATTCATGTATGGATTAGGCACAAATGGCATGCTGGCATATGTATTTTGAAATTGTGCATATGGAGCAAACATGTTAGGCATAACAGGCATTGTAGGCATAGAACCATTCATAGCAGGCTTAGACATTTTCACTTTAACAGTTTTCTTAACAGATTTGCAGTTAGTAGATAAATGACTAACACTTCCACAATTAACACATGTCTTTCTAGGAGCATATTTATCAGGTGTGTAATTGTTGTGTTTGTTAATCCCTACTTTGCCATTCCTGTTATTCTTTTTATTTCCCTTAGCCTCAACTTGAACATTCTATAACTTATCTTTCAAATGCTTGTTGGACAAGTGACCTACATTAGCTCTCTCAACAGGCTTCTCAACTTTCTTTGATTTACTAGACTCACGTTGAACAAAGTTCTTGGTGACAGGACCATACTTATTATTAAGTCTAGTGAGTTCATCTTTTCTTTTCTCTGTCAACGAAACAGCCTGATCGGTTGATGGTTCATCTGTCAACGAAACATTGCATTCTGTTGACATATCAACCTTCAACAAATGATCATTGTTGTTTGTTGACTCTGTTTCTGATTCTAAGGTTTCACCAACATACCCTAGCTTCTCTTTGTTCTTTTTCCATGATTGTTCACAGAAAGATTCCATACCTTGAACATTAATGATGTTGGTAGCAACATTCCTGGCATCTTTCCATTTAGCAATCACACTTTGTTCTATTTCAAGTTGTGTCTTAAGAATTTCTTCCCTTTCTAACACGTTCTCAAGTTCCTTCTTAGCATCCCTACTTACACACCTCATTTTCTCAAAATCAATGAGTTGTGCTTCTAACATTGCATTCCTATCACTTAAGAGCAAATTAGTCTCTTTTATTCTTGAATTCTCTTTGGTAAGTGATTTAAGAGTAACACGCAAATTATATAATACAGTAGACATTTCATTTACTGCACTATCGCATTCCTCTTTAGAAAGCTCAGAAAGATTAGTAATTGTTACCTGGTTGCTTGAGGAGCTTGCTTCCTGCTCATGATTGTTAGCCATAAGAGCCAAGTTGACATATTCAACATCATCATCAGAATCTTCACCATTACCAGCCCAATCATACTCCTGAGACATGAAAGCCTTTTCTTTTTGCTTGAGAAGTTCAAAGTATTTCTTTTTATAATCAACAGGCTCAAATTTCCTGTTGCCCTTCTCAACCTTGGGCTTTCTGCAGTCTCCAGCAAAGTGACCAAGCATTCCACAATTGAAACATTTAGATTTAGACTTTTCAATCCAATTATTTTTGCTGGGTTGAAAGTCTTTCCTTGCTGGCCTTGCTTCTGAGTTTCTCTTGAACTTGAACTTAGAGAATTTTCTTGACAGAAAAGCAATGTGTTCATCAATTTCATCTAAGTCATCCAAGTTGGCTGGTTCTGGTTCTTCTTCTTCTGTCATCTTGCCTTTACCCTTGCTAACATCACTTCTACAACTAGCTCGACTAGTTGTGGCCTTTGCAGCTTCTTCATTGTCATCTTCCAGTTGGTTCACAGATGCAATTAATGCAATAGATCCACCTTTCTTCTGTACCTTTTCAATTTCTTCATCTTGCTCCATTTCCAACTCATATGTCTTCAAGGTTCCATAAAGCCTTTCAAGAGTGTAGTCTTTGTACTCTTGAGTGTTTCTGAGAGAAACAGTCATAGGCTTCCATTCTTTTGGAAGAGCTCTGAGAAATTTAAGGTTTGAATCCTTGGTTTGATAGATCCTCCCATACAGCTTTAATCCATTCAAAAGCTTCTGAAACCTACTAAACGTGTCATTTAGGGTTTCACCAGCTTTAAAATGAAAATGCTCATATTGTTGTATAAGGAGTTGCATTTTATTTTCCCTAACTTGCTCAGTTCCTTCACAGAGAGTTCTAACAGTGTCCCATACTTCTTTGGAGGTTGTACAGTTGATGACATTGTCAAACATCTCTTGCTCCAAACCATTAAACAGAATGTTCATGGTTCTCTTATCTTTATGGATTTCTGCAAAATCTTCAATAGTCCATTCTGAGACAAGTTTTGGAATTTCCACATCAGGAGCATCATCTGGCACTCCAACTCTAGATGCAAACTTCATGGGAACGTGTGGACCTTTCTCAATGCAGTCTACATACCTCTCATCCATAGACATGAGATGTAAGTGCATCTTTACTTTCCAGTGAAAGTAATTGTCCTTATCAAGAACTGGTATCTTTACTCCTGCATCCTTCTTCACCATGGTTACTGTTTTGGTCTTGATCTTTAAACTTCTTGTATGTTAGAAGCTTGCTCTGATACCAATTGTTAATCCCAAATGACCTAACAGAATTGTAGAATGAGGGGTTGAATACAATTCTTGATATTTCTTGAACTTAAAAACAACTTACAAATAAAACTGAACTTAAAGTAAAAATCACAAGCACATAAATAATTTCAGTTGGATTGTTTGATGATCCAACTGAAGTGATTTTTATTGCGGAAATAATCTGTGATACAAAATGTACACAGCTGCTCAGTTACAAGAATGTAGAGAAGTATGCTCTCAAAGATAGCTAATACAATCTATTTGTTTTTCTTCTCTTACTCTTATTTTAACTGCTACACTTGGTTATATATTACCAAGTTTACAAAGCTATTTTTGGCTACACTAAAGTACACTAAAGGTAACCGCCAATAGTTTGATTTTCATCCCTTTGTCCAGTGGTCCTTGGAGATCCTTGCTTTTGTCTTCATGCTTATTATGATCACTCCCAAGAGCCCAATTGGAAACTGGGATGTTTCCTTATTCCCCATGTCCATTTTAATGGTTTCCAATGCAAAGTACACTTCCACATCACCTTTAGATCTGTTCAATAAACTGTCACTATCACTTTGTCAACTATTCAGAAAATCAATAATGATTCGTTGATAGCAGGGAGATGTGTTTCGTTGATAGCTTTATTCTCCATTTCGTTGATGAGTAAACTTCATTTCGTTGATGAGTAAACTTCATTCCGTTGACAGAGTAATCTTCATTCCGTTGACATGTCTTCACTTAGGCAAAATTACAAGGCACAAGATATTTACAATTAACCAACCTATTTTGCCTATCTAGCATTTAGTCAACATGCCTTAGAAAACCTATCTAATACATACAACAAAATGCACATCAAACTGTGAAGTATTGTACAGTGCAATTGCTACATCACTCATTTCGTTGATGAGCTTCCTGTCAATGGAATGCTGCAAAGCATGCCATTTCGTTGACAGCTACAAAATGACTTTACACAAATTCTACTAAGTGTTTTATGTTTATCATCAAGAACAACATATTCCTAACAATCTTGATTAACATGCACTAGTTTTAATTCTTTAACCTCTTTTTCAAGAGCAATGTTCTGAAGAATTATTCTATCATTTTCACTACATGCACAAGATATAGTACTACTAAGATGATAAATCATTTCAGAGTCAGTGAACTTTACCTCAGACATGAAAGATGAAGTGCTGCCTTCTTTAGCCATAAGCGCTAAATGTCCAACTTCACCATCTTCTTCATCACTATCTGTATCATCCCAACTTTTTCCCTCGGCAAGATAAGCTTTCCCAATCTTGTTCTTCTTACTAGAATCATATGAGTTCCTCTTCACTTGCTTTGGCTTTTTGCATCTGATTGTACTTATGTCCACTGTTCCAGTTTTATAGCCACCCCTTGTGCTATTTGAAGAAGAAGAGCTACCTCTCTGGAACCTGGACTTGAACTTAAGATAAGGGTTCCTTCTGAATCTGAAGTTCCCAAACTTCTTCACTATCATTGCCATAGACTCATCCTCCAGCTGTTCAAGTTCTTCCATGGAATAGAAGTCACCACCAGATTGACTTGTGGATGTTAAGCCATATTCATCTACAGTAACATCCATGTCAGAACTGGAAGGTTGAACAACCTTCACTTCCAGTTGTTGTGGGACTTCTGCCACCAGTGCAGTAGAAGTACTGACTATTTTCCCTGTTCCATATATTTCCTTCTGCTAAATCTGTTCTAGCTCATAATTTTTCAGAACACCATAGAGTCTTTCCAAAGAAATCTCACTTAGATCCCTTGTTTCTCTAATGGTTGATATTTTGTGCTCCAGATGAGATGGAAGTGTTAGAAGGAACTTCTTGTTTATCTCCTTGATTGTGTAGTGCTTTCCATGGAGATTCAGATCATTAATCAATTTGTTATATCTCTCAAAAACATCAGAGATACCTTCACCAGGGTTTGATCTGAAGTGTTCATATGAAGAGGTGAGAATTTCCATCTTATTCTCTCTCACTTCCTCTGTCCCTTCATTGATTATCTAAATCGTATCCCAAATGTGTTTGGCATTAACACAATTTAAAACATGATTATGCATGATTGGATCAAGACAATCAACCAGAATTAACTATAGACAGGAATCCAGAGAAGCATCCTCTTTTTCATCAGCTGTGTAGTCTTTTGGATCCTTGGGGTACATCCTAGCAGCTTGAGTAACAACGTTATTCTCAATCTGCTCTTCCTCAACAATCATAGGAAGTTTTGGTTCATTCTTCAATACACCAAGATATTTAACATTTGCCACTTGAAGAAACAGGAGCATCTTCTTCTTCCACATTGGATAATGCTCCTTACTGAACATAGGAATCTTAACTGTTCCAACTTTCTGTGTAAACATCTTTGAGATTTTTAAAAGAATAAAAATATGAAGGTTCTGGAAAAAATCACAAAAATTGGATCTTTGGTTTGTGTATCACTCAAAAGGCTCTGATACCAATTGTTAGGTCCCGATATGTTTGTAGAAGGGGGGGTTGAATACAAACTGTACCATTTTGTCGAATTTGTATTGTTCGTGATTTAACAATTCAATAACAAATTAACGCGGAATTAAATGAAACAAGATTCAAGTTAAATATAACTTATATTAAACTTTAAGGGTGTTACAAATGGAGTACAGATTACAAGATTCTTAATCAAACAAATCTAGAATAAATTCGACATAAATTTATCTATATTTGTAATAAAAGGGTTGAATACTAAAAAGTAGTTCGATATAATTTCTAGGGATAAAGATATGCTAGATTGTCAAAGAAATACAAGTAGAGTAATTCTAGTGGCTTGAATATCACAATAAGTGCTAGAATTAATTTCACTGTCAAAGATTGCTCCGACAGTTGGTTTGAGTTAAGGTAGAAGATGAATGTAATGTTCTTTGCTTTTCTGTCTTGTACTATCAAAACTGTCAACTGCTTCTTTTCTTTTTGTTGTAGATTAAACAGAACACCACTGTTGACTTTGTAAAAAGACTTTCTAAAAAAGCTTAGAAAGACTATTAGAAAGACTAACATTTATACTAGAAAGACTATCCTTAAGCCTAAAAAGACTTTCGGAAAGACTATTCTAATTTTAGCAAGACCTTCGGAAAGACTAAAAATATAACTACAAAGACTATCGGTAAGACTATCAAGGATAGTCTTACCAGTTCTATTTTTAGTCTTTCTGATATTAGA
Organism: Heracleum sosnowskyi; assembly: GCA_030848705.1. NCBI lineage: Eukaryota > Viridiplantae > Streptophyta > Magnoliopsida > Apiales > Apiaceae > Heracleum > Heracleum sosnowskyi. Next base: position 89,153,513 of record CM061242.1, read on the forward strand.
TTTAATTCTGATTTAATTACCTACTTAATTAATTTATCAAATAAATTAATTCTGAAGAATTAATTTATTAGGTAAATTTATTAAATAATATAGTTAATTTAAAGGAGAATAAAATCTAATTTCTTGCTAAAAGAAATTGTTCTGTGAACCACTTAAGATAATGATGAACTTCCACTAACTGACGTTGACACTCGATGTACTGTCTGGTTCATGAGTGACTAACTTCAATGACTGTTCTTCATCTTGACTTTAAGTTGTGATTCCCTTTTCTTTTAAATGCCCTTTAATCAAACACTGTAATCTGTATACATGGTGTCACACTTATGAAATCTCTGTCCTGATAATAAATCCACTTCCTTGAATACTTCACTGAGGCTTGATCAAATAAATGAACTTCTTTCAATGTTGAATTACTTTAAGTCTGTAGATGACTTTTAATCTCATTCTTTTGACTGATATGATCTTCTGAGATTCCTGTGACAATTGAATTATTATTTACTTATTACAAACTTGTTTAAGTTGAGTTGTATCCTCGATGTTTACAAATAAGCCTATACATATGCCTTTCACTTGTCCAAATTGAAGAGCTGCTCGGACTTTGATTTTTTCTTTCAGTAAAAAATAATTAATTTCCTTGATTTACGTGGCCCAGTACATCAACTCCCCTGCTTTTCCTAAATTTGAGAAATATGAACCAATGCCATCCAGATAATATTGCCTTGAACTTCCACTCGGCAAATTAATTGCTTCACTGTTAAACCCAATCTGAATTGAAGCATGTCTGGCATGTATAATTATCCTCGAAGCTCGTGCCCAACAATAACTGTTGCCCAGTAATAATCTATTGTAGAAGGGGGGTTGAATACAATAGAGTAAGATAATCGACTTCTTAATGTATATATCACAAATATGAAAAGAAAGATAACAGCTTTATTAAATCTGATATAAAACTGTTACAAACTCTCTCAAGAAATTCTGATGTTCTTGAGAGCTGCTAGTTTACAAAAACTCTCTCAAGAAATTCTGTTCTTAAGAGCTTCTCTTCGATTATGTTCTCTCTCTAATGAATTACATAAATCGAAACCAAGACTGTGTTTATATAGTGCACACAGCTTCTCTATCAATAACAAGATAAGTCCTAATCAATAACAAAGATAGAAACCTATCCTTAATCGATAGCTACATTCTACAAACCAGGAACAAATAGAATAAACTTCCATGTTTATCTAGACTCCAAATATAACTCGAAGTAGGAATCCTGATCAGCTTCAAGTTCTGATGATCAATCCTGATCATAGTCTGAGTAGGAATCCTGATGATCAATAAGATACTGACGCTTGATCAAATACTGATGACCATGCAATACTGATGACGTCAGCAATCCTGATCAGTTGAGTCTAGCTTCTTACGATCATTGAATTCTGATCTAACAATCTCCCCCAATCTCATACTTTGTGAAATAAAGTATAGATTCCAAATATTCAATGATGTCAAAAACATGTATCAAAATGTACGAGTATCTTCAGAAACAACTTATCTGTTTAAGCTTTTTGATAGAACAGATTCATCTTCAAGAAGTTGGATAATAAACTTTCTTCTTTTTCTTCAAGAATTTGAATCAGTCTTTCCTTAAGATTTCTGAGTTCTTCATCTTCCTCATTAATCTGGTAGATAGCTGCTCTGAGATTCTGTATGGAGCTTTTCTGTAGACTGTGCTCTTCAAGCAAAAGATAAGCAATTTCCTTCCCATCAGGATTGAGAGTAAGTTGAGTCATACCAAAAGTTACTTCTTTAACAGCAGTACCTCTTTGCATTTCCACATCCTGAGCTCTTTGATTTAAGTACATGGGAATATAATTACCATCGAAATTACTGTTTCCATCCAGTCTTCTTCTTATAGTTGACAAAATCATGTCAGCCCAAACTTTGTACACTTGGTTCTTCCATCTTAACAGATAGTGAACATATTTCAGTTCCTGTGTAGTTTTCATCAGCAGATCTTGAATAGATAGAATCTTCACACTACCATCTTTCATGAAGTACAGAAGCTTTTCTTTCTTTTCAAAACCATCATGACAATCTATAACTATATCAACAGCTAATAAATTGTTCAGGTTTTCAGAAGTTAAAGTACCTCCAATTTCTGTCAAGGAGTAAGGATCAACATATGACATATTCAGATATTCACCATCTCTGTGTCCAATACCTCCTCTTGAATTACTTGACAATTGCTTCAGATTTGAAAACATCTTTAACCAAAGTGCTTTTGATCTAACCATCTCAGATAAATCAACAACACTTGAAGCGCTTGTAATAATTCCACCAGACTGAAAATTGATAGGTGTATCACAAATTAATGTGCTAATATGTTTCCGCTTCTTATCCTTTTCCTTTTCAAAAACATAGCTTCTTTCCAGTAAAGATTCTTGTCTGCTTGAATTTCTCCATTTTCTTTCATTTGAAACTTTAAGCCTTTGTAGATAGAGATTGAAATCTTCATTTGTTCTCTTTGAAATATCTCTTCTTCTGGCTTCTTCTTCTTCATCTACTTCTTTGTTGTGACAATCAACAACAGTAGATAAGATTATCAAATCAACCTCTTGCAGAATTTCAGATTCGTCAGGATCTTGAATATTGTCAGGATTAGAATCTTCAATTTGATTTGTATTGCTGAGAGTTGATTTACTTGATTTTCTTCTCAATTCAGGTTCTTCTTCAACAAATTCCTTGTCTTCTTTCTCCATGATATCCTTGATAACAGGATCTATTAGATTTTGTGAAGCTTCAGGAATTTCTTCAATTCTTAACCCTCTAGACCTTGTCTGTCTAGGTACTGTTTGAGTTGAAGAACCTCTTTTACTTCTTCTAGCACCTCTCCTACCTCTGCTTCCTCTACCTCTAGCAGGAGAAGTATAGCTTTCCATTGTCTCTCTTTGTAGTCTCAAGAATTCTTCATGTGAGAGATCTGGATATTCTTCACTTGCTGTAGAGAGTGCTTTTCTTGCATATAATTGTTGAACTCTTTTATCAGTGTGATAAAGAGTAACAATTCTGTCGTCTTTTGTAGAAAACTTCTGGAATAAATTTGATGCATCTTCAGGATTATCAATAATCACATCTTCATCACCTTCAGGAATTGTAGCAAGAATGTGTCAATGACCAGGTGTTAGGATTTGATCTTCCGTCAGGATCTGAGATTGCACCAATGTTCTTACTGTCTTAACTCCAGAATCAGAAACATGAGTTGACTGCGTTGTTTGACTTTGAGAAGTTTGGATTGTCTTCATAACAACAGCATCAGAGGTTTCTCCTTGTATCGCTTTGTCACCACCATCATCTCCAGTATCATCATCATTATTTCTTAATACTAGATCAGGTGTACATTTTGTCTGAATAACCTTCTCCCCCTTTTTGACATCAGGATTTGACAATAATTGCAAAATTAAGGAAAGAGAGGCTTGAATTTCAGTTACCTTAGTATCCAGAGAATCAATTCTTTGATTGATTGAGGTTTGTTCTGAAACAACAGATTTCACTTGGGATTCTACTACCCTTAGTTGTAAAGTAGTAGGCACCTTTGTAAAATTATTAAAGATATCAGTCCTCACTTTTTCAGTTGAGCCCTTGATAGAATCAATCTCACTTTTCAGACTTTTGGATAACAGAGTTGTAGCTTTCAGATGATTCTTCAAGTCTTGATTCTCTATAGACTTCACTGCATTATAGGCATGTTCAATAGCAGAAGAAAAACTGATAGATTCATCAGATTGGTGCCATGAATTGTTCCATTCATTCTGTCTAAATGCCTCTGCAGGATCAAAGGAAGGAATAGAAAAATCTTGTCTCTGTTCTTGTGTGCTTCCCTCATTGACAATGTTCGCGACCAATCTTTCAACAGAAGCTGTAGCTTTGCCTGCATCTTCACTTTGAGAAGATGGTTCTTGTGTAGCTGGAATGTTGATGTCTTCATTCTCCCTTTGAGAAAATGGTTATTGTGTGACCATTCCACTAGCTAAGCCTTCACCCAAACTTTGATTGAGTGGTTCTTGTGTGGCAGGATCAACAGTAGCTGCTGAATTATTCTGAAATTCAGGTTCTTGTGGGCTTGATCCTTTCAGCTTCTTCTGTCTCTGATAGACTAACTCTTCTGCATTCCTCTTTTTCTTTGATGTAGGTGTAAGACCAACCAAGGAAGCAGTTGTAGAAACCTTCTCCCAAGAAATTTCTCTAATCTGAGATGGAGAGGCTGGAGAGTCTGATATAGAGACAACTTTTGTTGTTGCATCAGGAATACTAACATCAGGATTTGCTAGAGCATCAGGAGTAGATGACTCATCAGGATTTGATGTCTGAATATCAGTATCCTTCATTTGCACTGTCAAAGGAATATGATACCTGCTCTTTGATAATTTCCTTGTCTTTTGTGGTTTTGATAAAGGTACCACAGCTTTAGTAGCAGTATCAGCAACTTCCTTGTTCACATTCATCACAGAGGATATAGGTAAGTCATCCTCTGAATCACTTTCATCAATCAACCTTAACTTCCTTTTCACAGGAATATTCTTAACAACCTTATCAGCTTTCTTCACCAGGACCCCTTGTACACCCCCTTGTATCTTCTTTTTAGTGAGTGGTGTAGAGGAAAAATCCTTTGAACCTGATTGCCTTCCAGACACATCAGTTCTAGCTGATTTCTTTGATTTTACAACTAAAGTCTTTTGAGAGACAGTAGAGGTGGTTGTTAAATGTTTAGACTGTTTAGGTTGCATGCTTGTGTCAGGAACAAGGTGGGTTGGGCCTTGCCCCATAGCATTAGAAAGTAGTCCATAATGAGTAGGCATTTTCTGATGTAAGAAAAACCTAACCTCATCAGGAATAAAAGCATTTCCTATGAAACCATTTGCCTTATCACTGTTGACTAAGGACTTAATATTATTCTCAGTAATTCTACAGATTGGTAGAACTACATCATCCTCAAAAACAACATTAGGACATAAGTGATTAAATATCAACTGTAAAAATCTAAGAAAACAGACAGAACCCAATTTATCTGATTTCCTATCACTTAAAGCTTTTAAGATAAAAGACCCATAATCAAACACTGTAGAATGGATAAGAGAGTACCCAATTTTAAGAGATCCTGATGGAAGAGCATCAAAATTTGATGTCTTGTTCAGGAAACAGCGGCTGATTGTATCAAAGAAGAAATTCCATTCCTTCTTAAGCTTTGTCCTGAAGAGATTTCCATATCTCTTTACTTCACCATTGTAGCCCAACTTTGTAACAAACTCAAAAAGAGTAGAGTCCGAAACATTAGCAGGAATAGCATCACCAAGAACGGGTAAATGCAGGGCTGCCTCCACAATTGTAGGAGTCACATAGTGAGTAGTTCCATTATATCCAAAACTCATCAAGATTGTATCAGAATGCCCTTTATCAAAAGTAACTGAGTTCCACACCTGCATTACAGACTTAAAAGAAACACTTGCAGGTTCTGTTAAAGCAAACTTCAATGGGCTTGAAGCTAGAAAAATCTTGAATGATATGAAACTCATTGGGTAAATCTTGATGATTTAGAATAGCCACAAAATTGTTAGTGGCAAATGTAACACCACTAATCACTGTCTGTTTGTTCATGAATGATGAAGATGTCATGGTAATGCTTTGGAAAATTCGAGAATTAAGATTTGAAGCAATTAGGGTATGAAAGCACAGAGAGAGATAGAAAACGAAAAACTGATGATAAGAGAGTAATTAACGATGTATACCAATAAAAAGTATTTTGTTAAAACAAAATATTACTCTCAAAGACAGGTGGCAAAATATGATTTGTGAACAAAGAATTAGTGGACAGATTACGTGTGTCATTTAAATAAATCTGCACCGCCTTTTATGTGTATGTATTGATATATCTATAATAGTGCAACACACGCGCGCATACAGTTGTCCTACTAAAACTCAACCGTCCATCAGTAGATACTGACGAAAAATTAGGCACAAATTAAGTAATGAAATACTGACCTGTACATCAGGATTGACCAGTTGACTTCCTGTCAGGATTGAGTCCTATCAGGATTTGATCAAAGATACATACCTTTCTGAATAACCATCAGGATTTGACAGTTATCAGGATTTCCTCTCTGTAGCTTTTCCTCAGAAATTCTCAAAATTCATCATTCCAAGTTCATTCACCAACTTATTGAAAGTAGCTTCAGGTAGTGGCTTGGTGAATATATCAGCTAGTTGTTGATCAGTAGGAACAAAGTGAAGTTCAATTGTTCCTTCCAGAACCTGTTCTCTTATAAAGTGATATCTGATACTTATGTGTTTAGTAAGAGAATGCTGAACTGGATTTCCTGTCATTGCAATAGCACTCTGGTTATCACAATAAATAGGGATTTTTGAGTATGACAGGCCATAATCTAACAACTGATTTCTCATCCACATTATCTGAGCACAACAACTTCCTGCAGCAATGTACTCAGCTTCTGCAGTTGAAGTGGAAATAGATTTCTGCTTTTTACTGAACCATGAAACTAGTCTTCCACCCAAAAACTGACAACTTCCTGAAGTACTTTTCCTGTCTATTTTGCATCCTGCAAAATCAGCATCTGAATAACCACACAACCCAAAATCTGATTCCCTTGCATACCAAAGGCCAAGTGAAGGAGTGCCTTTGAGATATCTGAAAATTCTTTTGACTGCAATCAGATGTGGTTCTCTAGGTTTTGCTTGAAATCTTGCACATAGACAGGTTGCAAACATGATATCTGGTCTACTGGCAGTGAGATACAATAAAGAGCCAATCATTCCTCTGTAGTGAGTTACATCTACCTCTTCACCTTGATCAGGATCAAGTTTGGTAGCTGTAGCTATGGGAGTTGAAGCAGGAGTACTGTCTTGCATGTTAAACCTTGTCAGTAAATTCCTTGTGTATTTAGACTGATTAATAAAAATCCCTTCATCAGTCTGTTTAACTTGAAGACCCAGAAAGTAACTCATTTCTCCCATCATGCTCATTTGATATCTTGACTGCATAAGCTTGGAAAACTTTTCACACAGCTTATTGTTTGTTGACCCAAAAATGATATCATCAACATAAATCTGAACTAACAGCAACTCCTTACCATGATTCAAATAAAATAGAGTTTTATCAATTGCACCTCTTTTGAATCCACTTTCCAGTAAGAATTGAGCTAAGGTTTCATACCATGCTCTTGGAGCTTGCTTTAGTCCATAAAGTGCCTTATCCAGTCTGTAGACATGATCTGGATATTTAGGATCAATGAAACCAGGAGGTTGTTCAACATAAACTTCTTCCTCCAGTTCACCATTTAAGAAAGCACTTTTAACATCCATCTGGAAAACCTTGAATTTCTTATGTGCTGCATAAGCAAGAAATATCCTGATGGCTTCTAGTCTTGCAACAGGAGCAAAAGTTTCATCATAGTCAATTCCCTCTTGTTGGGAATACCCCTTTGCAACTAGTCTAGCTTTATTTCTGATAATGACTCCATCAGAATCAGTCTTGTTCTTGAAAATCCACTTTGTACCAACAATTGATCTATTCTTTGGTCTTGGTACCAGTTTCCAGACTTCATTCCTTTCAAATTCATTCAGTTCTTCTTGCATTGCAGTAACCCAATCAGCATCTTTAAGTGCATCTTCAACTTTCTTAGGCTCCTCCTTGGATAGAAAGTTATTATATAAACATTCATTCTGAGTTGCACTTCTTGTTTGAACACCTGCATCAGGATCTCCAATTATCAAATCAGGAGTATGATCTTTTGTCCATTTCCTTGCTGGTGTCAAATTGTTTCTTGAAGTAGATGCTCCCCCTGGATTGGTGTTATCTTGATTGAAAGAATTTGATTGATTTGAAGCTCTCCCTGAATTATTGCTATGCCCTCCTGATGTGTTATCAGGATCTTCACTTGAATCAGTATCTGAAGAATTCTGTCCTGATGATTGAGTTGACTCTGAACTTGTAGTAGAATGCCGTTGCTCCCCCTCAACATTAGCACTACTAGTTGTATCACTGTTGTTTGCATCATCAGTATTAGCACCATCAGTACCTGGTGAGTCATCAGGATTAGGTGACCCATCAGTATCTGATGAATTGACAGGATCTGATTCAATTTCTTCAGGTTCCTTGGAAGCTTCATTTTCAAATAACAATCTATCATGCGAGTCTTCAATGATTCCAGTTATCTTCTTATCATCAAAAGATACATGAATTGACTCCATGACAGTTCTTGTTCTCAAATTAAAAACTCTGAAGGCTCTTGATGTAGGATAACCTATGAATATTCCTTCATCAGCCTTTGTTTCAAATTTCCCTAGCTGTTCAGGATGAGTTCTGAGAACAAAACATTTACAGCCAAACACATGCAAATGTTTCAGACTTGGTTTCTTCTTCTTGAGTGACTGATAAGGAGTGACACCATGCCTGTTTATCAATGTGAGATTTTGTGTATAGCATGCTGTGTTGACTGCTTCTACCCAGAAATATGTAGGTAATTTAGCTTCTTCCAACATAGTTCTGCCAGCTTCAATAAGAGTTCTATTCTTCCTTTCTACTACTCCATTTTGCTGAGGTGTGCCAGGAGCAGAGAATTGTTGAATGATTCCTTTGTATTTGCAGAACTCTTCCATCTTTGAATTCTTAAATTCAGTACCATTATCAATTCTCAGAATCTTGACTTTGTACTTTGTGGTTGTCTCAATCATCCTCACATGATCCAACAGAACTTCAGGAGTTTCATCTTTTCTATGCAGAAAATACACCTAGGTGAATCTTGAATATTCATCAACAATTACAAGAGTGTACCTTTTCGTACTGATGGACATGATGTTGACTGGACCAAACAGATCAAGATGTAGCATGTGATATGGTTCTTCAATCGAGGATACTGATTTACTCTGGAATGATGTCCTTCTTTGTTTTGTTTTTTGACATGCATCACAGAGTCCATCAGGTGTATATAAGACATTAGGTAATCCTCTTACTAACTCTTTCTTAACCAACTCATTGATGTTGCTGAAGTTGAGATGAGAAAGCTTCTTGTGCCAATTCCAACTTTCATCTACTGAAGCTTTACTGATGAAACATGTAGGGGAGCCATCAGTATCTGAGAGAATGTTGGCTTCATATATGTTACCATGCCTGTAGCCAGTTAGTGCTATCTTCCCTGTTGCTTTACTGACTACTTCACAATGTGTGGAATAGAAATTGACATGATAACCTCTGTCAGTGATTTGACTAATACTCAACAAGTTGTGTTTTAGTCCCTTCACTAGAGCTACTTTTTCAATGATGACATTTCCAATGATTATATTGCCATATCCCAAGGTTTGTCCAATGTTGCCATCTCCATAAGACACAGTTGGGCCAGCTTTTTCCTCATATTCTGATAACAGGGCTTTGTTTCCAGTCATGTGCACAGAACATCCACTATCCATGACTAACACATTTTTCCTTTTACCCTGCATCAGAATAGTAAAACACTAGTCAGAATGTTTAGGAACCCACACTTGTTGGATTCCTTGTTCATGCATTTATTAAATTTAACAGCAGAAGACTTTTTGACTTTAGCAGTCCTGACAGGATTTACTCCATCAGGATTTGCTTTGTCAGTATCAGTATTAACAAAAGCATGCTTCACTATGACATTTTCAGTTCTATCAGACTTTGTACTACTTTCAAACTTAGGCAATGGATCATAAAAGTTATAGTACAAATCATGATACTCTTTACATGTATAAATAGAATGCCATAGACTACCACAATGAAAACAGGACTTCTGCGGTTTATAGAGTACTGATCTATTCCTCACATCAGATTTAGAAATATCAGCAATCTTCTTTTTAATCTTCTTACAATCAATAGCAAGATGATTAGAGTTACCACAGTTAAAACAACACTTTCTAGGTGCATTTGGGATATATTTATAACCATTCTCTTTATTGATCCCAACTTTACCATTCCTGTTTCTCTTAACAGTAGCTTCCTTTTTCTTATCTGTAACCTCACAGATTTTATCTTTAAGCTGTTTCTGAGACAATAGACCTACATTCTTAGTGACTTTGTTCATGACAGGTTTAGACTTTATAATTTTAATTTCTTGAGTAGAAGAAGATCCCTTTTCAAAAGTAGAATTGGAATCCTTACCAAAAACAAAATTGACAGGAGTAATCTTAGATTTGGTTGAGTCTATAACATGTCTATAGGTCTTTGGACTGACTGTCTCATCAATGACAATTTTCTCTGCTAATTTCTTATCTTCATCTGACTTATATCCTAGACACTCTTTCCAATTCTTAGAGGTATTAATCTCATGAAATTTCCTACCAGAGTCTGTCCAGGTTCTGATTTTCTCATTAGCATATTCAAGTTCTTTTTCAAGGGAAGTACATTTAGATGTCATCTCTAAGTGCATGTGTTTAGCATTATCACATTCTTTTTGTACTTCTTGCATACGAGAAAATTCAGCTTCTAATATCTCATTCCTCTTTCTAAGGTCAGACATCTCAGATAAGATTCTAGTATTCTCAGCAGTTTGACTTCTAAAGCTAATATGTAATGACTTTAGAAAACGTCTTAACTCAGAAGCATTATCAGTATCAAAATCAAAGATAGTATTTAGTACCTTATCATCAGGAGCAGCAGTTACATCAGCATTGGCCATTAACGCATAGTTGACTACCTCAGTATCAGATTCTGAGGAAGAGTCCATCCAATCCTTGCTTGATGTGATGAGTGCCTTTGTCTTGTTGCATTCAGAAGCAAAGTGACCCATTCCATTACACTTGTAGCATCTAACCTTTGACTTGTCAAATTTGCTACCCTTGCTGTCCTTTTTGATATACTTATCTTTGTTTGCTTTGAAGGTCTTTTTCTGAAAGTTGCCTTGTCTTCTATTCTTCCTGAACTTCATCCTTCTGAAGTTTCTGACAATCATAGCAACCATCTCTTCCATGTCTGAATCAGAAGATTCATCACCAGTATTGGCATCAGAATTGCCATCAGTATCTGATGAAGAGTCGTCAGGATCTGACTCAGCTACTCTTGCTTTCCTTCTAGAGACCTCCATAGCTTTTCCTTTTGATTTAGCTTCTACATTCAAAGCAATTGACTTTGCCTTGCTGCTTTTCTTGTTCTTTCTCTGTTGAACTTCAAGATCATGAGTTCTTAGCATCCCATAGATCTCATCAAGAGACACAATGTTCAGATCATACTGGTGTCTAATGATTGAGGTCTGAGTATCCCATTCTTCAGGTAAAGCTCTAAGAAATTTGGTGTTTGAATCTTCAGTTTCATATACTTTGTCAACTAAGGATAAGTTGTTCAATAGTGTCAGAAATCTATCATATAAATCAGTCAGGCTCTCTTCAGGTCTTGCATCGAATTGTTCATATTCTTGAATCAAAAGAGCCCTTCTGTTTTTCTTAACAGATGCAGATCCCTGGCACTGAGTTTCCAAAGTATCCCAGATTTCTTTTGAAGACTTGCATGCAATCACTCTGTTTGACATGACAGCATCAAGGTTATTATGCAAGATATTCTTTATCTTTGGTTCCCTGAGTACATGAGCTTTTTCTTCTGGAGTCCATTCAGCTTTAGCTTTGACCACATAATGTTCTGGTACTGTATCTGTTCGTTCTACGAACTTTGTTGGTATATATGGTCCATCACGAATCCTGTCCAAGTAGTCAGGATCCATAGCCTCCAGGTACATCAGCATCTTTACCCTCCATGTAGGATATTCTGATATCTTTAAGATGGGAATCTTCATGCTTTCATACTTGGTTGTCGACATCTTTAGACCGTATCTGATTCAGAATTAAATCAGTTTGCTCTGATACCAATTGTTTCCCAGTAATAATCTATTGTAGAAGGGGGGTTGAATACAATAGAGTAAGATAATCGACTTCTTAATGTATATATCACAAATATGAAAAGAAAGATAACAGCTTTATTAAATCTGATATAAAACTGTTACAAACTCTCTCAAGAAATTCTGATGTTCTTGAGAGCTGCTAGTTTACAAAAACTCTCTCAAGAAATTCTGTTCTTAAGAGCTTCTCTTCGATTATGTTCTCTCTCTAATGAATTACATAAATCGAAACCAAGACTGTGTTTATATAGTGCACACAGCTTCTCTATCAATAACAAGATAAGTCCTAATCAATAACAAAGATAGAAACCTATCCTTAATCGATAGCTACATTCTACAAACCAGGAACAAATAGAATAAACTTCCATGTTTATCTAGACTCCAAATATAACTCGAAGTAGGAATCCTGATCAGCTTCAAGTTCTGATGATCAATCCTGATCATAGTCTGAGTAGGAATCCTGATGATCAATAAGATACTGACGCTTGATCAAATACTGATGACCATGTAATACTGATGACGTCAGCAATCCTGATCAGTTGAGTCTAGCTTCTGACGATCATTGAATTCTGATCTAACAATAACATTTAGCGTTTATTTTTTGTTTAACAAATTCAAACACCAGTATTTTATTTAACGACTCCACGTGCTGCATCACAAATATCCAAGACTTGTTTATGCATTGCTGCTCCCACCTGGATTGAAAGCTACTCTTTTATTTCAAAATATTTCTTGACTTCGTAATGCAGCATGGGACCAGTTGCTATACCAATCGAACTGGTAGCCAGTTCGAGTTGCGCTTCTTCGTCTTTATTAATTTGTAGTAACCAGTCTGGGCTGCCCATCTCTTTCTTTAAAAGAAAATTAGATAACTTATTTTGGTTTGATATGGCTATCAACTGGGTTTATTTCTTGTCTTCACTCGTCTAGACTTACATTTTGGATTGGAGTTCGAAGACTTGGTGGGTATAGATAGTTGAGAGCTTTGGATATAGTTGTTTTACATGTTTTGTTTGAACTTCTTATCTTGGTGATAGTTACTTTTTGAACGATCATCAATCCGGGTTGAGGATGTTTCGTGCCTGGTCATTCTCATACTTGGAGCACATATGTCTCTTTGATGAACCAGACTGCCATAACATAGGCCGTAGCCAGGCTCTGGGGTTCCTTGTTTATGAGTTCAACAACATACCTTTTATTTTTCTCCGGATCCAGGTTCCTTCGAAAGATACTCAAAACCTCTCTTTCATCCAGGTTAGTTACATTGTTGATTGCTTCTTGAAATCTTTTCATATAGGCTTATAAGGTCCCATTGTTATATTGACGGATAGTTACCAGGTGGCATATCTGCATTTTATGGGTTTTGTTAGTCCGAAAGCGTTTGAGGAAGGATTCTCGAAACAACTTCCAGTTATGAATGCTTCGAGATGGGATTCGGCCGAACCACCTCTGGGCTCTGGACTTGAGGGTTGAGGTAAAGAACTTGCACTTGGTGAGGTCATGTAGTAATAGATCAGGGCTATCTGCTCATACTAGTTGATATGTTCTTCTGGATCACCTAACCCATTGAAAGATTCAAAGTTAAAATGCTTAAGGTTCCTTTGTCTGGGCATAGCTTCCAAAGAATAGCTAAAATGGGTAAGAGTTTCCCCAATATCAATTCCAGAGTCCTTTCCCACCTTTTATTGGAGCCCATGGATCATATCAATCAGGTGTTCTTGTTGCTCATCATCATCTGAAATCAGTTCTGGACTAGGCGCCCGGTTACATCTCCTGGTCCGGGTTTGGTGGAGAATCCGGTCCTCCTCCTCTTGAATCCTTTTCTGAACCCGTAGGTCAAGTTTGGCTCGTTCTTCCTTGCGAATGTTTTCTCGAAGCTCAACTAGCTTCCTGAGTTTTTCAGCTTCATCATCTTGGTTCTTGCTTTGAGCTTTATGAGTGGTTTTTCTGTGGATGATTTTCCCTTTGTCACCAATTCGGTCAAAGACAGAGGCACGAGACCAGTGGGATTCTCCGGAATCATTGGAATTTTCATTATGTTCAGCTTCCTTGGTCCAGGCTTCATTATACATCTGAATTGTCCTAACAAGCTGGCCTCCAGTTAAGTGCTCCATCTGACCGGGCTCAATGGTGACATCAATATACTTGTACTTATTTACTTCGATATCAACTTTGGCATCTCCTGGCCGGATTATTTGAGAATCCAGAGTCTGGACTACTGGCATAACTGGTGCCTCTTGAATCTGGATTATTGGGGGATCTTGTCTCTGAGATCTTGTTATAGGTCTGCGTGTTTTTTGTGTCTAAGAGCTTGTTGTGGCCTTACTACCACGAGCCAGGTCTCAAACAACAGCAGATGTATACAATACTTATAACAATAACAACTTTCAATTAAAGGAGCAAACTTTAACTAGATTTGGGTTTGTTTAGGAATGAGAAACAACGTATGTATGCATTTTTGGTTCAAATCAGTTCAAGGTGAGAAAAGATTTAGTTTTTAAAGCAGATTTAACAAGGAGAATTGTAGATCTAAGTAATGACCAGGTTATGAGCTAAAAATCAAAGCTTTAACAAGTATAACAACAAATATGGGCTAAACAAGGTTGGTAAGGACTAGTAGACATGCATACAATGTCAAAAGGCTTAAAGATTTCATTTTATGGCAAAATCAAAGGGTGTTTGTGTAGATCTTACTGGTTTGATTAAGACTCCTCCAAAAAGGATGAAGTTTGTTGATGAAGACGAGTTTTGTGGCACCGAGACCAAAGGACAGAGCTCAGCCCCTCCTTCTAGCACCAAATGATAACTCTATTTCTCGAACCAGTCCTTCCTTTCCGTTCCCACGCCTGGTTGCGTTGCAGTTGTTGGTGGGTGTCTACAAAACAACATCAGAGAGGGGTTTTGACCCTGGCGGTGCCTCCAGCGTGAGAATAAGTTGGGGCTTTGGAAGAATAGATGGGATTATAGATATGGAGGGTGTGTGTATAGTGTGTAGAATAGAGAATGTGTGACCCTCTAAACCTTTTTCCCTTGGGATATTTATAGGCCAAAGATTAGGGTTTAGGGGGGTTACCAACAATCATGAGCGGTGAATCCTAGGCAACCAGGACACTTGTGTGATGTAGATGGGTCACACGTGTTCAAGTGAAAATTGTGGTGGCATGTGTCAAGCTCACGTTGCCATGTGTTTTGATGAGGCCATAATTGTGTAAATCATTAGTTATTCTTGCGTATCGCAATCAGGTGTGGTCCCTAGTCATGACATGTGCCAATCAAGCCATGAGGTGTAGTCTTATCTCACGCAATCTATCTCCTTTAATGCTGGGTTAGGATGAGTTTGACCCAGGATTTGAGCCATGTCTCGAATGTGAGTTCAGGTTTGAAGGTGAGCCATGTTTCGGATACGGGTTCGGGCTTGAAGGTGAACCATGTCTCAAATATGAGTTCGGCCTTTGAAGTTGAGCCATCTCGAATAAGAGTTCGGGCTTGAAGGTGAACCATGTTTTAAATATGAATTCGGCCTTTGAAAGTGAGCCATGTCTCGAATACGAGTTCGGACTTGAAGATGAGCCATGTCTCAAATATGAATTCGGCCTTTAAAGGTGAACCATGTCTCGAATACGAGTTCGGGCTTGAAGATGAGCCATGTCTCGAATATCAGTGCGAGCCTAAATGTGAGTCATGTCTCAAATATTAGTTCCGGAATAATTATAGCCTATCAAATTCCGTAAACATGAACCTGCATTTTTCATCCACCCTAACATTACCCATCTGCAAACCCTATCATGATGCTTGTTAATCCTCCACTGAAGTACTTTGGATCATATTCTCCTTGATTGATATTGGTCTCTCGAAATTCTAGCGCATGAGAACCCAGTCTTATATCAGTGTCTAAATT
Organism: Heracleum sosnowskyi; assembly: GCA_030848705.1. Taxonomy (NCBI): domain Eukaryota; kingdom Viridiplantae; phylum Streptophyta; class Magnoliopsida; order Apiales; family Apiaceae; genus Heracleum; species Heracleum sosnowskyi. The sequence continues at coordinate 89,169,308 of CM061242.1, forward strand.
TGAGTTAGCTGGCTTACTGCATGCGTGTCTTAAGAACTAAAACATATTCTGGCTCATGAGAACCCAGTCTTGTATCAGTGTCCAAAATCTGAGCTATCTTACCTACTGCGTACGTGCCTATAGAAATGAAACATATTTGTTAAACCGGCAAGATGCACCTTTGTTTCTTTCTGTGACAATCCCAGTCAATTCCGGAGTCTTTATCGAAAATCGAATTAAGTCTGGATTCAAAATTGAAATAATCTTAATATATATATATATATATATATATATATATATATATATATATATATAGGGTCGGTCTCAGTGAGTAACTCATTATATGGGTAACTAGGAACTCCCGTTAAGACATTTATAAAGTTACGTAACTTCTTCGAAATATATTAACAGTGCTATTAAAACACACAATTGTAACTCCCATATATACGTGTCTTTGCCTTACTCTAAAAATATTAGGTTTTTAAAGTTTGGCAAAGCACATACTTATATTTTATTTATAAATTTAACATGTATTGAAAATATTCTTTTAGATTCAGTATTTTTTTTATACTATGTATTTTTCAATTTATTTTTCATGTTTTTTTGTACTATAATTTTGTCTTATTACTGTCTTTGGTGTTATGTATATAATTTTGTGTTAGTAATTTTTATGTCCGGTATTTACATTTTCTTGTGTTTTGAATATAATTTTGTGTTTTATAATTTTTATGTCCCGACATTTTCTTGTGTTTTGAATATTATTTTGTGTTCTGTAATTTTAATGTCATGTATTGACATTTTATTGTGTTATGTATATAATTTTGTTCTATAATTTTCATGTCCTGTAATTTGTAATTTATTTAATTTTTGTTTTTTTATTGTATTTATTATGTAAATTATAATAATTCTTCTATATTTTGCACTTTTGTATTCTATATTCTGTAATTTATTTTTCATGTTCGTTTTGTATTATAAATTTTTGTATGTTTTGTATTTTTATATTGTGCATTATGTTCTGTATTTTATAATTTACAGAACTCAAATTAAATACAGAATTTTAAAAATATAGAACACAAAACACTACAGTACATAAAAAATGTACAAAACATTACATTATGATAACGATAAACTATAAAAAAATTTACAAAAAACATATAAAATAATTATTAGACATAAAAAATTATAATGCACACGTCAAAGGCAGAAAACACATAGTAAAAGTTGCAAAATAACTAATAAATTTTCATAACATAAGAAAAGAAAAACGGTAATGTTAATGCATGCACAATCAAAAGAAATGTTAAATAATATGAAAATGAACGTGAAAAATCAGTAACTGTGATGCATGTATGTAACGGAAAGTTTGACGGTGACTCCACATTTATTCTTATAGCATTTGTAGGATGTCAGTGCATTGTGATCCAACGGCTGGAAATAAAAATTACCTAGTTACCCAAATTATTGAGTTCCTCATTGAACCCTTCTATATATCTATATATATATATATATATATATAGGGTGAGGTTCAAATTAGAACTTTGTTCTGATTTAGAAGTTAGAACTAATATAAGCCTTAGATATGTACCTAATCAATGATTTATTTTCAATCGTTCTGCTGCAGGACACGATAAATGTCATTCTATTGCAGTACATAAATTTTTTTCTTATATATTTTAAGAATAACGTTCTTCTGCAGAACATCGAGTTTTCTTAATAAATTACATGTTATATTTGTAAAGTAAATTAATTTTTAGCATGATACCATATTACTCTAACATATTCCTCTCATTTTCGTAAAAATATAAATAAAAATTATAATCAAAAAATATATTTAATAATGAAATAGAGTAGTATGTTTTGCATAAGAACATAGATAAGTTCTAAGGGTTTTTATTATAAGCGGTTCTATGTGGAACCTGGCCCATATATATATAGCTTGTCAAAAGCAACCAACAACTGTTAGATTTTGTAGATGTATACATATAAGAATGATTATGGAAAAGAATAGAACGTGCATGTATATTTTATTATGATCATCTGGGTGAGTTTTATATAATCCAATTCATAACAAAATATCTTATCTTTTTTTTTAGAACAACCCAACATTCATTGCAATCTCAGTTCATCAAACATCTGATTGGTTCAAACACTAATCAACCTGCATAATATCAACTAATGCAATGCAATATGTTAAAAATGTGTTCTGAGCAATTTAAGATTTGAGGTCTTACTCAAAACAAAAATTATTAAAACACTAAATTGTATCTTAAGCCTCCATAAATGACAGAAAAGAAGCATTCATAGATATTAGTAAAACCGCTTGGTAAAGTGAGTAAATGTTCAACTTCACGACAATCATCACCTTTGACCGCTAATCCTAGTGAGTACCCAACGGCTCTTGCCACAGGAACAGCAACAACATTACCTACTTGAATGTACCTTTTCTTTATATGACCAAAAAACTTATAATAATCTGGAAATTCCTGAAGTCTAGCATTCTCACGAATTGTGAGTACTCGAATTTGGTTGGGATGTGTTATAATCTAATTATGTGGTTCAGCCTTGGTAACTACTATAGGTACAGTTTCATCCCACCATAATCTCCCAAATGGCTTAGAAGAGGTTCCTCGCATAAATGGCATGGCATAGTCAGGAACCAAAGGCTTTTTTGAAGGTAAATATTCACGATCAACAGTGAGATCCCATTCTACTTTATTATCAGCACGAACTCTAACACCTTTAAGATCTCTAAAATTAGCACCCTTTCTGACAGGTATTTGACAAACACGCTGATAATCATCATTATTTAATTTGAGAGGGCGATGATCATATAGAACAGAGTTTTGTTGTCCCGTTGTTAAACCTGGCATCACTTCTTTACTGGATCTGATGAACTTCTGGAATTCAGTTCTAGGCTCACTGTTGTAAGGCATTTCATCACGAGACTCATTATTTTCCATTCTTGAAAAATCAGATATAGCATCCCCCAAGAACAATTTGTTCTTTAATTCAGGAGCTGAACCTTCATCATACGTAACAACATTTGACTCTAATTCTAACGGAGAATGTCCTCTTAGAACGACATTATGAGTCGGTAACGGGTATTGAGGCGACTTTATTATATGATGTGCACCCCATACACACGCGTACGAAACTAACAGAGGAAGTCCATAAGCTCCCGCAACCATCATACCCAAACGAGCCTGGTAGTTCATCCCAACAAGACGAGCTAATGCATATCTTCCAAGAAAGCCTTTTAGCAAATTTGAGAATATCAACTACATTATCCATTAAGACAAATTTTGGCTTCAAGTGCTCCACTATATTCATGTACACTAAAAGTTACTCATTCTTTGGATCATCTAAGGGATTTTCACTGTTCCTGAATCGATTAAATCTGTTGATCCCCTAACACGGAGGACCTCCGCATATAACATCAACATCACCAGACAATAAAAGTATCATTGAGTTAAAACCATCTGTGAGAAACTCCTGGAGCTTATCCTTAGCACCACATAACCCATCTTCTAGCTCTAAGGTATCCCCGTCCTCTCCATAGCCCTTCCGACGGATCTTGAAATACAGTCCAGCTTTCTTCTAGCCATCAGGAATGTCATAGCATATAGATAAAATCTTCTTTACTTCAAAAATTTCCTCATTATCCACTTCTTCTTCCTCATCCTCTTCAATATTGTCCATCTCTGGGGGTGAAATATGTTTCTGATGGCTCTTATCTCCAATCAACAAAAACAAGGAACAAAGACTTTCCCACTCCTTTAGAAATGTCAAAAACTCCTCGACTTTCTCATTTCTAACCTCGATCTCTGGATGGTTGTACTTTAAACTTTCATATGCATATTCATTTAGGTCAACAGCCCATTTCGTGACAAGTGTAACACCTGTCATGTTGGCACCAAGACAAAGTTCGGTGGACATGACACCACATCCAGAAAATAAGTCCATCAGCTTCATTTCTATTGGTTTCTTGATCCCTACATCTTTGTGAATATCATTACTTTCACTTGAGATGGTCGAATTAGATCCCTCCATCTTGCTGAATGTCATTACTCCCATTTGAGATGGTCAAATAAGATTCATTATCAACTTTAGTACCATCATGTTGAGGATTCATAAATGTTAAAAATGGCACATATTACATCATATCATAATAGTAGTTGCAATTTGCAACGGTAGCAATTTTTGTTTCAGCATCAGCATTTAGCGGTACTTCAACGATTTTAATCTTTTCGAGAAGACAATCAAATTAGTAATCCGATTACTTTTCAATTTTTCGGATTAATCGCTATAATGTGATCTGGTTGATTAGTTTCGATATGATTATGGTTTTTTACAACATCAATGTATGTCTTCTATACCGTACCATGATGCTCATCTGGGAACGATGTTTGTCATGTAAAAAAAAAGGTGTTTTGTTTGTTACCTATAGTGATGATATTTAGATTATCTTAAAAAGTTAACTTATATCTTATGAGATTATAAGCGATAAATTAACTTATTTATGTGTTGTCAAACATGTTCATAATATTTTGAGAGCAATAAAGATCATCCAAATTATATATCGGGGAAGAGGCAGCTATGGAAAGACTCCTACAGTGTTAATGCATAAATCACACTTAGTGTTTAATGGTTTACTATACTGCGTACTCTGTAGGATAAAAAATTTATTTCGCTTTAACTTTTAATAAATGATATTATAAAGTGTTATTATTTTTGACATATTTCAACACGTTTCGATGAAATAATGATGGTACAATACAACAAATACTTGCAACAACCTGCCCCCTGGGCTACTCGAAGTGGCGACTGATCTAGATATATTTCCAATTCAAAAAATTAAATTAAATTGTATTAAAAAAATGTTAATTGATTTCATATATCGAGGGATGACTCTACTTGGTGAATCCAAAATGAAAGACGAGGCCTTACTATTAATTTTTATTTTCATTGATCATTTTATAAATTTTATGTTGTTATAATCTAGATCATGATCATCTCTATAAGCTATATGTTCAAAAACGAGTAGAACATATTTTTAGTATTATTCAAACATATTTTATTTAAAATTTTTATTGTTTAATTATCACTTAGAATAATTTTAAGTCGTAAGTAAATTTTTTAAATTTTGCTAAACTGGTATGCAGAAGCAACTTATATTTTCACACATCCTGCCAACAAACTCAGTGGCTATGTGCGTGTTTGAGGTATCATAAAAAAGTTGATTTATAACTTAAAATGAGTAAGTGTTTTATAAGTGGTAAGTTGATGGATTCTTATAAGTTATACGGGTGTTTGGATAAATTTACTTATAAGTTAGTTAAGAATTTGCTAAATTAAATTTGAAAAAATAATTATTAAATACAATGATTTCAACACTTGCATTTTAAATTAAAAAAATATTTAAAAACACAACAGTAAAATTATAAAGTATTAAAAAAATAAAGAAATCAAAGAATAAGTTGATAAGTTAAGTAAAATGTTGGTGATTTCTAACATTCAACTTATTAATTTATAAGTTATAAGTTATCAAATAAGCTGAGTACACAAACACCCCTCATAAGCTCTTATGGCCCATAAGTAAGCTTATTTTATCATTTCCAAACAGGCCCTATATTGTGTCTATGCTGACTGTTCGAGAAAAGGATGGTAAATTAATGTCTATCAAATCTTCAATATTTTCAAAAGGCTAAGAAGTACAATAACCACTCCATTTACTTTCTTAACTGCCTCTTCATTCCCTGTTTGGTTAATTGACACAATTTGTTTACGTCTCGGGTCTCCGGTCTCCCCTTCTGGAAGTGTTTGGAGACTTTTTTGTATGACATTCATGATTAATGAAAACATTTTCTTTCAAAAAAACTGCCCCTTCATTATTCATTTGTTAATTTGATATTTTCTCTTTTATTTATACTTTTAACAACGGTTTCTCTTTCATTTATAACTCACTAATATAAAATATTTATTTATAAATCTAACATTGCCTTTTTTTTACTAGTGTTGTCTCATTTCGATTCTTTCTCATCTCAATTTATATCATAATAAATATTACTCCATCTCCTCTGTCCCAACATTTTTTTACAATTTTTTTTGGGATATCTTATCTAATTCTTTAAAATTTTAAACTTTTTAAAAGTAGTAAATTTTTAACAATATTAAAATCAACTACTTTCCCTACTCTCCTCCACTATCCACACTTTATACATTAAAAATTATTGAACCCATCACTTAACTCACTTTTTTTACTTTTTGTACTACTTTATTATTTTTTCTTAACCTGATGGAACGGATGAAATACATATTAGTCTATAAGTTATATTTAAAAGGATCAAAAATTGAAAAGTCTTTTCATTTTTCGTATCATTTTTTGTTATTTAAGGGTCATTTGTTTACTTCTTAATAGATCTTAATAGAGCTTATTTCAACCATTAAGAGGTTAAGATTGTTTGTATTGATTTTATTTCCTTCTTAAGCGCTAAGAATTATCTTAATCGCTGAGAAACCAAAAACCCAATTCAACCATTAAGAAACGTCTTATGTTAACCCCTTGCATCATTTTAACATGAAATAACGCAACCATGCCCTACATTTTTGTTGTTTTAAATAAAAAATTTCATATCTTTGTTCCAATAATAATTAAATATATTAAAATTTCATACAAGAATTAGTATATAATATATTTCTGAATATTACTATATCAGCAATAGGGCTGTAAATTGATCCGGACTATCCGGTATCTCGGCTTATATCCGGCTCGAAAATATGATACATATCTCATATCCATTTTACAAATGATCCAAATCTGGTGGAAAAATCAAACCCGGATAAAATATGATCCCGGATATGAGCACCTATATACCCGCTCAGATTCGGTCTCATATTCTTTTTTATAAAATGATCCTACCCGAATATGATCCATGATCCGTATTCGGTTCAAGCCCGAATATAAATTATAAGTTTAACCTATTACATTTCTATGTAAATAGTCATTTTATAATTTCTTAATATTTTTATGAGTTTAAATTTTCACAAAATAAGATTTATTCATCCTTATAATGCAAATATTATCATCATATATACTTAATACATCATATATTTAACCTTTGAATTCATGATTATTATGTTTTTAATAATAATATTATTATTTGGAATAAATGATCATTTATTTAGTTCAAATAAAATACAATACTGGCTCATATTTGACTCGTATCCGATGGATCACAAACTACCCGGTTAGAAAAAATAAAATACGGTACTGGCTCATATTTGGTTTGGATCCGGAACTCAATACCCGGGATCAGTTTATATCCGAATAAAATGATCCCGGACCCAAATCTGGACATTATAAAAGTAAAATGATCCGAGACTTGAGCAAAGGGGTGTTTGGTTCTACCCGGATCATTTTACACCCCTAATCAGCAACGAAAATTTTGTTATAGTTTTAAACAACAATGTATATTGTTTAGCATAAAAGTTGTTTAAAAGTTTTACTATAAAAATTTAAAACTTGTTATATTAAAATATATTGAAATATATTATTTATTTATAAAAAAATAGAAAATTTGCACCATTCAGACATTTTATAAATTTATGCACCAAACAATATTATTCATTAAATATTCAGATTGATAAATCGTTCAAATATTTTAATCATTAAGAATTTTTAATTCAAATTTACCAAATGAGTCATTAGTGTCTAATGTCTTGGTCTTGAATTCCAATCATCTAATTTAATTCAAACAATTTAATGCTAAATTAAAAAGGTCAAGATCAGCCAACAACTTGCGCCAATTTTATAAGCAATGCTTGTAATGCAATTTATCGCTCTTAATGACTGCATCATCATGTATGTATGTATGTTTCTCATTGTCCATCTTCCACAATCATTCATCTCTCATTTATTTTCTTCCCGTACCTATCAAATATAATTCATAATCACATTCATACCCATTTGACAGCTTTTTCATTTTCTCTCTAAATTCATATCCATTTCATCTAACTTAAATTTCTTGTTCTTTTAGGCCATTCTTGGGTACAAGTACAACCCTTTTATCCAATCTTCTTGAAAATATAGTTACATACATGAACATTTTGCATACATATAGAGGAGTGATATATAAGTGTTAGAATTGTTATATGTTCTTGAAAAAAGCAGAGACTTGGGATTGAAAGATTTTATATATTAATGGAAATTCCAAGAAAATGGATTGTGATCATGAGGCCAGTGTTGGTAGTTGTGTGGAGTTTTGCATTGGCTTCTGTTTTTGTATCAGCAGACAAAAGTTTTATTAAAAATGGTCATTTGGATGAGATTCTTGATGAATATGATGAGCCAAATGTTCTGCTCAAGATCAAAGATTTTTTATGGCAATCTCGACAACAAGGTTACCATCATGTTTGGCCTGTGAGTAGTCCTAATCTTATATGTGCATATGTGTGTGTCTGTTTGTTGTGTTGATTTATATATTTAATAGTCTCTCCTTTTTGCAAAGAATCAATTTTCATTTTTTTCGGATAATGTACAAGATCTGTGAATGCAGATTAGTCCATGTCCAAAATTCCGGAATTGAACCTGTGACCTCAAATAATTATTGCATTGCATATACCAAAATTAAGCAGCTTAGCAGACAACATTAATGTTGCAGAGGTTATAAATGGTGGATGTTTGAAAATTAATTGAAATTCAGGGGCTGCCGGGCTGGTCACAACTAGGCCCGGGTCCGTCCCTGCCTGTAAACTTATCTGATTGTGGACCTTATGGTCATTGCAACACCTAGTAATTAGGTATATGAGAATATGTAAAGTGAAAATCTTGTTATATAAGTTTTTCGAAAAATTACAACAGCATCTAAAGTTTGGAGTTCTGCAGATCTCAGTTTGATATTAGAGTATTGGGAAATTAGTCATTAAGTATAGGAACTGGTCTTGAGACCCTTGCTGATCAGTTACAATTTTCTACTTTTCTTGTGGCTGATAGAAGGCATAGTTAAGTTGCAAATGAATTATTATAAACAAAAACATTTTTGTTGATTTTAAGACAATTGTAAAAAAACAGCAAGAATAATGCCCATTTTTTATGGAATTTATTGTTCTTCCACTTTACAAGCATGAATTGCACTTATTAGCTTAATCATTTGCTATCTTTGAACTTGTTGTACAGTCACAAACACTGATTCCTAAAGATTTGTTGAAATTCAATTTGGACTTTTTCTCAGGAAATGAAATTTAATTGGCAAATTGTTGTTGGCTCCTTAATTGGATTCTGTGGAGCTGCATTTGGAAGTGTAGGCGGTGTCGGTGGTGGCGGCATATTTGTTCCTATGCTGAATTTGATTATTGGTTTTGATCCAAAATCAGCAACTGCCATCTCAAAATGTACTAAGCTATTGATTTCTCTGTTATACCTACATTTGTTTGGATAAAAACTGTACTTCATATATCCAAGAGAACACAGAATTATGTTTTTTCCTGTAATGATATAATTAATGTGTTCATTGTACTGTAATTAAAACTTGCTGTCATGTAAACCATAATGTTCAGCATGATGTCCTTTAAACTGCAAAGAGTTGATTTGAAAAATCTTTTGCTTAGAGGATATACTATTTACTACCATGTAGCTTAGTTTGTCCTTGAGAATGGTACACATTATTAATCTAAGGATGGTTCCTTTTATTTTCATGGAAAACTTGCTACCAACATTGAACTGTTCTGTATTTTGTTTCTTTGTTAGGTATGATCATGGGTGCTGCAGTCTCAACTGTTTATTACAACCTTAAGCTAAGACATCCAACAATAGATATGCCAATCATTGACTATGACTTGGCAGTGCTCATCCAACCAATGCTCATGATGGGCATCAGTGCTGGAGTTGTATTCAACGTGCTTTTTGCTGATTGGATGGTCACAGTTCTGTTAATTGTCCTCTTCATTGGTAATTTGGAGTGTTTATATGTTGTCCTCTCTCTCTCTCTCTCTCTCTCAAAACATGTTTCGCGGCTTACAGGCACATCAACAAAAGCATTTCTAAGAGGCATAGAAACTTGGAAAAAGGAAACCATTCTAAAACAGGTTATTATCTTTCTCAAGTATTTCTTATGTAGTGGAGTTTGGCAGCGTTTGAATGTTCCGGGTACCTAAAATAAGGATTTGCTTATTTAATGCCATTAATAGTTATTGTTCCAGAATTACTAGCTTGACTTTATTTAAGTCTTGAAGTGTGTGGCCTGGAACTGTGCCGCAAATTCTTTTATTTACAGATCACCCTCTGGCTGCTATTTATATTGTGTGTAACCTCTATGGCACATTAATTACATTTTCTTCTTTTCTTTCAGGAGGCAGCAAAGCGCCATGCTGGTTATGGTAAAGTGATCAAGAGCTCCCATTTCAAACCCTCATCATAAAATATCATTTCTCAAAGAATTTTATTTTCCTTCTCTTTTCACTGAAATTAAAACATTTAAGTATATCAGGAAATGGAGATGAATCGGAGTACAGGCTTCTTCCTGGTGGTCCTAGCGGTGCAAAAAATAATGATATCAAAGATTCCTCAAAAGAAGAGGTTAGTGTTGTCTGATATCAGATTGTTTCACTGTTCATGATTTCCGCATCTTCTGATGTATGTTATTTTATCAGATCACTGTTTTTGAGAATGTGTGCTGGAAGGAATTTGGCCTTCTTGTTTTTGTTTGGGTTGCATTTCTCGTGTTGCAGATTGCCAAGGTTATACGTGTCTTCATTATGGTTTCTTTTTCTGATCATATAAACTTTTTGAAGTTTTCAATTGCTTCAAACTTGCTCTTACTGTGGAATCTATTGTTTTCATCTATCGACTCAGAATTATACGACGAATTGTTCAACAGAATATTGGGTGCTAAACTTGCTCCAGGTACTAAGTTAAATCTCTATTAGACTTTTCTAGTATTGCACTACTCTCATGGTTGTCAAGATTAAAAAACTGTTATAATAACTATCTTTCAGTTGCAGCATCTTCCATCTATAGTGGGGGATTTGTGCATTCATATTAATTTATTGCTTCACTCTGATGCAGATTCCAGTTTCTGTTGGTGTTACGTTGTATGAGGCACTTAGTTTATATAGTGGAAAAAGAGTAATTGCTTCCAAGGCAGATTCTGGAACTCGTCCTGGGGTGAAACAGCTGATAATCTATTGCTTATGCGGTGTATTGGCTGGCGTTGTTGGAGGGTTACTTGGTCTAGGTGGAGGCTTTATTATGGGACCACTGTTTCTGGAGCTAGGAGTTCCTCCACAAGTGAGTTTGCTCTTCTTGTCAACTCCTAATGGATGAAAAATTCTAGTCATGTCAACTGATGAAATGATTACAACAGTTGTACAACATTTGGAATATAACACCTTTCCCTGAAAAGTTGTTTCGACAAGTTTCCTTACTCTTGAACTGGCCTAATATTTGTGCATTTGTTTGTCTGTGTTTAATAAATGTTGACAACTGAAAGTTAAGCAAGTAATCTTCTGAAAGACCATGCATATGTATTTACTTAATCCAACAAACTAGGGAGATGATGGCAGGGGCCGGTACTCTGATATGCTCGAATATTTGTAGATTTAGGTATAGACATCTGAAATGTTATTCGATTTTTCCCCATCCAACTCTTCGTAGTTTTAGTTTTTTTCTAATACATCTAGAGGAAGATAAACACACACACACACATATATATATATAAATATATATATTTATATTTAAGTTATGATACATTTTTGGATTCTTTTGTGTGGTTTATGATACTTCTGGAAAATCTAGCTTCTAGTTGTTGCAATGAATTGTGATGGTTTAATAATTTGGAGTATTTTGCCATCTTATTCATAAATCATGGCTCTAGCCTTATGTTTTTTTCATCATAGCATTAGCGCAAATGATATGGTACACTATTGCAGCAAATTGTTGGGCTCTCACTTAAAAATCTATTCCTTATGCAGGTTTCAAGTGCCACAGCTACCTTTGCTATGATGTTCTCCTCATCAATGTCTGTTGTAGAATATTACCTTCTAAAGCGTTTCCCTGTTCCTTATGGTGAGCTTTTGACAGAAAATTAGAGAGAATAATTAATATAAGAAGTAATTGAGTAATTTTCTCAGAATATTAAACTTTAAGAATCCTTATGCTTTCACATCTGCATTTACTCTTCAGCTCTCTACTTCATTTGTGTTGCAACAATTGCTGCATTTGTTGGACAACATGTTGTGAGAAGGATTATCAACATACTCGGAAGGGCATCCCTAATCATCTTTATTTTAGCATCTACCATTTTCATTAGTGCAATCTCATTAGGTAAGTGGCCACAGTCTACCCTGGTGTAATGCATTTGCGATCTAAGTCTCATGTCTTTCTAAAGTAATTACGAATTTCTGGATTGTAATTATCAACTGTATGCGTCTGCAGGTGGAGTTGGCATTGTAAACACAATCACCAAGATTCAGAAAAATGAATATATGGGTTTTGAGAACCTCTGCAATTATCAAAGTTAAAAGGCTTACTAGTCACAGTTCAACCACGTGCCCAAGGTTGATAGGATTGTCTTAGATTTCTTGTTGGTGGCTAAATTACAGTTACGACCTACATATTTACACCCGCAAGTACATGAAACCCTGACATTTGGCCAAACAATATCCAACTTCAACTAGTATAACAGTTGAAACCCTAACTGTCACAAACATGCTCCAAAAGGGCCTTGCTTCTGAGGATTAGGGTCAATTTGTTCAGCTAACTAATGTGTGGGGTTTAAACAGTAAAATTGAATTGCTTGGGGTTCAAAAAGTAAATATTCAAGTGTACATTTATGTATTCATAGGTGTAAATATCTATAGTCCAAATTGCCATTAAGCCAATGGTATAAATGAGAAGCACTTTACCATTCACTTCTGTAGTATAGTATAGTCAGCAAGACAGTACAACAATGACTCTCTGCACAAAGATCCGCTTCTCTAGATTTGTATTGTAGCAACTCATTTTGTTTTCCCTATCTGTAGAGCAAAATGCATTTTTCGGATATTATGTTTTCTTGTTTTTCCGATTTGGAAAATTGCAGTGTAGTGATATGATCCTCCCATGCGAGAAATCTGAATCTGGCTAATGGCTATACGACATATGCAATTTTATTTTCATGAACTTTAACATCAATTTCAGACTATTCAGGTACAGATGCATATTTGTTGTCTTATATCTATCTTAAAATATCTGAGTACCAGAATTTGCTTGATATCACCTTAAGTTTGCAGTAGAGTACGATGTTTAACGAAATTAAGTCCAGTAAATTACGCAAAAATAAAACTACAGTTTTTATAAAATATATTAAACTACACAAATCAAGAGGGGATATAAGTCAACAGTAGCCCTATCATGTTAAAAGATGAAATTTAAAATACAAAGTTCTGAAAACACACCAATCAACAACTTCAAATACAACTCTATTACCCGATGAAGAAAAATAGTTAAGTTTTAAACATTATGATGTTCAAATGAGTTTCCATAAACCAAAAGAAACATAATAGAATTTCCAAGTTAATACTCAGAAAATAGCATGTATACTGAAATAATAAAATGCTTACCATCACTCTCCAAGCAAGATAACCAGTTTGTCTATGATTAGTAATTGCCTGCAAATTTTTTGCTACTACTTCCTTTAAATAAATGGCTTTTATGTTCAATTTTACCAACTTTAGTGGTTGGACCATTAAGTTTTACACATCGATGGATCATGTGTCAAACCATGTAAACCTGAGTGATAAATGTGTAAATAAGCCTAAAGCAATATATTTAAAATAAACTTCTTGTTCTTTGTTCTTGTATTTTGTTCATGGTCATGATGCTCGTCTTCTCAATAATTGGCAATTAAAATAGCAATAAAGACAAACCCACTTCAATTTTGATCCTTAATACAATCAAAACCTCTTGATACCCTTTTGCGTACTTGTTTTTTAATGGCTTCTTTCTCATTAGTTTCAAAAATACCCACATTTGAAAACTTAGCTTCTTGCAAGAATGTTTGTAGTTTAGTTCCAAAAACAGCAAATGGGCTTTTGCAAGATCAATTTGGGCTTCTTGGAGGGTCTTTGGGGAGGTTTAGTTTGGTATCTTCAAATCAAGCTCACTCTTTTACTGGTAATTTTTCAAGTATAGATCATGGCTATAGGATAAATGATTAAATGTATATGTGTGTCATAGAAATGTGAAAATGGGATTCCAATTGACTGCCTATGGAATTAGACGAATTAGTACTTTGTGTGTGTGTGTTGAGAGAGAGAGAGAGTCCCATTTGATGGTTAGAGAGAGAGAGTTCTATCTCAGTTAGAGAGAGAGAGAGAGAGAGAGAGAGAGAGAGAGAGAGAGAGAGTCTGAGGGTTCACTGTTTTCTGGTACTTTTGAGAGAGAGAGTCCTATCTGAGGGTTCACTGTTTTCTGGTACTTTTGAGAGAGAGAGTCCTATCTGAGGGTTCACTGTTTTCTGGTACTTTTGAGAGAGAGAGAGAGAGAGAGAGAGAGAGAGAGAGAGAGAGAGAGAGAGAGAGAGAGAGAGAGTCCTATCTGAGGGTTCACTGTTTTCTGGTACTTTTGAGAGAGAGAGAGAGAGAGAGAGAGTCCTATCTGAGGGTTCACTGTTTTCTGGTACTTTTGAGAGAGAGAGTCCTATCTGAGGGTTCACTGTTTTCTGGTACTTTTGAGAGAGAGAGACCTATTTGAGGGTTTACTGTTTTCTGGTATTTTTGATTTCATGAATTGCAGAAAAAGTGAATTTGTTACCTTTATGTATGCATCTTCCTGAAAATTGTAATTGCCTTCCGTTTGCCTAACATTAGAGTTATATTGGCAGATCCTATTTCAATAGATGAGGTTCCACTTTTATCTGGTTTAGAGGTTTGTACTCTATCTCTTTAATCTCTAGCTACTGATTAAGCACTACATATGTCGTGTATGGTTTCAACAGCATCAACAGTATTTTCTCTCATTTGTGTACTGCTATATTCGAAAGACTTGACTTCTGTTTAGCATAGTCTGTTTGGGATTGTGTACTTTCAATAAATGGGCAGAATCATGTAACTAGGAAGAGGCTGATGAGACAGACAATATGAAGAGATTTACTAATTTAATTTTTTGTTCAAGTTCTTGCTTCTATTTTTTTATTCACTAAATTAAGTTCTTACTTTTCCAAATAAAACTATGTTTAATAGTGATAACTGTAATACTTTTAAAAATGTTAGGCTTTTGAAAGAATGAGAAGAAGTCGTGAAAGTTATGAAAGCAAGCAGCAATATAAGGCAATGTATTCTAGTTGTTTTGGTGGAATTACTACAGATCCAGCAGCCATGGTGATTCCTATGGATGACCACATGGTTCATAGAGGGCATGGAGTTTTTGATACTGCGGCAATTGTTGATGGGTTAGTAACTTTTGCTTCAGAAGATAGTTATCTTACATTTTTTGTATAAAGTTGCAGTCACCAACTAAATTTTACTGTTATTAATGTTGCCTCTGAAGCATGTTTAAAGTTTATTAATATGTTGATTATGAATTTCACTTTTCTCATGTGAAATAGCATTGCGTGAAACTATCTGATTGCACTGTGTGTGAACCTCGAGGAAGACAAATAAGTTTACACTTATATCATGCAGCATCTGCAAGCTACGTAATGGTATTAAAGTTTAATTTTTCACAGACCAACAATTCCATCATGAATAAATTAAAGCTTATTCAAGAAGTACAGTAAACAAAATTATCAGCATTGTGTTTGCAATTGGATATATTTTCTTTTAGTTGAAGTCTTCAGAGGCTTCTCCCTTAATTCCAGCACAGTTACTGCGACCTACTTTCATTTTAAAACTAATTTAAACTTATTTTTTACTTCAGAACAATTTATTCAATATGTTTTGCTATTATTTTGCTATATGATTTAACAAGCGTCATGTAAACTCAATGTTTGGTGCTTATTTGGATAGCTGGCGTCAAGACTTGAGACATCTTTGGATAGCATTTTATCACTAACATATTATCCCCATTCTCTTTGCAATATTCTTAATATCTTAGGTGTCTCTACGAATTGGAACAACACCTTGATCGTTTTCTGAACTCAGCTAAAATGGCAAAAATAAAGCTACCCTTTGATAAAGAAAGCATTAAAAGAATACTTGTGCAAACTGCAACTGCCTCCAAGTGCAGAACAGGATCACTGAGATACTGGCTTTCATCAGGACCTGGGGATTTCCAACTCTCTCCAGCTGGCTGTTGTCATTCAGCTCTTTATGCTATCGTAATTGAAGATAAATCACCATCAAATTACAGCGGGGTTAAAGTAGTGACCACGTCAATTCCAATTAAACCCCCACAGTTTGCTACAGTGAAGAGTGTGAATTACCTTCCTAATGTGCTTACAAAGATGGAAGCTGAAGAAAATGGGGGATATGCTGCAATATGGTTAGATGCTGATGGATTTGTTGCTGAAGGGCCTAACATGAATGTAGCGTTTGTAACAAAGGAAAAGGAACTTTTGATGCCTCGCTTTGACAAAATTTTGAGTGGGTGCACAGCTAAGAGGGTTCTAGTGTTGGCAGAAGACCTAGTGAAGGAAGGCAAGCTAAGAGACATAAGAGTTGAAAATGTGACTGTCAATGAAGGAAAAAGTGCAGCCGAAATGATGCTAATCGGCAGTGGAGTTCTTGTTCGATCTGTATTGCAGTGGGATGAACAAATTATAGGTGATGGTAAGATCTACTCTGCAATCTCTTAGACATTAATTTGATTGAATAACACGATATGGCGGTTGAATCTTTATGATGTACGTGAAAAATGGAGTGTTGAAACATTGAGGGATTGGCTCTGAAAAATACTTGCATTAAGTTAATGGAAGACTCGTTGCCTTTTGTTTGTAATATAGGATATTTGTGCAGGAGCATGGAATTGATTATACACTTTTTGTCTATTTTGTAGGCAGAGAAGGTCCAGTGTCAAAGGCTCTCCTAGGACTTCTGTTGCAAGACCTTAAATCTGGCCCTGCCACAGTTCGACTTCCTATTTCCTATTGAATGACTTGCAACTATTTTTCTGTTGTATTAAACAAGGTTAAACGAAATCATGCCATGTCATTGATTTTGCATGTAGCTCGCTGCTCACATGGTTTGGGGCTCAATGATCAGTTTTTATCAATTAAGAAAGCGTATGTTTTAGCTGAATAAGTATTTTATGTTAAATATTTATGACTGAGAGATCATTAGAAAGTATTGAAGAGGATAGGAGTCTCATTGCATGTTTGTTTGCGTCCATACCGGTTATTTAACATGGTAATAAAAGAAGATCTTGCTAATTTATTCCTCTAATAATTTCTTCTTCTTTTTTTGCTTTATTCTCCCTCCTCACTAGTGAAAGCGGGTTTACTAACTTTGGGGAAATGAAACACAGTGAGCTAGTGTTAGGGGTCACTTGATAACCCCTGAACGGTGCTCATCTGCCGGACGATACCATTCAACTTGTTTGTTTTGATATTTTATAATTCTGAACGACTCTTTGGTCCAGATTTTCCTGGACGACACTGGCTGGCTATCATTCTCTCTGAGTGGTTCCTTCAGTCCTTATGTACACTGTGTAGTTCTGTCAACGGGTTCGATTCGAACCGGATTATCCGAAATTCATATCCGAATTCGTTAAGATTTTTCGGGTTCGGAGAATGGATCAGGAGTCGGATATTTTTTTGACCGATCCATACCCAATTTTTTCGAATTTCGGGTTATCGGATCGGAGGTCCGACCCGTTTAATATATAAAAAAAGAATAAATTTTTTAATTAAAAAAAAGTTTTTTCATTTTTTACGAAATTAAAATTAAAATTATGACATATATTAACAAATCCAAATTTAAATTTAAAAAGAAATATTATTTATATAAAATTTAAAGTACTATATATGTTTTACATATAATTAATACTAGCTTATATCCCGTGCGATGCACGGTCTTCTTTAATATTTTCTTATTTTTATTTAGATTTTAGTTATTATATATAATTTGATAAAATTTTAATATATATATATATATTGGATTTATAAATCTAACAATATAATATTTAAATTTAATATATTATTGACGTAATCTGTAGTAGTATTTTAGATATTAAAATATAAAATATTTTAAAATAACAGATCTAATGATTCGTATTTTTTTACCCTTAAAAATCTAAAAAGGGACTCAAGTGCAAATATCAAAATATGTGCTCGTGCAATATACCGAGTTTATTTGAATATACTATTACTTTTATTTTCATTAATTATCTCGTTTAATTTGAACATGAGTTGTTTCAGTTAAAAAATGTGAGTTTATTTGAATATACTATTACTTTTATTTTCATTAATTATCTCGTTTAATTTGAACATGAGTTGTTTCAGTTAAAAAATATAAAACATGTAATATCCTTAAAAAGACAATTAGTTACTTATTAACAATTATATAAAATTATATTACTTATATATATTAGAAAATTAGGTGTTTAAGTTAGAAAATATAAAAGAGGTAATGTATTTTAGCTGAAAAAATAACTGGTTATTTATTAATATTTATATAAAACAATATTACCATTGTATATTTATTTTGAATGTATTATATTTAGAAGATATGTTGTTTTAGTTAGAAAATATAAAATACATAATGTGTTTTAGCTGTCGGTAATAAATATATAATAATATTACCATTATATATATATGTTGTCCGTTTTACATTTAGAAAATGATTTGTTTTAGTTAAATAGATATATGAAATAGGTAATATGTTTTAGCTGAAAAAGGTAATTGATTATTAATAAATTGGTTTCCATATATGTGTCATATTTAGAAGATGAGTTGTTTTAGTTAAAAAATATAAAAATAATGTGTTTTAGTTGAAAAAGGTAATCGGTTATAAATATATAATAATATTACCATATTATATATATGTTGCCCGTTTTATTTTTAGAAGATGAGTTGATTTAGTTTAAAAAATATATAAAATAGGTAATGTACTGAAAAAGGTAATTGGTTATAGATTGGTCCGTGAATCGGCCCAAATACCGACCGACCGACCGACGACCGACCAAAACTTTTAATATTTCGTCTTTAATAATACTAGCATTGTCCATGGAAGAGAAAAGAAAGTCGCTAAGTTTTTACATGAAGAATTCTATTCAATATAGAAAACTTATTTATATTTGGTATATTTGGTTTAAATTATCAAAATACACTTTTTAAATTTTAAATATAATCCTATTATAAATAAAATACACTTTTTTAATATTTGATCAAACGATTTTCATTTATCTAGTTAAGATCTAATAGTCCTTATTAATTTGGTTGTCACATCCCTATTATGCTTATTATATAAAAGAGTTTAATATAATAAGGATATCAAGTACATACTAATATAAGTATCTTACTAACTCCTTTTATTTTTAATGTTTCGGTTTTATTTATAGTGTATATAAAATTTTAAAATACATTATTACTTTAAAATTATTAAATAGTATAAAAATTATGTTATGATTATATAAAATTTCATTCTCATATTATTATAGTCTTTATCGATTTGAATTTGTTCTTAATTTATTTTAATACTTTATTGAAAGAAAGATAAAATTTCTATATTTAAAAGAATTAGTGGAAAAATAAATAAATTGGTGCAACAATTATAAAAAAATATTTATTAAAATTTAGATACTCACTTTACTATTTGGGTTCTATCCTGAGTTTTAGAAATTGAATTTTGACGATTTTACAACCCATGTGAAACTAACGAAATTATCTTTAATTTAATGATGATTTAATAATTATTATCTAACTTGACCAGTGACCTACCCATAAACCGAAAAGAAAAGATGGTTAAATATTATATTCAAAATTATTGTTTATTAAAGAGAAAAGATATTTAAGAATTTTTACATAGAAAAAATTTAAATTATCAAAATACACTTTTTAGTATTTAAATATAATTCTATTATTAATCAGATACACTTTTTAATATTAGATCTAACAATTCTCATCGATCTATTTAAGATCTAACTGTAATAATTAATTTGGTCGTATAGTGGTCGTACACGGACCAGATCGATTTTATTTTTTTCTTAAATTGATTTTAATATTTTATTGAAATAAACAGAGAATTTATAAATTTAAAAGAATTAGGAAAAAAATTAAATTGGTGCTACAATAATAAAAAAATTATTAAAATTTAGATAATCACTTTAATGTTTGGGCTCTATCTTGAGTTTTAGACAACAGATTTTAACAATTTTACAGCCCACGCGAAGCTAACAAAATTATCTTTAATTTAATGATGGTTTAATAATTATTATCTAACTGGAACTATCCATAAACTAAAGAGAAAAGATAATTACGATTTTTTACATAAAGATTTCTATTCAATATAGAAAACCTATTTATAATTGGTTTAAATTAAAAAAAATATTAAAATTTAGATAATCACTTTACTGTTTGGGCTCTATTTTGAGTTTTAGACAACAGATTTTAACAATTTTACAGCCCACGCGAAGCTAACAAAATTATCTTTAATTTAATGATGGTTTAATAATTATTATCTAACTGGAACTATCCATAAACTAAATAGAAAAGATAATTACGATTTTTTAAATAAAGATTTCTATTCAATATAGAAAACCTATTTATAATTGGTTTAAATTATCAAAATACACCTTTTAGTATTTAAATACTATCCTATTATTAATCAAATACAATTTTTAATATTATATCTAACGGTCCTCATCTATTTGAATATTTATAGTTTTATAATCCAACGGATCATATACTTTTGGTAGTACAGTGACCGACCAAAGTTTTGGATAAGATCTCCTTTACGCTTATTATATACTAGCCTATAACCCGTGCAAGGCACGGGCCTTAAAAATAATAAACTAAAAAAATTAATGTGAACGGAAAATATTAAAATAAAAGTAAAAATTAATATGATAAATTATAAAATGAGAAACTTAAATATTCATTGGAACATAAAAAAATATAAAAAAAATACAAATGAGGCCGAGGAAGATAAATGAGGTATTATTAATATTATTTTATAATAAAATAATATTAATAATAAGGACAGATAGAAAATCTAACATGTTTTAATTAAAAAAAAGTAATTGACCGTGATATTTTTAGAAGTGTTTTAATTATATTAATTGTATTTATTAAAAATATATGTTGACATGTTAAAATAAGTAAGTTTTTTTAATAAGGACAAATAGAAAAGTTAACATGTTTTAATTAAAAAAAAAGTAACTGCACGTAATATTTTTAGATGTGTTTTAATTATATTAATTTTATGTGTTAAAAAAATACGTTCACTTGTTAAAATAGGTAAATTTTTTAAATAATTAAAAGTATTAAAATAGGTTTTAAAATATATAAGTTGCACTTGATATTTTTGGAAAAGAGAGATTTTAATGATAACAAATATAAAAGGTAATATATTTTAATTTAAAGGTAATTGCCCGTGATATTTTTGTAAAAGAAGTAGATATTGTTAGAAAAAAATGTTTTAACTATAAAAGGCAATCAGCTAGTTACTATTTTTATATTATTTTATTATTTATTAAATAGAGTATTAAAATAGATTTTAAAATAAATAAGTAAGGATTGCACCTCATATTTTTGGAAAATAGGGATTTTAGTGATGACGTGTTTTAATTATATTAATTGTATTTGTTAAAAAAAATACGTTCACTTGTTAAAATAGGTATGTTTTTTTAAATAATTAAAAGTATTAAAATAAGTTTTAAAATATATAAGTAAGAGTTGCACTTGATATTTTTGGAAAATAGAGATTTTAGTGATAACAAATATAAAAGGTAATATATTTTAATTTAAAGGTAATTGCCCGTGATATTTTTGGAAAAGAAGTACATTTTGTTAGAAAAAAATGTTTTAATTATAAAAGGCAATCAGCTAGTTAATATTTTTATATTATTTTATTATTTATTAAATAGAGTATTAAAATAGATTTTAAAATAAATAAGTAAGGATTACACCTCATATTTTTGGAAAATAGAGATTTTAGTGATAACAAATATAAAAGATATTATGTTTTAATTTAAAGGTAATTGTCGTGATATTTTTGGAAAAGAAGTAGATTTTGTTAGATTTTTTTTTAATTATAAAAGGCAATCAGTTAGTTACTATTTTTATACTACTTTATTATATATTAAATAGAGTATTAAAATAGGTTTTAAAATAAATAAGTAAGGATTGCCCCTCATATTTTTGGAAAACATAGATTTTAGTAATAACAAATATAAAAGGTAAAATGTTTTAATTTAAAGATAATTGTAATGATATTTTTTGGAAAAGGAGTAGATTTTGTTAGAAAAAAAATATTTTAATTATAAAAGCCAATCATCTAGTTACTATTTTGGTAACTTGACAATCATACAATTCCATTAAAGATTTGATTTGTAGTAGATTTCGTTATCCTAAAAAGAAATAAGTATATTTGTAGCAGTGTATCCTAAATTTAAACAAATTAGATCCCACATTTCCATTTTTTGATTAGATTTCAATATTATTTGATTTTTATGTAGTAAAATATAGTGAAATATTGATGTAGAATAAAAGTTTCCCGAATTTTGATTATATTATTAATTTATTAATTAGAAAAAGTACCGAAAACCAAAAACCGACCGTTAACCGAAAACCAAAACTTTCAATGTTTCGGTTTTAATAATATAGTATAGATAAGGAGTTAATAGTATAGATATATTATATATATTATTTTAATTTATAAAATATAAAATAAATATAATATATTTGAATCGGATTCTTATCGAATTGGATCATACAGTACTAAATCCATATTTGCTTGTTATCGGATCAAATTATTAACTGATCCGATTTTTTTTAAAAGGATCCATATCTGTTAATTTAACTACGAATCGGATCGAATCGAATCTTCAATCCATTGACAAACCTAACACTGCGGTTATCAGGAACGTATATAGGTTGACAAAACTGATCAAACCGATTTTATTTTCGGCCTATCCAAACCGAAAGATTATAAACCGGTATAAGGTTGGGTTAAAACAACTTCACCGCGATTATAATGAATTGGGTATGAGCCACCCATTTATCCGAGAATAGTTCAGCAAATACGTTTATAACATGCTTCTGTAATTGCTATATGAAAGTCCGGCATTAAATTATGTAAATATTATTTAAATTTGATGTACAAGTAGCGTAACATACTAACATATGTGAAACTGAATATGACTTCATATAACATATGTTAAATTTTGTTGTTCTACAACTTCTTTTCAAATATAGAAAGAGAGTATATCTGATTTTCTTTTTACTTGTATGTAAGGTAGTAGATTTCGGAAATCAGAACAAATCGGTTGAGGTATTGTATAGCGATTTATCGGAAATCGGGGATTTATCGGAATGATAAATCGGAAATTAATCGGATGTAATTTAATAATAAATTTAATAATAAAATAAGGAACTTTCCATCCTGATCGTTAGATTATAATAAAATAAAACTACACACACGTTCTATTACTTCAAATCCAAAACACATGTAACTTTACTCGAAACCAAAATTCAGTTAATAAAATAAGACATGTTCTGTAAAATAATAAAATTTTGAAATAACAAATATTATTTCGTAATATGAAAATATAGGAAATATATGAAAGAATTCAAATAAAAAGTTAAAAGTTAAAAGTTAAAAGGTACAGAACATAAACAAACAAGTATTAAATGAAAAGAACGGTGTTCTGTATTATTTATTGTCGAGGAAATAATTGTGTTATGTAGTAGTATTTATTAACAATATTCAAGAAAAAATAAAGTTATGAAAAATGAAGATGAAAATTCAAAAGAATAAAAAAACATGTTTTGTAAATATTTTTATGTTCTCTAGTTATTTACTCCATGTTCTATAAATTAATTATGTTCGGTAAATAACATTTTATTAATACTAGCTTAAAACCCGTGCGATGCACGGATTGTTATTAATAATTATTATTTTTATTATTTATGTTTTAATATTCTATTAATCTGCATTTGCTAAAAAAAAAATAAGTATGTGTGTTAAACTTTTTTAAATAATTAAAAGTATTAAAATAGTTTTTAAAATAAATTAATAACTGTTTACCCGTGATATTTTTGGAAAAGGAGGGGTCTTAGTAAGGAAAAATAAAAAAAGAAACATGTTTTTGCTGAAAAGGTAAGTGTCCGTAATTAAAAGTATTTAAATAGGCTTCATAATAAATAAGTAAGGATTTATCCAGGATATTTTTGAAAAATGAGGGGTTTAATAAGGAAATATTAGAAAGAGTAACATGTTTTAGTTGAAAAAAGTAATTTCTAGTGATTTTTTTAGAAAAAGAAAAGATTTTGTTAGAAAAGATAATGTATTTTAGCTGAAAATGTAGTTGGTTATAAAAATGTTCTTATTTAATAATAATTTTTTTAGAATATAAAAAGTAACACGTTTCAGCTGAAAAAGTGTTAATAATTAAAAGTATTAAAATAGATTTTAAAATAAATAAGTAAGAGTTTGCCCGTAATATTTTTGGAAAATGAGGGATTTTAGTAAGGAAAAATAGAAAGAGTAGCATGTTTTTGTTAAAAAAGATAATTGCCCGTGTTTTTTTTTTAGAAAAAGAGAGAATTTTGTAAGAAAAAAATAAAAAAAAGTAATGTATTTTAGCTGAAAAGATAATTGGTTATAAATAATGTTATTATTTAGTGATAGTTTTAAAAAAAAAATAAGTAAGGTTAATTAAGTAAAATCACTAAGTACCGACCGTCCGTCTATCCGACTACCAAACTTTTAATATTTCGTCTTTAATAATATAGCTTAAAACCCGTATAATGCACGGGTTGTTTTTAATAATTGTTAATTTTATTATTTATATTTTATATTTTATTAATTGCATTTATTAAAAAAAATAAGTTGGCGTGTTAAACATTTTTAAACAATTAAAAGTATTAAAATGAATTTTAAAATAAATAAATAACAGTTTGTCCGTGATATTTTGGAAAAATATGGGTTTTAGTAAGAAAAATAGAAAGCAACATGTTTTCGTTGAATTTTAAAATATAAAAGTAACGATTTGCCCGTGATATTTTTGAAAAAAGAGGGGGTTTAGTAAGAAAAATATAAAAGGTGACATGTTTTAGTTGAAAACGGTAATTGTCAATTAAAAGTATTAAATAGATTTTAAAGTAAATACGTAAGGATTTGCTCGTGATATATTTGGAAAATGAGGAATTTTAGCAAGAAAAATAGAAAAAGTAACATGTTTTAGCTGAAAAGAAAATTGCCCATGGTTTTTTTTTTTTTTAAAATGGTAATATATTTTAATTGAAAGGGTAATTGATCATAATAATTAAATAAACTATTAAATAAGGCAAGTATTGTATCAAAAAACAGGTACCAAACCTTTCAATGTTTCGTATTTAATAATATAGTATAGATATAGAGATATATTCATAATATTAGTATTTTATGCTACTAAATGGAATAACCCGTGATATTTTTGAGATTTTAGTTAGGAGAAATATTAGTTAGAAAATATAAAAAAGAATATAAGTTTTGGAAAAAAAGCTAATCGGTTAGTCATTTATAATTATAATATTATTATTTTATTTTATTAAATAGAACTATTCGTGATATTTTTGGAAAATTAGAGGTTTTATTTAAGAAAAATAGAAAAATAGAAATTTTAGTTAGAAAATATAAAAAGATATACATTTTGACTAAAAATGGTAATGGGTTATTTATTAGCAATTATAACCTTATTATGTTATTTTATTAAATGAAACTGCCTATGATATTTTTGGAAAATGAGATGTTTTAGTTAGGAAAAATAGAAAAGATATTTTATATACTAATTTTAATATTTTATTTAACGGTTCTCATCGATTTGATCAAAAATATATAACGGCTATGAATGGAGTGACCAGACTACAAAAACTTTAATGACCAGACTACAAAACTTTCA
This sequence comes from Heracleum sosnowskyi, assembly GCA_030848705.1. Lineage (NCBI taxonomy): Eukaryota > Viridiplantae > Streptophyta > Magnoliopsida > Apiales > Apiaceae > Heracleum > Heracleum sosnowskyi. The sequence goes on from CM061242.1 coordinate 89,195,301, forward strand.
ATATTTCATCTTTAATATAATAGTATAGATAATAAAATAATATGCACTTTATTGACATAACATTTTCTTATACAGAACATGAGATTGATTTTACAGGATATTAATTTTATATTGGTCAAATAAATTTGGTTTGTGATTTGTGATATAAAATGATTGTGTATTGTATGATTTGTATCATGTACGTGTTCTAGGTTATAGTTGTATATGCAGTAACCAATGAGACACGTGTTTTAGGTTATAATTGTATGTAGCGGTTTCTTTCTTTGAGACTTAGTAACTAAATGTAACTGCATAATACAAAACTAAACTGTCCAACCTATGGATCAGGTGAATTTAAAAATTAGAAATTATTTCATAAAAACAAAAACTCATGATTATGACATGAATTTTTTTCCTATAAACTTTAGTTGTTCCATAATTTTAGATTTGTTATGTATTGTTTTTATGTTCTATATTTTCATATATGCTTATTTATTTATTTTTCTATTCTCTAATTTTTTTTCTATATCTTCTGTGTTTTGTATTTTAATATACTTCTTTCAATTTTTTTGTGTTCTTTAAATTTTTAAATGTTCTGTGTTCATATATATGTTCTGTACTTTTTATATATTCTGTAATTTATTGTTTTGTGTCCTCTATTTATATTTATATATTTTTTAAAAAATTTGTGTAATTTAAATTTTTATATGTTCTGTACTTTTTTATTTATGGTTCTGTACTAAGAACAACAAAAAATGTGATAAACACCAACAAAATACAGAACATAGAAAGAATGATAATTATAGAACATATGAATAAATTACATATTATTTATACAAATTTAAATTCTTTCAATATTCTATAATTTTTATTATTGTACTGTAAATATATTTTTTATTCTTAAATATGTTTTGTATTTCAATATCCTGTATTTTTCTAGTTTCCTAAATCTCTTACTAATTTGTGTGTATAATGTTTTTGGTGTTTTGTACATTTTGTTTACAAAATATTAAAAAGGTTATGTGATATATTAAAAAAATAGAAAAAAAACAAATTTGGATAAAAAAAATTGTAGAACACATAAGATAGTTATGAACTTATGATAAATAATAATAAAAAAATTAAGCTTTGTACAAAAAGGTTTAATACCACAAAATTGTATTTTTGTTTTTGATGAATGTGTTTAGAGAACATAAGCAATTTAATTTAGAAAAACATCAGGTAGGACGAAGAACGAGAATGTGTTTTGTAATGGACATGATGAAAAGTTACTAAAGTCACCCTGTATATATAATAGAAGTACAATATAGGATATTCTTACCCCTTTTCAAATTAAAGTCATCTACTACTTCTCCGTCATCAATCTTATCCGTCCTCGGCCGTATATTCATCACTCGAAGATCATTTTTCCATTTTAATGTCACAAATATTAAGCAGTTCTCTTATATATTTAACTTACTCTGTCGTGTATACATCATAGTTAGTGAATAATGAGTCTTTTTCAACAAAAAGTATAAATTATCACTGGAGATTAGAGCTGCATCGCCGGTTTTACGCCGGAGGGGTAGTTCAACGACCCGATTTTGACAACTTTGGCCCGATTTTGACCCGATAAAGCAAAAAACGTATTATTCAACAATTTCAACAAATTAGATCGGTAGTCCGCTGTATAATTTAATTAATACACATGTAAACTACTTGTATTTTTAACTCAAAATCTATTTGATTTATGTAAAATATTATAATATTATCATTGAATATTTTTTAATCAGTTCCTTCTTTTTCTTTGATCCAAATGAAAGTAGTTTATATAATAATCTATTATTATAAGGCCTTATCTCATTCAAAATTATTTTGAGGGGTTTCTCATAAATATCTAAGATCATAATTTTTTTTTGTTTTGCAAAAATACTGTCTTTTTTTAGAATATTTTTCAAAAATATCAATTTTTGAAAAAATATTTGAAAAATACGGTTTGCAGCTTTGCAGTGACATAAACCAAAATCAACCACAAATGTAATTTTAAAAATTTAGTAAATGAAAGCATCTTTGTTTTTTAATAGGTTGTTTAATAAGTTGTACCGATTAAATTAAATGCAACATCAGATACAATCAAAATTAACCCCCAAAGTAAATTTAATTATTTTTTTAGAAAAACATAAAAGTAATTTGTATTTGATTGCAACTCGTACTTTTGAAAATATTTTCAAAACTTCATAAAATTGTTAAAAAAAACATTGGAAAAAATAATATTTTTAATAATTTCTCTTATTATAAATATATATTTGATTCGTTCAGAAAAAATAATTATCAAACGATTGCAATCATTCAGTATTAAGATTTATCAATTATTCATAAATTTGAACTATTCAAAATTAATGATCCACTATAATAAATGTAAAATAACAAACAATAAATATATGATGTATCTAAAAGTACTTTGTACTTTACGATTGAAAATTAGCTTTAATTTACTTTTTTGTATGAAAATAGGTAATATCGTTGATTAAAGAGACAAACAAGCGATTTATTGAAGTTGATATATACACATGTACCCCCTTCGTCACAACAAGTTTGAGTTATCGACCGTTATTGCAATTTCATAAAAAAATTTATCACCGAATCAAAATCTTTAAAATCACGCAGATCTAACATCTCGGACGTTATATTATTCCAGAACACACCAAACTCTCACAAGGAGAGGATAAACAAATCCCAAATGAATTGAGAACAAAACTCATCAAGATGAGATTTAATTAAACAAACAAAACAAACTAAAATGACAGAAATCCTTACACAAGGAGGAAAATTATTGAAAAAACAAGAATAAATTAATTAATTTGGGGCTTTTCACCGGTGAAAATCGATGGAAGCCCCGACAGCTGTTATGAAAAGAAGAAAGAGGGAAGCTAGGTGTAACAGCCCGACTTTTCGGACTATTATTCTAAATACGAACCTTAAATAAAACTTAATTTATTTATTTGAAATGCAAATATTCCATAAAAGTCAAACGCAATGGTCAAACTTAATAATAATCCAAAATCACAAAAGCGGAGGCGCAACTCCAAAAACCAATATCCAATGTATATCAAATAATCAAATTTATTTCTTAACGAAACAATAAGTCTTTAAGCAAAATCTAAAAGCAGGAACACAAGTCCACATCCTTATTCTTACTTAGCTTCCACAATGAACCTGAAATATAGGGAAATGGATGAGCTACACAGCTCAGCAAGTACAATTGACAAACAGATAGTCTTAAAATTCAATGGGCGGTTTTAATAAAACAGATTTGGTCAAAATATAATAAGTTGCAAAACCTTTGCAAAATTGACCCTGCCGAAAGTTTACATTTTAAAATTTCAGAATTTAAAACAGATACAGAATTTAAAGTAGATACAGAAGCATAAACATAAATAGAACGAAAATCGAAATACCACAGTCTTGATCTACGGCCACACTTTCCCAGTAGCCGAGATCTTATTCTTATTCTTATACGCCACACTTTGCCAGTGACCGACATCTAAGGTTCAATAATTACGCGCCCTTAATAGGTATCTAAATTTGCACACTTGTGCGTCTACTAAGGGTGGGCTAGTTCCGGAACTATAGCGTAAATTACGAACGGATTCAAAACGTAGAGACTATGTTCTAAAATCAAATAATTATATCTTATAAGTTCGAAACAGAATTCTTATATCTTAATACGAAATCAAAATCACAATATAATTATCTTTTTCAAAAATGAAAAGTAAGTCAAAAGTACTTACCTCGAAGTTGACTCAAACCAAAATTTAAACACGAACAAATCCTAAAATAATTATAATAAAACACAAATCAATTAATTATTTATTCAACAGATAATCTAAACAGGTACAACCAATAATAAGTAGTCACTTGCTTATACACAAAAATCAGATCAGAACAGACTACAAATTAAACCAAGCAAATCATATAAACCAACAACCAATTAACAATTTAGATAACACACAAACATAAAAAAGTGGACGCAATTTTATAATTAACAAGGTGATCAACTTAGCTACTAGTCCTCTAGTCCACTTATATCATAATTGTATAAAAACAACACCATTTTTCTAACTCTTTTTCTTTAACCAGTAACTTGTACATAAAAATTAAATTATATTATACTAACCAACATCTACTACACATGCATTCACAAACATCCGTGTAACACTTGATTTAAGCCACGGTCCTTTTATTTAATTACAAATACCATTTTACTCATTCATTAAATAACTAGCATGATAGCACGGGCACCATTTAAATTCATAAAATGTTGTTGTTTTGATTTTATTATATAGACGATTTATAATTTTTGAAATACTATACGTCGTTAATGTGGTATTTTTTATGGACATTGGCAATAACTCAAATTTCTTACTTGAATTTCATATATGATCGTAACAATTGAATCACATCTAGCCATTTAAAAAAATAAATTGGAATGATTAAAAAATATGTAATTTAAAAGTCTATTCATGAGTCAGTAGACTCACGTGTTTATATATAAAGAAGTGCTAAATAAGATAATTTTACATAAATAAGAAGCGGAAACTAATTATGGTCACACATTCAAATCTAATTTACATCTCAACCATCACCCATATTCACTCTTATGCCCCTTCCATTATCGGCGACCTTACACACCATCACTTACTTTACACCGCTGTTATCACCATCTCATTCCATTTGTCATCATCATTCATGATACACACACACACACACACACACACATATATATATATATAAAGTGTGTGAGTGGGCGAGAGAGAGAAATTGTGTGTATAATAAACCATAATCACTGTACAATCTTTTGTTGTCACCAAATCGACCACCACTCCGAAAGTAACTTATGAACATGTTTGTCGCAAATTCCAGTCTCATTCCTGACCACACCTCCAGTAATTCATTCATCCTTCTCTCAACATATCTAAGTTTACCGATCGATGTCATTTTCACTCACTCTACTACCGTCAACACTATTACCAACAACTTCGAACATTTACACAATTCCAAATTTGGAATATTCTTATTATTTGAGTTCAAATTTTTTAGTGATTTAAGTTTAAATTTTGATAATTTTAGTTGAATTTCTAGTGACTTGCTTTGATGATGGTAATTTTGGTTGTGTAAGTGGTGGTGTTCATGTGGTTAGTGGTGGTGGCGTGGTAGTGGTCATGTAACAGTGATTTAATATTCTTCTAGTTCATATTAAAATTAGCCAAAATTTTGGTTTGTATTCATATTCATTGTGATATATCATCTACTAAGTAGCATACTTGAATAATACAGTGAGACGTTTTAAATTATTTTTAATATAGTATCCATATTCTATTTTTTAATAAATATTTTTGAACTAATTATGTGTTTTATCTAAATATTCATCTAATAACTAATATGAATTCCAAATCTCATCTACAATAATTTTTTGTCCCTTAAATTATCTTTTTATAGACTATAAAAATATTTTTCCTAATAGCAGTGAGAGTGGGGGTGTAATCGAGTCGAACACTGCCGGACTCGAGTTCAAACTCGATAAAAAAATTATGTCAAGCTTGAACTCGAGCTCAAGTTTAATTGGTCCTCCAATTTTTACATTGAATATAATTCATTTTTTAATATTAATATGATGGAAGTGTGAATTAGTAAATTACTAAATAGTCTGGAAATGACTTGTTGGCCTATAATATATATATGTAATATATATGAAAATAAAAATGTAAAACATTATAACAATGAGTTATTGATGTATGTAGTTAAGAGCATCTCCAACCTTACTTATCACTTAGGTTAAAAATACAACTGGCAACTAAAAAGTGTGATTTATAGCCAACCTCTGTGAATATGGTCACTCCAACCACTAACTGTCGTTGTTCAAAATTATAGCCATCAAGATATGGTTGACCATATTTGGCCAAGTCTTACAGATATGTAGAGACTTTCTCTACCTACTTTTTCTCTCCCTTGCTTTTTTCTTTCTTTTTCTTTTCAGATGCAGTTTTGATTTACACCGACCGAAATTTTCAATATTCTTTTTAATATTTTGTTTTTGTGAAATTAAAAATTATGGAGGCAACACAAAAAATTAGCTAGTGTTAGTATTAAAAATAATGCTATATGTATTAAATTGGATATAAAAATAGATATAAAATGACATGTTTCATTATTTGATTATTTATAAATAAATGTATAATGTCATTTACATCATTTTCACAAATTAAAACATTTCAAATTGACATATTAGCAACTCCACATTATCTTGTACCCAATTCCGGCACCTCTAGCATTGATATTAATATATATAATTTATTTTTCAATGAAAAAGTATTGTTTAATATTATAAATATACTATTTTCAAAATATATCCAGCCATTATAATCAACTCATTGGAGTACAATGCCTTACAGATTCAGTAAATTTTACCCAAATATTACTTTATATTATTTTAGCCAACCATTTTAGCTAACTCTATTGGAGATGCTCCAATGATTCATAAAATGGTTCTCAAAATTTCTTTGGTGTAGGAGATGTGAATATAATTCATTTTTTTAATATTAATATGATGAAAGAGCGAATTAGTAAATTACTAAATACTCTTAAAAGGGCTTGTTGGCATTTAATATATGTAATATAATATAATATATACCAAATGGATGGATGAGTTTTAAAATAAAGTTTAAATAACATACACATATTAACAGTTATTTAAGTATGAGGTAAATGAGCTTCAAAATTTTATCAAAATGGGCTATAAATTATTTTTCAATGAAAAAGTATTGTTTAAAATTATAAATATACTATTTTCAAAATATATCCAACCATTATAATCAACCCATTGGAGTACAACGCCTTACAGATTCAGTAAATTTTACCCAAATATTACTTTATATTATTGTAGTCAACCATTTTAGCTAACTCCATTGGAGATGCTCCAATGATTCATAAAATGGTTCTCAAAATTTCTTTGGTGTAGAAGATGTGAATATAATTCATTTTTTAATATTAATATGATAAAAGAGCGAATTAGTACATTACTAAATAGTCTTAAAAGGGCTTGTTGGCCTTTAATATATGTAATATAATATAATATATACCGGATGGATGGATGGGTTTTAAAATAAAGTTTAAATAACATACACATATTAAGAGTTATTTAAGTATGGGGTAAATGAGCTTCAAAATTTTATCAAATGGGCTCCTAGCATGATGGTTGAGGTGGTAACATAAAATACCTTTGCATCCAAAGGTCATGGGTTCAATTCTTTCTAATAACAATATTTTTAATATATTTATACATTATATGGGTATATAAGTAATTTAATAAATGGCATAGAAAGCCATGTTGGCCCATAATAAGTACATTACTAAATAGTCTTAAAAAGGCTTGTTGGCCTTTAATATATGTAATATAATATAATATATACGGATGGATGGATGAGTTTTAAAATAAAGTTTAAATAACATACACATATTAAGAGTTATTTAAGTATGGGGTAAATGAGCTTCAAAATTTTATCAATTGGGCTCCAATCATGATGGTTGAGGTGGTAACTTAAAATACCTTTGCAGCCAAAGGTCATGGGTTCAATTCTTGCTAGTAACAATATTTTTAATATATTTATACATTATAGGGGTATATAAGTAATTTAATAAATGGCATAGAAAGCCATGTTGGCCCATAATATAGATAATAGATTAAACATGCCATAAATTAACTTTAAAAAGAATCAGAGAACTAATATACTAACACTTCGGTGAATAAATTTAACACAAACATTGATACTAATGAAATGATACTTATCCAAATTTACGACGAACCATTACAAAGCTATTAGTTAATTGAAGTACCTGACTCAATAATGAGGGCACATAAAACTGGTTCTCGGACAGTGTCACATCAAAACATGTACATAAAACTTTAATCTATGCACATATTAACAAGTCAAAGAAAAGTGTAACTGGCATATACATGGTTCATACAAGCATGCTCGAAATAATAAAAGAATCGGGTAGTAAGGAGAATGTACCTCGAAGGCTGCAATGTAAAAGTTGTACGAGTATTTTATATGTCCTAAGGGTTAATTATATAGCCACACTAAAACCCTAAAATCAATTAGGTAAGGCTAGAATCTTTTCCTAAAAGTTATCCAATCACTCTCACTAATATCTAAATTAAAAATATTCTAATTTACACAAATATCTTAATTTAACAGATATCGATTTTCTAAAATATTCTAACCGATCTCATCCTTAATACAAAATCTTATCTTTTATTCAAAATAATTAGTGCAACAATTTTCTAAATTCTCTAACTAAAATAATTATCTAATTAATTAAATAACAATAAAATCACGGATTTTACAATCTTCCCTCCTTAAAAGAATTTGGTCCCCAAATTCTCAAAATTTAAAAGAAAATAAGTCACACGTGAAAAAAAAAATGGTACCTTAGTTATGATTATTGTTGCGACTTCCCGTGAGCATAAATACACGTTGAGGACCGGTGTTTTTATCTGCTCCCTTCCTTGGTGGTGGATTGTGTGGGCACTCATAAATCTTGTGTCTTACTTCTCCGCAGTGAAAGCAAGCACCTGTGTTCTATCGGCAGTCCTTGTCTGGATGGTTCTTACCGCACCTCGAACACTTCTCTCTATCACCCTGTTCGCCAATTCGATCGTAATCGTGTTGATTCTTGAAGGGTCCTCTTTGAGACGAAAATCCACTACTTGGAGCGAACCTCTTCTTGTTCCAGTTGTCCGTTGCTTTCTCAGATTCTGCCAAGCCCCTCTCGATCACTAGAGCCTTGTTGAGGACACCCTCGTACGTCTGAAGTTCAAACGACGCTACAGCATTCCTGATATCGCTCCGAAGTCCCTCTTCCAATCTCCTTGCTTTGTTGGTTTCATCTGAGATCAAAGTAGGCGCATACTTTGAAAGCTTCGCGAATTCTGCTTCATATTCGATGACAGTCTTCCTACCTTGCTCGAGCCGAATGAAGTCCCTCTCTTTCTGTAGACGAATGGTTCTAGGAAAGTACTTGTCTTCTAGCGCCTTCTTGAACTTTGCCCATGTATACGGTTCGGGTTCTTCTTCAGTGGTTGCATTCTCGTTCTTTCTCTTCTCCATGAGCCACCAGTCGTAAGTACTTCCTTGTAGTTGATACACCGCTAAGGTAACCTTTTGCTCCTCATTGCTGCCGAGAAGTCCGAAAGCTTTTTCCATCTCCTGTATCCACATCTCGACTATGGCCGGATCAGTTGCTCCATCGAAGGTTGGTGGGTTCAAACGCTTGAACTGAGAGACGATACTCTGCTGCCTTGGCTGCTGATTTACGAGCACACCGAGAGTTTCAGCTAGTTGATCAAAGACGTTTCCATCTTCATTGTTGTTGCCACCTCCATTGTTATTGCCACCCTGATCGCCCGGGTTTCCATTGTTGTTCTGATTGTTGTTCTCTCCGTCCATATTTTCTAAAATAAAATAATTCTTCTTACACTCAAATAATAAACTTAAAACGATATCTAAAGAGGTAAAACACAATTTTAAATCAAGTACTTAATTTATTCCAACAAAATCCAAATATCAAAATAAAACCAAATCATAGAGTTTCTTATAGCTAAGCATTCATAGTAGCTAAGGTCTTATTCAAAAACTATCTCTCACGCTCTCGTAACTAACAACATTGCAATAAAATCAAGCATAGAAGCGTTCTAGCTTCTTCTCCACGTCCTTCTGCGTCTTCTTGACCCATCTTCGCGTCTTCATAAAAATGCTCTTCATTGCCTTCTCTTGTCCTGGATGACACCACTTCCTCAATGACATTCCGCAGACCTTGTTGACGACCCTTTCCACCGTTGCTGTTCGGGCTTGCAACGTATCTAATGCGTCATTTATATTTTTATCATCGACAGCTATCCTTTCCTCGTAGAGCTCGATCAGCTTCCTCAAATATTGAATTTCGGCGTCTCTTGGATCTTCCTCTAAGGACTCATCAACGGCTTCATCGAGGTGAGGTCGGTTCACAGAATCGTCACTCTCGTAGCCATGCTCGCTAGGGTCCTCCTCGGTAATATAAGATACCTTCTTGCTAAACGAATAGTTTCCTGACATCTACAAAATTTCGAGATAACAAAATAATATTATATCATTAAACATAAGGTCAAGCTCACAGGTCAAAATTAATTCACTAATCCAAAGGTCAAATCCTATATGACAGTCTAAAGGATCGCGCCCTAGGGAATACACTAGTCTCATACCTAGTACAAACCTACAGGAACGCATCCTTGGGAATGCACTAGTCCCATACCTAGTACACTTCGAAGGAAAGCATGCTTTGATATCAACTGTAAAAGCCCGACTTTTCGGACTATTATTCTAAATACGAACCTTAAATAAAACTTAATTTATTTATTCGAAATGCAAATATTCCATAAAAGTCAAGCACAACAGTCAAACTTAACAATAATCCAAAATCACAAAAGCGGAGGCGCAACTCCAAAAACCAATATCCAATGTATATCAAATAATCAAATTTATTTCTTAACGAAACAATAAGTCTTTAAGCAAAATCTAAAAGCAGGAACACAAGTCCACATCCTTATTCTTACTTAGCTTCCACAATGAACCTGAAATATAGGGACATGGATGAGCTACACAGCTCAGCAAGTACAATTGACAAACAAATAGTCTTAAAATTCAATGGGCGGTTTTAAAATTCTATGACGTACTTAAAAATTTGCTACTCATTAAATTTGATTGTTTGTGGAACAATTACTTAAAAATGTGAATTTGAAATTCTTTTCATTTCAAGGCATTAGAAAATATATATCTCTGAAAATATAATTGAACGTGTATAATAAAAAAAGGGTTTTCCCCAGAAATACTCAATCTTCATTCCACTCCCAATGGGTGTTCGCGATTTGATTTGATCCGAATTCTTATTCTTTTCGAAATAAACCAATATAAACGGTTTTTAAAAATTCAAAACCAAACCAAACCAGTTAGATGTCAAGACCAAACCAAATCATAGAAGAACAGATTAGCTCGGTTCCGAGCCACCCTTTAAACTTCATAATATACTTTTTTTATTTTTGTTAAACTTACAATAAAATTATGATATAAATAAAGGTAACATAAAATTTAACACATATCAATATTATATTTAAATATATGTATTACTATATATTTAGCATCAGTTAGTTTACTTATTGCGTTCATATGATCTAATTGAATTCAAATAAATATGAAGTACATGAATTTAGCATAAAATTACAACATATTAACAATTAACTCAAAATTATATTTATAAAGTAATTTAATATTTTTATTATATACATGTATATATATTATAAATTATATTCTTAATTTATAATTATCTACTAAATTTTTTTAACGTATTATTAAATAACGGCTCGGTTTGGTTTACCCAGTTTTAATATACTAGAAACCATAACCAAATCATATATGTGTGAACGTTCCGGTTAATCGAATCATTAACAACGGTTTTTACGGTTTCAGTTTTGTTGGTTCAGATTGTTGTGGTCCGGTTTGGATTCACGGTTTGACGACTTTTTTGAACAAACTATTTTGCAAAAATACTATGATTTTTTAATATTTTGCAAAAATACAAACATATTTGCAAAAATACCAACTTTTTGAAAATATTTACAAAAATACGGCCAGCAACTTTTGCAACCATATCTGCAACTGCATCAACTAAAATCAACCACAAATGCAACTTATAAAAATTTAATAATTGAAATCATTTTTGGTTGCATAATAAGTTGCATAAGTTACTGCTCGACCTTGTTGATATATAAACATACAACTCAAATCCATTCAAAAATCACAAAGAAATTACCATTCAGATCACAAATTACACAAAAACAGTAAATACACATACACACATGTTCATAAATTCAATGCTTACTGATGAGACGATGACGAGAATTTTGAAGAGTCTCAACTAAGAAAGTATTGACAGTGGCATTGGATGAATCAACCGGTTTTCAATAAAATCTCTATGTATAAAAAATATATATAAAGTTATATATGATTGCTTTGGTTGCAAATCGTATTTTTGCAAATATTTTTAGGTAGCATCTGGTTACAGATCGTATATTTGCAAATTTTTTCAGAAAATGATAAAATTACAAATTTAACTTAGAAAAAGTCGTATTTTTGATAATTCCTCTAAAAATAAAAGGACAAGCAAATTGATATCATATATGTCTGAACACTAAAATGAGGATAATAATTTATTTGCAAAAAAATGAGGATAATTATTTTTAATGACGTCAAAAATAAGAGTTCAAAGAAAAAGGAGGAGAGTTAAAAAAGAGTATCCTCAGCCGGCCAAGATTATCTGTTATACCTGACCTGGCGGTAGTGCTGACGTGGTCCATCACAACAATGATTCATCACCAAATCTTAACCGTCCGATCACTTACACAATAAATTCTCCCCCTATATCTATTATCACACACAACGCATTTCATTTATGTACGCGTCGTCTTGTGATTGGCTGTTCGGCGCTTGAATCTCTCCCCCAGAAAATTAGAGATCGGAGACGGTTAGTTGAGTTCTCCTCAGACTTCTTAACCCCTACAGTCTCGCCGGAAAATTCAGTTATTTTGCCGGAAAAGTTGTAGAGATGGTGAATTCGATGGTAGAGAGAGCCACGAGTGACTTGCTTATTGGTCCTGATTGGGCGATGAACATCGAGATCTGTGATATTTGCAATCGCGATCCTGTGTATGTTTATATATTATGTTGATGATTTTTTTTAGTTGTGTACTGTTTGATTTGATTTGACTGTGTTTGTCTAGTCGTGGACTTGTTGATGTGTGAATTAGAGTATATGATTTTTGGATTTTAATTGAAGAATTGTGTGTTTGTAGAGGATCTGCTACCGAGATTAGTTAGTTTTTTCGATTTTAGATGTTGCGAAAAGTTGATGAAAGTTGATTGTGTAAGTAGTTGTGTTTGATGTTGGAGCATTTGTTGATAATATAGACAAGTAAGGTTTAGTTAGTCAATCGAGGAGGAACCATATCTATCGTGTTAAGTGTATGTTATTAGTACATTTTTTTGTTCTGTACAAGTGGATATCAATTTAATTTTGTTGAAACTCGAAAACTCTATTTTAGTATGAGGTACATGCTAGTTTTTTACTAGTTCCTTTTTTCTATAATATTATTGTTAGTTGTGGAAATAGTGGTAATGTGTTCTTAGATGATATGTATGCGGTTATATATATTTTTGTAATCCTAAATGCATATGTTTATGAAGGCAATGCCTCGGCCTTTCAATTCATTTGTAATAAGACTCTTGTTGACTTGTTTTTCACCTCAAAGACACTAATGTGGTTTAATAGTTTAATCTCCATGGGGTGTGATGATTCCCTTTTGCTCCGTTTGGTTGGGTGAAATGGAATGGAATGAGAAATTGTGAACAAAATTTAAGTAGATCAATGGAGGTAGGAGGGAAGAGTGAAAAAAACCAAGGGATGCAGTTTTTTTATGATGAGATTGTGAAATGGAGGATCATTTCTCAAGTTGACTGGTTTGAGTAAGGCCTACTTTAGATATATAAGAATGGAAGGGAGGAAGGAATGAAAATTATGAACATTTACCCATAAAATAGTATAAATTTCATTATGTTCCCTTCAGTTTCATTCGCCCCAACCAAACACAACATTTATGTTTCCGTTAGACTTCTTGCATTTCTTTTATAAAGTTTTGTGCAGAAGTAAGCCAAAATTTTTATATAAATTAACCAAAATTTTTTATTTTTTTATTAATTTTAATCGTTTAAATGTAGCAACTTATGCTGCTCAAAGCTAACTGATGAGAAGTTCAGTAGTGAAGATGATTACATGCTGATGTACACTTTTGCCATTAGAGTCATTTTTTTCGATTAATTATTATGTCCATGAATAATTGTACTGAAATACTGAAGAAGTTTCAGATGATACGACAACGTCCCTTGTTACTTCAAATAGTAACAAGTGAGCATTCTTTGGACATGTAGGAAGAGAAGTCACCTATACATTATATATACAAGAGATATCATGCATGTGTGTATGCCTTGTTCTTTCTCTCTCTGAGGGCAAGAAATAGAAGCTACTGTCATGCACTTTAAGTTTATCTTGTCATGATCTGTCATTGTGTGTGTAGTTGATGTAAATTATATTTAGCCAGTTCTGCTGGTACCTGTTGATAGTAGGTTTCGGATTTCTAGTTGTACAAACAATGTGCATGCCTGTTTCAGCTCAGTACCTACTATCCTTTATATTCTTATTGTGCCAAACTCCAACAAAGTGAGATCTGAATTATCCCTATATCGTGCAACAACTTGAATTCTACTTTTCGTTTTTGTACTGTGAAGTTCTAGTCTGTTTCAGTCTTTTCTATCAAGTTGTCATACACTGTAGTTATCAATGATATGTCCATTTGATTCTGTGTAATATGTACATATAGATAAAATTGGATCTTGATTATTAATTTTATTATTTTCATTTCAAAAAGGCAAGCAAAGGATGTTGTAAGAGGCATAAAAAGGCGTATCAATAGCAGAAATCCTAGAGTTCAACTTCTTGCCCTAACAGTAAGCTCATTTCTTTTTGGTGTTTTATATTTTGTTATCGGTATCATTTTCTTTCTTCTGAAATATAATGCAGCATTTTCTACTTAGCTTCAGTTAATTGGTTGAACTAATATATGAGTGAATAAATTGAATTGGGTGAGAAATTTGATATAAAGACTACTGAGAATTTGCTATAGATAGAGCTATGAAGTACTGAATTTATTTTGACATGCTAATTTTATTATGGACTTGACTAAGGTGTCGTTCACTCCATGTGTCATTTTTTAGCTGTTGGAAACTATTATTAAGAATTGCGGGGATATTGTCCACATGCATGTAGCTGAGAAAGACTTGCTTCATGAGATGGTTAAAATTGTGCGGAAGAAGGTATGTTAAATAGTAGAATGTCTTGTGGCTTACTTTGCTTGTGATATATTTTCTTGCAATACTGTTAACTTGTTTTGTGCTTTTTTTTTAATTGTAGCCTGATTTTCATGTCAAAGAAAAGATATTGGTTCTGATAGATACTTGGCAAGAAGTTTTTGGAGGAGCAAGAGCAAGATATCCACAATACTATGCAGCATACCAAGAGTTGTTGGTGAGTTATAAAAGATCTCCCGAAGTTCTTCTCCGTCTCTCTCAGAAAATTAATAACGAATGTTGATGTGAATTAGGTGTTCTTGTTATCTTTGTTTATGCATTCCTATTATATTCCTTTTGCACATTCTTTAAATTTTTTCTTCATTTCATGTATTCTACAGCGCATGGGGGCAGTATTCCCTCAGAGATCTGAGAATGCACCAGTTTTTACACCTCCTCAAACACAACCTCTCTCGTCATATCCACAAAGCCTGCGTAATTCAGAACCTGGACCAGAAGCTGCTGAGTCTTCCGCAGAGCCTGAGTTTCCAACATTGAGGTACACTGACATGCTCGACTTTTTCTTGAATTCGCAAAGACAAATGCTAGCAAGCTGTTCTGCATATTTTTCTTAACACAAGACCGAAATTAATCTAGATAGTAAATTGAGGACAGTGGTAAGGATTACCCACCCTTATTGATAAGCTTAATCTTTTTTGCTGATCTATCAATTATTTTTGTTCAATTTTTTTTTCTAGTTTGACCGAAATTCAGAATGCACGTGGTATTATGGATGTTCTTTCAGAAATGTTGAGTGCGATAGGTCCAGAGAACAAGGAGGTAAATTAACAGCAGTATATAGTTCAATATGTTATTTTTGTGTGATTTCCATCAATTTTTAGTGGCGTGGCTTTGTGGGAAGACTTGTGCTTTACAATATCAGAAATAAGGGTGTAAATTCTGGTTTACCTCGCTTTTATCCATCATGTCTCCAATAAACTTTTTTTTAAATCACTAGTGTGGCTTATTGCACATTCTAATTCTTCTCTATAAATTTTGTTGGATAACAGGGACTAAAACAAGAGGTCATTGTTGACTTGGTTGAGCAGTGTCGAACATACAAACAAAGAGTGGTACACCTTGTTAACTCGACTTCGTAAGGCCTTGATTTACTTTTTTCATCACCTATTTTGTGCATTTTCCTTCTATCCTGTTATTTCAATTATTTGTGCGGAAGGAAGACAGTTTATTTTAATCGTTCAAGCTAGAAGGCAGTTTAAAGTAAAGTAGGGGTGCCCTCTTGACAAAATTATCAGCATGTCTATAAATAAATCTGTGACTCAATTTGTTTTCCATAGTAGAGTATGAAGTGGTGTTAAAAACTTTTTTCAGTAGTCCTCCGTTATTGTGTATGTGTTTTTAAATGCTGACTCTATCTGTATGGTGCCTAAGGAAGGGGTTGTTCCAAACCCATTTTGATTTTTTGTAATGCAGTTTGCAACTTTTGACATTTTTGGTATCGTAAAATTTATTGTAAAGCCAATCAACTAAAGAAAATTGAGCTGAAAAGATTGGTTAGTTATTAGCGAATGGGCTTATTCATCTGTGCTACGGACGCGTGGGAGACATTAGTTTCTTGTGTAGTGATAGTTTGTTTTCTTTGGCTAGGCCATTATTTCAGCGCATAAAATTTGCATAACAGTTCAGGGGAGTCGAAGAAGAGACTCTAGTCAGAGTGGGCAATCGATCAAAAAGACACCCAATTATAAAATCATCCACAGTGGATGAGTGATCCACCCATTCTTCATCCACATAGTGTTAATCACTGTTCTGATATTCTTATTATTATTATCCAACTTATATAAGTAATACCCAGATTCATGTTATTCTCATCCAACTTGAACAAGTCAATATTTAGTTATATACTGGTAGCACTACTCTGATTGATGGCAATTATTGTGTGTAAAAGCTTCCAGGTTTACTCTTCTCACTATCAAACTTTTTCACTACAAAAGTTGTATTAGCCCTTTCTCTCCTATGTTTTAG
Organism: Heracleum sosnowskyi; assembly: GCA_030848705.1. Lineage (NCBI taxonomy): Eukaryota > Viridiplantae > Streptophyta > Magnoliopsida > Apiales > Apiaceae > Heracleum > Heracleum sosnowskyi. The sequence goes on from CM061242.1 coordinate 89,212,295, forward strand.
AAATGGGCTTAAGTTGTTGGGTGTTGGTCCTTTATAGCAGAATTTGGAATAAAATGGGCCAAAATGGCACAATATGAAAAATGGCCCAAAATGTCACTTTAAAACGCATTTTCCTGTTGCGTTAATTTGCGTTACTTTATTATTAACAAAAAGATTAAAAAGATATAACTTTATTTAATAACTTTATTATTAATAATAACACAGAAGAGCAGTTTTATTTAAATTAATAACGCAAGACGATTTAACGTTACAATGTGCTAAAAAGGACCATTATTTTGAGTTGTGTTATTTGGGGCATTTTAACTCAAAATTGTGCCAAATGGGGCCTTTTCTCTAAGTTGTTCAAGTTTGGTCATAGTCGTATATTTCCACTTGATTTTTCCTAAATGTTATGTACTTATGTCATAAATCCCTTAACCTTATTTAAGAGAAGGCTGATTCCACCTGATAGTTAGTACTATCCTTTTGTGAAACTTCTAATACAGTATCATCCCAGAGCCTTTTCATTAGAATATTTTAATCTTTTGCTCTCAACTGCTGGTTGAACATCAATACATCATACAGAAATATATATGTTGACGTTTCTGCAGTACTCCTGGTCAGGTTCTCATTAGTTAGTGGGCTTTGACTATCAAACTTCATCATCTGCCTGTTCTTCCCTTTTATTTTGGCAAAGTCTGGCCACTCATATGCACAACAAGATTTCATTGTGCATTAGACCCAACTTGTACATCAAGATTTGATAGCTTTGCTTCACTCCTTGGTCTAAAAGTGTTTTTAAATTTTATGCTGCATTATTTCAAATAAAGCATTTGATTCTTATTCTTTCTGTATCCAGACTAAATCCTTCACGTTAGAGGTTTATCGTTAGGTCTCTCCAACAAGTCTTGATGTACCAAATTCGTGATATAGCAAAAGCATGAGATCAAGATGTACACATGACTATAGTAGAACTGTACTCTTAAAGCATACAAGTGATTTGAATGACTATAATTTATGAAGGATGTTGTCTGTCACTGTTTAACTGAGATGTAAGAAGAGAGAATGGTAGAAGTTTGTGTCGCTCTCTGTAATAAGATAGATATAAAATATTTTGAGCAAAAGGAAGCTTATTTTTGAAATTTTAGTCCTCATTTCATAAGAATTCCCATACAAAATCATGTACTTGGCAATAAAGGGGAGATCATGATGAAGAAAGTCCTAAGATGTAAATTTTCCGTTTACTAAGTCCCTGTTGTTTGATCTAGAGATTTACAGCAACAGAGTGAAAGTTTTGTGCAATATGGTTGAATATAAACCTCACACTAAAATTATAATTTTGCAGGGATGAATCTCTGCTTTGTCAGGGGTTAGCACTGAATGATGACCTGCAACGGTTGTTGATAAAGCATGAAGATCTTGCTTCAGGAGATTTAACGGAAAACACTAAGCCTGAATTAACACGAGCGATTGTGCCAGTGGATGCTCCTCTAATTGATACAGGCGACAGCAAACTGAATAATGGAGGGTATTATATTTTTGTAATGTTTGCTTTTGGCATTTGCAAATAACATATATTTCTTGACTTGAAAGTCCAGGGCACAATGTTTATGTTATCACTTTACTACCCTTTCTTGGTGTTGCCCATTTTTGTTAAATCCAAATATCTAAATAGTTACCATGTTAATCAGTTTTTGTTGATGTTAACTGATCTCCTTATTGGTTCAATACTTGTGTGCATATGTTGTATTAGTTTTAAGTTTTAACATTTTATTGTAGTTGCCATATTATTTTTCTTTTTTTTAATCCAAGTATTTTTATTGCGATTTCGCATAGTTTTGTCAAAACAAATTATATATTGATATGCCGATTGACTTGGCAGATCCACCTCGAGCGCTGCTGCTGGGAAGCAGCCACTGCAGTCTGCTGCTGCAAACAATGGTACACCAAGCATATCTGCTAATTCCAATACAAAAATTGTGGACCTTTTGAGCGGAGATGATGACTTCAGCTTAGCAATTGTTCCAGTTGGGGAGCCTCAGTCAACCGCTCCTGTATCTCACCAGAATGCCCTAGCTCTTGTTGATATGTTTCCACAAAGTAATGCATCAACACCACCTACATATCCTTCAACACCCCAATTGCAACAGCCCCAGAATTTTCAACCTTCACAATCTTCATTTTATTCTAATGGAAGTATCCCCAGTAATGCACCACCACAATACGGGCAGTCCCCCTACGCTCAAGACAGGAATACTGTCTGGAATGGCCAGATCCCCCAACAGCAGCAGCAACAGCAGCAGCCACCTTCACCAGTATATGGTTAGTACAATACTGTTAATCTACTCTACATTCTGTTAATGTCCACAATTAGTAACCACCAGGTTTTCTCCTGACCCACCGGAAAAGGTCATCTGGTTTGGTAGTTGTGAATTGTGCTTATTGTGAGAATGTAGATATAGAGAGGATAGTGCTGTTATGCTACATTATTTGAAACTTTTACACTTTGCTTTTCCACAGGTTCTCAAACTGTTAGTTCATTACCGCCACCACCTTGGGAAGCTCCTCCAGAAGCAGGTAATACCCCCCCAAGTGTAAATCCGTACCAGCAGCCGATGCAATCTTCTGCGGCAGGGGTTGCACATTCCCAGCCAATGCCAGGTAACGTAAATCCTCAAGTCTATCAGCCTATGGGAAATAACCAGGCAACAGGCATGTATCCTCAGCCAGTCAATGGAGGGAATCTTTCAGGATTTAATAATCAGAATATGATGCCCAATCAAATGGGAGGGTTTTATCCTCATCAACAGATTCAAGGAGGTCAATTGATGGCCATGCATCCCCAGCAGATGCAGTATGGACAAATGGGTTATCTGCAACCTCAGCAAATGTATAACAATCAGATGCCAGGGTATGGCCAACCAACAGGCTATGGATACGGGTACGGCCAACAACAAAACAATCAGTTCCTTGAACAGAGAATGTCGGGTTTATCTGTAAGGGATAATGGAGCCTTGAGTAATTCAGCTTATCAGACTACTTCATCATACGTACCATCTGGAAAGCCTTCAAAGCCAGAGGATAAGTTGTTTGGGGACCTAGTAGACATTACAAAATTCAAGCCTGCAAAAACCTAGTAGACGTTATAAATTCAAGCTTGTGAAAACTACTCCCCGTAGAGCTGGAACCATGTGAGGATTGCGACTGGTTTTGTACATTTTACCTTATTTTTATTTGCCAACTTTTTCAAGGTTCTTTATCTTTCTTTTCAGTTTTATTGTTTTTCGAGAATAATATATACTTACACATTCCATATTGGATTATTGCTGGGCAGGTTTTGCTTATGGATGCATGTACATTCTTATTAGAGATTGTTATCTCATTTCTCGTTATTTTAAGAACAGTTATGTGATAGAATTGAATACGAGTTCCAATCCATCTTTTATTGTTTTTGAGTTGTAACATCTCATCCTTAAAATTTAGTCTCCTTTTGCATGCTTGGATGTTTTTTCTACTTGTATTTTAAATATTTGTGGTCTAAACTTTTTTGTTCTATGCTTTATGCTACAATACATCGAATCAGGGTGTCCGGAAGCTATTTGTAATTCACTGCTATATGAAAACGAATTTATGGACAAGAGAATGAAGTTAAACTGTGAAACGAAGAAATTAAACAAAGTAATTTGTTTATACATTAAATTGATAAGAATAAGAATAGCTATTATACTAATTTTGTAATATTTTGAATAGCTAGCAAAGTATTATATTTGTTTTTCAAACAAATTTAGAATAGCTCTTTTTAATACCTCCATCCAGTAATTTCTTACGTGAAATTGAGGTGGTGGCTGAGGTTATTTATTTATTAACTGGTTAGATATAAAACAAAACATAATGACCAAACAGTTACCTGAAAAATTGTACTCATCTTCCAGAAATTTTTACCTTGATTTTACCTTCCCCAGGTAGGAAGGATAAAATTGAAAAGGGTAAAAAGCCATTAACTTGAATTATTGTAATTATCTTTCAGAAATTTTTACCTTCCCCAGGTGGAGGAAGGATAAAATTGAAGAGGGTAAAAAGAAAGATGGTGCATGTACTGGTGGAAAGAGCCACGAGTGACTATCTCATTGGTCCAGATTGGGCCTTGAACGTCCACATCAGTGAATTCTGCAATCGTGATCTCGTGTACGTCTTTGAATACATGCATGTGTGTGTACATACATTAATCCGTGATTGTATTGTTTGTGTTTTTTCTGCATTTTGAACCCACCATTTTTCCTTTCAAATTTTTGTTTCTTGCTCACGACATGTTTGTTTGCATGCATTTCAGTTTTTAGATATAATAAAGTTCAGATTAGCTATACAATTCTTGCTTCTTATTGGTAATTACAACGAGGGATTGATCATAGAATAAACCTAGTATTCCGGATGTTCTTCAATCAAGAAATGACAGAAGATTTCCTTTACAGTGCTGATAGAGCACTTCCTTTATATGTTCATACATAGGTCCTTCTATACCGAGTGCTTGCAAGGACGAGTCCTGGTATCTTCAGATTTCAAGGGCTGATTGGTGGCATCCGCTGTACTGCTAAGGCCTAAAATGTATTGTGTGGTCGCAAAGTTGAGTCCGGGTATCCCCAAAATTCTTTGTTGTTAATGCCAAGACCGGTCTTCATTCTAAAGATGGGTCAGGTCAGTTGGACATTCAGGTTAAGCTTAAGGGTTTCCGGTGTTCCACTCATCAATCCCAAAATTAAGGCTTTCATCCCAAGATGGGAGTGAGGGGGTGTGTCAAATATCAATAATGTCAAGTCACTGCAAGAATAACTACTATAATTGTAGGCACCTTGTCACCTAATACTATTCTAGCAGTAAGTATTATAGGCAGTAAAATATCAGTTTTGTTCTATGAATATTGAATAGAGGCTAGGTCTCATTGTGATACATGGAGCAGTTAAATATAAGTTCCGCTACCCCTTTTTAATATCTTTCACTGATGTCTCTCTTATCATGACACACAATATTCATTTGTTGTGACACTAACTCATTCCTTGCCCGCCATATTGCCCAACTATTTGTACGAATAGTTGGCTACCAATGCTGCTTCATTTTACTCGGTCTTTCAAATGTGTTTACATACAAAGAAATAAAGCTATCCCCTATAATTGTTGTTCCGCAATCCCTAGTATCCCCCAACATCAATATACAGCGAAAGAGCGTGTAATCATACTGTGAAAGATGGTTTCTTCACTGGTATTTTACACAGGGAAAACACTCTGCATAGAGACACACTTTTGCACAAGTTGGGTCACCGGGGGACAACACTGAAGCAGCTCTCCAAACCAGATTTTTAACTTTGGGAGGTACCTTTAGATTCCATAGGCTCCTCCAGAAATCAGAACCATCATCCTATGAACTTGAATGAAGTTGTACACCCTTTGTGTTGAATGAACTCCAGAGAGCACTTTGTGTATTGAAGCATATCATAATAGTACAAGTACTGAACCAAAATGCCAAAATTGGTTTGTGCATTAAGGTTATTCGAATATTGTATCTCAACCCAATTGTCATCAAAATTACCAATCAAGCCTATCTAATTACTGAACTTTTTGTTCAGCACTACAGCCCCTTTACCTGTTTTGGTTCAATCTATCTATTTTGAATATGGATTAATGACCTTTTAGCCCCTGTGTGTTTTAAAGTTGTACATTTTAGTCCATGAGGTACTGAAATAATATCTTTCGATCCTTATACCGGTTCAGAATAAAAAACCGGTATAATTCGGATGAGCAAAACAAGCTAAATCCATGTTTTAAAGACTGTTTTAAAGATGACAACCATCCAAACCAATAACCTTCCTGGAACCAAGCTTAAATCCATGTTTTAAAGACTGTTTTGCCCATCCGAGTTATACCGGTTTTTTATTCTGAACCTGTATAAGGGTCGAAAGGTATGATTTCAGTACCTCAGGGGCTAAAATGTACAACTTTAAAACACATGGACTGATGGGTATATGGTAATAAACCTTTAGGACTAAAATGTCATTTAAGCTTTTGAATATTTTAGTTCAACTTGGACTTTTTAAACCTTTATAGTCAAGTTCTTATCAAATGAATATGACCTAATCAAAATAAAGTCCATAGTATAATGGAAATTTTGACCGGATATTCTGTTAATATACAACTAGTTGATTAATTTGTTTACATTACTTGTAAGGAAAATCTCAAATCATACATCATAAAATTCCTTTCCTAGTTGAAGTAGAAGTTTCTTCATCCATGCTGCCTCTAAGTTGAAGAGAGAGTATAAAGTTGCTCAAGGTATTTTACCTTCATTGCTATTGTCATGAATCGTTCCTTGTATCCTTGGATAACTAACAAATACAACGATAACCTCAACTTGTTTTAAGGTACCACAATTTTATTTTGAATTTATATTTTTTCACTCAAATAAGCAAGCTTTCTTGTTTATTGTTAAACACACTTCAAATCCATATATTTATTTGGAAGTTAAATTTGTTATATGTTAATTCCAAACAAATTTAAAATGTTACTGTTATTTTCCAACGGACAACGAAGACACTTACATGTTAATTCGAAATAAATTTAAAATGTTACTACTATTTGTCATGTATTATCACGTGTTAGTTTTTCTTTTGTTTTATTAATATATCTATTCCTGATCTGTTTTTTGTTTTGCAGGGAAGCAAAGCATGTCGTGAGAGGCATAAGAAGGCGTCTCGGTAGCAGGACTCCCAAAGTTCAGTTTCTTGCCTTATCGGTAAGTTTCAGGTTATCTTTTTTCTGTTTGAATTTGTCTATGACTGACATGCTAAAATTTTCGACATATTTGATTAAAAAGTCTTCAGTGCCTATAAACCATGAAAGGGTCATTAACCATTTAGTTTTGGCCAAAATAATATCTCATTGCGGATTTACTTAATGTTACGCTCTCTACGTATCATTTGTAGCTCTTGGAAACACTCATGGTAAACTGTGGGGACTTTGTCCACATGCAAGTCATTGAGAAAGGCGTGCTGCATAAGATGTTGAAAATTGTGCGGAAAAAGGTAACAATACTAGTTCTAGATTATGTCTTGTGGCTTCCTTCTTCCATGAAGCTTACATTCTGCACTAGTATTTATAATATATCTATCAGTAATAATCAGCAAGTTTAAGTAGTTACAAGAGTCATGTCTCAATAGTTCAAAATAGTCATGTCAAAGGTAGCCAATGTCGAGTCTCTACTAATACTGCGCTTGTACTAGTTTCTCATTATGCTGAGATCAGAAAATGGATCATTTCTTGAAGTACCAATTTTTTGTATCTCGAGAATGTCTTCTCCTGCAATCAATCTCTCGTCTCCTTTCTTTCTATATAAAATCTGCTATTTCTCTTCTATATCTATGATCTATCTGTATCTCTCTCCTGTCTCATCTCTATCTCGGTGTAATATAACTACTTTCTCTATCCTAAATAACTTGTGATTCCTGACACTTTTGTTCTTCTCTCTTGAAATACGATTTTGATATGTTTTCCCCCTTTACTGCAGCCTGACTATCACGTCCGAGAAAAGATATTAATTCTAATAGATACTTGGCAAGAAGCTTTTGGAGGACCAACATCTAGATATCCAGAATACTTCGCAGCTTATGAGGAAATGCTGGTATGTTATATAAGAGTGTTGTTTAATATCGATATAATTTTAAGAATAAACTTCTATACATCAGTTAATAGTCCTTCACACGAAGGATATTAGATTCATTTCCCTTTCTAGGAAGAAGTCTTACTTCATTTATAAAAAGTCAACAGAAATTGGACGGCAAGTAAATATATGACATGTTCGTTGAGGATAGATGGATGTAACATTATAACAATACTGCACACAATTTAGCAAACAAAAGTAAAAAATACTGCAGACATGCCTTAACGCTAATTAACAAGGGATGCTACTTGATGGCCTGATACAATAAACAACTGGATTTGAAACTCTATAGAACTAAACATGACAATTAGTTATATTTTTAATGTTTCTCAACACTGCTTATGAGTTATCAGAGACGATCTCTCAATCATTTTCTGTCACTGCATGAAATTTAAATTACACGTGAGAAATAAATCTGAGAAGCAGTGTACACTTTTTAGAAACACAAGTCTTCCCTGGTACAAAGTTGAATCTATGGCTCTTTGGAAAGAGTGTGATCAATATAGATTTCTTTTAGCAACTTGATATGAAGCAATAGCAGCTTACAAGAATTTTATAAGTCGATGTGTTGTAAATTTCTAGGTGGGTTAATATTGGAGTACTATCTGTCATAAGCATGACTTTATGGTTATATTCCTCTTTTGTTCGGAAGGGAAGCTAATCCATGATCTACCAAGAATAAATGTAAGCGAGCTATAGATCACACCTTTTCTGCTTGCACAGCCCTGATATATACCCATCTTCTAAAATCTGGACTGTCTTTAACTCTCCAGAGTTCTCAAACACCGTCCTCTGAAGAGAAAGATACCAGTCTATGTGTATGGTAGTAAATTCACAATGGGGTGGCCATTTTGTTTAGCACTACTTTTATGTATAGCACCTCAGTCTTTTCATACAGTGCATACATGCTATAGTCTCTAGTCTATACATTGTAAAGAAAAAGCATATTGAGCAAAATAACTACTTGCAAACTTTTCTATACCACCTTACTATAAGCACACAGGTTGAGGCTGCTGGTTCTAAAGGCATTATGAAATTTCAAATGTCACACATCAAAACATTAGAGGAATATAGCACTGATTAAACTAAAGTTATATTTTAAACAGAGGAAAAAGCCATTTATTGAAAGATATAGTTTTTGGTTTTTCACATTCATCTGTAAGAATCATTTGATGGCAGGAACTGAAAACTTTGTGCTTGTTTGCAAAAAACTATTTTCTCGTGCGTGCGAGTGTATAAAAATGTAATACATAAATGTTTACAATTTTTAATGGGCTTGTTTTTCCATAATTTAAGAAGGTGAAGTAAAGAATAAGGAAAATGTACTATGCTCAGGTGTCATGGTTTTCTCTAATTGAACATAGCTTGTCAATTGTCAGTTTAAGTTCTTCATTTTTTAAAAAATATGTGACTATTCATTTGCTTTATATTTTGTGTTTCAGTATCTGGGGTTAGTATTCCCTAGGAGATTCGATGGTCCTGTTTTTACACCACAAGTTCAACCTAATCTATCACATCCACTAACTATAAGAAGTCAAGCAGTCAGAAAAGAAGAGGCCGAGTCTTCTGCTGAGCCCGACTTTCCAACATTGAGGTTCACTGCTCTGCTCTTATGTGTATTCTTGAATTTACAGATATAGTAGACCTTTTAGTTGAAGTACCTAGGTTTTTAATTTTGTGTTTTTTTAGTTAGTATTGCTTCATACTTTTCTCAGAAGATTGTATGCGTAAGACTGCGCTAACATCAATGGTACACTAGTGTTAATAATTTCCTGAATAAACTGTTTGTTGAGAAACAGTTTTGAGTATTTTTTGAAATATTATCCGATTTTCCAAAATTTGTTTCGAGTATTATTCGATATATATGCAAAAAAATTTAAACTGTCACTACTCATTTATTAGTTTAGATTCATTTCTGGCTTAACATCCTTCTAATTTTTTAATTGCATGGTTACTCCTTCAGTATATTAAGTCTAGGCAGTGGTTTCTGGCATCAACCTTTTGTTCTTGATAATTAGTTAATGTACACAGCTGCCTACAAACTGGTCTCACTGTTGCTAAGTTTAATCATCAACACTATTTGTTCTAGCTTGACAGAAATTCAGAATGCAAGGGGTATTATGGACGTCCTGGCTGAAATGTTGAGTGCAATAAGTCCTGAGCACAAGGAGGTGAGTGTTGTATCAGATGTTTCCTTCATGTTTTGTGCTGTGAGAAGGCATTAAAGTTGCCTATAGGCGGAACTATTTTGTATACAAGCTTTTTGCTGACAACACTGCATGTAATAATTGGATTGTATTCTGGCTTAAATGATGAATATATGTGTGTTTTCATATATCACGGCACCTGTAGTATTTTTACTTCTCAAGATTTCAACAACTTACTGATATTTTGTGCAATCTATTGGATGTCATGTAACAGAAACTTAAAGAAGAGGTTATAGTTGATTTGGTTAAGCAGTGCCGCACATACAAGCAAAGAGTGGTACATCTTGTTAACTCAACTTCGTAAGGCCTTGCTTACTTTCTTGTCACTTGCTGCATTTTTCAAATAGATTACGCTGTTTTTCTGAACTCACTAGTATTTTTGCCAGCAAGGTATTTTTATATAAATTTTAAGCTATACTATTAAATCACTAAGAAAAACAATTGTAAAAAGTTCCTAATGATGAAGAAGCACATTTAATTTAGGATGTCCCAAGAAAGTTGGCATTTAAATTGGCATGGAAGGAGTAAAAAAATCTACTGAGGGTTTGCCCTTGTAAGGTGTTTTTGGTAAAAACATTTAGGCAACCACAAGTATAATTGGTCGCTAGCGAATCATTTCCAAGATAAGAATGATTTATGAATGAAATTATACTAGGTTCTTCTATAGACATGGAAACAGTAGAATAAGGATGAGATGGATGTTTGTGTTTCCTTAATTTTCCAAAATAAGCAACTTAACATACTTTTTTCTGGAAATAAGTACTCATTTCTTAAAAATATAATAAGTCAAATGGGCACAAAGTTCATAGATTTCAGTAAGTATGTAGTAAGTAGTAGTAGTACTGTTGCTACTGCCAATACCACTAGAACGACCACCACCACCGGTACTACTACAAGTATGAACACCACCACCACCACTACTGAGATGCTATTATATGTTCTTAAACATATTAGCATTGTTGTGAGAGACGAAAGAAATTATTTAATGTTTTTAGTTATAATTTGTTTTTCATTGTTGCTGTTAATGCTCTGAACTTATGGGTTGTGGTGATTATTGCAGGGATGAGTCACTACTATGTCAGGGGTTAGCACTGAATGATGACTTGCAGCGATTGCTCGCTAAGCATGAAGAACTTTGGGATGGAAATTCAGATGCAGGAGCTGTGGGTGCTCCTCTAATTGACACAGGAGATGCCAATGATGCGGGGTACATGTTTTGTACTGATATCACTTGCAATCAAATACTCTTATATAATTAAGTATTTCATTCTTATTTGCACTGGAAGCAAGCTGTTCAGTTTAACTATGTTTTCACGTTATTTTAGACCTTCTGGATATAAACAACGAAATTTCATTTTTGATGTCCCTTTACTTGAAGTTTTACATGTGATATATTAAGTTCAACTGATAGGTTCTTGGAAAAAGACTTCTAACTCATCCTAACATAGTTGTTATATCTATACCCTCTTCCAGAATTGTTGCTGAAAATAGATTACCAGAAGCATCAGGTAGTGCCGATCCTTTAATTGACCTTTTGAGCGGAGACTTCGGCTCATCACAGGCTGAGGATTCACTAGCTATTGTTCAAGTTGAGGAATCTCAGTCGAATGATGCTGCACCTCAGCAGAATGCCCTAGCACTTGTTGACATGTTTTCAGAAAATAACGCTTCAGCATTGCAGCAGCCTCAGAATAATCAGATTCCAGAAGAGCAGCAGCAACTGCCTTTACAGGTTAATGGTTAGTACAACATACATCCACATTATATTCTACTAGATTTAGGCAATCAACAGTCAACATCTTTTTCCCTGACATGTAAGCTTAGTTGACTTGGTACTTTTGAAGTGCTTAATCGTTAGGAACATAGATTTGGATGACTGAGTTATGCTGCATTTTAATTTACAATTTTAACGTGTCCGGTGGTTTGACAGGTAGTACTGCCTCGTTTCCTCGACCACCATGGGAAGAACAGCCAGAAGCAGATAATAGCTCACTGGATGACGGCGCCTACCAACAACCAATGCAAATCCCTCAGGTGGGATTTGTACATGGTAGCATACACCCTGAAGGATATCAACACATGGAAAATGGCCAGGCAATTAATGAGTATATTCAACCTACCACACAAGGCCATCTTTCAGCTACTAGTAACATGGGAGAGGTGTCTATGCATCGAAATCAGAGGAGTCAATCGATGGGTATACACCCACATCAAATGCAGTATGCGCAAATGGCTTATATGTATCCTCAACAAATGTATGGCAACCAAATGGCTGGGTATGCCTATGGCTATGCCCAATATCAAAACAATCAGTACCTTGATCAGAGTATGTCCGGATTATACGTAAATGATGGAGTCTCAAATAGTTCAGCTTCTCAACCTACTCAGTCATATGTACCATCAGGAAAGCCTACAAAGCCAGAAGATAGGCTTTTTGGTGACCTTGTAGATATTAAAAAGTTCAAGCCAACTAATAGCACTCATGCTAAAACTGAAAGCATGTGAAAGGGGGGGACTGGTTTCACAATTTACCTTGCAAACTTCTGTTCAGAATTTTTGTTTTGATAACACATGCTGTATTCATATGTACATTGTAGAGGACCATTTAACTCTTTCATTATTTTATTGGAATATTGTTTGAGTTGAATGTATGGAAATCAGAAGTGCTAAACGATTTTTTGGCAATGATAGACAAATGTATGCGAATTATCAAAGCAGATGAATGTTTGTCAAGAACTCAGGATGTGTACAGGTATGTTCCTCTTTTTGATCCCTTCCTATAAATTTTTTACTTCTAATTTTCAAATCATATAACGCACCTCTTCCCACTTTTATACCATTGCCCGAATTTGCGTAGTTTTTTTAATTTGAAATTGCAAGTGCTGAAGTTTGTGTAAGCAGTGCGTATTTCCATAATCAAATGAAGTGTCAAAAGGCTACAAAAGAAGAACTGGGGATTATAATGGTGACACCAGCCATGAGGCGTCACTAAATGTTGAAAGGCAAGTGCAAAGAAAAATTATGTGACAGTCAACGCCACCAGTTTGGATGGATCATTTAGTCACTCCATTCTCCAGTTTTGCTCGCTGCAGCTGCATCCCAAAATGCTAGTCAAAATTTCTATTGCTTCTTAGCTTCCATCATCCCTTGAACAGATTATTTGTTCTTTCATCAAACAGTCAAGCATCCACATAAGGTGGAAGTCATGCGACAACTTTACCTCCAAATAGAAATACAATCCAAAGCAAATGGATTTTTAAATGGAGACTTGGAAGAAAGAATTATATGACATTATCTTGAAGATATAATGGACATGGAAGTCGAATCTCAATACATGAAATATGCAGTGTTCTAAAAGTCGGCGATTAATCGCTAGACGGCGGGCCACCAAACTGATTAAGTGAAAATCGGTCAATTAATCGTTTTTTCAGAAAAACGGTCAAAAATCGGCTGAATCGGTCAAAAATCGGGCTAATTATAAAAAAATATTTCAAATTAAAAAAATAATTAGAAATTTAAAATGTAGAAACTTGATTAAATGATAGGAAAAAAACATTATTTTGTACATGTAATTATAATTTTAGCTGCCTAAATCGTAAATCATATATATAATAAATTTAATAATATTAATCGGAATGATTAATCAGAATGATTAATCGGAATGATTAATCGGGTAATTAATCGGAATAAATTTAATAATATTTTTTATATTCATATATATAATTGTTTCGTTATTTCAACTAAACATATGTTATTATCATATATTTATGCAAATATGTTAAAAATATTATATAATTGTAATAAATAAAATTTTGAAGGTTTAACTTTTTAATTAGAGATCAATTTAAGAGAAAAAATTAAGAGAATTTACGATTTAGGCATCTAAAATTATAATTACATGTACAAAAATAATGTTTTTTCCTATTATTTAATCAAGTTTCTACCTTTTAAATTTCTATTTTTTTTAATTTTAACTATTTATTATTATTTTTTAATAATTAGCCCGATTAATCCGATTTTTGACCGATTCAGCCGATTTTTGACCATTTTTCTGAAAAAACGATTAATTGACCGATTTTCGCTTAATCAGTTCGGTGGCCCGCCGTCTAGCGATTAATCCCGATTAATCGCCGACTTTTAGAACACTGTTCATATGTAATTGCTTATATATTTTCTAAATATGCAATACTATAAATAATATATATAAACCCGATACTAATTATATTCGTGTTTTTTCATGTTCGTGTACTTTCGTGTTTTTGTACCAAATTTTTGCACCCAAACACTAATTATCCGTGTTCGTGTCGTGTACACGTGTCATATACCAAATTGCCGGGTCTAGGTTTCAGGCTCACATATTTTAAGAAAAGAGACATAATTTTACCTGTATTATTCATCAATATTACATTTACTAAGAAGTGTTTTACTTGACTAGCATATAACATTATGTATGACAATTTTCATCAGCATCGTATCAGAACTACAAGGTGCTTATTTATTGCATATCTACCTTAATGATGAACATGTTAAAGATATGAAATATAACCAGAGTAAACCTATGGTACCTATGTTCTAAGTTGACGATCAATCTCAGAGAACAAATCTTGCATGAAGCATCTTCGCTTCTGACCAGTTTCAAGTGATAAAAGTCCTGCGGCATGGACCATATCGTAGGTCCTTGGGTAAGTTGGAAATGCTTCACACCTATAACAGAAATGGTTGCAAGGTTTAAATCACTTCACTAAGAAAAGAAAAACAACTATAATAATTTATTAATGTATGTCATAGTATTTTCTTTTCTTTAAGTTCTACTTACTATGCATCCCACTAGGTTTTTCAGCATTGTAAAATTTTCACAACTTCTCAAGGAATCAAGAGAAGAAGGGCGATCTTAATGTCAGCATAAGGATTTTGACTGCATCAATTTGACCTCTAATACAAATTCCCCCCTCCCAAACCAAAAGTGAAAGAAACCTGTGACAGATCAGCAAATAAATTAAATTTTGAGCACCACCAGGAATTCAATCAAGTAGAGAGCTTGACTTCTAGGTCAAGGATAAGCAGAGGTTTCCTAAGCAATCCACAAGTACAAATGATTAATAAACAAGAATCATTTATCTTGCAAAGGTGTTCCATTAAAAAAAAAATCTGAATCAAGTCATCAAGGGCTAATAAATTTACAGCATCTGATGTATATTCAGTTTCAATTTACTAAACGTTATATTTCAAGTTGGACACAATTAACATTTATCGGATAGTTTCCACACACACAAAGGATGAGATCAATTAAATTACCCAAAAAAAGCAAACAATATAAACTGGCACAAGGTATACAGAGTATAACTTAAACTTACCAGTCATGCAGTACGCCAACAAATCCTCTATCAAGGATTAGAGGAAGGTAGTTGGGCCTAGTTGTTGGCACTACATTCATGACCCAAACAGATTTTCCAGCTTCCAACAGAGCAGATTTAAAACCACCAAAGCGGGCATTCATGTCTAGAACATTCCTCACCATGTTATACGGTGGAGAAGGATCTTCGTCACCAGGTCTCTTGGGGTGATCTGAAAATATCTGGGGTGAAAGTAGAGACCAAAAAGTTTTGACTGCAGACCAATTTAGGGTATCCTCAGCAAGATCCTCTGGATGTAGACCCAGACCTGAAAAGTCAAGAACCTATTAATAAAAGAAATATAAAAAATTCATTAGGTTACTCATTCTGTTCCACTTGTAATTAGTTATCAGTTCCGGCTGTGATGCATAATTATACAACTATATTTTATAATTTAAGAAAACCTATATAAACACGAGATAGATACTATTATGCCTAAAGTGTAACATGATCTTATATAATTAATAACAATAGAGACAAAGCAAAAAAAAAAAGATAGATTTAAAAAACAACAAGAAAGAATACTAAGAACTAAGAAGGTTGATTTCACTGAATTGTAAAGGAGCTGGCAGAAAAAAGTAAGAAGAGAACTTTGTAGGTGAGTGAGCAGGCTTCAAGTACTAGGCTTGCATTAAATAAATTGAAGAATGAAAGACAAAATTTAATAATATCATGTCAGGTTATGTACAATTTTGAGATGAGGTCATCACCATATTCCTATTTCTTATTTGACCTCCAAATATGCAAATATTTTAAGGTATGTGATATTCAGAAACAATAGTTGGTTCCATTGCCCTTCCCCAACTTCCTATGTACATTGTGTTAGCATGTACAGATAATACTTGAACCTCATAAAAATATAAAATGTTTAATTGATTTTGGACACTGGAGTAATAAACATACCTCTCTGCCAGGTGCTATCTCAACAAAGGCTCCATAAGGAGCTATGGACTTGATCTCACAGTTTCTGTTTAAAAGACATCAAAGAGTTGAAATACTGTCAGCAACAGTCATTATAACTTCACTAATCTCTAAAAGAAAACTTACAATGCTATTAAACCTTGAAATACTGACAAGGTGTTACACTTTCTTTTCATTGAATTTATATTTAGAAGTGATAAACTACAAATGGATGCAGGAATGCCATATTATAGAACTCCTCGAAACCTATAGAAGTTACAGACCTATAAATCTCCCCGACAGCTGGAACCATAGTCAAACTACTAATAATAGTTATTGCCTTCTCTAGGCTTGCCGATCTCTTGCAGTTATTTTTAACTGCAACAAGGAAACAGGTGTAAGACTACAGTAAACAGGAGCATCAAAGACACGTCAGTAGAAAACGATATATAGTTGGGAGGGAAGCAGTTTTTGCATATTTTAAAGATCTATTTATGAAAAGATACTCAGACTTGGGTAAAAAACAGAAATTTAGCAAACCATGCACCTGAAGATAAAATCTCTTCACATCGTCTAGATCCACAAGATTGTCTATTCTTTGTGCCATCTGTTTATCACCAAGTGTGACCACCGCTAATGCCTCTAAACCCCAAAGGAAAGAGGAAAGACAAAACAGAGTGTAAAAATCACTGATTAAATATATATTAAAAGTAAATTTACTGAAAAAGGGCTTCTCTTAGATTGACTATGAATTAAACTATTGATACATTAATCTTTAGATTGAATGACACTCCGAACAGAAAACATGAAAATCACTGCAATGTGGAGAATCAAGGAGTGCCCAAGTGATCACAAAGGTGCAACTAAAGCTACAAGAGGTCCAGAGTTTGATTCTCACCCCCTCCCCACCTATGCTTAACAGATATCATCTACTGTCCACAAAGTAAAAATAAAAAATAAAAAAATAACTGCGATGTGGCGGGGCAAGAGAATATATGGAGGGGGTGCAAATATAACTACCTATTACAAATCAAATATCACTATATAGTATAATATTTACACACATATAATAGTAATTTCCTAAGATTCAGACGGAGAATCTTAGCATGTACTAGATTCACAGTAGAACAATTCACTTAGTTTTTTGAAACATGCCTACTACTTGAAAACGAGATTTGCATACGTAACAGAAAATCCGAATTTTTCAAGATTACTTTTCAGGAATCCAGCTTTGTACTACGCAGTTACTAATTAGAGAAACTTCTCTAAAACTTGTACTCATATTCGTTAATGTCTTTAATTGTTTATACTTGACGAAAAAGTACCTCCAATTCGTCGTGCAGGGAACACAATTCTCCTCGCTAAAAATAATAAGTAGGCATTTCAACCCACATTTACTGGTAAACGCCCTCGTTCAGCCCTTCTCTCTTTTCTTAAATTGCTCCACCACCAATTACGTACTTTTTGAACACTGGATTTGAACACACACAACAATACAAGTAGTAACTGATAATTAAACCTCAAAAGAACACAAACTTATATTAATGGAAAAGGTGAACTGTAGCTGGTACTGTAATACATAAACAGGCTCGATAAACCTACAGCTTTCGAGAGGCTGCTCTCTCCTAAGACACGACACTCTTTACTTCTGTTTCGATAAAAATCGAGGGCGGGTAGAATTGTATAAAATCAGTCTTTCGGAGTTCCAAATCTCAGTTCAGACAATCTTCCATTCATAAACTAGTTAAAGTACTCGGAGCACTTGCGGAAGTACCCTACAAAGTGCCTTCAACAAACATAACATATCATAAAGCAAAGATGACCCTTGCAAGCAAATGTACTGCTGGAACTGACTGGTTTAGTTTACATAGAAAGATCAATTTGCAGACCGTCGCCTCCAACCCAATTTAGGTATAGGAGATACCGAACTTTGTTCATTAAACCGACCAGCGAACCGCTTGCCCCTATTTCATGAAGAGCATCGCTGACAGATATATCATCAGATATATCAATTCCAAATGACAATATAACTAGCACCTTCACGTTTTCAATGTAGACCCCAGATAACAAACATGTGCGCGGTCTAGCATTGTTTGGGACAACTTCACTACCCTGTGAAAGAAAGAAAAATGAGAAGAAATCATTCATTACTCGTCTTCCAGAAAAACACATATGAAGCAAGCATATAAATGTCAATACCCACTTTTAGTATGTAATCTTCTGCAACAACTTCAAGGTCTTCCGACTGGTACTCATCTTCAACACCACCATCCTCGGCTTCACGAGAAAAGGCATCAATCCTATGATGCCAGACGATAAAGAAAAGAGATCAGAACGAGGAGAGTGTGTATACAAGCAGCAACCCAATTACTTGCATTAATTTTGAAGTATACAGTTGGAACACCCTCAGAGGTACATACATTTATTTTCAAATTTATGGTTATCAAACCGACTTTACAGTTTCACTAGAGAACACAACCACCAAAAAGAACAAGAGACATTTGGATATGATATAAAACCATCAGTACTATAATATCAAATATACAACCATAATATTTCCATTTAAGTTCCAGACATTTGCAATGCATTCTATCATTCTGAAACGATTCTCAACACTTAGAGTATAGACAAGTTTAACATGATGCTAAACATAAACGACACATCCATAAAAATGTTGCCAAAAATAATAGCTGCCTTCAACGACTCAAAACCACAACTAAGAAAAAAAAAGCATTATCAGTACATGAGAATTTCAGGTACCTCTTTCACAATAAATCTCAAGACATTTCAAAAAATTCCCAACAGCAGTCACGCCTTCAGGTTTCTCAAAAGCCACAAATGTCTGCCCTGGTAAATCGTATGGAAGGGATCTTAAAGGCTTGACCTCTACTTCTGAGTTCTGAAAATATTTTAGCTTCTGAAGCATCCACAAAAACTTAAACCTGACAACACACCCCTTCACGTTAGCATCGTAAAATTGTTTACAACGCAACAAAATTTTACAGTAGATATTCACATTTTTCAATAACTGCCGAGGGATTGTATTTGTGCAACTGTACTGAAGCAAAACATGCCCATCAAAGCTGTGCTTGACTATACATTAACAGCCCATCAAAGATTATGATAAAAGGTAAATAACAATCACTAAATTAAAATTATGATAGGGAAGTTGCAGGTAAATAATATCTTGTAAAATAACCTTAAAAAGCTTCCCAAAGCTTGAGAACTCTAGGATAGAGGATAGTAGCTTTTCATAAGTATCAACTATGGATGCAGGAGCAGCAGGAAGAGCACCCAGACCAGAGGGCTTTCTGCCTGCTGCCTTTTTCTCGGGAAGTTGCTGAGATCTAACTTCCTTGGGTTGAGGCTTTTTTAGATGTAAAAATGGCATAAGAAAAACACCATACACAATAAAAAGTAGAACTGATGATAATAATTATGATATCGTCATCTTTTGCACCACTATTTTGTTTGTTGAAAATAAAGGTTTACAGGCAGATGAAGCCACACCAATACTGACGTGAAATTCAATTATTTGGCATTTGACAGTCGGAAGAAAGTCATTAGTTGGGTACAAGAAGTACATAGTACATTAACAACTTCAAATTCTAATAACAATTGCAGTATTTCGTCATCTCATATTAATAAAAGTAAAAACAATGTAATAAACTATAAAGCCTGATATTAACAGCATCTTTCGAGTTTTAAGAAGGGAGAACAGAAAAAAGTTGAGAGAAGAATTAAGGAAAGAAGCTAACTAAAAATTTATTTATAAAGTTAAGATATGACGGGTATAACAAATCTTTTGTGAATCCAAAACGGATATTATTAGAATGAACATGTAATAAACCAACAGCTGCACCGGAACCTCCTACGACGATGACTCATGCAAGACATCGCCCAGAGTAACAAAGGGAAAGAAACATGAAATTCTATTATGCTAGAGAGGACAAAAATTAAAAAGGGAGGAAGTCAAATGTACAATATGCATTAAAGAGAAATTTTAATCCCTTATGTGGGTATTTGTTGGGACTGACTAAGCCACTCGAAAAGCTTCAAATATACAATATTTGTTTCTCTCCCTGACCGGCTGAGCCTACTTCCGCGTTCTCTGTTCTTATCTGTAGTTAATTACATTTTTTCCTTATTTCAGATTTCTACCTAACTTGGTATCAGAGTAGTAAGTAGCAACTAAATTTGGCAAAGTGCAGGTGTGGCAGAAATCTATTTTGCAAAAGGTTCTGTACTTTGGCATACTAGTTGGACTTGCCCTCATCCAGCAAAATTCTGCCATGTTTTCATGTTTCCCGTTTAAAACAAGTTTTTACTGGGACAGAAGCTGTCATGCACTGTACCTAAGCAACTGCATGAAATATATGGTTTTACTGGAGGTTTTGCTGGATGTACGGATTACGAACACACAGTTTGAGCCAAAATAAGCAGACAGAAGTGCCAGATGACTTTTATATGATTCAAGAGAGGTTTCTAAATTTACAACCTCAAGCACAAGGTAAGACTTTGGCCGCTGTGCAATCCAATAATCCCAGATTCCCAGCAGCTGCACCTACCTAGATCTAATGTGATGACTTGTGCAAGTGGTGATCAGGAGTAGAGAAGAAAAGGCAACTTAAATTTCTGTTAGATTATTAATGAGGTGGAATGTGACATTAAAGGGTGAAGTTAGATATGCTACACAGAAAAAGCAGGGAGGTCAGAACTGTAACATACATTAAGAAAATTTGACATGCCTTTTGTGGGTAGTGAGAGTGACTAAGCCACTCAAAAAGCTTAGAAAGTTGTACTACATTCACTTTTAGAGAAATTCAATCAGAGTTAATCAATTTTCTTTCTCACCCTTCTTCCACATTTCACTTCTCTCGTTAAAAACTAGGACATACCTAAAGAATGCTTTCTTAAGATTCCCTTACTTACGTCTCATACTCGAGGAAACAAAAACTCAAGACGCTGTAAATAATGTTGTTACAACTATGCACCCATGAGCTACATAAATTACTTAAGTGAACTTCTTAACACTAGCATTCCCAGGGCCAAGCTAAAAGCGGAAAAGAAAAGATAATGCATACTTTCCCATTCAATGTATTGATAGAAAATCAAAGAAGCAAGTCACAATTTTAGAAAACATAAAGATCATCAGCAAAAAACTGTAAATATGAAGTACAGAGACTAACCTCATCCTCACTGTCATAGAGACAGCGTCTCAAAAAAAACAAAGATGCGTCACTGCAACATAGTAAGAATATTTCTTTAGGTTTGTGGACTAACACAATTCTAAACTAAATGAAGTTTTCAATTCACATAGCTAAACATAAAAACTTTAAGAAAAATATCAGGAAAATTCTAATTGCTACGCCAAAAAATAATGCTTAAGAGTCATCAAGTCATCGTATGTCAGCAACAAAACTTCTTACTGATCGCGAACGAACTTTCAACATGAAGCTTCCTTTTTCCCAGAGTAGTGAAGTCATCGATTAGCTGCTCCGGATATCTTGGGGACTCAAAATTCACACATTCACCTTCTTCACTTGCATAAATACTTTTGAACCACTCCTCATCAATATCAAAACAGAAATCTTCCTCCTCTTCTCGTTTAGACCCAGAAAATTCATTTGACACGAAACCACCATCACAACAACTTTGAGTTGTAACAACATCATCATTCTTTCTCTGAGTAACTGTAGGTTTTATTGGATGAATGGTTTTGCTGGGATTCAATTTAGGAGTTTTGAAAGGGTCTAGCGTGATCTTGCAAAGCACAGTATTAGCGGGATTAGAAATATCATTGTTAACCCCGCACAAACTATACTCGTGCATTCTCCAATGGCCTCCTAACCTACTAAAATCCTCCAGGCCCGAAATATCGGTGATTTTGAAAGCAAGCATCTTCCTCTCCCCAACGAGATTATCATCAAAATCCCGTATCTCGGTTCGCTTGGTTTTGCCGTCCCAAGTACCGCAGCCGGTCTTCCTGATAAATTGCTCACACCCACCATTAAATTTAATCTTCTTCTTGTTAGAATCCACAGCTTTTTTTGTTAAATTAACAAAAACATAAGTGAGCATCTCAAATTTTCCGGCAGACACTTCGGACAAAATCCAAGGGTGAGTTTTGGGAGGGAAAACTTGCCATGGATTAGTAGCATACAATTGAGTCTCCTTAACATCATCACAAGGCAGGTTTTCTCCCAAAATTTTAGGCTTCAAAAACACGGTTATGAGTTCATGTTCAAAAGGATTAAAACGATAACAATCGGAAGACATCTTAGAGAGAAGGGTTAATGATCCGAGAGAGAGAGATGAGACAGAGGGCTAATTGATCAAGAGAGAAGGGTTAATGATCCGAGAGAGAGAAAGAGAGAGAGAAGGGTTAACGAGAGAGAGAGTGTGTGAGACAGAGAGAGGTGACACAGAGGGCTAATTGATCAAGAGAGAGAGAAGGGTTAATGAGAGAGAGAGCTAGAGAGAGAGGTGTGACAGAGGGCTAATTGATCAATTGATCGACAATTGATTTTGTTCCCAAAACGCGTATATATAGACTTCGGGTAAGATCAGGATCGAATAACTATAGCTACCGACTGTTGTCATTTTATTTCAATTTTTATTAATATAAAATTTTAAATTATGAATTTAACAAATGTCAAAAACTTATTGTTCCTTGCAAAATTTAATATTAAATAAATTTTAAAATTTGATACTTTTTCATATCAATTAGATTTGTTAATGAATATAAAAGAATATTTGTTAATAATTAAATTTGACAAAACATAATTATTTATTTTGTCCGATAATTTGATCCAAACTTATTAAATTTTAATTTTATATTCTAATAATTAAGTCCACAAAAAATAAAGACTAACTTTTTGAATATAAAATATTCAATTATGAATTTTACAATTATTAAATTTTAATTTCTTTGTAAATTTAATGTTAAATATATTTTAGATTTTGTTAATGTAAAAGATTAAATTTAGAATTCAACAAATACAAAAAGAATTAAATCATAATTTCTTTTTAAATTTTAATATTAAATATTTTTTAGATTCTATTATTAACTTATAATTTCGTTGATTTCGAAAACAGGCAATCTCTTCGCCCAATAAGATCATCATCAAAATTCTAAGATCATCATCAAAATTCTGTATATGTGTTACGAGTATGCTTCTTTTGGCATGCCCAAGTCCCGCATCCGGCCTTTTTAATGAGTGGCTTTTTTTCACCACTAATTTTAATCTTCTTCTCGTTACTAGAATTCACAGCTTTCTTGTTTAAATTCACAAACATTAAGCAAACTTCTCAAAATTTTCCAGACAACAGTATACGACATGTTTTCTCCTAAAACTTTAGACTTCCAAACCAAAGTTATCAATTCATGTTCATTAGAGGGGTTGGATCGATAACAATCACCTATGAGAGACGATCTTAGAGAGAAATGTTAATAAAAGAGAGATCATAGAGAGATTGGTCAATGATAAGACGATGTGAGAGAGAATGGTTAATGACAGAGATAAGATAAGAGGGAGAGAGCGGGGTTAATGATCAAGATGATGAGAGAGGAAAGAGAGAGCAGTTTAATGATCAAGACATGAGAGAATGGATTTTGTTTCTTAAACGCGAATTATATATAGACTTATGCGATAATTCGGATTTCACTATCCGAATTGTTACAACCCGGAAAAACTATCTAATTTATTACCGATCCTTAGTTGGTTGTTCTTTCATTTGAATTTTGTGTATATAAAAAATAAAATTTAGATTTTAACAAATATTAAGTTGACGATTTTATATTTTGACGATTTTACGGCACTTATTAATTTGATCATACAATTTGGTCATACAGGACTGAATACCAAAGTTTTGGACAAAATCTCCTTTACGCTTGTTATATATAAGGACTAGCATATAACCCGTGTTATGCACAGATTGTTTAATAGTTGTTAACTTATTATTTATGTTTGTGTATAATTATTTTATTATTAGTTGGATATTAAATGAATTTGTTAAAAAACTAAGTAGCTCTCTAAATATATTTTTATTAAAATTTATTATTATAATAATAAGACATGTTAAAAATAATAAATAACCTTTCAAAATATATAGGACTATTTAAATAATTTTTTTAAAATAATTAGGACTACTTTTAAAATAATTAGAGTAATTTGTGATTATTAATTATGATATATTATACTAATTAAAAATAATATACTTTGATAGTATGTGATTTGTAAAAGACCAATTCATAAATTAAAAACAAGTCCTGAACAAGGCCTGCAAGGTCCACATTGCCTGCAAGGTTCACAGTGCCTGCAAGGACAAACAATGTCTGCAAGGTCCACATTGCCTGCAAGGTTCACAATGTCTGCAAGGTCCACAATGCCTGCAAGGTCCGCATTGCCTACAAGGTTCACAATGCCTGCAAGGTCCACATTACCTACAAGGTTCACAATACCTGCAAGGTCCACATTGCCTGCAAGGTTCACAATGTCTGCAAGGTCCAACAATGTCTGCAAGGTCCACATTTCCTGGAAGTTTGATAAATCCCACAAAGGTACGTGCAAGGTTCACAATGTCTACAAGGTCCAACAATGCATGCAAGGTCCAATAATGCATGCAAGGTCCACATTGCCTGCAAAGTCCACATTGCATGCAAGCTTTACAAAGCCCACAAGGGTTGGACATGACATGTTGTACAATGGGCAAGGTGTAATAACCCCAAATTTTGGACTTAGTTTAATTTTTTTTTTTGATGAATAGTAAATTTGCTGATGGAAAAGTTTTTCAGACCACCCTATGTGGATGATATGGAATGAATGTTTCGAGGTTATATTATTGATGTATAGGAAGAATAAAAGAATGTAAACGCGATCAGAATCAGGAGATTCCAACTTTAAATTTTGATCACTATTCATCGGACAATCAAGGGTGAATTGATTGATCGTTTTGAGGAAGTGTGTAGGATGAGAAATCCATGATCATACCTTAAACCAAGGTGAGAAATCTAGGATCACATATTAAACCAAGGTAGTGGAAAGATCAAGGAAGTATTCCCTAGCCTTGGTACTGAGAAACGTTTTTGAAATCACTTGAGACTATCGCGAAACAAAAGCGTAACAAATTGTGGATTAAACCCTAACCAGAGGAGAAGTATTATATGAGATCATCAAGTGCAATATATAAGGGGATTGAGGATACAAATGCTGACATAGCATGATGCAAGGAGATGACATAAGCATGACAAAGTGATGACAAGGTGATGAATCACCACCTTGTCAACACTTTCACCACCACCACAAATTCAAAAGAGCCTTGTCATTGGTGACAAAGCTAGATATTAGCCACACAATTTAATTGGCAAAAGTATTAAGGAGTAATTAGACAAACAAAGGAAAAGAAAATCAAGCAAAACAAATCAAAAAGAGATGCATTCTTGAGAAGAAAACTTTCGGCCCTTTTCTTCCATCCAATCCCTTAAAAACTTTTCTCCTACTTCCACTCAACCATAAATCTTGATCTTGGGCTCTAAATCACCCTCTTCCTATATCCAAGGTAGATCTCTAATCTTAGCCTCATCCATGGATCATAGCTTGGTCAAAAATGGATTCAAAGTTGATGATGAATAGTGATGTGAATAGTAAACTCATAAGATCTTGTTTTGTTTTGATGTTTTTAGGTTTGATTAGCATAGTTAAAGAGCAAGGAAGGATATATCATCCATATATAGTCTTTGTTAAGCTCCAAGGAAGGTATAAAACTTCTTTCCCTTTTGAGGTTATGCTTGATCTAATAGTTATAAGTGGTTGTTTAAGAACTATGTAGTAATGAAGCATGTATGCATGATTTTAAGCATGTTTGATGGATGATTTGTGGATAAACTTATGAACTAGGGTATGACCATGTTTGGACAGAAAAGTTACTTTACGATATAACAGCTGATCACCGTGTATCGTGGTTCCAGTATATTCCCCTCCCTCCAATTGGAATTGTGCTGCACATTGTAATGAAAGCCTAGGTGCTGAGTTACTGATAATGTGGCAGTGATGAGTAATGATGTTCCTCGTACAATAGTTGTACTGTATGACATGTTTTGACGAAAAGAATAATAAAATATCATTCTGTATACGAATGAAGTTTAAAGGGTTTCCTTCATGATATAAGCTTACATATATGATTAAGCTGCTATATCTGATTGTCGAGCTATAGTGCTCGTTCTTGCTTCTTTTACAAAAGGTGTTCATTACTGATATTCTACAGTATTTTGAACAGTATGAGATATCTAAATAGATATGTGAGTATATATGTTGAAAAAATATTTAAGATATACAGTATGTTGAACTGTATAGTATTTTGAATCGATGGATAGGTTTTAAGCCTTGATTCCATTATTTGATATCTATTTTAAAAGATATGTTTTGAATCTTGGTTCATTATATCGATACCAAGGATTTCTAAATGAATTACGAAAAGTAGTTGAGTATGATTATAAGTCATACGGTATTTTGAACGGTATACTATTTTGGGGTCGAACCCTAGTAGTTTTTAAATTTGGGTCCTATATGGATTATCTACCTGAATGGTTTAAAGATTTAAACTGGGATAGATTTCTTGCTGAGCGCTATTAGCTCATTCTTGCTTTATTAATACTTTCAGCGTGAAGAAAACATTGCCGATTCATCTCGTGTTACGAGAGCAAGGGAATGGAGAGACCACCCTTGAGTTAGTTCAGCAGGATGGATACTGCCGGTGTGAGCAGAGTAGTTGCAGCTTAAATTAGTGAGAATTATTTTGAGTAGGTTTGTATTACTAAACCTTGTATAGAATTGTGAGGTCTATTATTGTAACTTCAGGTAGAGGTTGTAAATAATAGATGAGATCCTGGATAGTACATTTGGTTTGTAATAACAAGTGTTACTCATGGTTGCTCATTTCCAAGGCTATAACTTGTGTGTGTGTGCGTAAGTGATTGGGGTCTTTGGAGTGGTATTGTTAGAATGTTGTACGTAATGCAGGTATTGTATAATTGATGGAGCGTGACAACCCAGATTCCTGACCCCGGGTCTGAGGGTGTTACAGAAATGGTATCAGAGCGTTAAGTTATAAACTTGGATATGAGAATATTAAGAGTTACATCGAAGTAAGAGAATGACGCGAGGACTCATATAGAGCTCGTTAAGTGGACTACCGGAGGTAGTGCCATTGAGGATGTTAAGACTAAAGAGTTTAGTTAGGGACTTATCGGAGGACCGATAGGACCGTTGAAGATCATCATAATGATGAGAAGAATGTCTAGAATTATACCCGGATTATCAAGGACATTAAGATAAGACGCGAAGCAGAGTCTCGGTCGCAGTTGAGGTAAGGTCGAAATGACCAATACCAATGGATAACTTGACTTAGTGAGAACCTAAGTGTTTGTAGTTCATCGTAGTTTGCCACGAGAAGGCAGCACATGTGAAGATTGAGACGTTTACAGTCCTTTACGCGACCCGAAGTACTAAATTGCGTGGACTAGTTAAGGCATTATCTTGTGTATGAGGTCCAAGCCTTGAGAACAACGATTCCACCAGGGTTGGTGTCTTTTCCGTCGATGGGTATTTTGTTACCTAAGAGGAAGATTTTTGTGTACATGTAGTACCAAAACGTTATCGTGAGACGAACGTGCTAAATCGCATCGCGAGTATATTTCGTACGATAGGCCATGATGGCTCAACTTAGAAATCAAAGATATGAAGAATGGATAGCGTGATTCTAATAAAGACATGTATGGTTGCAACGAGCAATGCGACAATCTCAGGACCTACGAGGAACGAGACCTATGGTGGCCTGGGGTTGGATTCGTTCGATACGACTAGTGTTAAGAAATTACATATACGTTAATCGACCTTCATCTTTTGAGGATGTGTTGATGCGGCCGTAGGAGGCCAAATCTCTGAACGATTATCGGGGAATGGCGAATATGTTTCGAACTCCCGACCTATTTAAGGACTTGTACGATTTTGAGGTACCGTTGGTTAGTACCCTAAGCCATAAAGGCAGAAAGATAAGATCATCCTCGTACGGGTGATGTTAGAAATTATGATGACCATTGACTTTTTGGTATCTACTTGCTGGTACACTCCTCAATCTAAAACTGTTCCTGCCTGTGTTACCTTGAATAGTTCATGTCAGGCAACCCTTCTAATTTGCTACTTCAACTTGGGATGCAACCAACAACTGTTAAGTATTCATTTTATTTCTTCATATTTGGACTCCTCAGTCGAGTTCATAAATATCTAGCTATGTGTTTAAAACATAGATGATGTATAGTTCAGAGACTACTCGTGACTTCTTTTCTTCTATTAAGGAAAGATTTGCACATCAAATGTTGAAATCGTGGAAAGGATATTAATTTGATATTGATATTCCGAATTCAATTCTATTGGAGAATTTGACAAAGTTTATGTACGGAGACACCTTTGGGTGGACCGTTTCACTGATGAGAAATGTTTGGTGGGAGGTGATCGATTGTTCCGATACCGAGAACCATCTATTCAGACCCTATATTCTATTCAAGGGTTATAATTACCTTGTTCGTCCCAAACTTATTTACTCTTCTTTTCAATTCATTATCCGAGTAGTCAAAATTTAGCTTTCTTTCTTTCTTCGACTACGATGCCGAGATTTTGTACTAATAAATTGAAAATGGCTAATTGTATGTGCCATTGTGAGTGACTAGTTAATTGTTCTAACTAGTTGAAATTTTAATGATATGATGAAAATCTAGCTAATTATCCTAGCTAGATGCTGCGTCCCAAACTAATCGAACTAGCAAATTTTGTTCAGCTAGTTGTTAATGTTTATTGAAATGAACTAGTTATTGTATCACTAAGTTCAACTTTCGGTCAAATTTATATAAGTGAATTCACGATGCATTTGTATGCAGTGAAGTATGGTGGGAAGATTTTCAAACGATATTTTGATTGAGACCTAACCAGGTCGCCCCCTCAGCGAGAATTATTACAAAGTTTTTTTAATATATATAAAGCATTCAGTTGCTTGAAGTATTCTTGGTACCACGCAAGTAGTTTCCTTAGTATTTGGAAAAAGAGAGTGTTGAAGCTTAGAGCTAAAACAAATGAGTGTGATAAATTATGAATCAAAGTTTACGAAAATTGCCAAGGTTTGTTTCGCATGATGCGAATTCAGAATAACGAAGCGTTGAAACGACTGATTATGTTACCGTGGTTAAGGAAACGACTGTGATAGAAATGGCAACAAAGTGGACGAGAAAGAAATGGGCATAAAGAAAATAAAGTATGAAACTCGAATAGATTGAGAAAGAAAGAAGGTAAGAATTCAGATTGCCGGACGAGGGAACGATTGATCTCGAAGGATGTGAAACTTGTTTAGCGACTGTGATGGATACGAAACGGGAAGTACCCAGTGTACAGAATATCCCCGTGGTTAACGAATTCGAAGATGTATTTCCAAGAAGATCTCCCAGGGTTACCACCCGATAGAGAAATAAAGTTGCTATAGAATTAGCTCCAAGAACGGCGCCAGTTTCGAAGGCCCCGTACCGACTAGCTCCAGTCGAGATGAAGAAATTAGTCGCTCAACTGTAGGAATTGTTAGGGAAAGGAATGATAAGACCAATTACGTCACCGTGGGATGCACCCGTGCTATTGGTGAAGAAAAAGGACGACAGCATGAGGCTGTGCATAAACTATCGAAAGCTGAATAGGCTAACTGTTAAGAATGAATACCCCTGCCAAAGATCGGTGATTTGATCGATCGGCTGCATGATGCAGTTAAATTCTCGAATATTGATTGAGAACTGGATACCACCAGTTGAATATCAAACCTGAGGACGTACCCAAGACTGCGTTTCGCTCCAGGTATGGACACTACGAGTTTTAGTAATGTCGTTTGGGCTGACGAATGCCCTTGCAGCTTTCATGGACTTGCTGAATCGACTTTTCAAGAAGTATTTGGATAAGTGTGTCATAGTGACATCGACAATATTTTGGTTTACCTCAAAGACCGAGGAAGAACATGCAGAACGTTTGAGAATAGTGTTAGAAGCACTGAGAAGAGAAAAGTTATATGCCAAGTTCTCAAAGTGCGAGTTTTTGGCTAAGGGAAGTACAGTTTTTAGGACATGTGGTCAACAGTACTGTTTTCTATCATTAACTCTTGTTGATCTACTTCGACAACTACATCAACTCTTGTTGCACATTCATCAAACACAGATGCTACTATTGCCTAATGAACAATATCAATGCGTTTAATCATTTATTTCTTAATGCCATTGTCAGAAACTTAATGTATCGTAATAGTGATTGAGAAGGAGACATAAAGTATTCTCAGAGCAACATAAATCTGTTATATGGATCATTATATAATTTTTTTTATCACTGTTGTTAAATACCAGATCTCCTGACACGCAGCAACTAAGAACTTTGCTTCATGCATGACTGTTATATCACAAACAACTTACTTGCACAAGAACACTAGCTCGTGCCTTGCAATTTAAATACCATCATATTGTAATGGAGGAAATCCACCCTTCATAGAAGTTTGAAATTGATATGTTTTTTTTATAGAAGAAAGAAAACAATGAAAGCAAGATATGGAGGCAAGCTTTACTTCCTTCAAGTTTGTTTTTCCTAAAGATGGAGGAAAAATTTCAAGCTCTCTATTTCGTACATTCATTCCTTCAAGTTCTAATCTATATGTTTACTATAGAACTATCTCAATTTCATAATTTACTGGGCACAACATGAAATCCCATAATTACGGAGTGAGTGGCCTATTTCAAAGTAGAAGAATTTGAACAAAACATATTACCATAACTGAGAATAAAAGGATGCATTGGAAGGTCCAACTTAAACTTTTCCCAGATCTTTGTAGTTAATATTAACACTAGTTATAAGCATCAAACGATTAATAGCTTGGTAAGTTGAGAGGAAAATACAAAAGAATTATCAGTATTATCAAGTAAACCACAGTAAGAAATAAGAGACTGCAACATCGTTGATGCATAAAGACTACCAAAGACACTATAGATAAGTAATTGCAGTTCTATAGGGAAAAACATACATGGATTTCAAGATTTACTTGTTTGAGCATAACTCTGATTCTTCAGAAGCTGTACGTCAAGAATTCAATAAGGTAGAACCAGAAAGATACATGGATTTCAAGATTGATTTGTTTGAGCATAACTCTAATTCTTCAGAAGCAGTACGTCAATGATTCAATAAGGTAGAGCCAGACATATGTAAAGCGATAAGACATATTTAAACAGTTTACAAACACACACACACACACACTACCAGTCCATTAACTACCCAATTACAAAGTCCATTGACTACCCAATTCCTATTCTACAATTATAAATACAAAATCGATAATTGAAACACACAAACAAAACCCCTAATTGTGTCCCTAATTGTTCAAACACAAAACCCCTAATTGAAACACACAAACAAAACACTAATTAAATTTACAATTAACATAAACCTAATTGAATTTACAATTAACATAAACATAAACATAAACATATAAAATACAAAACATGAACATAAAAAATCGATATTAGCTCACAGACAAACAAACCAAAAATTCAATTTCGAACAAAAGCCCAAAATCAAAAATTGATTAGAACAAAATCGATATGAACATACCTGTTGGTAGAGCTTTAATCTCCCAAATTAAAACTTCGAGCTTCGATTTTAATCTTTAATCTTTGATTTTAGTCTTCAATCTTCGGTTTTGTTTAGTCTTCTTCGAGTGTTTTGAGAGTATATGTTTGTGTGTCTGTGTATCTGAGAGTATATGTTTGTGTGAGATGTTCATGTACTCAATTATTGCCCCGCTTTTTTATGGTTTATTATTTTTACTTGAGCGTCCAAATTTTTTAAAAGACCGCTCAATATGTTTTGATAGCCCGCCTAAAACTTGCGGAAATTTTATGTTATCTATAGCAACTGCGTTCTAAAAGCATTGCAATAGCTTCCAGTTTTTGGACTTTTTAAACTCTATTGTAATGGTTTTTAAATAGCGTTACGATACATCTTAACTTGTAAAAACTCATCTGAAAATGTTAATCAATAGCAACGGTTTTCTATCATTTTTCTAAATTCTGGTTGCTATAGCTAATCTATGGTGTAGTGTTTCCTGAGAAAATTAATTCATAGAAAAATCATAGCAAATTTCTGGCTGCTACTTAACTTGCAAAAATCTCAAAATAATTAAGAGAAATTTAGCATACCTAGCTCACTTACTAATCTTGAGAATGTTGATTCATCAAGTGGCTTGGTAAAAATGTCTGCAAGTTGTTGTTCACTTGGAACAAAATGTAACTCCACAGTACCATTCATAACATGTTCTCTAATGAAATGGTACTTGATGTCAATGTTCTTGGTCTTTAAATGCTGCACTGGATTCTCAGTAATGGCAATGGCACTAGTGTTATCATAGAAGATGGGAATTTTCTCAACTCTTAATCCATAATCAAGTAGTTGATTTTTCATCCATAAAATCTGTGCACAACAACTTCCAGCTGCAATGTACTCAGCCTCAGCTGTGGAGGTAGAAACTGAGTTTTGTTTCTTGCTGAACCATGACACAAGCTTGTTTCCTAGGAATTGACAGGTGCCAGTTGTGCTCTTCCTGTCAATTTTACATCCTGCATAATCTGTATCTGAATAACCAATTAGTTCAAAGCCAGATTCTCTAGGATACCAAATGCCAAGGTTTGGTGTTCCTTTGAGATATCTGAAAATTCTTTTAATAGCAACTAAATGGGATTCCCTAGGATCAGCCTGAAATCTAGCACATAGACATGTAGCAAACATAATATCAGGTCTACTAGCTGTTAAATATAAAAGTGAGCCTACCATGCCTCTGTAACTTGAAATGTCCACAGATTTTTCCTTAGTATTCAATTCAAGTTTGGTGGCAGTAGGCATAGGAGTTTTGGCAGGAGAGCATTCCATTAAGTTAAATTTCTTTAACAAATCATTAATATACTTTGTTTGACTAATGAAAATGCCTTCATTAACTTGCTTCACTTGGAGACCAAGAAAATAAGTTAATTCTCCCATCATGCTCATTTCATATTTACTTTGCATAAGCTTGGCAAACTTTTGACAAAGTTTTTCATCTGTAGACCCAAAAATTATGTCATCTACATAAATTTGAACAAGTATAGTAGAGCCATTCACAATTCTATGAAAAAGAGTTTTATCTACAGTACCTCTAGTGAAGTGATTCTCAAGGAGGAACTGTGAAAGTGTGTCATACCAGGCTCTAGGTGCTTGTTTCAAACCATAGAGTGCTTTGAGGAGGAAGTACACATATTCTGGAAAATCATCATCTTCAAAACCAGGAGGTTGACTTACATACACCTCCTCTTCCAATTCCCCATTCAGAAAAGCACTCTTCACATCCATTTGATAGACCTTGAAATTGGCATGGGCTGCATAGGCTAGGAAAATCCTTATTGCTTCTAGTCTTGCAACAGGAGCAAAGGTTTCATCAAAATCAATTCCCTCTTCCTGTGAGTAGCCTTTAGCAACCAATCTAGCTTTGTTCCTTGTGACTATGCCATTTTCATCCATCTTGTTTCTGAACACCCATTTTGTGCCTATGACACTCCTGTCCTTAGGCTTGGGCACCAGCTTCCAAACTTTGTTTCTCTCAAATTGGTTTAGCTCCTCTTGCATAGCTAAAACCCAATATGGATCTAGAAGTGCATCCGCAACTTTCTTTGGCTCATCTTGAGACAAAAAGCTACTATATAGACATTCCTCTTGAGTTGCTCTTCTAGTTTGGACTTTTGAAGAAACATCACCTATAATGAGTTCAAAGGGATGATCTTTAGTCCATTTCCTTGAGGGAGGTAGATTAGCTCTTGAAGAAGTAGCTTCATGATCATGGTTGCCTTGACTAGATGTTTGTCCGTGAGAAACTCCCCCTGAGTTTGTTGTCCCTAAATGATCACTCCTAGAGGCATTTATGTGACTTTCAACGGAATGCCCATTTAGACTATCAACGAAACGCTCATTCTGACTGTCAACGAATCCTTCATCATGACTGTCAACAAAATGACCATTTGGTCTGCTAGCAGCTATTCTTTTCAATCTTAATGCATCAATTTCATCTTCACTGTTGCTTTCATCTGTGCTAGACACAACAACTTTAGGCTGTTTCTCAATAACCTTAACATGATTCACTTGATCTCCTTCCTCATTCTCAAAAGAAAGACTTTCATGGAAACCTTCATCACAAAGACCTTGAATTTTGAGATCATCAAAAACAACATGTACAGATTCCATAACAATGTTGGTTCTGAGATTATAGACTCTGTAAGCTTTCCCTGCTGCATATCCCACAAATATTGCTTCATCTGCCTTTGCTTCAAATTTCCCCAAATGCTCAGCTTGATTTCTCAGAACAAAGCACTTGCATCCAAAGACATGAAGAAAATCCAATAGTGGCTTCTTTCTTTTGAGTAGTTGATAAGGGGTCATTCCCTTGGCTTGATTAATCAAAGAAATATTTTGAGTGAAGCAAGCTGTGTTAACTGCCTCAGCCCAGAAATAAGTTGGTAACTTTGATTCATCTAGCATTGTCCTTGCAGCTTCAATAAGTGTTCTGTTTTTCCTTTCAACTACACCATTTTGCTGTGGTGTCCTTGCTGCCGAAAATTCATGAAAAATACCATTTTCTTCACAGAACATCTTCATAGTTGAATTCTTGAATTCTGTCCCATTGTCACTCCTAATCCTTCTTACTTTGAAATGGACATGACATTTACATGGCCAAATAGATCCATATGAAGCAACTCAAGCTATTGGACAATTGATGACTCTGTCTTGCTTTTGAATGATGCCTTCTTTTGTTTCCCTTTTTGACAGGCATCACACAAACCATCCTTTGAGAATTCCTCCTGTGGAATTCCTCTAGCAAGATCTTTCATCACCAAGTCATTCATAACCTTAAAATTCAAATGAGACAATTTCTTGTGCCATAGCCAACTTTCATCCTTGGTTGCCTTGCTGAAAAGACAAGTGATGGTGTCTGGACTTGTGCTACTAAAGTCAGCAATGTACACATTTCCTCTTCTGAATCCAGTCATTACCACATTGTTGTCTCCTCCTTTAGAAACAACACATGCTTCTCTTGAAAAAGTAACTAAAAATCCCTTGTCACAAAGTTGGCTGATACTAAGCAAATTGTGCTTAAGACCATCCACCAATGCAACCTCACCTATGATGACATTTTCTCTTGAAATCAAGCCATATCCCTTAGTGTAGCCTTTGATGTCATCTCCAAAAGCAATACAAGGGACAACTCTTTCCTGAAACTCTGTAAGCAGGGTAGAATCACCAGTCATGTGTCTTGAACAACCACTGTCCAAGTACCAAAGATTCCTCTTGTCTCCCTGCACACAATACAATCAAATCAAGTTGATTTTGGTACCCAAGTTTCCTTGGGTCCTGTTTTGTTAGCCTTTTATTTTCCTTTTATATCATTTTTCACCTTGGGCTCAGATTGATTTAAATCAACCTTTACCTTTGGTGTTGATTTCTGAGGGTTGCTCACATTTTCATTCACAGCATGCATAGTTGGAGGAACAAACATGTTATTCACATTCCATGGCATTTGTGGCATATTAATCATATTCATGTATGGATTAGGCACAAATGACATGCTGGCATATGGATTTTGAAATTGTGCATACGGAGCAAACATGTTAGGCATAACAGGCATTGTAGGCATATAAACATTCATTGCAGGCTTAGGCATTTTCACATTAGTAGTCTTCTTAACAGATTTGCAATTAGCAGACAAATGACTAACACTACCACAATTAACACATGTCTGTCTAGGAGCATACTTATTAGGTATGTAATTGTTATGTTTGTTAATCCCTACTTTGCCATTTCTGTTATTCCTTTTATTGCCCTTAACCTCAACTTGAATTTGCTCTAACTTGTCTTTCAATTGCTTGTTAGACAAGTGTCCTACATTAGCTCTCTCAACAGGCTTCTCAACTTTATTTGATTTACTAGACTCACCTTGAACAAAGTTCTTGGTGACAGGACCATACTTGTTATTAAGTCTAGTGAGTTCTTCTTTCTTTTTCTCTGTCAACGAAACAGCCTGATCGGTTGATGGTTCATCTGTCAACGAAACCTTGCATTCCGTTGACGTATCAACCTTCAACAAATGATCATTGTTGTTTGTTGACTCTGTTTCTGATTCTAAGGTTTCAATAGCATACCCTAGCTTCTCTTTGTTCTTTTTCCATGATTGCTCACAGAAAGATTCCATACCTTGAACATTAATGATGTTGGTAGCAACATTCCTGGAATCTTTCCATTTTGAAATCACGCTTTGTTCTATTTCTAGTTGTGTTTTAAGAATTTCTTCCCTTTTTAACACTTTCTCAAGTTCCATCTTAGCATCCCTACTAACACACCTCATTTTCTCAAATTCAATGAGCTGTGCTTCTAACATGGCATTTCTATCACTTAAGAGCAAATTGGTCTTTTAATTCTTGAGTTCTCTTTGGTAAGTGATTTAAGAGTAATACGCAAATTATACAGTACAGTAGACATTTCATTAACTGCACTATCGCATTCCTCTTTAGAAAGCTCAGAAAGATTAGTAATTGTTACCTGGTTGCTAGAGGAACTTGCTTCCTGCCCATGATTGTTAGCCACTAGAGCAAAGTTGACATACTCAACATCATCATCTGAATCTTCACCATTACGAACCCAATCATACTCCTGCGACATGAAAGCCTTTTCTTTTTGCTTGAGAAGTTCAAAGTATTTCTTTTTATAATCAACAGGCTCAAATTTCCTGTTGCCCTTCTCAACTTTGGGCTTTCTGCAATCTCCAGCAAAGTGACCAATCATTCCACAGTTGAAACATTTAGACTTAGACTTTTCAATCCAATTATTTTTGCTAGGTTGAAAGTCTCTCCTTGGTGGCCTTGCTTCTGAGTTTCTCTTGAATTTGAACTTAAAAAATTTTCTTGAAAGAAAAGCAATGTGTTCATCAATCTCATCTAAGTCATCCAAGTTGGCTGGTTCTTCTTCTTCTTCTGTCATCTTGCCTTTACCCTTGCTAACATCACTCCTACAACTAGCTCGACTAGTTGTGGCTTTTACAGCTTCTTCATTGTCATCTTCCAGTTGGTTCACAGATGTAATCAATGCAATAGATCCACCTTTCTTTTGTACCGTCTCAATTTCTTCATCTTGCTCCATTTCCAGCTCATATGTCTTTAAGGTACCATAAAGCCTTTCAAGAGTATAGTCTTTGTACTCCTGAGTGTTTATCAAAGAAATAGTCATAGGCTTCCACTCTTCTGGAAGAGCTCTAAGAAATTTGAGGTTTGAATCTTTGGTTTGGTAGACCCTCCCATACAACTTTAATCCATTCAAAAGCTTTTGAAACCTACTAAACGTGTCATTTAGGGTTTCACCAGCTTTAAAATGAAAGTGCTCATATTGTTGTATGAGGAGTTGCATTTTGTTCTCCCTAACTTGCTCAGTTCCTTCACAGAGTGTTCTAACAGTGTCCCATACTTCTTTAGAAGTTGTACATTTTATAACATTGTCAAATATCTCTTGCTCCAAACCATTAAACAGAATGTTCATGGTTCTTTTATCTTTATTGATTTCTGCAACATCTTCAACAGTCCATTCTGAGACAGGTTTTGGAATTTCCACATCTGGAGCATCATCTGGCAGTCCAACTCTAGATGCAAACTTCATGGGAACGTGTGGACCTTTCTCAATGAAGTCTACATATCTCTCATCCATAGACATGAGATGTAGATGCATTTTTACTTTCCAGTGAAATTAATTGTCCTTATCTAGAAATGGTATCTTTACACCTGCATCCTTCTTCACCATGGTTTCTATTTTGGCCTTGATCTTTAAACTTCTTGTATGTTAGAAGCTTGCTCTGATACCAATTGTTAATCCCAAATGACCTAACAGAATTGTAGAGGGGGGGGGGGGGGGGGGGGTTGAATACAACTCTAGATATTTCTAAATTTAAAACAACTTTCAAATAAAACAACACTGAAAATAAAAACACAAGCAAATATAAAATTTCAGTTGGATGTTTTGAGGATCCAACTGAGATGTTTTTATTGCGGAAATAATATGTGTTACAAAAGTATCACATCTACTCAGTTCCTGATACGGAGTGAGAGTGCTCTTGAAAGAAGCTAATACAAACTATTTTTATCTCACTCACTTATCTTA
The DNA here is from genome assembly GCA_030848705.1 of Heracleum sosnowskyi. NCBI lineage: Eukaryota > Viridiplantae > Streptophyta > Magnoliopsida > Apiales > Apiaceae > Heracleum > Heracleum sosnowskyi. Next base: position 89,250,764 of record CM061242.1, read on the forward strand.
AAAATGAACTGCTACACTTGGTTATAAAACCCAAGTTTATAATGCTATTTTTGGCTACTCTAAAATACACTAAAGGTAACCGTTAGTAGCTTGCTTTTCATCCCTTTTGTCCAATGGTCCTTGGAGATCTTGTCTTTTGTCTTCAAGCTTATTATGATCCCACTCAAGAACCTAATTGGAAATTGGAATGTTTCCTTATTTCCAGTGATCATTTTAATGGCTCCCAATGCAAAGTACACTTCTACATCACCTTTTGATCTGTCAGAAAACTGTCACTATCACTTTGTCAACTATTCAGAAAAGTGATAATGATTCGTTGATAGCATTAAGATGTGTTTCGTTGATAGCTTTATTCTTTGTTTCGTTGATGGTATATTCTTCATTCCGTTGATAGTGTGATCTTCATTCCGTTGATAGTGTAATCTTTATTCCGTTGACATGTCTTCACTTAGGCAGAATTACAAGGCACATTATATTTACAATTAACCAACCTATTTTGCCTATCTAGTACTTAGTCAACATGACTTAGAAAACCTATCTAATACCTACAACAAATGCATATCAACCTAGTGAAGTATTGTACAATGCAATTGCTACATCACTCATTTCGTTGATGAGCTACCTGTCAACGAAAGCTGCAAAGCATACCATTCCGTTGACAGCTACAAATTGACTTAACACAAAATCTACTAAGTGTTTTTATAATTATCATCAAGAACAACATATTCCTAACAAAGACTCATTGGGAGGCACTAGATAGAGTTCTTAGATATCTTAAGGGAACTATTTCCCTTGGTTTGCATTATCGAAGATTCCCTGGAGTACTCGAGGGATATAGTGATGCAAGTTGGATAGCTAAGAAATCTGGTACCAATGGAGTGACTGGATATTTGTTTACCCTAGCAGGTGGAGCAATATCCTGGAAGTCTACTAGACAGACTTTGATAACTCGGTCTACCTTTGAGGCTGAGTTGTGTGCACTAGATGCCATGGGGACGGAGGCTGAATGGTTGCATGGACTTATTTCAGTGTTACCTGTAGTAAGCAGACCGCTTCCAGCCATTGCTGTTCATTGTGATAGCCGTACAACTATCGACAAGATCAGTAGTGAAAAGTATAATGCTAAAACAAAGAGACACATCCAAGTTAGACATAAGTCTATAAGGGGTCTAGTGTCTGAAAGGATTATTGTTGTAGAGTTCATTGGAACTCAGGATAATATAGCTGATCCTTTGACTAAAGGACTTGAGCATGCAGTAGTCTGTCTAGGTTGGGGATGGGACTGATAGCCCATAATGATTCATCAGCAGCGGGAACCCAATACACCTGAGAGGAGATCCCTTGAAGTGTATTCAATGTGGTAATAACAAGCTGTGAGGGTGAGTCGGTAGTACCTTTACTATATACCTTGATACTCACGTATCTGAGTCTATCCCCTGTAAACCTAAAAAGGTACTGTTACTGCCAGTATAGCAAGAGTTATTTGAACTCTGAATGGGGTCAAGTCATTTGACGAGATGATAGCAGTACATCTCTGGAGATGCCCAGCTAAGCGAATGTAATTGTGTGGTCGCAATTAGAGGAAAGGGTTATTCCTTGAAGCATTCGACGAACAGGATCGAGACAAGACCATTAACGTCTCAAAGCCGTAGATCAGCACCATAGCCTTTGATTTGTCGTCGTCTATGGAGTGTGGTTACACTAAACGGATAAAGATTCAAGGTGAAACATTCCATCTAGATCCGGTAGCCATCGAAGTAGAGGACTTAGGAGGGTTCAAACCCGGAAGAGTACCGACTCTGAAAAACAAGTCATGATAAGGACCGATATGTAAGCATTTCTGTATGGATTTGTGGGGGATTGTTAGAAAATGGAAAGTTTGAGGCATATTTTAAATATGTTCTTGATGGAATTTTCGGAAACTAACAATTGGAAGTTGTTCCTTTTAATGAGGACTTAAACTTTCATGTTTGGATCTAAGACATTTTCTTAGTTTAATCCATAAATAAATTGAGTTGAAATAGGTTGCTTGAAATGGGTTATGTGGGTTGGTTATATTGAAATAACTTGTATTCCACATAGAAATGGTAATGAGAGGTTGGTGGGTTTATATAGAAACATGTGCAAGAGTAGTGTACAACTACTAAGGCATGTGGGTGTGCATGATGTTAGTATGTGCTTCACGCGCGCGCACACACACACGCGCCGCCGCCGCCCGCCTCGCCTCGCCCCGCCACGTCACGACTCGACTCGACTCGGGTCGGGTCGAAGGGCGAATGTCTCGGCGTCTCGTGTACGCGAGGCAACCTGGGCGAGGAATTTTATTACATGTTTATTTAAAATTATTTATTGATTTAATTTAACAGTATCAGTATTTATTTGTAACAGCTAATCGAACTGGGTCAGGATTTATATTAAATTCTGATGGACCAGTTCTTGGATCAAATCCTGATGGCTTGGTCAGTACTTGGAGTGAAATCCTGATGACTACTGATCCTGATGGCCTGTGTTAGTATCTGGATCCTGATGGATGGTCCAGTCCTGACGAAATCCTGATGTCGGTCAAGTACTGATGCCACTCCTGACGGACAGCAAGTCCTGATGGCTTGGAGTACTGATGATGATCAAATCCTGATGGACCAGGAAATCCTGACTGAGCTGTAACTATTCTTAAATCCTGATGACAACTGTTATGGTAATTAAATCAGAATATTTAGTATTAAATGTCATATCTTCAGTTACAATATTTTGGTCTGTTTACGTTTTATTTTGTATTTTATATATATACAAAACATAACGTTTGACAAGATATAGAATATACGTAACTCTGAAAACCCTAGGAAACTATTATCTTCTCTGGTTTTCTCTCAACACAAACATAATACATAGTTCTTGGACGAAGTGAGGTGCTGTTCGCTGTTGATCATTGCCATTTCTGAGAGTGGATTGATCTGTGTTATTTTATCCTGGGAGTGATATTGCTGCAACCCAACACAGCGTAAGTGGGGCAATAATCTCTTCAAGAACAGTCAAGACTTCTCGAAGGCTTGGCGACTCAGTTGTTTCTTTATCTTTCAGAATTTGTTAAAGCTCCTGATAGATAAGTGTTCTTTCTTATCTGATTATATTTACGATCTTTAATTACATTATTGTTTCGACCTATGTGTTTGTTTCGTTATTTGGTATTTTTGCCTGTTCTTGTTAATACAAAATATATATAACTACCCTATTGTTGCTGTGTAGTTAGTAATTATACCCAACAGTTTCTCCCGCGGTGCCTTTGTATTGCCTCCACGGACAGCAGTATTGTTCACTTGGATCATTAACTGATTCCACTCTTGCATTTTTTGTTCATACCTTCCCCATGGTGGAGGTGATAAAATACAACAACCACATTCAGTGTAAGACCAAAAAGAGACATTAACTTTTAAATTATCTATACTAATGTTTCCTGGAAAAAGGAGCGAGGCATGAAAATTGTGATCTAACAATGACTAGAAACATATGCTAAATAACAATTTAATATTTCTTTTCCTGGTTTGACTGTAAAACATGAAGATTTCATTTGAAACATGATGTTTTTACAAAGTAAAGCCAACAGAACAAGTCAAACATGCATAGAAGAGTGTGAGAAGCTACTGCATCATAACTGCAATTTTCCAAATAACAAGCATGTTTGATGGACAGCTGCCCATTGTTTAAACTATTATAAGTATTCCTTTTAAAATATTTATGTCACTTGAGCCGAGTGGAGTGATGCAAGCAAAGGTTAAAGAGGAATCGGAGGCTCATAGTCAAAAGAACTTATACTACTTACGTTTTTTTTTATTGTTTGTACGTTTTTCTTCACTACTGGAGTTTATCTATGACATATGATCTTATTATATTGTTATAAATTATGTTGATTTACATTTTTGAACAATAATTCAGATGTATTTATACAGCATCGATAGTCATAGTTTTATGTCAAATTATAGCTTTTGACATTTTTAATAAGAAAAAGAAGTGGTTACAGGACTACCACTAAACTCTACTTCTGACACTACAAAGTTTGTCTCTCTGTTCTATTTTATCTTTTCTATTCTTCTGTGATTCTCTCTATTTTCTAAACTCTATCGACATTCCCTGGCAATTTTTATCATTTGTGTCTGATTCCACCGAGTACACAAGTGAAACTTCACCATAAATGTCTTCTGATTACATAAAAACATAACTAATTCTTCCGCCTTCAGCGCATGCAGCTCTCAGGTACAGACCCAGACGTATCTTCCAAATGCTCTACACTAGTCACTGGAAATACATCCTTCCCCTCCAAGGGTGATTTTAGTAAATAACCAAATATAATACTTGGCTAAGGGCTAAGTTGATTATTGGATTAATTCATTAATAGTGTTCGGTCAGATGCATGACGCATGTGCTGATAATACATCAAAAGATTAAATGAAAATGTACAAATGAGATACCTGCAGGTGCCTTATCAATGGTCTTCCAGTTCTCTTCCATTTATGTCGCCAATTTTAATAGATGGAATCAATCACTTGATTCAGCACTAAACCAGCCATGAAATTTTCAATTTCAGGAACAGTAAAGTGATCGTGCTGTTGAGCATATGCAAAATTCTCTAACATATCATAGTTTTTACAAAAAGATCATCAGTAATCACCCTGCAAGAAGTCTCCTGGGTTTGCAAAGATATATGAATTCTCAGAATCCATTGTTCATCTTCACTGTCCATGTCATATAAGATCTGCACTGGATTCATAGCCATGTCAATATCATTATCAATCTTCTGCAAGTACCTGAAAGAAAAAGTAAACGAAAGTTTTTTTTATATTATCTTCACATTTCTCTACGAAACGTACACTAGAAATAGGAATGTATTTCAGTGAAGCTGCACAAATGTTGCATTTGTAATACTCCTCATGCATTTCATTAAATAGCATCCATTGAATTCTGTCAGGAAATTCCAGTGCCCAGTCATTTCCTCCTTTCCACATCATAGCACGTGTGTAGCAATTTGTTGACCCCGGTTGAAAGACATGATCTACCTTGTGCGAATACTAAGTACTGCCAGAAAACTTGACAGTTCAGCAAGTTATATTGCAACCCATTTCTCAAATTCTCTCCAATATCGATCCGTGACAGTTATTACACATCTGATTTACAAGCTAATATCTCCAGATTTCTTTGGAAACCTTCAGAATCATCAGATGTCCTCTTTTCACAAGATCGCCTCTATTTTCTGAATGGATGGCCATTAGCACGACGAGGTTTATGTCTTGAGATGAATTTTGAACTCCCAAAAGGAGTAGCAAAATCGACTTGAGTTTGGGGTTTCCTAGGTACATTACCAGAGCCACTGTGAACAACATTTGTTCTATCACCATGGCAAACAGGAAAGTCGTCTCCAAGAGGCGAAGAACTCCAATTTCTTGTGTTTCGAGTCAAGAAAATATTATGACCAATAGTGTTGGAGCGAAAGACAATATCATCATTCAAAGCAGAATTATAACCAAAAGCTCTTTGTACACCAGGCGATTTTCCAATCACATTGCTTTTGTCTAGTTCAAAATGTGACATCAAACAACTGCCTAAGGAGGACATATGCTACACTACTTTGCAACAGCAGCTGAAGATGAAGGCTATGGAAGAAAAGTGGTGAAGCACTAAAACAAAGAGTACATGGTAGCATTCAACGTTTCTCATGACAAGAATCTGAGAGAAGATGGCCAAAATTTCAGACGTTAGTAACACTCTAAGCAAGTTTGGTGGGACATACTGTTAAATGCTGACAAGATTTTCTTATTCAATTTACAACAGATTTTCAGCATATTATGCATCACTGTCCATTTTTATGCAATGATCTTTAAAAAAGGCAAAAAAGAATATGACATCCTTAAGCTCATACCTCCTCAAACAGTCTGTCATACAACTTGGAGAAGCTGTAGAATGAAAAAACATGCTGCTTACTATTGTGCACATGTGAGTTATCTTACCAACGTAACTGGAATTTCCAACCCAACAGACTCCCCTCTTCGCATTTGTTTCACAGAACGCAGCAAGCAAAAAGAACAACGGCAAGAACCAGCTTTAGCAATCTTGAAGCACAAAAGACCCTAAACCAGCTTCATTTTTAACATAAATCATCTCAAAATAAACCCTAACCATCTGATAACCATTGTAGCAATAGTGAGAAAATCTGGATGTACAGGAACCAAAAGGAAACTCCATAATAGAATGTAACGGTAAGCTTAATTGAGTATGAAATTCTTTAACCATAATTTATTAAAAATATACCAACCTGCTTATATGAAGCCAAAAAACTATCAGCAACAGACACACCCTTCCTCTTGAAAAAACGGTTCCTATAGAAAACAACTGGTTTTGGAAGAAATGATTTATGTGCTTCAACACCAAAGCGAGATGTGGTTGCACTTGAAGAAAGAGCCAATAATGCCATGATCATCTTTGTTTCTATTTCACTTGGTATACGTAGTTGAATCTTTTCCGCTCTCTTGTCGATTAGTTAATCTGTAACTTTATAGAAACGACGTCACTTACGAGGATTTACCTTTTCTTTGTGGTCATACCTTGGTCTCTCTATCAGGACCATCTCTATCAGGACCAGTGCACCAAGGATCCTTCCAATTAGAGTACAAATTGGTAATCCGATCAACCGAGCTATCTTTATCAATGTTCAGTAGTTTCCTTTTCATCTTAGCAACCCCACCATCCTCAAAATCAGATTTCATTTGGTTAGTTACACAAAACCACATGCTCCCAAGTGCTTTGCAACATGACTCTTGATCCCAAAGGATCCTCGCGGCTTTCTTGGAATAGCATTACCACTACCATTAAAATTAAGGGAAAATCCTGTCAATAAACTTCTTTCCAAATTCTGATCCAATTTTAACCCATCAGGCTAGGGGTGTAATTGAGCCAAACGGTTCATGAGCTACTCGAGCTCGACTCGTAAAATATTCGAATTCGATAATAATCGAGCTGAGCTCAAGCTATTCCAATAGTTTACCGAGCCGAGCTCGAGCTTCAAATTACTCGGTTTGTGAGGCTCGCGAGCCTAATCAAGCTAATATTAATATTAATTTTTATATATTATTTATATGTTATTTATATATTATTATATAAATATTCAATATATATATATATTTTTTGCATATTTAATCGAGTCGAACTCGAGCCGAACTTATTGCATTCGAGCTTTTCTCAATATTTAGCAAAATCTATTCGAGCTTTCGAGCCGAGCTCAAGCGTATCGAACTTAGGTCGAGCCGAGCTTCGAACTTGAAATTTGTGGCTCGGTCGAGCTTGAGCTCGAACTCGAGCCCGAGCTATTTCGTCGAGCTCGAACTCGGCAGTGTTCGACTCGGCTCGGCTCGTTTACACCCCCTACATCAGGCTTTACTAAAACAGAAGCAACCCTATCATCAACCCTGTTCCTATACTTCTTCAACTTCGGTTCCACATTACTCAAACCCACCCCACCCCACCCCTCTCAATTTTTTATTTTTATTTTCTTAACATCATATATTCCAACACCACTCTTTCCTTTTCGACACCCATTATCGAAACCCTGATGATCTACAAACCTACCTTATTTTGACCTAATCGCACTTCTTGCATTCACAGTATTATTTTCCATTGACAAAAACTCAAATCCCCCATTTTTTCTATCCAATAAGAAGCCTACAAACCCCGATTTCAGATTAGCATAGACGAAATCAGCAAAAAAAAATAAACATGCAATAAGATAAATTCATACATTTGAGCAATAAATCAACAAGAACAAACCAAACAAAAATTTTGCTGCTTTCTAAGACAGAATCAAGAAAACTCTCACTTCATAAAACAAATTATGCAAAGTAATGGAAATTCATACATACCTGCCTCGGAATTAATAAGGCCTCTCAAATCAAGTTAGAGAAGAAGTGAATTCTAGGGATTTAGATTTTTGGAAGATGAATGAGAATAGAGAGGCAGTTCAATTTGAAACCCCAGATTCTGTTCTGATTTGACTCTTTTGTTCTTATATTACATACTTAAAATTTTATGCATAGGGTCAAAAACCACAAAACCAACAACAGGCGTCAGATTAAATTTCACGATTGGAAATTCCAGATTTTTACAAAAAAATACTTTTATAAAAGGGCAGTGACATTTATGTAAAAAAGGAGAAAACTGTGGACACAAAGTAACAAGTGAACGCGGAGGTAATTCTGTGATTAACATAAAAAAAAATAATGACATTCGTAACTACAAGAAAAATTAGATATGATGACAGTTTCGTAATTACTCAATAAACACAATGTTGAGCCAGTTTTGTGATTACAGGTAACTATAATGTGTACCAGTAACCTACATTGAACCTTAAGTCAACTTGTGTTGCAACTTAAAATTTCAATGAACCCAAATTATATTCATGTTTGAACCTTCCTTATTTACATTTCTATTCAACCATATTTATCTATACTATACTATTATATCAAAAACAATAAAACTTGGTAGTCGATCTGTCATTTGGGCAGAATTAAAATAAATAATAATAATAATAATAATAATAATAATAATAATATGGGTCTTTTGGGCTAGATTATAAATTTTATAATATAATTTAAGAGTATAACAAAACACATGTGAAAACGTAAGACAAGCTAGGGATCTGCTTTCACTTGTTACTGTGTAGTTTTCTCCTTTTTTACAAAAATGTCACTGCCCTTTCATAAAAGTATATTTATATAAAAATCTGGAATGTCCAATAGCGCACCAAATTTGATCTGACGCCTGTTGTTGGTTCTACGGTTTTTGACCGTATGCATATAATTTTAAGTACCCATTATAAGAACAAAAAAGTGAAATTAGAACAGAAGCCAGGGTTTCAAATTGAACGGCCTCTCTACTCTCATTCATCTTCCAAAAATCTAAATCCCTAGAATTTACTTCCTCTCTGACTTGATTTGAGAGGTCTTATTAATTTCGAGGCAGGTAAGTATGAATTTCCATATCTTTCATAATTTGTTTTAAAAAGTCAGTGTTTTCTCGATTTTATCTTGGAAAACAACAAAATTTTTAGTTTAGTTTCTTCTTGTTGAGTTATTTTTGAAGCGTATGAATTTATCTTAGTGTATATTTATTTTTTTGTGTTTATTTGGTCCACGCAGATCTGAAATCGTGGTTTGTAAGCTTATTATTGGATAGACAAATTGGGGGATTTTGTGTGGTGGGTTGGGATTGAGTTTTTGTCAATGGAAAATAATATTGTGAAGGCAAGTAGTGCGATTAGGTCAAAATAAGGTAGGCCTAAAAATCATTAGGGTTCCGATAAAGGGCTTGGAAGGTAAAGATTGTTGGAAAGGATGTTGTAAAGAATATTAAAAAGAGCTTGAAAAGTGAGGTGGATTTGAGTAATGTTGAACCAAAGATGAAGAAGTGTAAGAATAGGGTTGATGATGGGGTTTCTTGTGTTTTAGTAAAGTCTAATGGGTTAGAATTCAGTCAAACTTCGGGAAGAAGTTTATAAACAGGATTTACCCTCAATTCTAATAGTAGTGGTAATGCTAATCCAAGAAAGCCGACATGATTTGTTGGGAGCAAGAGTCATGTTGCAAAGCACTTGGGGCCTGTGATTCAGTTAATGAGACTAACCAAATGAAGTCTGATTTTTAAGAGATGGCGGGGTTGATATTCCGAGTATACCCCTCATGCTAAGAAAAGGGAAACCATTAACCGTCGATTAAGAAAGCTCGATTGATCGGATTCCCTATATGAATTATGATTGGCAGGTATGCCACGAAGAGAAGGTAAATCCTCGAAAGTGACGCCGTTTCTCTAAAGTTACGGAAGCAGGAAAACCACTACATATGGTCAGTGTCATAAGACACTAGCTTTATGATTTAAATTTGTACAAATCTATTCAAAGCTCTGCATCTATTATCATAATCAAGAATTTTAACATAATCGAAATAAAAAGTATATTAAATAGGTGAAAGCTAAGTATCTACATATACCTGAATGAAGTTGGTTATCATCTAACTAGTATCCTATGCCTATTATTAAATTATTTTCTTTCTCCTTACCACAAACCTTTTATGAAGCTTGATATGGAACAAAATTTTCACCTTATTTTCCTTTGTACATAGAAAACGACGAATACTTCTTTCTAAACAGAGCATATACCTCTGAACCATGGGTGTTCATCTGCACAGAAATAGGCGACAAATTTAAACAATATAAGTCTCATGAAACTTCTTAAATTTGGCCATGGATATGCCATTTAAATGTTATATACTTACGTGTCTTGCGTCACAGCGAAATGGTAATCCACTTGTCAAAAAATCTATCTCCGTGATACTTTGGTGATAATCAACTAAGTTACCAAGGATACAAATCACATAAGTTGCTTCAATAGATGCGTTATGCTTTGACAACCTGGAGATTTTTCGGTCTCCACTTTGGGGGCATGATTCTCAAGACTTATCATGAATATTATAGTACATTTCACAAAGAAATATGAATCTTTATTGAAATTAACCCCCTAAAATAAGTAGAACATGTATTCATTCAGAAAATAAATACTCGGTAACAAAGTAGTTTCTCTAAAAATGATTTCTTATAGCAATCCTGAAACTGATTTTGTTATAAACCAAAACCATAAATCTCAAAATAAACCCTAACCATCTGATAACCATTGTAGCAATAGTGAGAAAATCTGGATGTACAGGAACCAAAAGGAAACTCTATAATAGAATGTACCGGTAAGCTTAATTGAGTATGAAATTCTTTAACCATAATTTATTAAAAATATACCATCCTGCTTATATGAAGCCAAAAAACTATCAGCAACAGACACACCCTTCCTCTTGAAAAAACGCTTCCTATAGAAAACAACTGGTTTTGGAAGAAATGATTTATGTGCTTCAACACCAGAGCGAGATGTGGTTGTACTTGAAGAAAGAGCCAACAATGCCATAATCATCTTTGTGTCTATTTCACTTGGTAGTTGAATCTTTTCCGCTTTTGTCGATTAGTTAATCTGTAACTTTATAGAAACGACGTCACTTACGAGGATTTACCTTTTCTTTGTGGTCATACCTTGGTTTCTCTATCAGGACCAGTGCACCAAGGATCCTTCCAATTAGAGTACAAATTTGTAATCCGATCATCCGAGCTATCTTTATCAATGTTCAGTAGTTTCCTTTTCATCTTAGCAACCCCACCATCCTCAAAATCAGACTTTATTTGGTTAGTTACACAAAACCACATGCTCCCAAGTGCTTTGCAACATGACTCTTGCTCCCAAAGGATCCTCACGGCTTTCTTGGAATAGCATTACCACTACCATTAAAATTAAGGGAAAATCCTGTCAATAAAATTCTTTCCAAATTCTGATCCAATTTTAACCCATCAGGCTAGGGGTGTAAATGAGTCAAACGGTTCGTGAGCTACTCGAGCTCGACTCGTAAAATATTCGAATTCGATAATAATCGAGAGCCGAGCTCGAGCTCGAGCTATTCGAATAGTTTACCGAGCCTAATCGAGCTTATATTAATATTTATTTTTATATATTATTTATATGTTATTTATATATTATTATATAAATATTCAATATTTATATATATTTTTTGCATATTTAATCGAGTCGAACTCGAGCCGAACTTATTGCATTCGAGCTTTTCTCAATATTTAGCAAAATCTATTCGAGCTTTCGAGCCGAGTTCGAACGTATCGAACTTTGGTCGAGCCGAGCTTCGAACTTGAAATTTGTGGCTCGGTCGAGCTCGAACTCGAGCCCGAACTATTTAGTCGAGCTCGGACTCGAGCCTGGCAGTGTTCTACTTGGCTCGTTTACACCCCTACATCAGGCTTTACTAAAACAGAAGCAACCCTATAATCAACCCTGTTCCTATGCTTCTTCAACTTCGGTTCCACATTACTCAAACCCAACACACAAAATCCCCTAGTTTTTCTATCCAATAAGAAGCCTACAAACCCCGATTTCAGATTTGCATAGACGAAATCAGCAAAAAAAAAGAAGTAAACATGAAAGAAGATAAATTCATACACTTGAGCAATAAATCAACAAGAACAAACCAAACAAAAATTTTGCTGCTTTCTAAGACAGAATCGAGAAAACTCTCACTTCATAAAACAAATTATGCAAAGTAATGGAAATTCATACATACCTGCCTCAGAATTAATAAGGCCTCTCAAATCAAGTTAGAGAAGAAGTGAATTCTAGGGATTTAGATTTTTGGAAGATGAATGAGAATAGAGAGGCAATTCAATTTGAAACCCTAGATTCTGTTCTGATTTGACTTTTTTGTTCTTATATTACATACTTAAAATTATATGTATATGGTCAAAAATCACATAACCAACAACAGGCGTCAGATTAAATTTCGTGCACGATTGGAAATTCCAGATTTTTACAAAAAAAATACTTTTATAAAAGGGCACTGACATTTATGTAAAAAAAGAGAAAACTGTGGACACAAAGTAACAAGTGAACGCGGAGGTAATTTTGTGATTAACATAAAAAATGACATTCTTAACTAGAAGAAAAATTGGATATGATGACAATTCTGAAATTACTCAAAAAACACAATGTTGAGCCAGTTTTGTGATTACAGGTAACTATAATGTGTACTGGTAACCTACATTGAACCTTAAGTCAACTTGTGTTGCAACTTAAAATTTCAATGAACCCAAATTATATTCATGTTGAACCTTCCTTATTTACATTTTTGTTCAACCATATTTATCTATACTATACTATTACATCAAAAACAATAAAACTTGGTAGTCGATTTGTCATTTGGGCAGAGTTAAAATAATAATAATAATAATAATATGGGTCTTTTGGGCTAGATTATAAATTTTATAATATAATTTAAGAGTACAAAAAAACACATATGAAAACGTAAGACAAGCTAAGGATCCGCTTTCACTTGTTATTGTGTAGTTTTCTCCTTTTTTACAAAAATGTCACTGCCATTTTATAATAGTATATTTATGTAAAAATCTGGAATGTCCAATAGCGCAACAAATTTGATATGACGCCTGTTGTTGGTTTTATAGTTTTTGACCATATGCACATAATTTTAAGTACGCATTATAAGAACAAAAAAGTGAAATCAGAACAGAATCCAGGGTTTCAAATTGAACGACCTCTCTACTCTCATTCATCTTCCAAAAATCTAAATCCCTAGAATTTACTTCCTCTCTGACTTGATTTGAGAGGTCTTATTAATTTCGAGGCAGGTAAGTATGAATTTCCATATCTTTCATAATTTGTTTTAAAAAGTCAGTGTTTTCTCGATTTTATCTTGGAAAGCAGCAAATTTTTTAATTTAGTTTCTTCTTGTTGATTTATTGTTGAAGCGTGTGAATTTATCTTAGTGTATGTTTATTTTTTTGTGTTGATTTGGTCCATGCAGATCTGAAATCGTTGTTTATAGGCTTATTATTGGATAGACAAATTGGGGGATTTTGTGTGGTGGGTTGGGATTGAGTTTTTGTCAGTGGAAAATAATATTGTGAAGGCAAGTAGTGCGATTAGGTCAAAATAAGGTAGGCCTAAAAATCATTAGGGTTCCGATAAAGGGCTTGGAAGGTAAAGATTGTTGGAAAGGATGTTGTAAAGAATATTAAAAAGAGCTTGAAAAGTGGGGTGGGTTAGAGTAATGTTGAACCAAAGATGAAGAAGTGTAAGAATAGGGTTGATGATGAGGTTGCTTGTGTTTTAGTAAAGTCTAATGGGTTAGAATTCAGTCAAACTTTGGGAAGACGTTTATAAACAAGATTTACCCTCAATTCTAATAGTAGTAGTAATGCTAATCCAAGAAAGCCGACAGGATTTGTTGGGAGCAAGAGTCATGTTGCAAAGCACACTAGTACAGAATGGTCCTACAGCGTCGGTCAAAAAGAGCTACATCGTCGGTCAAAAGGCGTAGTATATGTAGGGGACGCTATAGATCAAAAGTGCGCACTTGGGGCCTGTGATTTAGTTAATGAGACTAACCAAATGAAGTCTGATTTTTAAAATATGGTGGGGTTGATATTCCGAGTATACCCCTCATGCTAAGAAAAGGGAAACCATTAACCATCGATTAAGAAAGCTCGATTGATCGGATTGCCTATATGAATTATGATTGGAAGGTATGCCACGAAGAGAAGGTAAATCCTCGAAAGTGACGTAGTTTCTCTAAAGTTACGGAAGCAGGAAAACCACTACATATGGTCAGTGTCATAAGACACTAGCTTTATGATTTAAATTTGTACAAATCTATTCAAAGCCTTGCATCTATTATCATAATCAAGAATTTTAACATAATCGAAGTAAAAAGTATATTAAATAGGTGAAAGCTAAGTATCTACATATATACCTGAATGAAGTTGGTTATCATCTAACCAGTATCCTATGCCTATTATTAAATTATTGTCTTTCTCCTTACCACAAACCTTTTATGAAGCTTGATATGGAACAAAATTTTCACCTTGTTTTCCTTTGTACATAGAAAACGACGAATATTTCTTTCTAAACAGAGCATATACCTTTGAACGAACCATGGGTGTTCATCTGCACAGAAATAGGCGACAAATTTAAACAATATAAGTCTCATCAAACTTCTTAAATTTGGCCATGGATATGCCACTTTAATGTTATATACTTACGTGTCTTGCGTCACAGCGAAATGGTAAGCCACTTGTCAAAAAATCTATCTCCGTGATACTTTGGTGATAATCAACTAAGTTACCAAAGATACAAATCACATAAGTTGCTTCAGTAGATGCGTGATGCGTCTTTGACAACCTGAAGATTTTTCGGTCTCCGCTTTGGGGGTAGGATTCTCAGGACTTATCATGAATATTATAGTACATTTCACAAAGAAATATGAAGGTTTATGGAAATTAACCTCCTAAAAAAAGTAAAACATGTATTCATTCAGTAAATAAATACTCGGTTACAAAGTAGTTTCTCTAAAAATGATTTCTTATAGCAATCCTAAAACTGATTTTGGTATAAAACAAAACCATAAATCTCGATAAGAAAGTAAAGCATATAATTGACCATGTCATATTACACAACCATTTTAGCTCTTAGAATCAACAAATATAAACCAATGGCACGCAAGAGTTATATATACTTAAAAAATACAACTCCTTACAGCCAAGGTTGGCAATTCACTTTAGGCAAGACTTCTCTAGTAATACGAAGGAGTTGATTTAATATTGAAATGTATTAATTTACCAAAAACAATTGAGGTAAGCTTAAAAACTTATATACAGTTAAAGACCAAAACAACAATATTAATTATAATGAAAAACATATTCACGTATATCTAACTTTATATTGCATAGGGAATTTTTATCCCAAAATAAATCTTGTAAGTTATCACATGGGAAAAATGTTATTGTTTCATACTAATATTAAATGACAATATTAATACCATAGCGATTGTTAGATTTAAAATTCCCCTCAAAGGAACTAATAAGAGCGAGAAAGTAGTCTATGGGATTATTTAGATGAATAAGCGTGGGAATAAATGACTCGTTATCATAAATTAAAAGTAGTTGCCCTCTCCCAATTATGATCTAATGAAACAAACACCATGTAAACTAAAGTGATTGAAAATAACTTAATTAGTAGTGAAAGAGAGTATCTGATGAAATCACAGATACAGTACACAGTTACACACACCTGTACCTCTCCAGGACTTGAAGAAGATAAAACATCAAGCTAGACATCAAATTGATGTAAAATAGACACACGAACGTATGTAGGCACACCGAACATTCATAAATCAGCTCTGTAAGTTATACCAAAACAAAAAGTAAATAAAGAATTAAAAAATCGCATATCGAAAGCTGGGAAATAATTAACAAATTATAATGTAACAGAACAAGGGTTGATAAATAGAGAAGGGAAAAAAGTATACCGCTTTCTGGGTACTTAGGGAGGATTTCCTCGATAACGTCGCCAATGAGATTCACCCTCTTGTTATTATCCACGATGGCGTGTACTGTTGAAGGAAATACATAATCGTTGACTCTCTCTTTGCCTGTCATTTGCGGCGGCTTCTAAAACCCTAGAGGCCACATTACCAGACCGCTAGAATCGAGAAAAATGAAAATTAATGCCCCTTTTCATTCTTTATTTATACATGGGTTCCGGCCGCTACAATCGGTGTATAATTTTTAATTTCTAACTTGTGAAAATTAGTTTTGGCTAAAAAATATTGTGGCTTGCTCCCAATTTTAGAATCTATTTACCTTGCATATCTTAAAATACTATAACCGTCCTAAAATAATAACGACATTAAATATAAAAAAATTAAATTATTGTACTTTAAATGATCAGAAAATAAACGCATCGCCTGCATCCTTAAAACATGCTTTATTTCTAAGTTCCCCGCTTTTGTCCTCTACTCCACATTCCCCCTATTAGTTCTTCTTTTCTTATTTGCTTTCAATCAGATCTCCTCTCGTTACGGACGTGCAGGTCTAAGCTGATATTAAAGCAATTTATCTGTTAATGTGGTAGTTTCTTCAACATTTAAAAATATGCAACACAAATATAAATACTTAGCAAAAGTCCTTTCAAGTCACCAGGTTGTGTGCTAATATTAAAACATATTAGGATTTGTTACATTACAATATTTCTATTTGCAAGTATTTGAAAGAATGACTGCAATGTTAAAACTTACATACTATAAAAGACCAAGAAAACCAGAATCACATCACACATCAACATGAAACATGATTATTCCCAGGATTATGCATAAATACGAGACATTACTATATGGGACGAAGGCAGTACATTTCATGAGGGGTTAACATTGCCATGGTAAGACAAATAAGCTTAACATTGCAAATTAGTCTACCGAATTATTTAGATCAGTGTGAGAGAAAATACTCCTTAGCATACAAAATTATAGAAATAAGCATGTGTATTTCCTAAGTTTGATATTTCGAAACAAACACAACATAAGAAATTGCAATAGTAAAATCAACTCAAATAAAACAACACACACACACATAGCCAAGAAGTATACATGGAGTTGAACTTAATTTATCACAATAAAAAAGAAGTAAATATAAATCAGAAGTTGCTTATTGAAAACAGGGGATACAGGTATGTCTATTGTATATATATATATATATATATATATATATATATATATATATATATATATATATATATATATATATATATATATATATATTACATACATGTTAAGAACTGCATAGGCTGATTAATCCTTTGATCTCCATTTGCAAAACCCTAGAGCTCCACCCAAATCACACAAAACTTGCACAACTTTATGATTAATCTTTATATATCAGCTAAATACAGGTATCTTAAAATTTTAAAATGTAATTTTCAACTTATAAATCAGTATGGAAAACTTTATTGATAATTTATAAATGATGATGTAAAAAATTAATAATATAATAATGAAATACAAAAAGTAAAGTTATCTGTTAACAGAAATTTATATAATTAAATTACAAAATTCAAAATTATAACTAATCCAAAAACACATTATAGTAGAACAAACCGCCATAAATGAATATACGATAAACAAATAAGAATAATTATAATTTTTTTCAGTCCCAACATAATAAATACAATGTATTTTTAACTTCAATAAATGAATAAAATTCTCTTGTTTAAGGGTAGTCATTTATCGAGGTTTAACTATCTATATATACTTGTCAGAACTTGACTTATAAGCATGTTCTGAACTAGGGTTAGGCTCAAGAGAGAACCAATCACTAAAAAAGAAACTTAGAGCTGTTATAAGTCGTTGGATTATTACTAGATCAACTGTTCAGATTCAACTCATTTTTATATACAAAATCTTATTATGGTATTGTTGGAATAAAAGGATTCTATTGCCGAACCTATTTTGTTTCATAGTATAAATACAGAGTTTTGCAACTGAATTTTAAAAATTATGCATAAGAACTTCAAAGTTCTACAAGTGAACTTGATTATTTTTATAATGTTCAGCTGTTGAACAATGTTATTCACATTATTTTCATACCATAACTTTTATGTTCTACCGCGGAACATAAAAGTCATGCAATCGAATTTGAAATCAAACACATAAATTTTAAAGTTCTGCAACTTAACTTACTTGTATTTAAATGTTTAGCTGCTGAACACTGTTATTTGATATTGTGTTTATACCATAACTTG
Organism: Heracleum sosnowskyi; assembly: GCA_030848705.1. Classification (NCBI taxonomy): domain Eukaryota; kingdom Viridiplantae; phylum Streptophyta; class Magnoliopsida; order Apiales; family Apiaceae; genus Heracleum; species Heracleum sosnowskyi. The sequence goes on from CM061242.1 coordinate 89,268,984, forward strand.
AATATTTTCACAAAAAGATGATAAAAATAATTGGGGGAATTTTATTATGATGATGGAGAATTTTGTGATCGATATCGATTTACGATTATTATCGTTAATCAAATATTAATTAACTATAAATTATGTATTTTGTATTTTTGGACAACTTTACCCATGACCTACATATAATAAATATATATTATTTTAAAATATAAGATAGAGTTCTAAGAGTTCTTAGGTTAAGGGTTCTACAAGAAACATGACCCTATGAACTAATATGAAACAAGAATATCTATAAACATATTTGTATAAACAGCTAAAGGAGATAAGAAATGAATATTACTAGATGGAAAAAGTTTGTTACAGCTCATTTGAGTATTTATAGAGTAATACTACAGTGTAGTTTATAACAATAAACAGTTACAACAAATAAGGCCTTGTTTGGCTAAAAGCTAATACTAGCTTATTGCTCATATGTGGATTTATTAACATAACATGAGATGTTGATTCGACAGTTGACTTGATATTGTCATCAGCCTCCCCTACAACTGATACACTTTGGATTCAACTTTATCTTTACCCCCCCCCCCCCCACAAAGCGAAGGCACACAAGAATAGGTAATGCCCAAAGCAGAAGAACAATTCCAGTGCAGAGCTTTGCCTATGCCTTTGGTCAAGATATATGTTGCATTGTCTTTAGAGAGGACCTGTAAAACAGACACAAGCCCATTGGTAATTTTATCCAGTATAAAATGACAATCAATTTCTATAAGTTTTGTCCGGGCATGATAAACAGGATTAGCAGTCAAATCAATAGCTGCTTTGTTATCACATATGTAATAACCCCAAATTTTGGACTTAGTTAAAATTTTTTGATGAATAGTAAATGTTGATGAATAGTGAATTTGCTGATGAAAAATATTTTCAGACCACACTATATGGAAGACATGGAATAAATGTTTCGAAGTTATATTAGTGATGTATAAGGAGAATAAGTGAATGTAAACGCGATCAGAATCGGGAGATTCCAACTTTAAATTTTGATCACTATTCATCGGACAATCAAAGATGCATTGATTTGATCATTTTGAGAAAGTATGTCGAATAAGAAATCCATGATCATATCTTAAGCCAAGGTGAGAAATCTAGGATCATATATTAAGCCAAGGTAATGGAAAGATCAAGGAAGTATCTCCTAACATTGGTACAGAGAAACGTTGTTTTAAAATCACTTGAACCTATCGCGAAACAGAAGCGTAACGAATTATGGATTATGTTAGGCTCAAGACATGTCTGAATACCACTATTAACAAGCCTACACTATGTGACTATGTCACATTACATGACCTAGTGAGTTCTATCACTGGGATATAGTATAGGTCTCTATATGTACTTGTCTTGTTCTCATGAACATTAGCTTGATCATGTATGCTCAAAGTTATAATGAGCTTAGCAAAGTTTCTTGCATCTAGATTGTATATAGGCCATTGAATAATTGTCCTGGTAGAAGTTCAGAAGTGTTCATGCAGCAGGATAGAAATGAATAAGGCCATGAAGAAATAAGTTGCAGAAATTTGTCTAAGGCATTATATAGCAAAGTCAGAAGAAAGCTATGTCGTGAAGTCACCAATATCTATGTCGTGAAGTGCTACATCGCATAGTCCATTTTGTACTATGTCGAGAAGTCCTCAAGACACATGTCGTGAAGTGTTGAAGTCAGCAAAGTCAAAGAAGCCTAGATCGTGAAGTCCTCAGAAGCCTTATGTCGCATAGTCATCAAATGACCTATGTCGCATAGTCGTCAAATGACCTATGTCGCATAGTCGTCAAATGACTTATGTCGCATAGTCGTCAAATGACCTATGTCGTATAGTCGTCAAATGACCTATGTCGCATAGTCGTTAAATGACCCATGTCGCATAGTCATCTTATGGCCTATGTCGCAAAGTCTTCAAAGGCTATATCGCGTAGTCCTCACAAGGGAGATCGCGAAGTCAGGAATGAAGTGGAGTTCACGATATCAACACTTAGCCGTTTATAACAAGACAAATCAAGGTACAGAACCAAGAATCAAAAGAGACAAATACTGAAGCATTTGTTCTGGCAAGGTGGTCCAAAGAACAGATGGCAAATCTACAGCTAAACTTGGAGAGAAAGATAAGAGACAAGCAGCTACAGAAACGGGAAAGATTCCGAAAAGCAGGCGGTCCTTCCTGACACAGTGAACTTCTTATGGCAGGACAAGTTGGACTTTCAGAAGGGGTAGCTGTGTAATATTGTGTGTACCTAGTTTGTATAGGTAAATATATATATATTGTGCACGCACCACTGTAAGCTGTAAGAGAGACACACATAGTTTTTATCTCAAGCTCTTTTTTCTGTAAGCAAGCAAGTACAAACTGTTCTTGTTTAGAAGCCAAAAATTCGATTGTGAATTTCTTGGAAAGCTGTAGTATTTAATTTGCTTATACAAAGTAGATTAAAGTGATTGTGCGTGTTGTTTACTTTCTACATATTACATAGCATAATCATATACAGTTTACATTCAGTTTCAAGAAAGCAAAAATTCATCAAACTATCCATTCACCCCCCCCCCTCTGTCTAGTTTCTAGGTGATATTCATTCCTAACAAGTGGTATCAGAGCGAAGGCTGTTAACGTACAAACAGGAAAAGATCAAGAATGAGTTCATAGAAACTTAGCAGTATCAAGATTCCTCTCTTTAACAATGAGCACTACAGTTTATGGAAAAAGAAGATGTTGCTTTTCATCAAAGCTTCTAACCCCATGTATTTAGATATTCTAAAGCATGGTCCCTTTATTCCAATGATCGAGGTTGGTGAAACAACCAATGGCACTGAGATAGTACCAGCAAAACACGTGCCCAAAGACCCCTCAAAATACACTGATCCTGAAAAGGAGAAAGTAGCACTGGATGGACATCTTCAACTTATCATTTGTGAATCTATGGATTTCAACATGTATGGCACTGTTGCTCACTGTACTAGTGCCAAGAAGATGTGGGATCTTATAGAAGTGCTCTGTGAAGGAACTACTGAAGTGAGAAAGAACAAGAAGCAGATTCTTGTCTCACAATATGAAGCCTTCATGGCTCAACCAAAAGAGGGAATCACAGAAGTATTTGAGAGATTTAATAAGCTGATAAACGAGCTCAAACTCTATGACAAACACTATGAGACAGAAGAGCTCAATATGAAGTTCTTACTAACTCTTCCAGATCACTTGGAACCAAGAATCTCTTCCCTTAAAGAAAGAGATCTAAAAAAGATTGGTTTTGATGTGTTGTATGGTGTTTTGAAGACATATGAGTTAGAGCTGTTTCAAAAGAGATCTATTCAAGCAAAGCAAGGATTAGTGGCCAATACCTCTTGTGCCCTTATTGCTGACAATCTAGGTCAAAGAATGGATTCTCTAAAAATCAGTCAAGTCAAGATTGAGGAACTGGAAAGTGATGACACTGGTGATGAAACTCAGGTTGTGTATGATTTACCTGAAGAGGATGAGTTCTACAGCATAGATGAACTGGACAAGATGGAAAACAAATCTTTTGCTTATATGGCTAGGAGATACCCTAACATCAGGTTTAAAAGGAAGCAGCCATTCAAGTCTAGATTCAGGTAGCTCAAACTCTTTCAAAAAGGAAAATGGATTGATGGTGCAGTTAAAGGAGGATACAAATCTGGGAGTGTGGATAGGTCCAAAATAAGATGCTATAACTGCAATGAACTTGGGCATTTTGCCACTGAGTGCAAAAAGCCTAAACAGGTCAAGAAGGACAAAGCATACTTAGAGCTTGAAGCTAAGTATGAGGCTCTACTCAAGAAACAACAGGGTAAAGCTTTTATTGCTGAGGGAAAATGCTGGGATGACTCTGATGAAGAAGAAGAACAAGAGTACTCAAATTATGCCTTGATGGCATTTTCTGATGATGGTGATTCTAGTCAGGTACCTATTCTTACTTCTCTTGATACGACTCCCCTTCAATATAAGCAAACTGTTGAAGATATGAGTACTGAGATGTTTAATATTCATACTAGCATGTTAGTAGCAAATGAAGAAATTGATAGACTAACTGCTAGAAATCTTGAGCTTACAGAAAAGAATGAGGAACTTGAGTTAATGGTTGTGAACCTTGATGGTTTGAAAAAGGAGGTTGAGTATCTTAAAAACAAAGTGGTTTGTGCTGAACAAATAGAGAAAGCTCTTAGGGAACAAATTGCTGAAACTGAATTGAAACTAAGAAGCTTTAAGAACTCCTCTGAACTTATTCAAACCTATCACAAGGAACACACTGAAGATAACAAGGTTGGAGTTGGTTTTGACTATGAGAATGATAAAGGAAGGAAGAAGGCAAAGGGCAAATGAAAAGAATCTTTTACAAACAAAAATGCCCCAACCATTCTATCTAGTGTTGAACAACCCATCTTCAAAAAGAGCGTTGTTGAGTTTGATGAAGAACTATTGATCATCAAACAACAACTTCTTGAAGAAGATGAGGCTGCTAAAGACACTTCTTCCTCTCCTGAATCTGTCAGTCAGAAAGAGACCAAAGACAATCTTGTCAAGAGTCCTAAAGCAAAGAAAGAAGTTGTTAAGAAAAAGAAACAAAACAGAAATGGTAAGGTAGGTGTCAACAAGGGTAACAACTATGCTTATGTGCCAAATGCTCCCAGGAAACAATGTCAGAAATGTCTATCTGTTAATCATTTGACTCATAAGTGTAACAAACAAGTGAATGTTGAAGTTGATAACCTAAGTAACCATTCTGCTAGCATAAACTCTAGTCATGATTCCTTCTGTGGTAAGCCTAATTGCATGACATGCTATGTGACTGTGATTGCTAACTGTTTATCTCTAAAGCATAAACTTGATTCTGCACAATCCAGTGAATCACACACACACATGCACACTCACAAGACAGGATCCCCAATCAGGATTGAGAGGGTGAACACTTCATGTGAGCCTAAGAGTGTGAACTTCAAAGCCACAAACAATATGAAGTATCCTACTGTGATGAATGCAACTTATGATAGAAGAATTTGTAACAAAAATGTTTCTAAATCAACTGGACCCTACCATGTGTGGGTACCAAAAACAACTTAGTTACCTTGTGAATGCAGGGCAACAGGAATAAAAGAGTCATATGGATCTTGGACAGTGGATGCTCAAGTCACATGACTGGTGATATAGCTCTGCTATCACATTTTGAGGAAAAGGCTGGCCCATCAGTAACCTTTGGAAATGACAACATCGGTTATACAATGGGATATGGCAGTATAAAATCTGGAAATGTCATTATTGAAGATGTAGCATTTGTTGAAGGACTGAAGCATAATCTCTTAAGCATTGGACAATTTACTAACAGGGGTTTCAAAGTGGAATTTAATGAAGATCATTGTTCAATCTCAAAAAGAGAAAGTGGTGAAGTTGTTCTAACTGGTGTGAAGAAAGGAAGCCTGTTTGTAGCTGATCTCAAGGCTGCAGACAATGGAGAAATTTGTTGTCTCTACACTAAAGCCACAAATGAGGAATTCTGGATATGGCACAAGAAACTGTCTCACTTGAATGTTCAGGCAATGAACTCTCTAATCAAGAGAGAACTCATCAGGGATTTGCCTGCCTTGGAGTTTGTGCAAGATGGAGCATGTGAAGCTTGTCAGAAAGGAAAGATTAAAAGATCTAGTCACAAGAACAAGTTGCTCAATACAAACTCAAAACCTCTGCAGCTAATTCACATGGATTTATTTGGTCCTGTGAATGTAATGTCCCTTTCCAAAAAGAAATATGCTCTAGTGATGGTTGATGATTATTCAAGATACACTTGGGTGGAATTCCTATTCTCCAAAGATGAAGCACCTCAAGTCATAATAGAGCATATCAAGAGAGTTGATAGAGAAGCACAAAGCACTGGTTCCTCTGTAGTTGCTTTGAGAAGTGATAATGGAACTGAGTTCAGAAATTCAACATTGTATGAGTTTTGAAAAGATAAAGGAATTTCTCAACAATTCTCAGCTCCTAGAACACCTCAACAAAATGGAGTAGTTGAGAGAAAGAATAGAACTCTCATTGAAGCTGCAAGGACAATGTTATTGGATGCAAAGCTACCTACTAGCTTTTGGGCTGATGTTGTTAACACAGCATGCTATGTGCAAAATAGAACATTGATCAATAAGAAGTCTGGCAAAACTCCTTACTCATTAATGACTGGAAAAAGAGCATCCTTCAAGCATCTGCATGTTTTTGGAAGCAAGTGTTTTGTGAGGAAAGATACATGTGAGCATGTTGGAAAATTTGATGCAAAGGCATTTGAAGGTATCTTTATTGGATACTCTCTGGAAATGAAAGCATACAGAGTGTTTGTACCTGAGCAACACAAAGTCATGGAAAGCATGGATGTTACCTTTGATGACAAGAAAACTCCTGGACTTAAAACAAGTGATCAAGACAGTGTGCCATTAAGATTTGAGAATCAAGGTTATCTTGAGGATTCTGAAAGTGAAGATGAACCATCTGTTCAAACTGTTCTAGAAAATGAAGTTCTTGAAGTTGACAATCTTCTTCAAACACCCGTGCAAGGGTTCACAAACACAGGGGGAGAAGAAGAGAATGCAACTGTCAACCAAAATGAGCTTGGAACAGATCAAGGAAATGAACAGGGGCACACAAGGAAATGGGACAGAGCCCACACTAGGGATCAAATCATTGGAGATCCTAGTGAGGGAGTTAGAACAAGAAGGGCGACTATGAATACATGTCTGTATAGCTGCTTTCTGTCACAAGAGGAACCTAAAGTAGTTGAAGAAGCTTTGAAGATTTCTGATTGGATTGTTGCCATGCAAGAAGAATTGAATCAATTTGAGAAAAACAAAGTATGGGAGCTAGTGCCACCTCCTGAAGGAAAGAATGTTATTGACACCAAATGGGTGTTCAGAAACAAGATGGATGAAGAAGGAGTAGTAATAAGAAACAAAGCAAGGCTGGTTGCCAAAGGATATTGTCAGCAAGAAGGCATTGATTCTGATGAGACATTTGCACCTGTAGCTAGACTGGAAGCCATCAGAATCTTCCTGGCTTTTGCAGCTCACTCAAATTTCAAGGTGTATCAAATGGATGTGAAAAGTGCATTTCTCAATGGTGATCTTGCTGAAGAAGTTTATGTATCTCAACCACCTGGCTTTGAAAATGAAAACTTCCCAGACTTTGTGTACAGACTGCTTAAGGCACTCTATGGACTCAAACAGGCACCAAGAGCCTGGTAAGAGACTCTATCTCAATTCCTTCTTGAGCATCAATTTACCAGGGGTACAATTGACAAAACCCTATTCTTCAAGAAACATGGAAATGATATCATTCTTGTTCAAATCTATGTGGATGATATCATCTTTGTCTCTTCAAATGAAAAACTCTGTGAAAGGTTTTCTAAGTTGATGCAAAGCAAATATGAGATGAGTATGATGGGAGAATTAACCTACTTTCTAGGTTTGCAAGTACATCAAAGGGAGGATGGCATCTTCATAAACCAATCAAAGTATGTCAAAGATCTTTTGAAGAAATATGGTTTAGAAGACTCATCCCCTGCAAAAACTCCCATGTCCACTGCAATCAAGCTTGATGAAGACAAGAAAGGCAAAAGAGTAGACATCAAGGTTTACAGAGGCATGGTTGGATCACTACTCTATCTCACTGCTAGCAGGCCTGATATCATGTTTGCCACATGCCTTTGTGCAAGGTTCCAGTCTGATCCCAAGGAATCTCACATGATGGCTATCAAAAGGATTTTCAAATATCTGAAAGGGACTCCTAATCTTGGGCTATGGTATCCAAAGGGAACTGGGTTCAACCTGGTTGGTTACACAGATTCTGATTATGCTGGATGCAGAATTGACAGGAAGAGCACCTCTGGAAGCTGCCAATTCTTAGGTCAAAGGTTAGTGTCATGGTTCAGTAAGAAACAACAGTCCACAGCAACATCCACAGCTGAGGCTGAATATATTGCTACTGGAAGTTGCTGTGCTCAATTGCTTTGGATTAGAAATCAACTCATGGATTATGGACTAGTGTTAGAACACATTCCTCTAATGTGTGATAATACTAGTGCAATATCCATAGTTTCCAATCCTGTTAATCATTCTACTACAAAGCACATTGAGATCAGGTGCCATTTCATTAGGGAACATGCTGCAAATGGTACCATAGAAGTCTCTTATGTTCCAACTGAGAAACAATTAGCTGACATATTTACTAAACCTCTGAATGAAGCTGTCTTCAACAGACTTGTGAGTGAAATTGGAATGCTCAATCCTTCATTTAGTTGTTCTAAGTAAGTATGCTAGTTAATTGTTGCAGCAGTAAATTTTCACTGTATATAAATGCTCTATTTATTTGGAGTGAAAATTAGCTGAGATATGATCTATAAATATTTCAGTATTTTACTGCATATTTTTCAAAATCATATTTGGTTGTGGAGTTGTGAGCTTTTGACACATCTCGATATAGATGATTTTGAGAGTTCACGACATAGTACAAATCAAACAGACTTATATCGTAAACTGTTGAAATTGTGAGACTTTGCGATATAGTTCATTTCATGAGTTTGCGACATAGTTCATTTTAATGACTTTGCGACTTAGAATAACTATATCGACAAGTCTCCATATTTGACAGAATTTTGATTTAAATTTACTCTATTTCAATTTTTGATTTAAGTCTGACAAAATCTTAAAATTTCAAAAAGAGAGTTTTAGACAGGGTATTTTCACTATATCGCAAAGTCATCCAAATTCTGATATCCTCAAGACTTTGCGACATAGTTCAATTCAGGACTCTGCGATATACTTTGCAAGGACTTTGCGGTACAGGCCATTTTGAGACTTCGCGACATACAATTAGTCTGTACATATTCATAACTCCATATCGCAGTGTCTCTACCATATAAATACTTTTTGTCGACCGTTCACAACTTTTCATCTTGTCTATTGCTCTCAGTTTCTAAAACCTAAACTCTTCTCTCTCTTCTTCAATCTCAATTTCAATGGCACCCAAATCTCAAACAGCTTCCTCTTCAAACCCTTTAACCATTCCCAAAGAAACAAATCTTTTCACCATTCCCTCTGAGGCTGAGGCTAACCCAAGGTACAAGTGTTTTGTACGGTTCTTGAACACTTCCTACCTACGCCAAGCCCTAACCCTGAACCCTACCTTGTATGTCGATGTGTTGGAAGGATTCTGGAGAACGGCGTTGGTATCAACAATGGCTAGGGAAGATGGAACCTCATTCCAGGAGGTTAATTGTTCAATTGGAGGCAAACACTTCCAGTTTGGTGAAAAGGAAATCAATGAAGCTTTGGGGTTCAAGGTGGAGGGTCATGACCAAGAAGCTACAGATGCTCAAATCGTAGACTTCATGACCTTCATTCTGTATGCTGATGAGATAGATACTGGAAAGCTCAATAAGAAGTTTGTGAGAAGGGAGTGGTCATTTCTATTTGATGCCCTCCAGAAGGTGTTTCTATGCAGGAAGACAGGATGGGACCATATCAGTCACATTGCTGTGAAGCTAGCCTACTCCCTGGCCAAAAACCAGGAGATCAATGTGGGAGCCATAATTCTCAAGGAATTGGCTCAGAGGCTAGGCAGGACCGTTCGTGGTAGAGGTAATGACATCTTTTACCCTCGTTTCCTTCAAGTTATTTTAAATTATCTTGATGCAAATATCCATGAATTGGAGGGTATAGATAAAACTAAAATGGCTTATTCCAAGTCCATGTCCAAAGTTCTATTTGGCTCATTGGACACAAGGAATCAAGTGGATGTGATTCTAAGTGTGACCAAGCATATGCAGGACACATTTGAGTCTTATCCACTTGATAAGCCCATATACCATGCACTTTCCTGGACAGGGGAGGCTGAGACTGAAGGAGCTACACAGTCTAACCCCAGCCTTCCCATCCCATCCAGTAACCCAATTGCAAACACCACTGTAGAAGCTAGGCAGCCAAGTGCATCAATCTCTCAAAAGGTTGGTGTTACTAAAAAGAAGACCAAGAAGAAATCCCTAGAAGTGATAAATGAATCTGTAGAAATAGAAAGTGAGACTCCTGAGTCACCTCTCACCAGACAAAAGAAGAAGTCAAAACCAATACCTACCACTGAATCCTCCCAACAGGATTCAGATGTGGAAAAAGGGGTACACATGCTACTGTCTATGGCCTCTCAACAGGTCATTAGCATTGAAAAGAGCAGCCTCCCCACTGCAACATGTACAGAGTCTGCACAGGGTCAAGAACTCACTCTTGACCCTAGGAGAAATAAGGATGATCATACACAGAGTGGAGAGCACATCACTATTGAAACTCCTCCTATTTCTCAGGGGGAGTTGCCACAATCCAATCTACACCACACTTCTCTTCCAGAATCTACATCTAACATTTCTTCTCAACAGATTAGTCATTCACATGACTTTTCTGAAATTGATCAATCACAATCCAATACTGTGATTGAGCCAAACTCAAGTGACATGGTGCATGACACTGTGCTCACCACCCAGGAACCACATCCAGTTGGTCAGGGAATGCATGCTGGGGCATATCCTAATGACACCAACACAAACATGGAGGATTCACCAGTTTTTACTGGAGACTCTATGCCAAATTCTCCCATCCTCAGGGATGTGGAACTGTCTTCACAAACAAATAGGGCTGATGTTGTAACACATCCCATTTCAATGGAGACAACATCAGACTCTACAGCCATTCCAAGGCTGGAGGAGACTCAAAAACTCACATCTCATGAAGTGCCTAGCACTAGCTCTCACTTGGCTCAGGCCACTTTGTCAGAATGGCTGAAGCCTGTGCAACATGACAGGCCTTCAGGATCATCAACTGTGCCTTCCCAAATGACAGAAGAAGCTATTCAAGATCTCCATGTGGCACAGATTGATGAGTTCTCAAAAATAGCTCAACACCTCCTCACCTCCAACTTGCCAAATGCCGATTATGAAGCTATTCTACTTTGCCACAAGGAGGATGTTGCAGCTCAACAAGAGAAGATAGTGGATGCAGCTGAACCAGAGGGAAATGTGGATGCCTGGTTGGATGCTAAGAGATCTATTAAACTCAAGGAGGCCCTAGCTTTTCTGAGAGAGAATTATCTCACCTCTCTGGGCTCCAATGCAAAGGATCTCTCTCCTGCTGCAGTTTATGATGCTATAAATGATGTCTACAAGAATTAGCTAAAGGCTCTGCACTATCTTGGGAAAGGGCTTCAATCAGAGATTTATTCTATCCAGGAGGAGACAAAAAGATCCCTCACTCAGCTAAGAAACTCATATATCTCTGATTTTCCCAAGGTGGATGGCATCCTCAAAGAAATCCAGAAAACAAATTCTAATGTCAACAGGATGGATATCTCTCTAGCCATGGTCACTGACAACATCAAGAAACTGGCTACTACATTGGAAAATCAAGTCAAGGCCAACATCAACTCTAATGCCATGCTGAATGTTATTTGGAAGAATCAATATGGTGACAAATTGGTAGATGAGATTCCTATGTCAAACATCTCCAAATTTGATTTTGCCAAGCTCAAAGATCAATCTCTCAATTCTTTCAAGTCTCAACAGCTATTCTCCAAGGTGGATGGTCTAGAAAGAGAAGTGGCCTCTCTGAAAGTTGAAAACAGGATGCTTGCTCACTCCTTAAACCAGCTCAATGCCAAGCTGGATGACCAAGGCAACAACACCTCCAATATCCTACTGGTACAACAGCAAATGATGACTTCCATGATGAGACACATGAACCTGCCTATCCCTGGGGAAGCTCAAGACATCTTGTCTGATTCCAAGACTAAGGGGGAGAAAGTAAAGGAGATCAGTCTGAAAAAGAAAGGGGGAGTACCTGCCAAGCAACAGAAGCTTAAGGGCAAAATTTCTGAAGAAACAATCAAACCAATAATCCTACCCCCTGTAGAGGTCATAAGTGCACAAGGTCAGAAAAGCACAGTCACAACCACCTACTATCCATCCACGATGCCCAAAGACACTTCAGCTACTCAACCTGCTCAACCTACTCCTAATGCTCAACCTGTCAAAGCTACAATTATCACAGAGGCCAAGCTACAGGAAGTTGCCAGTTCTCACATCTATCATGATGAGGCCTTCCTGGAGTTTCTGAAAGCCATCAACAGAAATGCTCATGAAGATGTAAGAGACTACAGAGAGAAGCTCAAGGAAATCATCAAGTACTTCACAGTTGCAGTAAAGAAAATCAGGGATGTTCATCTAAGAGAGGTTATCATGGTGTGCAAGGACAATTGCTTGTGGCATCTATCATTTCAAACTCTAGAGAGACTGAGATTTACTGAGCTGTCAATCATTCTGGAGTTGATTGAAAAGCATGGAGTGAACAATGAAAGTCTATACAATGACTTGAAGATAGATCAAAATCAAAGATTGCCTGAGGTTAGCTCCAAGCCAAGGACAATTATCTACCAAAGTCTATCTCAAGATAACAGCATTGACCAACTTGTCATTCCCTCAGACCTGAAAATGAAAAACAATGCAAAGATCAACCAGGTGCTGCAGATGCTGAGATCTAAGAAAGGAGTTAGGACAGTTGAGGAACTAGAAATGATTCACACTCTACAATCTTTTCTGATTCATGGAGTCATTCCTGAATCTGTCAAAGAAAAGAGCAAGAAGAAGGATGGCGAGGATGATGATGAGGAGAAAACCTACAGAAGGAGATCTCATTCTAGGAGTGATAAGGATGGACCAAGTGAAAGTAGCAGGAGCAAATCCTTAAAGAAGACAAAAGGTGCTGATGATGACAAGAGGGATTCTAAGGGGACAAAGGAAACAACCAAGAGAACAAGAAGTGGAATTCAGCAAGTCAAGGACATTGCTAGCAGTACTTTAACCACAACACAAGACTCTAAGTTTAGGGTGGGTACTGTTAGTAATGATCCTCCAAAATCATTATCTAAGACTTCTGAACCTGAATTGCCACAGAAGAAAGAAGGAGCCACAAAAGAAACATCAAAAAGACACTTCCACAAAGTCACAGCTAGTGGAGTGTTACAGTGGATGAAGGGAAAAGGAATGAAGCTACTTTCAAGTGATGTGGCACTGAAGACTGATTCTCCTTGTTCCAGAAAGGTATCTCTTGTGAAGCATTTGAAGATCAAGAGTGTACCCAGAAGGATAAGGATAACAAAGAAGACTGGAAAATTCACAAATGTTATTGGCATCAATGTGCTTCCACTAGATGAGGACTATGATGAAGATGCCCTAGCATTTTTGAGGGTTCAAAGGATCTTTGAAGTCAAAGTGAAGTTGGATCATCTAGAGATCAAGTACACTGATGGAAGAGAAAGGATAATGAAGCAAGGAGGCTGGCAATATTTCTTTATGTATGAGCTTGAAAGGATAAATGCCTTACTGAATTTTGAAGAAAACGAAGAAAGGACATGGAAGATAGATATTGCCAGGTTCTTGAAAATGCATGCTGATTATGAAGAAAACCTGAGAAAGGAAAGTGAAGAGAAGATAATTCAGAAAGAGAAAGAAATGGCTGAAATGGAGGAAAGAGCAAAGGAGCTGAGAAAGAAAGGGCTTTGCAGGGTAAAACAAAATCCTTATGTTGTGGAATACAAAAATTCTTATGGAGGCATGAGCAAGATAAGGATGGAGTTTCTGGATTCATATGTGGAAAGTGCTCTTAAAGCTGCAATTGATGATCTAAAAGACTCCCCTCTCATTGAAGAACTGATTGCAAGAGAAGAACTTCAAGAAGCCATCATAGACATGAAAAGAAGAGAAGAGATAAGGAAAAAGAAGATTTATGATGATTTACAAGAGAAGCAATTGGAAGCTGAAGCTGCTGAGCAACAAAGATAGTCTGTAAGCTTTCAATTTTTCTATGTAATCAAATTCCTGATCTCAATGTTCATAAATTGTCCTCTCTGTTACTTAATTTCCTTCTATGTAAGTTAGGCTTGTTATCAGACATGAAATTGTGCCTAAGGATCTTACTCACAATTTGGGGGAGATTGTTAGGCTCAAGACATGTCTGAATACCACTATTAACAAGCCTACACTATGTGACTATGTCACATTACATGACCTAGTGAGTTCTATCACTGGGATATAATATAGGTCTCTATATGTACTTGTCTTGTTCTCATGAACATTAGCTTGATCATGTATGCTCAAAGTTATAATGAGCTTAGCAAAGTTTCTTGCATCTAGATTGTATATAGGCCATTGAATAATTGTCCTGGTAGAAGTTCAGAAGTGTTCATGCAGCAGGATAGAAATGAATAAGGCCATGAAGAAATAAGTTGCAGAAATTTGTCTAAGGCATTATATAGCAAAGTCAGAAGAAAGCTATGTCGTGAAGTGCTACATCGCATAGTCCATTTTGTACTATGTCGAGAAGTCCTCAAGACACATGTCGTGAAGTGTTGAAGTCAGCAAAGTCAAAGAAGCCTAGATCGTGAAGTCCTTAGAAGCCTTATGTCGCATAGTCATCAAATGACCTATGTCGCATAGTCGTCAAATGAATTATGTCGCATAGTCGTCAAATGACTTATGTCGCATAGTCGTCAAATGACCTATGTCGCATAGTCGTCAAATGACCTATGTCGCATAGTCGTCAAATGACCTATGTCGCATAGTCGTTAAATGACCCATGTCGCATAGTCATCTTATGGCCTATGTCGCAAAGTCTTCAAAGGCTATATCGCGTAGTCCTCACAAGGGAGATCGCGAAGTCAGGAATGAAGTGGAGTTCACGATATCAACACTTAGCCGTTTATAACAAGACAAATCAAGGTACAGAACCAAGAATCAAAAGAGACAAATACTGAAGCATTTGTTCTGGAAAGGTGGTCCAAAGAACAGATGGCAAATCTACAGCTAAACTTGGAGAGAAAGATAAGAGACAAGCATCTACGGAAACGGGAAAGATTCCGAAAATCAGGTGGTCCTTCCTGACACAGTGAACTTCTTATGGCAGGACAAGTTGGACTTTCAGAAGGGGTAGCTGTGTAATATTGTGTGTACCTAGTTTGTATAGGTAAATATATATATATTGTGCACGCACCACTGTAAGCTGTAAGAGAGACACACATAGTTTTTATCTCAAGCTCTTTTCTCTGTAAGCAAGCAAGTACAAACTGTTCTTGTTTAGAATCCAGAAATTCGATTGTGAATTTCTTGGAAAGCTGTAGTATTTAATTTGCTTATACAAAGTAGATTAAAGTGATTGTGCGTGTTGTTTACTTTCTGCATATTACATAGCATAATCATATACAGTTTACATTCAGTTTCAAGAAAGCAAAAATTCATCAAACTATCCATTCACCCCCCCTCTGTCTAGTTTCTAGGTGATATTCATTCCTAACAGATTAAACCCTAACCGAAGGGGAAGTATCATATAAGATCATCAAGTGCATCATATAAGAGGATTGATGATACAATAAATGACGTAAGCATGACACAAACGATGGCATAAGCATGACATAGGGGCTGACAAGGTGATGAATCACCACCTTGTCACCATTTTTGCCCAAAAGCACACCTTGCTTGACATGTGGCAAGGGGGTGACAAAACTCTTCTAAAACCACACAAAATGGATGCATCAAATTAGGAATTATTGGACAAAAAAGAAAAGAAAAGAAAAATCAAGAAGGAAGAACAAGAAGAGCAAGAAACTTTCGGCCAAAATAGTATCTTCAAATCCTTAAGATTTTTGCTACCACTTCCACTTCTCCAAAAATTGCAAGGATGGATTCTAAAGCTTCCATATTTCCAAATTAAGGTAATCTCTAAATCCTAGCTTCATCCATGGATGATATTATGTTCAAATCTTGATTATAAGATGAGCATGAATAGTGTTTTGAATAGTAACTTATGTTTTTCTTGATTTGTTCTTGAAGATTAAGGCTTGTTAAGGCTGATTAAGGATCTAGCAAGGGTATGTAAGCTATTGTTAGGGTATACCAAGCATCAAGGAAGGTATAAACATCTCCCACCCTTGGTTATAATTTGATTATTATGTTAAGTTTGATGATATTTTATGTTAGTATGAATAAGATGATGAATCTTGGTTTTGATGAATGATTAAGTGGATGTTTTGATGGATGATCTTGTAGATGTTGGTTTTGACTTGTTGGTTAAATATCATGGGTTAGTTTAGATGATGAATGAGAAGTATTGATGATTGGTTGATGTTATTGTATTGATTTGAGTGTTTTAAACACGGGACTCACGTTTAAGCGTCGTTACCATGTCGGATTTCACTTAGGAAGTTTGGACAGAGACCACGGTTACCTTCTAGGCATAACCATAAGGCTTTCTGACAATGATCATATAGACTCTGTTTTGTAGTTTGTTTTAGCGAAAGAATCGTATCGTTTTGATTTACGGTTTAGGAGAAACATCCGTTTTAGTGAAAGCGGTTTCGGATAACTAAGTAGTTCACTGCATGAACTTTGAGATGGTGATCAAACCCTTTAAAAATGGAATTGGGTCGAGATATTAAAATGGATACTAGAATGGATAGTTAGGAAAGGAACCTAGGAGGTTTCGTGTTAAAAAGATAAGTCTTCGATTTTATAAAAATGCGGGAACAAAAGTTGCGCGAGTGAAATACCCTTAAGGGGATGGTTAAAAACAATGAGCTAGCAATGGTAAAGTACTTGGGTTTTGAGAATAGATTTCCACCCAAACTTTTGACTTAAGAGTTTACGGAATGTCATGAGGTTATAAGTGACCAAGAGCGAGACATTTGATGTTCGTTAATAGAACGTTAGTGCTTAAGTTAAATGAACTTTAAATGATTAAGCCAGGGGACTGATCGAGTATTTCCTTGTTTATAGATTTTCCGGCAAGTTCTCGAACCCCTAACAACCAAGGACCCGAGGCAAGTTTTCTCATCCCATGCTGTTTTCCATTACTTATACTGATGATCCATATGATATGATATCATGCATGCTTTCAAACCTTACATCGTTGATGGTATTAAAAATGTTGAGATGTAGTATATGCATATGATAGATGCATGTCAGTTTTCAAACCCTACATCATATAAGTGAGGCTGTTGTGATATATTCTGCTTTCATGCGGTGAAAATATTTATGAACTGTTTACGCTTTTGATAGAAAGCTTTATAAGATATAAGGGTTTATATGCTATGTAAATATTAGATATAAACCGAGGTGTTATAGAGGCTCTAAGGGTAGAGCGCTCGTACGAGGATTTTAAAACTTAGACCGGGAGTCAAATTAGTATTTTGGTCTTGATTATACTATCAGAAGCTGGAGGGTTCCAGGGATAGTTATATTTTAAAAGGTTGATTAAATATTCCAATATATATATTATTGGATATTTAATGTGAGATATTTAAATAATATTATTAAAAATATTATTTTGAATACTTATTTAATTAAGTGAATATTAATTTGAATATTCGCTTAAGTGGAATTTTATTGAATAATAATTCAACATTTATTATTTGGATATTTATTTAATTAAGTGAATATTAATTTGAATATTCACTTCAGTGGAATTATATTGAATCATAATTCAATATTTATTATTTTAATATTTATTAAATATTCCAAAAATGATTTAAAAACCATAGAACCTTGTTATATTATTATTTAAGGTTCTAGTATTTACGCAAATATTTTCTGATCTCAAAAGGATTTATGAGAGTATAATAGGGGTTCCCAACTACTTTAATTATTTATCTCGAATGATGATTTTGATTTGAACTTATCAAAAATTGGGAATCCATCTCAGGAAGTGAACATATGAGTTCACTTGTCTCTTTCATTAAAAGTGAGTATGTTTTCGAGTTCTGATTTATCAGAACTAAAGGTATTTTACAAAAACTCCCAGGTCGTAATTTCAAAATACGTGGTAATCATTCGTAGTTTCGTTGACTGATGTCAACCCACACTGGACTTACTCCCTTCAAATACTCTGGAGTAAGGAATCTGAACTGTTGCAAAGTTTTTGACAAGTATTTGTACTTGGGGAATCAGGATTAAAATCTGATTCTCGTTTCATTGATTTTTATCCGGGACCAGGAGGAAACGTGAAGGAGACTGTGGGACAGTACCTCTGATTATAGCGTAAGAGGTTGTTGGGCAGTCCAGCACTTATCTCGCGTAAGAGGCTGTAGGACAGTCCAGCAGATACAAAGCCCGTATGCGGCTGGGGTGATAATCGTGTTAAGATGTCGTCCATCTACTAGTAGAAAAGTGTGAGTACGATACAACGACTGATCATCGTGTATCGTGGCGTGCTCCGGAAAAAGGTCCCTTCCCTCCAATTGGAGTTGTGTTGCACATTGTAACGAAAGCCTAGGTGCTGAGTTACTGATAATGTGGCAGTGATGAGTAATGATGTTCCTCATACAGTAGTTGTACTATATGTCCTGTTTTGACGAAAAGAATATTTAAACATATCGTTCTGTATATGAACGGAGTTTCAAAGGTTTTCAATTATGATATCAGCTTACATATATGATTATGATGCTATATCTTATTATTGAGCTATAGTGCTCATTCTTGCTTCTTTTATATACCACAACACAACAGAGTCAAAAAGGTGTTCATTACTGATATTTTTACAGTATTTTGAACAATATGAGATATCTGAATAGATATGTGTGTATATATGTTGAGAAGGTATTTAAGATATACAGTATGTTGAACTGTATAGTATTTTGAATCAATGGATAGGCTTTAAGCCTTGATTCCAATGGTTAATATCTATTTTAAAAAGATATGTTTTAAGACTTGGTTTATTATATTGATACCAAGGATTTCTAAATGATTCGTGAAGAGTATTTGAGTATGATTATAAGTCATACGGTATTTTGAACGGTATACTATTTTGGGGTCAAACCCTAGTAGTTTTTAAACCTGGATCCTATATGGATTATTTACCTTAAAGGTTTAAAGATTTAAACTGGGATAGATTTCTTGCTAAGAGCTATTAGCTCATTCTTGCTTTATTAAAACTTTCAGCATGAAGAAAACGTTGCCGATTCACCTCGTGTTACGAGAGCAAGGGGATGGAAAGACCACCCTTGAGTTAGTTCAGTATGATGGATACTGCCGGTGTGAGCAGAATAGTTGCAGACTGAATTAGTAAGAATTGTTTTCGAGTAGGTCTGTATTATTAAACCTTGTATAGAACGGTGTTGTAATAACCCCAAATTTTGGACTTAGTTTAATTTTTTTTTTTTGATGAATAGTAAAATCCTGATGAATAGTAAATTTCAGAACCGAAAAAGATTTTCAGACCACCCTATGTACGAGTCGGGATAATGAACTTTCGAAGTCGTATTAGTGATCTACTTTGAAAATGAAGGAATGCAAAAGCTGTCAGAATCAGAAAAATAGCATTTTCTGTTTTCTCCGAAATTTCACCAATAACGGACGAATTAATCATTATTTGAAAATATTGGAGGATTTAAATTATCAATTCCATGGATATGGATTTAATAAAAGAATTAGTGATATCAAGAACGTTTACGATAAACTACTTCGATAGAACACTTAAGAAATTCTTGCGAGCGTTCAACGAGATTAAGCGATTAAGGAAACGAATCATGGATTAAGGATTGAAATTATGACAAGATTAAATATCCTACATGATCATCAAGAGAATTATATCAAGTGGATTCAAGGATTTAAACAAAAAGGAAGCTAACCAAGAGTTAAGGAACTCTATAAAAAGAGATTGAGAATATTCGAAGAAACGCGAGAACATTTTCTAAGAACAAGGAATAAAGAGGGAACATATAAGGGATTGTGCCACAGTGGAGTAATAAAATGCAACATATAAGATGTAACGTATTGATTTTATTAAAAGGATATAAAGACGATCCAATTGGTGGAAGAAGAAAAACCGAAGTATCATGCTTGAAAGTCAACTATAACAAGGATGACCCTTTTGCATTTAACCAAAAAGTGGGAAGTGTTATGTAAATCCAACACTTGGACCAATGAAGTGTTGACAACACAAAAGGTAGAAGATGCATCCAAAAAAATTAATACATATATACATGTATTAATTCATTTCACAATAACCAAACAAAACAAACAAATTCTGCCCAGCAGAAACCAAGCTCAAAGAAAAATTCATATCTCCACTTCTATCCATCCTTAAATCACGATATTTTAACCATAGTTTCACCACTCCATGGGTAACATTCGTTCAAAATTTTATAGTCAACAAAAGAGTGTAGCCTAGCCAAATCTCTTCCCCAAGTTGGAGAACCCAATCTGTCCAGTTTCTGTTCAGCGGAAAGATGGGGCTCAAAACCCTAGCTAGGAAGCTTTAAATTTGACGATCTATAACTCAAAAGACAGATTATGAAGAGAACAAGGTCTGGTAAAAATATTAGCACCAAACTCTTATTTTTCGATTTGTTATGGATTTTACAAGATGAGGATGAATAGTGATTTCAAGAACTAACTTCTTTGATCTTAAACTCTAAGCTTTCCAAGGATCACCCAAGGCTTGATTAGAGGTTATAAGTGATTGTTAATGTCTCTCAAGCTCTAAGGAAGGTATAAAAACCTCTGCCCCTTTTTGTTTATATGAGTTTTATGGTTGAAATAATGATTAGAGTCGTTATTCGTATTATCATTAAAATCCGTGAATCTTATGTTCGATTTGAGGATGAGTGATTTTGTGAAGCTTGATTTAGTGTATGATAATGTTTAGGGGCTGTTTTGGATGTGTTGATGAAGTATAATGGTTGTTGGTTTGGTTGGTTGATTGTTGATTGGTGGTTGTTTGAAGTGTTTAAAAACACGGGAATCGCGTATAAGCGCCGTTACCATGCCGAAATTTCCTTAGATAGTTTAGGCAAAATCACGGTTACATTAAAGGGCATGAACATGAAGTTTCTGACCATGAACATGTAGGCCTTGTTTCCTAGTTTGTTTTAGCGAAAAAATCGTATCGTTTCGATTTACGGTTTAAGATAAATGTCTGTTTCAGTGAAAGCGGTTTTGCGTAACTAAGTGGTTCAATGCATGAACTTTGAGATAGTGATCAAACCCCTTAAGCGACTTATTGGAATGTGAAACTTTGTGATAACATGCTAGGTATGTTTAGGAAGACCCTCGAATAGATTTCGTGGTAAAAGGATTAAATCTCAATTTTATAAAAATGCGTGAGCAAGCATGCTCGAGTAGAGGATCTTAAGGAGTTAACTTGAAAATGGACTTGTACTTGAGTTAGCATATACTTAGTATGGTGAAAGCGTTTAAGTTATTAATCTTGAACCTTGTATTGATTATATAATAATGCTTTTGCCATGTATAGAATTGGACAGTTTTGCGATATATCTTATTTCTTGTTGAAATAGATTTTGAACTTTGGATTATATAAAATCTTTTGAGTTAAGTAATTATGAACCGGTTTACCTGGTAGCTCTAAATATAAGAGCATATTCATTGTTTTCGACTCTAAATCGGGAGTCGGTATTTTGAGATATGTAGATAGCCGTGGAAACCCGGAGGGATTCCATCGGCAGAATACTATATATTTTGAGGATTGTTATTTGAGTATGATATCATTCGAGTAATGATATTTGCTTACTATATCTTTCAAGGAATGTTATTTAAGTATTATCTCAGTCGAGAAATACTATTTGAATACTATTTCAGTTATATATGCTAACGGAAGGCATAACTGTTTTCGAAAGTATATTGTGATACTTGCTTTATGATTTGATTATGGGCTTCTAAGCTAGATATGGGATATTAGTTAGAAGCCAGGTTTTTATTAATGCCCTAGGATAAGGGCGTGTGATTTTTTTTAGATCAGAAGTAATTATATTTTCTGTATATGTTAAAAATTATTTTCCGATAAAGATATCGGGTAACTGTTATTCGATGATTATTTATTTACTGAATATTATTTTTGAATATTCATTTAAGGTTTATTTATTTAATGAATATTATTTTTGAATATTCATTTAATCCTTATTTATTTACTAAATATTATTTTGAATATTCATTTAATCCTTAATTATTTAATGAATATTATTTTTGAATATTCATTTAAGGTTGATTTATTTAATGAATATTATTTTGAATATTCATTTAATCCTTATTTATTTAATGAATATTATTTTTGAATATTCATTTAATCATTATTTACTTAATGAATATTATTTTCGAAGATTCGTTTAAGGTTTACTTATTTAATAAATATTATACGATTATTTATTAAATACTTTTAACACGTTTTAAAAATGAGAAATGTTATTTAAAGTTTATCCTCGACCTTCAGTAATTACGAAGGATACTTTAAGCTGTATTATTAATTATCTTTAATCAAAAAGAGGTTCCCAAAACACTATTTTTCCATTTAAATCTGTCTTTTAAGAGGATTTAAATGCTCGCTCAACTATCAAAAATATGGGAAACCTGATTTAAGTGACTGCTACTCATTTTAAACTCTCAACTCAAAACTGTCAGTGGACAGATATTTTCTCGGAGCAATTTAATTGCTGCAAGTCAAATGTTGTGTTACTACCTCAACGATTGAGGAGTAAATTGATGGAACAAGTCGATATTCATTAACAAGCAATAGCTTGGGAAATATTGGAGAATCTTCCTTTCCAACCTAGATATAACTACTGAGTGGAGTCGTATCAACAAATATTACACTTGGGGAAAGGAGGACGATCTTTACGTTTCAGAGTCATGGATTTCATCCGAACTAGGAGCAAGTGTAAGAGGTCCAGTCGCGCCGATCCATCATTTTATTGCCCCAAATGGGCCGGGGAGATCCAGAAAGGCGGTAGACAATGTCAGGATGTCGTGTTCTTCCATCTACATGTAGAAAAGCCTTTTTAGTTGTACAACCTGCTACTGATCATAGTAAGGTTGGACAACTGGCGCGTAGATTACTCCAGTATTAGTTCATCATCCAACTTGGATAATTCTGCAACATGTATTGAAAGGGACTAAAGGGTAGCCCCCTTAGTACAGGTTTACCGATCATGTTGGCAGAGGGTCGAAAAGTGTTTAACAAAATGAAGTTACAATAAATCCTTGCAACTTTATCTTTTATTTTATGAGTTTTGACTCTGATAAAACCTTACTCAGATTATATATGCATAAGTGGATTTTGGGTTACGGAATCATTATATTAATTTTCCTCGTAACTTCATCTTTTATGTTATACTAGTCTCTTATCCGTTAAAGGCATAACATGTGGTTACAAAGATATTTTCGAAATATATAGTGTTTTGAATCAATGAATAGGCTTTAAGCCTTGATTCCAATATTTGATATCTATTTTAAAAAGATATGTTTTGAGTATTGGTTTATCATACTGATACCAAGGATTTCCAAATGATTACGAAGAGTATATAAGTATTATTATAAGTCATACGGTGTTTTGAACGGTATACTATTTTGGGGTTAGACCCTAGTAGTGTTAAAAACTTTGATCCCATATGGATTATCTTCCAAAAAGGTTTAAAGATTTAAACTGGGATAGATTTCTTGCTGAGCACTATTAGCTCATTCTTGCTTTATTAAATATTTCAGCATGAGGAAAACATTGTCGAATCCACCACGTGTTACGAGAGCAAGGGAATGGAGAGGCCACCCTGGAGTTAGTTGATGCAGGATGGATACTGTCGGTGTGAGCAGAATAGTTGCAGCTTGAATTAGTGAGAATTATTTTGAGTGGGTTTGTACTACTAAACCTTGTATAGAATTGTGAGGTCTATTATTGTAACTTCAGGTAGAGGTTGTAAATAATAGATGAGGTACTGGATAGTACATTTGGTTTGTAATAACAAGTGTTACTTATTGTTGCTCATTTTCAAGGCTATAACTTGTGTGTGTGTGCGTAAGTGATTGGGGTCTTTGGAGTTGTATTATTAGAATGTTATGAGTAATGCAGGTATTGTATAATTGATGGAGCGTGAAACCCAGATTCCTGACCCCGGATCTGGGGGTGTTACAGGTGTGGTCTATTATTGTAACTTCAGGTAGAGGTTGTGAATAATAGATGAGATCCTGGATAGTACATTTGAGTTGTAATAGCAAATGTTACTTTTGTTGCTCATTTCCAAGGCTATAACTTGTGTGTGTGTGTGCGTAAGTGATTGGGGTCTTTGGAGTTGTATTATTAGAATGTTGTAAGTAATGCAGGTATTGTATAATTGATGGAGCGTGACAACCCAGATTCCTGACCCCGAATCTGGGGGGTGTTACAGAAATGGTATCAGAGCGTTAAGTTATAAACTTGGATATGAGAGTGTTAAGGGTTATATCGAAGTAAGAGAATGATTTGAGGACTCATATAGAGTTCGTTAAGTGGACTACCGGAGGTAGTGCCATTGAGGATGTCAAGGTTAAAGAGTTTAGTTGGGGACTTATCGGAGGACCGATAGGACCATTGAAGATCATCATAATGATGAGAAGGACGTTTAGAATTGTACACGGATTATCAAAGACATTAAGATAAGACGCGGAGCAGAGTCTCGGTTGCAGTTGGGGTAAGGTCAGAATGGCCAATACCAATGGATAACTTGACTTAGTAAGAAACTAAGTGTTTGTAGTTCATCGTAGTTTGCCACGAGAAGGCATCACATGTGAAGATTGAGACGTTTACAGTCCTTTACGTGATCCGAATTACTAAATTGCGTGGACTAATTAAGGCATTATCTTTTGTATGAGGTCCAAGCCTTGAGAACAACGATTCCACTTTAAAAAAGATCCAACTGATCACCATATCATTGACTCTGTCCCATTGTTCTTGTAACACCACATCATCAGGCCTTAATAAAGTACCATTAACTATGCCTAATTTGTTCTTTGCAGACAAAGCAATAGTTATGGAACGTTTCCAGGGACCAAAATTCTCCGTCCCTGTTAACTTCTGTTACCCAGTAGATGTCGATTATAGAAGAGGGGTTGAATATAATCGTACTAAACACACTACCCTTCTTCATTTCCACTTCACGTCCATTCATGTCAATGTACTTAGGAACATATCCAGTATCTTTAGAGTTCAGTGCTATCAATTGTAGATCAATACTGGACTGAATCTTCTTTCTCCACTTAACACATAGATCATCTTTAGGAACAAACAAATATAGCACATACCTCAATTCTTCCAGATTTTTCATTGAGATGTCCAAAGATGTTAATACAAACGTAGTTCCATCATTGAGAAAATACACCAACTTTTCTTGAGGTAGATTTCCTTGCTTGCTGCTCATTAAATGCTTCAAGTCTGGGATTTTATAGTGCACAGTATATTCTGTTCCATCAATATTCACAGTTTGATGAAACTTCTTTGCCTGCTCAGCGGTTGTCACTATAATATCATGAGATTGCATTCTTGAACCAGACCTAGAGACTTGAGTTGACTGCTGTTGTTGACATTGTTTGGACATAGTGATTCTTGACCTAGTAACAGCATCAGTGGTTGCCTTTTTCTGACTCGAGCCTCCATCAGGAGCATCATCTCTCCTATGAACCACTAACTCCGGAGAGCATTTGGTTGATACTACTTTCTCCCCCTTTTTGGCATCAGTACCAACATCAGGAACAAGAGCGGAGATTAATAAGTCTAGCTTAGCATCCATAGAGTCAGCCTTTTTCTCCAAAGTTATAATCCTTTGTTCAAGAGAGACATGATCTTTTTGAACAGAGGAGAAATTCCTTGATTGACGAGAAACAGATTGAACATGATCGTCCATAACAGCAGCAATGCTCTTGGCATGTGAAGCCCTGACATCAACAATCTCTTCAAAGATAGATTTAAGCATGAGAGAAGTACCTTTGAGATGAGTTTGAAGATCTGAATTTGTAATCTGCTTGAAAGCAGTAGCCAAATGATGATGAGCATTACTAATCCCAACAGGAGATGCAGGATCAGTCCAAGAATGACTCCACTAAGCTCGCCTATGACTTGTTAGTATATCAGTGGAAGAGTCATCAGGATCAGAGTCATCAGAACCTGAACTAAAGCTTGAATGCAGATCCTGATCAGTATGAGAAGGAGAACCTACAGGATTAGAGGATGTGCCTGCAGAAAAGTCAATGATCCCTAAATCTCTCTTTTCTTTTTCAGTGATCTCATCACTGCTCACCAACACAATATCTGAACTTTTGAGAGTCAGATTTTCCTTACTAGAATGCATAGCATCCACACTCAATTCTACCTCTCCTTTTGCCAGTTCAGGAGGCTGCCTCTCAGTAATTCTGTTTTCTCTAAATCTTTTCTCTTATTCGCACGAAAAAGGCTCAGAGCACTCAGAAACGAAGAAATAAGAGATGGCAGAGAAGAGTAGAGTGCAGTCATACTGATAGGGGTTCCCTCAAGTAAGGGTCTATCAGTAGTCATACTGACACCAGGAGAATAAACAACCATAGCAGTCTCAGGGTTAGAGATATTACCCGAGTCCTCAAGTTCCAAAGGAAGTGAGGACAATAGTTGAATCATAATAGCTTGACTTTCATCATCTGGGCATGCTTCCATACTTTGAATGAAAGGTTCTTGTGGAGCTTGGACAGTGGGGACTGCTTCAGTAGAGAATACTGGAGGTTCTTGTGTGTCATGTCCTTGAGAATGGTCTTCATCAGGAGATGGTTCTTGTGGGACCGGAGGTTCAGAAGCTGCTACATCAAATTCACATGTAGGTTCTTGTGTGCTTCCCTCAATTATTGGATCATCAAAGTGATCAATGATGTCATCTTCCAGAGTCCCTTAAGCACTGTCAGGATGTAACTCTGAAGATATTTGAATAAACTGCTGTAACTGCTCCATGCCTTCATCGACCCTTTGAGTAGATGGTTGTTGTGGGGTTTAATCTACTTGGACCGCTAGTTCACTTTGAGAACCAGGTTCTTGTGTATCCTGATCAATAACAGGATCAGAGGATGTCCTTGCCTTGACATTCTTTTTCTTTGTTCTTGCAAAACAAATCTTCCTTTTCTGACCAGCAGCCTCAACAATTTCTTTTCTGGCTGCATCTTCCAGTCTTTTGATTCGTTCATAGGATATGTCAACATTCCTTACCTGTGGGGATACAGGTGGACTGGAGTCAGAAACTACCACTTTCTCAGGTGACGGTTGCACATCAGATGTGTCAGCATCAGGAGCAAGTACTGCATCAGGATCAAGTATTGCATCAGGATCAAGAAATGCATCAGGAGTGAAAGTACTATCCGAAGCAGTACTGATGGGAACAGCAGTAGCAGTACTGTCATGAAGAGTTTTGTGTAATGCATCGACAGCAGCAAAATGAGAGGAGAGACTGGATTTCCTTAGTCTGCGTCATTTTGGAGATGGTGGTGAAGGAAGACCTTCATGTGATGCATCAACAGATGATATCTTAAATATAGATGACAGAGGAACATCATCATCATCATCATCATCATCATCTTCTTCATCAGTATCAATATCAACAACAGTTGTATGCTTTCTTCGTGAGGCCAATATTTTGGATGCCATACCAACTGGTTGAGCACCTTGTTTCTCCAGAGTATCAGTGGGGTGAGGTAACAAGGTCCTTGATCATGACGGCTGAGAATGCCGCACAGATTTGGCTAACCTTGTGTTTCTTACAACTGATTGTTGTCGAGAGCTATCAGAGGTGGGAATTGAGTATTTGGAAGACTGTTTAGGTTGTGTACTTGGGTTAGATCCAGAGGGGGTATCATCATCAGACCTCTGAATCAGAGTACTAGGAACCAATCCATAAACAGTAGGCAGTCTATGTCTCAGAAGCTGCCTGGCCTGTTCAGGATACACAACATCACCATGAAACATTTGTCTATCTTTTAACATATACTCCTGAAAAGAGCGAGGAGTATTCTGAAAAACAGGTAACAGGCTCTCATTTTGAAAAGCAACATTAGGACACAGGTACTTAAAAATCAAGTGAAGAAATCGACCAAAGTAGACTACCTCTCGATTTTCATTTATTCTATTGCCTATGGAGTCAATAAGCATGCTAGCAATATTAAAATCATATCCATAGATAAGAGAATACCCGATATTTTGTGTGGCCTGAGTTAGAGCATCAAAATTTGAGCTCTTATTCATGAAGCACTTGCCAATGGAATCGAAGAAAAAATTCCATTCCTGACGAAGCTTGGTCCATACCAATTTTCCCATTCTAGTCATATCACCATTATAGCCAATTTTGGTGAAGAACTCCCGGAGTACAGCCTCAGAAAAGGATGGGGTAAAAGAGGTGGGACTACCCATATGCATAGATCATTGAACAACAGCAGGGGTAATCTCATACAAGTCATTCCTGTAGGAAAAAGTGAGGCGAGGTTGGGTATTAGAAGTACCTGGAGTGTAGGTAGCAGAGCTCCAAATCTGCATCACCGCCTGTGCAGAAATTTCTTTGGGTTCAGTCAGAGCAAACCCAATTGGACTAGAAGCCAGAAAATCCTGAATTAGATGAAATTCGGATGGAGCTTTCGTCTTATCCAGAATTGTAGAGTAGTTGTTTATGATGAATAGGATACCATCATTCGTGAGATTTTTGTTCGTTGAAGCCGGAAAGTGAATTGCTGCCATTATTGATAGAGAAAAGTTTCGAGAAAGAAATATATTGTCACATAATAGAAAAGTATTAGATAATAAGTTGTGAACTAGACAATATCTTTTGAGTGTAGTTAGCTGCAATTTTTCCGAAAAACAAGAGTAATGATGATACTGGAACACTTATCGTGTAAAAAAATGGCTATGCACGATTTCTGAGGACGCGTGATTATAGCGCTATACACAACGGTTGTATAGAATAGCGCGTGAGAATCACGCGAGTTGACACCTGTCAGTCAACCATAATTAAAGTTCTCCC
Source organism: Heracleum sosnowskyi (assembly GCA_030848705.1). Taxonomy (NCBI): domain Eukaryota; kingdom Viridiplantae; phylum Streptophyta; class Magnoliopsida; order Apiales; family Apiaceae; genus Heracleum; species Heracleum sosnowskyi. The sequence continues at coordinate 89,297,864 of CM061242.1, forward strand.
TGCAATCAGCTATTAGAATAAAATCAATAAAAACTAATTTATCGATTTAAAAATCTCGCTCAGAGAGAGAATATAGGAGTGTGGAGAAGTCCAACAGTCAGTTAAATGCTGTCTTGGAACTCAACACGCTACATATTCCCTATAGCTTAAACCTTTCAGTTTCCCAATCTCAGCCTATAATGACCTGTCATATGTGGAGACCTAAAAACCACACACACAAACAAACATATTGCAAATCATATGGCAGGAGTATTTGAGTTCATGCCTATTGAAGAGTTTCTTGAGATGGATTGGGAACAACAGGAAAATTATCTTATCGATGAGTTGCTTGCATTAATCTTCCTGGATGAAGGACTCATCACTGACGATAAGATAGTTGAGGGTCCAATTTCAAACCCTTATACCCACATTATCTGACCTGGTCCATTCGATGCACCAATCCTATCAGAGGACGTTGCTGCCGAGGCCTGTCTTTTGATCCTCCGCAAAAGCTACTTGGAGGGTACCGAGGATGAGATTTCCCTTGAACCCTGCAAGCTGCAAGCGGGAAAGAGAAAACGAGATAAGGATGAAGATCCAACATCAGGGGGGATGTCAAGTGATTGACATCTCATTTGGTATTCTTTCCAACTGAATGTACAAGTACTTGTCATCAGAGGTTAGAGCACACAATAACTTCTGACTCTACCTGTGCCCCCTTTGATGGATAGCATTCAAGTACTTGTACTGGTTTAGTAAGGCATCTCTCTGTAATGCATACATTAGATAAGATTGAAGAGAGAGATTAGCTAGACAAGGATAAGAGATTTTGTATAAAGCCAATGTAAAGAGTTTTTGAATCAATAAATGAAAAGATCCAGTGTTTTCTTTATGAATTGTACTTCATATATTTGAATGAATGCATGTAAGTCTAATGAGAAAAAAAATTAATTGGAAATAATTTATTTTAGCATAAAAGCAATCATCAGAACTCAACAATCAGGATCTCCCATATATTGCAAAGTGAAAGAAAGGATATCACTTCATACGATAAAAACTTTAACTAACCATCAGTACTTATCAGTAGGAGTAAGCATCAGTATCAGTACCAGGCATCAGGACTTATTCATTTGTGATCATCCCAAGTTCATTCACAAGTTTAGTGAACACAGCTTCTGCTAGAGGCTTAGTAAAGATATCAGCCAATTGTTGATCAGTACGAACAAAGTGTAGCTCAATTTCTCATTCCATAACATGCTCACGAATAAAGTGATACCTGATACTGATATGCTTGGTCAACGAGTGCTGAACTGGATTTCTTGTCATTGCAATAGCACTTTGATTATCACAATAAATAGGAATTTTAGAAAAGTGCAAACCATAATCCAACAGCTGATTTTTCATCCAGAGAATCAAAGCACAACATCTTCCTGCAGCAATGTACTCGTCTTCAGCAGTTGAAGTCGAGATTGACTTCGGTTTCTTACTGAACCATGATACCAGACGGCCACCCAAGAACTGACAGCTACCAGAAGTGCTTTTCCTTTCAATCTTGCAGCCAGCAAAATCAGCATCAGAATAACCTATCAGAGTGAAGTATGATGCCCTGGGATACCATGAGCCCAAATTTGGTGTCCCTTTTAGATATCGAAATATCCTTTTAACTGCTATTAGATGCGGTTCCCTTGGTTGTCACTGAAACCGCGCATAGAGGCAAGTGGCAAACATTATATCTGGTCTGCTTGTCACATCCACTTCAATTCCTTCCTTTGAATCAAGCTTGGTGGCAGTAGCCATTGGGGTATTAGCAGTAGCACTGTCTTGCATATTAAACTTTTTGAGCAAATTTCTGGTGTACTTCGACTGATTGATAAAAATTCCTTCATCAGTCTGTTTTACTTGTAGCCCCAAGATATAGCTCATTTCCCCCATCATGCTCATTTGATATCTCGACTGCATTAACTTAGCAAACTTTTGGCACATCTTGTCATTAGTAGACTCGAAAATGATATCATCAACATATATCTGGACTAAAAGCAAGTCTTTACCTTTTTGAATATAAATTGGGTTTTATCGATGGTACCTCTCATGAACCCACTTTCAAGAAGAAATTGAGTAAGTGTTTCGTACCAGGCCCTTGGGGCTTGCTTAAGTCTGTATAGTGCTTTATCCAATCGATACACATAATCTGGATATTTGGGATCAACAAATCCTAGAAGTTGTTCGACATACACTTCTACCTCCAATTCCCCATTTAGGAAAGCACTTTTTACATCCATCTGGAAAACTTTAAACTTCATATGTGCAGCATATGCTAGGAATATTCTGATGGCTTCAAGTCTTGCAACTGGAGCAAAGGTTTCGTCATAGTCAATGCCTTCTTGCTGAGAGTAACCCTTTGCTACAAGTCGAGCTTTATTTCTTGTAGTAACGCCATCAGAATCAGTCTTGTTTCTGAAGACCCATTTAGTTCCCACAACAGATCTATTTTTGGGTCTTGGAACAAGTTTCCATACTTCATTTCTTTCAAACTCGTTTAGTTCTTCTTGCATGGCTGTTACCCAATCAGTATCTTTTAAAGCATCTTCAACTTTCTTTGGTTCTTCTTGAGATAGAAAGTTATGAAAGAGACACTCATTCTGAATGGCATTTCTAGTCTGAACACCAGCGTCATGATCTCCAATTATTAGATCAAGAGTGTGAGCTTATGTCCATCTTCTTGCTGGTGGTAACTGAGTTCTAGTACTTGATGCTCCCCATGTATCAGTGCCTTCTCCAGAAGAACTACCTTGAGTTGTGTGAGAAGCTCCCCTGAATCAGTGCCTTCTCTAGAAGAACTACCTTGAGTTGTGTGAGAAGCTCCCCCTGAATCAGTTGCCTGAGTAGCTTCATTGGAGTTTGAATTTTCCTGACTACTATCTCTTGATGTACCATCAGTATCAGTACTTCCATCAGTACTCATAGAAGAATTATCTGTAGACTGTTCGCCAGTAGCAGTATCAGGAGAATCTGTTGCAGTAACAGGCTCCCCTTCAACATCACAACTACTACTATCACATTCTAGTTCATCTCCAAAAATCAGTTCTTCATGAGTATCTTCAGCAATTCCAGTAATTTTCATGTCATCAAATGATACATTCACTGAGACATTAACAATCTTGGTTCGCAGATTATATACCTTGAATGCTTTTGTTGTGTCTGGATAACCAACAAAAATTCCTTCGTCTGCTTTTGTCTCAAACTTTCCAAGTTGTTCAGGATGGGTTCTCAGAATAAAGCATTTACAGCCAAACACGTGCAGATATTGTAAACTTGGTTTCTTCCCCTTAACCATGTGATACGGAGTCTTTCCATGCCTTGTGATTAAGGTGCAATTTTGAGTATAGCATGCAGTGTTGACAGCTTCTGCCCAGAAGTAAGTAGGCAGTTTAGCTTCTTCCAACATGGTTCTTCCAGCTTCAATTAGAGTTCTGTTCTTCCTTTCAACTACTCCATTTTGTTGTGGAGTTCCAGGAGCAGAGAATTGCTGCACAATTTCTTTTGATTTACAGAAGTCCTCCATTGTTGAGTTCTTAAACTCGGTTCCATTATCACTTCTAAGAACCTTGACTTTATTACTAGATCCAGTCTCTAGTAATTTGACATGCTCTATCAGAACGTCTGGAGTTTCACTCTTTTTGTGAAGGAAGTAGACCCATGTGAACCTTGTATACTCATCAACGATTACCAGTGTATATCGTTTCTCGTTGATAGACATCACATTCACGGGGCCAAAAAGATCCAGATGAAGCAAGTGATAAGCTATATCTATTGAGAATTCTGATTTACTTTTGAAGCTGATTCTCTTTTGCTTTGCTTTTTGACAGGACTCGCATAGTCCATCAGGAGAATACATTGCCTTTTCTTGTGCCAGTTCCAACTTTCATCTACCGATGCCTTTGATAACAGACACGTCATTGTTCCATCAGTAGCAGAATGTAAGTTGGCTTCATATATGTTACCACGTTTATAACCAGTAACAACCACTTTTTCATCCTTCTTGCTAGTTATCTCACAATGACTTTCATAAAAGTTGACGTGATAACCTCTGTCAGTAATTTGACTGATGCTCAAGAGATTGTGCTTCAGTCCTTCTACCAGAGCTACATTTTGAATGATGACATTTCCAATCACAATATTGCTATATCCCAAAGTGTGTCCTATATTGCCATCTCCATAAGAAACTTTTGGGCCAGCTTTCTTCTCAAAGTCTGATAACATGGTCTTATTTCCAGTCATATGTCCTGAACATCCACTATCCATAACTAGAACATTTTTCCTGTTGCCATGCAATCAGTAATTCAATCAGTTAGAATTTTTAAGAACCCACACTTGTTGGGTTATACTTTTCAATTTCTTGTTAAGAGTTGTAGCGGAACTTTTCTTTAAATCTCTTTCAACTGATTTTGACTCAATTGAACTTGATTTAACAGAGTTTTTCTTAACATACACATGTCTAGATAACACAGTTAAATTTCTATCAAAATTTGCACCTTTATTGAATTTAGGCAAAGGAACATAATTGTCATGATACAAATTATGATAACTGTTACATGTGTAAACTGAATGCCAACTACTACCACAGTGAGAACATGGATTCTGTGGTTTATACCTCACTTTTCTATTCCTAACATCAGAGATAGAAATATCAACTCTCCTCTTTTTATTCTTCCTGCAATCAATGGCAAGATGATTAGTATTTCCACAGGTATGACATGTCTTCCTTGGAGCATTAGGTATATATTTATAGTTATTTGACTTGTCAATACCCTGTTTTCCATTCCTATGCCTTTTAAGAATTTTCTCATTTTTAATACCAGTAACTGCATTGATTTTCTTCTTTAACTTACCAAAGGAGAGATGACCTATGTTCTTTTCCTTCTTGACACTTATCTTGACATACTCAGTACTAACCCTTGCATGAATTTCAGTAGGTGTTTCAGTGCTAATTTTAGAAATGAAAGATTCATGAGATTTAGTTTCTTCACTCGAGATTGAATCAATCTCTATATCAGAAACTGATTCGTCTGTCACTTCTTCCTTAGGGACTATCTTAGTATTAGAACTCGATCCTTCTTCAAAGATGGAGTTGACTTTCATTTCACTTGCAGGAACAAATTTTATATGTGTGGATAGAGTGACTTTTTCTTTTTCTTTTTCCTTGTTCTTTTATATCCTAAGCACTCTTTCCAATTTTTATCACTCATAAGTAAATGATTCTGTTTACCAGAATGAGTCCATACTCTAATTTGTTCTCTTTCTTTATTTAACTCCTTTTCTAGAGACTCTATTTTTAACATCTGTTCGATCTCTATCCTTTTGAGTTTTTCACACAAATTCTGAGTATCTGTTAGAACTACTGATTCAGCCTCTAAATAATCATTTCTTTTCTTAATATCAGCTATTTCATTTAAGATTCTGATATTTTCCTTAGACTGATTATGATAACTAATATGCATGGTTTTCAGAAAAGACTTCAGTTCACACATATTATCAGTATCAAAAGCATAAGTAGTTTAAGGTACCTTTTCAGAAATTTCCTCAACTTCAGCCATTAGTGCATAGTTGGTTTCTTCCTCTTCTTCGGAGTCAGAGGAGTCTATCCATCCTTTGCTTGAAGTGACAAGTGCCTTTCCAGAAGTCTTTCCAGTTTTGGGCTTCTTGTAGTCTATCGCATAGTGTCCCATTTTGTCACAATTAAAACATTTGATTTTGGAAAGATCATTCTTCTTGAACTTGCTCTTCTTATCAGAGTAATGATTTCCTTTTGAAGTTCTTCCATCTTTTCTGAATTTGCCATACTTCATCTTTCTGAAACCTTTAACCATCACGACCACCATCTGCACTAGCTCTTTGTCAGAATCATCTTCTGACTCCTCATCAGTACTGTCATCCGCATCAGTATCAGTGTCTGATTTCACAGCTACTTGTGCCTTGGCCTTCAATTTGTTTTGATTCACATGTTTCTCCCTTAATTCAGTCCTTAAAGCCACAGATTTTGGCTTTGATTTGACACCTTCTTTCTGCTTGATTTCCAGATAATAAGTTTTCAGCATTCCATAGATCTTATCAAGTGTCATCAAATTCATCTTATAAGTGTGTCTTATAAGATTCTGTTGATTTATCCATTCCATAGGTAGAGACCTTAGAAACTTGACATTTGAGTTTTCAACGTCGTTCACTTTTCCCACAAGCGAGAGTTCATTCAGCAAAGTGAGAAATCTATCATAGATTTCTGTTATATCTTCATTATTTCTTGCTTCAAACTGTTCATATTCTTGAATAAGAATACCTCTTATGTTCTTCTTAATTTCTTCAGTTCCTTGACATTGAACTTCCAAGGCATCCCATATTTCCTTAGCAGTCTTACAGGCAATAACCCTGTTAGATGAAACAGTATCTAAACTATTATGCAAAATATTTCTAACCTTTGCATCTTTTAACATTGCTGCCTTGTCTTCAGGTGTCAAATCTTTCTTTTCCTTCAGAATAACACTTGCAGGAGTTGTCTCAGTTGCAGCAACTGTCTTGGTTGGAACAAATGGTCCATCATTTATCCTGTCTATATAATCATGATCTGAAGCTTCTAAATACATCATCATCTTAACCTTCCATGTTGAGAATTCATATTTCTTCAACATTGGAATCTTCATTGTTTCATACCTGTTTCCTGACATCTTGATCATTTCTGATTTGTAAAATTATCAGTCTGCTCTGATACCAATTGTTACCCAATAGATGTCGATTATAGAAGGGGGGTTGAATATAATCGTACTAAATAATTGAATAAACAGATATATAAAACAATCAATACCAGCTTTTATTAATCTTTATAAAAACTGATACAAACTCTCTCAAGAAACTGTGAGTTCTTAAGAGATGCTAGGTTTACAAAATACTCATGTAAGTTGTTACTCTCGTAAAACCTATTATGTGTTTATATACATACACAGCTACACATTCTGTTACAAAAGATAATTCCTATTTAATTAGATTGATCTTCTTGTCGCTTATCTTCTGTAACAGCTTCGGTGATACATATCCTGGAAAATCAATCTTCTCCTGAAATCGTGGAACAGTATCAATCACCATAACTCCTGACTTGACCCGCTATTGATGATGACATCATCAGCCGTCAGCTTCTGATGATGTGAGTACTGATGCTACCCGATTCTAATGCACTTATTAAATCAACATTATCCAACAACTTCTTTGCAATCTACACTAATCCAGGATGATTTATATTCTGTAGATATAACGGATGCATATTCGAGATATTATTACCAAGATTTTGATTCCGATTTTCTGTTTCCATCACATTAGTATCGCTAGTTCCATCATTACGACTAGGACTAATCACGACATTAGCATAAGTAGGTCTCGCCATTTCGTCTCAAAAGAAACAACTCAAAAGGTAACAATATCCAGTAAATTCACAAGAATCACAGGTTGTAACCACAAATATGCTATGCGATGAAATTCCACCAAGAACTGATCAATTTTACTAAAAACATACAAACTCGATCGTGATCGGAGAATAAAATAACAGATTCTAGCTGAATTAATCATCTAAAGTAGATCAATCAAAAGCAAATACGATACAAAAATGTCTTACTGGTTCAATGTTGAAATCTAAAGAAAAACTCATCTTAACCGTAAAAATCCCCAAAAATCATCATTAAACCCTAGAAATCCAAAAGCAAATCATCAAACACCTTGCGAGAATTCAATATACTGAACTTTCTCCATGAATCAATGCGGAGGATTAACTAGATTCGATATCGATTGCTCCGATACCATATGAACTAATATGAAACAAGAATATGTATGAACATATTTGTATAAACGGCTAAAGGAGATAAGAAATGAATATTAATATATGGAAAAAGTTTGTTACAGCTCATTTGAGTATTTATAGAGTACTACTACAGTGTAGTTTATAACAAAAAACAGTTACAACAAATAAGGCTTTGTTTGGCTAAAAGCTAATACTAGCTTATTGCTCATATGTGGCTTTATTAACATAACATGAGATGTTGATTCGACAGTTGACTTGATATTGTCATTAGTATCACTAGAATAGTGGATGAACTAGTCCATTTACTAGCATGTGAGAGTATAAGAAGTGATCTCTTACAGGCTACAGCCTATACTTGCTTTCGATCCTAAAACTCCGATGGATAGAAGAGCTTAGCAGCTATGACGAAGTTAAGTAAAATATTAGCTTATAAAATTTTGCTTCTTTGGCACAGAATGATTGTGCATGGCATGTTAAGAGATTAATATATGCTGCTTATGTTATTGTGCATCTATATTCTCTGGAACGAGAGCAAAACAACTGTTGATGACAAAAGTTCTGTAAGCGAGCAAGAAGTTCGTGCAGGGGTGTAAATTTGTATTGGTGACACTAGACTTGATGATTCTGTTGCTGGTGGTGATCTATTAGTCCATTGACAATAGTGAATGAGTTTAATTTTTTGTTTTTCCACTTTCTGGAATTGACTCCAGATGGCGCAAACAGATTTTAGAGCATGCTACGGACAATGTCAAGGCATAAATCACACTACGAGGCTATGCAGTGCATTGGTGAAACTGGCCTTATGTTTGAATCAATATTTAACAGTTATTCTATTGGGAAATTAATCATTTCTTTCACCAAAGACCCATCGAAAGATTGATTAAATTCATAATCCGAGACAAGAAAATGGACAAATGGTGGATGTAACTAATATTATTGCCCATGAACTGGAATTAAATGTGATGGAGATATTCAACATCACGCCTCACGACAAGAAAATGATACTATTTTCTGCAACACTTCCTTGAGATGCCATAGTCAATTATCCGTTGTAGTAGACAAAGTGGACATTGTAGAGTGTTCAAGTTAACATCCAGGATTCACAGAACCCCAACAGTACTTCATAAAAAGTACCTAATTGGAGGAGTTCTTTATTATTTGCTATGAAATCTTGACTTCTTAGAAAAAGATAAGGCACTTGTACATATTGCGGAACATGTCCTTGCTTTGGAGTATTTGTATTCCATTTTTCCTTAAATATGATTTGTAGGAACCTGAAACCTGAAGCCAGCTAGACGTATCAGTGAATCGGGGTTATCAAGCAATCTTAAAAAGGTTCTTAATATCGGCTCGATGGTAAGTACTTTTGTTATTGATAGTCACCATACTATTTTGCATAATTTAGTGAATTGAATGACCGTGATGTTGTATTCTACGTGCACGATGATGAGCACCAGGCTGACTTGGATAATGACTTTGATAAACTAACTTCAGGAAATTCTAGTGATCTGGCTACCGATGTTGAAATTAGGAAAGATTCTAGTAGTGATGGCTCAAATTAAAATGGGGAGAGTGTTGATGTAAAGCATAATGTAACATAAGATGTAAAAGAGATAACTGCAACTCAACAAAGGACAAGACAGACAATAGTATTAACAGAAGCACAGGAATCCAGAATCAAAGAAGAAAAGGTAAACTCAAAAAATCAAAATATGGTATGTATTCTTGAAGTCCGTAAATAGGTCACGGAAAGAAGTTCATGAAAATGTTCAAGCCTTAGTGACAATCAAAGAAACAAGATTTTCAAGACTACAGAAGTATGTGAATGATTTAGGGTTAAGTACCACAGGATTCTAGTGATTTATTTGAAGCAACCAGAACGACAAGGGACTTATCAGCAGCACTGAATTGAAGACATAGAAGAAGAATTGATCAAGTGTTATTCATCTGCGAACCAGACCAGTTGCACTAGTTGACGGCACTAAAAAGATCAAGTTGTTTTATCGTCTCAGAAGAAATTGATACAGTCTATTACTTAAACACCAAGGAGCTCAGAAGGATTTACTAAAAGATCTAGAATTAAAATGGTTCGATGGTTTTTCAATTCAGAAAACCATCGAATGAGATGAAAAGTAATTCACAGAAAACCATATTAGATTAATTTAGTATTCGATAGTTTTGAATTAAAAACTATCAAATGGTAAATTAATTTAATACCTTCGATGGTTTTTAAATTAAGGACAGGTGAAAAGTATTCTTGTTTTTCAAGTTGATGGAAATTGGACGACCAGGATTGTTTCTTCAATTTTTGGTTCAATGGTTTTCAAACCAAAAGCCTACAATTAATATAGAGGAAGAGAGTGTCTTCTTAAGTCGAGGTTAAACACACAGAAGCAATTACTAAGAGAGAGATCGAGCCAGAGAGATCACATAGAAATTAATATTGCTTGAACTCTATCATTGTATTGATTGTGTATAACCTAGAACTCATTGAAGCTAATCTACGGATTAGAAATTGTAGCACCCTTCATGGTTTATATTTATAAAACGATATATTCCCCGACTCGTGTTTTGATTTGGTACATTTGATTTCGTTTAGAACTGAATGATTAATCCGCGAACGAAATTGAATAATTTGTGAGTATCGTATTCAACCCCCCCCCTTCTACGATACTTTGGACCTAACAATTGGTATCAAAGCTACTTGATTGACATACAAATCAGATCCGGTGAATGAGACCAAAATCAAATATAGCTTGAAAATTCGAAGCAAATTTTTTAGCTTTCAAAATTTTTCATTTGATTGAAATTTCTTGAATTTTAAACAATTTGAAATTTTCAGAAACCATGAGTTCTCCAAAGACAACAGCTGGTATTAAAGTTCCCCCGTTTACAAGAGATGATTTCGGTTTGTGGAAGATGAAGATGATGTTGTTTATCAAGGCATCGAATCCGTTGTATATTGGAATTTTAGAGAACAGACCATATGTACCAATGAAATCAGTTGATGAAACGACCACCCCTATAGGTAATAGGATTCATGCTGGCACCCAACCTAAAGATATCTCTGAGTACACAGATTCAGACAAAGAACTGATTCGATTGGATACAGGATTGATGCTGATTTTGACAGACTCCGCAGACAAAGAAATGAGCTATCAGATTATGAATTGTACAAGCGGGAAACATATGTGGGATACCATTAATTTGATAATGGAAGGAATTGAAGACGTTCAGGAAAACAGATTGGACATCCTGACTTCTCAGTACGAAGCTTTTAGGTCTCTTCCAGGAGAAAGTATAACTCAGGTCTTTGAGAAATATACTAAGCTTCTAAATGAATTGGCAATGAAAGGGAAGACCTATCCACTGAGAGAAACAAACAGGAAGTTCATGATGATGCTGCCCCATCATGTAGAACACAAGTCCTCATCCATAAGGGAAAGAATTGATTTTACAAAGATGACATTAGAGATGATCTATGGCAAGTTGAAGACTTATGAGATGGAACAGGAACAGAGAGTGACAGGTTTTAAGGGAGGCTACAAGACTGGCTCGATTGACAGAAGCAAATCAAGATGCTACAACTACAATGAGTTAGGGCATTTCACCACTGAATGCCGGAAGCCTCGTCAAGCAAGAGACATGAAAGATGTCTATGAAAAAAAAGACTCATGTGAGGATTTGAAGAAGGAGAATGCCAAGCTGAAACAGCAACTGGAGGCATTGTCTGGAAAGCAGAAAGGGAAGGCTTATATAGCAGAGGGAAAACACTGGGATGATACTGATTCAGATGAAGAGGATGAATATGTAAATGTTGCCCTAATGGCTGACTCTTCAGAGGAATCACCACAATTATCTCAGGTACCTATCTTAACTATAATTGATATGTCTAATTCTGAGTACAAGAAAACTGTGCAAGATCTAAGTGTAGAATTGTTTAATGTACACACAAGCATGCTAGCATCTGAAATGGACAATGCTAAACTAGTTCTTAAGATTAAAAATCTAGAATCTAAAAATGAAGAACTAGAGCTTGTAGCTGTCACAATAGAAGATCCTAAGCAAAAGAATGTGTACTTAGAAAACAAGATCAAGTGTAATGATGAGATAGAGACTATCCTTAGGAAGCAGATTTCAGATTTAGATTTGAAGCTGAATGCTTTTAAGAATTCCGCCCTGATTGCTAAGGAGATCATTGATACTTAGACCCAGGGTAATAAAACTGCTATAGGACTTGACTACTCCAAAAAGGCTGGGAAAAAGATTCTGAAATTCGTTGTGACATCTCCTATTGTCAAGAAGGGTATTCCACACATTCTTAAGAATGTGGACAGTCCAGTCTTTGTCAAGCCCTTCTCAGAACCTTTTCATGAGGATGACTTATACATTAGACAAGAATTGCTTGAGGAGGATTTAGTGAAGGAAAAAGAGGTAAAGACTAAGTTGCCTAGGAAATCAGTAAAAACTGAATTACCTAAAACTGAAGTAGGTGACTTAGTTGACAAGGCTAAAAAGAACAGGAATGGGAAAAAGAAGGTTGTTAATCAGAATATTGTTTCTTCTTCTCCCATTGCATCTAGGAAGTTGTGCACAATCTGTAATTCTGTTGGACACCTTACACATGCATGTAAAAAGGTTAAAGTAGAAACTGCTGATACTTCTGCAATGCATAACATGTCTGAAATGCCTGATGTTCATAAACCCTGTGGTAAGAAAGAGTGCTTGCTATGTACTTACAACATTATGCATACTTATTTTAAGTTGATGAATGCATCTGGTAGCAATACCACTGATAATGTTGAATCCACAGATAATATGAAAATCAAACAGAGTAAGAATAAATTGAATGTTACTCTTGTTAAATCATCTAAACCTTCAGGACCCAAACAATTTTGGGTACCAAAGTCCGCTTAATCAATCTGTGATTGCAGGGTAAGGTTAAAAGCTCAAAGGTTGTGTGGATTCTGGATAGTGGCTGTTCTAGACACATGACTGGTGAAGAGTCCCTGCTTATAGAGGTGGTTAAGAAGACCGGCCCGATTGTAACCTTTGGAGATGACAGCAAAGGATTCACTACGGGATATGGTAAATTGAAAGTTGGAAATGTCATCATTGAGAACATCTCTCTTGTTGAAGGATTAAAGCACAATCTTCTAAGTATCAGTCAGTTCTGTAATAAAGGCTATAATGTAGATTTCAGAAAGGACAAGTGCTTGATCACCAACAGGAAGGATGAGAAGCTTGCTCTACTGGGAGTAAGAAAAGGAAATTTGGTTATAGCTGACTTAAGTTCTACCAGTGAAGGAGAAGTTACATGTTTCTATGGAAAGGCTTCTTCAGAACAAACTTGGCTATGGCACAAGAAGCTCTCACATCTGAACTTCAAAACTATGAACTCTTTGGTAAAGAGAGAGTTAGTGAGAGGGTTGCCCCTGATGGAATTCAATCAGGAGGGACTATGTGAAGCATGTGAAAAGGGGAAGTCGAAGAAAGCATCATATAGAAGCAAAGGAATGACAAGCATTGTTGAACCATTACAACTGATTCATATGGATTTATTTGGTCTAGTACGTCAATGTTATGTCACTTTTAAGAAAAAGATATGCATTGGTGATGGTGGATGACTACTCCAAGTACACGTGGGTGTTGTTCTTACAGTCAAAGGATGAAGCAACACAACTAATCATTGATCACATCAAGAAGATAGAAGTGGAAGCTAAGCTACCTGTACGGACAATCAGATCAGACAAGGAATGCAAGAATGCAGTTCTTAATGATTTCTGCTCAGAGAAAGGGATATCAAGACAGTATTCAGCACCAAGAACTCCTCAACATAATGGAGTAGTGGAAAGGAAGAACAGGACCTTGGTTGAAGCAGCAAGGACAATGTTGAGTGAATCAAAACTTCCCACTTACTTTTGGGCTAAAGCAGTGAATACAGCTTGCTACACTCAGAATCGAACCCTGATCAACAAAGATCATGAAAAGACTCCGTATGAGTTAACGGCCAACAAGAAACCAACACTGAAGTACTTTCATGTGTTTGGTGCAAAGTGCTTTGTACTTAAAGATGGAGAACATCTGGGCAAGTTTGATGCCAAAGCAGATGAAGGCATTTTTCTGGGCTATTCTCTGGAATCTAAGGCTTACAGGGTATATGTGATTGAAGATAAGAAGGTGTTGGAAAGCTTTAATGTAACATTTGACGACACCAAAAGACCAGACCTGCAAACTGGAGAGAACTCTGAATCCTTGGTATTTGAAAATCTATCAGGAGATCTCTCTGACATTGAAGAAGAACCTGAAGTTGTTACAGTTATTAATAATAATCATGATGATAATGATTCTGGACCAAGTGGTGATAGTGGTGGAAATACACAGACTACTATTGGATCCACTAATCAATCAACAGGGTCAACAGATCAAACCGTCAACAACTCAGGGGGAGCAGGAGAAGGATCAACTAGTCACACTCCACAACATCTAGAACAAGGAGAATCATCAAGATCGCATCTGCCATGACAAAGGGTATGGAATAGAGATCATCCCTTTCACTTGATCATTGGTGATCCAGACACAGGAGTGAAAACTAGGAGGACATCACAAAATGAATGTCACTATTCTGGGTTTCTTTCAGAAACAGAACCTAAGAAAGTTGAAGATGCCCTAGATGATCCAGATTGGGTGATTGCTATGCAAGAGGAACTCAATCAGTTTGAAAGGCAGAAAGTTTGGAAGCTAGTCCTAGGCCTAAGGGAAAATCTGTTATTGGAACAAGATGGGTATTCAGAAATAAGTTGGACGAAGATGGCATTGTAACGGGAAACAAAGCCAGACTGGTTGCTAAAGGTTACTCTCAAGAAGAGGGTATAGATTATGATGAAACCTATGCACCAGTAGCAAGACTTGAGGCCATCAGAATGTTTCTGGCATTTGCAGCACATTCCAATTACAAGGTATATCAGATGGATGTGAAGAGTGCTTTTCTGATCGGGGAGTTAGAAGAAGAAGTGTATGTGGAACAACCTCCAGGTTTTGAGGATTCAAAACTGGCATACTTTGTGTACTTTCTATTCAAAGCTCTCTATGGACTCAAACAAGCTCCAAGGACATGGTATGACACTCTCTCTGAATTCTAACTTGAAAATGATTTTTCAAGAGGTGTTGTAGACAAAACTCTCTTTTACAAAAAGCACAAAAATGATTTGATATTGGTGCAAGTATATGTTGATGACATAATATTTGGTTCTACTAATGATGATCTATGCAAGAGATTTGCTAAGTTAATGCAGAGTCGATATGAAATGAGCTTAATGGGTGAATTGTCATTCTTTCTTGGACTGCAAGTATACCAAAGACAAGATGGTATATTCATTTGTCAGTCCAAGTACATCAAGGATCTTCTGAAGAAGTATCAAATGGAAGACTCATCTACAGCAAAGACTCCTATGCCAACTGCCACCAAGCTTGATAAGGATGAAACTGGTAAGAAGGTTGACATCACATGCTACAGAGGTATGATAGGCTCATTACTTTATCTCACTGCAAGTAAACCATATATAATGTTTGCAACATGCTTGTGTGCTAGGTTTCAGTCTGATCCTAAAGAATCTCATCTAATAGCTGTTACGCGAATATTTAGATATCTTAAGGGGACCCCAAATCTTGGAATTTGGTACCCTAAAGAGATACAGGATTTGATCTTATTGGATACATAGACTCTGATTTTGCAGGTTGTAAGATTGATCGGAAGAGTACTTCAGGAAGCTATCAATTTCATGGAAGAAGGTTAGTTTCCTGGTATAGCAAGAAGTAGCATTCAGTATCCACATCAACAGCTGAGGCTGAATACATTGCTGCTGGTAGCTGCTGTGCTCAGATCTTGTGGATGAGAAACCAACTCCGTGACTATGGGCTTTTGTTGACAAAGATTCCAATATTTTGCGACAACACAAGTGCCATAGCAATCTCTAACAACCCAGTGCAACACTCGAGAACGAAGCACATCGACATCTAGTATCATTTTATCCGAGAGCATGTCATGAATGGAACTGTGGAGTTACATTTTGTACCCACAGAGGAACAAATTGCAGACATATTTACTAAACCGCTTGATGAATCCACTTTTTCAAGGCTGGTTGGTGAACTTGGGATGTTAAATCTTTCTAATTGATTCTGATTAGAAGTCAGTAACTGCAGATAGTCCTAGTAAATACACGAGTTTAAGAATTTCTATATCCTTAGGACTCGTGAATTTATTTTCTGGAGCAATTCTCGTAGTTAGGATTTTTGTACTAATTTTATGTCATATTTATGGATGATATATCTTCTGGCATTTAATTGGTTATTAATTCTAAAAATTATTTAGATGCTAATATTTGTTCTAAATATTTAAGCATCTATTTAATTTGAATTAATTTACTTTGTTTTTAACATTGTAGATTAATGTAGCATAATTTATTGGATTTTAATTGGTTAATATCATTCAATGATATTTAGTCGATTTTATTCTGAGAAAATTGTGAATTTTCTTTTGACAATTGATTTTGGTAAATTTGAAAAAGTTTATTCAAAATAAAACTTGACAGGGAATACAAAAAGTCTGATTTTTAAAACATGAACAGGTTTTAAAAGTTGGACAGAAGCAAAAAATATCGAATTTAGGAAATTTGATGGTTTTCTAACTACTAGAAGAAATCTATCGAAAGTAATTTTCGATGGTTTTTGACTAGGAGAAGAAAACTATCGAAAATAATTCTCGATAGTTTTTGAAAGTCATGTGAAAATATATCGAAAGGAATTCAATTAATTTAATATATGAATTCTCGATAGTTTTTCAAATATTGCTTCGATAGTTTTTGGTTTTAAATTAGAAAACCTTCGATAGATTTTCAGAAACCCGTTTATATTCTAAATTCTCATTCACTTCGATAGTTTTTAGAAAACCATCGAAGTGCAGATGACCATTTTTCCGTTCTAAAAATCTATCGGTGGTTCATTTAAAAACTATCGAACACTGTATTGACAGATTTACCCCTGACAGTTTCAAAAAAGTATAAAAACTATGCCTTAGCTTTTTCTTTTCAGTTTTTTTTTGGATCTAAGAAAAGCTTGTCGAGTTTTATACTTACATACAAAGACATACAGCCAAGAACAAGTACATTCGATAGTTTCTTCAATATTCACTGTGTATTCACTCAGAAAACTCATTTTCATCACAGTAATTTCACTTTAACCGTGAAACTTCTGTTTGTTTGAAATTTAGTTGAGGTTAAAGTTCATTTTGTTTAGAAAAACTATCGACAATGACCAAGAACCTTAAGGATTTTGATATTACTGAGCTTTGTTGAAATAAAATGGCCGGAGAAGTGAGAATAACGTAAGGTCCTTTAGTTTTGATTTCTTCAGGAAAAGCACTTGTTAAAAAGTTATCAATTTACATATTAGGGTTCTTATTTTCGAAAATTGTTTTTGGTTAAGGGTTTCAATTTTGAAAAAGGGGTTACTTTGTCAAAAGTTTGGTTAATTAGTAATAATTAATTAAATTTAAGTGGAATTAATTTTGGTTTAAAATTAATTTTCTGGAAATTTGAAATAAAATGGACGGAGAAGTGAGAATAACGTAAGGTCCTTTAGTGAGAATAACGTAAGGTCCTTTAGTTTTGATTTCTTCAGGAAAAGCACTTGTTAAAAAGTTATCAATTTACATATTAGGGTTCTTATTTTCGAAAATTGTTTTTGGTTAAGGGTTTCAATTTTGAAAAAGGGGTTACTTTGTCAAAAGTTTGGTTAATTAGTAATAATTAATTAAATTTAAGTGGAATTAATTTTGGTTTAAAATTAATTTTCTGGAAATTTGAAATAAAATGGCCGGAGAATTTATCGTAACCAAGACTAATCATGTCTCGTTTCAGAACTTGCAATCCATAACGAACTTACAGTTTCGTGCATGGGCAGAGTTTCTGAACACACGTTCATTAGTGGCATATGCTTTGAGTACTCCTTTAGTCCTTTGCATCGATCAATTGACTGTGTTGTACACATCCGCCACGGATACAAGTGAGAATAACGTAAGGTCCTTTAGTTTTGTTGTGCCAGGGGGCAGAACAATAAGGGTGACGGAACATGACTTTAACAGAATACTATATTTTCCAACAGAAAACCATGTTCCGGATCCCACAACTGAGGAGATACATGCTTTCTTCACTCTCATTAGAAGTCAACAACCAAACTTCTTTGTGGGAGAGTTTCTTAAGCATTACCTGACAAAGCCATGGAACTTTTTCTTTCACACACTTATCCATGTTTTTACTGCTAAGCTTACAAATCTGCATGGTATTCCCTTATTTTTTCAGAAGATAGGGTTTGTCATTGCTAACAATAGGCATATAAACATAGGAAAGCTAGTGATTGATCAAGTCATTCTGTGCATGGGACCACTGGAAGACAGAACAGGCATGGATGATGTGCTTTGTTTCTATCCTAGGTTCCTACAGCTATTTCTCAATGATATTTTAACAGATGATGAACGTGAGACATTCGCAGCAGAGGAGACCATAGAGTGCATGAGGATGAAAAGCAATGCAATAACCGCTCTGATAAGAAAGAATCATCTTCCAGGGGTACCCACTGTTCTAACTGATTATCTAAGAACGGTGCCCCTACCACTTCTACCCCCAGGGGAACAGGTAAATGAAGGTAATGTTCCTCAACCTGAAATGGCTCCTGTACAACAACCAATGGATGTAGATCCAGAGCCCTCAGTGGCCATTCCAGACCATGAGATTGCAAACCCACAATCTCTAACCACGGTCGAAGAGCCTTTGGAAGAACAAAATGAAACAATAAACGAACCTCCTTCCCCTCCTATACCCAATATACAAACATCCATGAGTGTAGAGGGAGATAGTGCCTTAGCAGCACCACATAAGCCAATAGAACCGTTCTTCAGTGTCAAGTTGTTAGTCCACTCCAAGAGGACGCGTCCTCATGGGTTGGAGGGCCAGAGGGCCCGCCATCACCCCTATGAGGACAATCCATGAGCCTTCCTTGTACTACTTCAATCCCTAATTGTATCTTGAATATCCCCAATTATGCCCTACTTGACCCGAACCTAACCTAGAAACTCGATACCAAATTTTGGCTATATCAGTTGTCATCATTCTGCATCGGGATATTAAAGGTTCCAACCTTTTGCTCGACAATGATGGAAATTTAAAAATAGCAGCCTTTGGTTTGGCAAACTATTATGATCCGTGACAAGTTCTCCATCTAACGAACCTTGTTGTCACTCTTTAGTACCGACCACTAGAGCTCTTGTTTGGTGCCACTCGCTATGATGGTTGTGTAGATTTATGGAGTGTTGGTCGTATTCTTGCCGAACTTTATGTTAGACAACCTATTTTCCCTGGAATAACGAACATACATGATTTGTAAATCTGTTATTATAGATAAATATAGATATAATCGGTGACTAGAAAGATAAATAGCCGAAACAACTTTGCTCTCACGGTTTATAGTTGATTACTTAGAATTCTTAGTCTACATTGGCAGAACCTTAACATATGCATGCCAACTTTTTATAGTAATTTTCTAGTGTGGCTAAAAGTACGGTAAATTTGTTTATCTATGATGGTAGCGGAAAAGGAAAACAATAAATAATATAAAATATTATTTCCCCGCATTGGATTTTCCTTGCATTTCTATGCAGGGATGTTGTCAGTCTCAAGTGTAAGCCTTCTTAGCCATTTTTTGTGAATGTTGCTTAACCAAAATACTTTAACTCCTAAAATAGTAAGTCCTTTACTTTTGGAATATACATTATGACAAAGTAGCTCATGAATCCGACCCTTTCCTTTCTTCTTCTTCTTTTTCACTGGAGTCTATCTGGACTCTGTTTGCGCATTCCGCATGATAAAATATAAGCAAGCAAATGATTTTATTTCTAGCAAGGGTGAATCAAAATATGGACTATGCTTTGCGCGTAGGCCAAATTTTATTTCTAACATTTCTTGCCATGGCCGGACAGTAATGCACCGACTAAAACACTTTTGTCTGCATGCCAACATGCCCTAGTTCATTTGTTCATTTTTTCTATTAATCCATCAAATTTGTTAGTGCAAGTGAATAATAAAGTTGGTATTTTCTGTCTATTAGGTGGAGCAGTTGTATAGAATATTCATGCTTTGTGGCTTACCTTCAGAGGACTACTGGAGCTTATATAAGCTGCCTCCTACAGACATCTTCAATCCTCAAAAACCTTTTAGAAGATGTTACGAACTATGTTGTTTCTTGATGATAACTAGATTAACTTAGTGAAAATTGTATAAGTAAAAATGTAGCCTTCAACGAATCACATGCTTTTGAAGTATCCGTAGAGTAGCTTATCTACGGATAAGACTCAATGTAACATGCTTGTGTAATCCTGATGTACAATCCTGAGATGTAATCCTGATATGCAATCCTGATGTACAATCCTGATGTGCAGTCCTGATGTGCATTTCTGATCTGTAATCCTGATATAGAAGTTGAAGTATTAATTTTTAGGCTGAATAAGTCATGTTGACTATTAATGGATATGTAGAATAGAGAGGCTAATTGTAAATAGTCTATGCCTTGTAATTTTACATAAGTGAAATTCACTGTCTACAGATAAGCAACATTAGCCTTCTACGGATGTGGACAATGTATTGTCTACGGATAGCAGTACTAGCTGTCTACGGATGTGATCAAGATACCTTCAACGGATACAACACAAATAGCAACTATGGATACACTCTGTACTTTGTGAAAGGGACAGTTCAGACAGAGCACGTGGGTTGATAGAATTCACAAAGCATGAAAACCAGCATTTCTAGAAAACTCACGAGAAGAAGAAGCATTCTTTTTTGTCTAGTCAAAAGTAGCATTTCCATAAAAGGCAATCAGCCAAGAAGGGCAAGCTACCAACACATGGACCACTACTCAGAATGGAGAAACAAGGATCTTTGACAGATTTACTTTTTGTATTATTATCTGTTCGAAATATCTTGAAAACTTGGGATATATAACCAAGTGTATCATTATTCTAGAACTCAAGAAATCAGTTACGCAATTTAGAGAGCTCAAAGCTATATCCTTTGTAAATTGAAGAAGCTAGAATAGTGTGTATGCAGTTGTGTGTTTATTCATGAACATCACATAGATTTCTTCTAAATAAAATCTCTCAGGTGGACAAATCAATCCACCTGAATTTTTAATTCTTGTGCTAGTTTTATTTGTTTGTTTTTCTGTTCTTGAATTTACTTTCATATCTCTATTTTCAAGAACTAAAGAATTTTTAAAGATTGTACCCAACCCCCCTCCCCATCTACAATCTTGGTTCATTGTCTGGGAATAACAATTTGTAATATCCCCAAATTTTGTACTTATTTAAGAACCATTGATGAATAGTAACTTTTGTTAAAAACCACTGATGAATAGTAACTTTTTCGTTTAAAAAGTTTTCAGACCACCCTATGTACGGGACGGTATAATGAACTTTCGAAGTCGTATTAGTGATCTACGATGTAAATGAAGGAATGCAAAAGCCGTCAGAATCAGAAAAATAGTATTTCTGTTTTCTCCGAAATTTCACCAATAACTGAAGGATTAATCATTATTTGAAAATATTGGAGGATTTAAATTATCAATTCCATGGATATGGATTTAATAAAAGAATTAGTGATGTCAAGAACGTTTACGGTAAACTACTTCGATAGAACACTTAAGAAACCCTGCGAACATTCTACGAGATTAAGCGGTGACGGAACAACGCGACACTTACAGGATTAAATATAGGCATGGAAGTAACATGTAACAAGATTAATTCAAGGAATGCAACAATTGTATCATCCATGTGAAAGGGAACAAACCAGTAAAGCTACTTTATCTCCAAACTCTCCTATTGCTTGACACGTGTCCTGATGATGAGGCAAAAAAGGTTATGACTCACCACATTACTACAAAATATCACATTTTTATCAAAATCAACCAAGGCAAAAGCAAGAAAAAGAAACCCTCCCCCCTTGAAGAAAACATTCGGCCATTTTTATACATCCAAGGATACATTTTTCAAAGATCATCTTCCAAGCTTCCATAAATCATGATGTTGGATTCAAAAGTTTCCTAATTCCTAGACTAAGGTATGCTCTAATTCCTAGATTCATCCATGGATTGTAACATGCATGAATCTTAGATCAAAGATGAGGGTGAATAGTGAAATGAATAGTAATCTTTTGTGTTCTTGATTTTGTTCTTAAAGATTAAGCTTGTTAAGGATTGTTCAAAGCTCAAGGAAGGATTATAAGCTATTGTGGGTGTTTATAAAGCATCAAGGAAGGTATAACTCTTGAAACCCTTGGTTCTAAATTGACTTATATGGTTAGTTTTAAGTGTAGAATAGTTAGTATGATCATAAGAATGAATGATAGGTTTTGATGAAAGTTTGATGTTGTTTTGATGATGAATAAGTAGATGTTGGTTTTGACTATGGTTGATGATGGTTATGGATTAGTAATGATGTTGAGGGATTGACTTGATGATTCGGTTGGATTGATCATGTAAAGTTTATGATTAAACTTTGGAATCGTTAAAACATAGCCGTTATAATGCCCGATTTTCCTTAACCTTGTTTTGTTTGTGATATTCGAACATAATAACTTCTGTCCAAGATCACCACTGCCCATTATAGTGTAGTTCTTGTTTCAAGGTTCGTTTCGGTGCGAAGATCATGTGAATCTGATTTATGGTTTAGGAGAAACAAGTATTTTAGTAAAGGATGTTTCGCGAAACCAAACTATACCACTTAGCCAACTTTGAGGCAATGATCAAACCCCTTAAGCGACTTATTAGAATGTGAAACTTTGTGTTAACATGCTAGGCACGTTTAGGAAGACCCTCGAAAAGATTTCGTGTTGAAATGATTAAATCTCAATTTTATAAAAATGCGTGAACGAGCTTACGCAAGTGGAAGTTCTTAAAGAGTTAACTTGAAAATGAACTTATTACTTGAGATAGTACGTACTTAGTGTCATAAAAGTATTAAGTGATTAATCTCGGATATTTTGACTATGTATAGATCGCCGGATCAACCCGAGGCACACTACCCCTACCTCACCACCAGGCAAGTTTTCGAAACCTATGCTTACTGTTGTTGTGGTAATAAACTGCTTTCATATATAATATGCAAATGAGAAGTATACATGTTTTATTCCCAAGTACATTACGATATATAAATTGCATGCTTGTCTTCGAACTGCTATTTATAGTGATACTCAAGGTTATGATTTAATTATGGGCTTCTAAGCTAAATATGGGATATTAGTTAGAAGCCAGGTTTTTATAAATGCCCTAGGTAAATGGCGTATGATTTTTATTCTTTAGGCCGGAAGTAGTAATATTTTCTGTATATGTTAAAGGTTATTTTCCGATAAAGATATCGGATAATTGTTATCCGATGATTATTTATTTAATGAATATTATTTCGAATATTCATTCAAAGTTTATTTATTTAATGAATATTATTTTGAATATTCATTTAATCATTATTTATTTAATGAATATTATTTGGAATATTCATTCAAGGTTTATTTATTTAATGAATATTATTTCGAATATTCATTCAAAGTTTATTTATTTAATGAATATTATTTTGAATATTCATTTAATCATTATTTATTTAATGAATATTATTTTGAATATTCATTCAAGGTTTATTTATTTAATGAATATTATTTTGAATATTTATTCAAGGTTTATTTATTTAATAAATATTATTTTTGAATATTCGTTTAAAGTTTATCCACTTAATAAATATTATTCAATTATTTATTAAATACTTTTAACACGTTTTAAAATGAGTTATATTATTTAAAGTTTATCCTCGACCTTCAATAATTACGAAGGATATTCTAAGCTATACTATTAATTATTTTAAATCAAGGGGAGGTTCCCAAACACTGTTTTTCCATTTAAATCTATCTTTTAAGAGGATTTAAATACTCGCTCAACTACCAAAAATATGGGAAACCCGATTTAAGTAACTGCTACTCATTTTAAACTCTCAACTCAAAACTGTCAGGGGACAGATATTTTCTCGGAGCAATTTAATTGCTGCAAGTCGAATGTTGTGTTACTACCTCATCGATCGAGGAGTAAATTGATGGAACAAGTCGATATCCATTAACAAGCAATAGCTTGGGAAATATTGGTAAATTTTCCTTTCCAATTAGTTACGACTACTTTGTGGAGTCCTATCAACGAGTAATATACTTGGGGAAAGGAGGACGAACTTTACGTTTCAAAGTCATGGATCTTGTTCGAACTAGGAGCCGAGTAAGTGGCCGAGTGGCGCCGGTCCATCAATGGCCCAACCGTTGGCCGGGTGGTTCCAGGGGGCGGTGGACAAGTAAATGCGTCAGGCGGTGGACAAGTAAATCCGTCGGTTCTTCCTTCTACATGTAGAGAAACAAATGGTGAGATGCACAACGTACGACTGATCATCGTAAAGGTTGTGGCTTCTGCGCGACAATGCTCCAGTATTAGTTCATCATCCAATTATGGATAATTCTGTAACATGTATTGAAAGGGACTAAGGATGACATCCTTGGTACAGGTTTACCGATCATGTTGGCAGGGGGTTTTCTGCCACATGTCTTGAAAGGGACTAAGGATGACATTCTTGGTACAGGTTTACCGATCATGTTGGCAGGGGGTTGAAAAGTGTTCAAAAATGAAGTTACAATAAATCCTTGCAACTTCATCTTTTATTTTATGAGTTATGACTCTGATAAAACCTTACTCATATTATATATGCATAAGTGGATTTTGGGTTACGGAAACCTTATATTAATTTTCCTCGTAACTTCATCTTTTATGTTATACTAGTATCTTATCCGTTTAATGCATAGCCTGTGGTTACAAAGATGTTAGGTCCTGATAAGTTTGTAGAAGGGGGGTTGAATACAAACTATACCGTTTTATCGAATTTGTCCTTTGAATAATTTAACAATTAAGAACAAATTAATGCGGAATATAAATGAAACAAGATTCAAGTTAAATATAACTTATATGAAACTTGAAGGGTGTTGCAAATACAATAAGGATTACAAAGTATTTATCTCAAACTAATTAATAAAAATTTAGAATAAATTCGACATGAACTTTTCTAATATTTGTAATAAAAAGATCGAATGCTAAAAGCAAGTTCGAGATAAATTCTAGGGATAAAAATCCGCTAGATAATCGAAGCAATACAAGTAATCAACTTCTAGTGGTTTGGATTTAACAATACAAACTAGAATTAATTGCTTGAGAAGAAATGAGATCAAATTGCTTCTTCGTTCTTGCTTGAGAGAGAAATGTCTGATGATATGAAAATTAAGTCTCCTGCCTTCTTCTGTCCAGCCTCGGTTAAATACATTTCAGTAGGCCTGTATGACCTTCTGACAATGTGTCGGTATGACCTAGCACAGTGACTCGGTATGACCTAGCACAGTGTCAGTATGACCTAGCACAGTGACTCGGTATGACCTAGCACAATGACTCGGTATGACCTAGCACAGTGTCAGTATGACCTAGCACAGTGTCAGTATGACCTAGCACAGTGACTCGGTATGACCTAGCACAGTGACTCGGTATGACCTAGCACAGTGTCAGTATGACCTAGCACAGTGTCAGTATGACCTAGCACAGTGACTCGGTATGACCTAGCACAGTGTCAGTATGACCTAGCACAGTGACTCCTTTTAATCAAATTTAGATAGAATAAATTAAGGATTTAATTAATTCTTTTAGAATTAAGTTAATAAATAATTTAGCCAACTAAATTAGTTAATTTAATAATAGAATTAATTTATTAATTAAATTAATTTATCTTCAACCAGGTCATACTGAGTTTATACAGAAAATCCTTTAATTAATTTAGTTAGATTAAATTCTAGATTAAATTAATTCTTTTATAAGAATTAATTTAATAAATAATTTAAACAACTAACTTAATTAATTTAATTAATAAATTAATTCTGATAGAATTAATTTATTAATTAAATTGAATTAATAAATTAAAGAAGATAACTTAAATTCCTTGCATTCCTCTATCTTCTGAAAACCACTGAATATAGATGATTTAAT
The DNA here is from genome assembly GCA_030848705.1 of Heracleum sosnowskyi. NCBI lineage: Eukaryota > Viridiplantae > Streptophyta > Magnoliopsida > Apiales > Apiaceae > Heracleum > Heracleum sosnowskyi. The sequence goes on from CM061242.1 coordinate 89,323,833, forward strand.
TCCACTGATTGATGTCGTCATTCGATGCACTGTCTGGTTCATGAATAACTGACTTCAATGATAATTCTTCATCTTTAAAACATTTAAAGATGTGGCTTCTTTTCTTTAGCTTTGAATAAACTCTGCATCCTGTACTTCTTCTGTCACCAACTGGAAATCTCTGTCACTGTAGTAAATCCACTTTCTTGAATACTTCACTGAGGCTTGAACAATAAATTGAACTTCTTTCAATGTAGAATAACTTCAAGTCTGTAGATGACTTTAATACTCCATTCTCTTGACAGATAAAACTCTCTGAGATTCATGTGACCTTTAATCTAATATTTACTTATTACATTCTTGTTTAAGTTGAGTAGAATCCTCGAATTACAAATAGGCTATTGCATATGCCTTTCAAAAGATATCTTCGAACTGTATATATTGTTGATCTGTCATAAACTATTTTGGTGGGCTCTATTGCTCACCCTTGCTTTATTTATTTATATCACTACAACAGCTAGAGCAGATGGCCCGCAACAGGCACACTCTGCGCAAGTAGGTATCAGCCGTCAGAGATTTACCCGCTGATGTCATAGCCGCCATAGCTGAGGTAGTAGCAATCAGTAGCCTAAGCTATAGCTTTTGTGTATCAGACTTATTTATATTTATGATTAATGTAAGCCACGACAAGAACTATTAAGTGTACTCTGTAATCTTTTGGGTTTGTAATGACTTATAACTTGTGGATCCTATGACTAGATACTTATTCCAATTTCATCTCTGGGACTATAACTAGTTGTGTGTGGTGTTGTTATTGCGGGGTCACAGCATGCAGTTTAATTGTTTTGATTCAAGTTCAAGTATTATTGATGGAAATTGAGACCGTAACGACCGGATCCCCGACCCCGGATCTGGGGCTGTTACACAATTGGTATCAGAGCAAGCTTCTAACACACAACAAGTTTAAAGATCTAAAGACATCAGAATCATGGGTCAGAAGGATTATGGAGTTAAAATACCAGTTCTTGATAAAGATAATTACTTTCACTTTAAAGATGCGTTTACATCTCATGTTTATGGATGAAGGATATGTAGAATGCATCGATCATGGCCCTCATGTACCAATGAAGCCAAACACCTCAATAGCTCAAGCACCTGCAGGAGCTCCAAGCACCATTCCAAAGTTACCTTCAGAATGGACTCCTGAGGACAACATTGTTGTTCATAAAGACAAGAAGGCCATGAATATTTTGTTCAATGGTCTTGATTCTGACATGTTTGACAATGTTATTAATTATTCTACAGCCAAGGAGATTTGGGACACTATCCAAACCATTTGTGAAGGGACTGAGCAAGTAAGGGAAAACAAGATGCAGCTCCTCATACAACAGTCTGAACACTTTCACTTTAAGAGTGGAGAATCTTTGAATGACACTTTTAGTAGATTTCAAAAATTGCTAAATGGATTGAAGTTGTATGGGAGGGTGTATCAAATTAAAGATTCAAATCTTAAATTTCTCAGAGCTTTGCCAAAGGAGTGGAAGCCTATGACTGTTTCCTTGAGAAACACTCAAGAGTATAAGGATTTTACTCTTGAGAGGCTGTATGGAACCCTAAAAACATATGAGCTGGAAATGGAGCAGGATGAGGAAATTGAGAAGGTCCAAAAGAAAACTGGATTTGTTGCCTTAGTTGCAAGTGTTATTAAGGCCGAGGACATGAAAGAAGAAGCTGCTAAAGCTACACCAAGCACAAGTGCTTGTGAAGGTAGGACTGAATCAAGAAAGTGCAAAGGAAAGATGATTGAAGAAAGTGAGCCCTCTAACCAAGATGAAATGGATGAACTAGATGAACATTTAGCTTTTCTGTCAAGGAAATTCTCAAAGCTCAAGTTCAAGAGAAATCCTGAGGTGTCCAAGCCATTCAGAAAGGACTTTCAATCAAACAAGAATTATGTTGAAAGGTCCAAGTTTAAATGTTTCAATTGTGGAATGGGAGGTCACTTTTACAATGAATGCAGAAAACCAAAAGCTGAGAAGAGTGACAGGAAATTTGAGCCTGTTGACTACAAGAAGAAATACTTTGATCTTCTCAAGCAAAAGGGAAGAGCATTCATAACTCAGGACTATGACTGGGATGAAGATGGAAATGATTCTAAGGAAGAAACTGAATTTGTGAACCTTACACTGATGGTTGATTCAAGTGAGTAGGAGGCCAGTTCATCATCCAATCAGGTAATCACCACCAACCTCTCTGAGCTTTCTACCGAGGAATGCAATAGTGCAATAAATGATATGTCTATTGAACTGTATCATATGCGTATTTCTCTTAAATCACTAACAAAAGAAAACACCAGGATTAAAGATGTTAATCAGTTTTTAAGTGATAGGAACGTTGTTCTTGAAACTCAATTTATTGAGTTTAAGAAAATGAGGTTAGAGTGTCGAGTTGCCAAGGATGAACTGCTAGATGTGCTAAAAAGAGAATAGGAAACAAATGCCAGATGGACTGATTCCAGGAATGTTGCCACAAACATTATTAAGGCTCAAGGTGTGGATATATTCTACAAGGAATCAGCAGAAAAAGATAATGAGAAGCTAGATGTTGAATATCTAGGAGATGACACATCTACGGATAGTGATCATCCGTTGATGGGTAACACCTCTACGGATGTGACTTGTCCAAAGAAGTGCACATCCAATGTTAGTAAAGAAAAACTTGAGAAGTTGAACAAAAAGTAAGGTCCAACCAGCAAAAAATTTGTTCAGGAAGAATTTAGCAAAACCAAAGCCAAGGATGTCAACATAGGTCACTTGTCTAACAAGCAATTGGAGGACAAGTTAGAAAACATAGAGGTCAAGGCTGTGGTGAAAAAGAAAAAGAACAGAAATGGTAAGGTAGGAATTAACAAAAACAACAACTACACTCCTGGCAAGTATGTTCCTAGGAAAACTTGTGTAAAGTGTGGTTGTGTTAATCATTTATCTACCAATTGCAAAACTGTTAAGAATTCATCTGTTTCTATGTCAATGCATGTACCCAATATGCCTACGCCTGGTTTGCACAACATGTTTGCACATAATGATCATGCATCAAATTTGTATGTTAATATGCCATTTGTTCCAAATCCATATATGAATGCATTCACAATGCCACAAATGACATGGAGCATGCCACACATGAACACTATGTATACACAACATCCTCAAATGCCTGAATCAAACATGTTTGCATATAAACATCCTCAAAATGTTGTCTTTCAGAAGTCAACACCCAGGGTCAAGGTTGATTTAACTCAACCTGAGATTAAGGTGCAAAATGACAAGAAAGGCAAAGTTAAGGCTAACAAGAAAGGACCCAAGGAAACTTGGGTACCAAAATCAACTTGATTTGGTTTTGTTGTGTGCAGGGATACAGAAATAATCTATGGTATCTAGACAGTGGATGCTCTAGGCACATGACTGGAGATTCTACCCTGCTCACAGAGTTTGTGGAGAAAGCTGGCCCTAGCATTACCTTTGGAGATGACAGAAAAGGTTACACTAAGGGATATGGCTTGATTTCAAGGGAAAATGTCATCATTGATGAAGTAGCACTAGTTGATGGACTTAAGAACAACTTGCTTAGCATCAGTCAACTATGTGATAAAGGTTTCTCAGTATCATTCAGTCAAGGAGCATGTGTTGTTTCAAACAAAAGAAACAACAATGTGGTGTTGACAGGCCACATAAGAGGAAATGTGTATATAGCTGACTTCAATTCAACAAGTTCAGATTATATCACTTGTCTTCTGAGTAAAGCAAGTAAAGATGAGAGTTGGTTGTGGCACAAAAGACTGTCACATTTGAACTTCAAGTCAATGAATGATTTGGTAAAAAGAGACCTAGTAAAAGGAATTCCACAGTTGGAATTTTCTAAGGACGGACTTTGTGATGCTTATCAGAAAGGGAAGCAAAAGAAAATCTCTTTCAGAAGCAAGCTAGATTCATCAATTGAGCAACCTCTACAGCTGCTACACATGGATTTATTTGGACCAGTAAATTTCATGTCTATTTCAAAGAAAAGATACTGCCTTGTGATTGTGGATGATTTTTCAAAGTTTACATGGACATACTTCCTGCACTCTAAAGATGAGGCAAGTGAAATCATAATCAATCACATCAAGGCTGCTAACAATCATCCTGATCTCAAAGTCAGAAGAATCAGGAGTGACAATGGCACTGAGTTCAAGAATTCAGCAATGAGGCTGTTTTGTGAGGAGAATGGAATCATTCATGAGTTTTCTGCAGCTAGAACACCACAACAAAATGGAGTGGTGGAAAGGAAAAATAGAACACTAATTGAGGCTGCAAGGACAATGCTAGGAGAATCAAAGTTACCTACATACTTTTGGGCTGAAGTAGTTAACACTTCATGTTTCACTCATAATATCTCTTTGATCAATCAAGCTAAAGAATGACTCCATACCATTTGCTCAAGGGAAGAAAACCATCCTTAATTTTTCTACATGTCTTTGGATGCAAATGTTTTGTATTAAGAAATCAAGGTGAAAATCTTGGAAAATTTGAATCAAAGGCAGATGAAGCCACCTTTGTGGGATATGCAGCTGGAAAAGCCTATAGGGTTTTTAATCACAGAATCAACATTGTTATGGAATCTGTACATGTTGTTTTTGATGATGCCAGAATTCAAGGTCTCACAGATGAGGGTTTTCATGAAACTCTCGGGTTTGAGTATGAGGTGGAAGGTCTGTTTTATGATGATGAAGATGATGATTATGTGGATGAACCAGTCCCTCCAAGGGTGATCATTTCAAATATGGACAACTCAAGTTCTTCTGAGCCATTCATAGAAGGGACAAATGGAGCATCTGTAGGAAGCCAAAATGGAGCATCCGTAGGAAGCCAAAATAGAGCATCTGTAGGAAGCCAAAATGGAGCATCTGTAGGAAGTCATTTTGAGGCATCCGTAGGTGGATCACAAAACAGGATAACCACCCCAACAAACTCAGGGGGAGTTTCTCTGAGTCAATGATCAATCTCAATTCCACATGATCATGCTTATGATAATGATGCTACATTTTAAAGACCTACACCTGCAACAAGGAGAAAATGGACTAGGGATCACCCATTTGAACTGATCATTGGTGATGCATCCTCAAATGTCCAAACTAGAAGAGCTACTCAAGATGAATGTTTATACAATAGCTTGCTTTCTCAAGAAGAACCAAAGAAAGTTGAGGATGCTCTTCTAGATCCAGATTGGGTGTTAGCTATGCAGGAAGAGCTAAACCAATTTGAGAGGAATAAAGTATGGAAGCTGGTACCCAAACCTAAAGACAGAAGTGTCATAGGAACAAAATGGGTATTCAGAAACAAGATGGATGAAAATGGCATTGTCACAAGGAACAAAGCAAGATTGGTTGCTAAGGGCTATTCTCAAGAAGAAGGAATAGATTATGATTAAACATTTGCCCCTATTGCTAGATTGGAAGCAATAAGGATATTCCTAGCCTATGCAGCCCATGCCAATTTCAAGATCTACCAAATGGATGTCAAGAGTACCTTCTTGAATGGGGAACTAGAAGAGGAGGTGTATGTCAGTCAACCTCCTAGTTTTGAAGATCCAAATTATCCAGAATTTGTCTACTTCCTACTCAAGGCACTCTATGGACTAAAGCAAGCACCTAGAGCCTGGTATGACACACTATTATAGTTTCTTTTAGAGAATCACTTCACTATAGGTACTGTTGACAAAACTCTTTTCTTTAGAAATGTTAATGGCTCTAGTATACTTGTTCAAATTTATGTAGATAACATAATTTTTGGGTCTACAGATGAGAAGATTTGCAAAAGGTTTGCCAAACTTATGCAAAGTAAATATGAAATGAGCATGATGGGTGAACTTACCTATTTCCTTGGCTTACAAGTTAAGCAAGTGAAAGAAGGAATCTTCATTAGTCAAACTAAATACATTTCTGATCTATTGGAGAAGTTTGATCTAATGGATTGCTCTCCTGCTAAAACACCCATGCCAACTGCCACTAAGCTTGAATTGAATACAAGGAAAAATCTGTGGACATTTCAAGCTATAGAGGCATGGTAGGCTCACTTTTATATTTAACAGCTAGTAGACCTTATATTATGTTTGCTACATGTCTCTGTGCTAGATTTCAGGCTGATCCTAGAGAGTCTCACTTAATTGCCATCAAAAGGATTTTCAGATATCTCAAGGGAACACCAAACCTTGACATTTGATACCCTAGAGAATCTGGTTTTGATCTAATTGGTTATTCAGATGCAGACTATGCAGGTTGCAAGATTGACAGAAAAAGTACAACAAACACTTGTCAATTTCTAGGAAATAAGCTTGTCTCATGGTTTAGTAAGAATCAAAATTATGTCTCTACTTCTCCAGCTGAGGCAGAATATATTGTAGCTGGAAGTTGTTGTGCACAGATTCTTTGGATGAAAAACAACTAATAGACTATGGTCTAATAGTTAATAAGATTCCAATTTTCTGTGACAACACTAGTGCAATTGCCATTACTGAGAATCCAGTGTAACACTCAAGAACCAAGCACATTGACATAAAGTATCACTTCATCAGGGAGCATGTGATGATTGGTACTGTGGAACTTCATTTTGTTCTAAGTGAGCAGTAAATTGCAGACATTTTTACCAAGCCACTTGATGAATCAACATTCTCAAGGTTGGTAAGTGAGCTAGGTATGCTTAACTACTCTTAATTTATTTAAATGTCTGATAATTTGTAATGCAGCCAGTGTCAACATGATTTTCATGAGAATTTAAACTCTCTGAAAAGGTTAAATTTTGTCTAAGTCAAAATTTCTCCCTCTACGGATATCATTATTCGATGGTCATTTTTGACACTGGATTTTCTCTACGTCTACGGATATTGCTTTTTACTCCTCTACGGATGTCGAATCTCAAAAGGTAAAATCCTATTCGTAGACAGTGTAGTTCTAATCGTAACTGTTAAAGTCACAATCATATCCGTAGTTACATGCGTACAGTACGTGTACGTAATTGCAGTAAATTCGTGGCTTTACTTTTTAAACTCATTACTTTTAAACGGTTATTTTCTTGCCCAATCAGATAATTTCTTTCAATTATTCTGATTTTCTTAGTGAATTATTTTGGAGGAGTATAATTTGATTTTTACTCTCAGTTAATCATTTTCTATCAATTTCCAAAATTCACTACGGCAAAAGCTCATCTTTCTCTCTCAAAGCAAAACCTTTCTATGTAATTCAAAGCTCTGTATCAATGGCACCAACAAACAAGACTATGTCACTCACTGGTTTCACATACGAGAAGAACAACTTCACGGCACTGGTGGACTTTGAAGAGAATAACGCATCATATCACACTATGATGAGGTTTTTCCAGAACTGCAAACTATCCAAGGCAATGTTCGAAGACCCCACACTGTATTTTGAGGTGATTGAAGCCATTTGGGAATCTGCTGTGTTCGATTCTATCAATGCTACAATCACATTTGTTATTCAAGGTAAGGAATATGTGATAAATAGTGATGTCATTACAGCATGCTTAAATTTGCCTGAAAACAATTGGTTAGAAAAGCATAGTGATACTGATATTGTTAACATGCTAAATTCAATTAACTATGCTTTGTCTACGGCTAATTTAAGTAAGATTCAGAGAAGAGGTATGGTCAAGGAATGGAGCTTTTTCTTTGATGCCGTCCTTAAGGTTTTCTCTGGTAAAATTAGCAACTATTATGCAATTACATTCTCTATGCTTGACATTGCCTATATGCTTCTAACTGATAGTTATTATAACCTAGGATCCCTAATTCTATTTGAACTAGGTGCTAAGCTAGGAAATAAAGCATCTAGAAGTAAGAATGTATACTATGCTAGATTTATCATGTTGCTATCTAACCATGTAGAGAGTAACCTGGTGGTCCAATTCCCTACAAACTCCAAAGAATGTTGGGTTCAAAATAAGAGAGTCCTTGAGGACTTGAATAGGCTGAACCACAACAGGGAGGTACAATTGGTGTATCCACCAATTTTCAATGCAGCTCAGGAGGCACAGGTAAGTCATGTAATTTCCTCAACTGTACCTTCCTCCATTGTCATTTCTTTGATTTCAAGTACCACTGTGGAGGCTGGTATTGTCCAACAGCCTCCTATCCAAGTGACCACCTCTAGAATTCCAAAATCCAAATCTAAAAAGCCAACCTCAGGTGTCTCTCAAAAGACACCTGTTTTAAAAACTACCAAAACCCTTGAGGGGAGTGTGAAGGTGGTAGTGAGTGATGAGGGAAGGGGTGAACATCAAAGAAACCCCAAGAACAATGAGGGTGAGATCAGCGTGTCCCAGCCTAGCCACCCTGTATCTTCTCAAAAAGATACAGTGGTTGAAAAGGAAGTAATTACATCCCTAGTGGCATCCTCCCAAAAGGATGTTGCTATTGAAAATAGTCCCCAACCAGGGACACAACACAAGAGGGATAGGGACACCAGAAGCCCCACAGATACAACCAAGGCCTATGAAAGGAGAAAGAGGTCTAAGACATCTGGGGTTGCACAGGGATCACACACAGTGCCAATGGCACCATCACAAAGTCAGTTTGATGTGGCTCAAGCAAATGTGGAGTCACAACCCCATTCTTTACTCATCCAAACTGACACATAAATTCCAAGATCACCTACTCTCTCTTTGGATGTGGACATGATTCACACATCCATTCCTGATTCTCCATCTTTAACCTTCTTGGAGAAGCCCCACTCTCAAATTGGTGGTCATCATCTTCTTGATGATTTGTTGGATCACCAATCTTTCATTTCTGGGACTCTGGCTCCATCTGTGGCACCTAATTTAAAATCAATCTCCACAGATTCAGCCATAGTCTCAATTTCAAAAGCTACTTCTTTTTCTTCATCTACGGATATCTCTCATCCGTTGATAGGTGTTTGTCTGTCTACGGATATGCCTCAAATCAGCCATCCGTTGACATATACTTCTACTACCTCTACGGATACTCCTTCTATACTTGCACTTCCAACTTCAAATATTACAACTTCAAGGGTGGATGAGTTAGTAGTATTTCAAACACTCTTAGGATTAAGGGAAGGGAATGAAGCTACTGAGAATGAGGGGTTGGCTTGCAGCCAGGCAAAAGGAGAGAGAGAGAGAGAGAGAAAGAAAGAGGGACAGACTATTTCTTCCAGTCTGGTAAAAGTGAACATTGAGAGTTCCACCTTAGTAGGTGAAGGTGCGGGTGTGAGGGGTGTGAGCCAGGGGGAGCCCCTGATGCAAGAACAGAGAGAAAATGAGAGAAAGACAGGTACATGAGAGATAAGGATGGAAGACACAACCATTGCAAGTGAGTTAATGGATGTCAATGAGGTAGACAGAGAGAGATTGTTCCAACTTGAATATCAAAATGGGTTGGATCAAGTCAACCTGAATGTTGAGACATTTACTCATCCTGATCCAGCTCATCAAGTCTTGGCTGGACGGGACAATTTGGAGGCAGAAAGGATGTTGCATTTGGTACACACTACTGAATCAATGTCTAGGGAGAAAGAAGCAATTCAGAATCTGCCTCCAGGAGCTGGTGAAGATTTTGTATATGATGAAGAAACTGATGATTCTGAGAATGGTGAAGGAGGAGAAGAAGGCCCTTCCACTCTCCAAGAGATGCCTCCTTGGTTGTTTTCCAACTCATATGTCCACAATGACACCAAGGCAGTCATTCTCAAGAATTATCATAGGGCACATGGTGAAGCTCAGACATCCAATCCTGTGCATGCCACTACAGTTCAAAATTTTGTGGCATCACTTCAGCTTCATCAGGCCCACATCCTTCAGAGCCAACACTAATGATATCAAAGGCCATCTTGATGGGGTAAATGATGCTATTGAAAGGAAAGTTGATGTTGTTGCTCCTTCTACCTCTCAAAGATTCAAGCAAGACAAGCTGGTGAAGGATGTGGCTACCTTTACTATAAGGATGGAGAAGATGGAGAAGCAAATGGACACCTTCTAGGCAAACCAAAACTTGCAGACTCGGCTTCTGCAACAGTTGCTGCAGGCTACTGGTGTTACTCAAACCTTTGATGATAACAAAAAGGGGGAGAGTGCACTAGTGGTCTCTGAAACAGTAACCAAAACCAAGGGTGTGCCATCAAGTCAGAGGGAGACACATCTAATCATTGCAAGTCTAAGTGAGTTTCAACTCACAAAGGTGGTCTCTCCAGCCAAAGATGCTCCAACCAAGAATGATCAAATCTTCCTCAATTCTGAAAGGCTATTCAAGGAGTCTGTCTTCAAAGCTATGACTTCTTCATCATCATCCAAGACAGTGCCTGTTCACACAACTATCTTAAAAGTTCTCACTCCTGATACTATCATTCTTCAAAAAGAATTTGATGTTGAACACTCAAGTGTCAAGGAGTTTGAACCAATATTCAGTGGTAGGACTGGTTCACCACCAAGACATCATGGCAAGAACAAATTAGAGGTGGACTATCCATTCCCCAAGCCTGATGATTCTAAGGTGTTAGCAGCTCTTATCAGGAATCTCAAGACTACTAATGACATAGAGCTGAGACCAGGGTTGGCTGTTATCTACAGAAATGGTAAAGAAATTCACATCAGAAGCAGCCATCTCAGGTTCAATGAAGCCAAAGCAGAAGAGATTTCCAGAATAAGAAGAGAAGCCAATCCCCAGGGCTATGAATCTACAACTGAGAAACAGGCTAGATTGGCCCAAGAACTTATGAGGGAAATGGAGGAAGAAAGTAGTGAGGCTGTAGAGGAAGAGGCCCCTACTAAAAGAAGATTGAAGAAAAGGAAGACAGTGCCTAAGGCCAAGCCTACCAGATGGAAGCAAAGATCTCATAGGCCTATCTCTCCTAAGAAAGTGGAAGAGAAGAGAGATACAGGGAGGAGGATTGTCTTTGAAGACCCCATTCCAGCTTCAATTCAATTTCAAACCACCTACCATGAGACTCCTGTAGAGCCTAAAAAAGAGTCTGTTGAGTTTGAAAACTTGGTTTTCCCTAAGTTCATCATTGAAGATGAAAAGAAGTGAAGGAAGAGGGAACCAGTTAAGAGAACTCAACAAGGACCAATCAAGCTGAACATTGCACCAAAAGTTGCCAAGCCAGTTGAGAACAAGGCAGACTTTTTGTACATTGCAGACATACATGAGTACTCAACCATGGATCTATTCCTTGATGAAGTTGGTGAAATAAGAGGCACAGACAAATTCAGAGATCTGCCTAAAAGACTAACCTTTGTCTACAAAGGAGGGAAGGTGAGAGCATGGCCCTTGCAACAAGTGTTGAATGAAGGATATTCCACTTTGGTGAAGGTTTTCTCAGGCTTCAAGAACACAAGGGGATTTTCTGAGGTTGTAAGGAGTACTGTTTTGAAGAAGATTGAAGAAATCAGGGATAGCTGGAATTCTCCTGATAGTTTGCCTAGGAAATTAAAGATCCCTTACAATTGACAAAGAATCCATCTCCAACCTTACTGGATGATGGAATTCAAAGATGACAAGGGCTGTAGAAGATCCTTCAGGATTGAAGATCAATTGTTTAAGGCTAGCACTAAGTACGTTAGATGGTTGCAAGGCAAGCTGGATCCAAAAATTGCTGAAGAAGATGCATTTTACAAGAAGCTTCAAGATCAAATCAAGGCTAACTATGCTAAGGAATGGAGATAAAAGATTCAGCCTCCAAGAGAGAAGAAAAGGAATTAAATCTGCTCAGTCTAGAGGAGCACTCTCTATGTAGTTATCTCTACTCTTCAGTATTTCAATAATGTAGATTAATACAATTTTTACTACTTACTGTTTATTTATTAGGAGTGGTTTTGTTATCATCAAGACTCTTAATTTATGTCTGATTCTCAACCAGGCATAAATTGGGAGAGATTGTTAGGAACTATGTTGTTTCTTGATGAGAACTAGATTAACTTAGTGAAAATTATATAAGTAAAAATGTAGCCTTCAACGGATAGCATGCTTTTGCAGTATTCGTAGAAGGGTAGCTTATCTACAGATAAGACTCAATGTAAAATGCTTGTGTAATCCTGATGTACAATCCTGAGATACAATCCTGATATGCAATCCTGATGTGCAGTCCTGATGTGTATTCTTGATTTGTAATCCCGATGTAGAAGTTGAAGTATTAGTTTTTAGGATGAATAAGTCATGTTGACTATTAATGGATATGTAGAATAGGGAGGCTAATTGTAAATAGTCTATGCCTTGTAATTTTACATAAGTGAAATTGACTGTCTATGGATAAGAAACATTAGCCTTCTATGGATGTGGATTATGTACTGTCTACGGATAGCAGTACTAGCTGTCTACGGATGCGATCAAGATACCTTCAACGGATACAACACAAATAACATCTACGGATACACTATGTACTTTGTGAAATGGACAGTTCAGACAGAGCACATGGGTTGACAGAATTCACAGAGCATGGAAACCAGCATTTCTGGAAAACTCACGAGAAAAAGAAGCATTCTGTTTTGTCTAGTCAAAAGTAGCATTTCCATAAAAGGCAATCAGCGAAGAAGGGCAAGCTACCGACACATGGACCACTATTCAGAATAGAGAAACAAGGATCTTGGACAGATTTACTTTTTGTATTATTATATGTTTGAAATATCTTGTAAACTTAGGATATATAACCAAGTGTAGCATTATTCTAGAACTCAAGAAATCAGTTACGCAATTTAGAGAGCTCAAAGCTATATCCTTTGTAAACTGCTGAAGCTATAATAGTGTGTATGTAGTTGTGTGTTTATTCATAAACATCACAGATATTTCTTCTAAATAAAATCTCTCAGGTGGACAAATCAATCCACCTGAATTTTTAATTCTTGTGATAGTTTTATTTGTTTGTTTTTCTATTCTTGAATTTACTTTCATATCTCTACTGTCAAGAACTAAAGAATTTTTAAAGATTGTATTCAACTCCCCCACCCCCTTCTACAATCTTGGTTCATTATTTAGGAATAACAGAAGATGTTTTGCAGACACTTTTAAAGGCCTGCCTGCACCAGCATTAACACTAATCGAGACCCTGCTTTTCATAGACCTTTCAGCTCGACAGTCTGCAATCGATGCTTTAAATAGTGAGGTACCAAGTATTTTTGCAAAGTTAGATGTCTTTTTCTTATTTTAACTTAATCCTAAGAATTCTTATTCTCCATTCAAGGGCCTTCAGATGTATTTAAACATTGATATGGGCTGAAATATAACCCTAGATATAATTAATGATATATTAATTAGACCTAGTTTGGTCCAAGAATTAGGCCCGACAAAAGGCCCGAAACCCTAATTATTTATTAATTTCGTAATTAATAAATAAAGGAAAATACGCAGCTCATAAAAGAGTCCAAATATGATAATATCTTCATAGAAGGATCCAGAATCCCAATCAAATATTACGATGAGTCACAACACTTATCAAATGAGGATAATACTTGCCTGCCAAGCAAAACACTCCTTATCAGTTATCAATAACGAGACTTATACATTAAGTCTCCTAAACATACTCTAAATACAAGGCTCCTGACGCCTATATAAGGACCCTCGTCCTTCATTCTAGAACTACGTTTTATTGGCTTGATTCTCTATACAGCAGAGATATGTAGGCATCTTGTGAGGACCGATTTAGTCTCGAAACACAAGAGCAGCCATTAAAGCTTGAACTCTCACAAACCCTAGCATTTAATTCACAAAGCACGTTTTTTAATCTATAACATTTGGCGCCGTCTGTGGGAAAACAACATCAACCATGGCAAACACATGAAGAACAGCTCGGGATACTCAAACTCCCGATGATCGCCATATCACTTCTAAGGCTGATCAGCCACCGCCAACCACTGGCGCTCAAGGGGGGAATGTTCTCGTCACCACCACTGAAGGACCCGAGGTCCCAATTACGTTCGATGGGACGATGGTTGTCCACGGATCTGTCCCTCAAGAGACACCTCACCAGCAACCAGTCACGACTAATCCACTGCTTATGAATGCACCACACAACCTTCAAGTTCATACCACTGATCTCCCTCAATATGTGAATCAGACCCTTGGGATGCCTACCCATGGCAGGCCCCCTCGACCCCCGGTGGGCAGTAGTGGTACCAATCTGGTACACCATGAGGCATATGTGCCCCCTTACATATAAGGTTTGGAACCCCTGAACCGTCAAACCCAAACTCGTCAGATGTATCGAGACGATTTCTCTGGTCCTTACACTGAGGATGAAAATTACAATACTGATGATGACTATCCCCCACGAAGAAGACGTTCTGCAAACAAGGAGCAAACCACTCAGGAAAGGATTGCAGCCCATGAGGCAGAGGTTGCAAAACTCAAAAAGAACTTAAAGGAAGAAGAGGCTGCAAGAGCAGCCGGGAGGCCTCCGGTAATTAATCTGGATCCTACTCCTCCGAGATCCAGAAGGGTTGAAACCCCAAGAGGAGATCCTACTATATTGTTACCCCTAGGAGATCCTGACGATCCTACACCACCCTTCACTCAAGAGATAATGAAGGCCACTATATCCAGGAAGTTTAAAATGCCAACCATCAAAGCTTATGATGGAACGGGAGATCCCGCAAATCATGTAAGAACCTTCTCAAATGCACTGCTGTTGCAGCCTGCCAATGACGTTGTAAAGTGTAGGGCGTTTCCACAAACCCTAGCGGGCATGGCTCAACGTTGGTATAGTCGCCTTCCGCCGAATTCTATTGGATCCTTCAAAGAGCTGAGTAAGGCATTCATCAATCAATTTGTTAGTGGGAAGATACATGAGAAAAGTTCCGCCTCTCTTATGGGGATTCGACAAGGCAACAATAAAACGTTGAGAGAATACTTGAGTAGATTCACTAAGGAGGCTATAAAAGTCCCAGATTTGGAAGATAAAGTGGCTATGATAGCCCTACAGCAAGGAACTACCGATGACAACTTCAGGCGGTCTTTGGCTAAACATCCCCCCGAAAACATGTTGTTACTACAAGATAGAGCTGGAAAATACATCAAGGCTGAGGAGAGCATGAGAAAGTATGAACCCGTTGCTACTGGCAATGGAAATTCAAAGAAGAGAAAGGATACTCCAGAATATGATGCAAGAGAGAAGTATCCTAGGACATCAAAGGATTCTGATTCACCACCCAAGAAGAACAATTTTGGGCCTAAGTTTACGGAGTATGCAAGATTGAATGCTCCTAGGAGCCAAATTCTGATGGAGATTTCAAAGGAAGAAGACCTTAAATGGCCGAAGCCTATGAGGGCCGATGTGTCAAAAAGAAATCAAAACCAATACTGTCGGTTTCACAAAGAAGTTGGCCACGATACAGATGACTGCAGGCAACTGAAAGATGAAATTAAGTTCTTGATTCGAAGAGGAAAGCTTGGTAAGTTTACCAAGGATGGAAATCAAGGAAGCTAGAGAGGGAACTATGAAAGGAAAGACTATGATAGACGGGACAATGATCAAGACCAAAATCCAAAGCCCCGAGGGCCTGTCATCAACATGATATTTGGAGGGCCAACTGCAGCCGGACCTTCCAGAAACTCGAGAAAAGCTTATGCCCGTGAGGTAATGACTGTGGTTGGAGAAGCACCAAAGCGTGCCAAGACTGAAGTATCTTTGAATTTTGATGATTCTGATCTTGAGGGAGTGAAATTTCCCCATGATGACCCTCTGGTCATAGTACCTGTGATAGGCAACTCTGAAACAAAGAGAGTTCTTGTTGACAATGGAGCTTCAGTGGACATCTTGTTCCATGATGCTTTCATCAAGATGGGTTACACTGACTCTCAGCTAACACCCTCAAACATGCCCATATATGGGTTCAATGGAGTGGAATCGAAGGTAGAAGGCACGATTCAACTCCCCATGACAATGGGACAAGGTTCAAAGACGTCTACTCAAATGCTGAACTTCATAGTTATCAAAGCGACTTCAACCTACAATGCAATTCTGGGAAGAACGGGTCTTCATGCATTCAAGGCTGTTGCCTCATCTTATCATTTGAAGATCAAGTTCCCTACCAGGAATGGAATTGGCGAAGATAAAGGTGATCAGAAAATGGCTAGAAGCTGTTATGTAGCCGCGTTGAGGCCTGATGGAGTTGGGGGGCAGGTTCTCCCAATTGAAGACATGGACATCAGAAACGATGAAGAAAGAAGAGGAAAGCCAGCTGAGGATCTTGTTCCCATTCCCCTGATTCCAGGAGAACTAGACAAGGTCACCTACATTGGAGCTCTACTACCTGAATCTATGAAAAGCAAGTTGACATCCTTTCTTCAAGAAAACAGTGATGTATTTTCTTGGACAGCAGCTGATATGCCAGGGATTGATCCCCAATTGATAACCCACAAATTGAATGTGGATCCTGAAAGAAAGACAGTGAAACAAAAGAAGAGAAATTTTGCTCCAGAAAGGCAAGAAGCCATCAAGCAGGAGGTAGAAAAACTCTTGGAAGCAGGCTTCATTGAAGAAATTCAGTTCCCTGAATGGTTGGCTAACCCCAGTGATGGTCAAGAAGGCTAATGGAAAGTGGAGAATGTGTGTGGACTTCACCGACTTGAATGATGCATGTCCTAAGGATTGTTTTCCCTTACCAAGGATTGATGCTTTGATAGATGCCACTGCTGGGCACGAGATGCTAAGTTTCATGGATGGCTTCAGTGGATACAACCAAATCAAGATGCACAAGGACGACATCTCCAAGGTATCATTCATCACCGACTTTGGTGTTTTCTGTTATTTAGTCATGGCATTTGGACTTAAGAATGCAGGGGCAACATACCAAAGATTGGTGAACAAGATTTTTGAACCACTGATTGGTAAAACAATGGAAGTTTATGTGGATGACATGCTAGTCAAGAGCCTCGACAAGGCAGACCATATAAAACATCTTCAAGAAGCGTTTGAAGTGCTGAGGCACCACAAGATGATGTTAAATCCAGCAAAATGTGCCTTCGGGGTAGGCTTAGGAAAGTTTTTAGGCCTGATGGTCTCCAAGAGAGGAATCGAAGCTAACCCCGACAAGATCAAGGCAATCCTAGACATGGAACCACCCAAGTCTGTTAAGGATGTGCAGAAATTGACAGGAAGAGTTGCAGCATTGGGAAGGTTCATCTCCAAGTCAGGAGAAAAGTGCTTACCTTTCTTCAAGGCACTCAAAAATGTGAAAAATTTTGAGTGGACACCTGAAAGCCAAGAAGCCTTTGAGGCCCTGAAGAAATACATGGCTGAAGCACCACTGTTGGTAAAACCAAAGCCAGGAGAGATTCTCTATATGTACTTGGCAGTCTCCGACACTGCCCTTGGAGCTGTTTTGGTAAAGGAAGAATTGAAGGTTCAGAAACCCATTTACTATGTGAGTAAAATTCTGCATGGGGCAGAAATAAACTACTCTACCATAGAGAAGTTTGCCTTAGCCTTGATAATGGCCTCAAGAAAGCTACGTCCATACTTCCAGGCGCACAAGATAGAAGTTTTAACTAATCAACCTCTAAGGAACATTCTGCACAGCCCTCAAGTTTGTGGAAGATTGATCAAATGGGCTATTGAGTTGGGGGAATTTGATATCAAGTATAAGCCTCGCACGGCCATAAAAGCTCAAGCACTCGCTGACTTCATGGTTGAATGTACCATTGACAACCAAGAATGTTGGGTGCTCTATTTTGATGGAGCATCAAAAACAAAATCAAGTGGAGCTGGTTTAGTGCTACAAAGTCCTGATGGATTCATAATAGAGTATGCACTAAAACTTGACTTCCCAACGACAAACAATGAGGCTGAGTATGAAGCTTTGATTGCTGGCTTAGGGCTAGCTGGAGCCCTGAGGGTCAAAACTCTGAAAGTATGTGGAGACTCGAGGCTAGTGGTTTCCCAAGTAAATGGGGAGTTTGAAGCTAGAGATGAAGTCATGGCCAAGTACTTGAAACTTGTTAAGGCCATCATGACTCAGTTTGATGAATGCTATGTGGAGCACGTTCCGAGGGAGGAAAACGTGAAGGCTGATGCCTTGTCTAAGTTTGCCTCTTCTGAAATTGAAAACTATGCAGGGAGTGTATACTTCCAAGTCTTGAAGACCCCAAGCATCAACGGAAAGTTGGTAGCACCCATTGGTATTACCAGTTGTTGGATTGATCCCATCAAAGCTCATCTGGAAACTGGGTGGCTGCCCAACGACACTTCAGAAGCACGAAAGCTATACGTCAGAGCACTAAGGTATGCCCTAATTGAGGGAATCCTATACAAGAAGTCTTTCATCATTCCTTATCTGAAGTGTTTGAGACCCCAAGAGGCAGAATTGGCCCTAAAGGAAGTACATGAAGGAATCTGCGGGCAACACTTGGGGGCAGAGCCCTTGCACATAAAGTCACCCGTCTAGGTTTCTATTGGCCAAGCATGCTTGCTGATGCTAAAAGCTATGTGAGAAAATGTGAACGGTGCCAGAAACATGCACCAGTGGTTAGACAACCACCTGAGATGATGACATCCATTAACTCTCCTATCCCTTTTGTTATGTGGGGAATGGATATACTTGGGCCATTTCCAATGGCGAGTGATCAAAGAAAGTTCTTGATAGTGGCAATTGACTACTTCACCAAGTGGATTGAGGCTAAGCCATTAGCCAAGATAACCACCAAGCAAGTGATGCAATTCTTCTGGGAAAATGTGATATGCAGGTATGGAATTCCACGAGTCCTGGTTACGGACAATGGAACTCAATTCAACAATGATGAGTTCAAGAAATATTGTGATGAGAATGATATCAAGTTGCGCTTCACTTCTGTTGTCCATCCTCAAGCAAATGGGCAAGCTGAGGTTGCAAATCGAATTATCCTAGATGGACTGAAGAAAAGAGTTGAACGCTCCAGAAATACTTGGGTAGATGAATTGCTCCCCATACTATGGGTATATCGTACTACTTGTAAAGTCACCACTGGAGCTACCCCCTTCTTGCTGGCATATGGGGCAGAGGCAGTGGTTCCAGTGGAGATTACACACACGTCTCCAAGAGTTGAAGCTTATGAACCAGAAACAAATGAAGAAGGCTTGAGGCTGGCTTTAGATCTAATTGACAAAGTTAGAGACGAGGTGAATGCCAAGATAGTTAAACATCAGAAACGAGCATCTTTCTACTACAACCTAAGGGTTAAAGAGAGATTCTTTCGTCAAGGAGACTTGGTCCTTAGAAATATTGAAGCATCTGGAGTTGGACAAAAGGGAAAGTTAGCCCCAAACTGGGAAGGGCCCTATCGGGTCAAGAATGTGTATGGACGAGGCTCATACAAGCTGGAAACTCTGGAAGGGATTGAAGTGCCTAGAACTTGGCATTCTGCAAACTTGAAAATTTATTATGTTTAAGTGTGTCCTAACTGGACTCACTAGTAGGGCAAGTAGAAATAAGGTCGACGAAACCAATCCAAGTTTTTAAACTTGAGGTAGAAGTAGTATACTATGTAAGGGTTGAACCCATTTCTTCAAGTTATGAATTCATTCAGCAATTTCGAAAATATTCTACAAAGCATTGCATATTGATGTTTATATGATTCAAAGTACTAATTAAGTACGCAAACACGAGAAATTAAAAGGCATGAAGGAAATAAGTTAAATAACTTGCAATAAAGTTAAGTTATGCCCAAAGGCAGAATTACATAAAATAAATAAAAAGCTACAACTAGCTATGACTAAGCATCATCCCCTCATTGCTCTTCCTCAGAGCTAGACTCCTCCCCAGACTCCTCTCCAGAATCCTCTCCTTTCGCAGACTCTTCTTCCTCACTGGAGCTGGATTCCTCAAACTCTTCGCCAGGATGAGAGGCATGTTCGGGATCAAGAATCCTGTCATCCTCATCCATGTCGTCCTCTCCAGCCAAGGCCATCTCCAAACGAGTAGGAGCGTGGGGGCTGGGAAAGTCAGAAATAGTGAGGGATCCAGGGAGTCTCCTCGAAACCTCAGCCAATGCCTCATCCCATCCTTTAGTGTACTGGACAGGAAAGAGGAGATCATCGTGTTGAGTAATCAAACCCTTGTACTCGTCAGAGTCAAGGTACTCATCAATGTGGCGCTCCTTCCCCTTCCTGAGCTCTACCAGCTCCGCTTGAGCATCAATCAGCTCCTTCTCCCTTTGGTCCAAGGAAGCCCTAAGAGAACCCACCTCCAGCTGGGCCTTATCAAACTTAGCCTTGTTGGCCTCCGAGGATGCACACCAAGCTTTGGCTTGGAATAAGGCTCCTTGAAAGCTAGCGTTGGCCTGCGAACAAGTTATAAGTTAGGATAATAACTTGAAAAACATACTAAGGACTACAAGAAGAAAAAGAGATTAATGACTTACAGCAGCAAAGGCTTGAGAGCCCGCACTTTCTGCCCCCTCAATTGAGGAGTTGGCCACAAAATCCTTGTAATCACAAGGAGTCAAAGAGTGTTGTGACCACTCAATGGCATGCTCGGCCACCCCTACTATGGTGTCCTTCTTCCTAATCCCCCAGTTGGGGCGCCAAACTGAGCCCTTAACTGAGGAAGAGCCCTCGACTTCTTCAACCTCGGCTACATGAGGCCTCAGAATAGAAGGGCCTTTAGCGCCCAACCTGGGATCCTTTAAGCAAGCCCTTTTTATTCGGGCAGTCTCCCCACTTTCCGGCTCATTACGCTTGTTAATGAACTCCGCAGCTGCAAACAAAAATCAAGAAAAACATAATGAGTATAAAGTCAATCTTAACAAGCAAAAAGAAAGTAAGAATAAGAGTTACCCTGATCAGAAACTTTTGAAAGTTTCAGAGACTTAAGCAGAAACTCGTCCAGGAGCTCCCAGGCCATGGTGGCATAATCATCCTTGATAAGCTCATCATAAGCGTGAGCCTCCTCTTCAGTCAGGACTATGTCATCTGGGCTACCATCTGACACTCTACTAAACGAGCTCTGAAAAAGGGTGCCCCAATCCCCCTTCATCCCACATCAAGTACATAAACTCATCCTTCCACTTGGGGTTATTGTCAGGGATGGATTTTGGATGGAAAATGGGGGGTGTTGAAGAACGGTGACTAATGTACACCCAACCCAAGGCTTTAGAAGAGCTATTCTTAAATTGAAATATCTTTCTAAAAAGGGCGACAGAAAGAGGGAATTTGTTTTTTAGACACAAAACAATAAAACACATAATCAACCTCCAAGCATTTGGAGGTAGCTGACAGGGGTTAATTCCTACGTCGGCTATAAGTTGGGGAATAAAAGGGTGAAATGGGAATCAAACTCCTGCAGCAAGGACCCCCTTATAAATGCAAAGAGCATTTGGGCGCCAATGACAGGAACGATCCCCAGGACCAGCTGGGACTAACCTATAAGGTGGCCTAATTCTATACATATTCTTATAATCATCAATTTTATCAGCATCATGAAATCTATTGCTATGGTTAAAGGAATCCAAATGAGATACAGAAGGGTATTCATCACTATGCTCTAATATCATATCTTGTAAAGACATAGTGGGAGAACGAATGATGATACCTCTCTTAGAAGCTTGATTCATTTTCTGGAGGCGTTGAGCAGAACGATCAGCCATTTCAGGAATCTTCAAAAAACTGGAAAAAACTTTCAAATCTTCAATAAAATCCCAGAAAAATCTTCAACCAATGAAGATCAAAACCCAGAAACCTTCTTGGGAAGAAGATTTGAACCCAGAAAAGCGTGATAATTCCAGAAAATCTTCAACGAAGGAAGAAAAATTCCAGAAAATCTTCAACGAAGGAAGAAAAATTCCAGAAAAATAAGAACACAACCGTAAAAGACTCGCCGGAAATCGCCTTACCACGGAGAAAAGAGAGAAAGACAGAGAGATTTAAGGAAAGTAATTTTTTGGAAAGATTTGAGTGAAGAGTAAGAAATGAAATCTCACTCTTTTATAGGCAAAGTGACTGGAAATTCAACCGGTCAAGGAAGTCTAACTGGTTACAGCCGGTCAAGGCCCATAATTATTCTTTGGGCTGCTGGAATTAAGGCCCAAAGAGTTAGGCCCAATAAAGATCAGGGCCCAGCTATTGAATCCAGAGAAATTCAAGGCCCAAGGCCCAATATAAATGAAGTCCAAGAAAAAACCAAGGCCCAAAACGCTTTCGAGGTTCAAGGCCCAAAAAAGGGCCAGGCCCAGGAAGTGAGCCTAAGGGAGTTCAAGGCCCCCAAAACAAACAAGGCCCATAAAGTGAACCCAAAAGAGTTCAAGGCCCAACATGACAGAAAAAACTCAATATAAACGAGTCTCAAGGAAATTAAGCCCAATATTAATAAAGGATCAAAGCCCAAATAAGGGTCAAGGCCCTGGGATTGGCCCTAAGAAAGGTACGAGGCCCAATATGGAATTAGGGCCCAAGAAATTGAAGGCCCAACAATAAGTTAAAAGGCTGGAAAAATTCTAACTCATAATTAAGTTGGAAATAAACTCTAAGTTGAGCTCAAAAAATTGAGTTCGAAAATAAAAAATGAAATCGAACCATTCGATCTCACGGTAAATTGAGGTCGAAATTGAACAGAAAAATTGAGGTCGAAAAAGACCCTAATTGAAGTCGATAAATCGAGGTCGAAATTACATTGAAAAACCAGGGCGCAGGTCCCGACCTCATTCCTATTTGAGTTCGAAAATGATTTGAGTCCTGTTCGAAAATCCTGGTCGAAAAAGATTGGGGTTGAGCTCGAAAAGACGAAGTCGAAATTGAACTAAAAATCCTGGTCGAAGGGTTCGACCTCATCCCACTTGAGGTCGAAATCCCAAACCAGATTTGAGGTCAAAAAGCAGTTAAAACGAGCTCGAAGAATCGAGGTCGAATTTGCACTGGAAATCGAGGTCGACGTGTTCAACCTCACCCCACTTCCTAGTCGAAAATGACTACAAAAATGAGGTCGAAAATATACTGAGTGAGGTCGAAAAATCCTGGTCGAATTTGTACTAAAATTCCTGGTCGAAACGTTCGACCTCACCCCAGTCCTGGTCGAATTTCTGGTCAAAAATGACCTAGAATTCTGGTCGAAAATGGCATGGATTCCTGGTCGAAAATGCTCTGAAAAATGGAAAAATTCAGGAAAAAATGCGATAACTTCTACAAAAATCCCAAGGGTATTTTCCTAGAAGTTGGGGGGCAAATGATATGGGCTGAAATATAACCCTAGATATAATTAATGATATAATAATTAGACCTAGTTTGGTCCAAGAATTAGGCCCGACAAAAGGCCCGAAACCCTAATTATTTATTAATTTCGTAATTAATAAATAAAGGAAAATACGCAGCTCATAAAAGAGTCCAAATATGATAATATCTTCATAGAAGGATCCAGAATCCCAATCAAATATTACGATGAGTCACAACACTTATCAGATGAGGATAATACTTGTCTGCCAAGCAAAACACTCCTTATCAGTTATCAATAACGAGACTTATCCATTAAGTCTCCTAAACATACTCTAAATACAAGGCTCCTGATGCCTATATAAGGACCCTCGTCCTTCATTCTAGAACTACGTTTTATTGGCTTGATTCTCTATACAGCAGAGATACGTAGGCATCTTGTGAGGACCGATTTAGTCTCGAAACACAAGAGCAGCCATTAAAGCTTGAACGCTCACAAACCATAGCATTTAATTCACAAAGCACGTTTTTTAATCTATAACAAACATCCTCTAATATGTTTTCCTTTCCTAAATGTATTTTCTCTTGTACTTCACCAATTCCTTTCTACTTTAGTTGGTCTTAGTCATCTTTATATTAGTCTCAAATCTGCTATGTACTACTTTTATTTTATTGTGCGTACTACTATTTGTTTGTGATCTCCACTGAAGAGGAGGTGGATTGATTGTGTAAATTTATTAATCAGGCATTGCTAGAAATATGATTGTGGCATGTTTTTGAAGTGGAGTGAAATGACAGGCTATGGGAATAGGGTCGCGAATTTGGTTAGATTTTGGGGGGAGTACAGTGTTGAGGTGGCCACGTGGAATTTGGTTATGGAAGGCAATAAAAGATTCGTTTCCTGTCAAGTGAACATATGATTCAGTTCACATGATCATAACATAGCTTGTTCTTTGCCCTACAAAATTTCATTTCATTTTAATCTTTCAAATTCATTCTCATTGGAAAAAAATAGATATTAATGTACTAACTTGAGCACTAATTAACTAAATTATCTTTGCTAGTGACATTATATTATCCGTACAAAATTTTTAACTGGTAACCAAAATATTGGTTTCAGCCCTTTTATTTACTTTCCTTTGTACAATTCATTAGAACCCTTTGGTTTTTTCTTATTGAGCTACCTATTAATGCACATCTTGGTTTTTTAATATTGTAGTTCTTTTTGTCAGAACCGCACCCTAGTAAACGTGAAGAGTTTCCAAAGTATCCTCCAAGCAAAGAGCTTAACGCTCAAGTTCAAGATAAATCAAGAAGGTTCATGATGTAAATTATTTGTCTTCATATTGTATCGATCGATGTGTGTGTGTGTGCACACGTTTATCACATAATTAATTTCCCTTGTGAAGTGTATGTTTCCACAGCTATTGTAGCCATTAAAATTTTGTTTTGCCATTTGGTATGAGCTGATATACCTTGGATAGAGGAATGTTTTATGTAGTTATAATATACAATACTCTCTCTTGGAACTTGTAGACAAACGGCCGAGGGAAGTAAGTGTTACATATACGATGTCAAAGAGGAAGAAACAACGAAATCTAGAGATATTCCAACGATTCATCTCAATGCAGCATTATATCTCTCAATGCTGGCAAGTTTTGTTTATTAAAAATAATTCTTTTGTACCTGATTCCAACATTGATCCAATCTTTACATTTGATACTCATTTGGCTATCAGATTCATTGAGTGGGTGCAGAAGAGAAAGGTTGAGAACAATTCTTGGAGCCAAAAATTCAAGCCTCAATAGAAGGTGCTTATGAACTAAAGAAATCAGGAGTGTTGAGGCCTGAGGGGACTATTCACAAATAAGCATGACAATCTGGACCATTGGCTCACTAAGCTGTATGAGATAAGGTTGGAAAAGATGTGGTGGCCGTTCCCAGGATATCAACCTATGTCCAGCTTTGGGGCCTCAAAAGAAATATGCATATGCACAACTAGTCTCAAAATCAATAAACAATCCAGCTTATGCTTGTGTGCCAAGTCGGAATGACAACAACCATAAGCAAAGTATTTCAGGCTTTGTAATTGAGAATGTCAAAAACATATATTAATATCCAGTTCTTGTAAGTTTTAGTTCCATCAAAATTTTATGCATTTATCGTCAAAGCTTTCAAAGGTCATCATTTATTTTTCTCTTGTATATCCAAACACACTTGTGTTTCTCTACAACTTAATTCTGTTCAAGCAGCATCAATATTTAGTACTCGAGATCTCTTCCAGCTCTAGCAGGCAGACCAGATCAGATGCTAAAATCAAGACCTCCTTCAGCTATAGCAAACAGATTGGAATATATGTTAATATCGAGGCCTCTTCCAGCTCCAACAGGCAGACTTGATGAGATAACATTGAGACCTCTTTCCAGATCCAGTAGACAAATCGGATCAGATGCTAATATACCAAGTTTGTTATGGTTACAAAGTAGTTATGGACGCAATTGATTATAAAGGCTAAACAACAAGAGTCCAGGGTACAGTTACCAACTAATGTTTAATTCATTGGTAACTGTTAATCCCAAATGACCTAACAGAATTGTAGAAGGGGGAGGTTGAATACAATTCTTGATATTTCTAAATTTAAAACAACTTTTGAAATAAAACTATACTGAAAAATAAAAACACAAGAAAATATAAAATTTCAGTTGGATGTTTTGAGGATCCAACTGAGATGATTTTATTGCGGAAATAATCTGTGTTACAGAAGTATCACAGCTGCTCAGTTCTTGATACAGAGTGAGAGTGCTCTTGAATAAGCTAATACAAACTATCTTTATCTCACACTTCTATCTTAAATGAACTGCTACACTTGGTTATAAATCCCAAGTTTACAATGCTATTTTTGGTTACACTAAAATAATCTAAAGGTAACCGCCAGTCGCTTGCTTTTCATCCCTTTTATCCAATGGTCCTTGAAGATCTTTGTCTTTTGTCTTCATGCTTATTATGATCACACTCAAGAACCTAATTGGAAATTGGAATGTTTCCTTATTCCTAGTGACCATTTTAATGGCTCCCAATGCAAAGTACACTTCCACATCACCTTTTGATCTGTCAGAAAACTGTCACTATCACTTTGTCAACTATTCAGAAAAGTGATAATGATTCGTTGATAGTAGTAAGATGTGTTTCGTTGATAGCTTTATTCTTCGTTTCATTGATGGTATAATCCTCGTTTCGTTGATAGAGTAATCTTCATTCCGTTGAAAGACTAATCTTCATTCCGTTGATAGAGTGATCTTCATTCCGTTGACATGTCTTCACTTAGGCAAAATTACAAGGAACAATGTATTTACAATTAACCAACCTATTTTGCCTATCTAGTACTTAGTCAACATGACTTAGAAAACCTATCTAATACCTACAACAAAATGCATATCAAACTGTGAAGTATTGTACAGTGCAATTGCTACATCACTCATTTCGTTGATGAGCTACCTGTCAACAAAAGTTGCAAAGCATACCATTCCGTTGACAGTTACAAATTGACTTAATACAAAATCTACTAAGTGTTTTATAATTATCATCAAGAACAACATATTCCTAACAGTAACTGAGCTTCTCAAATCAAGAAGAGATCACAAAAGTGAAAAACATGTGTAATATTTGTTTGTTATTACTTTAGTTCTTTCCGTAAAAAATTGTATCATTAGATATTTTCCTTCGTTAATGTAACATGATCAATTTACATAATCAGCGGCCACAATACTCTGTGTAAGCCTGTTGTCAATTTAGGAAACAACAACAATACACAAACATAAGGCTCTTTCTCTACATATTTTACATTCATAAATTTGGTCAATAATCATGAATGTGATTCATGGAATTGTTTTCGGGACAAATTTTATAAAAGGGTTAATAAGCTATTTCGTTATTGTACTATACTGAAACTTTCAATTGGCTCACCAACTCAAAAAACCTTTCAGTCAAATACTTGAACAACCAAACATTTCAATTAGGTTTTTTTCCGTCACTCCCTTTAAAATGACTAACGAAAGGATGATGTGGAATCCTACATGGCAGATCCGTTAACTTTCTTCAACTTTCTTCCATCTTGCTGCTTCTTCAATGTCTATTCAAGAAGCTCTTCCGCTCCAGTTAGGAACTCTTGTGATTCTAGTTCAAACATGTACAAACATGCAAAAAACAATAGCTCGAATTTTGACTATGAATTTGTTGGAGTAAAATGCAAATGTGATCTTTCCGCTCTTTGTCGAGAAGCTTGGAAGGAAGGCACACTTGACCCGGGTAGACGATTCTTCGGTTGTAGCCGATCCAAAGTATGGTATTTTATATACATTGATCAAAATTAAAAATTGTTTGTTTGTGCATTTTCAAGAACTTTTTGTTTTGATGTTAAGATCCTAGTAGAAAATATAATTTTTTTATGGGAGGATCCAATATACCCGAAAAGAGCTAGGGAAGTTATTAAGGAGTTGATGATCAAATTGAAGTGGAAGGATGATGAGTTGTATAAGGCTAAAGTTGATATGAATTTCATAGAGAAGAAGATGTTGGTTTAGACAAAGAAGTAATTATCTTTCGAAAGAGAAATGAAAAAGCAAATAAATTGATGGACAAAAGAGTGTAGGGAGCTGTAACAATGAGGAATTAGTTGTTGTATTTTGGATGATGTTTGTTGTACTCAAGCTAAATGTGCTTGCTTAATGTGTAATTGTAATGGTGATTTTTAGTTGAAATCAAAAATGAACATGGTTTATGTTTACTCTAAATATTTACAGCTTCTATATATTATTTGATTGAATTTGAGATGCAAACAAATTATATTGCCACAAAGATATAAAAGCAGAAGCTTTGTCATAGAATAAAGTTTAAGATTCCTCACATATCATAAACACAAGTCATAAAAACAAGCACATGGGTCCAATAATGAACCTCAATGTTTCCTAACTACCATAATGCAAATAAACTACCAAGTCTGTGCTTCATGAAAGCTTATAAAAGATGAATTAAATAAGCACTACTTGTTACAAAACTAATTCTTCTTTCTTGGGATTTTGGGACCTTTGACTGATCATTTACCCTTCCTCTTTGATGTTACTGGCTTGTCTAAAATGGGGGTGCCACCACCACTTCCTAAGTTAACTCTCATACCAGGTTAGGCATTTACATACATTATCATTGGATGCATTGTTACTATATGTAAAAGTTACAATAAATATGAAGAAAGTATGATAGGCTATACTTACAAACATAGTATTGTCTGCAGTTCCATTGTCTTCTTCCATTGTGTTCTAAGTCCCTTGGGCAAGCCTTTGGCTCATTCTTGGAGTATTACGTAGTGTTAGGATTTCATTCATTAAACCATCAACTATACTTTCCCTGTTTGCACTTTCCTTTCATTTTTCTCCATTTATGAAGCAAATTATTGTTCTTTTTCAGTAGGCTTCCTCTTTCTCCCCCTCTTTGTTGTTGTTTTAAGTGCACTTGTTATTGGAGGTTCGGGGTATTTTGTTTTGTTGTGCCCAACTTGATTGCAGTTTGAACAATGCATCACTCTGTCATGTCTAGTGATCTTAGTCAACTTACCCCTAGGTGCCCTTCAATTCCTTCCCTCACATCCCTCCATCCTTCTCTATTTTTTAGGCCTCCCTCTCAGTTATTTGACAATTGGAAGTGGCAACACTTCATCCCAAAATGGCTTACCTCTTAACACTTCAAGGAAGTGTGAGTATGTTCTCATATATGCCCCTTTTTAAGTAATGAGATACATAATCATAAGGGTCCAGTCTCATTTTTTGTATAACGCATCTGGCATTAGCACAAGGTATGCATGTTAATTCCCAAACCCTACAACTACAAGTCTGTTCTCCCAGGTTCACACAGAATCCTATACCCCTCCATTTAACTTGAAAATTTTGTCTATCATCCCAAAGTACAGTACATTCAGCACTCTTCTTAACATAATCATCTAAAATGCTTTTAATCCTAGGCAACACAATTTTTTCGTGGATCCTTTCCATTAAAATATCATGTATTTCAGTAAGCATGTCAATGATAGGCATGTAACTTGATAAAAGGATCTATTAAAGCATTCAGAGATGTTATATTCAGTGTTATCTATCAAGTGTAACACTATCTTTTGCAAAATATAACCTATGATTTTCATTGACCACTTCCATAATCATATTCATAATCTCCCTTACACTAAAATTCGCAACTTTAATTCTCCTAAATACTTTCTTTAGGGGCCCAACATATTGATACTTCAAGCAAGTCATAAAATGGCCCCCATAATATACAACTATATCTTGTGGCATGTAAAGAAAAATCATGCAAAATAATTCATAATTGCCGCACAAAAGAAAGCACAAAACTTTCTTAAACGTAGCATTTACGATTTTTCTAACATTACTTACTTACAATATACAAGATACATATACAAACAGTACACAAACAAAACACAAAAGTAGAACTAAATAAACTATACTTACACAAATCTTATATGTGATTAGTGTTGAGTGAAACCCTAAGTTCTCGATCACCCCTAATTTCCTCTCTCGAAAGTGAGTGTAATGAAACGTTTTAATTAGACTTATTATGTGTTTTAATTAAGATTTTGGGGATGGGTTTTGTTTTTATGGATCAGGTAGAGCGGGTTTTGGGATTCAATCGTAGCGCTGATGTGTGCAGGACGTGGCACATACCTGACATAGACCCGATAGTGATGTGGCGAGTTTTAACGTTTGTCTGTTAAAGTCAAACCTTATTTAACGCGATAGTGAAATTTTTTAAATGTACACTATAACATTGACATTTAAATTATGCGATTGAAAACTTTTTTAGATTGGTGACTCAATTGAAAGTTTCAGTATAGTACAAACACATTGACTAAATAGCTCATTAACCCAATAATTTTATAAAATATGAGAAACTAATGTGTCTATAAATTTTAATTGCTTTGAATTAAATTTTTTAGAAAAAAATTACTAAAATTGAAAGATTTCATTTGATCAGAAAAAATTGCTTAAGAAAATACTAATTATTAATAATAAAATTACGAATAAATATAAACTTTATAATTAATTTTTATTTTTATCATTCTCATTTATCCAGCGATAATTTGTTTTTAAAATTATTTTTAAAATTTATCATGAGTTACCACATATTGTTGTTAGCTGTTTATTCTAATTATGATACATGCTCATACAAAATAAGATATTTTCCAAATTTAATATTTAATTTTAAATAAATTAATCATATGGTTTAGTAAAATATTTTGAGGGTTAATTATCTATCAACTCGGGTGAATTTCATTCTAATGTGTCAAGTGGATCACTGATAAATTTTTGGTCTCATGTAAATTGGTTGATTCAAAATAAAGTTACATTCACTTAAGTTCTAAAATATTAATAAATGGATAAATTTGAGTAGGATAATTTTTTTGACAAAACATGTCAACTCAGTCTTGTTTGTATATATGTTCATTATATTATATTTTCAGGATTTTACATATCCATTTTTGTTTACATTCGAATTTAATCTTTAAATCAACAATTTTTTTGAATTTATTTCATCTGTAGCATCCTACCTTGAATCCCTATCATCATCTTATCAAGTGGACAAGTCCATATTAAGTCTCAATCAAGTCCACATCATAAAATTAACAAAAAATATTTATTTTAACGCTAGTTTTTAAAAAATTTAACATAATGTAACTTAATATGTGTCAGGTGATTTGAATGAGACCAAAAAATTATCTCTATCCACTTATCTATTATTATATATATAATAGAACAACTAGGGGGTTTGTGAGACAATTTAATCAATATTGAAATGACAATTATACCCTCTGAATCATAAAATGACATTATTGCCCATTCCTTATTTATTTCATATTAACACTCTACTATTATTATTTATTAATACATTTACACATTAATTACTAATCTTCATTAAAGTATATTAATTGTTTTGTAATTAATACTTATTTTTTATATGCATGATATTTTTAAATGATACTCCCTATGTCCCGTTGATTAGTATACACTGGGTTCGGACACGGATACCAAGAAAATATATAAAAAATGAGTAAAATTAGATGAAAATTGGGTAAAGTGGTGGGACCTATCAATATTTAATAATAGATTTGAGACAGTGGAGGAAAATAGTGGGTGTAATAGTGTTTTAAATTATTATAAAATAGAGATAGTGGAGAAAAGTAGTGGGTGTAATGTGTTTTACTCCCTCTGTCCATTCATTTCTATACAGTTTCCATTTTGGGATGTCCCTCTCATTTTTATACATTCCAAAAATAGTAACTTTTAATAATATAAAACACTGTTACACCTACTACTTTCTCCATTATCTCTATTCTATAATAATATAAAGCACTATTACATCCCCTATTTTCATCCACTATCTCAAATCTATTATTAAATATTGATAGATCTCACCACTTTACCCACTTTTCATCTAACTTTACTCATTTTTTATACATTTTCTTGGTCTCCGTGTCCAAACCAAACGTATATTACTCAATGGGACGGAGGGAGTATATTATTAAAAGTTACTATTTTTGGAATGTATAGAAATGAGAGGGACATCCCAAAATGGAAAATGTATAGAAATGAAAGGGACAGAGGGAGTATATATTATTAAAAAATATAGCATATAATTTAAAAATATTAATGATATTGAAATAAATATATAAATATCATGAATTTGTGATATCAAATGGTTAGTAATATGACATGATTTCATGTTGTCTTCATTGTGGTTGACCTGATTTGCAAGAAAGTTATTCATTGTTAACTAAATAAAAGTATGTATGTAAAATCATATCGAGTTTTCTAAAAAAAATTATGGAGTAAAGAAATATCAAATACTCACTTACTCGAAAATCAACAGCAGCCTATTCACATCCAAATTATAGATATGTATCACTAAGGAAGGGAATTCACTCTGTCACGTCCCGCCCAACCCCGATCCAATTCCCACTACGAACGGGGCGGAGAATCAGGAATTTTTTCGGAAACGGGGCAAAAACCGGGGACAAATATATGAAAATTTTGGGGATTGGGGCGGGGTTGGAGATTAGTGTTAGTATTAGTGCTCTAGAGACAATACTTTTATGTTTTAAAGAAAACATTATTATTATTATAAATTATGTTTTATTGATTATTATTATTAGTTTATTATGTCTTTATTTACTGCGTTAAAAATGTTAGCATAATAAATGTCCTTGGAATTATGATACGTATTCGATATCTTTAAGTATGTGACTTAAAAATGAGATTATATGAATAGTATCTTTATTCCTAAATATCCCTAGTCGAGTGTTATTATTTAAGGACAATAATAATGCACAGAGACTAGTATGTTTGTTGACTGATGACCACATCTCATTGGTCATAGGTATGGTGATACTAAAGTCAAAACATAGGTGCATGTAAGAGTACATGACACTGGATTGACCCGCCGTGAGATTACACATGTTAATAGTGTCATAAGTAATTCTCACTGTGATAATGGTGTAATGATCCTTAGACCTGAAATCATTATATTTTTATACGAGAATTAATATACTTTGATTACATTAAAAGTTACCTTTGACCGGGTGATGATAAAAGTGGACATTGGGTATATTATGAATCGTATGAGAAATATGAATGATCTAGATGGGATTTAACCCTCCTAATTTTAGGAGCGATATTATTGGCCTCTTGTTTGAGTGAGACTAAGAAATGCACGGCCGTGCTCAAATGTTGATTTGATTTATTAGTCTACTCATCGATCAAGAAAACTAAGATTAAATTATGAAGAGGATGACACATTACATGCCTCGAGTTTAATCTATAATATTAAGGTTAAAGGGATTATATTACATGGAACATTATTCACGAAAGGCTTAATCGAATCACCGATTTAATTATTATAACTTGGGTGACAATGATGTATTACTAGATGCCGCTCATTGTTTACAATTTTAATTAGTTATTAAAATTGTTACCAACGTAATAATAACCTACAGGGTCACACACAAAGAACGCTTGAAGGAGAAATAATTTAAATTTAAACAAGTAATTTATTCTATTTATAATATTAATTAAGTATGACTTGATTAATTATTTAAATAGAAAATGGAATTACTTAAACTAATTCTGAAATTAGTTATTAATTAATTAAGTGCGACTTAATTAAATAATAAATTGGAATTTCGGATTAGTATTTTAATTATAATTGGATTATAATTAGAAAACTTATTTTCTCTCTATATGATCTCTCAAAGAGGGCTGATTTTATTAATGAAAAACGT
The DNA here is from genome assembly GCA_030848705.1 of Heracleum sosnowskyi. Taxonomy (NCBI): domain Eukaryota; kingdom Viridiplantae; phylum Streptophyta; class Magnoliopsida; order Apiales; family Apiaceae; genus Heracleum; species Heracleum sosnowskyi. The sequence goes on from CM061242.1 coordinate 89,357,315, forward strand.
TTTTATATTAAAACCCTAGCCGCTTATGAGAGCAAGAAAAGAGAGAGAGAAACAAGTAGTTTTCGGGTGCTAGTACACATCAATCCTTCAAGAAAAGCGTTCGTGTGGATAACGTAGAGTGTAGATCGCGAGAGCGGGATACATGGTGATTGAACAAGCTTTGGATATCCATTAATCTTCCATTAATGAACTGTTAAAGCTTCTTAAGGTATTTGTTCTTAATCTCCGAATTAAATCTTTTGTTTTCGCATGGATCCTGCGGATGGGTTTCGAATTTTGATTTATTTTTACGTTTTCCGTTGCGTTTATGTGCTCGAAACCCTTCAATGGCATCAGAGCTACTTGCGAAAACGTTTTAATTCGGTTATATGTTTAAAGTTTTGATGTATATACAAGCATGTTTGCGATTATCATGATTGATGTGTTGTTTTGATGATAACATTGATGTATATGCATAAACTTTACATTTATGATGATTGGGATGATCATATGATGATCATATAATCTGTATGTATACTGATATATACATGATATATGTTTGTTCTTGTGATGAGAATCGTATTTGATACGATTTCTGAACACGCTGCGCAGATTTAGTGAAATTTGCATACTTTGTCCGATTTTCGTCGGAAATACCTTTTCGGAAAGTGAAACGGGCGTCTGAACAAAACTGACTTAGTCACTCGTTCGTCTGTAAGGCGTTTGACGTAGTTTACTGTCTGTAAACAGCGATTTAATGTTTTCAGAATTCTGATTTTGATTTTTTGATTTACACTTTATTTGATTTCTATGATTGGATCATGAGAAATATGATATGGTATGATATGTTAATGCAATATGAGATGTTCTTAATTGTTATATGAGCATGGTGATTGGTTATGGCCTAAAGACCCATAAGATAGTGGTTTTGTTTTAATGGTTTGGTTTCTAAATACGACTTGCATGTCGTTATTCCTTGTAATGTTTAAATCTCGAATGTAACTCGAGTTCTACTTGTAAGTTCGGTAGGATAGGTTGTTTTATTTATGTAATATATATGAAGACGTCCAAGATGGAGAACCAAGGAAGCATTACAAAGAGGCAAGCAAGAAGGCAAGTTAAAGCTTGAAGACTTGTAACATTGTATTGTATTTTGATACCACCATAGATTGACCTTGATTTTTCCATTAGCTTGGAAAGATCACTTAGGTTGGGCCATAACCAAACACGTTTAAATTTACGCACTTTACATATATGATGCATGTGATGTAGATATGTATGCGTAGATAATGATGCATGCTTTAATTAGATTAAACATGTATGTATTAGATACATCACCCATGCCATGTTTGCTAAACAAGATAAAATCTGTAACGATTCAAGATTTTAAAATTGAACAAAAACGAACATGAGATTCCTGTGTTTATGAAACACGGAAATAAGTATGAATTTCAAATTTTGATATGGGGCGATTTTGACAAAAATACAAGCAGCGCTTGTAAGAAAGGCGAGTTTTAAGTGAGACCACTGTGACTCCTTCGACGGACTGGAAATCAAACCATTGATGAATTTTGATTTGAAGTACTTAGTTCAAGGAAAAATTGGGAATCTCTTGATGATGGGATCATGGTCGTTTTAATAATAATAAATCCCTAAAGTTAAAATATTAAGTCAATTAGATGCCTTCCAATGGGCAACACTCATCAAGACCTAGATCGAGAAAGAGTGGGTTCGCCAAAGCGAAGCACTCCAATCTATCGTGGTAAGACGCGATGAAGTAAATGTGATACTTAACTGTTAGACCATTGGGTTAGACTTAACTAAGTTACCACAATAGGATTGTGAACTTAGAGGCATGGAGCTTGGTATGATTTATTAGATAAATGTGAACAAATGTTGTTCTACCAAACTTTCCAAGAGTTATATATGATATAATTGACAAGAGTTGTCTACCTAAATAAATCATGTTTTGGGAGTAAAGCCAAAGCTGACCTTAAGCATGACGAAATATGGATCTTGGCTCACTAGAAAGATTTAAGAGAAATACTTTCTGAATTAATAGTTAGGGCTATTTATTTGATAAAAATAGTGGGAGGTATATAATGATATACCATAATCACTTAAACATAATAATTAATAAATTTGCAACCTAGATTAATTTTATGCACTTTAATATTGTAGCTATCAAATGACAAATAACACAAACAACTTCTCTATGCGATCAGTCCTTGAGAAGGACAAGCTGACAGGAACAAATTTCCTCGACTGATATAGGAGCTTGAGGATCGTCCTCAGGCACCACAATGTTAGTCAAATTCTTCCCTTACCTTTTAGCTGAGAATGTAACATGTGCCGAACATAATTCTTATTGGAAGCAAATTGATGATTCGACTGATGATGTTTCATGTCTCATGCTTGCAACTATGAGTGCTGAGCTTAAGAAACAATATGAGCATATGGATGCTTATGAGATATTTGAGCACCTTAAAAGATGTTTGAGGAAAAGGCTCATCAAAAGGGATTTGATTATAGCAAGGCACCATACACCTACAAGTAAGGAATGTGAGATTCGGTTGGACCAGATGTTCTAAAGATGATAGGGTATAACGAGTACCTTGATTATTATTTTTTTGGGTTTCAAGATTGGTCTAGAGACTCAGAATGATTTGATCATACAAATCTTTGAACAATAACTATTCTCAATTAGTTACTGAACAACGAAATAAATGAGATAGACATAGCACCCACTAAGTTGTGAAGCACGTTGAGAACTGCTGTAAGCAACATGATAAATGCATGGACTACTCTCATAATGATGGTGAATGTAGGAATGTGAATGGGAAAACAAAATGGAATGGAAAGAAGAAGATTTGATCTAATTCTATAGCCATATTAAAGTCCAATCCTAAAGAGGTTTTGTCGCCTAAATGAGGCGTTGCTAATTAAAGAAGACGATTGTCGCTTCTGTGGAAAACCGAAAGACTGGAAGTTAAACTGTCATGCTTATTTGGAAGATCTAAGAAGAAGACCGGCGAGGGTCAAGCTTCAGGTTTCGGGTTAGAATTGGAGCAAAAGTTGTTGCTCTAGTTGAAGTAACTCGTTACTTAATTTTGCCTATAAGGCTAAGTTTAGAACTTGATAATTGTAACTACGTGCCTCTAAGAGTAGAGACATTATATTGGTTTCTTGTATGGACAAGAAAGGTTTTTCATTTTAATTGGATATATTACAATTGTTGTTTATTACATTTCAATGAAAAGGTTAATGATGTTGCACAATTAGTTAACAATTTATATGTTCTAAAATGACTCAAATCAAACATTACCTTTGGCACTGTAATTAAGGTTGTATTATAAGAAATGCATTTCCAATTTACATACTGATGGATGATTGGATAAGTTTGATTATGAATCATACGAAGAATGCGAATCTTGGTTTATTTGGTAAAAAGACAAAAAGCCCCTTTTACTAGAAATGGTGAAAGGGTCATCGAACGATTATGACTTATACATGGTGATGTATGTGGTCATATACGTACGATGGCAGAAGGTAGGTTTTACTACTTTATAGCGGTTACTGATGATTTCAGTAGATACGAATATGGATATCTTTTGAAGAACAAATTCAAATCTTTTGAAAAGTTCAAAGAATATTAAGCTGAAGTAGAAAAGGTTCAAAGAAAGGGGTTTCTAAGAACTAAAATCACACTTTATTGGACATAGTGTGATGGATGATGAGTCAAGAGGATCTTCCAATAAGTTTCTGGGGTTATACCCTAGAGACATGTGCATATACACTAAACCGTGTTCCTACTAAAATGGTTCAGGAGACACCATATAAGATATGGACTGAGAAAAGTCATAGCATGTCATTTATGAAAATTAGGGGATGCCAAGCGTTTGTGAAACGTTTAACCTCTGACAAGCTAGGACCAAAAACAGATAAATGTAATTTTGTGGGATACCAAATTAAAACAAAAGGGGTATTACTTCATTAATCCTCCAGAGAACAAAGTGTTTGTTGCTCGAATTGCTGTATTTCTTAAGAGAGAATTTCTTTTTAAAAGAAATAGTGGGAGGAAAATAGATCTCGATGAGGATCGAGAACCATGAGATAACATTGAACTGAAGTTGGAACAAGAGCAGAATGTACAAGAAAATGTTAATGACAATACTGCTCAAGAAACACAGGTTGTTCGTAGGTCTGGTAGGATTCACCATGAGTCCGAGAGATATTATGAATTTCTCTTGACTCAGGATGGTGATGTAACGCTTGTGAATAATGATAATGAGCCTCTTACCTACCAAGACACTATGAACATTCCAAGATCTAAAAGTTGGCAGGAGGCCATGAAATCTAAGATGGATTCCATGTAAGAAAAACCAAGTATGGACTTTGGTTGATCCACCTAAAGGGGTAAAACCTATAAGGTGCAAGTGTGTTTTCAAGAAGAAAACTGACATGGATAGTAATGTACAGACCTATAAGGCACGACTGGTGGCAAAAGGTTTCAAGTAAATTCATGGTATTGACTATGATGAAACTTTCTCACCAGTGGCAATGGTCAAGTCCATCAGGATTTTGCTTGCTTACTATGACTACGAAATCTGGCAAATGGATGTCAAGACTACTTTCTTAAATGGAAGCATTGAAGAGGTTGTGTACGTGACACAACCTGAAGGTTTTGTAGATCCAAGTTTTTCTAGAATAGTTTATAAGATAAGTCGATCCATTAATGGATTAAAGTAAGCCTCGAGGAGATGGAATATACGTTTTGATGAAACAGTCAAATAGTTTGGCTCTATTCAAAATGAAGATGAACTGTGTGTTTACAAGAAGGTTAGTGGGAGCCATGTGGCATTCCTAGTATCATATGTAGATGATATATTACAAATAAGGAATGACATTCTTTCTCAACAGACTGTTAAGACTTGGTAGAGAAATAGTTTCTAGATGAAAGACTTAAGAGATGTGTCCTATATCTTAGGGATCATGATCTATAGAGATAGAGATAGATCACGAATATTTTTCGGCTTAAGTCAGAGTACATACATTGACAATGTATTACACCAATTAGGGATGCAAAGAGGCAAAAAAAAGGAAATGTTCCCATGTCTATGAGATAGTGATCTCAAAATAAATGGTCTAAAATCATTGGATGATATGAACCACATTAGTGTAGTTCTATATGCTTCGGAAATTGGTTTCATAATGTATGTGATGATATGTACTCGTCATGATGTCTCATATGCTTTAAGCATGACGAGCAGGTACCAGTCTAATCCAAGTGATGGTCACTTGATTGGAATCAAGAATATTCTTAAGTGCCTGAAGAGGACTAAAGACTCATTCTTGGTATATGGAGGAGATGGGAAGCTGGATGTAAAATGTTACACGGATAATAGTTTCTAGACATACATGACGGTTTTGTGTCTTAGTCTGGATTTGTGTTTTGTCTAAATAGATGTGTTGTAAGCTAGAATAGTTCATAGCAAGAACCGTAAATGATTCTACAATCGAGGCTTAGTATATTGATACTAGCGAAGTAGCCAAAGAGGATGTTTTGGGAATTTACTAAGGCGATATCACCTTATTAATGAGATTAATGATCAAGGAGATATACTTATATGTAAAGTGCATACTATTGATAATATTGCAGAACCACTGACTAAGGCTTTGTCGCAGAAGAAGCATGTAAGTCACACTAGTTCCAAATGTATTGGATACATGGGATATTGGCTCTAGTGCAAGTGGGAGATTGTTAGTATTAGTGCTCTAGAGACAATACTTTTATGTTTTAAAGAAAACATTTTATTATTATAAATTATGTTTTATTGATTATTATTATTAGTTTATTATGTCTTTATTTACTGCGTTAAAAATGTTAGCATAATAAATGTCCTTGGAATTATGATACGTATTCGATATCTTTAAGTATGTGACTTAAAAATGAGATTATATGAATAGTATCTTTATTCCTAAATATCCCTAGTCGAGTGTTATTATTTAAGGACAATAATAATGCACAGAGACTAATATGTTTGTTGACTGATGACCACATCTCATTGGTCATAGGTATGGTGATACTAAAGTCAAAACATAGGTGCATGTAAGAGTACATGACACTGGATTGACCCGCCGTGAGATTACACATGTTAATAGTATCATAAGTAATTCTCACTGTGATAATGGTGTAATGATCCTTAGACCTGAAATCATTATATTTTTATACGAGAATTAATATACTTTGATTACATTAAAAGTTACCTTTGACCGGGTGATGATAAAAGTGGACATTGGGTATATTATGAATCGTATGAGAAATATGAATGATCTAGATGGGATTTAACCCTCCTAATTTTAGGAGCGATATTATTGGCCTCTTGTTTGAGTGAGACTAAGAAATGCACGGCCGTGCTCAAATGTTGATTTGATTTATTAGTCTACTCATCGATCAAGAAAACTAAGATTAAATTATGAAGAGGATGACACATTACATGCCTCGAGTTTAATCTATAATATTAAGGTTAAAGGGATTATATTACATGGAACATTATTCACGAAAGGCTTAATCGAATCACCGATTTAATTATTATTTCTTGGGTGACAATGATGTATTACTAGATGCCGCTCATTGTTTACAATTTTAATTAGTTATTAAAATTGTTAACAACGTAATAATAACCTACAGGGTCACACACAAAGAACGCTTGAAGGAGAAATAATTTAAATTATGAATTTAAATTTAAATAAGTAATTTATTCTATTTATAATATTAATTAAGTATGACTTGATTAATTATTTAAATAGAAAATGGAAGTACTTAAACTAATTCTGAAATTAGTTATTAATTAATTAAGTGCGACTTAATTAAATAATAAATTGGAATTTCGGATTAGTATTTTATTATAATTGGATTATAATTAGAAAACTTATTTTCTCTCTATATAAACTCTCAAAGAGGGCTGATTTTATTAATGAAAAACGTTTTTATATTAAAACCCTAGCCGCTTATGAGAGCAAGAAAAGAGAGAGAGAAACAAGTAGTTTTCGGGTGCTAGTACACATCAATCCTTCAAGAAAAGCGTTCGTGTGGATAACGTAGAGTGTAGATCGCGAGAGCGGGATACATGGTGATTGAACAAGCTTTGGATATCCATTAATCTTCCATTAATGAACTGTTAAAGCTTCTTAAGGTATTTGTTCTTAATCTCCGAATTAAATCTTTTGTTTTCGCATGGATCCTGCGGATGGGTTTCGAATTTTGATTTATTTTTACGTTTTTCGTTGCGTTTATGTGCTCGAAACCCTTCAATTAGGGTCTTCCCAACCCCATCTCCGACCCCCCGAACCCTATTTATTTAAAAAAATAAATATATTTTATATGTATATTAAATAAATTATTAAGAATTTATAGATATAATGTTATAAATTTAATTTTGTATCCACTCAATAATAAAAATGTTACATATTATGATATAATTTAATTCTAATAATATTATTTTTGTTTATTATTAATAGTATAAATAAAAATTAATAAAAATTAAGGTTTAAGCTGTTCTTTTAATATAAAAATATAAACAAATATATGATTTATCCTGTTAATTTATATTAAAAAATATTATTCATAATTTTAAAAAATTAAAAAAAGTTTCTGATTCCTCGCGGGGTCCATTCCCCGTTCGGGGCAGAGATCGAGGAGTTGTATAATCCCGATTCGGAGATCGGGACGGGTTCAGGGATGGGTTCCGGGGTTGGGATTGGGGAACGGGGATAGCATTCTCCGGGTCCAAAGTGACCCGTCGCCCATTTCTATGTATCACATGAAACGATTACAATATAATTAAAAGAGAGAAATATTAACTTTACAACTATTGCTAACTTAAATTTTTAAATATCCCAGTCATCAAACCATCAACACTAATTAACAATATGTATATAAAATCATATCGAGTTTTTAAAAAAACAAATTATGTAATAAAGAAACATCAAAACTTACTTACTCGAAAGTCGACAACAAATTACTCACATCCAGATCATAAACGTGTATCCCACGAACTTCCAATTAAACAACTAAAAAAAAAAAAAAAAATAGGAATATTAACATTACAACATCTATTATTAAATTTAATTTTCAAATATCTCGGTCGTCAAACTGTCAACACGAATATATCACAAATAAATATAACAAAATTAATGATAAATTATAAAATAATCTAGAATAAACTCGTGTCTCGCACAGGTTATAAAGCTAGTTATATTAAAACAAAATAAGTGAATCAATGGATAATTAACCCAATATTTTGATATGTAATATTTTAAAAATACTTTTTGAAAATAATTTAACCTATACATTTGTTATTTTAATAGAGATATATTTTTCAACACACAAAATTGCATAATTTTAATATTAAAGAAACTGTTATTTGGGGAGATTGAGAGTATCATCAGCGCGAGCAGGAACAAAAACCGAATCAAAATCTTCAATCAGATCGATCGACGATTGTTTGTGGAGGAGCTATACATATACAACAAGACTCTCTGGTTTTGTATCTAGCGCATATATAGACGTCCTAATCATTTCTTACAAAACGTCCAAGGTCAGTTATCTAGATGTATATTAGGGCTTTTTATACAAACATATCCATTTTTTATCTTTTCTTGAATTCTTAGTTTAATTTTGTTTATTTCAACAGTTGTTGCTGTTGGCTCATCGTATCTAGTCCAATCTGCTGCTTACAAGATGCAGGTTTCATTCTCTCTCTCTCTCTCTCTCTCTCTCTCTCTCTCTCTCTCTCTCTCTCCTCTGTGTGTATTTAGGCTTATGTGCATAATTATAAGTAAATAGCTCCAATTAGTTTAATTGATTGAATTCTGTCTACTTTAGATCAATTTTGATTTTGACCGGATGTTCAAAACACTCTTTTTTAGTAAAGAGAAATACGTCCTGCACATTTTAGAGTGAAAGTACAAATGGCTGACTATCGAAGATGCTATCTCCTTCTAAATTGCAAAGCCTTTGTGTCTTTTGTCGTGTCTTTCCGGTTTCTTTTTTAAGACGAGTTGAAATGGCTACCTCACTTAGGTTCTTTCATCATAAAGTAATCCCAATTAGTTGTTAATTGTAATGTCTGATATAGATCCTGATTAGTTCTAAAAATCTGATTGTTGTAATGGCGTAGCCACTAGTTCGGTTGTGCATCATACTTGTCCAGGCGTAAAGGCGAACTAAGACGATAACGAACCGCCTGAGCACTTATGTGTTAAGGTGCCAGACTAGGCGTCTAATAGGTAAATTAGACGTTTGGCTATAGGCATGATGTATCATATATTATGTAGATATTATTTGATTGTTTTTAGCAGTAATTACGTTAATGTAATGATTAGTTTATTTGATTGAATCGAATAGATTTTATTGTTTATTTTGGAGACTTTGTTTACAAGTATAATGGCTTAATTTTATGAATTTTTCCACCCATAGTTGAAAAGCAAGAGTCAAATCATGTACCCACTCAAATATGAAAAAAAGCAAAATCGAATCTTGTAGTAGAAATTCATATAGATTAACCTCTAGTTCACCTAGTGTACGCCTAGGCATCGCCTGACTTGCCTAACCTATAAAAATGAAGGTGGTTCGGGCGCCTACTCATTTTTTACTGCTTTTCCGCCTAGGGATGCCTTCACAAATATGTTTTATATGCTCTCCTATATCTACCCTGTTCGGACTTCGGATCTACTTTTTGGACAATTATATATATGCTATCTATAATTATTACATAGAAATGCTTAGCAATTATAAATTTCATAATTTAACCATTGGATGTTATATATCTAATGTTGTAGGATACCTAAGTTTTTCAACGTTAGTGTGATATATCTTTGATAATAATTAAGCTATGTAATGTTTTTACTAAGAACACTTGTCTGTATGTGTGGTATATGTATATAGTGAATGCTAAATTGCCATGATAAGCCTTATCACTATGTGGTCGCTACGAGCTGTGGCTTAATGACAACTTTGGAACTGGTAATTATTTATTAAATAGATCCAAAGTTTAACTCTGTAGCTATCTCTCAATAGTCATTTCTGAATGTTCTTTAATTAATAATGAAAGATGTTATGAAGTACCTTGTAGAAAAGAACTCGTTTTAGTATCTTGCCGGGACCATGGCGTTCTTAACCAACGCTGTTGTGTGGTGACAACTAGGAATTTGTTTTATTTTTTTACTATAATAATTGTGGAACCGGTGCAAGGATGCTGGTTGCTGGTCTATTACTAAGAATGAAATGAATATATTAAATAAATTTTATAGATACAGACTTTGTCTGTCTGGTGTAGTCATATGATACGATTTAATGAATAGAAACTCGCTCTTTTTACTCATATTTATATATTTTAACCCAGAACACTATATAAAAACTATTTTTAAACAGTCCATTCTTTTGTAACTCTCCCTATATGTTCTAATCTTTTTTTATTTAACTATATAAGATTTAATCCACAGTTCATTTTTTTTATTGCTAACTTATAGATTCTAAAGGCTATTGTAAAAGTTTAAACTTTTCAGCCAATTAATCTCATACAATCTTAACCTGAATATTTGCCATTAGTATTATGCAAAGCTTTGCAGTTTTATTAGTGTAGTGTAGATAGTATAGATATGGATTTAGATTTTAGATTTAACATTTCATGCCAGGTTTTAGTTAATTTCCTTTATGAGTGGCCTCTTATTTAATAATAAAAGATATTATTAGTATCTTGAAGACGAGAACTTGATTTAGTATCTAGCTTTTAGTACTCTTTTAAAGTCGTGCTTACAAGTTATAACAAGTGCACTCGTAAGAGGTTCTTGCTTTTCTAGGATTACCTTTCTCTACCATAGTCTAAACTACCTCATATTATCTTCATTCTGTGCGACTATGGGCTTACGAAACATATTGGTATATGGCGCAGGCATCACGTGCTAGACTGTTTAAAGAATACAAAGAGGTGCAGCGGGAGAAATCTGCTGACCCGGATATTCAACTTGTTTGTGACGATTCCAACATATTTAAGTGGACTGCTCTTATCAAGGTTTGTTCCACAATTGGTGAATAAAGTTCCAGTATTCTGTTATTGACTAAGTGCTGTCTTCAGGGCCCTTCAGAAACTCCTTATGAAGCTGGCGTTTTCCAGCTTGCCTTCTCAGTTCCTGAGCAGTATCCTTTGCAGCCTCCTCAAGTGCGATTTCTTACAAAAATATTTCATCCAAATGTACATTTCAAGGTAAACTTTACCACCACCTTTTTTTCAATTTGAGAACATGATTGTGAATGTGAAGTGGTAGCTTTAATTGTGTCTATAGTTCTTGTAAGTGAATGACAGATCCATATTTTTTTGTGTAGTTATACTAAATTTTCGAAGAGATGTAGCAATAAGCAATCAGTATGTGCAGGAAATGGCATAACTGTAATTTTGAATTTTCTTTGAAAGATGGATATGACCGAGATCATGAATGATTATTGTATTTTCTTACAACTGTTTATCTCTTTGAAGCATAATTTTAATTTATGTAAATCTGCAATTTGCCAATTTGTTATACTTTCGGACTGTAAAATATACCATTTGTAACTGTTAATATGTGTCCTGTTGCTGTTGGAATTTGGCAACCATGATATGGGACTACATATAAAATGATTTATGCGATTGGAATTGTTTGAACCTTGGACGATCGGCATAGCTGTTTATTTTTGCTGGGCCTGTTTCCTTCTATTTTGTTGCTACTAAACTAATTCTACCTGTCTTTTCTTTTCTTGATGCTTGTCTAATAGTTATGAATGTTATTTGTTCTGGTACATCAGCAAGGAATGGGGTAGATGTAACTTCTCTGTTCCTACCTGAGGATGGGGTACAAGAACATGTAGGCTGTGCATCGCAATGCCCCCACCCCCCCAAGAATAAATAAATAAATAATAATAATACAGAAAAAAGAGATTAGAATATATGCATTAGCCATTGGGAAAAAAATAGAATTGAATGAAATGAAAAGGGGCATCTTGCATAAGGAAGCTATATTGCTATCAATATTGCCCAATGCTGATGTGACTTCTATTAACTATCTACGTGCATTTTCTTTGATACTTGCAGACAGGAGAGATTTGTCTTGATATCTTGAAGAACGCATGGAGCCCAGCTTGGACACTACAATCTGTTTGTAGGGCCATAATTGCTCTGATGGCCCACCCAGAACCTGACAGTCCACTAAATTGTGATTCGGGTAAAGGTCACTCAAGTATTATTATGTAAATTACGTTTTGGCTTTTGGGTAGAAATTGAGACATGGTATGTTTAATGATTAACGGCTGTTATGAACTAAGACAATCCGTTTCCTTCTGTTAAATCCAAAGACTTTTAGGAATTAGTCATTTCCGCCAGTGTATCGTACTTTATAGGATTAGTTTATGGGTTTATTTACATGTTCTTATCTGTTTTAGGGAAGAAGAAACAGAAGATGACGGGGGAAGTGTACTTGCATCAATCCCAACTTCTTTCCTTCTAGTTTGTGTAGTTCTTTTAGGCCAATGCTATATTACTTTGGAGGATTAGTTAATGGGTTTATGTTCTTAGCTGTTTTAGGGAAGAAGAAACAGAAGATGATGGGGGGAGTGTACTTACATAAATCCCAACTTTTTTGCTTCTAGTGTAGTTTGTGTAGTTCTTTTAGGCCAAATAATAATGACTCCTTCCATTGCCACATGTTTTAAAATAAAGCCTTGTGAAAATTTTAGGGTCTTTACCCTGACAATTAAGCTAGGAAGTCTAATGTGTGTTTTTTTTGGCTATATTTCTGCGAATTCTGTGAACATGACAATCTGTTGTACTGAACAGTAACGTTCTTATTTTGTTCAATACACCAGATGTCATGTATAGAAAATTCACAGCAACTTTCGTAACTCGTCTTGCATGAATACTATTCATCTATTCATGTCCTATTGTTTTGAGAGTTTGGTGGAGAGAGTTGCACAAAATTACAAGTCTGACACCAAAATCTAATTGTTCTTTCCTAATCTCTGCCTAGGCAATCTTCTCCGATCTGGTGATATCAGAGGATTCCAGTCCATGGCCAGGATGTATACTAACCTCGCAGCAATGCCGAAGAAAGGATGAGCTAATTCTGCATGCTTTGTTGTCAATCAAACTGTTCTTGTATTGCTCAATGTGATTATCTATGAAAATTCTGACATGTTCAACTTGTTCACTTGTCTCATATATCAATTTGACTGTGTATGATGAATCTGTACTGATGCCAACACTCTGTACTAGCCATGCTCAGAACTTTGGTCAGTGTGATTAAAGTTATACACTTATATCTAAGACTGTTTGTCGTGTTTGTTTTAAATTGTTATATCTATATTCTTATATTTACTTGATAGAAAGTCACCACAAATACGTACAATTCTCCTCTTGTTTATTTTTTGAAAAATAATGTGAAATTTACTAGTTAGTATTTCAAGTAGGTTATCCTTTGCTGCCAAAAGTCCTATGTAGGTTGCTGGAAGATTACTGGTAATGTCTTTTTTTCTAGAAAAAATGTCAGTCATGTCGAAAATATAAAAATTAAAGTGATATGGCACTAAGGTGACATGTCATGTGAGTAAAAAGGTCGTGTTCTACGGCCACAGCCACGGGTAGGTTAAATCAATGAGTTTTTTTGTATTTTAATGGGCTGATTACCATTTTTTAGGTAAATTTTACTATATATGATGATTACTAAATTATATTCTTATATATAATAAACGTAAACAAAATCTTTTTCAAAATTGTGGTCCAGGTACCGTCAAAACAATCTCAATAGTTGGATCTAATATTTATAAAAATAGACGATCAAGATTATATCATATAAAAAAAGAAATTATTATTTAACAAAAATACAAGTCAAAAGTGAAATTATTAGTATTACAAAATTGGATTAGAAGTAATTATAACTTAATAAAAAGACCAATTTCATTAATACTGATTACATATCGTTGGATTGAATATAAAAAATGTATGTTATTGTTAGTTGAATTAAATTAAAAATACTAAAAAATGTGTCTTGATAATTTAAATCAAATATATGAAAATTTTCTAAATCAAATAGAATTCTCAAACTAAAAATTTGTCACTTTCTTCTATCTTTAGTTTTGGTGTAGTTTAAATTGTAAGAAAATTATTAAATTATCACTAAATTAAAAATTATTTTGATCTTAAAATAGATAAATGAAAATCGTTGGATTTAATATTAAAAAGGATATTTGATTGTTATTAGAACTATATTCAAATACTAAAAAGAGTATTTTGATAATTTAAACCAAATATAAATAAATTTTGTAAGTTCAATAACAATTTTTAATGTAAAAATTCGTCACTTGTTGTTTCTCTTCAATTTTAGGGTATTTAATTGAAAAAGAATTGTTAAATCATCACTAAATAAAACATTATTTTATAAGTTTCGTGTGTGCTGTAAAACGTTCAAATCTTATTTTAAGAATTCAAGATATAGTACGAAAAGTTAATTGACCTTCTAAAATCTAATAAAATAAAGTCCACAAATTAATAACATATTAATTTTAAAAAAAAAGTAATATAAATTATAGGTATTAAAAAAAGAGTTATGCGTTGCACGAGATCTTATCCAAAACTTTGGTACATGTGCCGTCAAACTAATAAGCACCGTTGATTTTGAAATAGATAAATACGAATCATTAGATCTAATATTAAAAGGTGTATTTGTTTGTTATTAGAATTAAAATTAAAATACTAAAAAGTGAATTTTAATAGTATAAACAAAAAATGTGTATGTTTTCTAAGTTAAATAGAATTGTCAATGTAAAAATTCATAACTTTCTCTTATATTCGGGATTCTGAGTAATTTCAGTTGAATAATAATGATTAGATCATTATTAAGTTAAAAATAATTTTGTTAACTAATATAATTATAAAATTTAAAAAATAACTGTGCATTGCAAGGGTTATAAACTAGTATAATTAAAAAGTTGATCAAAATTTAAAAATTGACCTAGAAGGAAAAACACTATTTTTCAATAATTTCAGAGTTATGATATGTGGGTTTGGTTTCAAAATCTCTGCTATTGCAATTTTATTTTAGAGATATTTCCGATACAAGTTTGAATTTTATAAATGTTGTATTTTTCCTTTTGAAGGGGGAATTAATTCAATAATGAAAAACTATTTGGCATTTACAAAAATAATTGAGTTGAACAATCATAAAACAGATCATATTGCTGATTAATCCGAAGAAACAATCAAGCAATTTGTTGAAATTGATATGTATACATGTACTTGCTTCGCCACACAACCAATTTGAGTTATGGATCATAATTGTAATTTCATAAAAATCTTCATCACTGAATCGAAACCTTAAAAATCTCACAAATTTAATATTCCGGACATTAAATTATTTCAAA
This sequence comes from Heracleum sosnowskyi, assembly GCA_030848705.1. NCBI lineage: Eukaryota > Viridiplantae > Streptophyta > Magnoliopsida > Apiales > Apiaceae > Heracleum > Heracleum sosnowskyi. The sequence goes on from CM061242.1 coordinate 89,372,742, forward strand.
ACACACCAAGCTCTTAAAAAGATTAACAAAACCCAAATAAATTGGAAATAAAATTCATTAAGATGAAATTTAATTAAAAAAACAAGAACAAAACAAATATATTAACTGTTTTGAAATTTTTTACCGATGAAAATCGACGAAAGTTCCAGCGGCCCGGCGGATACAAAAATAAGATAGAAGGGGATGAGAGAGGGGTGAGAGATAGAGAGGAGAAGCGTAAGCTGTTTTTTTATTCTCAATTTTGTTCTATCGTCTTTTCCAACAAATATTCTTATCTTTTTACTTTTACATGGGATAATTTTATATTTAAATTTTGAACTAACATTTAAACAACGGAAGGTACGACAAACTTAAAACATGAAATGACACTATTTAAAAATATAAAAACAGTAGAGTATCGCTAAAGTTTTTTCCTTTATTTCATTAAAGTTTTTCCTTTATTTTAATTTGACCTTGACAGAGACCCTTATCCTTTATCAATCTGGTCTGCATAGTTCACAATTCACATTAACTCCTTATATATAATAAACGTAAGAGAGATCTTATCCAAAACTTTGGTCGGTCACTGTACTATCAAAAGTATATGATTCGTTGGATTATAAAAGTATAAATATTCAAATAGATGAGGACCGTTAGATATAATATTAAAAATTTTATTTGATTAATAATAGGATAGTATTTAAATACTAAAAGGTGTATTTTGATAATTTAAACCAATTATAAATAGGTTTTCTATATTGAATAGAAATATTTATGTAAAAAATCGTAATTATCTTTTCTCTTTAGTTTATGGATAGTTCCAGTTAGATAATAATTATTAAATCATCACTAAATTAAAGATAATTTTGTTAGCTTCGCGTGGGCTGTAAAATTGATAAAATCTGTTGTCTAAAACTCAAGATAGAGCCCAAACAGTAAAATGATTATCTAAATTTTAATAATTTTTTTTTTAATTTAAACCAATTATAAATAGGTTTTCTATATTGAATAGAAATCTTTATGTAAAAAATCGTAATTATCTTTTCTCTTTAGTTTATGGATAGTTTCAGTTAGATAATAATTATTAAACCATCATTAAATTAAAGATAATTTTGTTAGCTTCGCGTGGACTGTAAAATTGTTAAAATCTGTTGTCTAAAACTCAAGATAGAGTCCAAACAGTAAAGTGATTATCTAAATTTTAATAATTTTTTTATTATTGTAGCACCTATTTAATTTTTTTCCTAATTCTTTTAAATTTATAAATTCTATGTTTATTTCAATAAAATATTAAAATCAATTTAAGAAAAAATTAAAATTGATGACCACTATACGACCAAATTAATTATTACAGTTAGATCTTAAATAGATCGATGAGAATTGTTAGATCTAATATTAAAAAGTTTATCTGATTAATAATAGAATTATATTTAAATACTAAAAAGTGTATTTTGATAATTTAAAATTTTTCTATGTAAAAATTCTTAAATATCTTTTCTCTTTAATTTATATATAGTTCGAGTTAGATAATAATTGTTAAACCAAATATCAGATAACAATTCATATCGATTACAATATTAAAATTATCAATATAATGCTCATGTATATCACTTAGGAGAACTCATGTACATGAATAAATTTAAACATTTTTTTTCTGAAAGAACCTAACAATTTGATTAATCCAAATTATTATTATATTATTTTACATATAACAAACATAAAAGAATAATATTAAAATATTATTAAAATATTGAGGGTTTCATATTCATAAACATAATTTTGAATATAATACTTAATCATCTTTTCTTTTCGGTTTATGGGTAGGTAAACTGGTCAAGTTAGATAATAATTATTAAATCATCATTAAATTAAAGATAATTTCGTTAGTTTCACATGGGTTGTAAAATCGTCAAAATTCAATTTCTAAAACTCAGGATAGAACCCAAATAGTAAAGTAAGTATCTAAATTTTAATAAATATTTTTTTTATAATTGTAGCACCAATTTATTTATTTTTCCACTAATTCTTTTAAATATAAAATTTTTATCTTTCTTTCAATAAAGTATTAAAATAAATTAAGAACAAATTCAAATCGATAAAGACTATAATAATATGAGAGTAAAATTTTATATAATCATAACATAATTTTTATTCTGTTTAATAATTTTAAAGTAATAATGTATTTTAAAATTTTATATACACTATAAATAAAACGAAACATTAAAAATAAAAGCAGTTAATAAGATACTTATATCAGTATGTACTTGATATCCTTATTATATTAAACTCTTTTATAATAAGCATAATAGGGTTATCCAAAATTTTGATCGTGACAACCAAATTAATAAGGACTATTAGATCTTAACTAGATAAATGAAAATCGTTTGATCAAATATTAAAAAAGTGTATTTTATTTATAATAGGATTATATTTAAATTCTAAAAAGTGTATTTTGATAATTTAAACCAAATATACCAAATATAAATAAGTTTTCTATATTGAATAGAATTCTCCATGTAAAAAAATTCGTGACTTTCTTTTCTCTTCCATGAACAATTCCAGTTAGATAAAAAATTGTTAAACCATCTTTTAATTAAAAACAATTAATTATGGTGTAAAATCGTCAAAATCTGATTTTTAAAATACAAGATAAAGCCCAAATCAGTAAAATGAGTATTTCAATTCTAATAATTATTATTATGTCATCATTATTTTAACGCCAATTTAATTACTTTTTTCTAACTATTTGAAATTTAGAAATCTATGTTCAAAAATTAAAATCAATCTATGAAAAATTCAAATCAACAAAGAATATAATAATACGAGGATAAAATTTTATAAAATTGTGCATATTTTTTATCCTATTTTATTAAGTTATAGATCATAACTAATCAAATATAATTTATTATTAAATAATAAATTATACGCAAATGGTGATTTTGTTTGATAAACACTCATAGAGACCTAATTTCATTGTTAGCAGGACTATATTCATATTAAAAAAAACCGTATTTTGAAATTGTAGACTCAGCTACAGAACAGACCTAAGTTTTTTAACCTATATACATTGTAAATTATTAAATTCGAAATTTTAAAAGTTTGTTAATCAATTAGTATAGTACTTTTCTAAAAAATCGTACTTTACAAAAAATATTATCAAATAACCTATGTTTGAAAGAAAAAAATGAAAAAAATTCTTTTTTTTTTAAAAAAAAACCTATAAATTTTAATATGTTGTTGGTAGATTCAAATCTTAGATCATTCTACATGATAATTTTACAGTTATATGTAACGTTTCTCAACAATTTAATTTGAAAGATCCAACGATTATGGATTAAGTGATCAAACAAAGCGACCACACTTATAAGAAAACTTTCATTATTTAGTCTTTAATATAATAACATAGATATATACGGGATATACTATAAAAAAAATGAATTTTATACAGAATTTTGATCGTCACGGTGTACTACTTTAAAAGAAGAACTATTACAAAAAAAATATATATTTTAATTGATAATTTATTTTCTCAAAAGTTTAAAGTTCCCGCATCATTAACATATTACAAAAAAGAGTATATTATATTTTAGCAATAAATATTTAAAAAAATTAAAAATTAAAAAATTATAAATATTAAGAAAAATTAATGACGTTATTCTGGTAGTTTGGTCCTAAATACCGCCAAAACATTCTCAACCGTTAGATCCAATACTTTTAAAAATAGATGATCAAGATTATATCATATAAAAAAAAATTATTATCTAAAAATGATATAAATTAAAAGATATTATATTAGGATTGGATTTTCCAAAAAATTAAAACATAAAAATAGATGTAATTAAATAAGGAAACTCATTTATAACCAAAATAATAAAAATCGTTTAATCTTAAATAGATAGGTGAAAACCGTTAGATTTAACATTAAAACCTCTATTTGGTTAATAAAGGTTATTCTAATAATCTAAACTACGTATAAGTTAAGTAGATTTCCTAAATTGAATAGAATTCTTAACATTAAATTTCGTCACTTTATTCTCTTTTTAATTTTATAATAGTTTTTAATTGAAAAAAAAACTATTAAACCACAACTAAATTAAAGATTATTTTGTGAATTTCATATAAATCGTAAAATTGGCCAAATCTAACTTTTATAACTCAATATAAACAAATATTAAATTGAGCGTGTAAAATGTAATAAATATCAAATTTTTAACTACAATTTTTTTTGGCTAAATCTTTTTTAACAATAATTTAATCATGTAAACTAATAACTTTTAAATATTAAAATATTCATAAATAAATAGAATTATAAATATTAAAAAAACAATCGTGTGTTGCATCGTAATAAAAATATAATTATAAACAGAATAATTATAAATAAAATTTAAGTAACCGTGCATCGCACGGGCTATAAGCTAGTATAGTATAAAAGGGTTAAATGACAAAAATGCCACTTAACTCGGGCTAAACTTGCAGGTAGGTCATCCAACTCAAAAAACTTGCAGTCAAATCATTAAATTGTTTAAAAATTTCAATTAGGTCATTGTCGTTAGAAACCGTTAAAAATCAAACGGAATTGTGACATGACATGCTGATGTGGCTCATTCATAACTAAAATATTATTCTAACTCATACGTAACTTGCAATTGGGAAATTGCAATATGAATATAATTCGATGATTTACACTAACAGTGGAATTATTAAGAGAAAGATGATATATACACACATTCGATGATTTTTTTAGGTATAAAGTGAAAAATACATTATTTAATATAAAAATTTTAACAACAAATTTTGTGACCCACTTGCAAGTTGAGTATAAATTGAGTGACCCACTTGCAAGTTGAGTATAAGTTGAGTGATCTTTTTTATATTTAATCTTTTAATTTACACATCATTTTCTTACGTGACGAGTGAGATGGACTGACAAAACAATATTTAACGGACTTCCGTTAAAGTCAAACTCAACTTAATGGACGTGAAATTTTTTATATGTTTAGTGATGAGATTGTAAGGTTTAATTGATTGAGTGATGCATTTGAAAGTTTTTTGAGTTTGATGATTCACTTGTAAGTTGGGCGTTAGTTGAATGATGAAAATATCATTTAATCCTAGTATAAAACATGTACGTACTGTTTAAATGATACATCGCGGGTGACATTCAAGACAGAACTTCTTTAGAGTCCGGGACAGAACCATTACACAAATATTCATAATACATATTTTTATCATATTTTTTATTAGATATGATTATAAATTTCAATTATTAAATCAAAAAACAAAATTAAACTACTTTTTTATAAAAAAGTAATTAAAAATTAGTCAAATAGTCAAAAGTGATTCTACAGCAGAATCAAATCTATCCAAAATGATTATGCATCAGAATCAAATTTAAAATCAATGTTTTTATTCAAATTTTTAATGTTAATTTTTTTATAAAGTTTGTATATGCTAATATTCTAAATTAGAATCAGATTATATATTTTATGTTAAAAAATTTAAAATTATTTATGAAATTTAATAATAGAATATATGATTTTTCATGATTCTCTATATAAGATGATTATATTTAGAATAATGACCTACATCGCGCATATTGCGTAATCAATCGTGCATATACTATGTAACGAAAATAAGGAATCGAAAAAGATACATTCGGGATTCATTTTGTTTAAGTAATTAGTTAATGAAAAACCTTATTTTTATTCGAGATTCCATTTTTTATTGTTTATTTTCTAAAAATTGTCATTTCCAACTAGAGATATTTCTTACGTTGTAGTAGCTATTTTCTTTTTCTTTTCGAAATTTATTGTCCATTACTGATTATGATTTATATCTCATGTTACTAAAAAGTAGATTAACAAGGTAAATTATTCATAAAAGATAAAATTAATTTATAATTTATTTTTTGTAAATATATTAAATAATTTTGATAGAATTCATATGTTGATGATTAAAAAGTTTAATAATACTGTTAAATAATAAATTAAATTGTAAATAAACTAAATTTTTGTAAGTATATATACATTTTACGTACTCATTTACAAAAGTAATCATGTAATTGTTGGTTTTTATTCAAACTTATAAACCCATAGATAAAATAATTTAGTATCAGTATTTTTTGTCTTGATTCTTATTCCCTTTGTTAATTCTTTTCAAAACACCCAAAACAAATATGTTAGAAATACTTTACTTGTTTTGGCGCGCAACATGTGTCGGAAGTTGTTTGGGTTTTATTGTATATTAAATTATTAATATAATAATTATTTTTATTATATATAAAAATAAAATAAAATAATAATAATTATTATTTTGCCATTGTAGTGCTTCTTTTGAAATGTTAAATATATAATATGATGTCAAATCATTAGAAATCTTTTCTTTTGTTTTCATAAAAATCTTTTGGGAACATGTTAAAGAAATTTAATCTTTAGCTTTCTTTTATTTTTTTTCAAAAAATAATTTCTGAAACACACAATATTGAAAAGTTTCCGAGGAGAATTGATAAATCAGAGTATATATTATCTCCATCCCATTACCACTAAAAAGTAGGAGATATGTTAGAATTTTTGAAATTGTTTTCAAAAATATTCCTAAATGTTTAATTGTTTATTTGTGATTGATAGTATTTTCATAATGAAAGAGATCTTTCGTACATGTATATGAACCCACGAACATGTAACAGGGAACTAACAGAGTAACTCCTAATTAACGATATCCACCTTGCTTTGAAAGAACGTACCTTTTTTTCCTACTATTTTTTCTTGTAGGACATTCCCGTTTGCCAAGTGACAAGCTATATTGATAAAATTTAAAAAAGTTAATTTGTCATGTATTTCGAGCACTTAGAAATTCATAAAATTATAGTACTCGGGTGATATGGACAAAAAAGTAATTCTAGAAATATAATTAATGATACCTAGAATGGTCCAAGAATACGGCCCAATAAACAAGGCCCAAGACCCTAATTATTTATTAATTTCGTAATTAATAAATAGGGAAAATACACAGCTCAGGAAAAAAGTCCAAAATATGGTAAATTCATCGAAGAAGGATCCAGAATCCCAATCAACGAGTCATAGCCTTTATCAACAAGGAAAAGACTTCTCTAGCAAGAAATACAATGTTTATCCATTATCAAAAAGAAGACTTATTAGCTAAGACTCCTAAACTTACTCTAAATATGAGGCTCCAGACGCCTATATAAAGGACCTGATCCTTCAATCAGAACTACGTCTTTGGCTTGATTCTCAGCACTGATTGAGATACGTAGGCATCTTGTGAGCACCGATTTAGTCACGAAACACAAGATCAACCATTAAAGCTCGAATCTCTCTAAACCCTAGCAATTAATTTACAAGCACGTTTTTTAATCCATAACATTTGGCGCCGTTTGTGGGACGACAACATCAACCATGACAAACACACGAAGAACAACTCGAGACACTCAAACTTCTGAGGAGCTTCCTATCACCTCCGAGGCTGATACTCACGAAAATCAACCACCGCCAACTACTGGTATTCAAGGGGCGAATATCCCCCTCACCACTACTCAAGGACCGGAGATCCCAATTTCGGTTGAAGGGACGAATCCCCTGCAGATGGTCGTTCATGGATCTAATCCACAAGAGACCGCTCACCAACAACCAATCACGACCTCCCCGCTGCTCATGAATGCACCAAGTGGTCTTCAACTCCATACTACTGATCTCCCCCAATACGCAACCCAAACTTTGGGGATGCCTAGCTATGGCGTGCCCCCTCGACCCATGGCGGGCGGTAGTGGTCTCAACCCCACTTACCATGAAGCATATGTCCCCCCTTATATACAAGGTCCGGGACCCCAAAATCTAGAAACTCAAAATCAAAGAACCCCTTTGATTCGAGATTACTCGGGACCCTACACCGAGGATGAGAATGACTCAATTGGAGAAGAAATGGATGTTGCCCCAAGGAGAAGACGTTCTTCTCAAACAAATCGGGAACAATCCCAAACTACTAAGGAAAAGATTGCGGCCCATGAGGCAGAGGCTGCAAGGCTCAAAAAATTATTGGCAGAGGAGGAAGCAGCAAGAGCACAACGAGTCCTGTGATTAATTTGGACCCGACACCAAGAAGAACCAAAAGGGCTGAAGCCCCAAGGGGTGATCCTAGTATTTTGTTGCCCTTAGGAGATCCTGATGATCCTACACCACCATTCACTCAAGACATCATGAAAGCTACCATATCCAGGAAATTTAAGATGCCAACGATTAAAGCTTATGATGGAACGGGAGATCCCGTGAATCATGTAATTAGAACCTTCTCTAATGCACTGTTGTTGCAGCCAACCAATGATGCGGTCAAGTGTAGGGCTTTTCCACAAACCTTGGCAGGCATGGCCCAACGTTGGTATAGCCGTCTTTCTCCCAACTCTATTGGGTCTTTCAAGGAACCAGTGGCGGAACTAGAAACTCACTTAAGGAGGGGCAACATTTTCACTTAATTTTTTTCTGCAAGAAATTAATAAATAAATTGTATTCTAATAAATTAAATGTATACATAAAAAGTTGAAATTTTCTAATCATATAAGTTGCCTTGTAGATTTTCATAATAAAATCAGTTATTCAAAGAGGAGAAGGAAAAAATTAATTTACAAAACCAAGTTAATAGAATGCAAATTTCACGATATAAAGTTATTTATTCTGCCGTTTGTAATTTAGGAAAAAAATGCGAATGAGTGAGTAACTATGAAATGAAAATTAATTTTCAATTTTAAAGCTCAAAGATGGACCACTTTAGGCTCATACAGAGTGATGATTCGTATAGTTATATTAGCCCAAAACCTCTTCTACCTACTAGTCAATTTTCTTTTATACTCTGTATGTATAAATGTACCTGTATCCTCTGGGCGCTGATCATGGCCGGAACTTTTTGAAAAAATAGTTTAATCATGTGTAGTTACTTATGATACTAATACTCAATATCAAATAACGAATTAAATTTAAGCAGGTATAAGTAGAGGCAAACATAGTCAGTTAGATTGAAACAATCAACTTTTTTTTTTCTGAACTAACCAACATCGCCGGAGGCAAGGAGGGGCAGATGACCACCCTGCCCCTATGCTGGATCCGCCACTGCAAGGAATTAAGAAAAGCTTTCATCAATCAATTCGTTAGTGGAAGAGTGCATGAGAAAAGTTCTGCATCACTCATGGGAATCCAGCAAGGAAAGAATGAAGCTTTAAGGGATTATATCAATCGATTCACCCGGGAGGCTCTGAAAGTCCCAGACTTGGAGGACAAAGTAGCTATGATAGCCCTGCAGCAAGGAACCACCGATGATCACTTCAAAAGATCATTGGCAAAAAATCCACCCGAGAGCATGCTGAAGCTCCAAGATAGAGCCGGGAAGTACATCAAGGCTGAGGAAAGCATGAGAAAGTATGAACCCACTACTGGTGGTAGTGGAAATTCAAAGAAAAGAAAGGAGACACATGAGTATGACATCAAGGAAAAGTTTCCTAGAACATCAAAGGATTCTGATTCTCCACCTAAGAGGAGCAATTTTGGGCCAAAGTTTACGGAGTATGCAAGATTGAACACTCTCAGGAGCCAAATTCTGATGGAAATAGCAAAGGAGGAGGAACTCCGATGGCCGAAGCCACTAAGGACTGATATGTCTAAACAGAATCAAAATCAATTCTATCGGTTTCACAAGGAAGTCGGACACGATACCGACGATTGTAGACAATTGAAAGATGAAATCGAGTTTCTTATACGGAGAGGAAAACTCAATAAATTCACCAAGGATGGAAATCAAGGGAGTCAAAGAGGAAACTATGAAAGGAAGGATTATGACAGAAGAGACAACAATCAAGATCGTAATCCCAAGTCCCGAGGGCCAGTCATCAACATGATATTCGGAGGACCAACCACTGCTGGGTCCTCCCGAAACTCAAGGAAAGCGTATGCCCGAGAAGTAATGACTGTGGTGGAAGAAGCACCAAAACGTGCCCAAACAGAAGTATCAATAGGTTTCCCCACGATGATCCCTTAGTCATCGTTCCTGTGATAGGAAATTCTGAAACCAAGAGAGTTTTGGTCGATAATGGAGCTTCAGTGGACATCTTGTTCCATGATGCTTTCATCAAGATGGGCTATACTGACTCTCAGTTGACACCCTCAAATATGCCCATATATGGGTTCAACGGAGTGGAGTCGAAGGTGGAAGGCACTATCCAACTCCCAATGACAATGGGCCAAGTGTCGAATACGTCTACTCAGATGTTGAACTTCATAGTTATAAAGGCAAGTTCGACCTACAATGAAATCCTGGGAAGGACGGGTCTTCATGCGTTCAAGGCCGTTGCCTCATCTTATCATCTGAAAATCAAGTTCCCAACGAGGAATGGAATTGGTGAAGAACGTGGAGATCAAAAGATGGCTAGAAGCTGTTACATAGCCGCGTTAAGGCCTGATGGAATCGGGGGGCAGGTTCTCCCCATTGAAGACATGGATACTAGTGATAATGAGGATCGAAGAGGGAAACCAGCTGAGGATTTAATCCCAATTTCTTTAGTCCCTGGTGAACCGGAGAAGGTGACTTATGTTGGAGCATTATTGCCTGAACCATTGAAAAGCAATCTCATATCTTTTCTTCAAGAGAACAATGACGTTTTTGCTTGGACAGCGGATGACATGCCAGGGATTGATCCCCAATTGATAACCCATAAATTGAATGTGGATCCTGAAAGGAAGACGGTGAAACAGAAGAAGAGAAATTTTGTTCCAGAAAGACAAGAGGCCATTAAACAAGAAGTAGAAAAGCTTCTAGAGGCCGGGTTCATTGAAGAGATACAATTCCCAGAATGGTTGGCTAACCCGGTGATGGTCAAAAAAGCCAATGGAAAATGGAGAATGTGTGTAGACTTCACCGATTTGAACGATGCATGTCCTAAGGATTGTTTTCCCTTACCAAGGATTGATGCCCTAATAGATGCCACAGCTGGGCATGAGATGCTAAGTTTCATGGATGGCTTCAGTGGATACAAGCAAATCAAAATGCACAAAGATGACATCTCCAAGGTATCATTCATCACTGACTTTGGTGTTTTCTGTTATCTAGTCATGGCATTTGGACTTAAGAATGCAGGGGCAACATACCAAAGATTGGTGAACAAAATCTTTGAACACCTAATTGGAAACCATCTTCGGGAAGTGTTTGAAGTGCTGAGGCACCACAAGATGATGTTGAATCCAGCTAAGTGTGCCTTTGGTGTAGGCTCGGGAAAGTTTTTAGGCCTAATGGTTTCCAAGAGAGGAATCGAGGCTAATCCCGACAAAATCAAAGCAATTCTAGACATGGAACCACCACAGACTGTCAAGGATGTCCAGAAACTAACGGGAAGAGTGGCAGCATTGCGAAGATTCATCTCCAAGTCAGGAGAGAAGTGCTTACCTTTCTTCAAAGCACTCAAGAACATGAAAAATTTTGAGTGGACAACTGAAAGCCAAGAGGCCTTTGAGGCCCTGAAGAAATACATGGCTGAGGCACCACTATTGGCAAAGCCAAAGCCAGGAGAACTTCTCTATTTGTACTTGGCGGTTTCTAACACAGCCCTTGGAGACGTTTTGGTAAAAGAAGAATTGAAGGTTCAGAAACCCATCTACTACGTAAGTAAGATTCTACATGGGGCAGAAATAAACTACTCTACGATAGAGAAGTTTGCCTTAGCCTTGATAATGGCCTCAAGAAAGCTGCACCCATACTTCCAGGCTCACAAGATAGAGGTCTTGACCAATCAGCCTCCAAGAAACATCTTGCATAGCCCTAAAGTTAGTGGAAGGTTGATCAAATGGGCCATTGAATTGGGAGAATTTGACATCAAATACAAGCCTCGAACGGCCATAAAAGCTCAAGCACTCGCTGACTTCATGGTTGAATGCACTATTGACAACCAGGAAGTCGGGGGGCAGGAAGTGATAGATGAAGACAAGAAAGATGAAGACATGGTGTCCAAAGAATGTTGGGTGCTCTATTTTGATGGAGCATCAAAAACAAAATCAAGTGGAGCACGTTTGGTGCTACAAAGTCCTGATGGATTTCTCATAGAATACGCACTAAAACTAGACTTCCCAACGACCAACAACGAAGCTGAGTACGAAGCCCTGATAGCTGGCTTAGGGCTGGCTGGAGCCTTGAGAGTTAAAACTCTGAAAGTGTGTGGAGACTCGAGGCTAGTGGTTTCCCAAGTAAATGGGGAGTTTGAGGCCAGAGATGAAGTCATGGCCAAGTACCTAAAACTTGTTAAGGCCATCATGACTCAGTTTGCTGAATGCTATGTGGAACACATTCCAAGGGAAGAGAACATGAAGGTCGATGCCTTGTCTAAATTTGCTTCTTCTGAAATTGAGAACTACGCAGGAAGTGTATATTTCCAAGTCTTGAAGACCCCAAGCATCAATGGAAAGTTGGTAGCACCTATTGATGTTGCTAGCTGTTGGATGGATCCCATCAAATCTCATCTGGAAATTGGTTGGTTACCCAATGATACCTCAGAAGCACGAAAGTTGTATGTGAGAGCACTAAGATATACCCTGATTGAGGGAATCTTATACAAAAAATCTTTCGTTGTTCCTTATCTGAAGTGCTTGAGGCCCCAAGAGGCAGAATTGGCCCTAAGGGAAGTGCATGAAGGAATTTGTGGGCAGCACTTGGGGGGCAGAGCCCTTGCTCATAAAATCACTCGTCTAGGCTTCTATTGGCCAAACATACTTGCAGATGCTAAAAGCTATGTGAAGAAGTGTGAACGGTGCCAAAAGCATCCACCGGTGGTTAGACAACCACCAGAGATGATGACATCCATTAACTCACCTATCCCATTCACCATGTGGGGGATGGATATACTTGGGCCATTTCCAATGGCAAGTGCTCAAAGAAAATTCTTGATAGTGGCAATCGACTACTTCACCAAGTGGATTGAGGCTAAAGCTTTAGCCAAGATAAACACCAAGCAAGTAATGCATTTCTTCTGGGAAAATGTGATATGCATATACGGGATTCCACGTATCTTGGTCACGGACAATGGAACTCAGTTTAACAACGATGAATTCAAGAAGTATTGTGACGAGAATGATATCAAGTTACGCTTCATTTATGTTGCCCATCCTCAAGCAAATGGGCAAGCTGAGGTTGCCAATCTAATTATCCTGGTTGGACTGAAGAAAAGAGTTGAACGCTCTAGAAACACTTGGGTAGACGAATTGCTCCCCATACTATGGGCATATCGTACTACTTGTAAAGTCACCACTGGAGCAACCCCCTTTCTGTTGGCATATGGGGCAGAGGCAGTGGTTCTAGTGGAGATTACTCACATATCTCCAAGAATCGAAGCTTATGAGCCAGAGACAAATGAAGAAGGCATGAGGCTGGCCTTGGATCTAATTGATGAAGTTAGAGATGAGGCAAATGCCAAAGTAGTTGAACATCAAAAAAGGGCATCTTTCTACTATAACCTAAGGGTTAAAGAGAGATTCTTCCGCCAAGGAGACTTAGTCCTCAGAAAGATTGAGGCATCCGGAGTTGGACAAAAAGGCAAGTTGGCCCCAAATTGGGAAGGACCATACCGCGTTAAGAACGTATTTGGTCGAGGCTCCTACAAATTGGAAACCCTGGAAGGGATTGAGGTGCCAAGGACTTGGCATGCTGCAAACTTGAAAGTCTATCATGTTTAAGTCCTGATTGGACTCACTATTAGGACAAGTAGAAATAAGGTCGACGAAACCAATCCAAGTTTTTAAACTTGAGTATTATGTAAGGGTTGAACCCATTTTCATGTTATGATTATATTCAACAATTTCATATTTCCATGATAAGTTATGTGTTGAGTGTTGACAAACATTCGAAATATTCAGAAATGAAAGAAAGTCAAGAAATGATAAATTAAGACTACGAAAGTTAAGTTATGCCCGAAGGCAGATATTACATAAATAAATAGCCACAAACGACTACAAAAGAAAAGACTACATAAGCTAAGCTTCTCCTCCCTTGTCGACGGTGTCATCCTCCTCTTCTTCTGAGTCAGAACCAGAACTAGAGCGAGTAGCTGCAGAATCAGCACCGGTTGTCTGACTAGGAGGAGAGGAATGCCCTAGATCCAGAATCATGTCGTCCTCCTCCATATCATCCTCTCCAGCCAAAGCCACCTCTAAAGGGGTAGGAGCATAAGGGCTTGGAAAGTCAGAAAGGATAAGTGATCCAGGCATCTTCTCCAGAACTTCAGCTAAGGCGCCATCCCATCCCTTAGTAAACTGAACTGGGAAGAGGAGCTCGTCATGCTTACCGATTAAGTCCTTATACACCTGGGAGCCAAGGTACTCATCAATAAAGTCATCCTTGCCCTTCTTAAGTGCAACCAACTCAGCTTGGGAGTCAGCCAGCTCCTTCTCCCTCCTAGCCAGAGAGGCCCTCAAAGAGCCCACCTCCTCCTGGGACATCTCAAACTTGCCTTGGTTGGCCTCTGAAGATGAGCGCCAAGCCTTGGCTTGAAAGAGAGCCCCTTGGAACTTGGCATTAGCCTGCAAACAAATCACAAGTCAAGATAGAAACTTGAAATATAGTAAAACTACAAAGAAAAAGGGAAGTAAGAACTTACAGCAGCAATAGCCTAGGCGCCTGCATGCTCCACTCCCTCCAGAGTGGAGTTAGAAACAAAGTCCTTGTAGTCACAAAGAGTGAGAGAGTGATAAGACCACTCAGTGGCATGCTTGGACACCTCCACGACTGTGTCCTTCTTCCTGATACCCCAGTTGGGGCGCCAAACAGAGCTCTTGGCTGAGGTAGGAGAGAGTGATAAGACCACTTAGTGGCATGCTTGGACACCCCCATGACTGTGTCCTTCTTCCTGATACCCCAGTTGGGGCGCCAAACAGAGCTCTTGGTTGAGGTAGGAGCCTCAACCTCCTCAACAGTATCCTCATGAGGCCTTAAAAAGGCTGGGACATTTGAAGCCGCCCGAGGGTCTTTCACTCCCAAACGAGCCCTCTTCATCTTAGTTGTTTCTCCATCTTGGGACTCGTTAGACTTATTTATAAAGGCCGCAGCTGCAAAAACACAAGAAAAGAAATAGTGGGTATAAGAAAATCTTAGATAAATAAAAGAAAGTTTGGAATGGGAGTTACCCTTGTCCGATACGCTCGAAAGTCCCAGGGACTTAAGCTGAAACTCATCCAGGAGCTCCCAGGCCAATGAAGCATAGTTCTCTTTAGTGAGCTCGGCATAAGCATGAGCCTCCTCGTCATTCAGGACAATATCATTGGGGCTACCATCCGAAACCCTACTGAATGATCTACGGAATAAGGTGCCCCAATCCCCTCCTTCCCAAACCAAATACATAAACTCATTTTTCCATTTCGGGTTGTTACCAGGAATGGATTTTGGGTGGAAAATGGGAGGTGTTGAAGGGCGATGGTTAATATAAACCCAACCCAGGGAAATTGCGGAACTATTTTTAAACTGAAATATTTTCCTAAATAAAGCTACAGAAAGAGGAAAGTTGTTCTTTAGACAAAGAACTATAAAATTCATTATAATCCTCCAAGCATTGGGAGGAAGTTGGCAATGATTAATCCTAACGGCTGCTAGCAGTTTGGGACTGAAATCGTGAAAAGGAAACCTAAGTCCTGCAACAATGGCGTCCTTATAAATGCAGAGAGCATTAGGACGCCAATGGTAGGAACGATCTCCTGGGCCAGCTGGGATAAGTCTATAGGGGATTTAACTCTATACATTTTATTATAATCCCTAATCATATCAATTTCATGAAATTTATTACTGCAATCAAAAGAGTCTAGATGGGACACAGAGGGATAATCATCACCACGTTCAACAATCATATCTTGTAAAGACATATGAGAAGAACGAATAGTGATACCTCTCTTAGAAGCTTGATTCATTTTCTGAAGGCGTTGAGCAGCACGATCAGACATCTTCAAATCTTCAAAGCAAATATCCAGAAATCTTCAAAACTTCAAAGCAAATACCCAGAAAACTTCAAATCTTCAAGCAAATTTCCAGAATCTTTAAAACTTCAAAGAAGAATTCCAGAAAATCTTCAAACGATGAAGATTAAACCCAGAAAAATATGAATACGGCTGAGGAAAGTTCACCGGAAATCGCCTCACCACGGAAGTAATTAGAGAGAAATTTTAGAAATTGAAAGTATGAAATGAAGAGTGAAGTGTAAATCCCACTCTTTTATAACCAAAACAGCCGGTCACCCAACCGGTTAAGGGAAGGGCAACCTACTATGGCCAGTTAAGGCCCATAAACCTTTTATTGGACTTCAAAAAATTAAGGCCCAAAAATGGATAAAGTTCAGTACGAATTAAAGCCCAAATAATTTGAGGCTAGGCCCAATAAAATTTGAGGCCAAGGCAAAATCAAAGCCCAATAAGATTGAGGTCGAAAAGACCTTAGATCAAGGTCGAACGATCGAAATCGAAAATATAAGGGAAATCAAGGTCGAATCCATCGACCTCGCACCCATTTGAGGTCGAAAAATAATAGATTGAGGTCGAAAAGACCTTAGATCAAGGTCGAACGATCGAAATCGAAAATATAAGGGAAATCAAGGTCGAATCCATCGACCTCGCACCCATTTGAGGTCGAAAAGTAATAGATTTGAGGTCGAAAAGACCTTAGATCGAAGTCGAACGCTCGAAGTCGAAAATACACGAGGAATCGAGATCGAATCCATCAACCTCGCACCCATTTGAGGTCGAAAAATAATAGATTTGAGGTCGAAAAGACCTTAGATCGAAGTCGAACGCTCGAAGTCGAAAATACACGAGGAATCGAGATCGAATCCATCGACCTCGCACCCATTTGAGGTCGAAAAGTAATAGATTTGAGGTCGAAAAGACCTTAGATCGAAGTCGAACGATCGAAATCGAAAATACACGGAAACATGAGATCGTATCCATCGACCTCGTACCGAAATGAGGTCGAAAATAAATGGATTCCTGGTCGAAGAGTTGAGGTCGAAAAAGAGCTGAGAAATGAGCTCGAATCCTTCGACCACATGCTAGTTGAGGTCGAAAATAAATGGATTCCTGGTTGAAGACTTGAGGTCGAAAAAGAACTGAGAAATGAGGTCGAATCCTTCGACCTCATACCAGTTGAGGTCGAAATCCTGGTCGAAAATGACCTAGTTCATGGTCGAAATACTGGTCGAAAATGACCTAGTTCCTGGTCGAAATCCTGGTCGAAAATGACCTATTTTGAGGTAAAAAATACCCTTAAAAATGGAAAATTTTGAGGAAAAATACGCAATAACTTCTACGAAAACTCCGAGAAGATTTTCCCAGAAGTTGGGGGGCAAATGATATGGACAGAAAAGTAATTCTAGAAATCTAATTAATGATACATTAATTATACCTAGAATGGTCCAAGAATACGACCCAATAAACAAGGCCCAATACCCTAATTATTTATTAATTTCGTAATTAATAAATAGGGAAAATATACAGCTCAAGAAAGAAGTCCAAAATATGGTAAATTCATCAAAGAAGGATCCAGAATCCCAATCAATGAGTCATAGCCTTTATTAACAAAGAAAAGACTTCTCCAGCAAGAAATACAATGTTTATCCATTATCAAAAAGTAGATTTATTAACTAAGATTCCTAAACTTACTCTAAATATGAGGCTCCAGACGCCTATATAAAGGACCTGATCCTTCAATCAGAACTACGTCTTTGGCTTGATTCTCAGCACTGATTGAGATACGTAGACATCTTATGAGGACCAATTTAGTCACGAAACACAAGAGCAGCCATTAAAGATCGAAGCTCTCTAAACCCTAGCAATTAATTTACAAGCACGTTTTTTAATCCATAACATTGAGATAGAATTCTGATTATATTTATAAACTAAGATATTTAGAAAATTAATTATCACACATGCAAGATAATTATCAATAACTAATTAATAATATATAACTTATAATATTAAAAATATAACAAATATTTTTAACCTAAACTGAATATTTCTACCTATTTTAAGAATTTGAATATTTATAAATTACAATATTTGAACAAATTTGATCTTTTAAAATTTTATTTATTAATAATAATAATGTAAAAATAATATGAAAAAGTTAAAAAAAAACCTAGATATTGAAAAGACATGTATATTTAAGTACCACGTGTGGGGCATGATGGCCGACTTGTTAAGTTGTGAAGCCCTTGCCATTCATCCTATCTCAAATTTCATCTTTCTCGTTTTACCCTTCTTTCGTCTCATTAGAAACTCAAATCTGATCCACATAAATTTTTGCCTCTTAAACTTTATCAATTTACCTTAAAACCCTTGTTTCATCCCCATCTCAAATTCCCGTTCTCTTAATTATGCAGTGTTGACTCGAATAGTTTAATTAACACAAAAGACAAAAGTAAATTAAATTGTTAATATATATTAAAAGACAATTATTTTGACTATTCAGAGATTGAAATTCCAAAGAAAGTTGAAATGAATTCAAATATTTCTTAATATCGTTAAATTTACAAATAAATATCTTCTCTCGTTCACAACATATTTTAATTTAGCTAAACTCAATTATAAAAGATAAGGCCCTAAAATGTTTGTAGCTGAAATTTGGGCCCATATAACCGACAGCACCCGCAAGAACCAACCACCTATCACTCAATAGTCAATACCCTACCTACGCTATACATGCATATACAGTAATATAGATATTTGTCCCGTATCCTTCCTTAGTTTAGGCAACTCCACTCGTACAAATGTAAACCTCAAAATCCTAGGTTTTATCAAATTTTAATATTCATATAAAATCCTCACTACAGATTTCATATGTCTGATCACCACCAATCCTCACTTTCTATATAAAATCTTTTTACAGTTCAGAAGAAGAATCAGAATTCAGGATGAAGGTTTCCTCTACAAATGTATAGACACTTTTCTTCAAAAAAGGAAAAAAAAACTTGTGTAATTTGCTGTGGTAGAAGAGAGTTGCAGATTATTACTTCGTTCAACTTGACCACTTGTATGCTTGTTTTAAACTGATTGAATACCGAGGATCGAAAAATTAGACTATGACTGAGGATAATTTAAACTAGGGAAATACTGATTTTCGCTTAGATTGTTTTAATGCTGTTACATGGTGAGTGTGTGATGTTTAATACAGACGCACAGCCCACATATGTAGCGTGCCACCATGCTTCTTTATTAGAATTATTATTATTAGGTTTCTATCCCCCCACGCCAATTCTTCGGAAAAAATCAGGGCTTAGGTTTAGGCAGTTTCCCGGCTAATAATACAAATGGGACTGGACTGGTTGAGCTAGAATCCTTAGGCCAGGTTCGTTGTTTGACAACTCAAAACATATATAGGAGAAAAAGTTTTGACAACTCAAAATATTTATAACTCAATTATAACAGAAAAATTTATATACTTTCGTAAGTTGTAATGATCGGTACAGAATTACTCGAAAAATTAAGCTTATTCTTTCAACTATACGAATGTTTGAAAAGGAGGGAAATTTGATGTCAAAAATCAAAATGGAAGAGCTATATATATTCACATGAAAATAAAGAAATGATTTCACAGGATTAATAAGATGCCACCTCAATTTGCAAAAATCACCGTTAAAATACACGGACCTTCAGAAATTCTATTTCCCAGAGGGATCCTAGGCTGTTTAATTATTTATCATATATTTACTATCAGGTAAAATAAATCATCCATCTAATGATGAAATTAGTAATAAATGATAAAAATCATATTCTAAGTCTTCCTGTCCGGCTTCCAACAAATGAAAAAACTCAGTCATTCTATATAAATATCAACTCAAAGCGTTTAACTTGTGCTAAATTAATATCAGCTGTAAACTGTAGTACAGTTAGTAGAGAACAACATTACATATATAGTCTTCTAATATTTAAATTATATTGAATCTGCGGTAAATAGAAGAAAAAAGTAGTATTAAAAAGGGAAGTTGGGTACTGAGTGGAGGAGGCGACATTGTAAGAAAGACAGAAAGTAAGTAGGGACTAGGGAATCATAGTGACAAAAATGTCTGCCCTTCTAGACTTGTACGATACTCCTTTGATTCCATTCATTTTTTTACACTTTTTTTTTCGGAATGTCGCATATTTATACTGAATTCTACACGTGGTTAGCCATATTTATACTCTCTACATGTGTGTAGCCATATTTATACTGAATTCTCGTTTATTTCCAAAAAATGAAAAATAACATGCATGTTTTAGATTGTTTTCTTTTATTTAGTTGAATCTCTTCTTGGTGAGTTTGTTCTCAATTTATTTGAATTTTATTTTATTCTTTTTTATGAGAGCTTGGTGAGTTTTGGTATAATTTAATGTACCAAATGTTATATCTCAGAATTTTCAAGATTTTGATTTATTAATAAATATTTTATGAAGACTGGATTAATGAATGATATGATATGTCTTATATTTGTTCAATTTAACTGTTTTTTAGATTTACATGATTTTTTATTATTGAAATAATTCCCCTAAATAAAAAACTAGAATAGATAATTTTTACTCTTTCGGTGTCAACCTTAGGAATTTCGTTGATCAAAAGTTTAGCTGTGATATTTGAACGGATAGCAAGATATTAAAAGCGCTAACTAGCTAGTGGTCCAAATATGCACACTACACTGACCTGATGACAGGATGATGTATGGACGACTCATTATGATGTTTTGCTAACTGTTTCGACCGTATAGTAGTGACTAGGGATGTAAATGAAATAAAAGTGTTAGTGAGTTATATATTTAAATCGTCTGGTAAAATATTTAAATTTGATTTGATGATAATGGAGTCGAGTTTTTGAACTTAAATTACTCTGTTTGTATATAGGGTTCATTTGCATAATTGAATATAGTATTTATTATTTATTATTTTTATAAATTATAAAATATAAAAAATATTATCACAAATTTATTTATTTAATTGAGTCAAAATCGAGACTAACCGATCGTATATTCGAGTTTAAAATCAAAGGGCTCGGTCGAATTGAAACTGAAATTCCGAACTTTTTAATTGAAATCAAACTCGATTTTAATCGTATTCCGAACTTGTTTTTGGACTCGAATCGGGACTTCACCCGATTTTTGAAAAAAACTTGAAATTTAACCCGAATTGTCACGGTTGTTTATGATTTTTTTTGAATCAATATTATTTATTAAATGACAAATATAAGCTGCTAAAATAAGTACAATGTACCAATTATGCATTTTATTCTACATAAGAGCATCTCTAATCATATAGAGCCCTTAGGGTCAAATCTCGAGTGTTTTTCAAAAATCGGGTCAAGTCCCGATCATGAGTCCGAAATAAGCCGAAGCTTACTGGCCCAAATGCAGCCAACTTGGGTAATAACTAGCCCACCACAGGCCCCCAAAATATCATGATTTGTTGTTGCTAATTAGTAGTAGTACTTTGTCTTATAAACTGAACAGAAGTCTCAAATCTCCTCGATGTGGGACTGGGGTGTTACAAACTTCCCCACTTAAACTCCCGACGTCCTCGTCAGGCCTGACTGGATATCCCATAGATATCCAGTAGGTTCCAAGATGGTTCCTCTCTAGCCATTGTAGGATAATACGGCTGGCTTCGTGTCTCCACCTACGGACCTCTGTCCACTGTGGGATAATATCACCAGCCTTGGTGTCCCCACCTCCGGCAACTTGACGAATCAAACTTCCGAGAGTCGGTTCTGATACCATATGTGATAACCCGGGTCAAATCCCGAGTGTTTTTCGAAAATCGGGTCGTCCCGCTTACGAGTCCGAAATAAGCCGAAGCCTACTAGCTCAAATGCAGCCAACTTGGGTAACAACTAGCCCACCACAGGCCCCGAAAAGATCATGATTTGTTGGTGCTAATTAGTAGTAGTACTTTGCCTTATAAACTGAACAGAAGTCTCAAATCTCCTCAATGTGGGACTGGGGTGTTACACTTAAATAAGAATTATAGAGATTTTGTAAAATTTTGTCCACTCCAAACGGGACAAAACCCTTAGGTAAAAATTTAGACAACACCGATAGTTTGGTTATATTTGTCGAACCTCTAGCAACCTGTAGTGAAATTACACATCATCTATTACCATATTAAAATAATATATTCTATTTATAACAACTTAAAATAATCATAACATATTATTTTTAAAATATAACCAACTATTATAGTCAACTCCATTGGAGCACAACACGCTACATGTTCACCAAATTTTACATAATCAATATTTTATACTCCCTCCGTCCCAAAAAGGATGAACCACTTCTTTTTGCACGCATTTCAATGCGCTCGATTGAAGTACTTGTAAATAATATTTTTTCAAATTTTTTGATTTGTATAAAAGTATAAATCCTATATTTTTATACAAATCAAAAAAATTTTAAAAATATTATTTACAAGTACCTCAACCGAGCGCATTGAAATGCGTGAAAAAGTAAGAGGTTCAAACAATTTGGGACGGAGGGAGTATTATTTTAGTCAACCATTTTAGTTAACAAAGTTGAAGATGCTCTAATATTAGAGAACTTAATAAAAGATTATTTTTAATTTTCGAATATATATTATACTATATATTTAGGTATCTGTTTCATATTTATTATGAATTTAATGTTTATTGAGATTTCTGAACAAAATAATATATGATCTTACTAATTCAATATTAACCCAATAGTTAGGGTAGAGAAGTGGGTTTAGATTTTTACATATTGCAAAACCAGTTGCTCTTCCATGGCATCAAGCGCACAATAAGAGTATCTCCAATAGGGATTCCAAGAGGGGTGACAAATTGTAACACCCAAGTCCCACATCGAGGAGATTTGAGACTTCTGTTCAGTTTATAAGGTAAAATACTACTACCAATAAGCACCAATAAAATCATGATATTTTGGGGGCCTGTGGTGGGCTTGTCGTTACCCAAGTTGGTTGTGTTTGGGCCAGTAGGCTTCGGCTTATTCGGACTCAGAATCGGGAATTGACCCGATTTTCGAAAAAGGCTCGGGATTTGACCCGGGTTGTCACATATGGTATCAGAGCCGACTCTCGAAAGCTTGTCGAGGCAAGTTGCCGGAGGTGGGGACACGAAGGCTGATGGTATTATCCCACAATGGACAGAGATCCGGAGGTGGGGACACGAAGCCAGCCGGTATTATCCCACAATGGCTAGAGAGAAACGATCTTGGAACCTATGGGCTATCCGTTCAGGCTTGACGAGGACGTCAAGAGTTTAAGTGGGGGAGTTTGTAACACCCCAGTCCCACATCGAGGAGATTTGAGACTTCTGTTCAGTTTATAAGGTAAAGTACTACTACCAATAAGCACCAATAAAATCATGATATTTTGGGGGCCTGTGGTGGGCTTGTCGTTACCCAAGTTGGTTGTGTTTGGGCCAGTAGGCTTCGGCTTATTCGGACTCAGAATCGGGACTTGACCCGATTTTTGAAAAAGGCTCGGGATTTGACCCGGGTTGTCACACAAATCCCATGTGGCACGGCACTTTTGGGTGTCTTCTTATTAGAAGTTTCCAACTTTTGTCACTCTTTGGCACCTCCTCTAAATGGAAATGTCCAAATACTTGTACTAAAAGTATATATTACACATATCTATTACATTGTAACTAGGTTTTATATTATTTTTTTGGGACCATCTAAGCACCTTACATGAAATTTCAACCATTGGACTTGAAGGGTGCTAACTATGATATAAATGAAGAAAGAAATAAAATATTATTATTTGTGATGAGTTGGACAAGTTTGACACCCCTCAAGAGTGCCTCTATTGGAGATGCTCTCAGCAACGGTCTGTTCGTCTGGAACCACAACTACACTACTACCTATATAAACACTGTTTTTCTTCTGTTTTGGATGCAGAGACATAGTGTATGCTGAATGTGAATGTTAGTATAAATTAAAAGGGGGACCAGAAAAATATGTGTATAGTTTGATTTTATGTAAATAATGTACAACTTTAATATTAGTTAGGTCACATATATGATATTACTGTATATAATTTTACACTACTAGTATAGTTTAATGCATATATTTGTTTAGGTCATCCTATTTTTTGCACAACAAATATAAAAGATAAACTAATATACGACTACTTGCATGATATACTATAAATTAGTAAAAAAGAAGCTAGTATACGTGTACTTGCATAACAAATGTAGTTTTCTAGGGCAGATCAAAATAAGATTTACCTGTGAAATACTAATATAGTGTAAAACTATGAAACAAGTGACGTGCAACTGAATAAGGTATATAGTTTACGAGTGCAGAACGGAGTAGTGGTCGCCTACACTTTTTGTTTTAACTCCTGTAATTTCCAATTAATTTTTACATATACACCCACTTTTATAATATAATTAGTATCACAAATTGAACAGGGAGGGGGCAGAAAAGAGAGTAAAAGTGTGCTAGTAGTCTCTCACATAACTTCTAGATATATTTTCAAAAAAAATTCTTTACAGAAAAAACTGAGATGAAGTCAACATATATTGGGTTCTAACGATGACATATTAAACACGCTATCATATCTTAACTAAAATGCGACTAACGTTTCTATGCATAAAGACAAACTAAAATGATACTTTTTGAGTGTTGACGAGCAATCTATGAGTAGCTTCGTAGATGGACTGTGGTAACAAATTCTTACATTTGAGCTCAAGGCTGCGGGGCACCCTCGTGTGAGCATCTACAGAATTTTCTTCATTGTGATCTAAAACTGCTCACTGACCCATGCATTCACATTTGGTTAATTATCTTGCTCATCTATTGCCCTTTTCCATGACAGTATCCACATTTGGTTGCATGTTGTCGGACAACTTACTAGAACTCATCTAGCTACTTGGTCTCCATACAATTCTACAAGCTGCTCTTTTCATTTAAAATAGGTGTACTAGATGATCCTACTTCATTCTTCTATTGCACAAGTTGCATCCATTACCTGTAGGTAATTAACTGAGATTACATTTTGATAATTCTTACCTTTCGACCCTCCTTATTTGAGTTGAGTAGACAAGATAATCTAGTACAATCATTTTTTATGATATATTCAATAAATAGTTGAATATAACACACTCACAAGCACTGTTTTACCCATGCTTAGGTGAGGTTCTACCCTCAAATTATTTTTCCATTTTTTGAAATGTAACTCACAAGCACTGTTTTGTTTTTCCTTAAAGAAAACAAGGATTATACTAGCGGGGATTCTACCGTACAATGTTCAGCTAGGTCAACTATACTCAATTGTAAATAAAATAATGGGTTGTAAATATAATTATACTGTCCAGTGTCCCCCTTTCATTGCAAAATCACATGGGCATGGACCAGTACTTACATAAAAGAAATCCAGCCTTAAGTTCAATTTCATAAGCCCATTGGAAAAGCCCAGTATTTATACCCATACCAAATTAGTCCTAGTAATATCGGGGTTATAACAAACATGAAAATATTAGCATATATAATTAGGTTTTAATAAATTTATTTTTCTTTTTAAAAAGTTTTAATGTAAGTACTTTCTTTCATCAGTTTAATATGTTGTATGTTTAACTTAACTTTAATGGGGTCCTGTGTGTAACAATCGACTGTTATATACACCAAGAAGTTTAGGCCTTATGTACACCTAAAAGTTTCAGGCATAGTAGTATCTACTTTTTAGTGTGCATACATTGGAATCCAATATTTATAGGACTTAATTGCATTATGTTGGCCTCAATTATTATTTTTTCGCATAAAAATGGCTCTTTTATGAAAGTGAACATTTTAGGTACCGAACTATATATTTTTGAGCAAATAATTGCATTCTGTTAAAATTTGCAAACAGACGTTAACTGGTCGGGGGCATATTTGTCAAATTAAGTTTTTTACTTTTAGTATTCAACAAAGTATACAATACACACATATACACACTATACATCACACTCATATGCACTGTACAGAACACCCCTATGCACATTAACACAATTACACCTGGACAGTCACCGGTTTTCCGAAGACGTCGGATACTTCTTTTTTCCTACCGTAACTGTCACACACACATACACATGTTGTTCCACACACAAATAAACACACGCATGCTTATACTTTCGCTTTCAATAAGTAATAATATGTTCTCTTCTGAATTTTGTGATTAATTTCATTGAATTGTTCGACTGGATATGCTTTTTATGGTTGCGTGAATCACTCAAGATCTATCTTGAAATGTTGAGACAAGACCTATGCTTTTGATTTGTTGTCAAGTGTTGGTGTTGAAAAAAATGGGTCTCTGGAGGAAATTCAGGTATTTGTAGGTGTTGTGATGTGTGAAGATGGGGTTTGAGGAAGATGTTCATGTATAGTATAGCTTGATCCATTTTTGTTGTGAGAGTGGTGAGGTTGATAAAATGAGAAAAATGTTTGATAAAATGTCTAGGAGAAATATTGTATCTTTGTCTAGTTTTCCTTAAAGAAATAGGAGAAATATTGTATCTTTGTCTAGTTTTCCTTAAAGAAAGGCAGGTGACATGTTTGTTTATACAAGCAACAAGTTTCTTGTGAATCAAAATATAAGTAGAAGGTGCGGCTTCACATGTTTGAATGATAGCAGAGTAAAAAAAGAAGATGATATTATATGGCTTGGTTGGTGCATGGTTTCATATGAAGAAATAGATGAAGCAAACTAAAGCAAACATGTACTAGAGTTATGGCATCATGTGAAGTTGGACCTGCAAAAAAAAAAAAAAAAAATTATGAAGGTAAAATCGAGGACTACAACAGTGAAAAAACAGGCGAGCCTTCATGGAGGAAGAAAAGACAAGACTTCAAAAATTTGTGGTCTCAATTAGAATTTCAAAGCAACAACAAGCAGGTGGGATCGAGGATAATAGGGAATGGTAATGGGGCTTCAGAATTTCCACCTCTTGTCCTCTTCATAATGGTCACCGCACTAACATGCAATCATTTTATTATTTCATTTGCGAGGAAGGTGAACAGAACCGAGATGGCCATCACTCTTCGTCAACGAATTGGAACCAGTTTATTCATTTCCATTGTGTCAAATTTTTGTTTTTGCCGCCGCCATCAGGGGGTGCTGGTGTTAATATATTATATATGTGTGGACAGTGGAGTGTTAATTTTTATTATTTTAGTGTAATAATAAAAGTAAAAATATAATTTGAAAAATATGCCCCTAACTAGTTAACGTCCGTTTGCAGATTTTAACGGAATGCAATTATTTTCTTAAATAAAAATAGTTGGGTTCCTAAAATGTTAACTTTAATAAAAGAGCCATTTTATGCAAAAAAATAATAATTGAGGCCAACATAGTGCAATTAAGTCTATTTATAGCTATGGTGAAAGTATTTTGCTATATGTAACAACCAATTATTTTGGACTATCTCACAATTTCAATAATGTATGTACTTCTTGTTTATCACTTGGCAAGCTATGGGCATGTTTGGCTACCTCGTTTTAAGCTAGCTTATGTATTATAAGTTGATAAAAACTTATGAAAGGTATTTGCGTATCCAACTCATTAACTTAACTTATAACTTATATGATGATAAGTTGAATGTTAGTTGAGACGTACATTTAGCCTAACTTATTTACTTTTGCTTGACTTTTTTACCATTTTAGTAGTTTATGTTTTCACATTTATATTCTCAAATGTCTTTTTAATTTAAAATGCATTCATTGAGATCATTACGTTAATTAATTATTCTTTTAATTTAATTTAATGAAAATTTTACTAACTTATAAGTAAATTTATCCAAGAACTTACTTAACTTATAAGTATTCATCAACTTATCACTTATATAGCACTTATTCATTATAAGGTAAAAGTTATCTTTTTTTTAAAATACCCCAAACACCTACTATATCTCATGAACGGTGCCAAAATTAGGGGTGTAAAATGATTGCGGTGGAACCCGATCATATCTATTTTATAAGATTTAGATTTAGGTTTGGTATCATTTTATTCAGATATAAATTGAACACATGTCAACCAAATATAAGGCAATATCATATCCTTTCTTAAACCGGGTAAATTATGATCCATCGAATACGAGTCAAATATGATCCACTAATATTAAGTATCTTTTTTATTTGAACTATATAAATTAAATGATCATTTATTTTAAAATAAAAATAAAATTATTGAAAACATAATAATCACAAATTGAAAGTTTAAATATATAATGTATTAAGTTTATATGATGATAATTGTTGCAAGGATGAAAAAAAAAATCATATTTTGTGAAATTTTAAACTCGTAAAGATGTTAAGAAATTATAAAATGGTTATTTTACTTAGAAATGTAATAGGTTTAAATTATAATTTATATTTGGGATTGAACCGAATATGGAACATGTATCATATTTGGGTAGGACCATTTTATAAAAAATAATATGAAACCAAATCTCAACGAGTATATAGGTGCTCATCTCTGGATCATATTTTATTCGGGTTTGATTTTTCCGTCAGATATGGATCATTTGTAAAACAAATATGAGACATGTATCGTATTTTCGAATCTGTGAATATATATGCCATATAGTCTTTTGAATTAAGCGCTAATAACCAAAATAGACGAGAGTATTTGATGGTCATCCTAGTATGGTGAGTACCTGAGGCTGATGGAACATGTGTGTCCGACTAGATAGAGAAAAGAAATTGAGTTGCACGGATTGAGAACTAAAATACAGAGAACAAGATTATAATTGGTTTGCTTGTTCAAATTTATTAGAGCATAAAATTAAATGTATCAATGTTTTGGATGACCATGAAGAATAAAAGAGCTAAATGAATAGTTCGAATTCAAAAAGATGCATGCGATCGAGAACCCAAGAAAAATCAATTATAAATACTTTGAAAAGTTCTATGTATTTTCTAGGGATCTCATTTGTCTATCGTTTGTCAATCTTTATAATATTCATGAATGTAACTAAATAACCCACCAAATTGATAATATAAGTGATAAATGATGAAAATCATAATTCTAAATCTTCCCGCCTGGATTCTAACATATGAAAAAACTCAGTCATTCTATTTTGAATTCTAATCTGTAGGGTTCAGGTTCTGCTGTATCAACTGCACTAGACAGTTGAATTAACAAAAACAAAATCTGCATTAGAGAGTTGAGAAACAACAATATTACACATTGTCTCGTACCAGTGTCTTAGCTGGTTGAGGTCAGGACCTTTGGGGCTTACCATCTCGATATCCCAAATTTGATTCCAGCTGCACATGATTGATTTATAAGTAGGGTGGTAAAGCTAAAATTAGCAAGCAAAAAGAAAAACAATATTTTACATTTATTTATTGTGTGTCTAATGGATATTAATTCTTGGGTAATTAAATTAATTCCAAAAAATAGTGCTATCATCGTTGAGGGGGGTTGTGAGACTGAATGGAAGAGAGGTGAGAATGGGAGCAACCGGATCAGAAAATAGGTTATTCGGGTTAAAATAGTTATAAAAATATAATATCTACATTAGAGAACGTCATCCGAACTCAAAATATTGTGGGTGGACTCGATTTCTATGCGATTTGAAGAAATACCTCTTTCTCATGCTTCAGTAGTATATATATGAATCACCTATCTTTCGGTTTCGTCCTGTAATTCCCTCAAGTCTCCTTTTCAGCTCTGGTGAGCGTGGTTCTGTGCTTCTTCCATCTTGCCCTCATGTCGTAGCCTTAGCTTATGGATGAGTGTTGTATTTATAGTACATCATTTTCTTTTAGTCATTCGTTGAAAAGGGTGTTTAAGTGTTGATGGTGAAGTCGTCAACTTTTAGAAAGGTAACCAGGGTTATTCTATTTCTTTATTGTTAGCATTGAAGCATAAGTTATTTTGGAGTTCAATAGCATGAGCAAGATTACGTCATTTTAAGTATATTTTGACTTTCTGTTTGCCCTCTTCTCTTCTCGTACATATATGTATTTTTCATTAAATAAAATTGATGACAACTTACAAAATTTATAAATAATAATTATGTTACATGCTAGATCAAAAGGTGTATATATAATCGTATAATTATGCTACATCCTAGACCAAAAAATGTATAATATACTGTAGAAATTTAAAAATAAAATGTGCTATATATATAAAGCATTACAAGATATAACTAGATTACAAGTTAAATATTTGCATTCAAACAATTAATATATTTGTAAGTCATTTCTTAAAATAAAATTTTTGCCAATAAAAACATATACTTTGTTAGTCGCTCTAAAAATTTAAGATATCAGAGAAAAGGCCCCAACAGGATCTTATGCTACAATAATATTCTTCAACACTACGATTGGCAATAACAAACAATACCAACTTGAACATGAGACCGTCCCTAAACCGAACTCTGATACCATGTTAAGTAATCAAACGCTCTAAAATTTTAAGGTGTTAGAGGAAGGCCCCAACAGGATCTTATACTTTTATATTATAACAAATATTATTTTCAACACGCCCCCTCAAACGTACGATACGTTTTGTCACGGTTGACCAGAGAGAAGACAGTAGACAGACAAACAAATATTTAAATTAAATACGGGGGTGGGAGGACTCATTGTCCCTCTCTAGACCGAGCTCTGATACTATTTAAGTAACCAATCGCTCTAAAATCTTAAGGTGTCAGAGAAAGATCCCAACATAATTTTATGCTATAACAATATTCTTTAACATTTTGTTACTCCTCTGTGGACTGTGGAGTACGAAAAAAAGTGATCATTCCCCTTTAGATAGATAATAACATTTAAGTTTCTACTTAGTTATCTTTGTAAATCTCATATATGTATATGATGATAACATCCATCAATTTAATAATTAGTTATTCAACTATTATATGCTAAATTACATATAACTATTATCTAACTATTATATGCTAAATTTTATGTTAAGTGTTTAAAAATAAAGCAAAGATATAATCTTGAATTTTACCCAACACTGATTAAAATTCATAATTTTGAATTGAAATCTCAATTTTCTCAATTTCGAAAGATATTTAGTACGTGGTTGACAGTTAATACAATTGTGATTTTTGATACTTCAATGTTAATGTAAGATGAATATAGTAACACGAACCTGTTGAATAAATATTTGTTGTAGCATAAAATTCTGTTGAGACCTTCCTTTAACACCTTAAGGTTTTAGAGCGACTAGTTACTTAACATGGTATTAGAGCTCATGGAGGAACTCAGGTTCGAGTCCTCCCACCGTCATTATTTAATTTAAATATATGTTGTTAGTATTGATATTGGAATTGTTTGTTGTTGTCAATCGTAGCGAAACATATCGTACGATTGAGGGAGAGTGTTGAATAAATATTTTTTGTTAATAAGATCCTGTCGGGGACCGGTTCCTTAACAGAAACTAAATAAGATTGCAAATACATGAATGACCCGTCATCATTAACTACATAAAAAAGCTCTGCGTTGGGAATGCAAAATCGAAAATTTGTTCCAAAAGTATTCTTAAACGACAATTCATATGTATATGTGCAGATTTTATTTCATTTATTGTATTGCTTTATATATGTGATACGCCTGATATTTCATTTTGGAAAGTCTTTTGTTTTGGGTAAAGTAGTTACTTATTCAAGTGATACTTATGGTACAAATTCCTAAATTGAGCCTATAAATACTCCTAAGATGTTGATTGAATGAATTCTCCTGTTTCTATACCTAATTTTGTTCTGATTGCATTGCTTGCTCACATATCGGATGGTTAAGGTGTTGGTTCAGTATCACCTAAATTATTGTACACATTGTCTGTCTTTTAAGCACTCCGTAGAAAGTGTGACCGCTCTATGAAAGCTAATACATTTTTAAGGAAAAATGATCAAAAACTCTATTTTTTGGGAATCAACAATATGAAAGTAGCGGTTATCGGGATGAAACATCTTCAGAAGATAAAAAGGATGAGATCATCTAGAACCTGATTGTAGCTGAGTTGTTGGCTTTGAACGCTCGAACTAGTGTAGGCCTAGGCCTTAAAAATGCTCTTACCGTCCTCGAGGTAAAAAAAGAGGAACGTAGAGTCCTCGGAGCTCAGATAGGTAAAAGAAGAGCACTAGAGCATAATAAGAAGAATCTTTGGGATGAAAACACTAGTGAAACGAAAAACTGTCCCCAGGAAACCCTCCTACTGGCATTATTTTACTCTTACAGTATGATCTAATGCATGATTGTAAGAACTGTGTTAATTTTCAACCTAAGATAGAAGGTGTGCTTTGAAGGATGTGATGACGGTTTCTGAAGAAGGAAAAGCTGGCCTTAAGGAACGTTGGGATGGGCTCTAATTAATATTTGTTGGGAAGCAGCCTGGTGACGCTGAGATTGATAGCGGAAGATTAACCCAAGTCCTTTCCATAGGGACTGGTCAGGATGGTAAGCATATCGATTTGCTCATGTTATTGCTCCGAAAGTGGATGTTAGCTTGAGAGATGATGGTGAGCTCAAGGCCTTTGGGAGGCCACCCAGAACGAATTGATATGATGTTCTTGGTTTTACTTTTCTAAGTTGTTAGTCTAATCATTTGGTTTATTTTGATCAAGAACTTTGATCTTGGAGCTCGTTGATGATATGATCTGTGATAATTATCGCAGTGGAGTCGAGGTGGTACGTGTAGGTGTCATCTCTTTATCTAAGTATAATATTAAATTTAGCAAATAACGAGAATTGTTTACAAAGGGGGAGAATATAGTAATGATTACCTGCACTTTATATTCGAGTAATAATTATTTCAATTCAACTAATAGAAAATAGCATTTTTCGGTCATCACATTAGTCGATAAAATAAAACGACGATAATTTATCTAGAAGCTATAGATCAATTTTTTTCTAGTTATTTTTGAAATATATGATTATAATTGAATGATATAATACTTCGTCCTCCATGTGCAAGTGACGTGGATGTAACTAATTTAACATATCATGGCCCACCAACTATAATGTGTGTATGACCGAAATGACGTGACATTGTGAAAGGACACCAACAACAATCATATCACATGTACATTCATATTAAAATTATAACAAATATTAACATTTTAATGAAACAAAATTTATAAATTTAAAGACATTACTCATCAAATTATAAAGATTCACCGAATTTGATTTTGTTGATACAGATGTTTTAGAGTATTTGCAAATTTAAAATTTTGAAAAAAAAAAAAAAAAATCAAGGTAGTGACCCAACCACAAACATGATTGGTCGGAGATAAGTTTTTAGTACATGTGTATGTTTTTATCAATAATCAGTCATTAAAGTGAAACTCATTTTCAAGATGGGTCAAAAATATTGTTGAAGAAAAAGATGATAATTTGTGAAAGTTAAAATTTAGTATTGATTATCGACTGATTTATAAAGTAATTGGAGTAAAATTTTGTTTTGAAACTATTTTTATTGTCCATTCAAAGAGATTCTACTTTTTATTATAAAATCTGCGACGAAGAATAAACTATCACAAGAATTTTACAAATATTTACACACACACACACACACACACACACACACATATATATATATATATATATATAGGAGAAGGTTCAAAAGAGACCATTCCTTATCAAGAGAATAAGAGACCCAACATATCTACCCTTGATTTGGTTTAGATCCTATGATCATTATTTTGTACAAATATAATCGTATATTTATGCATTGTCAGTATAAGGGTAGTATATGACAACAATAAAATACTCTAAAAGAACATACGTATATACATTCATTAATTACCATTTTTACAAAATTTGCAAAAATTTGGTAATATCGTTTATACTGTCACCTTTATACCTTCCAAAACAACCGTTATCAATTATGTTTATCTAATTGATTCTTTCAATTTATAATTAATTTGAATACAGGTTTATCGATTATACTTTGTCGGTTATATAAACCATAAGACTTTGTATAAATCATACGTCTGAAATTTAACCTACGCTGGAGAACAGAATTGAGAACTAATCTGGTATGCATTTTAAGTTTTTTAGTTAACAAGGATGCCATGGATATCATTTTAGATATTTGTGTTTTATGTTTTTTATTGTAGTTCTTTTGTTTTCGTAAAATGCTAATATCCTACTTCTCTATGTAGTTTTTGACTGAAATACTATAATCGAGATGGATGCTAACATAGTAGAATCTATGACCGGCACTTCAGTCATGGACGATTCCATAACACACCTATAACAACAAACAAGTGTTCTGAACAGTGTTCTACAAAAATACAGCGTTTAATTGTTTAACTTTAAACAAATGAAAATTTATTACATCATTGTATCGTTATTTTCCTCCATTTTCTTCTAAGGTTATGCTTCTAGGTTTTTGCAGCGTTGTAAAATTGGAAAATTGTAGTCTAAATCATATAAACAAATGTTGCGTGATATTTTTGTCATGATTTTCTTTCCAAATTTAAAAAAGATTGTGTTCTATAATAAAATCTTAATTTAATGATTCTTTCCTTTTCCAAATGATATACGATACGTATAATACTTGATGATAGATTCTAAATGACCTTGATCATTATAATTTATTACAATACTGCCATTATGTCTTGTATAATGTAATTTAATTAATGGATGGTCTAGATTGATGGTCTCTTGTTCTCTTGATAAGAAGGGTTTCCCTGGAACCTTACCCATATACTTTATAAAAAAATGAATGTCACAAATTATATGGGTACGAGAAGAGGTACACAAACCCCTCGTAATCGTCCGGGGAGTAGGTCCTGGTGGGGAAGTTGTGGACACTTTTCCATATTTTGTATCCTGAGTACTTCATTTAATTTTATCAACAATATTGGGGTTTAGTGGTATTTATCATGCACTTCTAAGACCTGAGACGCTTGAAGATGTTAGTTATAATATAAGAAAGTAACAGATGATTCACTGATATGGAAAAGCTTGATATTACGTTCTGATATTACAAGGAAATAAATGGAAAGTACATATAGTAATGCTGAACAGAAAGCTTCTAAAAACCAGGACACTATCCTAGTTTATCTCCATGACTTATTCTCCTCCTAAAAACACTCAACTAACTACATACTAAATCAAACTGCAACGTACACATATGCAGCTGTATTATTTCATATAATATAATATGTTTAGATTAATAAATAATCCCAACATACTCCCCCTTAATCTAAACGTTCTCCAAGTTCTTAACTCCCAACAAGTCCCTCATTCGTTCAAATTTAACAACCGCCAACGCGTTTGTAAGTATATCTGCCCGCTGTTCATTTGTACGTACATGTTTGATCACAATCAAACCTTGCTCAACACAATCTCGAATGAAATGGTACCTCAAATCGATATGCTTACTTCTGCCATGAAAAACCGGATTCCGAGCCAAGTCTATAGCTGATTTGTTATCAATGTACAATGTAACTGGGCCTGTTTCTTTACCTGTGATGTTATTTAGAACCCTTCACAGCCATATTGCTTGACACGCAACTGCAGTAGCTGCCATAAACTCGGCTTCACACGAAGAAAGCGCGACACATCGTTGCTTTTGGGATACCCACGTAATCATATTCTCATCAAGGTAGAAAGCCATCCCTCCCGTGCTCCTCCGGTCATCCAAATTACCAGCCAAATCACTATCAGAGAATCCGGACAGAATGTAGTTACCTCGTCCCTTTACATAAATCAAGCTGTAATGTAGAGTACCCTTCACATAGCGACAAATTCTCTTTACAGCACTCATGTGTAATTCCGTAGGCCTTTCCATGTATCTACTTACAATACCCACAACATAGGCGATATCCGGCCTAGTGTGTACCAAATATCTAAGTCCACCCACAATGCTTTTGAATTGAGTTGGGTTTACCGACTCACCATCTTTATCAGCATATAATTGCAGCTTGTACTCCATGGGATATCTAGCAGCGTTGCATTCGGCCATCCCTACCCGTTCGAGAACCGTTTTAGCGTAGCTGGACTGCTTTAACTCAATAGAACCACTGTTTTGTGTTACCTCCAAACCCAAATAGTACGAAAACTTGCCAAGATCAAACATGTCAAATTCCCTACTCATTTCCCCCTTGAATTTGACAATGTCTGAGACGTGAGAACCAATGATGAGTAAATCGTCAACATAGACACTGACGAGAAGAATATGATTGCCAACGTGTTTCATATACACAGCGTGCTCAAACGGACATTTGGTGAAACCCAACTGAAGTAAATAACTGCTTAGGCGGGCGTACCAGGCGCGGGGAGCTTGCCGGAGACCATAAAGAGCCTTGAGAAGTTTATAAACCTTGTGTTCAAGCCCCGGTGTGAGATAGCCTTTTGGCTGAGAAACATAGACTTCTTCCAGAATGACGCCATTTAAGAATGCCGATTTTACATCGAGGTGATGGACTTCCCAGGTATGTTTAGCTGCAAGAGCTAAGAGCAGTCGTACGGTTTCAAGTCGCGTGACAGGGGCGAACACTTCATCAAAATCGATGCCCTGTCGTTGTACATATCCCTTTGCCACTAAACGGGCTTTGTGTTTAGTGACGTTGCCATTTTGATCCCGTTTCTGTTTGAAAATCCATTTGAGAGCAATAGATTTGTGGCCGGCGGGAAGATCTGTAAGTGTCCAGGTACCATTTTTTTTAATAGAAGCGATTTCACAGTCCATAGCAGCTTTCCACACAGGGCCGGTGATAGCTTGTTCGAAATAGATAGGTTCGTCAACACCCATTAGAAGTAACTCGACATCAAAGTCCAGGGTGGTGGCGTCGGCATAGAGTTCATCCATATCACGAAAGCGATGAGCTCGTTCGCTACTGCTGCTAGCAGTACTGTGAATTGTACGCAGGGATGGTGAAGCCGGTGTTTCGGTAGATGTGGTAGACGTCTGAGTTGGTGTGTGAAACCCAGCTGAAAATGGTTCCTGGTGTGGTGTGGCTATGACTGGAGACTGAGCTGAAAAATCTTCCAATATAAATTCGCCAATAGAAGGAGACGAAGATGTGGTGTCGAGATACGAGTCCCAGGCCTGATTTTCACTAAAGACCACATCACGACTAATGTGAATCTTCCCTGTAGTTGGGTCGAACAGACGAAAGGCTTTGGCCCTGGTTCATGACTAAAATGAACAACTCTCTGACTTCGATTGTCCAACTTCGATGTGTGCACAACAGGTATCTTCATATAAGCAAGACATCCAAAGATTCGCAAGCAGTCAACAGTTGGCTTTTTGCCAAACCAGGCTTCATGAGGTGTAATATTCGACATTGCTCTTGTTGGTAGCTTGTTTAACACAAAAACAACATGTCTGATAGCTTCTCCCCGGAAATATGTGGGTACTTGACGTTCTTTGAGAAGACTCCGAGCCATGGCTACAACAGTACGGTTACGGCGTTCAACTACGCCGTTCTGTTGTGGTGAATAAGGTGCAGTGTAGTGGCGTAGTATGCCATGAGATTCACAGAAAGTATCAAATTCTTTAGAGCAAAATTCACCACCCCGATCCGTTCGTAAAACTCGTATGCCCTGAGGTGCACCATTCTCAACCAACAATTTAAATTTCTTAAAATAACTGAGGGCCTCATCTTTGGTTCGAAGCATATAAGACCACATCATACGACTATAATCATCAACTATAAACATAAAATAACGATTCCCAGCTGGTGTTGGTGGGGATATAGGACCACATAAATCCATATGTATTAATTCTAAAGCAATACTAGCACAGAAATTAGCTTGAGACGGGAAAGGCTTACGTGCTTGTTTTGACATAAGGTAGCCGCTGCATACTTCATTTGGTTGCTGGAAACGAGGCAGTCCATGAGCCATGTCATATTTGTGCATGGTTTGCATTGATTTGAAGTTGACGTGACCAAAACGCTTGTGCCAAAGCCACGTTTCCTCCTCGCTTTTTGTTAACATACATTGGCCTTCCGCTGCGGCTTCGACACATAGTTTGTAAAGTCTGTTACCTGATCGTCTTACTTGAACGAGCAACCTCCCACAGCTGTCGTAAACCCAGAGATTTTTACCATTCATTACCACTCGATGACCCTCCTCGGATAACTGACCCAAGCTTATAATATTTCTTTGAAGGTTTGGTATATAGTATACACCGTGTAGTACCTTCGTCTCTCCATTCTTACAAGCTATATTGACAGGCCCTTTGCCTTCGATTTTCACTAGAGAACCATCTCCGAATTTTACCTCCACTTTCACTGTTGTGTCCAGTTTCGCGAACTTTTCTCTGCACCCTGTCATATGATTGCTCGCCCCGTTATCGAGGTACCAGGTATTGGCCTTAGTTTCTTTTCCTGATACGTCATCCTCATTGACAGCCACCAAATCATCTACACTATTCTCCATAGAGCCATCAGTAGTGCAGGCTCGTCTTCGTTGAGTTGAGCCAGGTTCGCCTCCCCTTTATGTTGTCTCACCCTTCGTGGTTTACGGCATTCGGCGGTGAAATGGCCATAACTTCCACAATTAAAACATTTAATTGTGCTCCTGTCCCGTACTCGTGCTCGGAAATCACCAACACCCGACTGTCCACTTTTGTTCTTCTTCAGCCATTCTTCCCGTGTGAGAAGAAGTTTCCCTTCGTTGGTTTCTCTTTTGAGCCATTCATCCTCAGTTAGTAACAACTTTTGACCCTCGTTTTCCACTGTTCCATGTAGTCGTTCCTCGTGGGCTCTCAGCGACCCGATGACTTCTTCAACAGACATGTTTTTCAAATCCCCGAACTGCTCAATGGCCGAAGCAATTTGGAGGAATTACTCGGAACGACTCTCAACAGCTTCTTGACCACGTATTCCTCAGCAATCGTTTCTCCCAATGCCCTAATGTTTGCCACCAGACCATTAAGTCTCATACAGAAATCATCTAATTTCTCTGACTCCTTCATCCTTAATGATTCGAATTCTGATTTCAGTGTTTGTGCTTTTGCCTATTTGACCTTATCTGCCCCCAGACACAGTGTCTTAATCGCTCCCCAAGCTTCCTTTGAAGTCTTCTTTTCAGCGATGGTTAGGAGTATGTCATCCGCCAAGCCCTGGTAAATGATCGCCAAAGCCCGTTTGTCCATCTTTTCTTCGATTACAGCCTTTGGATCTTTGTGCTCGATCGCCTCCCAAACCCCGTGGGCCTGCATAAACACTTTAACCTTCAAAGCCCAGGTAGTGTAGTTTATTTTGGTTAAAGTGGAGATGTAAAAAAAAACCAACTTGACCCTTAACTCAAGTATTATATTTGGTTATTTACTAAAATAGCCCTTTGGAGGGTAAGGATGAATTGTTAGTATAGACGATTTGGAAGATACCATCGAAGAACATGTATAGTTAGGTTACATTTGTATACTTGGTGGAATCTGACATATCTTAACGAGACCTTTCATATGGGTTCGACTTGCACTTGTAAGGTCCGGAGAAACTTACTTATCTTCTAGTTTAGCGGCTTTATCCATCTTTGGCTTCATTACATTTTATATTTTTGACATAAATTCTTTAACAATACAATATTTTCAACTATTAGTCGAAAAAAATATATTTATGAATTTGGTAAGTATCCAAAGGGTATTCCTTTGATTGGATGTTGAAAAAGACTTATTTTATAGTTTATAAAGGTAATCTAGTATTAAACTAAATTCGTCAATAAGAATGCATAAAACATCCATTTCATATGGTCAAAACTATCAAAAAATGACTTTATCTCGAATGAGCAGATTTTTTTTTTTTAGTTTATATTCATTGTAGAAATTGAGATGGGTATTACATATATCGGATATTAATGATTATAAAATATATTGTCAAAATAATTTATGACATTCTTTAAAATATGCTATAGCATCTCCAATGGTTTATAACCCTTAGCTAAAAGTATAGATAAGATGCCATAAATAAAAAATTTAGAGAATATGTAAAATTCTCTCAACTCCAATGGAACATATAACCAACCACTTTATATTGGCTATTTTTGTCGAACCTGTAAGGACCTGTAGTAAAACTCCACCTCATCTGTTACCATATTCTAATTATATATTCTATTTTTAACAACTTAAAATAATAATAACATTCTATTTTTAAAATATAGCCAACTCCATTGGAGCACAATACCTCACAGATTCAACAAATTTTACATAATCAGTATATTATATGATTTTAGCCAACGATTTTAGCTAACACCATTGGAGATGCTCCAACTTTGTTTGTAAAGCAATTAGTGTAAGGTTGATGAATAAAGACAAATAAAAGTAGAAAATAATTATGATATTTTAAAATCTACTAAAGCCAACATAGTCCGAATAAAATATTAGATTCCCATAATTATATAGCAAAATTTGTAAATTATTACAAAAATCAAAACAAACTGTTATCTTCTCAAAAGATAAAGATGTGTAATTAAATTGATTTCAGACGGGTTCTTACATCAAATGCTACAACAAGAGCCTGAAAACATAAATATGTATTCTACAACGAAAATGTGCACTTCTAGTTTCCGTTCATTTACAAGTATGATAAAACTTAGAGTTTCGATAGGGAATCATAAAAATCTTCGATGTAACAAAATGTGAGTTGAAAAAATGGTGTGCTTTAATTGAAAAATTCATATGAATGCATATGAATTCTGTATTATTAATTATTGTATCAACAATTGAGAAAAGACATGTGAGTTATAGAAAAAAATTTGGAAACTTTTTTAGGACTTAACCCAAAATGAAACGAACAGTTGCAATTGATCGGCGATTGTCGGTTTGAATCATTACAAAGATTGATATTTTATTAAAATTTGTCGGACAGCTGGATGGAAGTCAAACCCCACTTTACTGAATGGGCTAAAACGGAAAAATCAGCCCTAACCTAACCTATGTTGACGCTAACCTAACCATACCTACACATTTTTACCTATACAAAATTTCGACGGTAAATTGATTAAATATATTTCTATTTTTCGGTTAAATTAAATTTACTGTCCGTTTTATCTGCCCCAAGTTTAGGGCTATCTCTACTTTGCAACCACATATGTTTAGGGTTCGGCACACACCCCATCACCACGCTCTTCCACCGCGTGTCCTTCACGCTCCAATAACCTCTCACCTACGTGCTCCGGCATCTACACGAAACCCACCTGACAAGACACTGACGACACACACAGAGCGCGTGGACCACATTCGCTTGAATTGCCATTTGCCTAGGGTTTCCAAAGACTGCATAGTGGGAAGTGATAAGAACCGCACCTACTCCGCCTACGTGGCAACACCTTACTGGCTAGACAAAAGCATACGAACATTAAAAATATTTTAAGTACATACTCTTAAAAAACACACAAAAAATACAAAATATATAAAGCCGGACTCACACACAAAACACACTCCCCTCCCTATCTTTCTCTCTCTAGCTTTTGGGGTTTTTATTTTGTTTCTCTCTCTAGAAATAAAAATCGGCAAACCTAGAAATAATTAGGGTTTCTGTTGGGTCGCGCACTCAAAATCGCATCACTTTTATTCGATTTTCTTGATAAAGATTGGGTATTTCAGCTGGGGTTTGGATCATCAAGATCAACGGTCGAGATTTCGAGGTGAATCTTCAAACTCAAGTCAGTTATGTCTTCGATCTGAATCTTTTCGCGTTATACATACAAGGTCTGTATCTATCTTTCTAGATCTATGTTTACTGTTTGTTTATCTGATTTTGTATATATGATTGATTGATGGGTTGATTTTAGCTGTGTTTGTTTGGTAATATATGGAGTGCTTTGTTGTTATACGGGTCGGTTAATTCTTCCTTTTATGGCTTTGGTTTGGGTCTTTAATTGGTGTTCATTTTCATTTATTTATTTATTTTGTTTCCTTTTTGTGGTTTGGTTATTGTGTTGTCGTTGATGTTTCTTCATTTGTCAATTGGGTTTATGTGTTATGTGGGCTATTTAGTGAAATGGATTTTCGGGTTATAGCTCGATGCGTCGGAAGTTTGGAGAAACCCTAATTTGGTGATTTTGGTGGATGGGAATTGGGGATGTGAATGGACGGTGTGGATTGAATGTTGAGATTGTGTGGATTTGTTTACTTTTGGGGTCCTTGTGTGTTTAAAAGGAGATGAAACCTAATGGGTATTGGGGGAGGGCGGCCCATTTTGTTATTTGTTTGGAGTTGAGGTGAATTCATTTAGCTAGTACGGTGGACAGTGCTCGAGTGATTCTTTTTAAATAGTTTTTGTTTAGCTGTCGTTGAAAACTAGGTCGGAAATGCTTGATTTAGCAATGGTTAGTTTTGTTTATGGCGTGTAATCGTGAGCTAATTTTTGTAGTGTATGTCATTAAATTGTCGTGACATTATTAATTTCGGTAGATTGGTTTGAAACTTGAGGCGCATGATTGTTCTGGAATTTTGTTTTATATCAATCTTACGTTTAGAGAAACGTACAATTCTTAATTATGTTTTCTTATATGTGAAGTGTGTATTGTCTTTGAGAAAGGGACTATTTTTTACTGGAATAATTCTTAATTGCTTTCTCTTTTCAAGTTTCTTATTTCTGTTTGTGGTTAACCTCAACAATTTCAATTGAATTCAATCGACACTATTACTTGCTTAATATTTTTTATGAAAATTGTGTATCTGCATTTTTCTAGTTATGACTTTAGTTTCTTACATTTTGTTCCAGTATTTCAGTTGGGGGATGATATTTTGTCTAAAAAATACCTTTGATTGTTGTCATGAAAGATTTAACACATCACTTTTTTTGTTCAGCTTAACATGGAGAAGATTAGTACAGTGGAAGGAAAAAACAATCACACAAGCGGCAGTGTGACACCTGCCTCCATGTCAGCAGCATCACTTGTGAAGATTGATTCGATCTCTATCAACCTAGGGAAGGTTATGGATAAGAAAGTCACAGAAAAATGTCACCATTTTTCTATACGGTAACTAATTTCCTTTTTGATTGTATTTAAGTTTTCTGGCCTTGAGCAATTTTTTTATACGGTAACATATATGTTGTTTATGTAAGTGGTATCATTCCTTTTAGATTGTATTCAAGTTTTCTGGTTTTTTTTTATTGCTTATGTGCTTATATATACTGCATTACCTAGATGATGCAGAAATTTGTCTTTAATTTTTAATAATGTATTGTCCAAATATAAGATTTCTACTAGCTGATTACAATCTACAGATGCTCTACTAATTAGTCTCAGATGGATGGCATTAATTTTTCTTTAAAATGCTGCACTCGTAATATTGATGTTTAATATTACATGTGGTGTGATCAAGAAGATAATAATACTGCATCCAAATTACATGAATGAAATGCTAATCAGTTCTGATTATCATCCTTGGAAATTGTATTTGTTAGTATCATACAGGCTGCAATGCATCATTTAAAGACTGATTCGTTATGCATAAGTTTTTACTTCTATGGTAGCAACAACCGTATTTTTCTGAGAATTCTTTCTGATGGGCATGCAGCCGATATGCTGCTGAGATGAGAGAGAAAGATATTAGAAAATGTGTACCATTTGTTCGTGATGATGACGATGAAAGTAAGCTAAGGCAGCAGCTTGTTCCCTTACATGTTCCAGAATATAGATGGTGGCGCTGCGAAAGCTGTGTGCAGGATATTAGTGTTGCTAGTGCTTCACAAAGTCAACAAGTTGTTGAGAAAGCAACTTCTAGTTTAAGTAGAGGCGAAATTCATGCATCAGCATGTGGTAACAAGGAAAAAGATGATGCTTTAATTGGGCTCACGGCTATCACTGGTATACTCTTTGGTACTATTACTATCACTACGTACTTCAAGAAAGTTAGATGCTGTTGTGATTTGTTGAATTTGCAGTCTTTTCTATTTATGTGTTTCTCTTAGATTTTATTCTTCTTGCTTCTAGGCCATGAAAATAGTGTGAAAGATATTTCTAATCAGCAGACTGGTGAACAAACTTTAAGCCTTGTGACATGTACTCCATGCCAAATCCCGGAAAGACATACAGATGGCACAGGTAAACTCAGAATTCAAATTTATATATTTTTTAAATATTTTTCTAATTTTAAA
Organism: Heracleum sosnowskyi; assembly: GCA_030848705.1. Taxonomy (NCBI): domain Eukaryota; kingdom Viridiplantae; phylum Streptophyta; class Magnoliopsida; order Apiales; family Apiaceae; genus Heracleum; species Heracleum sosnowskyi. The sequence goes on from CM061242.1 coordinate 89,416,734, forward strand.
ATTAAAATGAATTTAGTTTATTGCAATCTGAAAAAGTTACAATTATATGATGTTTATGATCTGGAACAGTTGGTGAGGAATCAACGGGCAAGGAGTTGACTAATGTTTGTGTTCCAGAACCTGGTGGTGATGTTGCTGCAAGTGATGTTCTTGTGGATGACTACCCTTGTCCAAAAAGCAGCAGTTCTGGGGATGTGTCTCCTGCAGAGAAAACTGATAGCCTTAACAAGGATACAAGGACTTCACTAGTAACTAATGAGGCATCCAAGAAAGATGTAGATATGGACACTAGTGGATGTGCTAAGGAGGCTGGTGCTGTAGAGCAACCTTCTGTTGAACTTCAGACAAAACAGGTTGAATCAACAGCTACAGCTAGTTGTACACGTCGGAGGAAAAAGGTGCGGTTGATTGCTGAACTTCTTAATGTAAATGGTGAAAAAAAAAGTGACCAGTTAGTTTTGAACAAGGCAATGCCCAAAGAAGTTGCTCCTCCAGCTTCGACTTCTGTTCATCGGAAAAGGAAGATAACTCAGGAGCCTTCTAAAGGGAATAAACTTCCTAGTAGAGAGGCCAAAAAGGCCCGAAAATATAAGGGAGATGCAAAGACCACAATTGCTACCATCCATATATTTGATTCGGATTCAGAAGAAGACGGCGCATCTGCAGGAACAGGCTTCCGAAGTCCTGTGCCTCTGCAGCAAACAGGGAATGGGCCCTCTTCGTCTAAATTGAGTTCCTACAAGAGCGTGCCGAGTGGAGGATTTAAGGATAATATTGGGCTTGATCTGTCACTGAATAGCTATATGGAAGTTGACAAGATCAACACCCCTGTCCCTCAGAAAAAGACCGTGCTCAATAATGATCTTTGGAGGAAAGAAGGCAATTGTATTGGTCAATCATCTGCTCCGAATGTTTCCTTTAGTAAAGATGTAGTGGGGAATATTAGTGGCAAAAATGCTCATAGCTCAGAGATGATGCATCAACAAGAAATCAGTCTTTCTCTACACAAAAAGTTGGTAAGGACTTTCTACATTTTCTAAATGATTATCATTTATCTGTGGTATGTTTCTTGTATTTTTGTTTTTTTTTTCGTTTATCCTTGTCAGTGTGGTTGCGTGTTCTCCTTTATCATATTGACAACATTTCTAATGGCCAAATTCCGGTTATATAAAATTGTTTGGTGCCAGTAATATCGTGAATAGACTTTTTGTGCTTTTATGTTGTTCTTTACCCCCAACCTGCCCATTGTTTTCTACCAAGCTGGAAAAATGATCAAATTAACTTGAAATTTAGTGCATTATCAGAGTATAATTTTACACGTACGCTAGATTGTTACAATATGTACAGTTACATTTGGTAGTTATGCCACAGCTGTTGGTCAAGAGTTCAGGGAAATAGCACACTATTGTTAACTCTGCCGATTCTGTAACTGCTTCTTGTACCTTCTCACCATTTTTTATTGCTATACTTACTTTCTGTGAGACGCAGATTAGATACAACATTTGCATAAACGTTTTTTTGTAACTACGGACCATGCAAACTAGATGTTAAATTACAAGGACTGTAGTGTAGATCCTATCCATCTTGATATAAATTTATATTTTCTGAATCTTAATCTGTGTTTTTTTTTCTTGACTTGATAATCAATGTATAAAGTTTGCCGCCTCCTAAATGAAACTCTGATAAAGATAATTACATCATTTTATATTTTGGCCTTTTTTTAAGTTGTGGAATTTTTTTCTTTTCACTGTATGAAGAGGTAGAGTCTATATATTTCTGAGTTTATGTTACTTCTTTTAATTTGGTTGGTTTATCAATGTATTTTATGCTAGTTGTATGGTTGAACTTGTGAAGATATACTACTACACTGGTTTATATTATTAAAAAAATGCTGCATATGTACCAGGATCTTTCTCTTGGGCGCAATAATAAGAAAACTGATGAACCTGAAAGGTTTTCGGAGGTTAGCCGGAAAAAGACAGATCAAAGATCGGAAACAGTCCTTGAACAGAGAAGCGCTGATGAGATACCGATGGACATTGTTGAACTTATGGCAATGAATCAATATGAGAGAGGTCTTCCTGAAAATGAAAGAAACTCTTGCCCGGCTAAAAGAATCAATCAGCGTAATCCTGAGGTGATGGGATTTTCAGATGGACATGGGAATGGAGTGAGGTCAATGCAGAAGGAACACCAAAGATGGAATCCCATCTTATCTCAAAATAACAATAATCAATATGTTGTTGGTAACAGAGATGAAAGTCATGTACTGCCGATGTTTGGTACTCAGAATTCTTCTTCTAAAACCTTGACAAGCAGTTACACTCAGAATCGTCTGTGGAGTGGTGATAAGTTTGTTCCCAGGTCATCACGGACAGATACCCAGGTATCTGATACATACAACACAGCACATGATGCTCCACAATCTAGTGGGATGGCAAGAAATTTTTGGGCCAGTGGTTCATCAAGTATTGCGCATCCGAGCCCCAACTTTCTTCAAAGACTTGCAAGTCAGACGAGTTATATGCCTACTTGTTTACCTTCTCCTGATTTGCATAAGGGGAAGACAATTCGGGACCTGGATCTAAACCGTGCTGATCCAAGTGATTCAGATCTTGGAGTGTTGCTTCCATGTCCTTTTGTAGCCAATAATACTGGAGGGGAATCCAACCGAAAGGAAACGGAGTTATTGCAGAACTCTTATTCTAATGAAGCCATACCAGCAATGCAATTGCTTAGTCTCATGGATGCAGGAGTGCAATCTTCCCATTCATTCAGCGTTGATGGGAAAAAAGTGATCGAGAAGCCTTTCTTTCCTTGTGATAATCATCGTGACCTTGGTATGGACCAAAGAGCGAATTTATTTGAAAAACCTCTTTTTCCACAGAATCATCAGATGAAGGAATACTCTGGGTCGGAGACTGCTATTTATAAGTCCGGTGCAATTATAAGACCAATGCCATCTGCTTTAATTGGTAAAACCTACCCTCTGTTTTTTGTGATTGTTTACCTACTTTTCATGTTACAATGCTCTATTTCAAAAGGATAGCGACTTATAAAAGTTTATTGGTTCCACAGGCCAGGATATTGTAAAATCTCAGCGGCTGGAGAAAGCAAAGAAAGCATCTCTACCCCAACAGAATAAAGATTGGAGATCAAGAACTGTAGGAATGAGCGGTGTTCAAGATATGATTCATAACTTCAATCCCGGTCAGGACAAGCAGAAAGGAGTTTTAGGTGCCTCTGCTGAAGTGGTGTTTCCTGTTCAGCGTAATGCACCAAAAGTTACAGAGAATCAGAAAAACGTGAGCTCCTGTCATCTGCATGGAACAATTGTGCCTTTAAAAGACATGTCCAAAGAGGAAGCTTGCATTGTTAGCAGAAACCCTGCTGATTTCTCCATTCCAGAAGCAGGAAACATTTACATGATTGGCAGTGGAGATCTAAAGTTCAGCAAGGACTTCTCTTGTAGGTACCGTGGGTTTAATGGACAAAGGAGACCTTAGTTAACAAAATTAACAGGTAAAAAAAGGCAGGCTTTTGGTCAGAGGTCAACTGTATTTCCTTGACTGGAGGAATTACCTTTGTTTTGAGGACTTGCGAAAGACGGTCTTTTCTCTGTATGTGATTTTTCTGTTTAATATCAAGCAATGTAAATTTTATAATATTGTCGTAGAGAGAAACTTTATATGGATACTCAGACAATAAGCGCTTTCAACAATGCCGAGAGAACTGCGACCATTTGGCTTCTTTGTCCTAGTAGAGCCGACATTTGGTTGATTGGCAGATGCCATCTATACTGGAACTTGGGTCAGTTGATTTGAAGCGGTCATTACTTGATGTTTATTACGTTTACAACTGTCTTGCAGTTTAGAAGAACACCTACAGACTCCAGTTTCATTCTGTTTTGAAATATCTCGTTTATATCCTATGTTTGGGACAACCGCAGACCTTAAGTTTGTTGTCAAGTGTTTGTTTCAGGAACCTAATAATGGATTTGTTTGTTTGACAAGTTGAAGCGCTTTCTGTAACTTTGAATAATACATTTGTGCAACAGTTATGTCTATGCAGCTTCCATCTTCCCTAAAATGTGGTTACTTTGGAAATACCTGTGATTGGAGCCTTTTGATGTAAGTGTCTTTAGATGGATCGTTCAATTTTAAGCTTCCATCTGGCAACCACAGGTCCACAGCTGATGTTGGTTTTTGCTTGCATTTTCTATAAAGGTGATTCGATAACAGTTCCTACTAAGTACACTCTTCTTTTTAAACTGATCTTGAGAGTATCATCCTTGATGGATCGAGGCATGTTCAGAATGAATATCTTAATTTCTGCGATTGACAAACGGAAAATGTATTTGATACTGTAGTATTTTTCAACTTATACTACGTGGTCTTGCATAATGTCGGTCCGGCAATTTTGCATATCCGGTAGATTATGCTTTTCTACGTGAGTAATGCTAGGGAACCATAAAATGTTTTCATAAAATCCGTCAGAAAGTGAGTTTTTATTATGCTTATATATGTTGTACACGGTAAGTTTTCAAATTCATATATTGTTACCTGAAACGTATCTTTTTCTTTTTCGAGGGAACTTGAACCGTATCTAAGGTACATTGAACTAGAACCTTTTTCGATTTAAGTCTGATCTCTCATCTCTGCTGGGGGTAAAGTTGATAAAATTGGTTCAATTAACCGGGGACTTTTTAAAGTGTGATTGATGATGCAAGTGGAGTGAAACCCCAGTTCCTCTACCCTATCTAATTTATCAAATTTAGGAATGCACCTTTGCCAGTGAGGATTCCAACATATTTTAAGCAAAAGGTGACATTGAATTGTGCAGTGTCTTCTCATTCCCGGTGGTCTAAAATATCAATACATCATATAAGTTCATAATAGAGGGTATGTTCGGCTACACCTTTATAAGTTAGCTTATAGCTTATAAACCGTAAAAATTTATGGAGGGTGTTTGTCAACCCAATTTATAAATCAACTTATAATTTATATGTTCATAAGTTGAATGTAGTAACATTTTCCTTAACTTATTGACTTTTTGCTTGATTTCTTTGTTTTTTAATACTTCATATTTTTACATTTGTGTTTTTAAATATTTTTTTAATTTAAAATGCATGTATTTAGCTCATTGTATTTAATAATTATTTTTAAAATATAAATTAGCAAATTTGTAACTAATTTATAAATAAATTTATTCAAACACCAATAAAACTTATAAGAATTCATCAACTTATGACACTTATTATAAAATACCTTACGCAAAGAATCAAAATAAACATACAACTAACAATTGTAGGCAAACTAATAAAATCTTTGCCGGTAATATTTCTTTCCCAGCTAGCTTTATCGCCCCGAAAAAGAAATGTGAATGCTGAGAAAAAAAGTCAACTTGTAAATTCATAAATGGTCCACAATCTAGGCTCTTTCTTTCGAGTAGTGCTTCGTTTTGACAATTGATGACAAAATTTCAAAATAAAGTAATTATACATGTCTGCATATCTGAAAAAAGAAAAGAACTAATTAACAACTTATTCAAAAAAATTTATTAAAAAAATTTAAATGACAAGTAAGAGAAAACTCAACAAATTTAATAGGGAAATTCTATATGGTACCACTGTAGTTTTGGCTTTTTCATATGGTACCACTACATTATTTGCTCCTCTATGTGGTACCCCTAAAGTCTTGTATTCTTCTCTATTGTACCACTCCGTCAGTTGAAACGTTGTAGAAACGTTTAAAAGCCAATTCTTGTAATATAAAATAATGGGAAATTCTATATGGAACACAACAATCACTCCATGCGACTTTGTGCTATCAAGTGCTAAGACCAACGAATAATCTGGCGCACATTGACAAACGGGCTGTCCAGAAACATCAAGTCTGCATAAACTATTGTATCCACAAGCCCCACTACCTAAATCTAGAGGAATATCAAGACAAATATTTTCAGGTTGCTTCCAGACTGATGACCAATTTGGAGTAGCTGTGCTATTCTTTGGGTGATAGTATTGAACAAAAACTCCATCAAAACCTAAAGTTGCTCTATGATAATACTCCGAAGTTGGAAGTATACGGTTAGGAGTAAGAACTACTCGGTCACCACTTCTTCTCAAAATTTGTATGTAACCTGAATCATCAAACAAAACTTGGTAACCTGAATTAGTGGTATTTGAAGGATCATAAGTTCCACTGATGTAGTAAGCCTTATAAGCAAAATTTGTTAAAATTTCTCGTGTGTTTAGCACAAGATTTCCATCTTGTAGCAAACGTAACTGGAACCTTCCTCTTGAGAAGTCATTTTTGTTCCGCCTGGAGTAAAGCACCCCACCAGTTGGCATGATGTGTGTAGGCAGAAGGGTATCAGTTGGATAGCTAAAACTTTCCCATAATTTCGTAGAATCGCTACTCAGAAGCTGAAAATTGTCAGTATCATTAAACAAGGCATGTGAGACTTGAGCTTGATCAGAAATTTTACCAGAGTTCCATAACTGCTTTCCTTTCGGATCAGTAACAACTAATCCACGATCAGCAGTTAACTGCACTCTGGATCCTCTTGACACAGTATTTCCATCATTTCCAAACCAAACTATTGTTCTGTCAGGTATTTTGTTGTACCAAATGGACAGCAAAAACTGATCTGTATTTTCATTTACTTTCCTGAAACCAAAAGCAAAATCTTCGCCAGGTGAAAGCCATGGCGTAGGAGTATCATTGTCCGTGATCGTCAGAGATGAGTTCACGTCTATAGAACCCTTACTACTTGTTTGAGCAAGTGCAAAAGCTGGCAAAAGAAGTACTAACACTAAACTCAGTTGAAACATTGATTTTTTCAAGCACAGTAAGATTGAAGAAGTCAACCCATGTTTTAGAAAACAAATTTAATATTGAATCGTTAGACATCTCTCCAACAATCAAGAAGTTCCATGAGAAACAATCTCCAGATATTTTATGCAAGAACTCACAATAAAGCAGATGCTATCTGGTTGCAGCAAACTCGTATTTACACGGGATGTTGTAGTTGACACTGGTTACATCCTACAAGCTGTTCATATAGTTGGATGGGAAAATTGAATTAGAACAGCGGCACTGGCAAACATAGGATGCTAAAAATAAGTTAATAAATTACTCACCAGATCTCGACTTTGTCCAGTACTTGTTCATTTGATTTTCTAGGCATCTTAACCAGATATAAATTACTAATGAATGGACTTCGTTGAATATGATGCATCATAATGCTCCTTCCGGTTATTAAATAATGTAATTTTAGATTTCATACGTTCTTCTAAGTATTTCGAATATACCTGGGATTGAGAAAAGAGTTCAAAATGGCCATCAGATTTTTGATTGTTGTTGCTGAAAACATTTATCTTACAACCTAAATCCCAACCCCCGCAATCACATTGGCCACCTAAAAACCATCGCTCAATCAATGGTGAAGCTTCTCCTTTGCTTGGCAGCCCATGAATAATGTGTTTTTACATTATTTAATTATTTTATATTACAAGAATTGGTTTTTAAACGTTTATACAACGTTTCAACTGACGGAGTGGTACAATAGAGAAGAATACAAGACTTTAGGGGTACCACATAGAGGAGCAAATAATGTAGTGGTACCCATATGGAAAAGCCAAAACTACAGTGGTACCATATAGAATTTCCCAATTTAATATTCTCCACACCACATGTAAAGGGAATAAAAATTGAGAATCTATGGTTAGGTACAAACTAATTAAAATGGTCAAAAATGACACAAATTATCATCAGACGACAATTTCCATATACGACTAAAAATTCATATTTTATATGACATCACTCGGCATAAAAGCCTCCTATATAATGCACAAAAAACATTATATGACAAAAATGATATAAAAACTTTCTAACTAAAGTTCTAACGTGTTCTGACGTGACATTTTGATAAATTTTTATTTAGTAAAATTTATGGAAATGCAAGGTATTATCATAATTAATAAAATTAATATGAATCAGATTCTAACACCTGATATTGTGAATAAATTTGGGAACAAATTTAAGGACTAGGAGTTTTCTTTTATTATAAACTGATGGAGTGAATTATGGCAGATTTCAAACTAAACAAATATTGGGAAAATGGTTAGACACCTAACTCCACGTTAATATATCAAAAACCAGTTGTTACCTTTTTTATATATCGATAATAAGAAGGGAGAATTCATTACAGAAATCCAGAAATCCGAGGTACCAAGGAAACAAGTTCACGCAACTCATGCCAAAAAAATACGAGAACAAAGGATCCAAACCAACAAGATTATATCACCAAGTTCATAATATAGTTATAGACATAAACAAAACAAAGAACACCATCAAAATCATCATCATAGTTATCTTCTTTATCTATGTTCTTTCTCTTCCAAGAACAAAGAACACCTTCAAATTTAATCCAAATGCAACCAAGAAAGGAACCCATCACTACTTGCAATTTCTCTATAATTATCTGATTAAGGTCAATGTAAGACAGCCGACAAGAATCGTTTATCAAACCAAACCAACTGAAAAATAACCAATAACCAAATCCTATTACTTTGATTAAAGTAGATCTCCAAAGGTCTAACCAACTAACTAGTAAGATGCAAAGAATGAAAGGATAACAAGTACTCCGTAGAACAAGCACCAATACCATTCACAAATTTATCAAAACTAATCAAATTCACTAGTTTGTCCACATTAAACACAATAATATCTAGAAAACTAGCATCAACTACCTCAATAGCCACTTGTTGGACACAAATAAACAAGTAATCCACTAAATACATAAACTTCACAAGCCAAATATAATCACGCGGAAGAGGTCCATATGCAAAACCATGAAAAAGAGTCGCTTTTAAACCCACCACAAGACCAAATAATTGTATAAAGTGGTATTACATGGCCAAAACTCTTGCAATTAAATTCAAGGATTATAACATAAAAAATCCATACCTTAGAGATATTTCTTGCCTTGCTTAAGTTTACATCAGAGAGGAAGACAACCCCAATTATGGAGAGTTCTGCCTAATAGGAAGACAATCCCCAACTACCACTCTCTTAGTCTTAATCTCGTCGAAGCCTCCAAAAGCTAAGCTTCTAACATAGTTCTCAACCAATTTGAAAATCAGTTGGCTAGTAGTGAGTGTGAAAGAAAAGATAAAATAACTCCACTTCACTTGTGTCACCATCATTCACTCTTGAAAAAACTAAGGAAGAAGCATCCAAATAAATTGGATAAAGGTCCTCAATAATCTCGAGTAGTACCATGGTAATCATCTTCCTAGACGAAACATCCCACGAAGGCAATCTGATTTCGAAAAAATCAGGAGAAGAAGGAGAAAAGTGAAGAGGAAAGAAAATGATGGATGAAGAAGTAGGAGAGTGAAAGATCAAAGATGAGAGGGAAAAATGAGGGTGGCCTGGGTTTGAAAGAAGAGAATGGGAAAAAAGAGGGGAGAGAATACTCTCATTTGGAATGTGTTTTTATATCAAAAACCAGTAGTTAATGTTTAAGGTTAAGAGAAATTTTGAACTGAAAAATGCATTATATATATTTGAGGGCGGTGCAAAAGTTCTTCAAATCAACTGAAATCGAGCGATTCAAATTGTGTAAATCAATTTGTACTATTTACTATCATCTGAAGTGGTAATGTGTTTTGATATACTGTATTAATAATTGAACTTTTTTTATTTGATTTCTATTTTTATATTCAAATACACAAAAATAATTCTGTCGAACAGAATGTTTAAATAAATTAAAATAACTCAAAACAAAATTTTGATTCGTAAATATGATCCAAAACTTTCATTTTTATTGTTCTTTCTAGTCCAAATCTAAAATTTTTTCATGGTTGCTAACTTTACTAGGGGTGGTTGGTTCAGGTTTCCAGATATCAGCTGGAATTCTGTTCACTCCAATCCCATGTTTCGTGGAACATCTCAGGTAAAAAGTGTAGTACGAGTATCAAAAGTGTTTTTGTATTCATTTTTATTGATTAATTATATTGTAAATATTTAATAAAATTAAATTAACAATTCTAACGTTTTAGACGGATGGATTTGGTTCAATATTGTTCTATTGGTTGATAAAATGAAAAGTGATACTATTTGCATGCATACACGTGTAAGTTTAATTATAATTCTTTGTTTACTTGTTCTGTGTGGTTTGGACATTATAACAAGTTTTAAAAAATTAATCTCACTTCTCTTTGTATTTGCAAATAGAGGAGTGCTAAATGTATTAAAATGAATACAAAATTTACGTACAAAATAACATGAAATTAATGATATGTCAGTTTATAATATTTTAATTAATGAAAATGATGGGAATGGAGGAGGATCTGTTTTTCTATAACCAATAAAATATTAATATATGATATCACTACAAGAAAAAGGGGCTTTTGTGACGGAAAGTTAGCAAAAATCTGTCACAAAGTCAATTAACGACGGCAAAAGGTAGTTCCGTCATAAAGTACTTTGCGACGACACATGTCTGTCGTAAATTCAATATTTTATTAATTTTTTCCCAGTAGAATAATATAATATTAATATTTTAATTATTGATTTCCCGGCAAAACATGGATAATTTTCCCGCCATCCAAAATTGCGACGGAATGTTAATGTTTCCGTCGCTTGTTATAATTTGCGACAGATGTTTACTATCCGTCATAAATTCCACCTGCAGCCACATTAAACTCCCAACGTCCGACATTAATGGTGATTGGAAAAAATAATATTTTTTATTGTAATTTACGACGGAAATAAGATCTGTCGCAAATTAGCACAATAATTGTATTTCTGGCCGTAGCCTTTCATTTGAACTTCTAAGCTTCACTTTTCAAGTTTTCCTCCATCTTTTCATATTTTAGCACTTGGAAAAAATTGAATCGAATCGTTGTACCTCGTTCCATGTATCAATGTAAGTAATTTCATTTAATTCTTTGTTCATTCTACATTGTTCTTTCATTTTAATACCTTGAATTTTGAATTTTTTCATTCTATATTTATGTAGTTAGTGTATGTATGCATATGTAATTGACATGTATGTAATATAATTGTATTTGTAGATGTCTTTTGATCGTAGTTGGATTTACCGACAATTTCATGATGGCACAAATTGTTATACTCGAGATTTTTTGAATGGTGTTGATGAATTTCTTAATTTTGCTAAAAGTCATTGTGAGGAAGATGATGAAGAAATTAGATGTCCATGTAATCATTGTCTTAATGTTCCTTTAAAAAGTTTTGGTGAAGTGAGATTTGATATCTTAACATATGGGTTTTGGAAAAACTACACATTTTGGGATTTACATGGGGAAGGTGATGGAGAGCCATATGCTAGTAGCTCGAGAAATGTAGTAGATGACTATGATGATGTTTTTGATCCCTACGAGATGTTAAGGGATGCCGGAGGTTATGATGATGAATGGGATGACGAGGATGATGATATTGATGGTTTGGATCCGAACAACCAATCCTCTAAGTTTTCGGGTTTGAAGAATGATGCAGAGGTTCCATTATATCCCGGAAGTACAAAGCACACAAAATTAACATTTGTTAGTAAGTTGTTGCACTTTAAGAGCACGCACGGGTGTAGTGAGAGGGGATTCAATGAGCTTCTCGATCTTATTGGGGATGTGTTGCCTGAAGATCATCAGTTACCATCAAATTACAACGACATCAAGAAGATGCTTAAGGATTTGAACTTGGGATATGAGAAAATTCATGCATGTGAGAATGATTGCATGTTGTTCTATGGTGATGATAGTGACAAACAAGAGTGCAATATTTGTGGCACGAGCCGATATAAAGTAGCGAAAGAGGGCAGCAGAAAAAACATTCCTAGAAAGATTCTGAGATATTTCCCACTGAAGTCACGGCTCCAACGATTGTATATGTCAACCCGTACTGCTGAGAGTATGAGGTGGTACAAGACTAGAGAGGTTACTGATGGTATTATGACACATCCAGCTGATGGGGAAGAGTGGAAACAATTTGACATAAATTATCCAAATTTTTCGCGAGACATTCGCAATATCAGACTTGGACTTGCTACTGATGGATTCTCCCCATACAGCAACAAATCCTCGAGGATTAATTACTCAGTCTGGCCCGTTATAATGGTTGTGTACAATCTTCCACCTTCTATGTGTATGAAGGATCCGTACATGTTCATGACTTTGCTCATACCAGGGGAGAAAAGCCCCACGAGAGATATCAATGTCTACTTGAGGCCCCTTATTGACGAGTTGAGACAGTTGTGGAGTGATGGTGTCCAGACATATGATGCTTTTACGGATACTAATTTTACATTGAGGGCAGCGCTACTTTGGACAATCAATGACTTTCCAGCGTTAGCAATGTTGAGTGGGTGGTCAACCAAAGGCAAGTTGTCTTGCCCAGTTTGCATGGGGGATATCAGGGCTTCACAACTTCCTCATAGTCGGAAGTGTAGTTTTTGGGGAACAGCAAAAAAATTTAGAAGATTGGGACAGTATAGTCGACAAAAAACAGGGTGGGAAGTTCGCAATAAGTGTGTAAGAATAGCTTTTCCATTGCCCGGGAAAAAATATATGAAGTCTAGGGCCGATGGATTTGGTGTGACTCATAATTTTACACATTTCACTATCTTCTTTGAGCTCCCATATTGGCACTCACTACGCTTACGTCACTGCATTGATGTCATGCACACTGAAAAAAATGTCTTTGACAATTTTTTTCATACTGTGATGGATACTAAGAAATCCAAGGATACCAATAATGCAAGAGCGGATTTGAAAGCATTTGGAATTAAAGAAGAGTTATGGATGCGTGGAAAATCAAAACCTCGGGCGTCATACACTCTTTCCCGTGAACAACAGCTTCAGGTTTATAATTGGATTAGTGCACTAAAGATGCCAGACGGTTGTGCTTCAAATATCGCAAGATGTGTCAAGGATGAAAAGAAAAAGTTAAGTGGCATGAAGTCTCATGATTGTCATGTATTTATGCAAAGGTTATTGCCTTCTGCTTTTCGTGACATTTTACCGAGTAATGTGCATGATGCACTTTGCAACTTATCAAGCTACTTCAAAGGAATATGCTCAACAACGATAGTGTTGGATGATTTGGCGATCATGGAGAAAAATATAGTAAACATTATGTGTAGTTTGGAAAATATTTTTCCAGGAGCCCTCTTTGATCCGATGGAGCATGTTCTTATGCATCTTGCAGAACAGTGTAGACTTGGCGGTCCTGTCCCGTATCGATGGATGTATTGGGTTGAAAGACAGATGCGACGGATGAAAGTAAAAGTGAGAAACAAAGCACAAGTTGAAGGTTCTATTGCAGAACGTTATGCTGAGGAGGAACTTGTAAATTTTTGTTCCATGTATTTCGAGCCTTCAGTTCAGACGGTGCACAATAGGATAGGCCGCAATATGGTGGATGGTAGCATGCGCGATCCAACAAAACTTGAGGTGTTCACATATCCAACAAGACTCTTTGGTGCATCAAATGGCTATTTTTTAGATGACAAGTTACTTAAAATCGCAGCTAATTATGTGCTCTTCAACATGCCAGAAGTAACCCCTTACAGATTGTAAGAATTCGAGAACTTGTTATATATTTAATTGTGTGAACAATTCATTCTTTTTTATCCTCACATATTCTAATTTATTTTCAGAGATTTCGAAGCGGAAATGAGGGCACAAGATCCGCATATTAGTCTTGATGAGATGAATACACTTCTTGACACACAATTCAAAAAGTGGATGCTTAACAAGGTATATTAATATTTACATTTTGCATTGACAAGATGACATACATGAAAGATGCATATTTGATAAATCATTATATTTTAGGTACGACAAGATCGTGACACTTACAAGCGGTTCAAACACTTGTTGAGAGGCCCATCACCTTATGTTACAACTTATAGAGGATGTGATGTGAATGGTTATAGATTCAAATGCACAAGATCACATAGTGGAGTGCTAGTAAAGGGAAGTTGTTATGATGACACCGTGAGTAACTACTATGGGCGTTTGGAAGAGATTCTTGTATTGATTTACAATGAAGAGTATCAAGTGGTGTTATTCAAATGTCATTGGTTTGACAATAGACGAGGCATAAAGGTTGACAAAAATAAAATTGTTACGATTGACATGACATCGAAGCTAAGAGGGAATGATGTTTTTGTATTAGCAAGTCAAGCCACTCAAGTCTATTATGCCCCCATTGTGAAAAATTTGAGAAGTAAGATGCATACGGTGATCACAACAAGAAGTCGTCCATTAGATGAAACTACTAATGCCTACAATGAGGATACTCTTCAAGAAGAACCATTAGAGGAAAGGCCGACAGAACTCCTATCCATCAATCTATTTGTTGATTTAACTCAATATGAAAATAGAATGGTTGATGTGCCAACTCAAGAAGAACCGGAAGACGAAGTTGAAAGTGAACAAGAAGAAAGTGAAGAAGATGGAAGTGAAGATGATGGTTACGATGATATCGAGTAGAACTATTAGTTATGTATTAATAATTTGTGTTAAAAATCATGGTTGATTGTTTAATGGATTCCTTATGTATTCATTTAGTATTTAAAATCTAAATGTTATCGTTAGTAATGTGTAATGAAGGTGAAATGATATTTAAACTGCAATTTCTACTATATACTGATTGTGATTGGGACAGGTTAATATTGGGCAGAAGTGAAATGAAACAGAATGCTTTCTGGAAAAATTTAATAATTTACGACGGAAAATAAGTACATTCTGTCGTAAAGGTTGATATTTGCGACGCCATTTTAGTTATTCTGTCGCAATTTGCAACTACTATGCCTCTTTCCGTCACAATTTGCAACAGCTTAATCTATTTCCGTCGTAAAGTCTGGTGAATTTTAGTATTACTTACTCTTTTAGTAAAAATTGAATATCAAATATTACACAATTAATAAATTAATTTTTATAAAGGATGATTAAATATAAATTTTTATTATTAATATCTATTAAATTACATTTCTAAGGTATTATAAAAAAATGTTGTAAAAAATAATTTTGCTGTTTCTTTTGAAAATAACTAATTTTTCTATTTAAATGATTATAATAGTAAATCGTAATAGAAAATTATTGATTTTAATTATTAGTCTCGTTGATACACATAATTGCAATAAAAACTTAGATTTTTACTTAATAAATTAAAATACAAATGCGGCAAGCCCAATTTTTTTGTAAAGATTTCATTTTACCGGGCTTTAATTTTTGAGAAAATTCATTTTACCGGGCTTAAATTTTGGGAAAATTCATTTAACCTGGCTTTAACAAAACAGTGCCTCATCCTTCTACACTTCATTCCTCCCCCTTTCCGCCGCTTAGGGTTTTATCCTCTCTAAAATACATCTAAATCAATTTTTCAATTAGGGTTTTATCCTCTCTGTTTCAGTTATATCCAGGTAACATATTTCTTTTGACCTATATTATTCTTTGTGTATGTATTTATCCTCTCTGTTTTGTGTATAGTTTTATCCTCTCTGTTTTGTTTACATTTCCTTTTTGTTTGTTTGTATTTTTACAAGTCCTCCTTCTTTGTTTATATTTATTGATGTATAGAAATTATATATGTGTATATAATTTGAAGACAAAATTATGGATGTATATAGTGGTTTGAAGTTGTTTTTGTTTAAAGTTTGTTATGTATGTCTTGCTTTCTATGTTTACTGATTTAAATTATTTTTAATTGAGCTTTTAAATATTTTTTGTTATTATGTTGAAAATTTAATTGAGCTTTCCATGTTGAGAAACTGTTAAAAATTAAGTATGTTGGTCTTTTTGATTTGTCTGAGGGGTGTTTTGCTGAATTATACATTATGTTATGTTTTATTTAATATGTTGTGGTAGTATATTCAATCTTTGTTGATTTTGGAATATTTATGTTTTGCTAATATCTTGTTATTTGCGTTTTGTAGCATGTCTGGAAGGAAACTAATTGGTAGTGAAGGTGATTGTAGGGTTAATCGTGAAACTGGTGGTATGAATAATGGTGGCAGGTTTGCTGGTAGTCGCAATTTTAGTGGTGGTGGAAGGAGAGGTGGCGGTGGTGGTAGTCGAATGGGCTATCACGATAGTCATAAACTTGTTTAATGTTTATTGTAAATTATTTGCAGGAACGTTATGTTGAACTGTGTGAGAAGGAAAAAGTAGATCCCAATAATGCGCCGATCTCTATATGGGCCAAGGCTGTTGGTGTGCAGAAGAATAGCATCATTGGTGTTCCTCGCACGAAAGCTTGTGATATTATACGTATGATTTTACACACGCATTTAACTACATTTATGAATGTAAACTTATGATACACACATGCATGCACAGCGATTGCATGAGCTTTAATTGATATTAGTTTTTTTTTGTGGATATTCATTTGACTGATGTGCTTTAGTAGTGCTTGTAATTATGAATGATGAAGATAAATATTTGAATTCAATAGCAACACTTTTGGGATAATTTTAAATGGTTGTTTAGTCATGTCAAGTTTGAACTAGCTACAATCTTCTTGAATTCATTTTCATGCTTTCTCTTACATCACCTGATCCATTCAACGAAAATAGAAGGTTTGTAATCAATAGTGTAAAAGTTACTGAAGTGTACGCAAACAAATTATTACCTTGAATTTAGGTTAGTACCTAGTCTGCAGGTTGTTTCTAAAGCTTAAGCGTTGGTGTTTGGTTTATAATGTATGAAACTGGAGGTTCTGATATGGGAAGTCATTATGTGAGCAAAGTTTTGTTTCCTGAGAGTTTCAATATGTTATGCTTAGAATATGTTTGTACGTATTGGACAGTTTATTCTAATTTTGTTTATATTTATTTCAGAACTTCTTTTTATATTTGTGTATATATATGTGTTTGTAGCAATTGAGCGATCTTGTAAAAGGCGTCGACGACACAATGATGATGAGTCTGGCGCTTCCACCAATGGTAGGCCTTACCACATGTCAGATGATTGTGTGATTCAAGCGGTGGACCAGACTGTAGCATATGCACGAATGCACCCAGAGGAGTTTGGTCTTGCACCTGAGCAGGTCCTTATGTTGGAAAAGTCGGTGTCTGCGACAGAGGGAGATGATGAGTTGCCAGCAAACCACCCTTTAGGCATGGGGACTATGACGGAGCTGGTGAGAGTGATGGTCACGGTGTTGACTGACATCCAAGAACGTCGGGAACCTAATAATAACAATGTAAGTTATTGTTAAATCATAATTGTCGCAAGTATGTTACTTATCTTTTTTCAGTTGAACATGCTATATAAGCTTAGTAATTGTGTGTGATTGTTACTTTATAGGGCAAGGGTAAGCACGTTATGCATGAGGATGATCTTTCGAGCTCTGATGGGGATGATGTGCGCCACCCATCTCATTCTCCACCTCCTGAATGAAGTGAAAATCAGCATATAAGGGGAAACTAGACTAGTTTTTGGGAAAGGGATAGCTCTGGTGGCTTTCTATGATATATTATCCGGTTTGGTTGCCAAGCAATAGCTTGGTTCTAGTTTAGGTTATGACTTTATGTAGTTCAAATTATGACTTTATGTAGTCCAGATTATGTCTACTCTAGGCCATATTGTGGGGATGGTAAATTCTGGCTTTTGGTATTAAAAAGTTTGTAATGGATCATTTTGTTGTAGCTTTGACAAGTTTTAATATTTATGGTGATGAATATTTTGACTTTATTGGTGTAAATTTGATATGTTAATGTTAGATTGGATTTTTATTGTTTAAGGCAGGCCATAATTTAAAAAAAAACAAATGTTTTGTCTTTCATGTAGTAGCTGGGGATTTTTAAATATTACCAAATTTCGTCATAAATTGATGCAGCTAAATGTTGTATTATGTGACGGATATTTCTGTCATATTTTATCACGGATAGTTCTGTCATAATTTATGACGGATAGTTCTGTCATATTTTACGACGACTGACTAATCTGTCATAATTTGTGACGGATAGTTCTGTCATAATTTGTGACAGACAGTCGGTCGCTAGTATTCAAGTGGGGTCCCCTCAATTTGTGACAGAAATAGGAACTTGTGACGGAATAGTGAATTTGCGACGAGGCATTTGTGACAGATATATTCCGTCGTAAGTTCGGGGATTTGTGACAGATTCTTTGTAATAATTCCGTCACAATAAGCCCTGGATTCTTGTAGTGTATTTTGTAACTATTTTTTTATGGTACCTCTAACATAATTTAATTATCCTTTCAGTTTCTCCCAAACTACAAATTTCCAGCTTAAAAACAAACTCACCTTGCGCTCGATTATTTTAAGCTTTTATTTTTAATTTTAAATTATTTTATGACTTATTACATAAACATTTTTCAATTGAAAATTTAAAAATCACTTTAAGACTGTGTCTTAAGGCCCGGCCAAACAGGCTCACTGTTGTAAAGTTTGAATCATTGAATCTATTCCCAGAGATTAAGGTGGGGCCCTTTGTACTTTACATCCAAACAGGCACACGTGGACAAGCAACTTCTGAATTGAAGGTGTTGGAGAAAAATAAGAGAAAGCCTGTATTAATCATTTATGTTCTCACCATAGATCAGCTTTTTCCATGCTACAGTGGTAGTATCACAACTTTGTACTATTCATTAATAATAATTCTCATACTAATTACTACATCCATCCGCCCTCCTCAATTCTTTACGTCGAGAGAACGACATGCAGGTTGAGAAAAAATATAAATTAATAGGAAAAAGTAAGAAAAATAAATAAAGTGGTGGTTTCAATCAATATTTAATGTATAAATTGGGTATAAAGTAGGTATAATGGAGGAAACTATGTGATTGAATTTTATATTATAAAATGTTATTATTTTTGGTATATAAAGAAATGATCTACAAAAGAAAAGAAAATGTAAAGAAATGAGAGGTAAAGGGAGTATAAGTTTAGAAGTATATATTTGGCAATATAGTCAATATTATAACCACCCTCATGGGGACTCCGTCCGTCTCACGCCCCCAACACAAAATTACCGTGGGGTTCTCCTATATCGCTTAATGTGAATGCACTTCAAAATTCATGAAGTTTGTATAGTAAAAAAAGTTTCACTTCTTGTGTTGACGTGTGGCTAGGGTTTTAGAGGTTTAGGTTCCTGTACATACATAAATGTAAATATGCTGAACAGTGGGGTGGTTGTAGTAGGATCGGAAATAACTATCTAGCTACCTAGAATTTGGGGTATTCATGGATTCGAAAATTCCATAAAAAACAAAAATAAAAAAACTTGATATTTGATTAGGTTAAATAATTTAAATTGGGTTGAGTAAGGGTTTTATATTTTTTGGTCCAACCTAATCCAACCGATTTAAGTTACAAATTTTCTTTGATAATTCAAATTTATATCTATTAACTTAAAATCAGTGTGATGCACAATTTTCAATAGTTATTTTCTTATGTACTTTTTAATATTTTACTAATTGTATTTGTTAAAAAAAATAAGTAGGCATGTCAATAATAGGTAAATTTTTTGAATAATTTTAATAAATAAGTAAGGATTTATCCGAAAAGCAGCGATTTTAGTAAAGAAAAATAGCTTAAAAAATTAATTGATTATAAACGGGTAATGTTATAATTTAATATTTTTTTTATAGATACGTAAGGATTATTAAGTAAAAAGTACCAAAAAAGAGGTAAAACAGGTACGGCATCGACCAAAATTTTAATATTTCGTAACTTATAAAATAGTATAAATATATTATATTTGATAATATATTATATAATATAACTTACTTTCATTTATAAAATATAACTACATTTAGTGCCAACGCACATGACTTGCGAACTAAACTTTTAACATTAATCAAAATAAAATATTAACACAAAATGAGTAAATAGCCTTCATCTTTTTTTTTTAATAAATCATTCAACCCCTTCAAACATGCCCAACTTGATTATTTTTTTGGGATTAGGGTTCAAATTTTCATATACATTTAATTGATTGGAGTTACAAAAACGGATGTAACGTTCAAGCCCTCCCATGAACACTCCTAGCAAAAATTGTGTGCATGTGCCATTTCCGGACCATGTATATTTTCTCAAATTTTGACTATAATATTTTACCTTGAGATATTTTTTCTTCTCCATTTGATGATCAAGATCAGTACAAAATCGTTAATCGATGGGGGTAATGGTTTAGAATTAATCGAGAATTAATCTAAATCGAATCAACAATTGGATGTATTTAATAATAACATTCAAAAAATATAATAATTATGAACATTTAAATTAACATTTCTTAAATTATAAAAAATTACATTAGGAAATTAATATCATAATTTATTTATAAAATTTAAAATAATTTTCTTCTATATATTTTCGTATTGAATTATGTAAAAAATTTGTAATGCAAGTCATTAACAAAATATGTATCTATATCCCTGACATATCCGTATTATATACATAAAACAGTGTGTTTGTACTTTGTTATGTCCATGTATAAGTCAAAAGACAGTGCTGGTTTGTAAATGGTAAGCTGAGTTAGGGGTGAGCAAAAAATTGAATTAAAATTGAAATCGAACCGAAATCGATAAAAACTGAACCGTAAAAAACCGAAACCGAGTTGAAACCGAAAATTAAAACACCGAACCGTTCTTGAGGTTTCGGTTTCGGTTTTAGGTCCAAACCGAACCGAAAAAAACCGAACCGATCCGATTAATAAAAATAAAGAAATAAATATATTATATATTCTACTAGACCAATTTTTATTAGTGGGAGTAGATTAATAAAGATCCTGACATTCCTTTTAATAATTATACTATTTTGTTCTTGTTTTTGAAGTTTTAATTTGTAATAGTTGATTAATAAATGTAGTTTAATAAACTTCTATTTTATATGTTGTTTTATTTTTGGATGTGACGATTTTTCTTGGCTTTTCTGGAATTTTTTTTTAATTATACAAAGACTTCAGATAGACTCGAGATTGTTGAATTTCTAACATTGTCTTATATACATTTCAAAGAAAATATTTTTGAAGATCATGTTAAATTTTCATTATTCTCGGATCATGTTGGACTTAAATAATTTATTATGAAAACTTTGTATGTTTATTTTGGACGAAAAAATAATTTGTAACTTTGCAAGCTTAAAAATTCGAAGTCATTTTATTTATTTTGTTATGTTTATTTGAGCCGGTTTTAAAACCGAAACCGAACCGATTGTAAACGATTCGATCATTTTAAAAATCGAGGATATGCGGTTTCGGTTTCGGTTTTAACCTAAAACCGAACCGATCCCACCCTCACCCCTAAGCTGAGTGGGTATTCGATTTCCGTGTCACAACCCCTCCCCTCCCGGCCCCTTCTTCTTCCTGGAGTGACCTACCGAAGAGGTGTACACGCAAATAATCAAATAGAAATCATCTCAGACTAAAAATTAAAACACCATTATCTACCTCCTTATTTTATAGATTCGCACCTCTTATACAATGACTATGACATCATGGGTCCAATATGACATCATCTACCCTTTATAATATTTTTCATGACAATAATGACTTCATTCATCATGATATCAATTCTACACTAGTTCCATTTCTCCTTTAGTGATTTCCAATATGTAATTTAGTAATTGATTGTAATTTAGTAATTAATAATGTGAAATTTAATGATCGTCAAAAAATTACTTGGATTCACCCGTAATTTAGTGATCAATAGTGATTAAAAATTTGTAATTTATTGATTGTCAAAAAATTATTAGTATACAAATTATATTTATATTTTATGATTGTTGGTATGTAATTTTTTAATTTCATTATTTTGAAGTAAAGTATAGAAAATTAAATTTAAATTGAAAATAGAATTAAGAAATTATTTACCAAAGTAGCTTTTAAAACTTAAAATAGGTTAAACAAAGTCAAAATAACTTTTATTCTAGTACACGCGCGGGTAGAATTTCAGCATATTATTCTAGTACACTCTGAGAGTGACTTAAAATTGGGACGGCAGAGTCTGTGAGTACTGTAATAGTCCGTGACCATGGATTATATATTTTTGGTTAAAATTTAGTATTAATTAAGTTCTTGCTGGCTAGTGTAGAAAGAGGCCAGACTGCCAACCGCTAGGTTTTAACCGACAACACTTTCACTGCCACTACTAATTTTTCTTGTGTCAATAGAAGATTATGCAAAATAGAAAGAGCCCCCAACTGGTAATTAACGTGGTATGTTATGAGAGCTCTGGATGTGAGAGGTCTGAGGTTTGAGTCTCTGCTACTGCCAATATTGTCATTTCCCGGAATATCTGTAGAAGATAGTGTGTACAGCGCTGTACCCTGTTAAAAATTAGCTCAAGAGCAAGCTGGCTGATTTCGAAAAAGTGACCATGTAACGATCTCAAATATTAGAAAACACACCTGAAACTTTTTACGGAAGGTTGAAAGTGTGATAATAATCAAGTACTTGCCTTTATTGCAGTTGGATATTTCTTGCATGTGCAAGCTGTAGGATAATCAATATTTTTGCAAAGAGTTGAGATGATCAATTTCAATATACAAAATATATACGGGGATCTCTATTTAGAGCAAGCACTGCAAAGTACGTTTCTTACAGGGACTTGCTTTTCCAAATCATGGCTGCATCACTTCGCAAAAACATCCCAACGATGCATTGCATCCCATGCATGTGCACTACCCACGGCAACATTAGCTGAGGCCTGAGTGTTATTTCACAATGATAATTTAAACCCAGCTATAGCATTTCCAGTCCGAAAGCTTTAACACAGTACGGTTGGTAACGGATCACCGAATATATATGCCAGGGGCGGAACTAGGTAGAAGTTAACCCATGCTTGAGCCCCGGCTGGATTGAAAATTTTAGCATAGATTTTTTTTTCAAATCTTGATTTTTAAGTAAAATTCAGTTGAAATTTTGATTTAAGCCCCGACTAACATTCAAAACTTAACTACTTCTTCTTTTAGCCCCGGCTATAACAAAATTCTGATTCGGCCACTGATATATGCCCAAACAAAACATATATCTAACATAAATGTAAGGAACTTGGACACATAGGCTACATTGGCGGCTATCAAACTTTTAAGCTGAGTAGCATGCCTCAGTAGGAGTTTTGATAACAATAGCGCCAAATGAATTCAACGATCCAGAGTCGTTGATCCGTTCAGAATCACCAATATGGCATAAGTGAAAATGTAATTGGTGACTGAATAGGTACTCTTCTGTATATATAGACTAATGCAATCCCAAATGTTTTTCATTTTTCCATGTTATAATTTGTTTTTTAGTACTCTTCCAGAACTCAACACGTTATACTACATTACTACCTCTCTTTCTAGTGGTCCAGGCAAATTAGATAATCGTACCATAATTTTTGTTTTTTATGCGTGTACCAAAATATTTAAGAAAAATAATATCTATCACATTAATAATTGTACGACTGTACAAATTTTTTTAAGAAAACTATGTGCAAGCATTATTTCTATACTCTGGAAAAATATGTAAAAGGATTAAATGAGTAAGTAATATAGTGGGCGTTTGGGGTATCGTTGACTTATAGCTTAAAATGAGTAAGTGCTTTATAAGTGATAAGTGGAGCTGAGCTTATAAGTCCTAGAGTGTTTGGTAAATCAGAACTTATAAGCAGTAGAGTGTTTGGGTAAATCAGAACTTATAAGTTAACTTTTTTTTATTATTTTTAAAATATTTATTTTTTAATATATATAAATGGATATCAATGAATAGATCTCGATGAGTAGAGAAATTTGATATATACATATCAATTTTTTAATGAACGGATCAAAAGATATATGGTTTTGAAGATTTGAAGGATATTACATATTGTGTGTATCGAGAATAAGTTATAAGTTATAAGTTGAATGTTAAGAATTCTTAACATTCAACTTATCCATTTTAAGTAGCCATAAGTTGGTTTCACTTATTTTGGCAAACACCCCCAATAAGCATTTTTGGATTTATAAGCTATAAGCTGCAATTTTAAGTTGCAGCCAAACAAGCCCATATATAGTCCAAAGTTTGGGTCAGCAAACTGACCGGGAGTAATGCACATAGGCTTATGAAAGGTGTTTGTTAACCCATTTTATAAATTAACTTATAACTTATACTAGCTTAAAATCCGTGCGATGCACGGATTGTTAATTGTTATTTTATTATTATTTTTTAATTGTATTTTTTAAAAAAATAAGTAGACATGTAAAAATAGTTAACACTTTTAATTAATTAAAAATATTAAAACTGATTTTAAAATAAATAAGTAAGGGTTTGCTCGTTATATTTTTGGAAAAAGAGGGGTTTTAGTATGAAAAAATAAAAAATGTAACATATATTTAGTTTAAAAAGGTAAATGCCCGTGATATTTTTGGAAATGAGGTTCTAAAATTTAATAATTTAAATTATTTAAATATGTTTTAAAATAAATATGGAATAATATTATCATTTTATATATGTTACCTATTTTATTTTTAGAAAATGGGTTGTTTTGGTTAGAAAAATAAATAAAACAGGTAAAGTGTTTTAGCTGAAAAAATATAAAATTATATTACCTTTTTTTATATATATGTTGCTCGTTTTACTTTTAGAAAATTAGTTGTTTAAGTTAGAAAAAAATAAAAAAAGTTACGTGTTTAGCTGAAAAAGGTAATTGGTTATTTATTAATAATTATATATAACAATATTATCATTACATATTTATTTTCCATGTGTTATGTTTAGAAGATGAGTTGTTTTAGTTAGAAAATGTAGAAGAGATAATGTGTTTTTGCTGAAAAAGGTAATTAGTTATAAATATGTAATAATATTACCATTTTATATACATTACCTATTTTATTTTTAGAACATGAGTTGTTTTTGTTAGAAAAATATATAAAATAGGTAATGTGTTTTAGCTGCAAAAAAGTAATTAGTTATAAATAAATTGATTATAGATAGGCCCGATCCAAATTATAGATAGGTCCGGCCCAAATACCGACCGACCGACCGACCGACCAAAACTTTTAATGTTTCGTCTTTAATAATATAGTATATATGTTCATTAGTTGAATGACAACCTACATTTTCCTTAATTTATTGACGCTTGATTTCTTTGTCTTTTAATATTTCATATTTTTACATTTTATTTTTAAATATTTTTTTAATTTAAAATGTATGTATTTAACTCATTGTATTTAATAATTATTTTTAAAATATAAATTAGCAAATTTGTAACTAATTTAAATAAATTTACCAAAATACCTAACAATTCATCCACTTATCACACACTTATTTTTATTTTTAAATATAAATCAACTTTTTTAAAATACCCCAAACATGCACACTATCATATACGTAGCACATCCTTCTACGCGTTTATTAAAAGTTGAGGGCCTAGGGTCTGGACCCTAATACATTACTCAATGTATACAAGCCAGAGTATTTAAGAAATACACGGTATTAATTGCATCCACCTATTTTCTCATAAAGATACAAATGAAGTATAGGTTGATACGTATAATAACATAACCTAGTAACTCAATCTCGTCCCTCTATCATAAATTAATATACGCTCACAATACATGTTTCGTATGTATTCATTTTAACTTTTATATATCTTTGACATATTTTATATTTTATTAGAAAGTGGAATATTTAATAAAAGATATAAAACAAATTAAAAAAGAGTGTTCTGTATAAAAAAAATTGTCCTTTAATTTTGTATAATTACTAAGAATAAGTTTAAAATTAACTTGTGAAATTTTTTATTCTGTATAATTACTCAAATTCTGTATCTATATTTATAATTACAGCACATAAGTTATGTAAAAAGATATAGAGATATATTGTGTATTATATTAATGTGTTCTGTAAAAAATTAACATGTGTTCTGTAAAATTATATGTATTAAAATATGATATCAAAAATATCTAGGATGATATTAAATCACATTGTTATTAATAATATAAATTTGTTAGGGTGGTTATTATTACGTGTTTAAAGTTTAAAGTCAGTTTTATAAATCTTTATTATGAGTGATGATGATATCCAGGTGTTAACAGTTTTAATTCCCCAATATATATACGTATGTACTAGATTAATTATACTCATTGCAATACACAAATTTTTTTAAATATAAGTTTGCTTTTTTGTGTAATTAGATAATATATAATTGTAATTTTATTGATTTTTTATGGTATTAATAATTTATTAAAATTCTTTTGCAAGTAAGAGTTTGTAATCTAAATAGAGTTGTATATTGTAACTTTATATTTCAAATAAATTTTAGTTAATTAATATATTATATTATAATTTAATAAAGTAATATTGTAGGTAAAAGTTTGTTATACTGTTAGAGTTCTGATTTATAAAAATACCAGAAAGCCCACATATGACCTACCCATACCTTAGGTTAAAAGTCTGGCCCATAAAATAAACCATTGATTGACAACTATATACTAGAAATTGAGTTCTTGTCGCGTACCAACAAATTATCTATTAGTATATCTTTACTTCTACTTTAACAGAAATAGTATAGATGTGGTTCTTGTGTGAAGGTTATGTCATCTGGTCTTTGGACTGATGAGAAACTAATGGAATCTGTAAATGTAACTAGACAACAAAATACTTAATTATATATGTGTGTACCCTAGCTTCTTCGTAGATAACTCCACTCTGGCCGACACACCCACTTTGAGTTTGAAGGCTGCAAAATGCCTATCGATCTCCTGACTTCTAAGCAAATAAATTTCCCTCCCTCCCCACACAGTCCTAATTAAGCACCACCATTCACTAGAAAACCTGCATGCTAATTAGTAAGTTATTTTATTTATTTGTTAAGAAATGCATGTTAGAAGGATTTAATTCTTCCTTGTGATCTGCAGCAATAAACATCTTAAGTGTACTTCGTTTTTTTTGCTAATTATGTAGCAACTTTCTTTTTATGTACTGCAGTGGTTGTTTATATATAGCACCATACCTCAAGCTCCTTCTTCGGGTAAGTCTTGATTTAAGCACTTTTTATGTATTGCAGATACTATATCAACCCAAAAATTGAGTCGCTGATGGGTCGAAATATATCTTTGAATATTTGAAATATGGATTAGAAATACATCATACACATATCTGGCAAATTCTGGCATCTCGTGATCCAGCTTTGTTGTTTTAATCTAAACTTATGTGTTTTATTTATTTAAGTTATTTGATTTAGTCGTATAAGTTGAATTGGTCTCTCAAGTTATGGAGAGTTTTTAGGAGCTGTTAAAGAATAATGGGAGTTTGCAGAATGTTTCTAGGAGTTCAGGTGCTATTTTTTAGCCACCTTTATGTAATTGCTTTTCCTTTATATTGTAAACAGAAGCCTGGAATAAAAGTAACGTTGGCAGCATTCTTGTTTTTCTTAGTTTTAAAGCAAACAGCTATATTTATCTATATAATTAACTTGAGATACTGGGAACAAACTACATTCTGGTATCAGAGCTAGTTTACATAGTGAATGCCAAAATATATGCCTAGGTCTGCTCGGATGGAAAACGGAAAAACAAAAGATGGAACGTTGGGTTTGAGTTACCCTATGTTAAACAGGGGAAATTATACAGCGTGGGCACTCAAGATGAAAGTCTATATGCAAGCGCATGGTGTGTGGAATGCTATAGATAACAAAGATTCAACGGTGGAAGTCGAGGACAGGACTGACAAGATCGCCTTGGCTGCAATCTACCAGGGGATCCCGGAAGATGTCCTGCTGTCCGTAGCCGAGAAAAAGACTGCCAAAGATGCGTGGGCAGCGGTGAAAACGATGTGTTTGGGAGCCGATCGCGTGAAGACGGCTAGAATCCAAACTCTTAAAGCAGAATTTGAAGCACTGAGTATGAAGGACTCAGAATCACTCGACGATTTCTGCATGAAACTCAATGGTTTGGTCACAAACATTAGGACTCTGGGTGGTGAAATCAGCGAAGCATATGTGGTGAAGAAACTCTTAAGGGCAGTTCCCAGTAAATTCTTGCAAATAGCTTTGACCATTGAACAGTTTGGTGATTTAGATACAATGACCATCGAAGAAACGGTGGGTTCTCTAAAGGCGTATGAGGAACGAACACGAAGTAAAGGTCTGGGGGAGTCTGAGGTTGGACAGCTGTTATTGACGGAAGAAGAATGGTCCAAAAGGGAAAAGGCAGAGGGAAAACTTCTAATGACCCGGGAGGAGTGGTTAAAACGCACAGCGAAAGGAGGCTCAGATACACCCTCTGGACAACGATTTCGTAGTAAATTCGACAAAAGTAAGGTAAGGTGTTTTAACTGAGTGGTTAAAACGCACAGCGAAAGGAGGCTCAGATACACCCTCTGGACAACGATTTCGTAGTAAATTCGACAAAAGTAAGGTAAGGTGTTTTAACTGCCAGTCATACGGTCACTATGCGGCGGAATGTAAGAAGGCAAAACGTGGAAGAGATCAGAAGGAGGAGGTAAACATAGTACAAATGCAGGAGGATGAGCCTGCTTTGTTATTTACTGAAGCTGAAATTTCAGAAACTAAGGCCCTGTTGATTAATGAAGGTAAGGTGTCACCGAAGTTAAACAAAACCGGGGAGGCTGAAAATATAAACTCAAATCTGTGGTACTTGGACAACGGGGCGAGCAATCACATGACGGGAGATTTATCAAAGTTCAGGGAATTGGACAAAAATGTTAACGGACGGGTACGTTTTGGGGATGGTTCAACGGTACTCATAGAAGGGAAAGGAACTGTGGTCTTGAAGTGTAAGAATGGTGGAGACAGACTGTTGAAGGATGTATACTACATTCCCATGTTGTGCAACAATATTGTCAGCCTCGGTCAACTCTCTGAAGATGGAAACAAAGTTATAATGAATGGGGTGCATCTCTGGGTCTACGATAAAGAAGGAAAGCTACTTATTAAGGTAAAAAGGTCATTTAATCGTTTATACAAACTTATTGTTGAAAGTGATACTTCAAAATGTCTTCTGTCAAAGAGTGATGAATTAGCATGGAAGTGGCATGCCCGTCTCGGACATGTGCACTTCAATGCCATAAATCAGATGTGGTCAGCAAACATGGTGCTTGGTTTGCCTGAGATCAAGATACAGAACGGAGTATGCACAGGTTGTTTAGTCTCAAAACAGACCCGAAAATCGTTTCCAAGACAAGCAAGCTTTAGTGCAAGTAAGGTGTTGGATCTTGTCCATGGAGATTTGTGTGGGCCGATCACGCCAGAAACAGAGGCTGGAAACAAGTATTTGTTTCTACTAGTAGACGACTTCAGTCGAGTAATGTGGGGTTTTTTGCTGAAGAAAAAGGATGAAGCGTTTGGAGCGTTTCAGAGATTTCGGGCACTGGTCGAAAACGGGGAAGACAGGAAAGTGAGGACATTTAGAACCGACAGAGGTGGTGAGTTCCTATCAAAGGAATTCAAAAATTACTGTGAAAGTGAGGGGATTACAAGACAGTTTACAGCACCGTATTCACCCCAACAGAATGGCGTCGTAGAGAGGCGAAATCGAACTGTAATGGAAATGGCTAGAAGTTTCCTAAAAGAAAAGCAGCTACCATTGACGTTTTGGGGAGAAGCTGTACGTCACTCCATCTATGTGTTGAATCGATTACCAACAAGGGCCATCCCTGGTACGACACCCTACGAAGCTTGGTCAGGAAACAAACCGGATATCGGACATATACGGATTTTTGGATGCTTGTCCCATATGAGATTGCCTCAAGTCCACAAAACGAAGCTTGGAGATCGTAGCAAAGTGACTATCAACCTTGGAAAGGAACCTGGAAGTAAAGCGTATAGGCTGTACGATCCGATAAACAAAACAGTCCATGTGAGCCGTGATGTTATCTTCGAAGAAGAAAAGGCTTGGTCATGGAACCAGAAAAATGTAAGTGATGAAACTGCTCATGGTTCGTTCACTGTATTTGGGGAAGTAACAGAGGAAGTTATAGAAGATGAAGAAAATTTTGGAACGGAGTCACCCTTGCAAAACGAAACTACGCAAATGAATGATTCTTTTGGAAACGAGGATAACACAGCGAGCCCTCACACCCCGCATTCATCTTTTGGTTCACAGAGTACTGAAACAGATGTGTCCACAGAAAGTGCTCCCAGACATTTCAAGTCTTTGAACGATGTTTATAATGAGACTCAGAGAATTGAGCTGGAGGATGATGAACTGTTGTTGGCAGGAGTGGAAGAACCTACGAGTTATGAAAACGCAGCAGCTAAACCGGAATGGAGGAAGGCCATGGAGTGTGAAATTGAAGCAGTGGAACGCAACGACACTTGGAAACTAACAGAGCTTCCACCCGGACACAAGGCTATTGGTTTAAAATGGGTATATAAAGTAAAGAAGGATACAAGTGGGAAGATCATAAAGTATAAGGCACGTATTGTTGCTAAAGGATATGTCCAGCAGCAAGGAAGAGATTTCGATGAAATTTTTGCCCCGGTAGCCCGCATTGAAACCATCAGAATTTTACTTGCTCTTGCTGCAAAACACGGTTGGGTGGTGCATCATCTAGATGTGAAATCCGCGTTTCTAAACGGAGAAATTCGGGAAGAGGTTTATGTAAGGCAACCAGATGGGTTTGTAAAGAAAGGGCAAGAACATCTTGTATACAGATTGGTGAAGGCACTTTACGGGTTGCGACAAGCGCCACGGGCCTGGTACACAAAACTGAGCAAGTATCTTGAAACACTTGGTTTTATAAGGTGTCCATATGAACATGCGGTGTATACGAAGAAGCAAGATGGTGAGATACTAATAATTGGAGTCTATGTTGATGACCTTTTGGTAACAGGTACAAAGGCCTCAATTATAGAGGATTTCAAAGTTCAAATGAGCAGAAAATTCGAGATGAGCAACCTTGGTGTTTTATCCTACTATCTCGGGTTAGAAGTTAAACAAGTGGCAGGCAAGATTATGTTGAGTCAAGCTGCATATGCCAAGAAAATCTTGGAAAAGGCTGGGATGTGGGATTGTAATCCTACCAAACTGCCCATGGATCCAAAAGAATGTATCAGCAAAGATGAAGGAGGAAATTTGGTGGATGTAACCAGATTCAAAAGTATGATCGGGGGGCTTCGTTATCTAGTTCATACTAGACCGGACATAGCTTACTCTGTTGGCATTGTGAGTAGGTACATGGAGACACCTACAATGATGCATCAAATGGCTGCAAAGCGTATTCTTCGTTATGTGAAAGGAACATTGAGTTATGGGCTGGTTTATGCGAAAGGAAGTGGCAGTGATATCTTAACAGGCTTTTCTGACAGTGACCATGTCGGCCACGTTGATGACCGTAGGAGTACCAGTGGAATCGTGTTTTATTTGAATGAAGGGCTGGTGACTTGGACATCGCAGAAACAGAAGTGTGTAGCCCTCTCATCATGTGAGGCAGAGTTTATGTCTGCTACGGCGGCCGCGTGCCAAGCGATTTGGTTAAGGAAGATGGTGGGACAAATAACAGGAAGATATATAGAACCAGTGGTGTTGTACATCGACAACAGGTCTGCGATCGATTTGGCTAAGAATCCTGTGTTCCACGGGCGGAGCAAGCATATTGATATACGTTATCATTTCATTAGGGAGTGCATTGAAAATGGGGAGATTATCGTTAAGCACATCAGCACTGATCTCCAGAGAGCAGATGTACTGACTAAGGCATTAACGGCTGGAAAATTTGAAAGGATGAGGACGTTGCTTGGTGTTGAAAGAATTCAGACATGAGTTTTAGATTAAAGGGGAGAATGTTGTTTTAATCTAAACTTATGTGTTTTATTTATTTAAGTTATTTGATTTAGTCGTATAAGTTGAATTGGTCTCTCAAGTTATGGAGAGTTTTTAGGAGCTGTTAAAGAATAATGGGAGTTTGCAGAATGTTTCTAGGAGTTCAGGTGCTATTTTTTAGCCACCTTTATGTAATTGCTTTTCCTTTATATTGTAAACAGAAGCCTGGAATAAAAGTAACGTTGGCAGCATTCTTGTTTTTCTTAGTTTTAAAGCAAACAGCTATATTTATCTATATAATTAACTTGAGATACTGGGAACAAACTACATTTTTCACACCAAGGACGACTATTTTGGAATATTTATATTCCTCTTCCCCTGGGGTGCACAGTGATTAAGCAGCAGTAGGGATCAGATCTTTCTAATTAGCAAGTGGGCTCTGAAGGTTTCATCTCTAAGAGCATCTTCAAAGAGAGTACACTACTAGAAAAAGTGGTTAAATTCAACCGGATAAATTCAACCGGGATTAAATTCAACCGAATCCTGTTAAATATGCAGTCAATGGCGTCTGAGCTTTGACCGAGACCCATTTTCAACCGAATAAATTCAACCGGGATTAAATTCAACCGAACAAATTCAACCAGCATTAAATTCAACCGAACAAAATCAACCGGAAACAAATGCAACCAGATCCAGTTGAATTTCAAAATGCTTAAATTTCGTCAGGCGCCAAAATTCCCACTAAAAAGTTAAATACAACCGGATAATTTCAACCGACGCTAAATTCAACCATATCCGGTTGAATAATGAAAAGACTCTTTTGTTGAGGGCGGGAAATTTCCCCCCATTTTGTAAATTCAACCGAACAAATTCAACCAGCATTAAATTCAACCGAACAAAATCAACCGAAAAGAAATTCAACCAGATCCAGTTGAATTTAAATATGCTTAAATTTCGTCAAATGCCAAAATTCTTGCTAAAAAGTTAAATGCAACCGGATAATTTCAACCGACGCTAAATTCAACAATATCCGGTTGAATAATGAAAAGACTCTTTTATTGAAAAGGCTGGAAATTTCCCCCCATTTTGTAAATTCAACCAATATCAAAATTCGGTTGAATTTACTTTTCATTTTTTTCCTAATTATCTAAAATATAAAAAATAAATCAATTTTTTCAAAAAAAAATTGAAATATATGGGCAACCATGAAATACACTTTCACTTTTATTTCGACAAATATTAGTAAAATTATAAATCTTTCATTTTTAGGAAACAATTATAAGTATATATTCGATGCGTACTTTCATAAAATCAATAAATACTCCTTAACTTATAAAAGTCATAAAAGTTTACTAGAATGTTTAGTTTACATATCCAACATTTTAAAAGTTACTTTATATAATTATAATGTAAAAATCTTTAATATTTTCGATAAACGTTGAAAATGTTAAAAGTTCTCACATGTATTTTAAATTAGACATCTAAATAATTATAACAAATTAGTAATTTCATAGTTATTAATTCAACGGGAATTAGTTGAATTTGTGCTTTAACAGGAAGTGACGTGGCATGAGTTAAATTCCACCGAATATGGTTGAAAATAGAAACACAATCTCAACCGTTTATGGTTGTTTTTGTATCTGCCACGTAACCTTTCATTTTCAACCATATCTGGTTGAATTTGGCCGATACAATTGTAAACCCTTCTGCCCAGCACCCTTTCCTTTTCGTCGCCTCCATTTCCCTTTTTACTCTTTCACCATTTTCTCTCTACCTTGAGCTTCAATTTTACAAGTTTTCATGTCCAAGTAAGTATTCAAAATATTCCTTTTACATCTTATTGTTACAATTTGTATTATTTATGTTAATTATGTCAATATTGTATGTTTTTTTAGAATAAAATGATGTTTTATTGTGCTAATTAAACTAACAAAATTAGTGTAATTACTACTTGTTCTTAAGAGTGTTAAGATAATAGAGAGATAATTAGCTACAAATTGATTATACTAACAATATGTTTGTATATTTTTATTGATATTATTAGTTATCTAGTTTGGTTTTTAACTATAAAAATTAATTAAATTATATGTGATATTAGATGGCATCCGATCGAAGTTGGATGTATCGTAGGTTCGATTCGAGAAATAATATAACGGAGGAATACAAGCTTGGTGTACAAGATTTTATTAAAGTTGCTTTGAAAGGGGATGTTGATTCAAAGGGGAGGATAAAATGTCCATGTAAGGAATGTGGGAATACATGGAGTAAGTTACCCGAAAATGTAACTTATGATTTGTATCGGTATGGAATTATGGAGTCATACACTAAATGGATTTTTCATGGTGAGAAGCGTGGGTCGCGAGTTGAAGCCGAGACTAGTTCGTGTAATATTGATCTTAGAGATCATCATATGTATGATGCCCGTGAAATGCTTAGTGATTTTGCAGATGCACATGGATATTTCGAGGGTGGTGAGGAGGAACCGACTGCAACAGCAAAAAAATTTTATGAGATGTTGGATGGTGCTTCTGAACCACTTTATCCAGATTGTTCCAGTTCTACCACTTTATCATTCGTAAACAAGTTGTTGTATTTCAAGAACAAACATGGTTGTAGTAACAAGGGATTTGATGAACTACTTCAACTTATTGGATCAGTGCTGCCAGAGAAACATAACCTACCTGAGACATATTATGATGTTAAAAAGATGATAAGTGGACTGAATATGAGATACGAAAAGATTGATGCTTGTGAGAATGATTGCATGTTATTTTACAAGGAAAATAGTAAGAAGATATATTGCGATATATGTCATACAAGCCGATATAAGAATCAAAAGGATGACAGAAAGAAGTTGATTCCAAGAAAAATCTTGCGATACTTTCCACTTATACCAAGACTACAACGTTTATACATGTCTGAGCAAACTGCTAAGTGTATGACTTGGCACCATGATAGAGTTGTAGTTGAAGGTCAATTATCTCACCCAGCAGATGGAGATGAATGGAAAGATTTTGATGCTAGATTTCCAAGATTTGCAAAAGAGGCACGAAATATCAGACTTGGCCTTTCTAGTGATGGGTTTGACCCATTTCGTGACCCCCTAGCAAGGGATTACACTGTATGGCCTGTTGTGGTGGTTGTTTATAACCTTCCACCATCTATGTGCATGAAAGCTCCATACATGTTCATGCCTCTCATTGTTCCTGGTCCCAATGATCCTACAAAAGACCTACATGTTTATCTCCGACCGTTAATTGATGAACTGAAAACGTTATGGACAGGGGTGGAGACATATGATAGGTCATCACGCACAAATTTTCAGATGAGGGCAGCACTACTGTGGACAATTAGTGACTTTCCAGCACTTGCTATGTTAAGTGGATGGTCGACTAAGGGTAAATTGGCATGTAATGTATGTAGTGGAGATATTAAAGGCTTTCAACTCAAGAATGGTGGTAAAACTTCTTTCTTTGGCACTGCTCGATATTTTTTGGAACCAGATGATCCATTGAGAAATAGCACAAAGTTTGGAAAAAGAGAGGCACGATCTGTTACAGCTCGACACTCAGGATTACGAGCGAAGACAATATGTGAACTTATACAGTTTCCTCCCCCAGGAAAGTCAACCAAAAGAAAACCCCGGGACTATGGTGTGACTCATAATTGGACTCATTATTCTCCATTTTTTGAACTCCCGTACTGGGAGACACTCGCCCTTCGTCACAATATTGATGTCATGCACACTGAAAAGAATGTTTTTGAAAACATATTTTACACCATACTGGGTGATAAAAACAAGTCTAAAGATCACTTGAAAGCAAGGCGTGATTGTAAGGAACTTGGTATACGACGTGAGTTATGGCTTCAAGATGGCGACATAATGCCACATGCTCCATATGCGCTCCTGAGGGAACAAGTTGATAAGTTGTTGGAGTGGATTTCAACACTTAAACTTCCGGATGGGTATGTTTCAAATATATCTAGGTGTGTGCATTTTGAAAAACATTCTATTCGTGGGATGAAATCGCATGACTGTCATATTTTCATGCAAAAGTTGTTGCCTATTGTTTGTCGTGACTTACTACCGAAGCAAGTTGGTGATGCCATTATTGAGTTGTCTAACTTCTTCCAAGATTTATGCTCATCTACCTTGAAATACTCTGATTTGTTAAAAATGGAGAAAGATATAGTGAGGATAATGTCTAAGTTTGAAACCATCTTTATTCCTGGTTTCTTTGACCCCATGGAGCATTTGCCATTGCATTTGGCTACTGAGTGTAAGTTGGGTGGCCCTGTTACATATCGATGGATGTATCCTTTTGAAAGATTCTTGCACGGGTTGAAGATGAAAGTTAGGAACAAAGCACATCCGGAGGGTTCAATGGCTGAACGCTCCATCGAGGAGGAATGTGTGCACTTTTGTTCTCTATACTTTGAATCCAAAGTCGAAACAGTGCATAACCGATTGCGTCGTAACGAGGCACCCAAAAAGTGCAGTGATCCCAACTTGTTAGAGGTGTACACACACCCGGCAAAACCCATTGTTAAAAAAAGACATAGAATCTTGACTGTTGATGAACATAGACTCATCAAATATTATGTTCTTATTAATACGCCGGAGGTTGCAAAGTACTTGGGGTAAGATCTTTTAACTCATACTTTTTTATATGCTTTATTTTATTTTACTAATCATTGTTGTTTTATAGGGAGTTTCACAAGTTGGTACAGAGACAATACCCAGAATTTGATGATGCATCAAAAGAAAGATTTCAAAATGATCAATTTACAAATTGGTTTGAAAGAAGGGTACGTTTCAAATATATATACAAATGTTTGTTGTTATCTTTAAATATTGCAATGAAGAGGCCTTATATATATGTGTGTGGTTCATTCATTATATAATTAGGTAGCGGATGACCCTAAACTCAAACACAAATTTAAACATTTGATAAGAGGTCCGATGCGTGACGTGGATATTTATAATGGTTGCTACTGTAATGGTTATAAATTTGGTTGTGCAAATCCTAATGAACACACTTCACCAAATTCCGGTGTTCTTGTCCTTGGTAAGAAGTTTATCTTAGATATAATGTTGTTTTATTTATTAATTTTGGTACTTCATTACTCGTATCCAATGTTATTTTACTTGTTATATTGCTACATAAAATTGTACCTAAGAAATTTACTCATTTATATATAGGAACTTCTTACAAGGAGTGTGTTGAAAATTATTATGGTCGAATTGAAGAAATACTTGAACTTCACTATCATAATGGGCATAAAGTTATATTATTCAAATGTCATTGGTTTGATCATACAACACATGTCAAAGTGGATAGAAATAGAATTACTACGGTGGATGTTAGATCAACACTAAATGCCGAAGATGTGTTCGTTTTGGCTAGTCAAGCTCATCAAGTTTATTATGCGCGAAATATTTCAAATGCAAAATCATCATGGTACACGGTTTTGACAACGAAGAGTCGTTTTGTCAATGAAGAAGTGGTGTCAAAGAAGAACTCTATCTCAAATGATGATGCTTTGCAAAATGATGTTTCAAATACTTCATCTTCTCGTGTTGAACCGGTGATTATTCATGATCCTACAAATTTTTTCATTGATTTGAGGTTTGTTGCTTGTGTCCAATGTGTAGTTAATATTAATACCGGTCATAATCTGTGGTTTAGATTATACTATTTGTTGTATCAAGTTCAAGTCTAATTTCATGGTGTCACAACCCCTGTTCACAATTTTTCTAGATTTTTCAGGTTATATTGTGAAAAAAACTAAATGTATACATAATATTCATACTTAAGGTTGCTCCTGTCCACAAGTGATTGTATATATTGAGTGCTACGAGGGCGTTTAAATATTCGGTTGGTTGTTTCTCATCACCAGGGAACTATGTAGTTTATGCTATATATGTTATCTAGCTTTAACAGTAGATTCGAGATTTGGTTTCAGGGTTTTGATTACGTTTCCAATTTTGGCACATTGTTCAGGAAAATGAGTTACTCATCAGAAGACGAAAACTGATATAAGTAATTCTGAGTTGGCACATTCTGAGTTATGTTAAAACTGATCCTTTTATCAAGTACTAATAGCCTACCAAATTGTTTATTACATCCTTGAGAATAAGACTTTTACAGAGCATTCTTTATTTGTCTTCATTATTATGGTTTCCTTTTTGTCTGCTGATGTTGTTACATCTGTATTCTTTTTGTCGCTGATTTTTTAGTGTGCTAGTTGTGCTAATAATTTGAAGTTGTGCTGATAATTTGCTAATAATTTGCTAATAATTACAGGAAATGCTTAAGACTTGTTGGCTGCTAGTTCTCTTTATTATCTTGATGGCAGTGGGGGCTAGTGGTAGTAGGAGCGCTAGGAGCAGGGTTACCGGAAACGAGGGAGATGGGAGAGATAGAAATAGGGTTGGGGGACGGGGCCAGGGAGGGAGAAGAGAAGATGTTGGTAGAGGTAATGTAGAAAATCAGAATGAGGAGGGTAATGAAGAGGGTGGTGATGAAGGAGAGGGCAACGATGAGGAACAAGTTGGGGCTGATGGTATTAAATTTGCGAGAGCTTCACGTAGCATTTGTGATGGCGATTATAAAAAGAAGCCACAATT
Organism: Heracleum sosnowskyi; assembly: GCA_030848705.1. Classification (NCBI taxonomy): domain Eukaryota; kingdom Viridiplantae; phylum Streptophyta; class Magnoliopsida; order Apiales; family Apiaceae; genus Heracleum; species Heracleum sosnowskyi. Next base: position 89,455,104 of record CM061242.1, read on the forward strand.
AGGAGAACCTAAACTTGGTGTCGTAACCTTCATAAACAAAAAAAAGTAATATACATATTATATATACATTTAGTCTTGTTAGTTTTTTTGCAGAAAATTATTACTTCTCAATTATGATATTGCAAATTTTTGTAGCATTAAGGAGCCTCATTACAAGAAGACGCTTAAAGCAATTGTAAGAACGCGTTGGGATTATGATACAGCAAAACAAAAGGGACGGGCTCGAGAGACATTTTTGAACGAGTGCATAGAGGATTTTAAGGTATGATGGTACATACACATTTTCAGCACTTGTCAATTTTTATGCTCTTGTTATTTTTATAAAAGTTTTTATGTTAAAAGTTCTAATATTTTTGCTTGAAAGGAATATTATGAGTACCCACCAGAATTTAATGGTGATAAAGTTAAAGAGCTGGAGGGGGATGCAGTGGTCCGGAAGCATTTGAAAAATAATATAAAAAGTTATACGAATGGCTGGAAGAGTGATGGTCTGATGAGGGTTGACGAGGCACATGCTAAGGGCGACACAACTGCAAATCTTCGTAGTTGCGCCCCATACTACTTATCTGACAATGCATGGAATGGTCTTGTTGATTACTGGGAAACTGAGGGATTTTCCAAGATGTTGGAAAATGGTAGGGTAAACGTCAAGAAGTCTGAGATTAATCACAGCAGTGGAGCGAAGCCATTTGACCAACGTTACGAGGTACTTTTTTTATGAATTAAAAAATACTGGACATTAGCTAATGAATAGAAAATCAACCAGGTCAACTTTGTGCTCTAATCTCATCACGACAAACCGTTCTATTGTTTTTTCAATTTGGAATATGTTATGCAATGTCTTTGTTTCCTTTTTCTGTAGGAACTAGAGAAGAAAAACAAAAAACCTCTCACTATCCTGGAAAAGTTTGATGTTTCGTACAAGAAGAATGGACAGGTGGAAGAAATAGGAAAAAAACTCAAAGTATGTTCTTTACTTAATTTTTTCCATAGTATCCTCCTCCCTTATTATATTATGTTTTATAAGTAGAGACTGACCTTTTAATATAGGAATTAAAAGAAATTACTTCGTGTCAAATAAAATAGAAATTACTTATCTTAAAATAAATTCCATTTGCTTCTGTAATGGTGCAATGGCAAGACCTACCCTAAATTTGATAGGATATAAAATTTGACAGGATATAAAATTAGAAGGTTTTAAAAATCTCTAAGCAGAGAAAAAAATGTAATAATATATTAGTTTCAGCCCTGATTTTTTGGGGTAAAATAAAAAAAAATTGACAGGCTAATTGTTAGAACATCTTCTATTGTGACAGGGAGAAAAAAAGGAGGGAACTTTCAGAGGTAGTTCAGACTTAAATTGAATTCACATTTAGGAAAAGAACACTCTTACAACTAAGATGTCACAAGTAAAGGAGAAAAATATATTGACCACTGACTGTTTTAACCTCTAAACCTGAGATTGAGAAGCTTCTGACCATCAAAGCTGTTTTAACTGGCTGTCATCAAGAAGCTTCTGACAATCAAAGCACAAACAAAAATGCCCCCATACAAGGGACCTACAAAAAATATTTCAAATAATTTATAGTTCATATCAATACATGTGCTAGATTTCTATTAAGGAATAAAAAAGAGAAACAAGTAAAAGGTAAATATCACTACTTGTCGAAAATTACTACTTCAGTTCTATATTCTGATTCCTTCTAACCATAAATGGAGTAAGTGCTATATTCTGATATATTTAGCTGAACAATACCCTCTATTTAATAGTTTTGTCTGAACTTTTACAAGTTCATATTTTTTTCACTAGTGGAGTTTGCATTGAAACCATTTATCTGATTTTTTGCAATTAAACCAAATACCTGAATCAATTGCTTAAATATTCACTGCTGCAACATCACAACCTCTCCCCTCCTTTTGCTAATATTGCATTATATTATGTAATATTAGGATATAAATTTTGAGTGGGTCTTATTAGGTTTTTATGTAATGTAGGCTGTTGTGGAACGTACTATGCAAGAAGGCAATTCTCAGGAGGACAGTTCTCACGAGGGATGTTCTCAGAATGTAACACCATCTCCTGGCTCCCAAAGAAAACGGGAGGTCGAGCTATTGTTGGAAGTTTGTCCACCAAAAAAGGGGAAGGTGCTTATGTTTCCGCGGCATACACTTCCAGAGATTCTTGGATTAGATGGAGCTGCCAAATATACAACTTCACAATCTGTTTTATCCATCTCTCCAGAACGCATTCCAGAGCGTGCATACTCTATGATCGGGAAGGTCATGACAGAGGTGACTAACATGGTTGAGGCTATAGACGAGATTGAGGTGACACGTGCCAGACTTGACGAAGAGGTGCAGAAATTGGCTACTCGTGCTTATCCAAACGGAGAAGATCCAACATCTAAAATCTTATGGGAAGAGTATATCCGAATAGCTGCACAAATGACTCCTCCTCTCTTTGAGCGTTACAAAAAGGTTATCCTAGAGGTAATAATTTAAATATAATGCAATTTTTTTACACACAAAATACACACGAAAAGAGTTTATAAATGCAAGTTGTTTCTTAGGAACTCATAGGGCATGCCTGTTCCTCATTTTATTTGCTAAGTATTTATGTCACAAGTAATAAGCAGAAAAATCAGTTTTTTTTGTCTATCATACAAAAGTTTGTACATGGGGTTTGAGCTTTGTGTGTTTTATGAAGCTTCATATTTATTGTTGTTCTTCTCCTATTTACGCAATTTAAATAACATACCTTTGTTAAGTGGAAGCTTATTTGTAGTAATCTGTTTGAACAGGAACAAAGAAAAATATGTAGTAACAAATTATTTGGTATGTTAAGTTAAGCCAACAATAAAAAATAAGTTATTTGGTATGTGTCTAAGTTCTTCAACTTAGTTGGCTACAAATAAGTTTGAAGTTACAATCTGTTGTCTAGTTTTAATACTACATCTAAAGTTTATTTTCTTAATTGCAGGCTACAAGATCAGAGACCCCGATAAACCAGCATGAAGATGTCTATCATGTTACTTTAGAGGAGTTAGAGAACCGCTATCCTCTTTTCCCCTAAGAGTGTTTTTTGTTATTTCTCGTCTTAAAATCTCTGCATCTTTGCTTTTGTTCTAAGACCTTTAATTAGAGTATTATGTTCTAGACATGAGGCATCAAACTTATTTCATGTATCAATGCAATATTATTATCTGGATTTTATTTTGGACCTAATCGTTTGTGTATATATCTTCTCATGTTTACTGGACCATTAGATTAGAACCAGGAATTGTAGAGGCAATTCAATAGTGAAAATAATGGTACAATATGGTATATTAAATTCAACTGTAAATGGTTGGAAAAAAATTATATAGTCAAGTATTTTTAACTGACATCGGTTGAATTTAAGGTGCACAAGTGGCAAAACATAAATTAAATCAACCAAAGTTGGTTGATTTTGGGACAATCATATTCAACAAGATTCGGTTGAATTTAGAATTGTTGGCGGGAAAATAAATTTTCAGAATAAATTTTTTGGCGGGAAAATAAATTTTTTTGGTGGAATTCAAATTCAAAATTTCAAAGTTTTTCAAAAATCCTTAAGTTTATTTAAACGGGAAATGGTTGAAAATAATATATCTAAACTCAACCGAAAATGGTTGAATCTGATGCTAAATTCAACCGAACTGCTAAATGTAACGGCCTTATATACAACGGGAAGCTTGCGGTTGAATTTAATATAAACTCAACCGTTTTCCGTTGAATTTATACTAAATTCAACCGAATTTTGACAGTTGAATTTAGCCGTTTTTGTTGTAGTGGTAGTTATAATGATTTGCTAAAATAATATTTAATAATTGTTAGCTAAAATTTATTGAATCTGCAAGAGGTTGTGCTCCAATGGCATTAGCTATAATGATTAGTTATATTTAAAAAAATATTATTGTATTATTATTTTTAGATTCAGCTATATTTTAAAAATATTATTTTATTATTGCTTTCAAATTTTAATGGCTATTTTCTAAGCGTCATATTCTAACGATTATTTTCAACAATCATATTTCTATAATAATAAAATTGAAAACTAAACAAAACACACAAACGAAAATTCATTCACACTTCTAAAATATTCTTTTAAAATGGACAATATATATTCAATCACAACAACACAATTTTTTGATATAATTAAATGAAATAATGAAGAAATCAATAACCCTAAATGAAGATAAAATCAAATGATTAAGAATAAATTATACCTTTGCAATAAAAATTGATGCAGCAAGACATAAGAGAAACAACAGGAGAGGTGAGATATTGGGCGGGAGATGACCCGGATAAATATAAAAGATGGGTTTGAGAGTATCTCCAACACTCTTTCACCATTAGCAAAAAAGATTCACCTGGCAGCCGTAACAAAAAATGTCAATCTCTTAAAATAGCACCTCTCCAACACTCGTTTACCCTTGTCTAAATTTACAGCCACCCACAATCGATTGACCGTATATATACTGAAGCACTACATCCAAATCCACGTCATCTCCCGCCGGTTGTTCTTGTCTCCCACTCATTTTTCTCTTCTCTCCTGCCATTACAGAATTATGTATATTTCATCTTTCTTTTTTAATTAAATTTTTAATTGAATTGGGATTTCGATTGAGATTAAATTCTGCAATCTTATTTACAAATGCAAGACATGATCATATATCTTGCTAGCACAGATTTCAGCACTTCCAATTTCCATTGCATTGATTAATACTTGAATATAAAACATGCTGATACATTAGATTCTAACATTTTCTCATGGCATCTTCTTTAGTAAGATGATATAATGAAAGAAAAATTTCCTTTCATACAGTATTGGAATGAGTTGCGACATTCACCAAAATACGCAGTTACTTTGGTCAAAAAAAGAAAGACAAAATCGAAGAAGAATCAGTAGTGTTCACCATAGTTGAGAGTCCACAATTTAAAATCAAATAGTAAATATTATATTTAAAGTTTAATTTTTATTGAAAAAGTATGGTTTGCAATTATAATATATTATTTTAAAATATAGTTAACCATTATAACCAACCCCATTGAAGCACAATACCTTACCGGTTCAGTAAATTTTAGTCAACCATTTTAGCTAATCCATTGGAGATGCTCTGAGATCACCAAATATAGTGTTTCAATCTTGGATAGGTAAAGTGTGGCTGGAGTGGTGCATATGATACATGATAGCCATTTTGATGTCATCTGGACACTTATAGCCTTATAGCTTATTAAAATTATTTTGTTGAACAACATATTTTATTTTAGTAATTTTATTTGATAAAAATTAATATTATCATTTAAATGTACTATTTATTAAATTTATTTTTATTTTTACATTTATAACAATACAAAATCATCCAAGATAATTTTCACTTATCATTTTAAGCAAATTTAAGTCATAAGCAATAATTTTTAGCTGACCGAGAATCAAGTCATCTTGTTAACATATTTATATTTCTTTTCTTTTTTTAAGCTTAATGTATAAATTTCTTGTCATTGAACAAGTGTTGTGCTGTTAAGGGCGGCATGAAGTGGGCGTTTGGGTATCAAGCAAAAGTTGACTTATAGCTTAAAATGAGTAAACTAAAAAAAGTGAACTTATGTATTATAATGAGTAATTTATAAGTGATAAGTTGATGCAAACTTATAAGTTACGTAAGTGTTTGGATAAATTTACTTATAAGTTAATAATTTTTTTGTTAAATTAAATTGAAAAATTAATTAATTAATATAATGATCTCGATAAATACATTTTAGATTAAAAAACATTTAAAAGTATAAATATAAAAATATAAACAACTAAATTGAAAAAATAATTAATTAATATAATGATCTTGATAAATACATTTTAGATTAAAAAACATTTAAAAGTATAAATATAAAAATATAAACTACTAAATAGATAAAGAAATCATGAAAAATGAAATAAGTTGATCAAAATGTTAGTATTTTCTAACATTCAACTTATCAATTTATAAGTTATAAGTTAGATTATAAGTTGGGTAGACAAACACCCATAAGTCATAAGCTAAAAAAATAAATTATAATTTATAAGTTGATGAAATAAGCTGACACAAACACCCCTGATAAGCTGAAATATGTTTATAAGCTATAAGTCAACTTATAAAGTTGCAGCCAAACAGACCCGAAATCTCATAGGGTGAATTTATAACATCTCATGCATATTATATTTTAATATTCCACTCACTCCAGAAGCTCATAATTTCTTCAACGAGTAGAGTACTACTGTGTCTATTGGTGGGGTAATTATCTGTCATAATATCTATAAAATCTTAAGATTTAAGAGCAAAGCATCAACAAAATTTTATGTTACAACAAATACTATTCAATCGTAGATAAATACTAGGAAGTTGTTTTTAACAATATCTGCGGTGGTTCATTTTTGTAAAACTGCGGTGGTTCATTGATGAAAGTGAACTGTGACCATTTGGTAAATGTGTGATCGTATTAATTAGTACACGGTTTAGGAGAGCAGTGCTCAAAAATTAATACTTGAGTGGTGAGGTGGGCTCTTTCGAACTCACCGGTTATTCTTAGCGGTTTGTAGGGTGAGGTAGAAAGCCTAGAGGTGGTTTGGTTCACTGTATCAGGAAGCAGGTAGGGATTTAGAATAAGCAAAACCTATATTTTATATTTGATTCAAATTTTTTTATGGTTAAATCCATATTTGATACCTTAGGAGATAAGTGGATATGAAAATGAGGGTATGAGTATCAATTCTATATTATTTATTAATTTCATGCAAAAAAACATTATTAATATTAAAAATTATTTAATATACAAACAAATGTTATTAATAACAATAAATTAATTTTAACTTTTTTTTATAATACAATAAATTAATTTAATATATAACTTAATATCATTTTAAAGATCATTTCAGCGGTGAACAAACACATAATATCATAAATGATATTTTAACCCATAAATGATATTTTAACCCATACCACCTCAACCCGATTCCTTATTTAAAAATTCATATCACTCCAATAACCAAACGACTCTTAGTGATGTAAAACATAGGATGGCAACCCTACAGCCTTTTACAAAGAAAAACTAAAACAACGGCACCCCTACAATCTTGTTATAAAAAATTGAAAAATGGCACCCTACAATAATCTTGTTAAAAGAATTGAAAAATGGCGCCCTACAACCTTCTTATAAAGAACTGAAATATTGCTTGCAGCCTGGCCTGCTGGGAGTTGGTCAGTTCAGTTGGGACATTGATTTTGGAAAAGGGGAAACTAGCTAAAAGGAACTAGACTGTCACTACAAGAAAAGCGGGCATTTGTGACCGAGAAAAGCCGACCAACGATAATCGGTTGGAAATGGTTCCCAAAAACCGACCGAACTCCCCGACCAATACAAACGGTCGTTAAAAACCTTAAAACCAACCAACATCGGTCGGTTTTAACCCGAGTGGGTCCCAACTTGATTGTTGCCTGCCATCGTCATAGGTACACGTCAGACAAAGACGGGTCCACTAGCCACGTCATTGTCATAACCGACCGACTTATTACCGACCAAAATTGTTAAAACCAACCGATTGTTTTCCAATTAATTATGCCAACAACATTTCAATAGGTGGCATGTTCTGGTTGGCTGAGGGGTGTTGGCTGGCACGGTCCACTCATAACCGACCAACATCGGTCGGTTATGTCCGTGATGCTTTATTAAATGAAGCTTTATCACCACAACTTTTTAATTTTTTGAATGCTTAGCCACAAATTATAGAAAACAAAGAGAAGAACAAGAAAAATTAGAAGATAAAGGTAAGTATATGTTTATGAATTTTGTGGTGAATTGTTTATCATTTACTTTGTTTTTTTAAAAATATTAAATCATATCTTTCATATTTGTAGATTATATACAAGTAAGTGAAGGTGAAAAGTGGTGAAAAAGAGGTGAGTTTCTTGATTTTTGTAGTTTTATTTAAAATGAGTTATGAAATATATGTGCTTGGATATGCAAAATGATAATCTATATGTGCTTGTACATACAAAATGAATTATGATATATATATATATATATATATATATATATATATATATATATATATATATATATATATATGTGTGTGTGTGTGTGTGTGTGTGTGTGTATGTCAGAATATACGGCTAAATACATGACATGGTACAAGGATAGAGAGGTAAAAGAGGGAGAAATTAGTCACCCCGCGGATGGAGATGATTGGAAAAATTTTGACATTCGACACCCATCATTTGCTAAGGAATTTCGCAATGTACGACTTGGACTTTCAACGGATGGTTTTAACCCCTTTGATAATTCCGGGAACAAAGTATACACGGTTTGGCCGATTTCGCAATGTTTTTGAAAATATATTTTTCACAATTGTGAATGATCGTTTCAAGTCGAAAGATCACAACAAATCTAGGAAAGATTGTAAGGAACTTGGTGTGATGTCTAGTTTATGGTTACAAGATGGGGTGAAGCCTAAAGCACGCTTTTCACTTACTAGACCCCAAGTTCGACTTTTGTGTGAATGGGTGTCATCTTTGGACCTTCCCGATGGATGTTGCTCAAATCTATCCCGATGCGTAAAATTGGATAAAAACAAATTTCACGGCTTAAAATCACACGATTGTCACATTTTCATGCAAAAGTTGATGAGTATTGCATTTCGTGAGTTTTTGCCTCGTGATATTTTGGAAGCACTAGCGGCACTTTCAAATTATTTTGTTGACATTTGTTCAACAATCTTAGTACGTAGTGATCTAGAACTTTTGGAGAAATCTATAGTAAAGACACTATGTGTACTAGAAACTATTTTCCCCCCAAGTTTTTTTGATATTATGGAACACTTGGTTTTACACTTAGCCGAAGAATGTCGACTTGGGGGACCCGTTCACTATCGATGGATGTATCCTTTTGAACGATTATTAAAATTCATGAAAGATAAGATCAAGAATAAGGCGCGGGTGGAAGGTTCGATTGCGGAACAATATGTTGAGGAAGAAACCGTCAACTTTTGTTCATTTTACTTTAAATCAAATGTTGACACGGTTCATAATACCATGCGCCGGAATGAAGTTGTGGTTGAAGAACAAGATGATAGTATTTTGGAAGTTTTTAGATATCCAATTGAGTGTAAGGAAACACATGTTGTTCGATACTTAGATGATGATGATCACTTCATTGCGGAATATTATGTCCTCTTGAACATGCCGGAAGTTCAACCATATATTCGGTATATGTGGTGAATATTAAGTTTTGATTGTCATATGTACTAAGTTGAATTAATTAATTTTTTCTCTTATGTGTAGGGAATACGAATCTTATACACGTGCAACACCCGAACAAATGGAAACACTTCTTAAGACTCAATTCAAAACTTGGTTCAAGAAAAAGGTAATTGAATTTTAATATGTATTTATATTATATTTCTAATGTTGACTTCTATTTTTGTCTTGATCTATTTTTTTGATGATATTTAGATTGAAAATGATGTTGAGATATATTCACGGTTCAAAGATCTACTTCATGGACCGGCTCACGCCGTTTTCACATTTGAAGATTGCAAAGTGAATGGGTACAAGTTTTATTGTAAAAAAAATTCCGGTGTTCTCGTAAAAGGTACCTCGCATGCAAATATCCTTGAAAATTATTATGGTCAATTAGAAGAAATTGTTAGACTCATTTATAGAGGAGGGAATCATGTGTATTTGTTTAAATGTCGTTGGTTTGATTCCGCGAGAAATGGGGTACGCGTTGACAAAAATCGAATTGTCACCGTAGACATAAAATCAAGATTAAGATCGAATGAGTTATTTGTTTTAGCAAGTCAAGCGAGTCAAGTGTACTATGCACCTAGTGTATTGAATCCCCGTAGTAATATACATACGGTTATTTCGATTAAAAAAAGTCATCTTGATGAATCAACTACACTTTCCACTGAAAATCCGTACCAAGAAGATATTTCGAATGTATCGAGGGCATTTTCATTGTTTGTTGACTTTGCACAATATGAGCCAATTCCAAGAATTCGAACCGAAGATCATGATTATGGTGAGGAAGATGATGACAATGACAATGAAAATGCCAATGAAAATGATGAAGATGTGGAAGACCAAGAAAATGAAGATGAAGATGAAGAGGAAGATGAAGATGAAGAGGAAGATGAAGATGATGATGAAGGTTATGAGACTATTGACTAGTAGCTAGTAAGACATTGTAATTTTTAAATGTGATGTTGTAATGATTGCATTTGTTATGACTAAGAAACGAGATTGTAATGAATTTGCTTGAACGTTGTTATGAGTTTATTATGAATTTGAATGTGATTGGAATGTGATTGTATTATAACGGACGAGCCAATTACTAAAATTTGCGTAACTCTCCTTTTTAAATTGCCAGAAAACCGACCAAAATGACCTTTTGCCACCATTTTTTACCATAAAGCTGCCAGAAAACCGACCGTATTCAAGCTAAAACCGACCAAAAAGATTGTTCCGACCAATTGCAACCATGATTTTCACAGAAAACCAACCAGTTTCAAGACAAAACTGACCACTCTAAAACTGACCAAGTCTGGTCGTTTATGTGTTGGTCGGACAGTTTTACACCCCAACAACTGGAGCTACTGTTTTAAAACCGACCAAACAGTAAAACCGACCACCTGTGGTCGGTGTATGTTTTTCTATTTTTAAAATTTTACATTATTTAATATACAACAAAATAAAGTAATTACATATGTTATGTATTATAAACATATTACTCTATTATAAGAAAATATGATAAGTGATAATTTCTTGTTTTAAAAGAATAATTATCGTCACTTAAAATAAGTTAAAAATTGGTAAATTTAAAATTTATGTCGCAACAATGACCGAAAATTAGAAAAATGTTCATGTAATGTTCTCAACTAGATATTAAAGATGGTGATGCAATTAAAAAAAAAAAATTAAAAAGTTTGTAATGTTGATTGTACATTACGAAGAACCTCATAGTTTAGGGTTTGGGATTAGAATGAAAGTTTAGGGGTTAGACTAGGGTTGATTAGTACAAATATTTTGAAATTAAATTTAGCCGATCCAACCGTACGGATGTGAAAATTACTTGTTTAATTATCTCTCCAAATAAAGTTAGATTTTTTAAACATTATTTGATAACTTTTTATAACAAAAATAACAATTTTAGACTAGGGTTGATTAGTTAAAAAAAATTTAAAAGTAAATTTAGCCGATCCAACCGTACAGATGTTGAAATTACGTGTTTGATGACCTTTCCTAAAAAAATTAGATTTGTTGAACATTATTTTATAACTTTTTATAATAGAAATAATAATTTCTGATTTTATAACCAACCATTAGGGTACCGAATCGGTTGGTTATAACTCTATATCTTGTTTGTCCTCTAGCAAAATTATTCTTTTTTTAGCCTTTTATATTTAAAATGTTATTATTTAAATAAAATATGACATCAAAAAAATATTGGATAATTGTAATAATGAATATATTAATTATTAAATTAATTATGAATATTATACGTTTAATATATATATATATATATACAATTAAATATTAGGTTTAATATATCACATATTATCAGCTTTCATTGTCAAATTGCGTGACTTAGCATAGTGGTTCGTCTATACTACATCTTCCACAGTGGCACGGGTTCGATTCCCTCTACTGTTTTTTCACACTTATCCCGCTTATATTTTTGGTGAAAAGTTAAATCCCCCGCCCTGGCATTCACACGACACCGTTTGGAGTTGATACTACATCGTTTTATCTCAATTATTGCACTTATGTTTTATCACTTCCCATTTTCACTTCACATTTTCACTTCACATTTGACACCGTCAAGCTCTGCTAGGGTTTTATTAAGCTCTGCGACCGACATCGATTTGCTCGGTATCTCCATAATCCACTTGTTCTATATCTGCATCTATATCTATATATATCTATATTTGCATCTACATAACCCTTTTGTTCGATTTTGTCCTAACCCTTTTAACCCTTTTGTTAAAACCCTTTTACTTAACCCTTTTACTTAACCCTTTTGTATATCAATTTGTGTATATCAAATTGTGTGTATCGATCTGTGTACAAATTAATTTGCTTTTTGTTTTTTTGCCATGTCCCTGTCTTTGTTTATAATTTGTTTAATTTTGATTTTAATTTTGATCTGTATATGATTTGATATGATCTTGATGGACTTGTGTACATAGTTCCTGACTTGTTAGCTTAAATGGGTTGTTTTTCTTATATGGATTTGTACTGTCTCTCTGTGAAATATGGTGATTTATTTGATTTAAATGATCAATTCTTGTGTTATATGGGTTGTATTTTTGTGTTATCGAATGGTTTTGTGTCTCTGCATGCATAACACATACTTACATTCTATGATTAGTAGAGAATGGTAGTTTGTGAGTCTTTGTATATGATTTTGTTTGAGTTTCGTGTTTGGGTGAAATTCGACTTTTTTTCATCGTAAAATTGTTGATGATTCTAGCCATTTACGCTCCCACGACACACTCTCTCTCTAACTCTCTCTAACTCTCTCTCTCTCTAACTCTCTCCCTCCGGTTCTCTCCCCCCCCTCCCTCTCTGCTCTGTCACTCTCTCAATCTACTTTGTCTGCTAGAACATTGGACTTTTAATATCTCTTTACTTATTTGTAAAAAATCTGATCAGTTATAAGGGTTTCATTTAATCATATAAAATATCTATAAATTGATCGTGTACTCAGCTCACATTTTGTGGAAAATACATAAATGATTCCACAAATATCAGTTTTGCTTTAAATAATTTGAAGGAAATTCTAGTTGCCCAAAGTGTGGCTAATTTGGGAATGAGGAGATGGGATAGTGATGTGTGTAGTTGTCGAGGCCACTTCCTTAGAACCGGAGTAATTCTAAGGACCTATAAATTGTCAGAAATGCATCATTGTAGTAGTACTGGGTATCCTAGTGATTGCAGAGTTAGTTAAATTATAGTAGAGAGTATATGTATTAGATAGATCTTTATAACCAATTAAGTCTTGTTTCCCATTTATAGAGCTCCCTTGTGCTATAACTGATTTTAATAATATACACATGTATTATATTTGTTGTTTATTGTATAATGATACCATTTGCATGATCAGCTTATTTATCTATTTGTGTGTGTTATCCTGTAGACTACATGGCGACAAGAAAACATAAAGGAAAGGGTAAGGGTAAGGTGACCGCGTCCAGAGAGAGTACTAATGGAGGGGCTGGTAGTTCTACTAGAGCTAGAGGGGCTGGCAGTTCTAGAGCTGGAGGGGCTGGCAGTTCTACTAGAGCTAGGGTGTGAACACCAAGTCCAAGTCCTCCTGGTAGCCCAGCAACTCCGCCTGGTAGCCCAGCAAGTCCACCAAGTACTCCGCCTAGTCCGTCAAGTCCGCGTGATCCAAATAGGCATACAATGACTGTAGCAGAGGAGCGTGCTTGGATGGGACGCAAGCCTAGATCAAATTCAATGGGGAAGTTCGGCGAGAAGAGGCCCACAAAGCCAACCCGTGTTGACATTCATGGGGGACGGTGAGTTGATTAGCGATCAATTCATTTTTATTTCAAATTATGCGTATGCAACATTGTCACGATCAGTTTTCATGGACTTCAAATTAATTAGTTATTATTATGTATGTGCAGTATCTTTGATGACACTGCCAAGAAAACCCTACTTGCTATAATGCGTGATCAATGGCCAGTCGGGTTGTTCACCTATACCGATATCGCTGCAAAAAACCCGAGATGGATGGACGATGTTCTTACTGAGTTTGGGGTATATTCTCAGTTATACTATTCTGTACTTTTTAATTTGTAGCTAGCCTAGGTTGATGAGATGACAATTATCTTTAATATTTTTATTAACCTTGTTTCTTATCTTTTTTGAATTTCAATTTCAGCCAAGTAACATGTACTATATATATAATGTATTATTTTTCAGTACTTCTACAAGCATCTGAGGGGGCAGAGTCGGGTTGAGGCCACCTATAGCATTGAAGAGCATGTGAAGAGAACCTGCAAAAGAATGATGAATGAGGAGAAGGACCGTTTGAAGAAAAAAATGAAGGAAACTGGACTTCCAGCTAGTGATCTGAGGCCCTCGTATCTCCATCCGATATTGTGGGATCAGCTGGTGAAATATTGGAACACTGATGCTCACAAACATAAGTCTGAGGTTGGAGCAAACAATCGGAAAAAGGTTTCTACTTTGCACAGTGCTGGTGCAAAATCATTCGAGGCTATTGAAATGGTAAAATAATATTCATATTGTTTTACTTATCATGTTTTGTTGGAATATTTGTACTTCTGCTTCTTTTGTTAGTACTTCTGCTTATTTTGTTTGAATATTTGTACTAGTATCATGGATTAATATTTGCAAGAATTTTGTAGGAAATGACCAAGGCAAACAAGGGAAAGAGGCCAAGACGTCTGCAAGTGTGGGAACGGACACATACCACATCAGCGTCGAGGAAGGCTAAAGAGGGAAATAACGGGGCCAATTTGGTGTACACTTCTCCTGGGGCCTTGGCCATAGCGGTTAGTAAACACTTATTTTTATGAATTGAATATGCCAATATTAATACTCAGTTGGTGTAACAATACTAATAACAATGTTTGAATATAATGTTGTTTATAATAGTTAAATTAAATCAATATATGACCAATACTTAAGATTTGTAGTAAACATATTATTTTTAAATCAAAAAATAAACAATTCATGTATTGATTGATTAAACAAATAAAATAAATACATTTACATTGTCTATTTCTATAAGAGCAAGATATATATGTATGTAAGAGTAAGATATATTTGTTTGTTTTACTTCTTTATTTTCTTGGACATGTTTGTTTGTTTAACATTGTTTTACATTTAAATATGTAATTTCTATTATAATTACTTATCCTCCATCTTATTCAGACTTAGTAGATCAGAAAAACATATTTTATATATTGGTAATTAACTTGGTTCAATTTATGTGTGCAGTCTCGTTATAGTGCCATTTTGGAGCGCGAGGGAGTTGACTTATCTCTCGGATCAGAGTTCATTGAGCCTCTAGACTGGTGGTTGCAGGCAACAACTGATGGAGCTCATAGGCCTAAAAAAAATCGACTAATTGGCTATCCTTGTGTTCCGGCGTCAACATTGCTTCCAAATTTGGCTCACCGTTACAGAGAAAGGACTATAGGAGGTGCTGGCTCTTCATCCTCAGTCCCCAACCAAACCTCGAGGATCCCGGATCCTCTATTTGTTCAGGTTATCTATAATACTGTTGCTACTGCCCAAACTGATTTGATCTGATTGTTAAATATTATGCCTTGCTTTTTATTAATATTGAAATTTGGTTATTTAAAAAGATATTAGTTGGTGTTGCTTACATATCTAGATAACTGAATTGATTTTCTTTTTTTTTAAAATCATATTAGCCGATGCATTTATGATCAATTTTGGTTTATAGGTTGCTAGTCTAGAATTGTATGAAAAGATGATTTATTTCCTTAAAAATGTTGTCAATATTTTAATTTAATACTGAATTACAGTCTATAAGAACACGTGCTATAATTTAATACCATAAGATGTGTTGAATATAATCTAGATCCTCAGTCTTGGAAAAGTGGAAAAGTAGAAGCAAGTACTTGATCTTTTTTTGGATGCCAGAATTGGTAATGCTGCTGATTGAACTATTGTATTATTCAGGTTGTCCGTAATGCTGTTACTACTGCCCAAACTAACCCGGGTCACTTCCAGCGAGAGCTTAATACTTGGGAACTAGAAAGTCTGGCTAGGAATTTGATTGAGGTTTCTGATCCCGCGAATCGGGGAACTTTAACACTATGTTCTTCCAGGAGGTGGTCAACATTGTTTCTACAGTCATGACCGATATTTGTAACAAATATGAGGAGGGTACACGAGCGGTAAGCCTATACCACTGCAATCATATCAGCATATATAAATTAGAAATCTTTTGTTTGCATAATTGTTAATTTAGTTCAGTTAGTTGATGTGTTTATTGTTTGTGACATTTATTGTCGCTGAAACTGGTTCTTGTGATACCACCTCTGTTAATTGCTCAGTTGTGTTCGTTCTATTTCTTCCTTGTGGATTCTAACATCTTATTACGATTGTTGTACATAAACCAGCAATTTACATCCTTCGGTAGAATTGTATTATCGATATGATTTTTATATTTATTATTTGATTCAGGCGATTGAGGAAGCGAATAGAGAATTCACGGATGGTGAAAGTTCAGAAAATGACGTGTCTGGGGACGAGGATGATGATGGTGCACGTGGCGAGAAAGATAATGGTGATGATGGTGGACATGAGGCTGAGGACCATAGTGATGCTGAGATGTAGTATGGCTGTGGAATGTATTTTAACTACTCTAATGTCAAGTTTTAACATGTTCTAATTGTTGGTTATGACCTCTTTTGTTAACTGTCATTTAGTATGTAAGGCAGCTTTTGTGAAATGTTGTTTAGTATGTAAAGCAACTTTTGCTAACTACGTACTAGTATCATGTAGACCATTGTAATGGTCTGTTAACCTTGGTGCAAACCTTTGCGACTTTGGTTGTTTGTAATGGATAATTAAGTTGTTGTTTATTTGTGATTTTTGTTGTTTATATTTGGATGTTTTGCCTATGGTTTTTCTTAGTTGTTTGGTAATAAAAAGCAGGAGATTTTTAGTTGCAAAAGAAGCAGATTTTCAGTTGCATTGCAGCCCAGAAAATTGACCATGTTAACCATAAAACCAACCAGTTTCAAAATATTAAACCTGCCCAGATATCCAACCGACCCCATAGGACATTGGTCACTTATATTTGGTCGGAGAAGTGACCTCAAAATGCTGCTTTTTAATATTACTAACCAAATTTTACCAACCAAAACATGGTCGGTTATATATGGACTAAAACGCTGCGTTTTAATATTTCTGACCATGTTTATCCAACAAAGTATAGTCAGTTATAGGTGTACCAAAACGCTGCGTTTACATATTTCTGACCAAAGCTTTCCGACCAATGCTGGTAGGTTTTCTATTTATGACCATATTTATCCAACCAAGTGTAGTCGGTTACATGTGTACCAAAACGCTGCATTTTTATATTTCCGACCACATATTTCCGACCAACGCCGGTAGGTTTTACGTATGACGTGGCACTGGACACGTGGATGCCACATCGTCAAACAATACTTATCTGGAAAAAGTGGTCCGACCGAAATGGTGGTCGGTCCTTGGTCGGTTTTGAAACCTATATCCGACCGTGGGGTTATTTACGACTGGGTTTTAACCGACCACGAGTGGCGGTCGGTCCCTGGTCGGTTATGACCTATTTTCCGACCGAATAAGGACATTTGTGACCGCTTTTCTCGGTCACAAATGCCCGCTTTTCTTGTAGTGTGTGGGGTTGTTAGGAATATGTTGTTCTTGATGATAAGCATAAAACACTTAGTAGAATTTGTGTAAAGTCAATTTTGTAGCTGTCAACGAAATAGCATGCTTAGCAGTGTTTCGTTGACAGGAAGCTCATCAACGAAATGAGTGTTGTAGCAATTGCATTGTACAATACTTCACAGTATGATAGGCATTCTATTATATGTTTTAGATAGGTTTTCTAAGTCATGTTGACTATGTACTAGATAGGCAAAATAGGTTGGTTAATTGTAAATATGTAATGCCTTGTAATTCTGCCTAAGTGAAGACATGTCAACGGTATGAAGATTACTCTGTCAACGGTATGGAGTTTACCCATCAACGAAACGAGGGAAACACCATCAACGAAATGAAGAATGAAGCTATCAACGAAACACATCTCCTTGCTATCAACGAATCAATGTTGCTTTTTGAACAGTTGACAAAGTGATAGTGACAGTTTACTGAACAGATCTAAAAGGAGATATGGAAGTGTACTGTGCATTGGAAGCCATCAAAGTGGATACTGGAAATAAGGAAACATTCCAATTTCCAATAAGGCTCTTGGGAATGATTATAATGAGCATGAAGACAAAAGCTAAGATCTCCAAGGACCATTGGACAAAAGGAATGAAAAGCAAGCTACTGATGGTTACTACTATTATTCTTTAGTTTAACCAAACGTAGAATTGTAAACTTGGGATATATAACCAAGTGTAGCAGTTACTTTAAAAAGTGTGAGAGAAGAAACACAAATAGATTGTATTAGCTATTTTGAGAGCAATTCTTCTCTACAACCTTGTAACTGAGCAGCTGTGTACTTTTGTATCACAGATTATTTCCGCAATAAAAACACTTCAGTTGGATCATCAAACAATCCAACTGAATTATTTATATCTTGTGTTTTTATTTATTCAGTTCAGTTTTATTTTATAAAGTGTTTTAGTTTCAAGAAAATATCAAGAATTGTATTCAACCCCCCCTTCTACAATTCTGTTAGGTCATTTGGGAATAACAATTGGTATCAAAGCGAGCTTCTAACATACAAGAAGTTTAAAGATCAAGACCAAAAACAGAAACCATGGTGAAGAAGGATGCAGGTGTGAAGATACCAGTTCTTGATAAAGACAATTACTTTCACTGGAAAGTAAAGATGCATTTACATCTCATGTCTATGGATGAGAGGTATGTAGACTGCATTGAGAAAGGTCCACACGTTCCCATGAAGCTTGATTCTAGAGTTGGACTGCCAGATGATGCACCTGATGTAGAGATTCCAAAAACTGTCTCAGAATGGACTGTTGAAGATATTGCAGAAGTTCATAAAGACAAAAGGACCATGAACATTCTGTTTAATGGTTTGGAGCAAGAGATGTTTGACAATGTTATCAACTGTACAACCTCTAAGGAAGTATGGGATACTGTTAGAACTCTCTGTGAAGGAACTGAGCAAGTCAGGGAAAATAAAATGCAACTCCTTATACAACAATATGAGCATTTTCATTTTAAAGCTGGTGAAACCCTAAATGACACGTTTAGTAGGTTTCAAAAGCTTTTGAATGGATTAAAGTTGTATGGGAGGATCTATCAAACCAAGGATTCAAACCTTAAATTTCTTAGAGCTCTTCCAAAAGAATGGAAGCCTATGATCGTTTCTCTCAGAAACACTCAAGAGTACAAAGACTACACTCTTGAAAGGCTTTATGGAACCTTGAAGACTTATGAGCTGGAAATGGAGCAAGATGAGGAAATTGAAAAGGTACAAAAGAAGGGTGGATCTATTGCATTGATTGCATCTGTGAACCAACTTGAAGATGACAATAAAGAAACTGCAAAGGCCACAACTAGTCGATCTAGTTGTAGGAGTGATGTTAGCAAGGGTAAAGACAAGATGACAGAAGAAGAAGAATCAGAACCAGCCAACTTGGAGGACTTAGATGAGATTGATGAACACATTGCTTTTCTGTCTAGAAAATTCTCTAAGTTCAAGTTCAAAAGAAACTCAGAAGCAAGGCCACCAAGAAGAGACTTTCAACCTAGCAAAACAAACTGGATTGAAAAGTCTAAGTCAAAATGTTTCAATTGTGGAATGATTGGTCACTTTGCTGGAGACTGCAGAAAGCCCAAGGTTGAGAAGGGCAACAGGAAATTTGAGCCTGTTGATTATAAAAAGAAATACTTTGAACTTCTCAAACAAAAAGAAAAGGCTTTCATGTCTCAGGAGTATGATTGGGCTGGTAATGGTGAAGATTCTGATGATGATGTTGAGTATGTCAACTTGGCTCTTATGGCTGACAATCATGAGCAGGAAGCAAGTTCCTCAAGCAACCAGGTAACAATTACTAATCTTTCTGAGCTTTCTAAAGAGGAATGCGATAGTGCAGTAAATGAAATGTCTACTGTATTATATAATTTGCGTGTTACTCTTAAATCACTTACTAAAGAGAATTCAAGAATAAAAGAGACCAATCTGCTCTTAAGTGATAGGAATGCAATGTTAGAAGCACAGCTCATTGAATTTGAGAAAATGAGATGTGTTAGTAGGGATGCTAAGAAGGAACTTGAGAACGTGTTACAAAGGGAAGAAATTCTTAAAACACAACTTGAGATAGAACAAGGTGTGATTGCAAAATGGAAGGATGCCAGGAATGTTGCTGCCAACATAATTAATGTTCAAGGCGTGGAATCCTTTTGTGAGCAATCATGGAAAAGGAACAAAGAGAAGCTAGGGTATGTTGGTGAAACCTTAGAATCAGAAACAGAGTCAACAAACAACAATGATCATTTGTTGAAGGTTGATATGTCAACGGAATGCAATGTTTCGTTGACACATGAACCATCAACCGATCAGGCTGTTTCGTTGACAGACAAAGAAAAAAATAAACTCACTAGACTTAATGACAAGTATGGTCCTGTCGCCAAGAACTTTGTTCAAGGTGAGTCTAGTAAATCAAAGAAAATTGAGAAGCCTGTTGAGAGAGCTAATATAGGTCACTTGTCTAACAAGCAATTGAAAGACAAGGTAGAGAAAGTTCATAATGAGGCTAAGGGAAATAAAAAGAATAACAGGAATGGCAAAGTAGGAATTAACAAACACAACAATTACACACCTGATAAATATGCTCCTAGAAAGACATGTGTTAATTGTGGAAGTGTTAGTCATTTGTCTACTAACTGCAAATCTGTTAAGAAATCTGCCAATGTGAAAATGCCCAAGCCTGCAATGAACAGTTCCATGCCTACAATGCCTGTTATGTCTAACATGTTTGCTCCATATGCACAATTTCAGAATCCATATGCTAGCATGCCATTTGTGTCTAATCCTTACATGAATATGTTTAACATGCCACAAATGCCATGGAACGTGAATAACATGATTGTTCCTCCAACTATGCATGCTATGAATGAAAATATGAGCAACCCTCAGAAATCAACACCAAGGGTAAAGATTGATTTGAATCAATCTGAGCCCAAAGTGAAAAATGGTACAAAAGGGAATGCAAAGGCTAACAAGACAGGACCCAAGGAAACTTGGGTACCAAAATCAACTTGATTTGGTTTTATTGTGTGCAGGGAGACAAAAGGAATCTTTGGTACTTGGATAGTGGTTGTTCAAGACACATGACTGGTGATTCTACCCTGCTCACAGAGTTTCAGGAAAGAGCTGGCCCTTGTATTGCTTTTGGAGATGACAGCAAAGGCTACACAAAGGGATATGGCTTGATTTCAAAAGAGAATGTCATCATAGATGAGGTTGCTTTGGTGGATGGTCTTAAGCACAACTTGCTTAGTATCAGCCAACTTTGTGACAAAGGATTTTTAGTTACTTTTTCAAAAGAAGCCTGTGTTGTTTCTAAAGGAGGAAACAACAATGTGGTAATGACTGGATTCAGAAGAGGGAATGTGTACATTGCTGACTTTAGTAGCACAAGTTCAGACACCATCACTTGTCTTTTCAGCAAGGCAAGCAAGGATGAAAGTTGGTTATGGCACAAGAAGTTATCCCATCTGAATTTCAAAGTTATGAATGATTTGGTGAGGAAAGATCTTGCTAGAGGAATTCCACAGGTGGAGTTCTCCAAGGATGGTTTGTGTGATGCCTGTCAAAAGGGAAAACAGAAGAAGGCATCATTCAAAAGTAAGACAGTGTCATCAATTGTCCAGCAGCTTGAATTGCTTCATATGGACCTATTTGGCCCTGTAAATGTTATGTCCATCTCAAAGAAGAAATACTGTCTTGTGATTGTTGATGATTTTTCTAGATTTACATGGACTTTCTTTTTGCACTCTAAAGATGAGGCAAGTGAAATCATTATCAATCACATCAAGATGGTAAGCAATCATCCTGATTTCAAAGTAAGAAGGATTAGGAGTGACAATGGGACAGAATTCAAGAATTCAAGCATGAAGGTGTTCTGTGAAGAAAATGGTATTTTGCATGAGTTTTCAGCAGCAAGAACACCACAGCAAAATGGTGTAGTTGAAAGGAAAAACAGAACACTTATTGAAGCTGCAAGGACAATGCTAGATGAATCAAAGTTACCTACATATTTTTGGGCTGAGGCAGTTAACACAGCTTGCTTTACTCAAAATATTTCTTTGATTAATCAGGCCAAAGGAATGACCCCTTATCAGTTACTCAAAAGAAAGAAGCCACTATTAGATTTTCTTCATGTCTTTGGATGCAAGTGCTTTGTTCTGAGAAATCAAGCTGAGCATTTGGGGAAATTTGAAGCAAAGGCAGATGAAGCAATATTTGTGGGATATGCAGCAGGGAAAGCTTACAGAGTCTTTAATCTCAGAATCAACATTGTTATGGAATCTGTACATGTTGTTTTTGATGATCTCAAAATACAAGGTCTCTGTGATGAAGGTTTCCATGAAAGTCTCTCTTTTGAGAATGAGGAAGGAGAACAAGTGAATCATGATAAGGCTACTGAGAAACAGCCTAAAGTTGTTGTATCTAGCACAGATGAAAGCAGCAGTGAAGATGAAATTGCTGCATTAAGGTTAAAAAGGATAGCAGCTAGCCGACCAAATGGTCATTTCGTTGACAGTCATGGTGGTGGATTCGTTGACAGTCAGAATGAGCGTTTCGTTGACAGCCAAAACGGTCATACCGTTGATAGTCATAGGAATGCTTCTAGAAGTGATCAATTAGGGACAACAAACTCAGGGGGAGTTTCTCAAGGACAAATATCCAATCAAGGCAATCATGATCATGAAGCTACGTCTTCAAGAGCAAATCTACCTCCCTCAAGGAAATGGACTAAAGATCATCCCTTTGAACTTATTATAGGTGATGTCTCTTCAAAAGTCCAAACTAGAAGAGCAACTCAAGAAGAATGTCTATATAGTAGCTTTCTGTCTCAAGATGAGCCAAAGAAAGTTGAGGATGCACTTCTAGATCCAGATTGGGTATTAGCCATGCAAGAAGAGCTAAACCAATTTGAGAGAAACAATGTTTGGAAGCTGGTGCCCAGGCCTAATGACAGGAGTGTTATAGGTACAAAGTGGGTGTTCAGAAACAAGATGGATGAAAATGGCATAGTCACAAGGAACAAAGCTAGATTGGTTGCAAAAGGCTATTCACAGGAAGAAGGAATTGATTTTGATGAAACCTTTGCTCCTGTTGCAAGACTAGAAGCAATAAGGATTTTCCTAGCCTATGCAGCCCATGCCAATTTCAAGGTCTATCAAATGGATGTGAAGAGTGCTTTTCTGAATGGGGAATTGGAAGAGGAGGTGTATGTAAGTCAACCTCCTGGTTTTGAAGATGATGATTTTCCAGACTATGTGTACTTCCTTCTCAAAGCACTCTATGGTTTGAAACAAGCACCTAGAGCCTGGTATGACACTCTCTCACAGTTCCTCCTTGAGAATCATTTCACTAGAGGTACTGTAGATAAAACTCTTTTTCACAGGGTTGTAAATGGCTCTACTTTACTTGTTCAAATTTATGTAGATGATATAATCTTTGGGTCTACAGATGTGAAACTTTGTCAAAAGTTTGCCAAGCTTATGCAAAGTAAGTATGAAATGAGCATGATGGGAGAATTAACTTACTTTCTTGGTCTACAAGTAAAGCAAGTTAATGAAGGCATTTTCATTAGTCAAACAAAATACATTCATGATTTATTAAAGAAGTTTAACCTAATGGAATGCTCTCCTGCCAAAACTCCCATGCCTACTGCCACCAAACTTGAATTGAATACTAAGGAAAAATCTGTGGACATTTCAAGTTACAGAGGCATGGTAGGCTCACTTTTATATTTAACAGCTAGTAGACCTGATATTATGTTTGCTACATGTCTATGTGCTAGATTTCAGGCTGATCCTAGAGAATCCCATTTAGTTGCTATTAAAAGAATTTTCAGATATCTCAAAGGAACACCAAACCTTGGCATTTGGTATCCTAGAGAATCTGGTTTTGAACTAATTGGTTATTCAGATGCAGATTTTGCAGGATGTAAAATTGACAGGAAAAGTACAACTGGAACCTGTCAATTCCTAGGAAACAAGCTTGTGTCATGGTTCAGCAAGAAACAAAACTCAATTTCTACCTCCACAGCTGAGGCTGAGTATATTGCAGCTGGAAGTTGTTGTGCACAAATGTTATGGATGAAAAACCAACTACTTGATTATGGATTAAGAGTTGAGAAAATTCCTATCTTCTGTGACAACACTAGTGCCATTGCCATTACTGAGAATCCAGTGCAGCATTCAAGGACCAAGCACATTGACATCAAGTACCATTTCATTAGAGAACATGTTATGAATGGTACTGTGGAGTTACATTTTGTTCCAAGTGAACAACAACTTGCAGACATCTTTACCAAGCCACTTGATGAATCAACATTCTCAAGATTAGTAAGTGAGCTAGGTATGCTAAATTTCTCTTAATTATTTTTGAGATATTTGCAAGTTAAAATGCAGCCAGAAATTTGCTATGTTTTTCTGTGAATGAATTTTCTCAGGAAAAGGTAAAATTTTGTCTAAGTCAAATTACTATGCCAACGGAATGCACCATTTCGTTGACAGTCTTAGCAGTTTTCTGGGTGTTTCGTTGATAGCTCTTTTATATCAACGAAACGCAGCTTTATCAACGAAATAAGACGGGACTTTAACCGCCCAATCCTGATTCGTTGATTTAGCGCTTTTTATCTGAACCGTTGAAATTTGACACGTCTTTTACCACGATCTATGCATACACCCCTGTAAGTATAAATCATGGTAATACTTTAAGAGTAACGGTTATATTTTTAAGCCAATCCAGTAATTTACATTTATTATTGGATTCATTTTCTGAGAATTTTTGGGGGAGTATTTAAGAAATTTTAGTTTTATTATTTCTTTTTACCTGTTCTCAAAAATTCCAAAGGCTTTTTCTCTCTTCTTCTCTCTAACAAGCAATTCAGTTCGAAGCTTTCCTTTAATCAACAATGGCACCTATAGTCAAGCTTATGTCTGCTGGAGGGTTCATCTATGAGAAGAACAACTCCATCCCTTTTGTTGTCAAGGAAAATCCGAACAGTCTGTTCTTCAAAATGATGGATTTCATGAAGAATTGCAAGTTGAGCTATGCAATGTTTCACTCTACACCACTCTACAATGAGATAATCGAGGAAATTTGGACCTCATGTGAGTATAGTGGAACACACTGCACACTAAAATTCACTCTTCAAGGTAATGAGTACATAGTTAATTCTGATGTTTTGCAAGCATGTTTACATATTCCTGATAATAACTGTGATGCTTTGCCTACTAACACTGAAATAACTACCATGTTAAATTCTATAAACTACTCTTTGCCTACTGATAATCTGGGTAGAATAATTAGGAGAGGTTTGGTTAGAGAATACAGTTATTTAGCTGATGCATTCATTAAGGTCTTTTCTGGAAAGATTAGTAATTTTGATGCATTAACTAACTCTATGTTAATTCTCCTAACCATGCTTCTAAATGATAGATATCACAACTTTAGCACCCAACTTATGTATGAAATTGGTGCTAAGTTGGGTGACAAAGCAAATAGGAAGAAAAATATCTATTATGCTAGGTTTCTGATGATGTTGGCTAACCATGTTAGTCCAGCACCATTAGTTATCTCTAACCCTAATGCCAGGTTCGAGTGCTTTGTGCAAGAAAAGAGAGTATTGACAGACATACTCAGGCTGAACCACAATGGTGATGTTCCAGTGGTGTATCTGCCAATCATTGAGGTAACTACTACTATCCCTGTTAGTGTAGCTATCACCTCTACTGTTTTACCTTCCAATGTTGCTATGGAGTCTGTAGCTGTGACCCAACAGGCTCCTACCCTAGCAACAAAACCAAAATCAAAGAAATCCTCCAAGCCAACCTCAGGTGCTTCTCAAAAGGCACCTGTTGTAAAAACTACCACACAACCTAAGGGGAGTGAGTCTGGAGTTGTGAGAGGTGAGGGAAGGGGTGAACATCAAAGAAACCCCAAGGATAAGGAAGGACAGGTTAGTGTGTACCAGCCAAGCCCCATTGTGTCTTCCCAACAAGGCACAATGAGTAACATGGATTTAAGCACAAGTCTAATTGCATCCTCCCAAAAGGATGTGATTATTGAAACAAGCTCTCCTCCTAGAGCACAGTCCAAAAGGGTAAGGGACACTTCTAGCCCAAAGTCTACATTTTCCCAATACCAAAGGAGAGTGAAGCAAAAGTCCAAGGGTACACAGGGTGCACACACACTGGAAGCAACACTTCCAGTTTCTCAAATTCAGTTTGATGTAACCCCTATCATTTCTCTGGGGTTACAGTCCCATTCTCTAAACATCAATCTTGAATTATCTCCATCAAATTCACCAACTCAATCTTTAGATGTGGACATGATCCATACATCTATTCCTGATTCTCCAACTCTAATCTTGGAGAAGCCCCACTCTGAAGCTGGTGGCCATCACTTGTTAAGTGATTTGTTGGGCCATCAACCAATTTTTCCTGAAGTTGCAAGGGGATCTGTGGACCATTCTTTAAAATCAATCACCACAGACTCTACTGTAATTTCTCATTTTCAAAGTGCTTTCTTGACTTCATCAACGAAACAGTCTATTTCGTTGACAAGTGTTTCTCCATCAACGGTATCCATACCGTTGACAGTTCAAACTACCATTCCGTTGATAGTTCACTCTGCACCTTTAATTGAAAATCAAGTTGTTCCCACAACTAGTGCAGATGATCTAGTGGTAGTTGAGACACTTCTAGGATTGAGAGGGAGTGAAACTGAGAGGCTGGCTTGCAGCCAGGCAAAAGGAGAGAATGTGAGTGAGAGGCTGGCTATTTCTTCCAGCCAGGCAAAAGGAGAGATTGAGAGTTCCACCTTAGAAGGTGAAGGTGAGGGTGTGAGAGGTGTGAGCCATGGGGAGCCCATGATGCAAGAACAGAGTGGAGAGAGAGAAGGGACTACAGGAGAAATAAGGATGGAAGCAGCCATTGCTAATGAGTTAATGGAGGTCAGTGAGGGAGAAAGGGAACTTACTTTCCAAGAGGTTTATCAGCAAACTCTGGATAGTATTTCCCTGGATCCTGAGACCTTTACTCATCCTGTGTCAGCCTATCAAATTTTGGCTCAACAGGGCAATGTGGAGGCAGAGAGGTCACTACAACTAATTCACACAACTGCATCAATGCAAAGAGCAAAGGATGCCTTGACCAATCTACCTCCAGGAGCTGAAGCAAGTGGAGACTTTGATTTCTCTAATGATGAGGACAGCTATGGTGATAATCTACAGGTGGACACTACTGCCCAGACTGGGACTTCTGTGGTGCCTCCTACACCAAACTGGCTTTCTCAAGATATGCATGGTAGAAGCAATTTGGATGCTGCTATCACAAGGCAGTACAAAGAAGCTTATCTAGCTCATGAGTCTGCAGGACCAAGAGACAAGAAATTCTACAAAGCCATAATGGATTCTCTGGAAATTCAAAGGCTACAAATGTTGCAGACAAGGATTGAGGCTACAGAGATC
Organism: Heracleum sosnowskyi; assembly: GCA_030848705.1. Lineage (NCBI taxonomy): Eukaryota > Viridiplantae > Streptophyta > Magnoliopsida > Apiales > Apiaceae > Heracleum > Heracleum sosnowskyi. Next base: position 89,482,561 of record CM061242.1, read on the forward strand.
AAGGATTCAATCAGCAACCTTAGGGCTGCTAATGATAGGAGGCTAGATGAAAAGCTTCCTCCTCTCACTGTGTCCAGGATGAACAGGTTTTTCACTAAAGAACCTGAAGTGGAGTCCTCCTTGAAGACTCTCTCTTCTAGAGTGGACAAGGTGGAAGCCACTCTATCACAGATGCAAAAGGAACAGGAGAAACAAACACAACTATTGGCCCAGCTAGTGGCAGCTCAAGGACTCCCAGCCATCTCTTTTGATGATAACAAAAAGGGGGAGAAATCTAAGGAGCTAGACATTCAAATTACCAAGGTTATGGTTCCAGCCATTTCCCTACCAAAGGAGCCATTAGCAATGGGGGAGCTTGGCAAGCAGCAAAAGGATGGTATTGACCTTATACAAGAAGCTTCTATGAGGATGAGACTTGCAGAACAAATCAAAGAACATTGGTCCAACATAGAAGCAAAGTTCAAGAAGATTACTGAAGATAAGGACTCAAATCCATCAACGGAACAGTCATCAACGAATGCCATGGCAATAGCATCAACGGAATGGGAGCCACAGACAAATTCTTTCTATCAACAAGAGCCCCTTCTACATGGAGTCACTCAAGGACCAAGGAAAGAAAAAGGACAAACTTCATGCATTAGGGATGTGGAACAAGCTACAATTCAAAGAAGCCTATCTCCCAAGTCCCCTGCTAAACCAAAGGGCAAAAACATAGCAAGGACTTTCTATCCTGCACCTTATCCAGATGAGCACAAGCTTCTTGGTCTACTCATCACAAAAAGCAAGGAAAGTAATGATTATGAGATAAGGAAGCAAAGGGCAATTGTCTACAGGAATGGATAGCAAATCTGTGTTTGGGCTGGTCATCCAAACTTTGCTGAAGCCAAGGCTGAGGAATCAGAAAGAGCAGCTATGCAAGCTCTTGCAGTAGCTCAAGCTCTAGATGAAGAAGAAAGGAAGCAAGAGGAAAGCACTAGAGAGGAAAGGAGTTCAAAGAAGAGCACAAGGCAACCCAAAGAGAGAGCTAGGAGAAACATAGACTTTGAGAGTGCTGATTCTCAGAGTACTGCATCAGACTCTTCTTTACCTATTGCACCTCCAACAATTGCTAATCCAGTTTTTGAGGGAAAGTTGGCCTGTGATCCTGCACATCCTGTCAATTTTCATGATCAACCAATCATGCCAAAAGAGGAACCAATTGATTTTGATGAGGCATACTTTCCAAAGTTCCTGTTAGAAAAGGATCAACCAATGAAGACAAAGAAGAGGCCTGTCAAAGCAAAGCCTGCTTTTGTGAGAAAGCCACAATCTCAAAAACCCCCTTCAAACCCAGAGGACTGCATGTACATTGCTGACATCAGGGAAGAATCCAGTCTACATCTTGACTTAGACAACCTGGTGGAAGTAAGGGGAATTGCAGCTTCTCAAAAGTTGCCTGAAAGACTAGTGTTCATATTCAAGGGAGGTAGAGAACAAGTGTGGCCTCTCTACAGAATTTTAGGAGAAGACTATCAAACACTACTCTCAGTGTTTAGATGCTTGAAAAAGGACTTTGGTTTCACCAAAACAGCCAAGTCTGAGGTGGTCTCCAAAATCTGTCAGTTAAAGGCTAGCTGGAACAAGCCTGAGGCTCTTCCAAGGATACTTAGAGTTCCCTCAACAGGAAAGAAAATCCATCTTCAACCTTATTGGATGATGGAGTTTAAGGACAAGGACAATTGCAGAAGATTCTTCAGAATGGAAGACCAGCTGGAGAAGGCATCTAATCAAACTCTAAAGCTGATGCAATCCAAGCTTGGTGATCAAGATGAAGAGGAGAAAATCTTCTACAGAAGGCTACAGGTCCAGATTGAGGAAAACAACTCCAAGAGAGGGAAGAAGACTATGCCACAAAGAAGTCACAGATGAAACATTTGCTCAGACTAGAGGAGCACTTGTGGGCATTAGTCTTGTAAGTCTTATATTTTGTCTATAAAGTTTTGAAGCTTAATACATTTTCTACTTTTGTAATTTATGATGTATCTGAGTGTTTTTGTTATCATCAAGTCTCTTGATTTATGGCTGTTATTCTATCAGTCATAAATTGGGGGAGATTGTTAGGAATATGTTGTTCTTGATGATAAGCATAAAACACTTAGTAGAATTTGTGTAAAGTCAATTTTGTAGCTGTCAACGAAATAGCATGCTTAGCAGTGTTTCGTTGACAGGAAGCTCATCAACGAAATGAGTGTTGTAGCAATTGCATTGTACAATACTTCACAGTATGATAGGCATTCTATTATATGTTTTAGATAGGTTTTCTAAGTCATGTTGACTATGTACTAGATAGGCAAAATAGGTTGGTTAATTGTAAATATGTAATGCCTTGTAATTCTGCCTAAGTGAAGACATGTCAACGGTATGAAGATTACTCTGTCAACGGTATGGAGTTTACCCATCAACGAAACGAGGGAAACACCATCAACGAAATGAAGAATGAAGCTATCAACGAAACACATCTCCTTGCTATCAACGAATCAATGTTGCTTTTTGAACAGTTGACAAAGTGATAGTGACAGTTTACTGAACAGATCTAAAAGGAGATATGGAAGTGTACTGTGCATTGGAAGCCATCAAAGTGGATACTGGAAATAAGGAAACATTCCAATTTCCAATAAGGCTCTTGGGAATGATTATAATGAGCATGAAGACAAAAGCTAAGATCTCCAAGGACCATTGGACAAAAGGAATGAAAAGCAAGCTACTGATGGTTACTACTATTATTCTTTAGTTTAACCAAACGTAGAATTGTAAACTTGGGATATATAACCAAGTGTAGCAGTTACTTTAAAAAGTGTGAGAGAAGAAACACAAATAGATTGTATTAGCTATTTTGAGAGCAATTCTTCTCTACAACCTTGTAACTGAGCAGCTGTGTACTTTTGTATCACAGATTATTTCCGCAATAAAAACACTTCAGTTGGATCATCAAACAATCCAACTGAATTATTTATATCTTGTGTTTTTATTTATTCAGTTCAGTTTTATTTTATAAAGTGTTTTAGTTTCAAGAAAATATCAAGAATTGTATTCAACCCCCCCTTCTACAATTCTGTTAGGTCATTTGGGAATAACAGGGGTTAACTTTCTTTTACAACTGTTCACTTTTGTCCGACCTGTATATGTTCTTTTGACTTTTGGTCTTAATTGCCCATGAATTTGAAATTAATAAAACTTTCCCCCTATTGTTTCTTTTATATTTATTTATAAATTGTTGCATAAATCATCATTTAGTTCTGACATTAAGTCAAGATAAATTCAAATTTTAAATTGTTTTAAAAAATTGTTCATTTATTAGTTTTCTGTATATATTGATATGGATAAAAAAGTAATCCTAGAAATGTACTTAATGATATATTAATTAGACCTAGATTTGTCCAAGAATACGGCCCGATAAACAAGGTCTGAAACCCTAATTATTTATTAATTATGAAATTAATAAATAGGGAAAATATACAACTCATAAATGGAGTCCAAAATATGATAAATACTTCAAAGAAGGATCCGGAATCTCAATTAAAGGAAATAACTAGTCAAAGTCCTTATCCTACGATAAGGAAAAGACTTGTCCACCAAGAAATACAATACCTATCCACTGTCAAGAAGAAGACTTATTCGCTAAGTCTCCCAAACATACCCTAAATACAAGGCTCCTGACTTCCAAGTCTTGAAGACCCCAAGCATTAATGGAAAGTTGATAGCACCCATTGATGTGGCTAGCTGTTGGATGGATCCCATCAAATCTCATCTGGAAACTGACTGGTTACCTAACGACACTTCAGAAGCACGAAAGTTATATGTGAGAGCACTAAGGTATACCTTGATTGAAGGAATCCTATACAAAAAGTCTTTCGTTGTCCCTTACTTGAAATACTTGAGACCCTAAGAGGCAGAATTGGCCCTAAGGGAGGTACATGAAGGAATCTGTGGACAGCACTTGGGGGGCAGGGCCCTTGCTCATAAAATCACTCGTCTAGGTTTCTACTGGCCAAATGTACTTGCAGATGCAAAAAGCTATGTGAAGAAGTGTGAACGGTGCCAAAAGCATGCACCAGTGGTTAGACAACCACCAGAGATGTTGACATCCATAAACTCACCTATTCCATTTGCCATGTGGGGAATGGATATACTTGGACCTTTTCCAATGGCAAGTGCGCAGAGAAAGTTTTTGATAGTAGCAATCGACTACTTCACAAAGTGGATTGAGGCTAAACCTTTAGCCAAGATAACCACCAAGCAAGTAATGCATTTCTTCTGGGAGAATGTAATATGCAGATATGGGATTCCAAGAATCCTGGTCACGGATAATGGAACTCGGTTTAACAATGAGGATTTCAAGAAGTATTGTGAGCAGAATGATATTGAGCTACGTTTCACTTCTGTTGCTCATCCTCAAGCAAATGGACAAGCTGAAGTCGCGAATCCAATTATCCTTGATGGACTAAAGAAAAGAGTTGAACGCTCTAGGAACACTTGGGTGGACGAATTGTTCCCCATACTATGGGCATATCGTACTACTTGTAAAGTCACTACTGGTGCAACCCCGTTTCTGTTAGCATATGGAGTAGAAGCAGTGGTTCCAGTGGAGATTACTCACACATCTCCAAGAGTTGAAGCTTATGAACCAGAGACAAATGATGTAACACCCCCAGACCCGGGGTCAGGAATCTGGGTTGTCACGCTCCATCAATTATACAACACATGCATTACTTACAACATTCTAATAATATAACTCCAAAAGACCCCAATCACTTACGCACACACACACAAGTTATAGTCTTGGAATTGAGCAACAATAAGTAACATTTGTTATTACAAATCAAATGTACTATCCAGGATCTCATCTATCATTTACAACCTCTACCTGAAGTTAAAATAATAGACCTCACAATTCTATACAAGGTTTAATAATACAAACCTATTCGAAAACAATTCTTACTAACTCAGTCTACAGCTGTTCTCCTAAATCCGACAGTATCCATCTTGCTGAACTAACTCAAGGGTGGTCTCTCCATTCCCTTGCTCTCGTAACACGAGGTGAATCGACAATGTTTTCTTCATGCTGAAAGTATAAATAAAGCAAGAATGAGCTAATAGCGCTCAGCAAGAAATCTATCCCAGTTTAAATCTTTAAACCTTTTTGGAAGATAATCCACATGGGATCAAAGTTTTTAACACCACTAGGGTCTAACCCCAAAATAGTATATTGTTCAAAATACCGTATGACTTATAATCATACTCAACTACTTTTCGTAATCATTTGGAAATCCTTGGTATCAGTATGATAACCAAGACTCAAAACATATCTTTTTAAAATAGATATTAAATATTGGAATAAAGGCTTAAAGCCTATTCATTGATTCAAAATACTATACAGTTCAATATACTGTATCTCTTAAATACCTTTTCAACATATATACTCACATATCTATTTAGATATCTCATACTGTTCAAAATACTGTAGAATATCAGTAATGAACACCTTTTTGTAAAAGAAACAAGAATGAGCACTATAGCTCGACAATCAGATATAGCAGCTTAATCGTATATGTACGCTTATATCATGAAGGAAACCTTTAAACTTCATTCGTATACAGAATGATATTTTAATATTCTTTTCGTCAAAACATGCCATACAGTACAACTACTGTATGAGAAACATCATTACTCATCACTGCCACATTATCAGTAACTCAGCACCTAGGCTTTCATTACAATGTGCAGCACAACTCCAATTGGAGGGAAGGGAATATACTGGAACACCCGATACACGGTGATCAGCCGTTGTATCGTAACTTTTCTTTTCTACTAGTAGAAGGACGACTTCCTGTTCGGTTATCACCCTGACCGCATATGGGCCATTGTGCTAAGAGATCACTACCTCGGCGCCTATTTTTCATCACCGGGCAAGCCTTAGCACTCAAGAGATCACTACCTCGGCGCCTATTTCATCACCGGGCAAGCCTTGATAATTTTGGCACTACCCCGGAACCTATTTCATTGCCGTGTAGACCCTTCCAATTCCCATGATGAAAAATATTAATGAAACGGAAATCGGAATTTAATTCCATCTTTCCCAAGTACGAATACTTGCCAAAACTTCGTAACCGTTCAGAATACCTTACTCCAGAGTAATTGAAAGGAGTAAGTCAAAGTGTGGGTTGACATTAGTCACGAGACTACCGATGCTTACTACGTATTTTGAAATAATGACCAGGGAGTTTATTAAAATCTCAGGGTTTAGCAAGTTTAAAATACTTTACTTGAATGGGGGAGCCATCCCCTAGCTATAGTTATTCTAGAGGAACAGTAGAAGTAAAACTCTGTCCTCAAATTCGTGAACTAGATTCCCAATTTTCGATAAGTTAGAAAACACTATCCGCTTTTAATTACCTTTAACTATCTTAAAATAATAGTTGGGAATCTCTATTTTAATATCTTTTCTGGAAATCAGAAATCTATATCTTTGTGTAAATAATAGAACCTTTAATCATATACTAAGGTTCTATGATTTTTAAATCATATTTGGAATATTTAATAAATACCCAAATAATAAATATTAAATTATTATTCAATATAAAACCATTTAAGTGAATATTCAAAATAATATTCACTTAAATAAATAATATTCAAATAATAAGAATTGAATTATTATTCAAGATAAAATCATTTAAGTGAATATTCAAAATAATATTCACGTAATTAAATAATATTCAAATAATATTTATTATAATATCATTTAAATATCTCACCTTAAATATCCAATAATATATAGATATCGGAATATTTAATAAATCTTTAAAATATAACTGTCCCTGGAACCTTCCAGCTTCTGACAGTCGGATCAAAACAAAATAATACTTTGACTCCCGATCTAAGTTTTAAAACCATCGTACAAGTACTCTATACTTAGAGTCTTTAACCTTTAACCTTGGTTTATATCTAGTATTAATCTAGCATATAAACCTTATATCTTATACAGCTTTTTATTAAAAGCGAAAACATTTTATAAGTCATTTTACAGCATTAAAGCAGCATATTTATCAATATCACAACATATATCACAACAGCATCATTATATGGTGTAGGGTTTGAAAACTTGCATCTATCATATGCATATATTATATCTCAACATTTTTAATACCGTTACATCTATATACGATGTAAGTTTTGAAAGCATGCATCTATCATATGCATACATCACATCTCATCATTTTTAATACCATCACATCTATATACGATGTGAGGTTTGAAAACATGCATCTATCATATCATATGCATCATTAGTATAATGTAATCTGAAATACAGCATGGGATTAGAAAACTTGCCTTGGGTCCTTGTTATTAGGGGTTCGAGACTTGTCGCAAATCTATAAACAAAGAAATACTCGATCAGTCCCCTAACGTAATCATTCGCTCATAACACTCATTTAAAGTCAACTATATGTTAAACACATCATGTAGTCACGTTATTCCTCAACAAGGTTCGTATTTTAATCGACTCGAAATACTCATTTTATCTTAGTCGCAATGGTTGGTCAAAGTAGTACTCTAGAGTTGACTTTTCATAAAGTTACTATTACGCGACTCGCACTCTAACATTTTTAATAAATCCGAAAACTCGTATTTAAATACGAGACCACTTCTAAAATCATCTTGAGTATTTGTAATATTTATCATAAAAGTTTCGATCTCAAAACAAGGGTTTCACTTGGTGAAATGTATTTTCAAACTTGGATGAGCTACGGAAAGTTACTATTCGCACGCATTTCACTAAAACGCTCATATCTCCTTAACCGTTAATCGAAATGACACACCGTTTTCGCGTGCGCGATCTAGGGAAAGAATAGAACAAAATGCTTGAACATGTGTTTCTGCCCAAGGGGGTGAAATTCCCGAGAGAAGCAGATGTTTGGCAGTGAAGTGCAGAACCACTAACTCCTCGCGCAGCTTTGGTTCCGACATTTTTATAAAATCAAAACATTATCTTTTTAACCCGAAACCTTCTCGATTCACTTACTAACTGTCCATGTTAGTATCCATTTTAATATCATGACCTAATTCCATTTTTAAGGGGCTTGATCATATTCTCAAAGTTCATGCAATGAACTACTTAGTTACCCGAAACCGCTTTTACTAAAACGGACGTTTCTCCTAAACCGTAAATCAAAACGATACGATTCTTTCGCTAAAACAAACTAGGGAACAGAGGCTACATGATCATGGTCAGAAATCTTATGTTTATGCCCTGTAAAGTAACCGTGGTTTCTGTCCAAACTACCTAAGTAAAATTTGACATGGTAACGACGCTAATTCATGATTCCCGCGTTTTAAACACTCAAATCAACCACCAATCAACAATCAATCAACCAACCATAAAGCCTCAAGTTAATACCACAAGTGTTCTGCCCAAACAAGTTCATACCAATACTCACAAGTTCATCCATCAAAATAATCACTAAACAATCACTATAACTAAGGATTCAACTTTTAATCCATACTATCACTAAACATCATCAATCTTAGCAATATAATCAAAGTATAATAAAAAGGTGTGAGAGGTTTATACCTTCCTTGATATTCAATATGGACTAACAATAGCTTGTATGCTCTCCCTTGATCCTTAATCATCCCTAACAACCCTTAAAACTCAAGATCAAAACAAAAATTTCATGAGTCACTATTCATGCCTCAACTTTGATCCAATCTTTAACCATGCTACACTTCTTTGATGGCCATGAAACTTTTAACGTACCTTGGTTATATATTGAGGGAGATATGGTCCAAATTGGGCGATTTTAGGATGAGTATATTTGGAGTTATGAAATTTTCTTTCCACCATGGTCAAGCTGGGCAGAAATTCTGAGAAAATGGAGAAAATGATACTTTCTTGCTTTTTCTTTTCTTTTTGTTTGGTCTAATTACTCTTAATCACCAGCCATATAATTGTGTGGTCAATAGCTTGTTTTGTCATCAATGACAAGCCTCTTTTTGAACTTGTGGTGGTGGTGAAAGTGGTGACAAGGTGGTGATTCATTACCTTGTCATCACTTTGTCATGCTTATGTCACTCCTCTGCATCATGCTTATGTCATCATTTGTATCCTCAATCCTCTTATATATTGCACTTGATGATCTCATATAATAATCCTCCTTTGGTTAGGGTTTAATCCATAATTTGTTACGCTTTTTGTTTCGCGATAGTTTCAAGTGGTTTTAAAAACATTTCTCTGTACCAAAGCTAGGGGATACTTCCTTGATCTTTCCACTACCTTGGTTTAATATATGATCCTAGATTTCTCACCTTGGTTTAAGGTATGATCATGAATTTCTCATCCTACATACTTTCTCAAAACGATCAAATCAATACATCCTCGATTGTCCGATGAATAGTGATCAAAATTCAAAGTTGGAATCTCCCGATTCTGATCGCGTTTACATTCACTTATTCTCCCTATACATCAATAATATAACCTCGAAACATTCATTCCATATCATCCACATAGTGTGGTCTGAAAAATTTTCCATCAGCAAATTTACTATTCATCACATTTACTATTCATAAATTTTTTTTTAACTAAGTCCAAAATTTGGGGTTATTACAAATGAAGAAGGCTTGAGGCTGGCTCTAGATCTAATTGATGAAGTTAGAGATGAGGCAAATGCCAAGATAGTTGAACAACAGAAGAAGGCATCTTTCTACTATAACTTAAGGGTTAAAGAAAGATTCTTTCGTCAAGGAGACTTGGTTCTCCGAAAGATTGAAGCATCCGGAGTTGGACAGAAAGAAAAATTGGCCCCAAACTGGGAAGGACCCTATCGGGTCAAGAACGTGTTTGGACGAGGCTCATATAAGTTGGAAACCCTCGAAGGGATTGAAGTGCCAAGAACTTGGCATGCTGCAAACTTAAAAGTTTACTATGTTTAGTGTTTCCTAACTGGACTCACTATTAGGACGAGTAGAAATAAGGTCGATGAAACCAATCCGAGTTTTTAACTCGAGGTAGAAAGTAGAGTATTATGTAAGGGTTGAACCCATTTTCAAAGTTATGATTCTATTCAACAATTTCATATTTTTATGATAAGTTTATATGCATCGAGTGTTGGCAAACATTTAAAAATTCAGAAATGAAAGGAAGTCAAGAAATGATAGATTAAAACTTACAAAAAGTTAAGTTATGCCCGAAGACAGAGATTACATAAATAAAAGCCACATACGGCTACAAAAGAAAAAACTACACAAACTAAGCTTCTCCTCCCTTGTCGCTGGTATCAGCCTCCTCTTCTCCTGAGCTAGAGCCAGAACCAGAGTGAGTAGCTGCAAAATCAATGTTAGCTGCCTGACCAGGGGGAGAGGAATGCCCTAGATCTAGAATCCTGTCATCCTCATCCATATCATCCTCTCCAGCCAAAGCCCTCTCTAAAGGAGTAGGAGCATAAGGGCTCGGGAAGTCAGAAAGGCTATGTGACCCAGGAATCTTCTCCAAGACATCTGCTAAGGCACCATCCCATCCCTTGGTAATCTGAACTGGGAAGAGAAGCTCGTCATGCTTACTAATTAAGTCCTTGTACTCCTGAGAGTCAAGGTACTCATCAATAAAGTCATCCTTGCTCTTCCTAAGCACAACCAGCTCAGCTTGGGAATCAGCCAACTCCTTCTCCCTCATAGCCAGGGTAGCCTTGAGAGAGCCCACTTCCTCCTGAGACTTCTCAAACTTGCCTTGGTTGGCCTCAGAAGATGAGCGCCAAGCCTTGGCTTGAAAGAGAGCCCCTTGGAAGTTAGCATTAGTCTGCAAACAAAGCACAAGTCAAGAAAGAGACTTGTAACATATTAGGTAAACTACAAAAAGAAAAGGAAGAGAAAGATTACCGCGACCATGGCCTGAGAACCTGCATGCTCCACTCCCTCGATAGTAGAGTTGGTCACAAAGTCCTTGTAGTCACAAGGAGTAAGTGAATGATAGAATCACTCAGTAGCATGCTTGGACACCCCAACAACAGTGTCTTTCTTTCTGATACCCCAGTTGGGGCGCCAAACAGAGGCCTTGGATGAGGGAGGAGCCCCAACCTCCTCCACAGAATCCTCGTGAGGCCTTAGAAATGTTGGGTCATCAAAAGCACCCCGAGGATCTTTGCCTCCCAAACGAGCCCTCTTCATCCTAGTAGTTTCTCCATCAGTGGGCTCGTTGCCTTTGTTTATAAAGGCCGCAACTGCAAAAACAAATGAGAAAGAAACAATGGGTATAAGAAAATCTTAGATAAATAAAAGAAACTAAGGAATGAGAGTTACCCTTGTCTGATACGCTCGATAAGCCCATAGACTTTAGGAGAAACTCGTCCAAGAGCTCCCAAGCCAAGGTGGCATAATTGTCCTTGGTTAGCTCATCATAGGCATAAGCCTCCTCATCAGTCAAGACTATATCATTGGGACTACCATCCGAGACCCTACTTAACGACTTACGGAACAGGGTACCCCAATCCCCTCCTTCCCAAACTAGATACATAAACTCAGTCTTCCATTTTGGGTTATTGTCAGGGATGAATTTTGGGTGGAATATTGGAGGTGTGGAAGCCCTATGGTTGATATAAACCCAACCAGGGGAAATTGCAGAATTGTTCTTAAATTGAAAGATTTTTCTAAATAATGAAACAGAAATTGGAAAATTGTTCTTTGAACAAAGAACTATAAAACTCATGATAATTCTCCAAGCATTAGGAGGAAGTTGGCAAGGATTAATCCTAACATCTGCTAATAACTTGGGAATAAAGTCATGAAAAGCAAATCTAAGTCCGGCAACAATGGCGTCCTTGTAAATGCAGAGAGAATTAGGATGCCAATGGCAGGAACGATCTCCTGGACCAGCTGGGATAAGCCTAAGGGGGGATTTAACTCTATACATTTTGTTAAAATCCCTAATTTTATCAACCTCGTGAAATTTATTACTATAATCAAAGGAATCTAAGTGAGACACAGAGGGGTAATCATCGCCATGTTCGCTAATCATATCTTGCAAAGACATATATGAAGAGTGAATAGTGACGGTACCTCTCTTAGAAGCTTGGTTCATCTTTTGAAGGCGTTGAGCAATACGATCAGCCATAGATAATTCAAATCTTCAACACAAAATCCCAGAAATCTTCAAAACTTCTAGGATAATTTCCAGAAATCTTCAAATCTTCAAGAAGAATTTCCAGAAAACTTCAAATCTTCAAGATCAAACCCAGAAATCTTCAAATGTTGAAGAAAAATGCCCAGAAAATGATGAATATAGTTGAAGAAAATTCGCCGGAAATCGCCTCACCACGGAGAAACTAGAGAGAATCTATAGAGAAAACTGAGACAAATTTTTAGAAACTTGAAGTGAGAAGTGAAGAGTGAAATGGAAATCTCACTCTTTTATAACTGAAGTAGCCGGTCACCCAACCGGTCAAGAGAAGGGCAACCGTCTACAGCCAATTAAGGCCCATAATCATTTACCGGGCTCCAAAAATTAAGGCCCAATAAAAATGATCGAGGTCCAAAAATAATTGAGGCCCAAAAGTAATTGAGGCCCAAAAGAGATCAAGTGAAATCCAAACAAACTAAGACCAAATTGAGGTCGAAGAAGTATTAAATTGAGGTCAAAGGAACCCTAGATCGAGGTCGAATGACCGAGGTCGAAAACATACATAAAATTGAATTTGATTTGTTCGACCTAAGACCAAATTGAGGTCGAAAAAGTATTAAACAGAGGTCGAAGGAACCCTAGATCGAGGTCGAATGACCGTGGTCGAAAACATACATGAAATTGAAGTCGATTTGTTCGACCTAAGACCAAATTGAGGTCAAAAAAGTATTAAACTGAGGTCGAAGGAACCCTAGATCGAGGTTGAATGACCGAGGTCGAAAACATACATGAAATTGAAGTCGATTTGTTCGACCTAGGACCAAATTGAGGTCGAAAAAGTATTAAACTGAGGCCGAAAGAACCCTAGATCGAGGTCGAATGACCGAGGTCGAAAACATACATGAAATTGAAGTTGATTTGTTCGACCTAAGACCAAATTGAGGTCAAAAAAGTATTAAACTGAGGTCAAAAGAACCCTAGATCGAGGTCGAATGACCGAGATCGAAAACATATAGGAAATTGAGGTCGAAACCTTCGACCTGGGACCTGTTGAGGTCAAGACTGAGGTCGAAAAAGAATGAGACTGAGGTCGAAAAAGACTGGGTCGAGGTCAAACGACTGAAGTCGAAATAGCAAGGGAGAACGAGGTCGAAACCTTCGACCTGGGACTTGTTGAGGTCAAGACTGAGGTCGAAAAAGAATGAGACTGAGGTCGAAAAAGACTGGGTCGAGGTCGAACGACTAAAGTCGATATAGCAAGGGAGAGCGAGGTCGAAACCTTCGACCTAGGACCTGTTGAGGTCGAGACTGAAGTCGAAAAAAGTGATATTAAGGTCGAAAAAGACTGGGTTTGAGGTCGAACGACTGAAGTCGAAATTATACAGGAAACTGAGGTCGAATCCTTCGACCTCATACCAATTCGAGGTCGAAATCGAGGTCGAAAAAGACATGATTCGAGGTCGAAATCGAGGTTGAAAAAGACTAGATTCGAGGTCGAAAATGAGGTCGAAAAAACCCTGATTCGAGGTCGAAAATAGCCTTTAAAAATAAATAAATAAATAAAAGTATTTATTTATTAGTATATAAAAGGAAAAAATTGAGGAAAAATACGCAATAACTTCTGTGAAAACCCCGGAAAGATTTTCTCAGAAGTTGGGGGGCAAATGATATGGACAGAAAAGTAATCCTAGAAATGTAATTAATGATATATTAATTAGACCTAGATTGATCCAAGAATATGGCCCGATAAACAAGGCCCGAAACCCTAATTATTTATTAATTACGAAATTAATAAATAGGGAAAATATACAGCTCATAAATGGAGTCCAAAATATGATAAATACTTCAAAGAAGGATCCAGAATCTCAATTAAAGGAAATAACTAGTCACAGTCCTTATCCTACGATAAGGAAAAGACTTGTCCACCAAGAAATACAATACTTATCCACTGTCAAGAAGAAGACTTATTCGCTAAGTCTCCCAAACATACCCTAAATACAAGGCTCCTGACGCCTATATAAAGGTTCAATCAGAACTACGTCTTTGGCTTGATTCTCAAATACGAATTGAGATACGTAGGCATCTTGTGAGGACATACTTAGTCACCAAACACGAGAACAACCATTAAAGATCGAAACTCTCTAACCCTAGCATTAAATTCGTAAGCACAATTTTTATTCCACGACACATATTTATTTTTGTTAAGATCCATATGGTTATTTTAACCCATTTTCAATTACAAAATCTTTGCATTTCAGTTTCAAATATGATTAAAATTATTTGGGGTGAGTTTATAAGTAAAGTTAAATTAATTTTAATGTTTTTGGTGCATTCATTAATGCAAATTATCTCACAGAACATATTGTTGGCAAATAAAATATCTAACTAAATTAACTTTTAAAATAAATTTATTATAATATTTAAATGTAACACACTTTATTATATAAATATCAATGCTTTCAGAATTATATTTTTGAATTTTAAATATAAATTATAAAATTTAATTTAATTTGTAATTATTAAATAATTTCTTAAAATACCTTATTCGTAAGTCATAATCTAGTATAGTGATTAGGGGAGAGCACGGTTCGGTTCGGCTCAGTTTTTGGATAAAACCGAAACCGAAAATCTTCGGTTTTGACAATCAAAAACCGCAACCGCAACCGAACCACCGGTTTCGGTTTCGGTTTTGAAAACCTCGGTTCGGTTGCAATCGGTTCAGTTTCGGTTTTAAAACCGCAAAAAATTAAATTATTACAACTTAAATAAAAAAATCTTGCTTAATTAATAAAATTATAAAGCAAAATGAAAATTTTATATTTTTATTTCAAGCCACAAACAAAACTGAAAGTGAGAGTGATAGAAGATATGTTGCTTTTGAAAATATGTAGAATTGAACAAAAAAACACCTCGAGACGGAGTTAAAATACTTGCATATGCATGTTTTAACCTTGAACAATAATCAAAGTAGTAGTATGACATATATTTATTATGGACAAAGAAATCATTAGACTTTCGGTATGAAAGTTGTATGACAGACACAAATAATCAATTACAAATTGACCAAAACTTTCAACACTCACTAATTCTTAGATAAAATATTTATATATTTTTTAATAAAATTTTAATAAATTATAATAATCGGTTCGGTTTCGGTTTTTTCAGTTCGGTTAGGACCTAAAACCGAAACCGAACCCTCAAGATCGGTTTTGTTTTTAAATTTTTGGTTTCGGCTCAGTTTTAACTCGGTTTCGGTTTTTACGGTTCGGTTTTTATCGGTTTCAGTTCGGTTTCGGTTTTAATTCGGTTTTTTGCTCACCCCTAATAGTGATGATGAATTAATGGTCAATATCTTGCTTTCTTGTTTGCATTTGATTATCTTTAATGGAAATCGTTTTGAATCCAAAATGTATGTTAAAAAAGAGATTTTCTAATGTGTGCCCAATAACATATATATAATAAAAGATTAGTTGACATTTTTTGATTGATTTTAATTTCATTAATAATAGTGGTCCCCCAACATGCATAAAAATTTCAATCAATAAAAATTAGTCAACTCAAAATTGTTTGAGTATGTTCAAAACCACCTACTAAAAAGTCCCTTAAAGTAGATAGTCTCATTAATTTTGTTTAGCTTAAATACAAGTAGCCAGACAAGAGACGCTTGAGATACCCAACTGATATGGGCTGAAAAATAATCCTAGAATTTCAATTAATTATGTATTAATTAGACCCGGATTGGTCTAAGAACACGACCCAATAAGCAAGGCCCGAAACCCTAATTATTTATTAATTTCGTAATTAATAAATAGAGAATATATACAGCTCAGGAAAGGAGTCCAAAATATGGTAAATTCATCAAAGAAGGATCCAGAATCCCAATTAAAAGAAATAATGAGTCCTAGTCCTTATCAACAAGGAAAAGACTTGTCCACCAAGAAATACAATGTTTATCCATTATCAAAAAGGAGACTTATTCGCTAAGTCTCCTAAACTTACTCTAAATACGAGGCTCTAGACGCCTATATAAGGACCCTGCTCCTTCACAATAGAACTACGTTTTGGACACAGCTCCATACGTCATCTACTACGTTTTGGACACAGCTCCATACGTCATCTACTATGTTTTGGACACAACTCCATAGGTCATCTACAACGTATTAGACTTCATCCTCGAATAAGGACATACAAGTCACTACGTCCTTGGTGTGCCCCTGACACCATAGCCCCGAGGGCAACACCAAGAACTATGTTAATTTGGCTTGATTCTCAGCAATAGTTGAGATACGTATGCATCTTGTGAGGATCGATTTAGTCACGAAACGCAAGAACAGCCATTAAAGCTTGAAAGCTCCTAAACCCTAACAATAAATTCACAAGTACGTTTTTTAATCCATAACATTTGGCGCCGTCTGTGGGAAGACAACATCAACCATGACAAATACACGAAGAACAACTCGAGTCCCTCATACCTTTGACGGACTTCCTCTTACCTCTGCAACAAAGACTCATGGAAGCCAACCACCGCCAGTTACTGACGCTGAAGGGGCAAATATCCATATCACTACTACTCAAGGACCGAAAGTCCCAATTACTGATGAAGGGACGAATCCCCTACAAATGGTCGTTCATGGACCGAATCCACAAGAGACCATTCTCCAACAACCAATCACAACCACTCCACTGCTTGAAAACGCACCATGTGGCCTTCAACTTCACACCACGGATCTCCCCCAATATACGACTCAAACTCTTGGTATGCCACCTCGACCCCCGGCGGGCAGTAGTGGAACTAATCCAATCTACCATGAGGCTTATGTGCCCCCTTACATTCAAGGTCTGGGATCCCAAACTCAACAAGCTAGACGAAACCCCTTGATTCAAGACTACTCTGGTCCCTATAATGAGGAAGAGAATTATTCAACAGGAGATGAGAGGGGAGTTGCCCCAAGAAGGAGACGTTCTTCCCAAACAAATCGGGAACAACTCCAAACTACTAAAGAAAGAATTACGGCCCATGAAGCCGAGACTGCATGGCTCAAGAAGCTATTGGCAGAAGAGGAGGCCGCAAGGACACAAAACCAAGGGACGGGAAGAGTCTCGGTAATCAACTTGGATCAAACGCCATGGAAAAGCAAGAGGGCTGAAGCCCCAAGGGGTGATCCTAATGTTTTGTTGCCCCTAGGAGATCCTGATGATCCAACACCACCCTTTACTCAAGACATCATGAAAGCTAACATATCCAGGAAATTCAAGATGTCAACGATCAAAGCTTTTGATGGAACGGGAGATCCCGCAAATCATGTGAGAACCTTCTCCAATGCACTGCTGTTGCAGCCAACCAATGATGCGGTTAAGTGCCGGGCGTTTCCACAAACCCTAGCGGGCATGGCACAACGTTGGTATAGCCGTTTGCCTCCCAACTCTATTGGATCCTTCAAGGAGTTGAGTAAGGCGTTCATCAACCAATTTGTAAGTGGGAGGGTGTACGAGAAAAGTTCTGCATCCCTCATGGGAATCCAGCAAGGAAAGAATGAAGCTCTGAGAGATTATATAAATCGATTTACGAGAGAGACTTTGAAAGTCCCAAACTTGGAGGACAAAGTAGCTATGATAGCCCTACAACAAGGAACTACTGATGATCACTTTAAGAGATCATTGGCAAAACATCCACCCGAGAGCATGTTAAAGCTCCAAGACAAAGCCGGAAAGTATATCAAAGCTGAAGAAAGCATGAGAAAGTATGAACCCGCTGTTGGTGGTAGTGGAAACTCAAAGAAAAGAAAAAAAACTCAGGAGTACGATGTCAAAGAAAAGTTTCCTAGAACGTCAAAGAGTTCTGATTCTCCTCCCAAGAGGAACAATTTTGGGCCAAAGTTCACGGAGTATGCAAGGTTAAACACTCCCAGGAGTCAAATTCTGATGGAAATTGCAAAGGAAGAGGATCTTCGATGGCCGAAGCCACTAAGGACCGACTTGTCTAAAAGAAACCAAAATCAATTTTGTCGTTTCCACAAAGAAGTTAGTCATGACATAGATGATTGTAGACAAGTGAAAGACGAAATCGAGTTTTTGATACGAAGAGAAAAACTCAATAAATTCACCAAGGATGGAAATCAAGGGAGTCAAAGAGGAAACTATGAAAGGAAGGACTATGATAGGAGGGACAACGATCAAGATCGTAACCCCAAGCCCCGGGGGCCAGTCATCAACATGATATTCGGAGGACCAACTGTTGCTGGGTCATCCCGAAACTCAAGGAAAGCCTATGCTGGAGAGGGATTAAAGTTTCCCCACGATGATCCCTTAGTCATCATACATGTGATAGGCAATTCTGAAATGAAGAGAGTTCTAGTTGACAATGGAGCTTCAGTGGACATCTTGTTCCATGATTCTTTTATCAAGATGGGCTACACTGATTCTCAGTTGACACTCTCGAATATGCCCATATATGGTTTCAATGGAGTGGAGTCGAAGGTGGAAGGCACTATCCAGCTCCCAATGACCATGGGGCAAGGGTCGAATACGTCTACTCAGATGTTGAACTTCATAGTTATAAAGGCAACTTCGACCTACAATGCAATCCTGGGAAGGATGGGTCTTCATGCGTTCAAGGCCGTTGCCTCATCTTATCATCTGAAAATCAAGTTCCCCACGAGGAATGGAATTGGTGAAGAACGGGGAGACCAAAAGACGGCTAGAAGTTGTTACGTAGCGGCGTTAAGGCCTGATGGAATTGGGGGGCAGGTTCTCCCCATTGAAGACATGGATACTAGTGACAATGAGGACAGAAGAGGGAAACCAGCTGAGGATTTAATCCCAATTCCCTTAGTCCCTGGTGAACCGGAAAAGGTGACTTATGTTGGAGCACTATTGCCTGAACCATTGAAAAGCAAGCTCATATCTTTTCTTCAAGAGAACAATGACGTTTTTTCTTGGACAGCGGTCGGCATGCCAGGGATTGATCCCCAATTGATAACCCACAAATTAAACGTGAATCCTGAAAGGAAGACGGTGAAACAGAAGAAGAGAAATTTTGCTCCAGAAAGGCAAGAGGACATTAAACAAGAAGTAGAAAAGCTTCTAAAGGCCGGGGTCATTGAAGAGATACAATTCCCAGAATGGTTGGCTAACCCGGTGATGGTCAAAAAAGCCAATGGAAAATGGAGAATGTGTATAGACTTCACCGATTTTAACGATGCATGTCCTAAGGATTGTTTTCCCTTACCAAGGATTGATGCCCTAATAGATGCCACCACTGGCCACGAGATGCTAAAGTTTTATGGATGGCTTCAGTGGATATAACAAAATCAAAATGCACAAAGATGACATCTCCAAGGTATCATTCATCACTGACTTTGGTGTTTTCTGTTATCTAGTCATGGCATTTGGACTTAAGAATGCAGGTGCAACATACCAAAGGTTGGTGAATTGGAAAACCATGGAGGTCTATGTGGATGACATGTTGGTTAAAATACTCGATAAGGACGATCATATAAACAATCTACGAGAAGCGTTTGAAGTGCTGAGGCACCACAAGATGATGTTGAATCCAGCTAAATGTGCCTTTGGTGTAGGCTCAGGGAAGTTTTTAGGCTTGATGGTTTCCAAGAGAGGAATCGAGGCTAACCCCGACAAAATCAAAGCGATCCTGGACATGGAGCCACCACGAACCGTCAAGGATGTTCAGAAACTGACGGGAAGAGTGACAACATTGGGAAGATTCATCTCCAAGTCAGGAGAGAAGTGCTTACCTTTCTTCAAAGCACTTAAGAACGTGAAAATTTTTGAGTGGACAACTGAAAGCCAGGAGGCCTTTGAGGCCTTGAAAAAGTACATGGCTGAGGCACCACTGTTGGCAAAACCAAAGTCAGGAGAAACTCTCTATTTGTATTTGGCGGTTTCTAACACAGCCCTTGGAGCTGTTTTGGTAAAAGAAGAGTTGAAGGTTCAGAAACTCATTTACTATGTAAGCAAGATTCTACATGGGGCAGAAATAAACTACTCTACGATAGAGAAGTTTGCCTTTGCCTTGATAATGGCCTCAAGAAAGCTACGCCCATACTTCCAGGCACACAAGGTAGAGGTCTTGACCAATCAGCCTCTAAGAAACATCTTGTATAGCCCTCAAGTTAGTGGAAGGTTGATCAAATGGGCTATTGAATTGGGAGAATTTGACATCAAGTATAAGCCTCGAACGGCCATAAAAGCTCAAGCACTCGCTGACTTCATGGTTGAATGCACCATTGACAACCAAGAAGTCGGGGGGCAGGAAGTAATAGTGGAAGACAAGAAAGATGAAGACATGGTGTCCAAAGAATGTTGGGTGCTCTATTTTGATGGAGCATCAAAAACAAAATCAAGTGGAGCAGGTTTGGTGCTATAAAGTCCTGATGGATTTCTCATAGAGTATGCACTAAAACTGGACTTCCCAACGACTAACAACGAAGCTGAGTACGAAGCCCTGATAGTTGGCTTACGACTGACTGGAGCTTTGAGAGTTAAGACTCTGAAAGTATGTGGAGACTCGAGGTTGGTAGTTTCCCAAGTAAATGGGGAGTTCGAAGCTAGAGATGAAGTCATGGCCAAGTATCTAAAACTTGTTAAGGCTATGATGACTCAGTTTGATGAATGTTATGTGGAACACGTTCCAAGAGAAGAAAACATGAAGGCTGACGCCTTGTCCAAATTTACTTCTTCTAAAATAGAAAACTATGCAGGGACTGTGTACTTCCAAGTCTTGAAGACCCCAACCATTAATGGAAAGTTGATAACACCCATTAATGTGGCTAGCTGTTGGATGGATCCCATCAAATGTCATCTGGAAACTGGTTGGTTACCTAACGATACTTCAGAAGCACGAAAGCTATATATGAGAGCACTAAGGTATACCCTGATTGAGGGAATCATATACAAAAAGTCTTTCATTGTTCCTTATTTGAAATGCTTGAGACCCCAAGAGGCAGAATTGGCCCTAAGGGAAGTACATGAAGGAATTTGTGGGCAGCACTTGGGGGCAGAGCCCTTGCTCATAAAATTACCCGTTTAGGTTTCTATTGGCCAAGCATGCTAGCAGATGCTAAAAGCTATGTGAAGAAATGTGAACGGTGCCAAAAGAATGCACCAGTGGTTAGGCAACCGCCCGAGATGTTGACATCCATAAACTCACCTATCCCATTTGCCATGTGGGGATGGATATACTGGGACCATTTCCAATGGCAAGTGCGCAAAGAAAGTTCTTGATAGTGGTAATCGACTACTTCACTAAGTGGATTGAGGCTAAACCATTAGCCAAGATAACCACCAACCAAGTAATGCATTTCTTCTAGGAAAATGTGATATGCAGATACGGGATTCCACATATCTTGGTCACAGATAATGGAACTCAGTTTAACAACGAAGAATTCAAGAAGTATTGTGACGAGAATGATATCAAGTTACGTTTCACTTCTGTTGCCCATCCTCAAGGAAATGGGCAAGCTGAGGTTGCCAACCGAATTATCCTAGATGGAGTGAAGAAAAGAGTTGAACGCTCTAGAAACACTTGGGTAGACGAATTGCTCCCCATACTATGGGCATATCGTACTACTTGTAAAGTCACCACTGGAGCAACCCCCTTTCTGCTGGCATATGGGGCGGAGGCAGTGGTTCCAGTGGAAATTACTCACACATCTCCAAGAATCGAAGCTTATGAGCCAGAGACAAATGAAGAAGGCATGAGGCTGACCTTAGATCTAATTGATGAGGTTAGAGATGAGGCAAATGCTAAGGTAGTTGAACATCAAAAAAGGGCATCTTTCTACTATAACCTAAGGGTTACAGAGAGATTCTTCCGTCAAGGAGATTTAGTCCTCCGAAAGATTGAGGCATCTGTGGTTGGACAAAAAGGCAAGTTGGCCCCAAATTGGGAAGGACCATATTGCGTCAAGAACGTATTTGGCTGAGGCTTAAACAAATTAGAAACCCTCGAAGGGCATGAGGTGCCAAGGACTTGACATGCCTCAAACTTAAAAGTTTATTATGTTTAGTGCATCCTAAAAGGATCCGCTAGTATGATAAGTAGAAATAAGGTTCAATGAAATCATGAGCTTCCTAGAAAGCATATGAAGGGTTGAACCCGTTTTGATTGGTAGAAACATCCTCAAAGCTTTGCCAAGACAAACTACAAATGAATGCAAAGGAAAGCATACAAAAGATGCATGTCAACTGCACAAATAGAGTTGAATACAACGAACCCCGAAGGGTGAATGTTGCTAATAAACATACAAAAGAAAGCCTAAGATGCCTATTGTTAATTAGCGAAAATTTCAAGCTCATGAGAAGTTTGATATGTTAGACTTGAGAATGAATCACTACGAGTGCAGCCATCAGTAAGAACTCGTAAGGGTGAAGGGTTGAAACCCCAGAAACCTAAGACATTCAGTCCAAACCCCATCATTCGATATGCTCAATGAAAGGCTTGAAGCCAAAACAAGACGGTATAAGACATAAAAGGCTTATGCAAATGTCAAGCTAGCCTCGAATAAGGCAAAATCGTCGTAAATGTGTAGGTCGCTCCACACTTTACACCAAGACGATACTCGTGAAACACTAGTGTATATTAAAATCCCCAAAAAATGGTAGTAAGTCCCATGTAAGGGATAAAAAGACCCCAAGTCTCGAAAAAGACCGGTATAACTTCTATGAAATCCTAGTGCATTATCATAGAAGTTGGGGGGGCAAATGATATGGGCTGAAAAATAATCCCAGAAGTGCAATTAATTACGTATTAATTAGACCCGGATTGGTCTAAGAACACGGCCCAATAAGCAAGGCCCGAAACCCTAATTATTTATTAATTTCGTAATTAATAAATAGAGAATATATACAGCTCATGAAAGGAGTCCAAAATATGGTAAATTCATCAAAAAAGGATCCAGAATCCCAATGAAAAAAAATAATGAGTCATGGTCCTTATTAATAAGGAAAAGACTTGTCCACCAAGAAATACAATGTTTATCCATTATCAAAAAGGAGACTTATTCGCTAAGTCTCCTAAACTTACTCTAAATACGAGGCTCCAGATGCCTATATAAGGACCTTGCTCTTTCACAATAGAACTACGTTTTGGACATAGCTCCATACGTCATCTACTACGTTTTGGACACAGCTCCATACGTCATCTACTACATTTTGGACAAAACTCCATACGTCATCTACAACGTATTAGAGTTCATCTTCGAATAAGGACATACAAGTCACTACGTCCTTGGTGTGCCCCTGACACCATAGCCCCGAGGGCAACACCAAGAACTACGTTAATTTGGCTTGATTCTCAGCAATAGTTGAGATACGTAGGCATCTTGTGAGTACCGATTTAGTCACGAAACGCAAGAAGAACCATTAAAGCTTGAAAGCTCCTAAACCCTAGCAATAAATTCACAAGTACGTTTTTTAATCCATAACACCAACCAAACCAAAGGTATTTTGTGATTATTTGGAGTAATTTAAAAAATAAATTTATAACTTAAAATGAATAAATTGGATAATTAAATGAATTTTTATAAGTTATTTAAGTGTTTGGATAATTTTACTTATAAATTAATAAATTTTTGCTAAATTAATTTTTTAAAAAATAATTATTTAATACAATGATCTCAATCCATACATTTTAAATTAAATAGACATTTAAAAATATTAATATAAAAATAAAAATTATTAAAAAAAATAAAAAAAATCAAATAATAAATCGATAAATTAGATAAAATGTACATATTTTCTAACATTTAACTTATTATTAAATAGGTTATAAGTTAAATTAATAAATTAAATTGAGTATACAAACAATACTCATAGAACATATAATGCATAAATTAACTTATTATAAATTTGTCAAACAGGTCCGAATCTATCCCGCTTAAAGGTCTCAAGAGAATAAAATGTATGCAGCTTTTGTCGTCCCTACCCTATCCTGAAAGAGTAACAAAATACACAACATATTTGATAACGAAATATAAGAATGTGAAATGAAGGAATTACTTTAAACAAAATAAGAAGATAAGACAAAAAAAAACATTATAATATCTAGAAACATGGTCGATAATTGTCCCTTACCAAAACAGATTCAATGGCACTTGTCTCAATATGTGAATCGAAACTACTAAAGGAAAAAAGTTCAAGAAAGACGTGGTTATACTTCAATCATGTAACCGCTCATCACAAGAGACGCTTGAGAATTGAGATATATTTTCCTAAATTCTAACATATTTTATCTTTAATCCCTTACATTATTTGGTCCCTTTCTTATTACTCCCGTCGTCTTATAATATTAGATTCTTTTTAATTTCTTAGGCTTATTAAAAAAAATTAATTTGATGATATATTTTCATTTATATTCATTATAAATGTATTGATTTTATAAGAATATGAATTACGCTTACTTACTACTCATGAATTGTTATACTATTTTCTAGAAAGAAATAATTTGAGAAAAATATTACATTTTCGTATTGAAAATTGAAAATAAATATGAATTAAAAAAAATTTAGTATTATGAGATGAAGAAAGTACTGTTTATTTGAACTCTTCAAACGTATAGTCAGTCATTTAGAGGTAAATGAAACTGTCATTAGATATGTCAATTTTTTCCAATCCTTTTAGAATAAGAACATATCTGGACTTTGATTCAGAAGAACAATCACAAAATAAATATTATGTGTCGGGACACCCGCCCCACTTAGGTCAGGTTGGGAAAAAAAACAATCACAAAAGTACAGCTAGTCACTGTAAAAAAGATCATTGAAACTAATATTGAGAGATTCTGTATATTTTAGAGATTGACTATTCTATACAATATCATAGTTTTTATTATTTCTCGTGCTCTTATTTTATATAATAAAATATAAATATTATTTTTATTAAGTTCAAGGATACTAGAATACAATGGTTGTTTATGGGTAACCAACTCCCCGATTCTTATAATATAATAACTTTATTAACTTTATTAATTCTTTCCCTCTTTTTCTATATAGTAGAATATAACCCTGTTATCTCTTTTAGGAGTCATTTGTTTACCATTGATTAGCTATTAGCTATTGAATAAGCATACCTATTCTCCTTGTTTGGCTCATGTCATTTATCACATGAATGATTTTTAACAAATGATTTGGTTCAGATTGAAAATTTTAAAAGAATCATTCATGTCAATTTGAAATACCTCTGCAACTCTTTTCTTTAATTATTTTTAAGTTGTTTATAATGAAATTTATAGTAAGAGGAAAATCGGTTGACTTTAAAAATCATGAGGGTTCAAGTCCCTCCCCTCCCATCATCTTTTGCCTTTAAATATTTTAGTTTTTGTTTTTATTAAAATTATTATGATAATAAAAAAAATTCTTAATGTTGTGTACTTATTATTATTGTCCTGCTTATTTCGTGTATATGTAACTTAATTTTTAAAAATTAAAATATGAAATATTTTATATGATAAATATATAAATTGAAAAAATTAAATGTCATTCAGATACTACATAAATTATTTATCAAACAATATTATTCATTCAGAATTCAGATTCTCATCCTTTCAGATATATTAATTATTCATATATTAATTATTCACATTTGTCAAATGACCCTATACTCTTTTTATATAATATAATACACTTAATAAAATTATGAAATATCTAACACAAATGATAACAAAATGAAGTGTAAGAATTTAATGAAGGTATATCAGAATATTTATTATTAATTCTTTTAGAAACAACAAATATTAATTTATTTTCAAATTTTATTTATTGTGAAAGTTTCTAAACAAAAATCTTGGTTTTTATTAATTTTCACAAGGGTCCTTCATTAATATCCTAAATCTTTAGGACAGACTTCGTATATTGCAAATATTTGTCAAACTGGAACGTGCTTAATTATTATTTTTGACAAGCTATTTAAATGCACATTACGTTTTTTTTAAAAAAAATTAACCAACACGGACTCGTGGTATGTTTGTGTGAATTTTGATACTCCCTCTGGCTTCTTTACATTGGGAGGAGCTTGACAGGACTCCTATGTTATAGTTTTATATATTATATTAATTTTAATTTTTTTTGAATAAAAATTTAATATTACTATTTTAATTAAAAAAAAATTAAAAATAAGTTATGGAATTATATAAACAGTAACTAAATGAGGGTACCGAGGGAGTGTGATAACACCTTGCATGATCTTTTTTAAAAGGCAGCAAATATTAGAATGAAAGATTCAGCTTACAAAGCCCAAAAAAGCAATCAGGACAGAGCGCACTAGTGCAAAAACAAAGCCCACTAAACAAGGTTCAACCCGGAAAGACCTCAACCACAAAAGACAAACAACAACTCTATCCCACTTAGACCTAGCAATGGACCGTGTCGTATACTCGTATAGTTTCGTGTCGTGTATTTTTGTGTTTTCGTGTATTTCAATGTAAAATTCATATCCGACATGTTTTGGATTCGTGTACTAAATTTGAAACACATATCCAATTCAAAACGTGTCGTGTACTTTACGTGTTAAACAAAAATATAAATTTAATTTAATTAAAATTTATATATTATAAAATTATTTTAATTATGTAAATTTTTATGAAATATGTATTAAATATGTATTACATACAATTTTACAAAAAATTGTAAATATAACTTATATATATAAATGTATACTTCTTATAAATAAATGTATAACTTACTCCCAATTAGTCGTGAAACTTTTATTTATTGTTCATATGTAATTGCTTATATATTTTCTAAATATGCAATACTATAAATAATATATTTTTAAAAATTATTTATTTACTTCATTAATTCGTGTACTTTCGTTCCGTGTTGTGTACCTATTGTGAAAACTCAAACCCGACACTAATTATATTCGTGTTTTTTCGTGTTCGTGTACTCTCGTGTACCAAATTTTTGCACCCAAACACTAATTATCCGTGTTCGTGTCGTGTTTACGTGTAGTATATCAAATTATCAGGTCTAATCCCATGAGACACTACTACTGATTCTTACATCACATAAAAAAACTTTCCATATGATCTTTGAGGTGTCGGCAGTCGGCTGTTTCATGCCCATTAGCATCATGGAAAGCATAATATCTAGCTAAATCCTTCCTTCCGGGAGGTCCCGTCCTTGAGGGTTTTCTGAACATCCCCGATTTATCACCAATTTCAAAGATGTGTTCCACAGGTGCTGCCATGATATTTTTGGAAAAGGAAAGATTTTATTAAGGAAAAATAGAAAAGTTTTAAAAAATAAGTAGGTGTGTTATGTTTTAGTTGAAAAAGGTAATTATCATGAGTATTAAAATATGTTTTAAAATAAATAAGTAAGGATTTTGAAAGACATATGTCTAGGCCTATTTGTAAACACAGAGGATTATACTCAACATAAACCAAGATGTAATAAGTAAATAATAAATACAGATGTCACAGGAATCTCAGAAGATTATATCTGTCAAGAGAATGAAGATTAAAGTCATCTACAGTCTTGAAGTAAGTCTACATTGGAAGAAGTTCAATTTATTGTTCAAGCCTCAGTAAAGTATTCAAGGAAGTGGAACTATTTAAAAGTGACAGAGATTTCAGAAGTGTGACGGGAAAAAGTACAGGTTACAGTCCTTTGTTTAAATAGAAGGAGAAAAGAATCACAGCTTAAAGTTTAGAATGAAGAACAACCATTAAAGTTAGTCGCTCATGAACCAGACAGTACATGGAGTGTCAACGTCAGTCAGTGAAAGTTCGTCATCAATTTTAGTGGTTCTAAGAATTAGTTTAATTCTCTTTTAATATTATTCTATAAGATAATTAATTTAATCTATGAATTAATTCTTTCAGAATTAATTCATATATTAAATTAATCAATCTAGATCTTAAGTAATTTAATGTATAAATTAATTCTCCAGAATTAATTTATTTATGAAATTATTTGAGTCAATTATTTAATTTATTTAATCAGTGAATTAATTTTGTTTAAATTAATTCATTTGTTAAATCAATTAAAAGTAGAATTTATTAAAAACAGTTTTATCCTAATTCTATTTATACTAGTAGTACTATCAGATTTGTACTAGTAGTACTATCTGTGTTAGTACTACCGATAGTACTACCAGTTCAAACTGATAGTCCTACCGATAGTACTACCAGGTATAACTGGTTAGTACTATTAATATAAATCAATTGAATTGGTTTGGCGCGTGGGAAATATTCTGTTGACTTGTTTAAATAGTTGATTGATCAAACAAGGCAGAGTATGATTTTAACATTTCAAGACAGAAAGAAAACAACTTCTCATTTACTCTCTTCTGCCATTAACACGAAGCCAACTGCAAAGCTAAATTAATTTCTTGTAATAAATTCTAGCAAGCAAAGTTATATCCAATCAACTAGAATTCAATTACTTGTACTGCTTTGACAATCTAGCGGATCATAATCCCTAGAATTACTATCGAACTACTTTTTAGTATTCGATCCTTTTATTACAAATATAGATAAATTCATGTCGAATTTATTCTAGATTTGTTTTAACAAGAACCTTGTAATCTGTACACTGATTTGTAACACCCTTCAAGTTCAATAGAGTTTTATTTAACTTGAATCTTGTTTCATTTTATTCCGCATTAAATTTGGTATTCTATTTGTTAAATTCAACAATACAATTTCGATTAAACGGTACTGTTTGTATTCAACCCCCCTTCTACAAACATATCAGGACCTAACAATTGATATCAGAGCATTTTGATTGATATACAAATCAAATATCCAATTGTTTTGAGATTTGTTTTCTTAAACTCTGAAATTTTTATTATTCCTAAAAATCTCAAAAGATGTCTACTACACAGAAAGTGGGTGCAGTCAAAATCCCAATGTTCAGCAAGGAGCATTATCCTATGTGGAAGAAGAAAATGCTCCTATTTCTTAAAGTTGCTAACCCTAAATACTTTGATGTGCTGAAGAATGGTCCCAAAGTCCCTATGATTATTGAGGGAGAACTTATAGAGAATCAGATTGTTACTAGGGCTGCTAGGATGTACCCTAAGGATCCCAAGGACTACACTCCTGATGAAAAAGAGGATGTTACCCTGGACGCCTGTCTACAGTTGATCCTTGTTGATTGTCTACATCCTATCATGCATAATCATGTCCTAAACTGTGATACTGCCAAACACATTTGGGAAACTATAGAGATAATCAATGAGGGGACAGAGGAAGTTAGAGAGAATAAGCTGGAAATTCTCACCTCTCAATATGAGCATTTCAGATCAAACCCTGGTGAAGGTATCTCTGAGGTTTTTGAGAGATACAACAAATTAATCAATGATCTGAATCTCAATGGGAAGCGCTACACTATCAAGGAAATTAACAAGAAGTTCCTACTTACACTTCCACGTCATTTGGAGCACAGAATATCTGCCATTAGAGAAGCAAGAGATCTGGGAGAGATTGCTTTGGAAAGACTGTATGGTGTTCTAAAGACCTATGAGCTGGAGCAGATTCAACAGGATGAGTTATATGGAACTGGGAGGATAGTTAGTACTTCTACTGCATTGGCTGCTGAAGTCCCACAGAAACTGGAAGTGAAGGCTGTTCAACCTTCCAGTTCTCACATGAATGTTATTGATGCTGAATATGGATTAACATCCATTGATCAATCTGGTGGTGACTTCTATTCTTTAGAGGAACTTGATCAGCTGGAGGATGGTGATTTGGCTTCGATAGTCAGGAAGTTTGGGAAGTTCAGATTCAAAAGGAATCCCAATCTTAAGTTCAGGCCCAGATTTCAGAGAGGTGGATCTTCCTCATCAAGTAACACAAGGGGTGGCTACAAAACTGGAACTGTGGATAGGAGCACAATCAGATGCTACAATTGCAATGAGTTGGGTCACTTTGCTACTGAATGTAGAAAGCCAAAGCAAGTGACAAGAAACACATTTGATTCTAGCAAGAAGAATAAGATTGGGAAAGCCTATGTTGCTGAAGGTAAGAGTTGGGATGACACTGACAGTGATGAAGAAGCAGGTGAGATTAGGAATCTTGGTTTAGTGGCTAAAGAGGCAAGCACTTCATCTGCATACATGTCAGAGGTAAAGTTCACTGACACTGAAATGATTCGTCATCTTGGTGGTACTATTTCTTGTGCACGCACTGAAAATGATAGAATAATTCTTTTGAACACAGCTCTTGAACAGGAGGTAAAAGAATTAAAACTAGTGCATGTTAATCAGGATGAACTTACTGAAAAAATAGCATTTCTTGAGAATAGGGTTAAATGTTATATTCAATTGGAAACCATTCTCAAGGAAGAGAATAGTGAGCTTAAGACTAAAGCTAATGCCTATTACAACTCTTGTAAGACGGCTAAAGAGATTCTCAATAAACAAGCTATTGGTAATCATGTCAGTATAGGTTATGGTTATAATGAGGCTATTGGATTGCTTGGCATTAATTCCCCTTGTAGAGTCAGTATTGAAGGAAGGGGTATTCCATATGTGCTTAAGGGTATTGAAACACCCTTCTGTAAAGAGTCCGAGGCAGATCCTCTAAATGAATACTCTATCATTATTGCTGAGGAGATTCGTGAAGAAGATATTGCTTTGGAAGTTGCACAGTCCAAAAAATGTATATCTGATATTCCAGTCAAAGTTGCTACGTACAACTAAAAAGACTAAATCAGATATCCATAAGTTGGATCAAAACAACTATAGAACTAACATGCCTGCTGGTAATTCTTCTCATAAAGCATGTGGTGTGATTAATTGCATGTCTTGTGCTTTCAATGTTATGTATGCTTATTTTAATAGTAAGCATGTGTCTAGTGATAAGACTGCTCCACATCAACATGTTAATAATAAGAAGCATGTTAAAGCTAAGACTACTAGTCCTCCTAAGACTAGAGTGGATTCATTTATCCCTAAGCCTACTCAGAAATGTGTTAAGGCTGGCTATAAATGGAAACGCTCTTTTGTGAAAGAGGTTGAAGTAGTTTTAGTTAAAAATGTTGTTTTGCCTGACAAAGGCCAGTTCTTTAAGTATGCCGGACCCAATCAAGTTTGGGTTCCGAGGAAGGACTAATCAATTTGATATTGCAGGGAGTTAAACAGGTAAACCGTGTTATGTGGATTCTTGACAGTGGCTGTTCAAGGCATATGACCGGAGATAGAGCCCTGCTATCAGATTTGGTTGAGAAAGCTGGCCCAGTAGTTACCTTTGGAGATAACAGCAAGGGTATTACGAAAGGATATGGCTGTTTGAAGTATGGAAATGTTATCATTGAAGATGTATCATTTATGGAAGGTCTGAAGTTCAATCTTCTCAGCATCAGTCATTTCTGTGACAGAGGATATGCTGTTTCCTTTGAAACAGAGAAGTGTCAGATCCTTCACAAGAAGAATGGAAAGCCTGCTCTTCAAGGAGTAAGGAAAGGTGACTTGTTCATAGCTGATCTGCACTCAGGATCCAAAGATGAAGTTAATTGTTTTTATGCTAAAGCTTCATCAGATGAAAGTTGGCTATGGCACAAGAAGATGTCTCACCTTAACTTCAAAATAATGAACTCTTTAGTCAAGAGGGAATTGGTTAGAGGTTTGCCTCAGATGAAATTTACATAGGAAGGACTGTGTGAGGCATGTCAGAAAGGAAAGTCAAAGAAAGTTTCTCACAAGGGCACTGACACATCATCAATAACTGAACCACTTCAGCTACTGCACATGGATTTGTTTGGTCCAGTTAATGTGATGTCCATGTCAAAGAAATAATATGCACTTGTGATTGTTGATGACTTTTCAAAATATACATGGGTTTTATTCCTACATTCCAAGGATGAGACCCCACACCTGGTGATTGACCATATAAAGTTGATTGATCTAGATTCTAGATTCCCTGTTAGAGCCATAAGGTCAGATAATGGTACTGAATTCAAGAATGCCATTCTAAATGACTTTTGTGCTGATAAAGGAATAACAAGATAGTATTCTGCCCCTAGAACTCCTCAACAAAATGGAGTAGTGGAAAGAAAGAATCGTACTTTGATTGAAGCTGCTAGGACTATGTTAAGTG
Organism: Heracleum sosnowskyi; assembly: GCA_030848705.1. Lineage (NCBI taxonomy): Eukaryota > Viridiplantae > Streptophyta > Magnoliopsida > Apiales > Apiaceae > Heracleum > Heracleum sosnowskyi. The sequence goes on from CM061242.1 coordinate 89,514,765, forward strand.
AGTCCAAACTTCTAACGTACTTTTGGGCTGAAGCAGCGAATACAGCTTGTTATACTCAGAATCGAACTTTAATCAATAAGGACTTAATGAAGACTCTGTATAAGATCATGAACAACAAGAAACCAACTGTCAAGTAATTTCATGTATTTGGAGCAAAATGCTTTGTGCTTATAGATGATAATGTTAAACGTGGCAAGTTTGATGCCAAGGCACAAGAAGCAATTTTTGTTGGTTATTCCAGAAGATCTTACAGGGTCTACTTGGTTGGCAGTCACATAGTAAAGGAAAGTGTCAATGTTACTTTTGATGACACAAAGTTCCCTAATATCCAAAAAGAAGACTCATCTGAAAAGCTGAAGTTTGATAACTTGCCAGACTCAGAATCAGATGATGTAGCCCCACCTGAAGTTATTGCTGGTAATGATAATAACAATGATGATAATGATCATGGTGGTGGTGGTGGAAACACTGGTAACAATGGAGATACCACCAACACTGGAGAAGAATCATCAAGGCAATCAAGCAACAACTCAGGGGGAGCAAATAAAGGATCATCTAGTCACTCACAACATCAAACTGAATTTCAAGGCGAATCATCAAGATCAAATCTTCCAAGACAGACTGTATGGAATAGAGCTCTTCCTTTTGAGCTGATCATTGGTGATCCAGGTGTTGGAGTGAAAACTAGAAGTGCAACTCAGAATGAATGTCATTATTCAGCATTTCTATCTGAAATGGAGCCAAAGAAAACTGAGGAAGCACTGACTGATCCAGATTGGGTGATTGCTATGCAAGATGAACTCAATCAGTTTGAACAACAGCAAGTCTGGAAACTGGTACCCAGACCAAAGAACAAGAAAGTAGTTGGTACAAGATGGGTATACAGGAACAAGCTAGATGAGGATGGCATTGTTACAAGGAACAAGGCAAGACTGGTTGCACAAGGGTATTCTCAAGCTGAAGGCATTGATTATGATGAAACCTATGCACCAGTGGCTAGACTTGAGGCCATCAGGATGTTCTTAGCATTTGCTGCTTACTCCAATTTTAAAGTCTATCAAATGGATGTTAAGAGTGCATTCCTGAATGGTGAGCTTGATGAAGAAGTTTATGTGGAACAGCCCCTGGCTTTGAAAATCAGGAGCTGCTGGACTTTGTGTACTTTCTCTTCAAGGCTATCTATGGTCTTAAACAAGCCCCAAGAAAATGGTATGACACTCTGTCTGGTTTTCTTTTAGAAAATGGTTTTGTTAGAGGTATCATAGACAAAACTCTTTTTTCAAAGAAACATAAAAGTGATATGATATTAGTCCAAGTCTATGTGGATGACATCATATTTGGGTCTACTAATGATGATCTTTGTAAGAGATTTGCTAAGCTAATGCAGAGTAAGTTTGAAAGAGTATGATGGGTGAGCTGAAGTTCTTTCTTGGATTGCAAGTAAGTCAAAGGTCAAATGGTATATTTATTTGTCAATCCAAGTATCTCAAAGAACTCCTCAAGAAGTATCACATGGAGGATTCAGCTTCAGCAAGGACTCCATCTTCAACAACCATCAAACTTGGAGCTTCTGACAATTCTATCAAGGTAGATGTTACAAGCTACAGAGGTATGATTGGCTCCTTACTCTATCTTACTGCTAGTAGACCAGATATTATGTATGCTACATGCTTGTGTGCAAGGTTCCAAGCAGACCCTAGAGATGTACATCTCGTTGCTGTGAAAAGAATTTTGAGATATCTTAAGGGTACACCTAATCTAGGTATCTGGTACCCTAAAGATTCTGGTTTTAACCTTGTTGGATATACAGATTCTGCTTATGCAGGTAGTGTTGTGGATAGAAAGAGTACCTCTGGGAGTTGTCAATTCCTAGGAGGTAGGTTGATTTCCTGGTATAGCAAGAAACAACAAACAGTTTCCAATTCAACAGCAGAAGCTGAATATATTGCTGCTGGAAGCTGTTGTGCTCAGATTTTATGGATTAGGAATCAATTAAAGGACTATGGCTTTGCATTAGACAAAATTCCCATTTTGTGTGATAATACAAGTGCCATAGCAATCTCCAACAACCCTGTGCAGCACTCGAGAACGAAGCACATTGATATCAGGTATCATTTTATCAGAGAGCATGTCATGAATGGAACTGTGGAGTTACACTTTGTACCCACAGAAGAACAGACTGCAGATATATTCACTAAATCTATTGACGAATCCACATTTATCAAGTTAGTTGGTAAATTGGGTATGTTAAACAGTCTTAGTGATTAATAATATCTCTGTCATGTTTGTTTTTTCAATAATTCATTTTCTCTTGTCATTTAACTGATATTTACCAACAATTCTCATTTAATATTACATGCTTGTAAATTTAAATAGCTCTGAATATTTTATTTTCTTTAAAACTATTTTTCTCATATTTTTTCAGTGGAGAAATGTATTTTTATTAAAAATATATTTATTTAGAATTATTTAGGTGTTTTTCAGATTGTAAATATTGTTGTTTAAATATTTCTGCAAGTTTATATTAATTTAATGCACTTCTATAATTTTCTGCATATTTTTCTAGGATTTATGGAATTTTCTATGAATTTTTCTAGGCTTGTAATAAATTTTCATGCATTTTTATTCTTTTTCTGTTAAGTTTATTAATTCTCAGCATTTTTCTTTTATTTTAAATCATTTTTCTGTTTATTTTTTTCTGATTTTCGTTAGTATTACTAGTTTTGAACTAGTAGTACTATCGGTAGTACTATCCCTTGATAGTACTACCAGTTCATTTTAATAGTATTGCTAGTTTTTATTTTTTTTTGTTTTGTTTTTGTTTTTGTTTTCTCCTTTTTGTCTTAGTACTACCGTGTCTTGATAGTACTGCTAGGCTATTTTTTATTTCTTTTTATTTTTTATTACTGATGGTACTACCGTTCTTTTTACCTTAGTACTATTAGTTTTATTGTTTTTACCATAGTACTTTCAGTATATATATATATATATATATATATATATATATATATATATATATATATATATATATATATATATATATATATATATTTTTTTTGTTTTTACATTTTACTGAGTCCTAACAATTCAAGTCTTTACTTAACTGCAGTTTTTCATTCTCTCTCTTTTACTCTAATAGAAACGAACTACTGCCCATTTCTTTTTCTATTTCCAGATTCGTTTCTTGCTCTTTTTAAAATCTAAAACCATCACTGAACAGATCTATTCAAGACCTTTAATTCAAGATCTTAAAATCAAAGTTTCATCAAGATTTAAGTTTCTGAGTTTTTTGAATTTTAAGGGTTTTTCTCTTCGTTTTTAGTGATTAAGGTGTTTTTGAGTTCTAAAAATAGTACAGTGTGTGGTTTGTGTCAAGGATTAACATACTAAAATTTGATAATTTTTGGAGAATTTGAAAATTTGGATTTTTAATTAATTTTTAATTAATTTTAAAATCCTTAAATTCGAATTATTCATAATTATTTGAGTTTTTGATTTTTTGTGTTAATCTGTGCTTAGTTTGTTATGGCTCAGAATTTTGAGGTTGTTAAAAACAATTACATTGGGTATATTGATCCTTTGAAATGCCCGGTTGATCGTTTTCGACCTTGGATTCAGTTTTTAAATTCGCAGTGTTGTGTTAGTCGTGCTATATGTTTAACTGCTAATTTAAAGATTGAACCACTGAGATTATTGTGTTCTAGTGCTCTAATTTCTGATGATTTGAATTCTATTTCTTTCACAATTGAGCACACACAATACACTATTACTGAGGGTTTGTTTTGTGAAGTTTTTCAACTTCCTAGGGACAACTTTGATAGGACTCCTTCTGATATTGAATTAATTCAGTTTTTCAACAGAATTCATTATCAAGGTCCTTTGGAGTTGCCCAAACTCAGTAAAGCTAATTTAGTCTGTGAATGGGATATCTTATTTGATACTTTAGCTAAGGTTTTCAGCAATTGTACTAAAAGCAATTTTCAAAATATTCCATCTTTGTTGCAGTACATTGCTTATGCTATTGTGTTTAATGTTAGACTTAACATTGGTCATATTATCTGGAGTCTTATAGTTAGGAGAGTATCTAATGCCAGGATTGATCATGATAGTGGTAGAAAAGTCAGGTGTTTCTATCCTAGATTTCTCACTATCTTAATCAATCATGTGCTATCTGATGCTCACAAGGAGTTGTTTTTAAATGCTGTATATGTTCCTTCTCCTACTACTGCTAGTAAGTTCTTTCAAAGACTCCACACTTCTCAAAAATTGAACATGACACCAGTGGTAGTCAGCCCATTCATGGCACAATTCTTTAACCTTCCTACTTTTGAACCTTTTGTTCCTGATCAACAACTAGTCATTGCAGCTGGAACTTCAGAGGAACTGCCAATACAGGTAATACATCCTATCTCTGGATCATCTGGCACCTTTGCTAAAGCCCAAGTGGTTGATAGGACAGACCAAGAGGTTGTAGAACCACAATCTCTATTCCAGGTCAGAGAGCCAAACACAGTGTCTAATCCTTTAATCTCTCAACCTGGATCTACTTCAATGTTAAGACAAAGGTCTAGTAGTGAACAAACACTGAGTGCACCCACAGCTCTGTCTCCACCACTAAAGAAAAGAAAAACCTATAGAGAGACATCTGTAAGCCCATCCATGTCCTCCCAACAGGATATGGACTTTGAAATGGCCATTGAACAGTCTCTGAAGACATCCTCTCAACAGGATGAATCTATTGAAATTCGCCATCGGGCCCTGGCAACCTGTAATGAGAAGACATCCAAATAGAAGAAACTCAGGACACGTTGTTAGGAGAGCACTTAGGATCTGAAACAGTGCCTACCATTGTCACGGTAGAAGTGCCTTCACAGGCATCAGAGGGAAAATCTGATTCTTTGCCACTATTAATAGAATCATTTTCTCCCCTCCAAGAGGGAACATCTCTGGCTCCCTTAAGGGATTTTTCACTCGCAGTTTTTACTGGAGAAAGTGAAAGGCAACCGGTGAGTCTGTCTCTGAAGCAATTCAGTATACAATGTTAAATATTTTGACAGACTCAACCATGGATCGGGATTTGCGAACTCCCATTGCACCACCACTGACCTCTCTTGAAGAGGCTAGGGTGATTTCTATTGCAGGTACTCAATCTGATAACTTGGAAAGACAGCTAGTGATTAGAGATCAAAATCAAACAGAGAGTGATACACAAGCACGTGAGTTGAGTGAAACACCACTGAGAGAAATTGAAGTGAGTGCACACACTAACACAAACACTACTTCTTTGTTAGCTCAGATAGCTGCTCTACAGAAACAACTACAAAAAACCCAGGCTGAGAAAGACATTCTTAAAGCACAAGTGGTTGAACGGTCTTCTTCTTCCACCTCTGTAACAAATCAGCTGGGTTTGATTAAAGATGATATTGAAAGCTTGAAGACTACTCTCCTACCAAAGATCAATGCTGTTCAGCAATCTCAAGTACTTTTGGCTTCGGACGTCTCTGATCTTACAACGTCAAATGTTGATCAGTTTGCTGCCATTACTGCTCAAGTGGATTTTATTCAGCAAACTGTTGATGAAAATCAATGGTTTAATGATCAAAGATTCTCTAAAATTGAAGGTGGAATGGAGCATCTGAACGAAGGGATGAAGCATCTGTACTATATGATAAAGAAGTCACATCAACCTACAGTTGAACAAAGAACATTCTTTGAGGGAGATGATGATGCTGGTCAAGGAGGAGATAGGGATGAAAGGAGAGAAGGAGGAGAAATAAGGGGAACATCTGAGGTAAATCTTAAGGCTTCCAAAGCTCAAAATGTAGAGGATTCCTCAACTAAGGGGGAGAAGGAGAAAAAAGGAGGAAACAGAGAAGCTGGTTCTGGAAAGGATAAAGGGAAAGGTAAACAATCAATGGAGGAGTCTGCTTTTGATGATGCCTACTACTACCATGGTGAACAGGATGACTTCCAATTTGACACATCTGGTGATCTGGAGAAGACCATACCTGAAGAAGCTTTTGGTGAGGAGGAGGTTGAGGAGGCAGCCAACTTTGATGATTGGGAAGATGAAGCTGAATTATATACACCTGACCCTTTCTTTCAAATGGAGCTGAATAAACAACAAGCAGAGTTAAGTAGAAAGGAGGATGAGAATGCTAAGGTCTCCGACATCATATCTCAAAGGCTAAAGATTCAAAAGGCCGAACATGAAGACAAACAACGTCTTCATAGTATTCATGTCAAAGAAAGGAGATTGGATGTGAGGATGAAGCAGGGAAGCAATTGGGATAAGGCAAGGAAGATGTTTGATATCCCTCAGAGAGGCACAAACAATGATGCTACTTTTCTGAAGTTGCTTGAGAAGATCAGAACTGTTAATCCAGACAATTCATTATACATGAAGGCATTGAAGGAAGATATTCTAAGGATTACGTCTGCATTTGATCAAGTGAGGCAAGAACTGTACATTTATGTCTCAAGTGCTCTTGAAGGGTCATTCACCGTCTCTCTTGAACTACTCCAAAGAAGATCTCTCTCTGAGTTGTGGATTCTAATGATTAAGGTTCAGAGATCTTCTTGCTTGAACGAGCTTCTTTATGACCGGCTGAGAGATTCTGCTATGAAGGCCAGCCCTCAAGTTGTACATTTTCCTTATGAAGTCAAAATCTACTGAGGTACAACTTTGGAGACGGTAAGGCTGGATCCTGATTCCTTGAAGCTACAGACTGCTATGCAACTGGTGAAGTTGGAGAATCTTCTTAGAACTTCTGGGTTTGCTTCTGTAGAGAAGTCTGAAGTTGCTGAAATGATTTCAGATTACTGCACGGAGAAAATTCCAAGGTATGCTCAGATGAAGAATAGATTGAAGAAGATCACCACTCAACCAGTAATGCCAAGTGGTGTGGTTTCTGAAAGTGATCGTGTCCTTGACAAAGACCTCCTAACCACATTGCAAGATGCTGAAGAAGGGGAGATTAGAGATTAAGGCATGATGTAGTTAGCTCAATTTTTAAATGTTATATGTTTAGAGCTAGGTAAATCAAGATAGGAAAATGTATCATTTGTTCAGTCTAGAGGAACATCTATCTTGTATTTATCTTTACTGTTTGAATCTGGATATTGTTATATTTAATCCAGAACTTTTTATTATTTGATTGGCTCTTAAAAGTCTTATCTTTTCTTGTTTTAGTTGAGTTATCCTCTAGAGGTATTTGGTTGTTATTGTCTAACAAACAAATAGGGGGAGATTGGAAGGCATATGTCTAGGCCTATTTGTAAACACAGAGGATTCTACTCAACATAAACCAAGATGTAATAAGTAAATAATAAATACAGATGTCACAGGAATCTCAGAAGATTATATCTGTCAAGAGAATGAAGATTAAAGTCATCTACAGTCTTGAAGTAAGTCTACATTGGAAGAAGTTCAATTTATTGTTCAAGCCTCAGTGAAGTATTCAAGGAAGTGGAACTATTTAAAAGTGACAGAGATTTCAGAAGTGTGACGGGAAAAAGTACAGGTTACAGTCCTTTGTTTAAATAGAAGGAGAAAAGAATCACAGCTTAAAGTTTAGAATGAAGAACAACCATTAAAGTTAGTCGCTCATGAACCAGACAGTACATGGAGTGTCAACGTCAGTCAGTGGAAGTTCGTCATCAATTTTAGTGGTTCTAAGAATTAGTTTAATTCTCTTTTAATATTATTCTATAATATTAGTAATTTAATGTATAAATTAATTCTCCAGAATTAATTTATTTATGAAATTATTTGAGTCAGTTATTTAATTTATTTAATCAGTGAATTAATTTTGTTTAAATTAATTCATTTGTTAAATCAATTAAAAGTAGAATTTATTAAAAACAGTTTTATCCTAATTCTATTTATACTAGTAGTACTATCAGATTTGTACTAGTAGTACTATATGTGTTAGTACTACCGATAGTACTACCAGTTCAAACTGATAGTCCTACCGATAGTACTACCAGGTATAACTGGTTAGTACTATTAATATAAATCAATTGAATTGGTTTGGCGCGTGGGAAATATTCTGTTGACTTGTTTAAATAGTTGGTTGATCAAACAAGGCAGAGTATGATTTTAACATTTCAAGACAGAAAGAAAACAACTTCTCATTTACTCTCTTCTGCCATTAACACGAAGCCAACTGCAAAGCTAAATTAATTTCTTGTAATAAATTCTAGCAAGCAAAGTTATATCCAATCAACTAGAATTCAATTACTTGTAGTGCTTTGACAATCTAGCGGATCATAATCCCTAGAATTACTATCGAACTACTTTTTAGTATTCGATCCTTTTATTATAAATATAGATAAATTCATGTCGAATTTATTCTAGATTTGTTTTAACAAGAACCTTGTAATCTGTACACTGATTTGTAACACCCTTCAAGTTCAATAGAGTTTTATTTAACTTGAATCTTGTTTCATTTTATTCCGCATTAAATTTGGTATTGTATTTGTTAAATTCAACAATACAATTTCGATTATACGGTACTGTTTGTATTCAACCCCCCTTCTACAAACATATCAGGACCTAACAGATTTGCTCGTGATATTTTTGAAAAAGAAGAGATTTTAGTAGGGAAAAATAGAAAACATAACATGTTTTAGTTGAGAAAGGTGATTGTCCGTGTTCTTTTTTGGAAAAGGAGTGAATTTTGTTAAAAAAATAAAAAAAGTAATGTATTTTAGCTGAAAAGGTAATTGATTATAAATAATGTTATTATTTAAAAATAAATAAGGGTAATTAAATAAAATACCGACCGACCAAACTTTTAATATTTTGTCTATTATATAATAATAAATACATAACAATATTTATATATTAGATATTTATATGATAGTAAAATATTAATATTTTAATACTTTTAACATTTATATGCGGCCTTAAAATTTAAAAAGAACTAAAAATATGTTCACATTAACATGCTAGACACATGTCCAAAGTTCATAGTCCAGAATCATCAGTATATATATTTCTTTTATTATTTTATACACGCGTTGGTTGTTTTTAGGTTGCATCTGGCCGTATTTTTGTAAATATTTTCATGGTAAAATTGCAAAAAAACTTAGAAAAAGTAGTATTTTTGATAATTTCTCATGATACTTTTGGAAAAATAGAGGTTTTAGTAATGAAAAATAGAAAAAGTTACATGTTTTGGTTGAAAAAGATATTTGTCCCTGATATTTTTTGAAAAGATGGGATTTTGTAATTTTCTTATGTTAAAATAGGTAAACTTTTTTAAATAATTAAAAGTATTTAAATAGGTTTTAAAATAAATATAGTAAGTAAAGGTTTGCGCATGATATTTTTGGAAAAAGAGAGGTTTTAGTAAGAAAAAATATAAAAAGTAAAATGTTTTAGTTGAAAAAGGAAATTTGCCGGTAATATTTTTGGAAAAGAAGGGTATTTTGTTAGAAAAATAGAAAAAATAATATATTTTAGTTGAATAAGGTAATTGGTTATAAATAAAAATAAATAAGTAAGAATTTGTAGGTGATATTTTTTGGAAAAGGAGGGGGTTTTGTAAGAAAAAATAGAAAAAGTAACATGTTTTAGTTGAAAAAGGTAATTGCCTTGGGATAAGTGGAAGGAGTTAGGAGGAGGGAGCGCCCTTTGCCCAAAAGACCGGGAAGGGCGGCGACATAGGAACCACGGGACCCTACTAGTAAAGGTAAAGGATGCGGAAACCTCGATCTAAGGTGGAGTAGTCCGTAGGTGGGCCGTTGCTCTAATGCCTCGTTACGTTGTATACTGATGGGATGGATCAATAATAGAAAGTTGTCATTTTTTGAAAACCCTTTTTGGGGGCTTCCGCCTTACACACGGAAGATTGGATTGCCTGAGCAAACTGATTCAACAATCGCTATTCTTTTTTTTCACCGCTAACCGTGCCATGAACAGCGTTTATAGTCGATTCGGTAACAGGAAAAGTAAGAGTCCGAAGGAGAATCATAGGTAAGGCAAAGTTTTCATGTTGTCAAAGAGTTGAACAATGGTTTTTTCGTGTTGTCAAATATAAATCTGAGTTCGTTTGTGGTGAAGCTACCCCGTTCCTGATTGGATTGCTTGTCTTGATTCTCCTAGTTACTTCTCCACTTAACTCCGCTATCAAACTAGGGATATTTGAATTAAGCCGAATCCGTGGACTGAGTCGCTAACTGCACTCTGTCTTGTCTTGAAAAAGGAACTCCCAAGGGACAGAGGAGGCTAGGTTAGCCGAAAGATGGTTATCGGTTCAAGGCGCCTATCAAAAAGATACTCCGAAGGCTTCGGGATCGAGGTCTCATTAGCCGAAGATGCCTTCTTCGGCCCTCACCTTTATCTCACCCTGTTTTGCAAGATTTAGCTTTCAGTTCGTAGAGTGGATCAAAGATGTGTTCAGCTTGATTCGTTGGTGCAGTCACTTCGTCATCTTATGATTTAAAACTCGATTCCGCCTACACAAACAACTCCCTTGTTTTTGGCAGGAAGAGTTCGAGCCTAATTTGTTGCCCCTCGTCAAAAAAATGGAAATAGTGAATCAAGATCTAGATGGATGGGATGGGTCCCATTTGGTTTTCTTTGTGATGATAAACAGCCTACTTAACTCAGTGGTTCTCCAGGAAAATATGTTGGTTTAGTAGGCGCTTTCCAGAGGTGGAATCTTCTAGTTCTTCCTATTTGACCCGAAACCGATCGATCTAGCCATGAGCAGGTTGAAGAGAGCCCTAACAGGCCTTGGAGGACCGAACCCACGTATGACCAACCCACTGAAATGCAAATAGGGATCAGAAATGTGGTCAATAGACTGGAGTAGTATCTTCATTAGCCGGAAGGAATTAGTCCCACTCGGTGTCGAATAGAGGGAATTAGTGGAAGTATGGCATCGGTTGTTCTCGAATCCGCAATCGAAAGGGCAGGAACATCCTACCCTCAAAGAGACAAGACCCGCATCGAAGATGGAACCCGTCACTGTCTTGGCTGTGCTACCAGAGGCTCCGGGGAAGTCGGAATAGGAGAGCACTCATCTTGGGGTCCCTAAACTAAAAAGAAAAGAATCGATAGGCTTTTTCGCTTGTTCGTCAAGCTTTCGAGCAGCTCTTTGCCGCCTAATCCCCCAACCATGCTCAATAACCGAGAGCTTGAATGAAGACACCCGACCGGCCCGACTTTCCCAAATGCCCACCACCGGCCCTTCTTCTTTTTCTTTCCGGGTCTGGATTTTTCCCCTGCAGAGGAAAATCTTTATCCCAGCGAATAGAAGATGCTCAGCTCCACACAACATCGAGATTGACACGCTTTCGTTAGCGCCCTTCCTTCAGCTGGCTTCGCCTCTCTAGGGGGTGGATGGTGGATGCATTTGTTAAAAGAAAATAAGTGTACATGTTAAATAGATAACCTTTTTTAAATAATTAAATATCTTAAAATAAATAAGATTTGCGCGTGATATTTTTGGAAAATGATGGGGTTTTTGTAAGGAAAAATATAAAAAGTAAAATATTTCAGTTGAAAAAGTTAATTACCCATCATATTTTTAGAAAAGAAGGGGATTTTGTCAAAACAAAAATTAGAAAAATAATCTGTTTTGGCTGAAGAAGGTAATTGGTTATAAATAAGTAATGTTATTATTTCATAATATTTTTTTTATTGATTAGTAAAGGTAATCCTTACTTATCAATAATAAATATTTTATAATATTTATTATATAATAAAAAATAATAATATTTTATAATATTACTTATAATAAAATATTACCTATAATATTTTATAAGTAATATTTTAGTAAGGAAAAGGATATGTTTTAGTAAGGAAAAATAGAAAAAATAACATGTTTTAGTGGAAAAAGGTAATTGCCCGTAATTAAAATAGATTTTAAAATAAATAAGTAAGGTTTGCCCGTGATATTTTTGAAAAATGAGGGATTTTAGTAAAGAAAAATAGAAAAATTAATGTATTTTAGCTGAAAAGGTAATTGGTTATAAATAATGTTATTATTTAATAATATCTTTTTAAAAATAAGTAAGGGTAATTAAGTAAAATCACTTTGGTTCCGACCAAACTTTTAATTCTTTTTAAAAATAAGTAAAAGTAATTAAGTAAATCATCTTGTACCGACCAAACTTTTAATGTTTTGTAAATTATAATATAACTAGCTTATAACCCGTGTGAAGCACGTGCTTCTTTTAATATAATATAATATTTCTTTCATAGTAAAATCATTATTTTTATATTATTTTCTTTTGTATTAATAATATATAGAATATAGTATAAATGACAACTATATTGTATTATAGTATTATTTATTAAATAGAATAAATGACCGAAAACCGAAAACCAAAGTTTTCACTGTTTCAGTTTTAGTATAGATAATATAGATTAATTGCATTTGCTAAAAAAAATTAAGTAGGCGCGTTAAACTTTTTTAAATAATTTAACTTATTAAAATAGGTTTTAAAATAAATAAGTAACTGTTTGCCCATGATATTTTTGGAAAAATATCTTAGTAAGGAAAAATAGAAAGAGTAACATGTTTTAGCTTGTAAGGTAATTGCCCATAATTAAAAGTATTAAAATATATTTTAAAATAAATAAGTAAGGGTTTACCCGTGATATTTTTGGAAAAGTAGGGGTTTTAGTATGGAAAAATAAAAAAGATAACATATGTCTTAGTTGAAAAAGGTGATTGCTCGTGATTTTATAGAAAAATAAAGGACTTTATTAGAAAAATAGAAAAGATAATGTATTTTAACTGAAAAGGGGTTGTGGAATAAAAAACGTACTTTCGAATTTAATGCTAGGGTTTAAGAGCTTTCAAACTTTAATGGCTGGTCTCGTGTTTCGTGGCTAAATCTGCCATCACAAGATGCCTACGTATCTCAATCAATGCTGAGAATCAAACCAAAAAACGTAGTTCTAGGTTGAAGGATCATGTCCTTTATATAGGCGTCAGGAGCCTTGCATTTAGGGTAGAATTAGGTGACTTGTGGGCCAAGTCACCATTTTAGAATAAGATTGTGAATCCTATTTTGTAGGAGGCTGACTCCTATTAGGTTTGTATACCTTGGTGGCTGATAATTGAAGACTTTAACACACTTTGGACTCTTTTTATGAGCTGTACATTTTCTTTATTTATTAATTACGAAATTAATAAATAGTTAGGGTCTTGGGCCTCATTTATTGGGCCTAACTCTTGGACCAATCTAGGTCTAATTAATACATCATTAATTATGCTTCTAGGGTTATTTTCAGCCCATATCATTTGCCCCCCAACTTTTAAGAAAACCTTTCTAGATTTTCATAGAAGTTGTTTTAATCCTGCTTCGGGATTCCTGGATTTGTATAACTCTCATCGAACTTTCCTTTTAACAATCATTCATTAATTATGCTTCTGGTGTGCCATGGAAAATATCCGGCCAATCTTTCATTTTAACAATTTTTCAAAAAATTGAAAAATAAAACATTTTTTTTAAATTAATTTTCGACCTCATTTGAGGTCGAAAAAAGAACTCATTCTGGCTCCAGGTTGAACAAATCGACCTAGGTTGAGGTCGTAACCCTTCGACCTCATTTGAGGTCGAAAAATGGTCTCACTCTGGTTCCAAGTCGAACAAATTGACCTGGGTTGAGGTCGTAACCCTTCGACCTCATTTGAGGTCGAAAACTGGTCTCACTCTGGTACCAGGTCGAACAAATCGACCTGGGTTGATATAACACCCCCAGATCCGGGGTCAGGAATCTGGGTTGTCACGCTCCATCAATTATACAATACCTGCATTCCTTACAATATTCTAAAAATATAACTCCAACGACCCCAATCACTTACGCACACACACAAGTTATAGCCTTGGAGATGAGCAACAAAAGTAACATTCGTTATTACAAATCAAATGTACTATCCAGGATCTCATCTATCATTTACAACCTCTACTTGAAGTTAAAATAATAGACCTCACAATTCTATACAAGGTTTAGTAATACAAACCTACTCAAAAATAAATCTCACTAATTCAAGCTGCAACTATTCTGCTCACACCGGCAGTATCCATCCTGCTGAACTAACTCAAGGGTGGTCTCTCCATTCCCTTTCTCTCGTGACACGAGGTGAATCAGCAATGTTTTCTTCATGCTAAAAGATTTAATAAAGCAAGAATGAGCTAATAGCGCTCAGCAAGAAATCTATCCCAGTTTAAATCTTTAAACCTTTTAGGAAGATAATCCATATGGGATCAAAGCTTTTAACACTACTAGGGTCTATCCCCAAAGTAGTACACCGTTCAAAATACCGTATGACTTACAATCATACTCAAATATTCTTCGTAAATCATTTGGAGATCCTTGGTATCAGTATGATAAACCAAGACTCAAAACATATCTTTTTAAAATAGATATCAAATGTTGGAATCAAGGCTTAAAGCCTATTCATTGATTCAAAACACTATACAGTTCAATGTACTGTATATCTTAAATACCTTTTCAACATATATACTCACATATCTATTTAGATATCTCATACTGCTCAAAATACTGTAAAATATCAGTAATGAACACCTTTTATAAAAGAAGCAAGAATGAGCACTATAGCTCTACAATCAGATATAACAGCTTAATCGTATATATAAGCTTATATCATAAAGGAAAACCTTTAAACTTCATTCGTATACAGAATGATATTTTATTATTCTTTTCGTCAAAACATGCCATACAGTACCATTACTGTATGAGGCACCTCATTACTTATCACTGCCACATTATCCGTAACTCAGCGCCTAGGCTTTCGTTACAATGTGCAGCACAACTCCAATTGGAAGAAAGGGGACATACTGGAACACCCGATACACGGTGATCAGCCGTTGTATCGTAACGTAACTTTTCTACTAGTAGAAGGACGACTTCCTATTCGGTTATCACCCTGGCCGCATACGGGCCGCTGTGCTAAGAGATCACTGCCTTGGTGCCTATTTCGTCACCGGGTAAGCCTTAGCACTCAAGAGATCACTACCTTGGCGCCTATTTCGTCACCGGGTAAGCCTTGATAATTTTGGCACTACCCCGGCACCTGTTTCATTGCCGTGTAGGCCCTTCCAGTTCCCATTATAGAAAACAATATCAATGAAACGGAAATCGGAACTTAATCCTATTTTCCCCAAGTATAATTACTTGTCAGAACTTTGAAACCGTTCAGAATTCCTTACTCCAAAGTATTTGAAGGGAGTAAGTCACAGTGTGGGTTGACATTAGTCAATGAAACTACCGATGATTACCATGTATTTTGAAATCATGACCAGGGAGTTTTTGTAAAATACCTTTAGTTCTTGATAAATCAGAACTCGAAAACATATTCACTTTTAATGAAGGAGGCAAGTGAAATCATATGTTCACTTCCTGAGATGGATTTCCAATTTTTTGATAAGTTCAAAACCTTAATCATCATTTGAGGTAAATAGTTTAAAATTAGTTGAGAACTCCTCCTATAGTCACATAAATCTCTTTTGAGATCAAAAAATATTTTAAATAACTATTGGAACCTTACGTAATATTTAAATAAGTTTCTATGATTTTTAAATCATTTTTGGAATATTTAATAAATATTCAAATAATAAATATTGAATTATTATTCAATATACATCCACTTAAGTGAATATTCCAAATAATATTCACTTAATTAAATAATTATTCAAATAATAAATATTGAATTATCACTCAATAAGATTCTGCTTAAGTGAATATTCAAAATAATATTCACTTAATTAAATAATATTTAAATAATAAATATTGAATTATTATTCAATAAAATTCCACTTAAGTGAACATTCCAAAATAATATTCACTTATTTAAATAAATATTCAAATAATATATAATAATATTATTTAAATATTCACATTAAATATCTAATGATATTAGTCTTGGAATATTTAATCAATATTTAACATATAGCTGTCTCTGAACCCTCCAGCTTATGACAGTATAGTCAACACAAAATAGTAATTTAACTCCCGGTCTAGTATTTTAAAATCATCGTACCACTACTCTATACTTAGAGCCTTTAAATCTCGGTTTATATCTAGTATTTACCTAGCATATAAACCTTATATCTTACGAAAACTTTTACTAAAAGAGTAAATAGTTTAAAAAGTTCTCACAGCATTAAAGCAGAATATATATATGTATATATATATATATATATATATATATATATCAATCACATAAATCACAACAACATCATTTATATGATGTAGGGTTTGAAAACTTGCATGCATCTATCATATGCATACATCACATCTCATCATTTTTAATACCATCACATCTATATACGATGTGAGGTTTGAAAGCATGCATCTAACATATGCATATAATACATTTGAAAGCATGCATAATATCGTATGCATATATTACATTTGAAAGCATGCATCTATCATATGCATATTATCATAAAATAGTACTTTAAATACAGCAGGAGATGAGAAAACTTGCCTCGGGTCCTTGGTTGTTACGGGTTCGAGAACTTGCCGGGAAATCTATAAACAAAGAAATACCCGATCAGTCCCATGGCTTAATCATTTAAAGTGCATTTAACTTAAGCACTAACGTTCTATTAACGAACATCAATTGCCTCGATCTTGGTCATCTATAACCTCATAACATTCCGTAAACTTCTATGTCAAAAGTTTGGGTGGGTATCTATCCTCAAAACCCAAGTACTTATCCATTACTAACTTCTTGTTTTTAACCATCCCCTTAAGGGTATTACACTCGCGCAACCTTTGTTCACACATTTTTATAAAATCATTAACACATCGTTTTAACACGAAACCTTTTAGGTTCCTTTCATAACTATTCATGCTAGTATCCACTTAAATAACTCGGCCAAATTCCATTTTTAAAGGGTTTGATCACTATCTCAAAGTTCATGCAATGAACTACATAGTTACGCGAAACCGCTTTCACTAAAACGGACGTTTCTCCTAAACCGTAAATCGAAATGATACGATTCTTTCGCTAAAACAAACTAGACAATCATATCCTTGTAACCATAGGCAGTGATGATACTAAAAATGACTTTATGGTCTCAGACATTAACTGTTTTTAAGGGTTGACGAAATTTTGCCATTACGACGGCTATAATTCGGACATTTCCATTTTGTCACAACATAACCAAGCCACACCGGGCATACCATACATCCACAACCTCAACAAACAACCTTTTGTACTTCTCTAAGGTCAGTGGTGTGGCTACAATCCAACACCCACCGTTTTTCATATTTTACAAAGTTAAATAACAACTAAAATACTTAAACATGATCTCTTAAGCTTATAACATCAAAACAATCATCAAAACTCATATGAACTCAGAGGGTGGGTTAGGGTTTTACCTCCTTGGATGCTCTAACAACACTATCAAGTGTCTATAAACCTTTAACAAGCTTTAGATGGTCCTTAAAGTGCTAAATCCTTAAGATCAAAACAAGAAAACCACTTGAAGTTACTATTCATCCTCATCTTGTAAAATTCATAACAAATCGAAAAATAAGAGTTTTGTGCTAAACTATTTACCAGACCTTGTTCTCTTCATAAGATTTCTTTTGAGTTATAGATCATCAAATTTGAAGCTTCCTAGCTAGGGTTTTGAGCCCCATCTTTCCGCTGGACAGAAACTGGACAGATTGGGTTCTCCAACTTGGGGAAGAGATTTGGCTAGACTACACTCCTTTGTTGACCATGAAATTTTTAAAGAATGTTACCCATGGAGTGGAGAAGCTATGGTTAATATTTGGTGATTTAAGGATGGATAGAAGTGGAGATATGAAGTTTTCTTTGAGCTTGGTTTCTGCTGGGCAGAATTGTTTGTTTATTTTGTTTTGTTGTTATGAAATGAATTAATACATGTATATATGTATTAATCTTTGGATGCAGCTTCTACTTTTGTGTTGTCAACACTTCATTGGTCCAAGTGTTGGCCTTACATAACACTTCCCACTTTTTGGTTAAATGCAAAAGGGTCATCCTTGTTATAGTTGACCTTCAAGCATGATACTTTGGTTTCTCTGCTTCCACCAATTTGATTCTCTTTGTGTCTTTGGTTAAAATACTAATGTTACACTTCTACGCAATATTTTATTATCTCATTACGGCACAATCCTTTAGATCAAAATAAATTCTAATATTCCTCTTTTATTCTCTTTATCTCAGAATTTGCTCTCCCGGTTTCTAAAGTGTTCTTGAACTCGTTTGCATTCTCTTTGCTCTGGGATTATATTCTCAATCCTATTTCCCCCTCATAATATATATATCGTTCCTTGGACTCTTATATAATACTCCTCCTGTGGTTAGGGTTTAATCCGTAATTCGTTACGCTTCTGTTTCGTGATAGGTTCAAGTGATTCTAAAAACGTTTCTCTGTACCAAAGCTAGGGGATATTTCTTTGATCTTTCCATTATCTTTGTTCAATATATAATCTTAGGTTTCTCACCTTGGTTTAAGATATGATCATGGTTTTCCATTTCTACATACTTTCTCAAAACGATCAAATCAATAAATCTTTGATTGTCCGATGAATAGTGATCAAAATTTAAAGTTGGAATCTCCTGATTCTGATGGCGTTTACCTTTCTTTTATTCTTCCTACACATCAATAATATAACCTCGAAACGTTCATTCCATATCATCCACATAGTGTGGTCTGAAAAATTTTCCATCAGCAAATTTACTATTCATCAGGGGCAATTTTACTATTCATCAAAAAAATTTTTTTAACTAAGTCCAAAATTTGGGGTTATTATAGTTGAGGTCGTAACCCTTCGACCTCATTTGAGGTCGAGGATAGGCTTCGTTTTAGTTTCAAGTCGAACAAATCGACCTGGATTTGAGGTCGTAGCTTTTCAACCTCGTTTGAGGTCATGGAAAAATACTTATACTTTTTTCCTTTAATTATTTCGACTTCATTTGAGCTCGAAATTTTGGCCATTTTGGCTTCTTGGTCGAACAAATCGACCTGGATTTGAGGTCGTAGCTTTACGACCTCGTTTGAGGTCGTGGAAAAAATACTTATACTTTTTCCTTTAATTATTTCGACTTCATTTGAGCTCGAAATTTTGGCCATTTTGGCTTCTAGGTCTAACAAATCGACCTGGATTTGAGGTCGTAGCTTGTCCACCTCGTTTGAGGTCGTGGAAAAAATACTTATACTTTTTTCCTTTAATTATTTCGACTTCATTTGAGCTCGAAATTTTGGCCATTTTGGCTTCTAGGTCGAACAAATCGACCTGGATTTGAGGTCGTGGAAAAATACTTTTACTTTGTCCTTTAATTACTTCGATGTCTTTTGGGCCACATCCTTCTTTCTTTGGGCCATCCCCTTTTTCCTTGGGCCTAATTTGTTTTTGGAGCCCAATAAACAATTATGGGCCATAACCGATTACATCCGGTTGCCCTTCCTTTTAACCGGTTGAGTGACCGACTATCTTGCTTATATAAGAGTGGAGTTTCACTTCTTGTTTCTCACTTCTCATTTCTCACTTCTTAAAATTTTCTTTAGTGTTTCTCCGTGGTGAGGCGATTTCCGGCGAAGTTTTCCGATCACATTCATCAGTTTCTAGGTTTTTTCTTCATGATTTGAAGATTTCCTGGGATTTTCTTTGAAGATTTGAAGATTTTCTGGGATTCTCTTTGAAGATTTGAAGATTTTCTGGAATTCTCTTTGAAGGTTTGGAGATTTTCTGGGTTTTTTCGTGAAGATTTGAAGATTTCTTAAGTTTTTCTGGGATTTTCTTTGAATATCGATGGCAGATCGCGCAGCTCAACGTCTTCAGAAAATGAATCAGGCTTCCAAGCGAGGTACCATCACTATTCACTCTTCATACATGTCTTTATAAGATATGATTAGCGAGCGTGGTGATGCATACCCCTCCGTTTCACACTTAGATTCCTTTGATTGTAGTAATAAATTCCATGAGGTCAATAAGATTAGAGACTATAATAAAATGTATAGAATCAAAGCCCATTTAAGACTTATCCCGGCCGGCACATGCGATCGTTCTTGTCATTGGCGGCCCGATGCTTTGTGTATATATAAGGATGCCATAGTTGCAGGGCTTAGGTTCCCATTTCATGAGTTTATCCCTAAGCTTTTAGCTGATGTTCAGATTAATCCATGCCAACTCCCTCCAAATGCTTGGAGAATAATTATGTGTTTCATGGTTCTTTGTTTGAAAAACAATTTTCCCCTTTCCGTTTCTTTATTTAGGAAGATTTTTCAATTTAAAAACAGTTTTGCACTTTCTCCTGGTTGGGTTTACCTCAACCATCGTGCTTCCACACCTCCCATTTTTCACCCAAAATCCATTCCTGATAACAACCCAAGATGGAAGAACGAGTTTATGTACTTGATTTGGGAAGACGGGGATTGGGGCACCCTGTTTCGTAGGTCGTTCAGTAGAGTCACGGACGGAAGTCCTAATGACATAGTTTTAAATGATGAGGAGGCCCACGCCTATGCTGAGTTGACTAAGGACAACAACACTACTTTGGCTTGGGAGCTTCTAGACGAGTTCGTCCTTAAGTCTCTGGGATTGTCAAATGTATCAGACAAGGGTAATGCTCATTCCTTAATTTCTTTTATTTATTTAAGATTTTCTTATTCCCATTGTTGTTTTCTTTACTTGTTTTGCAGCCGCGGCGTTTATTAATAAAACCATCAAGCCTGCAGAAGGACAAACTGCTAGGATGAAAAGGGCTCGTGTGGGGAAAGACCCTCGAGCTAAGTTTGATGCCCCAACATTTCTTATGCCCCACAGGGATCCTGTAGAGGAGACTGAGGCCCCTATCTCGTCTAAAACCTCTGTTTGGAACGCTAACTGGGGTATTAGGAAGAAAGACACTGTTGTTGGAGTGTCTCAACATGCTGTTGAGTGGCCCTACCACTCACTCACTCCATGTGACTATAAAGACTTTGTTGCAAATTTCACTATTGAGGGAGTTGAACACTCAGGTTCTCAGGTCTTAGCTGTGGTATTCACTTTTTCCTTTTTCTTTTCAATATTTTGCTCAAGATATCATATGCCTTTCTTTAACTTTATTCTTTATTTGCGGAATAATTCAAACTTTCAAGGGGCTATTTTCCAAGCCAAAGCTTGGCGCTCATCTTCTGAACCAGACCACGTTTGAGAAATCTCAAGAAGAAGTGAATTCTCTCAAGGAATCTGTGGCAAGGAAGGAGAAGGAGTTGGTGGATGCCCAAGCTGAGCTGGTCGTGCTTAGAAGGAGCAAATATGATTATATCGACGAGTACCTTGACTCCCAAGAGTACAAGGACTTGATTGGTAAAGATGATGAGCTTCTCTTTCCAGTTCAGTTTACTAAGGGATGGAATGGTGCCTTGAAGGCTGTTTTAGAGAAGCATCCTGGCTCCTTTAGTTCTTCTGACTTCCAGAGTCGTCATGCTCCTACTCCTTTAGAGTGGGCCTTGGCTGGTGAAGATGATATGGATGAGGATGACAAGATTTTGAGTCTCGGGCATTCTTCGCCTCCTGGTGAAGTTGCTATTACTGATTCTGAGGCCACTCATTCCAGTTCTGGCTCTAGCTAAGAGGAAGAAGAGGCTGAAACTGGCAACAAGGACGGGGAGGCTTAGTTTTAGTTATTTTTCTTTTTATGGCCATATGTGGCTTTCATTTATTGTGTAGTCTCAACCTTCGGGCAAAACTTAAACTTTTGTAAGTTTAACTTAATATCCTTTTATTTCCTCGTATTTTTGAACTTTGCATGTTTACAAACACGTGATGCACATAAATTATCATAAAAATATGGAAATGTTGAATAAAACATAACTTGAAAATGGGTTCAACCCTTACATAATACTCTACTTTCTACCTCGAGTTAAAAACTCGGATTGGTTTCATCGACCTTATTTCTACATGCCTTAATGGTGAGTCCAGTTAGGAAACACTAAACATAATAAATTTTTAAGTTTGCAGCATGCCAAGTTCTTGGCACCTCAATCCCTTCAAGGGTTTCTAATTTGTATGAGCCTCGTCCAAATACGTTCTTGACCCGGTACGGTCCTTCCCAATTTGGAGCCATCTCCCCTTTCTGTCCAACTCCGGATGCTTCAATCTTTCGGAAAACCAAATCTCCTTGACGAAAGAATCTCTCCTTAACCCTTAGATTGTAATAGAAAGATGCTCGTTTCTGATGTTCAACTATCTTAGCATTTGCTTCATCTCTAACTTCATCAATTAGATCTAAACTCAGCCTCTTGCCTTCTTCATTTGCTTATGGCTCGTAAGCTTCCACTCTTGGAGAAGTGTGAGTAATCTCCACTGGAACCACTACTTCTGCTCCATATGCTAAGAGAAACAGGATGGCCCCAGTGGTGACCTTACAAGTGGTACGATATGCCCACAGTATGGGGAGCAATTCGTCCACCCAAGTATTCCTAGTGCATTCAACTCTTTTCTTAAATCCATCCAGGATAATTCGATTTGCTACTTCAGCTTGGCCATTTGCTTAAGGATGAACAACAGAAGTGAAACGTAGTTCAATATCATTCTCTTCATAATACTTTTTGAAATCTTTGTTATTATACTGAGTTCCATTATCCGTGATCAAGATTCGTGGAATCCCGAACCTGCATATTACATTCTCCCAGAAGAACTGCATTACTTGCTTGGTGGTTATCTTGGCTAAAAGTTTAGCCTCAATCCACTTGGTGAAGTAGTCATTGCCACTATCAAGAATTTTCTTTGTGCACTTGCCACTGGAAATGGTCCAAGTATATACATTCCCCACATGGCAAATGGAACAAGTGAATTTATAGAAGTTAACATCTCAGGTGGTTGTCTAACCACTGGTGCATGCTTTTGGCATTGTTCACACCTCTTCACATAGTTTTTTGCGTCTGCAAGCACATTTGGCCAATAGAACCCTAGACGAGTGATTTTATGAGCAAGGGCCCTGCCCCCCAAGTGCTGCCCACAAATTCCCTCATGCCCTTAGGGGCAATTCTGCCTCCCGGGGTCTCAAACATTTCATATAGGGAACAACGAAAGACTTTTTATACAAGATTCCCTCAATCAAGGTGTACCTTAGTGCTCTCAAATATAACTTTCGTGCCTCTGAAGTATCGTTAGGTAACCAATCAGTTTCTAAATGAGACTTGATGGGATCCATCCAACAGCTAGCAACATCAATGGGTGCTATTAACTTTCCATTGATGTTTGGCGTCTTCAAGACTTGGAAGTATACACTTCCTACATAGTTCTCAATTTAAGAAGAAGCAAACTTGGACAAGGCGTCAGCCTTCATGTTTTCTTCTCTAGGAATGTGTTCCACATAACACTCATCGAATTGAGTCATGATGGGTTTGACAAGTTTCAAATACTTAGCCATGACTTCATCTCTAGCCTCAAATTCTCCATTCACGTGGGAAACTACTAGCCTCGAGTCTCCACATACTTTGAGAGTCTTAACTCTCAAGGCTCCAGCAAGCCCTAAGCCAGCTATCAAGGCTTCATACTCAGATTCCTTGTTTATCGTTGAGAAGTCCAGCTTTAGTGCATATTCTATGAGAAATCAACCGGGACTTTGCAACACCAAACCTACTCCACTTGATTTTGTTTTTGATGCCCCATCAAAATAGAGCACCCAACATTCTTTGGACACTGTGTCTCCATCTTCCTTTCCTTCTTCTTTTCCTTCCAATACTATTTCCTGCCTCCCCGACTTCCTGGTTGTCAATGGTGCATTCAACCATGAAGTCATCAAGTGCTTGAGCTTTTATTGCCGTTCGAGGCTTATACTTAATTAATGTCAAATTCTCCCAACTCAATAGCCCATTTGATCAACCTTCCACTAACTTGAGGACTGTGCAAGATGTTTTTTAAAGGCTGATTGGTCAAGAGTTCTATCTTGTGTGCCTGGAAGTATGGGCGTAGATTCCAAGAGGCCATGATCAGAGCTAATGCAAACTTTTCTATCATAGAGTAGTTTATTTCTGCACCATGTAGAATCTTGCTCACGTAATAGATGGGTTTCTGAACTTTCAATTCTTCTTTAACCAAAACAGCTCCAAGGGCAGTGTTAGAAACTGCAAGGTATAAGTAGAGAATCTCTCCTGATTTTGGTTTTGCCAACAATGGTGCCTCGGCCATGTACTTCTTCAAGGCCTCAAAGCACTACGACAAAAATAACCTTCAACAACGCTTCAAAAATGTTGTAGGAAGTCCAAAAACTGTTGGCATATCCTGAAAATTTCAAAGGGAACACTTTTCGGGTGTTAGTTTTTTCACCGTTGTCGTAGCCTCAAAGCCAACATTTTTTCAACCTACGCCAACATCATAAATTTGTGTTGCCACAAGGTGCACATTGCTGTAAAAGTGGGTCCCACGGGTACCATTACATAGTGGGGCCCACTTTTACTATATAAAAATGTGTATGTATATATATATATATATAGATATATATGCATTTCCCAATATACCAATATTACTTTAAACAAGATTTTATTCCAACATTCATTAGTAGTACTAGTACAATATTTCATAATCTGTAACAGTATCATAATTTAGTACAACAAAAAAAGGAGAAAAAATCCTTCTAGACCAACTACATGGCAAAATGTCATAATTTAATACAATTGAAGGCACACTCCTCCTTCTCGTTTATGTCTTGAACTTCTCCAACTGATCGAGTCATTTCCTTAAGCTTTCAAATGGATATTTAGCCTTCAGTTCGTAGTCTTCAATGCACTTGACCACATCAGACTATCTTTATTTTGATCTTTTTGTGCTCCTACTACTATAAAATAACCGAAAAGGAAAAGAAATAGTTAGTTCATATTTTTAACTAATGTCAAAGCACATCTTATTTGTTAGTTTATAGATATTTTTACAATTGATAATTGATATTTTTACACATTCTCATTTCACTTTAACATTGTTATCATATAAAGATTAAAAAATATATACGAAGACAATATATAATACCTGATATTTAAAAGAATGCATCAATATTAATAGGGATGATAATATCCAACAAGTAAGCTACCTAATTGTTTTCTAGCTACCGGAACCATAATTTTCACAGAAAATTACATATTCATTTGTTAAAGCCCCTGTCAAATAAAACTTTTCAAAAACCAGAGCCAGTGAAGATATATCAAACTGAACTAATGAATTAACTAGAATACAAGGCTAATGCAAAAACTAGAAACCCTAAATACATTAAATCTATGTGTGTACCTAATCTTTGCCTTTAATATTGACTTGATTGCACAAACCTGGTCTACAGTTCTAACATCGGGGAAAGGCCACCATGGATACATAAAACCTGAATTCAAAGGAGGTTTAATGTCACTCATTTACCATTCAAACATGTAAGCTTTAATACGCCCTGTGTTTGTGTGTGCGAGGGATATGCCCTGTGTTGACAAGGTCAGAGATCAACGATCAGCTACTCAAACATCCTCAACTCTTTGTTTATGTACCTGCTACTTTTATTGTATGCCCCACATGTAAAAAATCAAAATGACTATAGAGGGATATCACAAGTTAATTATTTTTGTTTATTTACTTACCAACTATAAATCTAAAAAGAACCAATAATGTGAACTTGCATAAACTCCAATTTTATTCCCAACCCCTCTAAATCAAGAATTCTTTCCTAATCAAAACCACTAAAAAATGATAGCCAATCTATCTACTCAAACCAAACTAAAAATACCCTGAATCAGGCAAACAAATTTACTAAAACCCATCTAAAAAGCCAATAAATTGTCACATCCAATCACATTAACTATTTACAGACTGGACATACCAAACAAGAAAGGCCTAGTAAAACAAATTAAAATTAACAAGATCCAATTACCTAACAATTAAAAGGCTAAAACAGAAAAGGTGTGTAAAGAATACATATACATCATTTCACCATCTCTAATATAATTTAATCAAATTTCTCGATTATCAATAGAGAGAGTGATACCTATTACCTAAATACTGAAGAACAATTCCAATTATCACAAAGTCAGAACAAATTTTATTAAATAGAAGAGAGAGAGAGAGACTGAGACAAAGAAAGTGAAGTGAGATACACATACATACATATACAGATACAAACACATATACAACAAATCACATAAACAGATTTTGGTGCAAGAAAACACACATTCGATGTAATAAATCAAAATAAGGAAGAATAATACCTGTTGTGGAATAAAAAACGTACTTGTAAATTTACTGCTAGGGTTTGTGAGCTTCAAGCTTTAATGGCTGCTCTCGTTGACGGGGACTAACACGGTCCTAACAAGATGCCTACGTATCTCTAGTGTTTAGAGAATCAAGCCAATAAAAACGTAGTTCTTGATGTTGCCCTCGGGGCTATGGCGGCAGGGGCATACCAAGGACGTAGTGACTTGTATGTCCTTATTCGAGAATGAAGTCTAAAACGTTGTAGATGACGTATGGAGCTGTGTCCAAAACGTAGTTCTGAGATGAGGGGTCAGACCCTTTATATAGGCATTTAAAAGCCTAATGGATAAGTATTGATTTCTTTAAAGGATAAGTCTTATCCTTGACGGTGGATAAGTATTGACTTTCTTAAAGGATAAGTCTTATCCTTGACGGTGGATAAGTATTGACTTTCTTAAATGATAAGTCTTATCATTGATAGTGGATAAGGATAAATTCTAAATCCTTCCTTCTAGGAGTTGTTTCCATATCATAACGGACTTGTATTGAAAAAGCCCACTTGTATTAGAACAAGCCTATATTGGACGTCTCCTAATACAGGTTGTACTTCTAGCCCAAATATTAATTACGAAATTAATATTTAATTAGAGTTTCGGGCCTTATTAATGGGCCTTATTTATGGACCAGCTAGGTTTAATTAATGCAATATTAATTATGTGTTAGAGTTATTTTTAACCCATATCAATACCTAAGCCCTAATTGTAGATGTCCTCTAAGCTTGAACCTCAGCCCAAATTGAAATTTGAATCTTAAATCAAAACCCTAACCTTGAATCCCTAAATTTGTAAATTAATCTCTAAGTCTTAATTGAACCCCTCGATAGCCTTAACTTTTGTTAGGTCCTGATAAGTTTGTAGAAGGGGGGTTGAATACAAACTATACCGTTTTATCGAATTTGTTCTTTTTAGAATAAAACAATTTAAGAACAAATTATGGCGGAATTAAATGAAACAGAATTCAAGTTAAATATAACTTATATTAAACTTGAAAGGTGTTACAAATATGGTACTGATTACAAGATTGAATCTTAAACTAATTAAAACAAATCTAGAATAAATTCGACATGAATTTATCTATTTTTGTAATAAAAAGATATAACAATAATTGATAATTTGAGATACGTTCTAGGGATAAACATCCGCTAGATAGTCAAAGCAGTACAAGTGAATGAATTCTAGTGGTTTAGATTTAACACTATGATTTTTAGAATTAATTCACTGAAGAAAAAGCTCCGGCAGTTTTTCACAAGTTCTTGACAGAAAGTTTCTGTTGGATATTATGTTGATGATTATTTACTTTCTGTCTTGATCTTTTCTTCTTATACTAATCCACTTGACAATAAAATCTGCACGTGTATTGCTTTTCATTCCACTTGGAATGACTATGAAAATAGTCACGAAAGACTACTTTTTAAGCCTGGAATGACTATGGAAAGTAATGGAATGACTATGAGAATTTAGGAGAATTAATTTAGAATAAATAAAAATGAACTAGGATGACTAGCGGGATGACTATCGGGATGACTATCCCTGATAGTCATTCCAGTTCATTTTTAATCAAAATGACTTGGAATGACTACCGGGATGACTGTCCTGGATAGTCATTCCAGTTCATTTTAATTCAAGTAATTCTATTTTAATTCTAATTCTATTTTAAATTAATTCTACTAATTAATTTATTTCATAAATTAATTCTTTTGAATTAATTTATTCAATAAATTAATTATTTAATTTATATGTTAAATTAATTCTTTGAAGAATTAATTTAATAAATAAATTAATAACTAATTTAAAAGAGAATTTAAATTCTTACAAGATAGCACAACCATTCATTGAACCACTGGAACTGATGGAGAATATTCACTTGAATGTAGTTGTCACTTGATGCACTGTCTGGTTCATAAGTGACTAACTGAAATGCCTGTTCTTCATCTAGGCTTTAAGTTGTGGTCCATTGTCTGCTTTTGACTGTTGTTCAACCTTTGAAACCTGTACATTTGCTGTCACACATCTGAGATCTCTGTCACTTTAATAAATCCACTTCCATGAATACTTCACTGAGGCTTGATCAAATAATTGAACTTCTTTCAATGCAGTATTTCTTCAAGTCTGTAGGATGACTTTAAACTGTATTCTTTTGACTGATGTGATCTTCTGAGATTCTTGTGATTGTGACAATTGAATTATTACTTACTTATTACAAACTTGTTTAAGTTGAGTTGAATCCTCGATGTAAACAAATAGGCCTAAACATATGCCTTTCAACTTTCAAGTTTCAATCCTATTTGAACTTGCAGTGGTGTTTATCAAGTGGGAGAGAGATAATATTTCAAGGAGATAAAGGCAGTGTTTTTGCCGCTCTGTATTTTCACAACCCGCTCTCCCAAATCCAAACTCAAGTAGACGTCTCAACTCTCAACTACTATTCTCACGTGTAACCTTCTTTTTTTATAAATATTTTTTATTTTTCCAATTGTTCATTTTAAAATTATTAAAAGAGTAAACATTTTCTAAAAATATCACCACTCACTTCTATTTCAAATTGATACTTTTATAAAAAATAATTTTAATCACAAAATTTATTACTTAACTTCAATTTAAATTGATTATTTATTTTCAGTAATTAATTATTAAAAAAAAACTGTACTCTCATGAAAATTTTTAGCATTCAATCCTATTCCATAATGATAATTTTAGTAATCAAAATAATTTTTATGAGCAAATTTATTTTATATAAAATAATTATTAAATTGTTTTCAATATTTTATTAAAAAATTAAAAAGTTTATATCATATCTACCTCAACACTCGATCATATCTACGATAACACCTAAAACTAGTGTAATAGTAGGTAAGATTCAATATAGTTACTACAACACTTTAAGACGACAACACCGTGCAAAACCGTTGCACAAAGCCATCTATGGCGTAGTGAAGGCTTCCTGGCTTTCTGTTGTCCATTCAAAGTTTTTCACGTTTTTCAGTGCTTTGAAGAAAGGCAAGCACTTCTCCCCTGACTTGGAGATGAATCTCCCCAATGCTGCCACTCTTCCTGTTAGCTTCTGAACATCCTTGACGGATCGTGGCGGCTCCATGTCCAAAATTGCTTTGATTTTATCGTGGTTAGCCTCAATTCCTCGTTTAGAAACCATCAGGCCTAAAAACTTTCCCGACCCTACGCCGAAAGCGCACTTAGCTGGATTCAACATCATCATATGGTGCATCAACACTTCAAATGCTTCTCGTAGATGATTTACATGATCCGCCTTATCGAGGCTTTTAACCAACATGTGTCCACATAGACTTCCATGGTCTTTCCAATTAGGTGCTCAAAAATTTTGTTCACCAACCTTTGATATGTCGCACCTGCATTCTTGAGCCCAAATTCCATAACCCAATAACATTAAACACCAAAGTCAGAGATAAAAGATACCTTGGAGATGTCATCCTTGTGCATCTTGATCTGGTTGTATCCGTTGAAGCCATCCATGAAACTCAACATCTCATGCCCAGCTGTGGCATCTATTAGAGTATCAATTCTTGGCAAGGGAAAACAATCCTTAGGACATGCGTCGTTCAAGTCTGTGAAATCAACACACATCCTCCATTTTCCATTAGCTTTCTTGACCATTACCGGGTTAGCCAACCATTCAGGAAATTTAATTTCTTCAATGAAACCTACTTCCAAGAGCTTCTCTACTTCCTGCTTTATGGCCTCTTGCCTTTCTGGAGCAAAGTTTCTCTTCTTTTGATTCACCGTCTTCCTTTCGGGATCTACATTCAACTTTTGAGTTATTAACTAGGGATCAATCCCTGGCATATCGGCCGCTGTCCAAGCAAAACCATCATTATTTTCTTGAAGAAAAGATATAATCTTGCCCTTCAAGGGTTCAGGTAACAATGCTCCAACATAAGTAACCTTTTTTGGTTCACCAGGAACTAAGGGAATTGGAATTAAATCCTCAGCCGGTTTCCCTCTTCTCTCTTCATTATCTCGGGTATCCATGTCTTCAATGGAGAGAATCTGCCCCCGACTCCATTGGGCCTCAATGCAGCTACATAACAACTTATAGCCATTTTTTGATCACCTCGTTCCTCACCAATCCCATTTCTTGTTGGGAACTTGATTTTCAGATGGTAAGACGAGGCAATAGCCTTGAATTCATGAAGACCCGTCCTTCCCAGGATTGCATTGTAAGTTGAGGTTGCCTTTATAACTATAAAGTTCAACATTTGAGTAGTTGTCTTCGAACCTTGTTCCATTGTCATAGGGAGTTGGATTGTACCTTCCACCTTCAATTCCACTCCATTGAATCCATATATGGGCATATTCGAGGGTGTCAACTGAGAATCAGTGTAGCCCATCTTGATGAAAGCATCATGAAACAAGATGTCCACTGAGGCCCCATTATCAACCAAAACCCTCTTCGTCTCAGAATTGCCTATCACATGTATGATGACTAGGGGGTCGTCATGGGGAAATTTCACTCCCTCAAAGTCGGAATCATCAAAACTTATTGCTATTTCCGTTCTGGCACACTTTGGTGCTTCTCCTACAACAGTCATTACTTCTCGGGCATAAGCTTTTCTTGAGTTTCGGGAGGACCTAGCAGTAGTAGGTCCTCCAAATATCATGTTGATGACCGGCCCTCGGGGTTTGGGATTACGATCTTGATCATTGTCCCTTTTGTCATAGTCTTTCCTTTCATAGTTTCCTCGTTGATTTCCTCGATTCCCATCCTTAGTGAACTTATCGAGTTTTCCTCTTCGGATTAAGGACTCGATATCATCCTTCAATTGCCTTCAATCATCCGTATCATGACCAACTTCTTTGTGGAATCGACAGAATTGATTCTGATTTCTTTTAGACAAGTCAGTCCTCAGTGGTTTCGGCCATCGAAGATCTTCCTCCTTTGCAATTTCTATCAGAATTTGGCTTCTAGGGGTGTTCAATCTTGCATACTCCGTGAACCTTGGTCCAAAATTGTTCTTTTTAGGTGGAGAGTCGGAATCCTTTGATGTCCTAGGATACTTTTCCTTAACATCATATTCCCGAGTCTCCTTTCTTTTCTTTGCGTTCCCGCTTCCGCCAACAACAGGTTCATATTTCCTCATGATTTCTTCAGCCTTGATATATTTTCCAGCCCGGTCTTGTAACTTTAACATGCTCTCCGGTGGATGCTTAGCCAAGGACCTTTTAAAATGATCATCAGTGGTTCCTTGCTGTAGGGCTATCATTGCTACTTTGTCCTCCAGATCCGGGACATTCAAAGCCTCTCTAGTGAATCGATTTATGTAGTCCCTCAAGGCTTCATTCTTACCTTGATGGATTCCCATGAGTGATGCAGAACTCTTCTTGTAATAACCCGAATTTTTGGTAAAATTAAAACTTTTCTTATTATGATTAAGTGCATCAGTGAATAGTGAATTTGGTGGATGAATAGTGATTTTGAGGGTTAAGAAAAATTTTCATGCCACCTATGTACGAGACGTAGTGTGGATATTCCGAAGTCATATTAGTGATCTATGGAGTAAATAAGTGAATGCAAAGACGATCGGAATTCAGAAATTCCAAATTTTATTTTGGTGTAGTATTTGACCGGGCAGTGAATTATATATTATTATATTCAAGAAATGAGATATTAAATTTGAGGATTTGAGGATTTAATATTTTGGAATTTTATTATTTTATTAAAGTCGATTTAAGGATTCGATTGTTGGAGTGAATAGTGAATAGTTACTATTCACTGCGAGAATCGCGTAGAGTATTATTCGCTCTTTTTAGGAAATATTTTGAATCGTTTCAAGAGGAACAAAAACAAGGATGAATAGTAACATTGATGAATAGTACTCCAAGGTGAATAGTAAAATTTTATAGTCTCCGATTGATTCCATGTTTCAGCGGAAGTTCAGGAATAATAAACGGTTACTAATCGCGTAGTCAGAAATCGCAAACGAAAACGAGAATCGAAAATCTGTTCGATGGAGCAACCTTGGACATATTATAACTTAGGAAATAAAGAATAAGATATGTATTAAAATAAAAAAAGGGAAAGAAAGGAAGTGGTGGAAGAAGTGTGTTAAAGAAGCTTGTAAGCTTAACCAAACTTGAGGGGCTAACTTGCATTTTGTTAAAACAAAATATCTACCATATCACCAAACCTCCTCCACACATTAAATACACAAAAGGACCAGCCTCTCACACCCATTTTCTTCAAGAAAAACCGTAGCTAAGAAGAAGAAGAAGAGGAAGCAAAAACTCCATGGATTCTTGGTCGTTTCTCGAGTTCTTATGCTTAAAACGAAGAAGAGCTCAAGCCCATTCTTTTAAAGGTAACATCTCCAACACCCACCATCTCTAGCATGATCTTTTCTTGAGTTAAAGAAGATGATGAATAGTGTTTTCAAAAAGTTTTGTGTTTATGATTTAAGTTTGAAAGCATGTATGTGTAGTATATGTAATGGGTTGATGTTTTAAGTGATTAGAGGAATTGTTGGTTAAGTTTGGAGGACGGGTTATGAATTTGTTTTGAATATTCATGGAGGATTTGACTGAGTGGAGGGAGTATAAGGTGGATGGTGAGTTTGGGATTGATTGGTATTGATTTGGTTGTGTTTTGAAAATGGAAAACGTTAAGTTTTAAGCCGTCGTAATGCCCGATTCTCGTTAACTCTAAAAACTGCCTAGAATCCGAAACCCTAACTGCCTCTTTTGGTTCAGTGATGAATATGAGTGTGTAGAGATTTGTTTCTAGTTTACGTGAGCGCAAGAATCATGTCATTACGATTTACGGTTTATGAGATATGACCATTTTAATGAAAGTTGTTCGAGAAATGAAATTGCAGAAACACATCAACTTCATGACTGTGTTTGAGACCCTTACAAGTGATTATAAAATATGTGATTTCGTGGTAAAGTGCTAAGGTCAGTTATCAAGAGGTGTGCGAAGGTTTTGAGTCCAAAAGATTATTTTTAGATTTTATAAAAATGCGACAGCAGAGGTTGCGCAAGTGAAAACCACTAAGAACATGACTTAGAAACCAATGTTGTAAATGGTTAAGTATAACTTGTATTCGAGGATCGATTTCGGACTAAACCTACGACTTAAGTAATTGTCGATTAACATGGACTTAGTATGAGCCTATAACGAGCTAGTAATGCCTTGGTTGTGATTCGCTTACGTGTTTAAGCATTGAGTACAAGTGGATTATCCAGGGGATTAATCGTGCGTTTTCTTTGACTTTGTCTAGATTGTCCGGCATCGTCGCGAACCCCTATCACTTCTCGAGCATCAGGCAAGTTTCTAAATCTATACTTTGAAGTATTGACTATATAATACTACTTTTTCCATGTATAAGTTTGGACAGTTTTGCGATATATCTTATTTCTTGTTGGAATAGATTTGACCTTTGGATTATATAAAATCTTTTGAGTTAAGTAGTTATGAACCGGTTTACCTGGTAGCTCTAAATATAAGAGCATATTCATTGTTCTCGACTCTAAATCGGGAGTCGGTATTTTGAGATATGTAGATAGCCGTGGAAACCCGGAGGGATACCATCGGCATAATACTATGTATTTTGAGGATTGTTATTCGAGTGTGATATCATTCGGAGAATGATATTTGCTTACTATATCTTTCAAGGAATGTTATTTGAGTATTATCTCAGTCGAGAAATACTATTTGAATACTATTTCAGTTATATATGCTAATGGAAGGCATAACTGTTTTCGAAAGTATATTATGATACTTGCTTTATAATTTGACTATGGGCTTCTAAGCTAAATATGGGATATTAGTTAGAAGCCAGGTTTTTATAAATGCCCTATGTAAAGGGCGTATGATTTTATTCCTTAGACTGGAAGTAATTATATTTTCTGTATATGTTAAAGATTATTTTCCGATGAAGATATCGGGTAACTGTTATTTAAGTATTATTTATTTAATGAATATTATTTTTGAATATTCATTTAAGGATTATTTATTTAATGAATATTATTTTTGAATATTCATTTGAGGTTTATTTATTTAATGAATATTATTTTTGAATATTCATTTGAGGTTATTTATTTAATGAATATTATTCGATTATTTATTAAATACTTTTAACAAGTTTTAAAAATGAGAAATGTTATTTAAAGTTTATCCTCGACCTTTAATAATTATGAAAGATACTCTAAGCTGTTTTATTAATTATTTTAAATCAAAGAGAGGTTCCCAAACATTGTTTTTCCATTTAAATATGTCTTTTAAGAGGATTTAAATGCTCGCTCAACTATCAAAAATATGGGAAACCTGATTTAAGTGACTGCTACTCATTTTAAACTCTCAATTCAAAAACTGTCAAGGGACAGATATTTTCTCGGAGCAATTTAATTGCTGCAAATCAAATGTTATGTTACCACCTCAACGATCGAGAGCTAAATTCGTGGAACAAGTCGATATCCATTAACAAGCAATATCTTGAGAAATATCGGAGAATCTTCCTTTCCAACCGAGATATAACTACTTTGTGGAGTCGTATCAACAAGTATTACACTTGGGGAAAGGAGGACGATCTTTACGTTTCAGAGTCATGGATTTCATCGGAACTAGGAGTGGTGTAAGTGGTCCAGTTGCGTCGACCCATCCAAATTATTGCCCCAAATGGGCCGGGAGATCCTGAAAGGCGGTAGACAATGTCAGGCTGTTGTGATTCTTCCATCTACATGTAGAGAACATATTTTGTTGTACGACCTGCTACTGATCATAGTAAGGTTGGTACGACGGGCGCGGTAGCAACTCCCGTATTAGTTCATCATCCATTTTGGATAATTCTGCAACATGTATTGAAAGGGACTACGGATGACATCCTTGGTACAGGTTTACCGATCATGTTGGTAGAGAGATTCTGCAGCATGTATTGAAAGGGACTAAGGATGACACTCGTGGTACAGGTTTACCGATCATGTTGGCAGAGGGTCGAAAAGTGTTCAAAGAATAAAGTTACAATAAATCCTTGCAACTTCATCTTTTATTTTATGAGTTATGACTCTGATAAAACCTTACTCAGATTATATATGCATAAGTGGATTTTGGGTTACGGAACGTTATATGAAATTTTCCTCGTAACTTCATCTTTTATATCATATGACTCTGTGGATACCTTACATAACATGAGTTATGGTAAGGGAGTTGTTTATACTGAATAACTTCATCTTTTAAGTTATGTGTTGATATTCTGCTTACATAGCAGATATTTTTGGAAAGGTTATATTGGTTTACTTTGAAACCTCATCTTTTATATTATACTAGAACTTTGTTAATAATATAGCAAAAGTTTGCAGAAATATTATGAAATGATATTTGCAATACAACAATGGTACTGTTTTTGGAATACCTTCCGATAAGGAAATAATTTCCGTATCGAGATATTTTGACAAATTATTGTCTTATACCCGCTTTATTCTGGGTTGAGTTAAAGGCATGATTATGCCATACTTTTATTACCTTGCTGAGCTATCGCTCACTCTTGCTATTGTTTTATAAATATTATATAGCAGCGAAATAGGATACCAAGGATTCAGTGCACATCCCTCAGGCGAGTGGTAAGCGCAAGGCATTCTCATGAGCAGTTTCTAGCAGTGATCGTGGAAGTAGTGTGACCCAGTCAGATCAAGCTGGAGCTTTTGGTATTCATCTTATGTATAGATATGAATGGTATGAGAGGGTGGTGAGTATTACAAGGCTAAGTTGGTAATGTACCATTACTTAGGAGTTGTATCAGTAGCATATTCAAAAGACATTTGGGTATTGTAATAAAGATTATTTATTCCGCAATGGTTGTATTTGTGTCGTTTCTGAGACTCTAACCTGTGTGTGTGTGTGAGAGATATATACATTGTGGGGTCATAAGCAGATGAATTGTGTCTATGGTGAGTAAAGCAGGCAAGGCAAGAAGTAAGTGGATCGTGACTACTCTAAATCCCTGACCCCGGATTTGGGGCTGTTACACTTCTCATGCACCCTTCCACTGACGAACTGATTGATAAACGCCTTTCTTAGTTCCTTAAAAGATCCAATAGAATTATGAGGGAGACGATTGTACCAACGTTAAGCCATGCCCGCCAGGGTTTGCGGAAACGCTCTGCACTTAACTGCATCATTGGTAGGCTGCAACAACAGTGCATTAGAGAAAGTTTTTACATGATTTGCGGGATCTCCTGTTCCATCATAAGCTTTGATTGTTGGCATCTTGAATTTTCTGGATATATTAGCTTTCATGATATCCTGAGTAAAAGGTGGCGTAGGATCATCAGGATCTCCTAAGAGTAACAACACAGTAGGATCACCCTTTGGGGCTTCAACCCTCTTGATTCTTCTCGGTGCAGGATCTAAATTGATCACCGGGACTCTTCCAGTTGCTTGGCTTTGTGCTTTTGCAGCCTTTTCTTCCACCAGTATTTTCTTGAGTCTTGCAACCTCTGCCTCATGGGCCGCGATATTTTCCTTGGTGGTTTGGGGTTGTTCCCGATTTGTTTGGGAAGAACGCCTCCTCCTTGGGGCAACATCCCTTTCATCTTCAGTTGAATAATTCTCTTTCTCAGTATAGGGACCCGAGT
This sequence comes from Heracleum sosnowskyi, assembly GCA_030848705.1. NCBI lineage: Eukaryota > Viridiplantae > Streptophyta > Magnoliopsida > Apiales > Apiaceae > Heracleum > Heracleum sosnowskyi. Next base: position 89,551,611 of record CM061242.1, read on the forward strand.
AATCTTGAATCAAAGGGGTCTGTCGAGTTTGAGTTTACTGCTTTTGGGGTCCCAAACCTTGAATATAAGGGGTTACATATGCTTCGTGGTAGGTTGGATTGATACCACTACTCCCCACCGTGGGTCGAGGTGGCATACCATAGGTTGGCATCCCGAGGGTTTGAGTCGCGTATTGGGGAAGATCCGTGGTGTGAAGTTGAAGGCCACGTGGTGCATTCATGAGCAGTGGAGAGGTTGTGATTGGTTGCTGGAGAGTAGTCTCTTGAGGATTTGGGCCATGAACGACCATTTGCAGGGGATTCGTCCCTTCAACAGAAATTGGGATTTCTGGTCCTTGAGTAGTGGTGAGGGGGATATTCACCCCTTGAGTGCCAGTAGTTGACGGTGGTTGGCTTCCATGAGTCTCTGTTTCAGAGGTAAGAGGAAGTCCTTCAGAAGTCTGAGTTTCTCGATTTGTTCTTCGTGTATTTGTCATGGTTGATGTTGTCTTCCCACACACGGCGCCAAATGTTGTGAAATAAAAAATGTACTTTCGAATTTAATGCTAGGGTTTAAGAGCTTTCGAGCTTTAATGGTTGGTCTCGTGTTTCGTGGCTAAATCTGCTCTCACAAGATGCCTACGTATCTCAATCAATGCTTGGAATCAAGCCAAAAAACGTAGTTCTACGTTGAAGGATCAGGTCCTTTATATAGGCGTCAGGAGCCTTGCATTTAGGGTAGAATTAGGTGACTTGGGGGCCAAGTCACCCTTTTAGAATAAGATTGTGAATCCTATTTTGTAGGAGGCTGACTCCTATTAGGTTTGTATACCTTGGTGGCTGATCTTTGAAGAATTTAACACACTTTGGACTCTTTTTATGAGCTGTACATTTTTTTAGTTATTAATTACGAAATTAATAAATAGTTACGGTCTTGGGCCTCATTTATTGGGTCTAACTCTTGGAACAATCTAGGTCTAATTAATACATCATTAATTATGCTTCTAGGGTTATTTTAATCCCATATCAAAAGGTGAATGGTTATAAATAATATTAATATTTAATAATAGTTTTTCAAAAAATGAAAAAATAGAAAAAATAACATGTTTTATCTGAAAAGGTAATTGCTCATAATTAAAAGTATTAAAAAATGTTTTAAAATAAATAAGTAGTGATTTTCCGGTGATATTTTTGGAAAAAAGAGGGGTTTTAGTAACACAAAATTGAAAGAGTAACATGTTTTAGTTGAAAAAGGTAATTGTCCGTGATTTTTTCAGAAAAAGAGAGGATATTGTTAGAAAAGGTAATGCATTTTAGCAATTGGTTATAGATAATGTTATTGTTTAATAATAGTTGTGTTTTTAAAATGTAAAAATAGAAAAAGTAGCATGTTTTAGCTGAAAAGGTAATTATCCGTAATTAATAGGAATAAAAATAGGTTTTAAAATAAATAAGTAAGGGGTTGCCCATGATATTTTTGGAAAAGGAGGGGTTTTAGTATGGAAAGATAGAAAAGGTAACATGCTAGTTGAAAAAGATAATTACCCGTGATTTTTTAGAAAAAGAGAGGATTTTGTTAGAAAAAATTGAAAAATTAATGTATTTTAGCTGAAAAGTTAATTGGTTATAATTTATTTTTTTAAAAAATGAAAAAATTGAAAAATTAACCTGCTTTAGCTGAAAAGATAATGGTCCGTGATGAAAAGTATTAAAATATGTTTTAAAATAAATAAGTAAGGGTTTGCGCGTGATATTTTTTAAAAATGAGGGGTTTAAGTAACGAAAAATAGAAAAAGTAACATGTTTTAGTTGAAAAAGTTAATTGTCTCTGATTTTTTTAGAAAAATAGAGGATTTTTTTAGAAAAAATATAAAAGGTAATGTATTTTAGTTGAAAAGATAATTGTTTGTAATTAAAAGTATTAAAATAGATTTTAAAATAAATAAGTAAGGATTTGCTTGATATTTTTGGAAAATGAGGGGTTTTTATAAGAAAAATAAACAGATAATGTTATTATTTAATATTTTTTTATAAATACATAAGAATAATTAAGTAAAAACACTAAGTACCGACCAACCAACCAACTAAATTTTTAATATTTGGTTATTTTTATAATAGTATAGATATAGATAGTATAGATTAGAAAGATTTTGATATAAAAACAAAAAGAACATAGATTAGAAAGATATTATCATCATTTTCCATAAGTGGGAAAGAATTCTTCCCAGATTATTTAATTTTTTTAAAAAACTTTCATTTTCTACACCTAAAAAAGGTTATTAATTAAGAAATATATGAGTGTATCACTTATTCACTTGCTATTCTTTTATTTATTATCTAAAAGATATTTTTGGCACACTTGGGATATTCTCATTTATTACATATGAAGATACGAGAGATAATTTATTTTCAAATTTTCTATTTAAGAAATTTTGAAACACAAATAGTAATTATATATTTCACAATATGTTTTAGAATATTATATTACACCCAAAAGAGTGACAAGATTACAGGTCACATTACCATTTATTTTGGCGGGCTCTAACATTTAAAATTATTCTTCTTCTTCTTCTTCTTATTCTTCTTCTTCTTTAGAAGAAAAATTGCAATAGTTCGAAATCTTAAATTGCAAGTTTCATACTAATATAAATATGTGATATGTGAGTGTTTTTTATATCAAAATTCCTCAATCTTTGGAATATTGCAACTTTTCTTTTCATTCCAATCTCCTTCACCAATACAAAAAATCATTGTAAGAGTCTCTTCTAACACATTTCTTTATAACTGTATTTGTATTCTTGGAGTTGTTTTTGTTATTGAATTGAGTCCTTTTATAATTTCATTTAGTCTTTTTAGAATAAACTCATTTTGTGTTTTGTCTGTCAATTATGTATCTAGCTATTGGGGTCGACGCTTTGTTTGTTAGTTATGTGTCCTGTCTACGCTTATATATCTACCTGCGATGCATTTTTGTGTTTGGTGATATAGTTTCTTGATTGAATTTATTTATTTTTGAAAGAGTATAATTTAAGGTGATTTTTCTTGTAAATTCTATGTTCATTCATGTCCTCTGGTCTGGCTAGTGACTAAATTTTTAATGTAATTTTCATTTCCTCTTACTTCTGTTCTCAGATGAATCTATCGAGAGCCGACCAAGGTGTCTTCATTTCTGGCAATGAGAAACTCCTCAAAGAGATCTCTCAGTTGGGAGGTGATCCTCAGCCACGTTCGGATAAAGGTAAATCAAAGATCCTTAAGGACGCTAACTTCAACGACAATGGTTTACTATCTCAGACGGCCATAGAGATTTTAGATGGTGGAGGTCTAGATTGCCTATCTCGTAAGGCTAAGAGAAAACGCTGGGATGAAGAGGTTCTTGAAGGTCTTACTCTAAAGAACCTTCTTCAGGCGGCAGTTGAATCTGCTCAAAGGGACAAAGCTTCAAAGAAAGCAGTATGTGGTGAAGCTGGGTCCAGCTACGGTCGTACATGCTTTAGATATCTTGAAGACTAATGGTGAGAGTAGCAAGGCCTGCGTCGAGGAATAGGTTTCTAGGTTAGGATGGTCTCTTTTTTAGCCATGATAATTTTGTTTTAGGTTTGGAATAGGTTTGGAGAACTTTCAATGTAATTCCAGCAAATTCATTTCGTATCTCCTTTTGCTCTTCTGGCAATCTCTTATTGTATCCCCTCTTGATTCTTGTAATAAATTCAGCTTTAGGTAGAAAAGTTATAGGTCCTCTCATTTCTTTACACTTTTTTTTGACTCAATTCTTTACGTTCCAAAAGTTTTTTTAAAATAGTAAAATTTTATAATATAAAAAATAACTACATCCACTACTTTCCCCACTATCTCCACTATATACATTCGACTTTACTCACTTTTCTTACTTTTCTTCACTAAATTACATTTTTTTTCTTAATTTCCGCGTCCAACCTCAATGTAAAGAATTAAGAGGGACGGAGAGAGTATTTTATTAGCGAATTAGTTATTTAAGCGGCGCTTCATGACGACTTTAAAATATGTTATGTAAATTTTCAAAATTATATTAATTTTATTTATAATTTTAAGAAAATTCAAACAAATAATTATAATTGTCAAAAAAAATTTGTTATTGTCAGGAAGAAAACACTACACCAAAAACGGTTTTTTCCTACCACGAAAATGGTAGGTTTTGGGGGTCAATCGGTAGGAATTGGTGTCAATTCCTACCATTCGACATGGTAAGAATTGGTATATGGTAGGAATTGATGGTTTGTTTCTTAAATGGTCCCACATGCCAAATGGCTGCCCATGTGGCGAGCCACATCAACGGCCACATGGCGGTGGACCCCGACACGTCACTGTTAGTGTAGGTGCCCTAGAGGCAATACATTGTTTATTTTGATAAACCTTATGTCATTTGATTATTAAGTAAATGTATTTATTATGACTTTAATGACTGCGATATATTTATTAGCATAATAAATGTCCTTAGAATTATGATACACATTATATAGTTTAAGTATACAACTTGAACTTGAGATTATATAATATATCTTATTCTTAAAGGTCCCTAGTCGAGTATTATTATATATAGGACAATAATAATACATAAATAGACTAGTATGTTGATTGACAGATAACCACATCTCATTGGTTATAAGTATGGAGATACTAAAGTCAATGCATAGGTACATGTAGGAGTACATGGTACTGGACAGACCCACCGTGAGATTCTTCATGTTAATAAAGTCATAAGAAAGACTCACAGTGATAATGGTGTAATGATCCTTTGACTTGAGATCATTATATTTCTGTACGAGGATTAATATACTTTGACTACATTAAAAGTTACCTTTAACCGGGTAATGATAAAAGTGGACATCGGGTATATTGTGAGTCGTATGAGAAATATAAATGATAGATAAAGGATTTAACCCTCCTATTATTAGGGGAGATATTATTGGCCTCTTGATTGAGTAAGACTATGAAAATGCATGGCCATGCTCAAATATTGATTTGTTTTAATAGTTTACTCATTGATCAAGGAAACCCAGATTAAGCATTGAAGAGGATGACTAAATACATGCCTCGAGTTTAATCTATAATATTTGGTTAAAGGGATTATATTACACGGAAACATTAATCACGAAAGGTTTAATTGGATCACCAATTATTATTATTACTTGGGTAGCAATGATGTATTACTAGATGCCGCTCATTGTTTATATTTTGTTATTGGATATTAAAATTATTGCCAACGTAATAATAACCTAAAGGGTTACACAATAAGAACGTTTTAAAAGGAGTTTTAATTTAAATATCAGATTTAAATTAAATAATTATAAATTCGAAATTGGTTAATTAATTAATTAAGTTGGACTTAGTTAATTAAATGATATTTCGAATTTAATTGATTAACAACCCAAATCAGTTTGGTTTAGTTGAAGCCCAAGCTGATTAGGGTTAGGCCCAATCTCTCTACCCTATATATACATAATGATGTATAGCTTTAGGGTTTGGTTCAGAAAATCCGTTTTTCAAGAGAGGCTAGATAGAGAGAGAAGGCAGTTTTATTTGGCTAGTACCTGCTCCTTGGATCGTTGGACGATCGGACGTTCTGTGGACGATTTAGAGACACGGATCTTGAAGCAAGGTTTGTGTGGTGATTGCAATCTAGGACCTCCATTTTACAGAATTCGGAAAGCTCTTAACTGGTATGATTTCGTTTCTCCATAATCAGTCACAACTTATACATGGATCCTGCGTTAGGGTTTCGTAAATTTTATTATTTTACGTCTGTTTTTCGCTGCGTTTTTACAATGAAACCCAACAATGGTATCAGAGCTACGTGTATAAGGGGCTGATTTGGTTACATGTTTACTGTATTTTACGAGTATGCATGTTTGATGAATCTGCCATGATACAGTTATGTTATATGATTGATATAATGAATATATATAATCTGATATGATGATACTAGTATGTTTCGAATCTGCCATGTCTCATCTATATGCGATCTATTATGATATGTATGCTGTTTGGTTTGTATAATGATATAAACGGTCGGATAGATGTATTTGGATACGATCTATTTGCTGAGATTAGGGTTACGTGTATACTGATACATGTTTCTGGTAACTGGGATTTGGGTCGTGTGTATACTGATACATGCTTCTGGAATTGTATTCTGATACATGATTTTGCTTGTATTCTGATACATGATTTTGCAAAATTTTCCGCCATCGGGGGTCGAACCGCGGGTTAGGGCTTTGTTTTAATTGGTGATTGTGACATATGCTTTGTTTATTTATTATTCATGATTGGATCATGAAAAAGTAATAAACAGTATGTCATCCTTATATGATATGTCATGTCATTAATTGTTTATATGAGCATGGTGGATGGTTATGGCTTATTGACCTATAGGATAGAGGTTTTTGTTTTAATGTTGGTTTGGTTTCTAAACACGACTTGCATGTCGTCTTCATTCCTTGTAATGTTTTATCTCGAATGTAACTCGAGTTCCTTTGTAAGTTCCTTAGTATAGCTTTCATTGTAATCATCCATGGAGGTTTTGGAAGCATTGAAGACTAAGGATTCAATGGAAGCAATGGAGAAGATTTTGTAATAGTTAGATATAACCACCATAGATTGACCTTGATCTTTTCATTAGCTTGAAAAAGGATCACATAGGATTGAGCCATAACCATTACACATTTACTTTACGCACTTTACATATGATGTATGGAATGTATGTATAGAGTAGAAGATGCATGCTTTAGTTAGATTAATGATGTATGCATGTATTAGATACATCACCCATGCCATGCTTGCCATGTTTAAACAAGATAAAATCTGTAACGATTCAAGATTTTAAAATTGAACAAAACGAACATGAGATTCCTGTGTTTATGAAACACGGAAATAAGTATGAATTTCCAATTTTTTGATATGGGGCAATTTTGACAAAAATACAAGCAGTGCTTGTAAGAAAGGTGGATTTTAAGTAAGACCACTGTGACTCCTCCGCTGGACTGGAAATCAAACCATTGATAAATTTTGAATTGAAATACTTAGTTCGAGGAAAAATTAGGAATCTCTTGATGATGGGATCATGGTCGTTTTAATAATAAAATCCCTTAACAAAATATTAAGTTTTAATCGGATGCTTTCCAATGAATGAACACTCATCGAATCCTAGATCGATTAGGGGAAGGGCTGTCAGTGGCAGGGGACTCCTATCTATCGTGGTGAGATGCGACGAATATAAACGGTTATATTCGGCCGTTGTATCATTGGGTCAAACTTAACTGAGTCGTCATAATAAGGTGAAAATAAACGGTTATATTCAACTATTATGAACTTAGAAGCATAGAGTTTGGTTAAAAATCTATTAGATAGATAAGATCAATCGTTGTTCGCCAAACTATCCAAGAATTATATATGATATAATTGACAACTGTTGTCTACCTAAATAATCATTTTTAAGGACTTCCAGTGGTTGCCTTAGAACATGACGAAATATGGATCTTGGCTCACTAGAAAGAATTATGCGATATACTTTCCGAATTAATAGTAAGGGCTATTAATTTGATAAAAATAGTGGGAGATATATTATGAATATATCATAATCTTTTGAACATAATAATTGATAACTCAGACAATCTAATGTTTATTTTGTGCTTTTATCTTTGTAGAAATGGCAAATAACACAAACACACTATCCGTACGATCAATCCTTGAGAAGGATAAACTGACAGGAGGAAACAACTTCCTAGACTGGCAGAGGAATTTGAGGATTGTCCTCAGGCAGGAGCGCAAGCTTCATGTCATTAACATCCCTCCGCCAGGTCCCCTTCCTGAGGGCGCTACTGTTGAGGAACAAGCGGCCCACACAAAGGATGAGAATGATGCAAATGATGTTGCATGTCTTATGTTGGCAACTATGAGTGCTGAGCTTCAAAGACAGCATGTGCATATGGATGCATATACTATCTATGAACACTTGCAAAGCATGTTTGCAAGCCAAACTCGTCAAGAAAGGATCAACACGAGTAAGTCACTTTTTAATTGCAAACAAGGGGCAAATGAACCAGTTGGACCACATGTTCTGAAGATGATTGGTTACATTGAGTACCTTGAAACTTTGGGTTTCCCGGTTGGACCGGAAACTGGTATTGATCTTATCATGAATTCTTTGAACAACAAATTCACTCAGTTTGTTGTGAACTACAATATGAATGAATTTGACAAAACACCTACTGAATTGTTGTCTATGTTGAGAACATATGAGACCAACATGAAGGCAGCTGAACCTGCTCCCATACTGATGGTGGGCAATAAAGGTAAGGCGAAAGGGAAAGGCAAGTGGAAGGGTAAGAAGAAGACTGGATCTGATTCTGCACCCAAGCCAAAGTCAGGTCCCAAACAGGCTTTCAAGCCTAAAGGTGGTGTTTCTAAGGGTGAATGTCACTACTGTAAGAAAACTGGTCACTGGAAGAGAAACTGTTCAGTTTACTTGGAGGATCTGAAGAAGAAGAAGGTTGATCAAGCTTCTACTTCAGGTATATATGTTATAGAAGTCAATCTGTCTATTTCTACATCTTGGGTATTGGATACTGGATGTGCTTCTCACATTTGTTTAAATGTGCAGGAAATGCAGAGAAGTAGGACATTGGCTAAAGGAGAAGTGGACCTACGAGTTGGCAATGGAGCAAGAGTTGCTGCTTTAGCTGTAGGAACTTATTATTTATCTTTGCCCTCTGGGCTTGTTTTAGAACTAGAAAACTGTTTTTACGTGCCTGCGATTTGCAGAAACATTATTTATGTTTCTTGTTTGGACAAGAAAGGTTTTTCGTTTACAATAAAGAACAACAGTTGCTCTTTTGCTTTGAATGATTTAACCTATGGTGTTGCACGTTTGTTTAATGGTTTATATGTTCTTGACTTAGATAATCCTGTCTATAATATAGAAAACAAACGAGTTAAAGTTAATGACTCAAATCAAACATACCTCTGGCATTGTCGTCTAGGCCATATAAATGAGAAACGCATATCCAAATTACATAAGGATGGATACTTGGATAAGTTTGATTTTGAATCATACCTAGAATGCGAATCTTGTTTGCTTGGTAAGATGACTAAAGCCCCTTTCACTGGTAAGGGTAAAAGGGCCACTGAACGTCTGCAGCTAATACATAGTGATGTATGTGGCCCAATGCGTGTGATGGCTAGAGGAGGCTACTACTACTTCATAACATTTACTGATGATTTCAGTAGATATGGATATGTATATCTTATGAAGAATAAATCCGATTCTTTTGAAAAGTTCAAAGAATACAAGGCTGAAGTAGAGAAGCAAATTGGCGGAGGTGCAACTATTAAGATCTTACGATCTGATCGTGGGGGTGAATACTTAAGCACTGAATTTAAAGAGTATTTAAAGGAGTATGGTATTGTATCACAACTCACTCCGCCAGGTACACCTCAATGGAATGGAGTTTCAGAGAGGATAAATCGCACCTTGTTGGACATGGTGCGATCGATGATGAGTCATGCAGATCTTCCAATTAGTTTCTGGGGTTATGCTCTAGAAACAGCGGCTTTCACACTTAACCGTGTTCCTACTAAGAAGGTTCAAAAGACTCCATATGAGATATGGATGGAGAGACGTTCAGGCATGAGCTTTATGAAAGTTTGGGGATGCAAGGCGTTTGTGAAACGTCAAGTATCTGACAAGCTTGGACCTAAATCCGAAGAATGCAATTTTGTGGGATACCCTAATGAAACAAAGGCGTATTATTTTTATAGTCCTTCTGAGCAGAAAGTGTTCATTGCTCGAGATGCTGTCTTCATGGAAAGAGATTTTGTTTCCAAAAGAAACAGTGGGAGAACTATAGATCTCGATGAAGATCGAGAACCAGAAAATAACATTGAACCTGAGGTGGAACAAGAGCAGGATAATATTAATGCTCAACAAACACAGGTTGTTCGTAGATCTGGTAGAATTCGCCATGAGCCAGAGAGATATGGATTTCTCTTAACTCAATGTGGTGAATTGATGCTCATAGATGAAGATGAGCCTCTCACATACCAAGATGCTATGAACAGTCCAGACTCTAAGAGATGGCTAGAAGCCATGAAATCCGAGATGGATTCCATGTACGAAAACCAAGTATGGACTTTGGTTGATCCACCTGAAGGGGTAAAACCCATAGGGTGCAAATGGGTTTTCAAGAAGAAAACTGACATGGATGGAAATGTTCAGACCTATAAAGCGAGGCTGGTTGCAAAAGGTTTCAAACAAATTCATGGTATTGACTATGATGAAACTTTCTCACCAGTGGCTATGGTCAAGTCCATAAGGATTTTGCTTGCCATTGCAGCATTCCATGATTATGAAATCTGGCAAATGGATGTCAAAACAGCCTTCCTTAATGGAAGCCTTGAAGAGGATGTGTACATGACACAGCCTGAAGGTTTTGTCGATCCAAGGAATGTTGGTAAGGTATGTAAATTACGTCGATCCATTTATGGATTGAAGCAAGCCTCTAGGAGATGGAATATCCGTTTTGATGAAACAGTCAAGGAGTATGGTTTTGTTCAAAACGAAGATGAATCTTGTGTTTACAAGAAGGTTAGTGGGAGCCATGTGGCATTCATAGTATTATATGTTGATGATATACTACTAATGGGGAATGACATACCTACTCTAAAGGCTGTTAAGACATGGTTAGGGAGCAACTTCTCTATGAAAGACTTAGGAGATGCATCCTACATTCTAGGAATGAGGATCTATAGGGATAGATCTAGAAGGATGATCGGTCTAAGTCAGAGTACGTACATTGATAAGATTTTGCATCGTTTTGGTATGCAAAATGCAAAAAGGGGATATGTCCCTGTGTCTCAAGGGATAACGATCTCTAAAGATCAGTGTCCGAAATCATTGGATGAGAAGGACCGCATGAGTAAAGTTCCATATGCCTCAGCAATTGGATCTATCATGTATGCAATGGTGTGTACTCGCCCCGATGTTTCGTATGCTTTGAGCATGACGAGCAGATACCAGTCTGATCCAGGTGAAGGTCACTGGACGGCAGTCAAGAATATTCTTAAGTACCTGAAAAGGACTAAAGATTCATTCTTGGTGTATGGAGGAGAGGAGAAACTGGTTGTAAAAGGTTACACCGATGCAAGTTTCCAAACAGACAAGGATGATACTGTATCACAGTCTGGTTTTGTGTTTTGTCTAAACGGAGGTGCTGTAAGCTGGAAGAGTTCAAAGCAAGAGACAGTAGCTGATTCTACAATGGAGGCTGAGTACATTGCAGCTTGTGAAGCAGCTAAAGAAGCAGTTTGGATTCGAAAATTCACTACTGAATTGGGAGTGGTTCCATCGATCGCAGATCCCATAGACTTGTACTGCGATAATAATGGAGCCATTGCACAGGCTAAAGAACCTAGATCTCACTCCCGAGCCAAGCATATACTCAGAAGATATCACCTTATTCGAGAGATCAATGAAAGGGGTGACATACACATATGTAAAGTGCACACAAATGATAACATAGCAGATCCACTGACCAAAGGCTTGTCGCAGCAGAAGCACGACGGTCACACTAGTTCCATGGGTATTAGATACATGGCTGATTGGCTCTAGTGCAAGTGGGAGATTGTTAGTGTAGGTGCCCTAGAGGCAATACATTGTTTATTTTGATAAACCTTATGTCATTTGATTATTAAGTAAATGTATTTATTATGACTTTAATGACTGCGATATATTTATTAGCATAATAAATGTCCTTAGAATTATGATACACATTATATAGTTTAAGTATACAACTTGAACTTGAGATTATATAATATATCTTATTCTTAAAGGTCCCTAGTCGAGTATTATTATATATAGGACAATAATAATACATAAATAGACTAGTATGTTGATTGACAGATAACCACATCTCATTGGTTATAAGTATGGAGATACTAAAGTCAATGCATAGGTACATGTAGGAGTACATGGTACTGGACAGACCCACCGTGAGATTCTTCATGTTAATAAAGTCATAAGAAAGACTCACAGTGATAATGGTGTAATGATCCTTTGACTTGAGATCATTATATTTCTGTACGAGGATTAATATACTTTGACTACATTAAAAGTTACCTTTAACCGGGTAATGATAAAAGTGGACATCGGGTATATTGTGAGTCGTATGAGAAATATAAATGATAGATAAAGGATTTAACCCTCCTATTATTAGGGGAGATATTATTGGCCTCTTGATTGAGTAAGACTATGAAAATGCATGGCCATGCTCAAATATTGATTTGTTTTAATAGTTTACTCATTGATCAAGGAAACCCAGATTAAGCATTGAAGAGGATGACTAAATACATGCCTCGAGTTTAATCTATAATATTTGGTTAAAGGGATTATATTACACGGAAACATTAATCACGAAAGGTTTAATTGGATCACCAATTATTATTATTACTTGGGTAGCAATGATGTATTACTAGATGCCGCTCATTGTTTATATTTTGTTATTGGATATTAAAATTATTGCCAACGTAATAATAACCTAAAGGGTTACACAATAAGAACGTTTTAAAAGGAGTTTTAATTTAAATATCAGATTTAAATTAAATAATTATAAATTCGAAATTGGTTAATTAATTAATTAAGTTGGACTTAGTTAATTAAATGATATTTCGAATTTAATTGATTAACAACCCAAATCAGTTTGGTTTAGTTGAAGCCCAAGCTAATTAGGGTTAGGCCCAATCTCTCTACCCTATATATACATAATGATGTATAGCTTTAGGGTTTGGTTCAGAAAATCCGTTTTTCAAGAGAGGCTAGATAGAGAGAGAAGGCAGTTTTATTTGGCTAGTACCTGCTCCTTGGATCGTTGGACGATCGGACGTTCTGTGGACGATTTAGAGACACGGATCTTGAAGCAAGGTTTGTGTGGTGATTGCAATCTAGGACCTCCATTTTACAGAATTCGGAAAGCTCTTAACTGGTATGATTTCGTTTCTCCATAATCAGTCACAACTTATACATGGATCCTGCGTTAGGGTTTCGTAAATTTTATTATTTTACGTCTGTTTTTCGCTGCGTTTTTACAATGAAACCCAACAGTCACTTGCCACGTCAAGTGCCACGTTAAATAATTCTGGTCCCACGAGGTTGACATGGCGTGCCACGTGTCACATGGGGGCCCACTACCACGTCATTTTGTGAGGTCACCTATGACCCCGGTCAAGACTATTTCCTACCATGTGTAAATGGTAGGTTTTAAATCAGTAGCATGTAGAAACTGCATTTCCTACCATATGTTTCCTACCATCATTGCTATTTCCTACCAGTTAGAACCTACCATATTCATCAATTTTCTGGGTTTGGAATGGTAAGTATGGTAGGAAATGTGCTAGTTGGTAGGTTTTAATGGGCATATTCTAATTTATATAATTTTTGAATTTGTCATTTCCTGTACAAATTATTGTACAATTTATTTCACAGTTCAAGACCAATCTCATTCTCAACCTGTATTACTATCAATTCCTTAACTAGTAAATAGAACTAAATGCAAATAAATAAAAATTCCAATCACATTCAGAAAGGAATTGTTCCAAATATCCAATCACATTTGCAGAAAAGTTCTAAACACAAACACTAGCTAGTTTCCAACAAGTTCCAAACGAAACACAAACACCATAAACAGAGTTCTAATACTTCCCATACATCCACAACCAAAAACAAAGTTACGACATACTACTAATGTGATATTTAAACAACTAAAAACAAACTTCACATCCAACAAAAGTTCAGGATACTTAAAACTACGATTTTTAAGGTTTAATCTTCTTCCTCACCGTCCGATCCTTGACCTTCTTCAGCTTCAGATTCACCATCTGATTCGCCATCTGATTCACCATCTTCACCTTCACGTTCAGTATCACCGTCTTCATCTTCCACATCTCCTTCTGCACCGTCTATTGCACCAGCACCTGCACCCTCCGTTGCACCAGCCACCTCGCCTTCATCATCGGATATGTCTGTCGCATCACCCTCCTCATCAGAAATATCATCCAAGACCTACAATTGAAATAACACAAAATGACATAAGAGACATATACATCAAGGTGAAATTATACTAAAGACGTAAAATCACTGAAGGAATCAATTTACCTCTTTTGCCTTGGCTTGATACCTTTTGAACATATCGTCCACAAGGTCTGCCACAAGATAAAGCACTTGATTTGAAATGAACTTAGAGAAATCACTGCGGTTTGTCGGGTTACTAAGATCCATAGCAGCTAGAGCAAGATTTTTAACTTCATCTTCATTAAGTTCTCGCTGATAAGTGGATGGATCGTTTTTAAGGATCTCAATGACCCCGCCGACCACATCCGTGAATATCTTCTTCGGAATTTCACTGCTATTACGAGCGACACCTACTGCTGAAATTTCAGCCCTGTTCTCCACTTCTTCATCAAACTGAACGGACAAGTCCTTAACTAGTTTGCGGGCTGGAATCCTCGGATAACCAATAAATCAATTTTTCTTCGGCTTATCACAGTTAGGTTCCGTGGCCATCAACCACCACTGAAATGGCTCAGCGGCCTTATCAGCTTGAGTAGGATCAAAGCCATTCTCCTCGAGTATCTTCGCATACTTCAACTGTAATAATTTATATACATCAATTAGTAGTAGAGATTAATAACTTGGCATATATATACTTGGAAATTATATATGTATTACGGTTATAAATCAAGACAATTTAAATGGTATGAATTAGTATAATTTAAATGTATGAATATAAATGGTGAAAGACATTTGTTGAGAATTCCTCATAATGACTTGTTTGATAATTTTCTCGATATAATTCAAATGCACTTGAGGTTCGAAACCTAAACATCTGGTATTTTCAAGATTCTCTAGGTACCATGTTAAATCGACAACTCTCTTATATTACTATAGAATACTAGGACCATATATCATTAAATATTAAAAGTTATTTGAATAACTTTTAAAAGTTATTTAAAAAAGGGTAAATACTGTTGTTTGGTCTCATGAGAGATAATTATGAAAAAACAAAAGGATAACTTTAAAATTAATCACATCATCCATATACTAACAAAGCTGTTAATATCAACTAAAACATCCCACAAATATATGTGTTAAATTGAGATTAAAAAGTAAAATTTAATACCGCAATTCTCTTTGCAGCCGCATATGTGTAAACTCCTTGGCCATTTTCATCAACTTCTTTGCCTACCTTAGTGTGTCTTCTATCCCACACTTCGAGGTGGGTTGGCGGAGCACCATGCTTCTCATCAGTTAAAATCTAACAAATAAGAATAATTAGTACGCAATTAATCTTTATAAGTAAGAACGGTAAAACTATGTATTAATTTACAAGAATAAGTAGTCAATGTTATTACCTTCTCCACTTCCTGAAAAGATCTCGCACCCGCGCTGTGCAAAGTGACAACCTTCTTTCGATTTTCTGTACCTACTTCAGCTAGGTGCACATGGTCTTCTGAGTTCCAGCGCGCAATCATCCCTTCCCACACTAGATCATTGAAATAGCTAGGTTTTAATTCCAACACTGACTTTTTCAGCTTCTTGGACTTTGAAAAAGCCCGATCTTTCTCTTCATGCGCCGTTCTCCTAATCAATGCCTTGACATGCCCAACTATAGTCCTCATAGATCCCCTACGGCTTTGACCCCTTTGATGGCGATAAAATTTCTACAATTCATATAAAATACAATGTCAAAATAAAAATTAATTAAATAATCATCAAGCGAAACTACAACAAAACAATTATATGGAAAACACATACATAAAATTCTTCAATCACTTTTTTCTCAAGCCAGTCAGGATACTTATCATTAATATCAGTCCATGTGTAAGCTCCCACTGGCCAGAATGCACGAACAATGCCTAAAAGTGTCTTTTTTGCTTTATTATGCATGATGCTACAAAACAGAATTATAATTATTACTAATTGATTTTACACAAATTCCATGTAAATAAAAAAATGCAACTATATGTATAACTATAAACTTACACTCCATTTGAAATATCAATACGTATCGGACTTGGTGGGGGTGTAGAACCAAAAAGTCCAGCGGAGTTTGCACGCTTTATTGGCCCCCTCCAGTCAACCATCTCTGTCTGTGTCATACCTCGGGGATAAGATTGTGATACCACTAGAGCTTTTTCTTTAGCACGAGATGCAACTGATTTCCCTTTGCCTTTGCGAGGCTGAACTCTCTTTGATTTACTAATCTTTGACTTACTCTTGGATTTACTAATCTTTGATTTGCTAATCTCATTCACGAAAATTGTCTTGCTTTTCCTTCCTTTCTTTGCAGGTTCAGTTTCAATAGCTTTACCCTTGCTCTTTTCAACAGCATTACCCTTACCCTTGCTATGTGCACTTACTTTCGCCATTAGGTAACCCTATAAGAAAATCAATCAATAGATAATTAATCTACATTATTTAATACTATAAATTAATTGTATGTGAATACAAAAATTAAACTTGATACCACGAAAAAGTTACCAAAAACCAGAGCGCACATACAACTTATTCCGACTTATCCATAAAACATCACACACATTTAAACACCAAATATTTTACGACCGTTCTAACTCTAAAATACTTTAATCAAGTACATCAATACCAATGTTTTCAATTACATTAATAAAAGCTAAACACATCTGCGTATACATTATAAGTTACACATCTGCGATCTTAGAAACAAAAAGATCATTTAAAAATCATCTCAAGAACTTACACATTACAATACAATGAAGCGCAGAGGTTACGTGCACCACAAACATATATATGCATATATACACACATACGTAATACCTAAACTTACAAAAACTGATCAAAAACATATCAAATGACTAAAAAAGCAAGCAAAACCCCATGTATAACTAATAAAAGAACTTTCTGAACTTAAAATGATCGAAACCAATAATATAACCACATACGTAATACCAATAGGATCAAACCCTGATAAAAAAACATGTCAAAATGACTAAAAAGCAAACAAAACCCCCTGTATTAACCAATAACAGAACTTTTTGAACTTAAAATGATGGAAACTCGTCATTCATGATAACCCATAGTTTATGGCATGCATATCAAGCAAAACCCCATGTCTAACATTTGTACCAAGCAAAAACCCTTATTTAACATGAATATAAACCCTATTTAACATCCGATAGGTGAATAAACACAACATATTGCTTAAAATTGATCAATAAGCATTAAATTGATGCTACATATACAAACTATATGCATACAAACTATCATATAAACACATATTCATATAAAAACGAATCAAAAAGGGGTTTCAAAACAGAATACTAAAAGAAAATGAAAATACTAAAAGAAGAGTATATGAAGGCTTACTAAAAGAAGATGAATCTAAGAGATGGTAGGAGATGGTAGGAGATGATAGAATGAGAAACGAGAGTGAAGAGGAGAGAGTGGAGGCACTGAAGAGGAGAGAGTGGGAAATTAGGGTAAATGAGTTGTGGGTAAATGAGTTCTTTTAATTTTATAATGAGTTGTGAGGTATTTTTTAGGTAAAATTTTAGACAAAAAATTGGGTTGAGAGGATTCGAACCCCTGCAGTCTCAAAGAAGGAAAAAATGCTAAACCGATGCGCCAAATCATGCTTTTGTACTAAATTAGCAGTAAATTATATGTATCATTCTCTGAATCAACAAAAAATATAATATAAACACATTCTCCATTAATTTTATTTTGTATTATTTTATTAATCGATAAAAAATGTGCGCGGGAAATTCAACTTTTCTGTGAAATTTTTGGCGGAAATTGCCAAAAATTTGGGTTCGTACGGAATCGAACCCCTACCCTCTACCACAAAAGCCAACTGCCCAACCACTGCGCCAAACCATGCATTTGTACAAAATTAGCAGTAACTTATAGCTATCATTCTCCGAATCAATTTTGTAAATTATAAGTTCGATACATAGATTCATTATAAAAATGTAGGAGCTTAAATTAAAAAATTCTAAAATTTCACATATAACTAAGAAATCAACATATTTAAACATCCGTAAGGTTAGATCGTTGAAAAAAAAAATAAAAAAAATCAAAATGTGTAACCCTAGACAACCCCTAAAATATGAGTATAAACTCTAACTCAATATTCGAATAACGACACTCTTTCGTTTTCTAAACGACTTTAACTTTTTGTAATTCCTTTTTGTCTAAATTTTTTTCCTTACATTCATCAAACTACAAAATGACGTTTCATATAAAAAAATTTAATTTATCCATACGTCTTTATATTTTTAATTTTTTTTCGATATAATTAGGTTTTAACGAATAGGAAATCTTTATGTGCCTATAGTTTAATTCAACTAATTTTTATCCTCCACTACTAAAATGAGTAAATCTTTATGTGCCTATAGTTTGATTAACAAAAAAATATGATAACCGATCAACAAAAAATATAATATAAACACATTCTCCATTAATTTTATTTTGTATTATTTTATTAACCAAAAAATATAATATAAACACATTCTCCATTAAATATAATATAAACACATTCTCCATTGATGTGCGCGGGAAATTCAACTTTTCTGTGAAATTTTTGGCGGAAATTGCCAAAAATTTGGGTTCTGAGGGAATCGAACCCCTGCCCTCTCCCACAAAAGTCAACTGCCCAACCACTACGCCAACGACAATGTTTATATTGAATAAAGAGTTAATATTGATATATCATATTCCAAATCAATTTTTGTAAACTGAAATGAGATGAAAAAGTGGGGCGGAAATTGCCAAAATTTTGCATTGCAAGGATTCGAATTCCTGACCTTTACAACAACAACAAAGAGATCAACCACTGAGCCAACCACTCTATTTGTGTTAAAGTCAATACTTAATTTATATATCGTTAAAAAATGTACAACTTTCCCACCGATTATGGTAGGTAATGTGTACAGAAATGGTAGGTTTAATTACAATAGCCATGTTATTGGCTACCATTATCATTTCCTACCAGTTATTTCCTACCATTATCATTTCCTACCAGTTATTTCCTACTATATATATATATATATATATATTAAAATTAAAATTTAACAATAAAAGAATTAACATGAATATCATTTTTTATCATAAAAAAACACTAATACATGGCATCTCATACATACACAAATTTACAAATGCAATTTTTATCAAAAAGCTTACGATACATATATATATATACATACATATAATACATATACAAATTAAGTTTATCTCATTTCCACACTAATAAATATGAACTACTTAATTATAAAAGAACAAATACAATGAAATTATTGAAAAACTTACAATGAGATGTGATGATAAAATCTTGTTCTTCTTCTTTGTTCTTCTTTTTCTCTTTTTCTTCTTCTTAAAATTTTCTCTTATCTTCAAAAAATTAACACCACACACTACAAAAGCAAAAAGGTGGTGGGGTCCAAAATTCGTTAGTGACCATTTCCTACCATATATGGTAGGAAATGGTCTTGGCAGAATGAAAATAATTCCTATTAAAAAAATGTTTATTACTTTAAAATATGATATGACTGATGATGTGGATGGTGGGGTACCATCACGAACAAAACCTACCGGATTTGGTAGGTTTTAGTTTCCTACCATATATGGTAGGAAATGACCACAGCATATTGAAAATATTTTTTATTTTATAAAAATTGTTTATTACTTAAAAATATGACAATGATGATGATTAGGATGGTGAGGTCCTAACTTTGTGAAAATGCAGGCAAAACCTACCGATGTTGGTAGGTTTTATTTTTCTACCAACAATCGGTAGGAATTGGTCCGCGCTTTTACAGATTTCGGGCCTCACACGGACCATTTCCTACCATATTCGTCGTCGGTAGGAAATGGGGGGTCAATTCCTACCAAGTTTTTTGGGTAAGATTTATATGGTAGGAAAAGGCCGTTTTTGGTGTAGTGAAAGAATAAAATTTGTGTGACTCAAAAAAAGAAGATGTTGCGATTGTATAATTTTTTTCATAATTTTTTATTATCCGAATAATACTCTTTTCTATTATTGTCATCGACTTATTATTCTTCTCGGTTGTAAACATACATGTCAACTAAAAAAAGACAAAAAAGAAGAAGAAAGTACTAAAAGAAGAGTAAGTTTCATATATAGAACTAGTATGTCATATCTAGATATTGCATTCATACAAAGGAAAAATAAAATATGTGCAATCTTGCCTATCAAAATTTAAGAACATGTAAATCAAAAGCTGAGAAACATAAAAAAAATATGTATAAATACAAATCATTATCAATAAAAAAAATCATTACATAAACATTAATAAACACACAAATGAACAATTTATCATAACTCGATATTGTCTTCATACAAAGAAAGAATATATAAGAGACAACAATCTTACACATCAAAAGTTAAATATATATATATCTAAAGCTAAGAAACAGAAAAAATTAAAAAATAACAAATCATTATCAATTACAAAGATCATAACATAAACATTAAGAAACATACAAATTTGGAACAACGTAAGTAATATAAACAAAAAACAAAACATTTCGACAATATAAACTTATAAATGCATGCAAGAACTATACACAAATAAAAAAATATTAATACTCAATATGTTAGATTCGTTTATATAGATGTGTTAGTGACAAAATTGAGGAGAATATAAAAATAATATGATTCCTTTCTTTCATTGGTAAATAAATCGAACCTCTATAAGAAGTTTAGGAAAATATTAAGATAGTATATTTTGTTTACTCCTGATATTAAGATAGTATATGGATAGAAAAGAAATCCTAAAAATGTAATTAATGATGTATTAATCATACCTAGATTGGTCCAATTATACAGCACGACGAAAAGGCCCGAAACCCTAATTATTTATTAATTTCGTAATTAATAAATAGGGAAAATATACAGCTCAAGAAAGGAGTCCAAAATATGGTAAATTCTTCAAAGAAGGATCTAGAATCCCAATTAAAAGAAATAATGAGTCACAGTCCTTATCCTACAACAAGGAAAAGACTTGTTCACCAAGAAATACAATGTTTGTCCACTATCAAAAAGGAGACTTATTTGCTAAGTCTCCTAAACATACTTTAAATACGAGGCTCCTGACGCCTATTGTAATAACCCGAATTTTTGGAAAAATTAAAACTTTTCTTATTATGATTAAGTGCATCAGTGAATAGTGAATTTGGTGGATGAATAGTGTTTTTGAGGGTTAAGAAAATTTTTCATGCCACCTATGTACGAGACGTAGTGTGGATATTCCGAAGTCATATTAGTGATCTACGGAGTAAATAAGTGAATGCAAAGACGATCGGAATTCAGAAATTCCGAATTTTATTTTGGTGTAGTATTTGACCGGGCAGTGAATTATATATTATTATAATCAAGAAATGAGATATTAAATTTGAGGATTTGAGGATTTAATATTTTGGAATTTGATTATATTTGATTTGAGAATTTAGAACGAAAACCGCTGATACTTTATAATGATATTAAGCGATTGAGCAAACGAATCATGGATTAAGGATTGAAATTATGACAAGATTAAATATCCTGCACGATCATCAAGAGAATTATATCAAGAGGATTCAAGGATTTAAACAAAAAGGAAGCTAACCAAGAGTTAAGGAACTCTATAAAAAGAGATTGAGAATATTCGAAGAAACGCGAGAACATTTTCTAAGAACAAGGAATAAAGAGGGAATAGATAAGGGATGTTGGAATTAATATTGATTAAGGGATTGTGCCACAGTGGAGTAATAAAATGCAACATATAAGCTGTAACGTATTTATTTTATTAAAAGGACACAAAGACGATCCAATTGGTGGAAGAAGAAAAACCAAGGTATCATGCATGAAAGTCAACCAAAAGGTTAATGGTGTATTTGCAACATTGGAAAAAATGGGGTTGTTTGATGAGAGAGCAACAAGTGGACCAATGGGTGATTGACAACACAAAATAAAGGATGCATCCAAAGATTAATACATATATACATGTATTAATTCATTTCTTAAGAAACAAACAATTCTGCCCAGCAGAAACAAAGCTCAAAGAAAATTTCATATCTTCACTTCTATCCATCCTTAAATCACCAAATTTTAACCATAGATTCTCCACTCCATGGGTAACATTCTTTCAAAATTTCATAGTCAACAAATGAGTGTAGCCTAGCCAAATCGCTTCCCCAAGTTGGAGAACCCAAACTGTCCAGTTTCTGCCCAGCGGAAAGATGGGGCTCAAAACCCTAGCTAGGAAGCTTCAAATTTGGCGATCTATAACTCAAAATAAATCTAATGAAGAGTACAAGGTCTGGTAAACATCTTAGCACCGAACTCTTATTTTTCGATTTGATATGGATTTTACAAGATGAGGATGAATAGTAACTTTTCATGATTCTTGATTTTGTTTCTTAAGGTTTAAGCTTTGTAAGGAGTATCTAAGGCTTGTTGAGCGATTGTAAACACTTGATAGTGTTGTTAGAGCATCCAAGGAGGTAAAACCCTAACCCGGCCACCCTTTGAGTTCATATGAGTTTTGATGATTGTCTTGATGTTATAAGCTTAAGAGATCATGTTTAAGTATTTTAGTTGTTATTTAACTTTGTGAAATATGAGAAATGGTGGGTGTTGGATTGTAGCCACACCCCTGACCTTAGAAAATTAAAAAGGTTGTTTGTTGAGGTTGTGGATGTATGGTATGCCCGGTGTGGCTTGGTTATGTTGTGACAAAATTGGATTATTCGATTTTAAGCCGTCGTAATGCCCGATTTTCGGTAACTCTACAAACTGCCTATAATCCGAAGACCTAACTGCCTCTTTTGGTTCAGTGATGAATATGAGTGTGTAGAGCTTTGTTTCTAGTTTACGTGAGCAAAAGAATCATGTCATTACGATTTACGGTTTATGAGATATGACCATTTTAGTGAAAGTAGTTCAAGGAATGAGATTGCAGAAATGTACCAACTTTGTGGCTATATTTGAGACCCTTAAGAGTTGTTTTAAAATATGAAATTTTGTATTGAAGTGTCAAGGTCAGTTACGAAGGGTTTTACGAAGGTTTCGAGTCGAAAAGATTATTTTCCGATTTTATAAAAATGTGTTAGCCGAGGTTGCGCAAGTGAAAACCACTAAGAACATGACTTAGAAACCAATGTTGTAAATGGTTAAGTATAACTTGTATTCGAGGATCGATTTCGGATTAAACCTATGACTTAAGTAATTGTCGATTAACATGGACTTAGTATGAGCCTATAACGAGCTAGTAATGCCTTGACTGTGTTTCGCTTACGTGTTTAAGCATTGAGTACAAGTGGATTATCCAGGGGATTAATCGTGCGTTTTCTTTGACTTTGTCTAGATTGTCCGGCATCGTCGTGAACCCCTATCACTTCTCGAGTATCAGGCAAGTTTTCTCATTCCATGCTATATTTGTGATACTAACCTATACTACTGTTGTTGTGATAATAACTGTTTTCATATATGATATGTCAATGCGATATATAAATTGCATACTTGTTTTCGAACTGATGTGTATAACAATATTGAGGATTATGACTGGATGTGGGGCTTATAAGCTAGATGTGGGATATCAGTTATAAGCCAGTTTTATATATAATGCCCTAGGATAAGGGCGGGTGATTTTCTCTAAGATCAGAAGTAATTGTATTTCTGTATATGTTAAAGATTATTTTCCGATAAAGATATCGGATAACTGTTATTAGAGGGTTAATTATTTATTTAATGAATATTGTTTATGAATCTTCATTTGAGGATTATTGACTTAAAGAAT
This sequence comes from Heracleum sosnowskyi, assembly GCA_030848705.1. Lineage (NCBI taxonomy): Eukaryota > Viridiplantae > Streptophyta > Magnoliopsida > Apiales > Apiaceae > Heracleum > Heracleum sosnowskyi. The sequence goes on from CM061242.1 coordinate 89,575,448, forward strand.
ATTATTTATATTCATTTGAGGATTATTGACTTAAAGAATATTATTTATATTCAATTGAGGATTATTGACTTAAAGAATATTATTTATATTCATTTGAGGATTATTGACTTAAAGGATATTATTTATATTCATTTGAGGATTACTGACTTTAAGAATATTATTGTGAATATTCATCTGGGGATTATTTAATGAATATTATGTTCGAATATTCATTTGAGACTTAATTATTTAATGAATATTATTTTCGAATATTCATTTGAGACTTAATTATTTAATGAATATTATTTTCGAATATTGATTTGAGACTTAATTATTTAATGAATATTATTTTCGAATATTCATTTGAGACTTAATTATTTAATGAATATTATTTTGAATATTCATTTGAGATTTATTAATTAATGAATATTATTTTAAATATTCATTTGAGGTTTACTTATTTGAGGAATATTATTTTAAATATTCATTTGAAGATTATTTATTTATTTAACGAATATTATTTTTTTTGTAAATATTTTCTCAAGGCAATTTAGTTGCTGCAAGTTAAATATTTTGTTACCACCTCAACGCTCGAGGGGTAAATTCCTATAACAAGTCGATATCCATTAACAAGCATCGCTTGGGAAATATTGGAGAATCTTCCTTTCCAACCTAGATATAACTACTGAATGGAGTCGTATCAACAAGTATTACACTTGGGGAAAGGAGGACGATCTTTACGTTTCAGAGTCATGGATTTCATCTGAACTAGGAGCATGTGTAAGAGGTCGAGTCGCGCCGATCCATCACTTTATTGCCCCAAATGGGCCGAGAGATCCAGAAAGGCGGTAGACAATGTCAGGCTGTCGTGATTCTTCCATCTACATGTAGAAAACATATTTTTGTTGTACAACCTGCTACTGATCATAGTAAGGTTGGTACGACGGGCGCGGAGAAGGCTCCAGTATTGGTTCATCATCCATTTTGGATAATTCTACAACATGTACTGAAAGGGACCACATATGACTCCATTGGTACAGGTTTACCGATCATGTTGGCAGAGGGATTCTGCAACATGTATTGAAAGGGACCAAGGATGACACCGTGGTACAGGTTTACCGGTCCTGTTGGCAGGGGGTCGAAAAGTGTTCGAAATAAAGTTACAATAAATCCTTGTAACTTCATCTTTTATTTTATGAGTTTGACTCTGGTAAAACTTTACTCAGATACATATGCATAAGTGGATTTTGGGTTACGGAAACCTTATATTGAATTTTCCTTATAACTTCATCTTTTAAGTTATATGTTGGTATTCTGCTCACATAGCAGATAATTTTTTTGGAAAGGCTATATTGGTTTACTTTGAAACCTCATCTTTTATATTATACTAGAACTTTGTTCATAGTATGAATATCGAAAGTTGCAGAGTATTATGGAAATGATATTTGAAATACCATAGTGGTACTGTTTTTGGAATACATTCCGATAAGGCAGAATTATGCCATACTTTCATTACCTTGCTGAGCTATCGCTCACTCTTGCTATTGTTTTATATATATTATATAGCAGCGAAGCAGGATGCCAATGGGACGGCACATACCCCGCAAGACGTTTCCATAAACAGTTTCTAGCAGTGATCCCGAAGAGTAGTACGGACCAATCGAATCAGGCTACAGCTTTTGGTATTCAACTTATGTATAGATATGAATGGTATGAGAGGATTGTGAGCATCAGAAGACTAAGTTGGTAATGTAACATTACTTAGAAATTGTATTAGTGACAGATTCAAAAGACATTTGGGTATTGTAATAAAAATTATTTATTCCGCAGTTGTTGTATCGTGTCATTTTTGAGACTCTAACCTGTGTGTGTGTGTGCGAGACATATATAGTGGGGTCATGAGCAGGTGAATTATGAATGGTGTGAGTAATATAGGTAAGGTAAGGAGCAAATGGATCGTGACTACTCTAAATCCCTGACCCCGGATTTGGGGCTGTTACAGAAATGGTATCAGAGAGTTAGGTTACAGTCCTCAGAAACGATAGGAGATCGAGTCTTACAATACCCTTAATAATGATAAGAACATCTAGAGCTCAAATTGAGTTCGTAGTCGGGTTAGAGGACATGACCCTGACTGTTTAAGATGAAGCCTGAGAGGGGACTTCTTCTGGGAAACCGTACTTAGGACTTCATGGTTAGTCACCTCGATTCGTATGAGTTATAGATTGATGGGATTCTGAGATACCAGACCCTGAGGCCTTCGAGTAGGCAATTGATGATGCGTTCCTTGAAATGGACGGAGACCTGATGAAGGAGATCCATAGGAGGATCTGGAGGAAGACCCCATGGTGGGTCAAGGAAAGAATCTTGTAGAGGACGTGTTGATTGATAAATATGTGGTATGTTACTTGAGGTCGTACAATAGGACCGGACGAACCTTCTGAGGTCAAATAAGTGCCGATACGAGAGTTTAGACTCGTTATGATTCAACGAGAGATATGACAAAGAAAATGGAGTAGAGTCTCCAAAGCAAAAGAGGTAGAGGCAGTATAGCCAGTATCAGTGGATTGATTCGACTTGAACGAAACATGTTACTCGTAGTCGGTTATAGTTGCCCATAAGGAGGCGGCATACATAAGAACCAAGATGTCCAGATTTTTCACGAACGATTAAGGGTACTTAGTTGCCTAGAATAGTGAAAGAAATTGTTTTGGCTATGAGGTTTCAACCCCACGACCAGCGATTCCACTGGAAATAGTGTCTATTACATCATTGAGGGATTTTATTATCTCAAGGAGAATTTTGGGTATATGTACCATGCAAATGTTATTGTAAGACAAGCACGCTAAGACGGAATCGAGAACGAGATTTACCACCCTCAGGAAACCAGGAAGGAATTATGAGGATAGAACAGAAAGGTCGGAAATCAGATCCGAGCATTACTAGTAGGTAAATAGATTGATCAAATTTGGAGAGAAATTCAGCAAATTTTGGCAAACCTTGTCTTTCTGATTACCAGAGGATGTCACCAAAGAGAGTGGAAACTAGAGCGAACCCTGTGGATTGGGTAAGATGGCCGCTATATGGGTTGGTGGACAGACCCTGATTGCTATAATTGATTGTAGAGATTAAATGATGAAGTTGAGATTGGACGGTAAAGGCGAAATATATTTAAGGACCAAGATGGACTGAGAAATTCCGGGATTGACTTAAATGAAAAGGCTATTGTGCCAAAAGTGTTAAGCTTATGTAGCACACGGGATTGATATGGGAGAAGGAATATTGGGTATAAGGATGATTGAAATAGAGACCAGATTTAAGCTTGTAGTTTCTAACGATCTTCCAAAGTACCGCCCAGTCGACATGTGGAATTGTCATTTCTATGGGCGACAACGGTATCGAAGTCTTCTTATAGAACAGAACGCTTACTTAAGATGCTTGCGCCGGGTCGAATAAAACCCCCCCTGCGATTGCAAATGTTGATGGTTGAATCCTTAGCGACTACTATAAGTCGACAATGACGTAAGTATCAAACACCTTAGGGTGCGTGGAAAAGAAAAGCTTTGGAATTGAACGATTATTCATTAGAGGAGCCGACATAAAAGGCATCCGTAGAGACTTTGGTAGTACCCTCCCCATTTGCAAATTATGTGGGGTACCTCCCCAATCTATGATCTATCTTGACCTCTCTCCAGGAAAGAATTCTGATAAAGGGTATATTCCCTCTTCGAAGTTGTTTTATAACACTTGTGCTAAACCATATTCAGTTTCACTTGTGCCAGAGGCTGTCACAATGCCTACTTTCAGGTTTTCGAAGCCCTGTCAAATGATGTTATTTAAGCTTTCACTTTTCTTCAAATAATGAATGACCCTATGGTGATACCTCACCACTTGTTTGTTAAGTACCAGTATCTTTTTGGTTATTCTTTTCTTTGTATTTTCTTTGGAAACCGCACCTTTGGAATCTGTTAAATTTTAATCCAAGGTGTTCCTTTAAGAAATATTATCAAAAGACGATAATCATTAAATTGATATCGAATTGCTTTCATACTTTTCAACTTCCACTGAGACGAACAACCCTATACTTATAGGGGCTACAAGGACTATCTGTCTGTGTGATAGAAGTCTGATGGGACGCCATCACTTGTAAGTTGTGAAATACTAGAAGGCTAATTACCTTTAGTAATGTCTCAATCGAGGCACACAACGTTGAGTTCTTATGATCATGTTGATCTCTCGATAAATTCTTTTACCTCCAATAAGGTCACCTTAAAACTCATAACCTTATGATCACCAGTGTGTGACATTTTCCTTGATATGGGAGCTATCTTTTCAAGGCCCCATAATTCTTGTTATCCTCATTGAAATCTAAGGGGAGGCCAACCAGGTAAAATAAGTCAAAATTCGCTGATAGGAATTAGATTCGCAACGAAATCGCCTGTGACAGGAGCGAATCCCTAAGACGAATAGAATGTTAGTGACATATCAATGAAATTGGTTTATTCTCCCAAGGATATTATGATAACGGAAAGCGTGTCAATCGATATATGTGAAAGGAATAGCGAGGTGCCGCGAACTCCAGTGACAACGGTGTTAGATAGATGCCCTATAGTGGAATTGAGATTTTGGAGGAGTTGTTTACGAATGGACACTACCTCTGGGTTAGCAAGATAAGTACTGGCGATGGAGTCAGAGGGAGCTGGTATTGTGACTTGGGAGAGGTGCAGCGTGTGTTGTTATTAGAGGAATAATTTTTGGAAATATATGGAGACCCGGATGAAAATGAAAGTTAAAGAGTTAAAACAAGAAACCATGACTGTGACCGAGTATGAGGCCAAGTTTTCCGAATTATTGAGGTTTGTTCCGGAGTTTGTGAACACAGAAGAAAAGAAAGCCAGTAGGTTTCAACCAGGGCTACCTCCAACAAGCAGCCCACTATCAGGACCTTTAAATAGCAGATACCCTTCTATACTATTTAGACAGAGCTAATGCATCGTTGTATATCAAGAAGTTGCATGACAATTAAACCTTAAGGCCGAGCCGCTGAGGGAATAATTACAAGTAGAAATAGCCAATCGAGGGATTTTCCCCTAAGACTGGTACATCCAGGTTGTGAACTAGAAATATGAGGTCGACCCTTTTGATAGACCTGATTCCTTTCAAGTTGGGAGAAGTTGGTATCATAATAAGGATGGGTTGGTTGACACCCAATGGAGCCCAGACTGATTGTAAGGGAGAGAGAGTAATATATAAAGGACGGAGACAGATTCAGAGATTCTTGAATATAGTTCAGACTAAGAAACTATTACACCAGAGATCTGAGGCTTAATTAGCTCTTATGGTTGACGCCAAGAAAAGAGACACCAAGTATAAAGGAAACTACAGTGGTTTTGGGAGGCTGTACAAGATCTTAATGCGCTACCAAATATCGATTGGGATGACATGAGAATGAATAACAAGTATTTAGGTTATAGTGCCGCATCTCCTGTTAGACTCAGTGAGAATGAAAGAGTTAGCGACTCAGTTACAAGAATTGTTGGGCAAGGATATTATAAGACCCAGTGTACCACCGTGGAGAGCCCAGTGTTGTAGTAAGAGAGAAAGATGTTAGCACAAGATTATGCATCGAACCTCGAGAGTTGTATGAGTTCGACATGGAGAATAGGTACCCTTGTAAATGATTGTTTGATCAGCAGAAGAACGCTGTGTATTTCCAAATTTATTTAAGAACTGGATATCACCAGTTGGAAGTTAAATCCGAGGATATACCCAAGACTGTGATTCGTACTAGGAATAGACACTTCGAGTTTTCAGCGAGGTTATTTTGGGTTGATTAATGCACCCACAAATTTTATGGAATGTAATGAATTGGCTTTGAGTTACCCGTGATTGTAGATAACATGAGATAGAGAAATGGCTAGAATTGACCTAGGATTATGACTGGGAGATACACTACCATCCGGGGAAGGCCAATGTGGTGGCCGATACCCTTAATTAAAATGAGACAGAGATGGATTCCGAATGATCGGGAATTAAAGGATGAGATTTTACACAAAACCCAAGTTAGTCCAACAAACTAGAAAGACAAAAGATTTCACCAACAAGCGGCTAGTGACAACCAAGACAGATAGAGAAAGCATGCGGACTAAGCCCGCGAGTATAGAGATAGTACTGCTATTGATAAGCTAAATGGCAAGTTGATGAATGACAAGCAAGTTTATGCTGGTGTATTTCTGTACAAACAAGATAGAGAATATGAGGTTAGAGATTCGTGATGCTAAAGGTATCTCCATGGAAAGAATTAATGAGATTTGGAAAGAAAGGGAAGTTGAGCCCGAGATTCATTGGGCCATCTGAGATTTTAAGACGCGTCAGGAAAGTGGCCTACGAGCCAGCCTTACCCCCCAAACTTGTAGAATGGTCATGATGGGGTTCATGTGTCAATGCTACGTCAGTATACTATAGATGCCCGGCATATGTTAAAGTACGAGCAGGTAGATATACAACCTGGTCTGACTTACAAAGAGCAACCTGTGAAAATCACGAATAGAAAAGAGCAAGTGCTAAGAGACAAGGTTGCCAAGCTAGTGAGAGGTTTATGGAAAATCAAGAAGTGGAAGAATCCACTTGGGAGTTAGAAAGTGCAATGGGAGAGAAGTACCCCCAGTTATTCCTAAGCTGATTCCGGGACGGAATCCTTTTAAGGAGGGGAGACTGTAATAACCCGAATTTTTGGAAAAATTAAAACTTTTCTTATTATGATTAAGTGCATCAGTGAATAGTGAATTTGGTGGATGAATAGTGTTTTTGAGGGTTAAGAAAATTTTTCATGCCACCTATGTACGAGACGTAGTGTGGATATTCCGAAGTCATATTAGAGATCTACGTAGTAAATAAGTGAATGCAAAGACGATCGGAATTCAAAATTCCGAATTTTATTTTGGTGTAGTATTTGACCGGGCAGTGAATTATATATTATTATAATCAAGAAATGAGATATTAAATTTGAGGATTTGAGGATTTAATATTTTGGAATTTTATTATATTTGATTTGAGAATTTAGAACGAAAACCGCTGATACTTTATAACGAGATTAAGCGATTGAGCAAACGAATCATGGATTAAGGATTGAAATTATGACAAGATTAAATATCCTGCATGATCATCAAGAGAATTATATCAAGAGGATTCAAGGATTTAAACAAAAAGGAAGCTAACCAAGAGTTAAGGAACTCTATAAAAAGAGATTGAGAATATTCGAAGAAACGCGAGAACATTTTCTAAGAACAAGGAATAAAGAGGGAATAGATAAGGGATGTTGGAATTAATATTGATTAAGGGATTGTGCCACAGTGGAGTAATAAAATGCAACATATAAGCTGTAACGTATTGATTTTATTAAAAGGACACAAAGACGATCCAATTGGTGGAAGAAGAAAAACCAAGGTATCATGCATGAAAGTCAACCAAAAGGTTAATGGTGTATTTGCAACATTGGCAAAAATGGGGTTGTTTGATGAGAGAGCAACAAGTTGACCAATGGGTGATTGACAACACAAAATAAAGGATGCATCCAAAGATTAATACATATATACATGTATTAATTCATTTCTTAAGAAACAAACAATTCTGCCCTGCAGAAACAAAGCTCAAAGAAAAATTCATATCTCCACTTCTATCCATCCTTAAATCACCAAATTGTAACCATAGATTCTCCACTCCATGGGTAACATTCGTTTAAAATTTCATAGTCAACAAAGGAGTGTAGCCTAGCCAAATCGCTTCCCCAAGTTGGAGAACCCAAACTGTCCAGTTTCTGCCCAGCGGAAAGATGGGGCTGAAACCCCTAGCTAGGAAGATTCAAATTTGGCGATCTATAACTCAAAAGAAAGCTTATGAAGAGTACAAGGTCTGGTAAACATCTTAGCACCGAACTCTTATTTTTCGATTTGATATGAAGTTTACAAGATGAGGATGAATAGTAACTTTTCATGATTCTTGATTTTGTTTCTTAAGGTTTAAGCTTTGTAAGGAGTATCTAAGGCTTGTTGAGCGATTGTAAACACTTGATAGTGTTGTTAGAGCATCCAAGGAGGTAAAACCCTAACCCACCCTTTGAGTTCATATGAGTTTTGATGATTGTTTTGATGTTATAAGCTTAAGAGATCATGTTTAAGTATTTTAGTTGTTATTTAACTTTGTGAAATATGAGAAATGGTGGGTGTTGGATTGTAGCCACACCCCTGACCTTAGAAAAGTAAAAAGGTTGTTTGTTGAGGTTGTGGATGTATGGTATGCCCGGTGTGGCTTGGTTATGTTGTGACAAAATTGGATTATTCGATTTTAAGCCGTCGTAATGCCCGATTTTCGGTAACTCTAAAACTGCCTATAATCCGAAAACCTAACTGCCTCTTTTGGTTCAGTGATGAACATGAGTGTGTAGAGTTTTGTTTCTAGTTTACGTGAGCGCAAGAATCATGTCATTACGATTTACGGTTTATGAGATATGACCATTTTAGTGAAAGTAGTTCAAGGAATGAGATTGCAGAAATGTACCAACTTTGTGGCTATGTTTGAGACCCTTAAGAGTTGTTTTAAAATATGAAATTTTGTATTGAAGTGTCAAGGTTAGTTACGAAGGTTTGTACGAAGGTTTCGAGTCTAAAAGATTATTTTCCGATTTTATAAAAATGTGTTAGCCGAGGTTGCGCAAGTGAAAACCACTAAGAACATGACTTAGAAACCAATGTTGTAAATGGTTAAGTATAACTTGTATTCGAGGATCGATTTCGGACTAAACCTACGACTTAAGTAATTGTCGATTAACATGGACTTAGTATGAGCCTATAACGAGCTAGTAATGCCTTGGCTATGTTTCGCTTACGTGTTTAAGCATTGAGTACAAGTGGATTATCCAGGGGATTAATCGTGCGTTTTCTTTGACTTTGTCTAGATTGTCCGGCATCGTCGCGAACCCCTATCACTTCTCGAGCATCAGGCAAGTTTTCTCATTCCATGCTATATTTGTGATACTAACTTATACTACTGTTTTTGTGATAATAACTGTTTTCATATATGATATGCCAATGCGATATATAAATTGCATACTTGTTTTCGAACTGATGTGTATAACAATATTGAGGATTATCACTGGATGTGGGGCTTATAAGCTAGATGTGGGATATCAGTTATAAGCCAGTTTTATATATAATGCCCTAGGATAAGGGCGGGTGATTTTCTCTAAGATCAGAAGTAATTGTATTTCTGTATATGTTAAAGATTATTTTCCGATAAAGATATCGGATAACTGTTATTAGAGGGTTAATTATTTATTTAATGAATATTGTTTATGAATCTTCATTTGAGGATTATTGACTTAAAGAATATTATTTATATTCATTTGAGGATTATTGAATTAAAGAATATTATTTATATTCAATTGAGGATTATTAACTTAAAGAATATTATTTATATTCATTTGAGGATTATTGACTTAAAGGATATTATTTATATTCATTTGAGGATTACTGACTTTAAGAATATTATTGTGAATATTCATCTAGGGATTATTTAATGAATATTATGTTCGAATATTCATTTGAGACTTAATTATTTAATGAATATTATTTTCGAATATTCATTTGAGACTTAATTATTTAATGAATATTATTTTCGAATATTCATTTGAGACTTAATTATTTAATGAATATTATTTTCCAATATTCATTTGAGACTTAATTATTTAATGAATATTATTTTGAATATTCATTTGAGATTTATTAATTAATGAATATTATTTTAAATATTAATTTGAGGTTTACTTATTTGAGGAATATTATTTTAAATATTCATTTGAAGATTATTTATTTATTTAACGAATATTATTTTTTTTTGTAAATATTTTCTCAAGGCAATTTAGTTGCTGCAAGTTAAATATTTTGTTACCACCTCAACGCTCGAGGGGTAAATTCCTGGAACAAGTCGATATCCATTAACAAGCATCGCTTGGGAAATATTGGAGAATCTTCCTTTCCAACCTAGATATAACTACTGAGTGGAGTCGTATCAACAAGTATTACACTTGGGGAAAGGAGGACGATCTTTACGTTTCAGAGTCATGGATTTCATCTGAACTAGGAGCATGTGTAAGAGGTCGTGATTCTTCCATCTACATGTAGAAAACATATTTTTGTTGTACAACCTGCTACTGATCATAGTAAGGTTGGTACGACGGGTGCGGAGAAGGCTCCAGTATTGGTTCATCATCCATTTTGGATAATTCTGCAACATGTACTGAAAGGGACCACGGATGACTCCATTGGTACAGGTTTAACGATCATGTTGGCGGAGGGATTCTGCAACATGTATTGAAAGGGACCAAGGATGACACCGTGGTACAGGTTTACCGGTCATGTTGGCAGGGGGTCGAAAAGTGTTCGAAATAAAGTTACAATGAATCCTTGTAACTTCATCTTTTATTTTATGAGTTTGACTCTGGTAAAACTTTACTCAGATACATATGCATAAGTGGATTTTTGGTTACGGAAACCTTATATTGAATTTTCCTTATAACTTCATCTTTTAAGTTATATGTTGGTATTCTGCTCACATAGCAGATAATTTTTTTGGAAAGGCTATATTGGTTTACTTTAAAACCTCAACTTTTATATTATACTAGAACTTTGTTCATAGTATGAATATCGAAAGTTGCAGAGTATTATGGAAATGATATTTGAAATACCACAGTGGTACTGTTTTTGGAATACATTCCGATAAGGCAGAATTATGCCATACTTTCATTACCTTGCTGAACTATCGCTCACTCTTGCTATTGTTTTATATATATTATATAGCAGCGAAGCAGGATGCGAATGGGCCGGCACATACCCCGCAAGGTGTTTCCATAAACAGTTTCTAGCAGTGATCCCGAAGAGTAGTACGAACCAATCGAATCAGGCTACAGCTTTTGGTATTCAACTTATGTATAGATATGAATGGTATGAGAGGATTGTGAGCATCAGAAGACTAAGTTGGTAATGTAACATTACTTAGAAATTGTATTAGTGATAGATTCAAAAGACATTTGGGTATTGTAATAAAAATTATTTATTCCGCAGTTGTTGTATCGTGTCGTTTCTGAGACTCTAACCTGTGTGTGTGTGCGAGACATATATTGTGGGGTCATGAGCAGGTGAATTATGAACGGTGTGAGTAATACAGGTAAGGCAAGGAGCAAATGGATCGTGACCCCGGATTTGGGGCTGTTACACCTATATAAGGACCCTGATCCTTCACAAAAGAACTACGTTTTCTGGCTTGATTCTCAGCATTGATTGAGATACGTAGGAATCTTGTGAGCACCGATTTAGTCACGAAACACGAGAACAACCATTAAAGCTCGAAAGCTCTTAAACCCTAACAGTAAATTTACAAGTACGTTTTTTAATCCATAACATTTGGCGCCGTCTGTGGGAAGACAACATCAACCATGGCAAACACACGAAGAACGACTCGAGATACTCATACTTCTGAAGAGCTTCCTCTCACCTCTGAGGCAGGTACTCAAGGAAGTCAACCACCGCCAACTACTGGCACTCAAAGGGAAAATATCCCAATCACCACTTGTTAGGTCCAAAGTATCGTAGAAGGGGGGGTTGAATACGATACTCACAAATAATTCAATTTCGTTCACGGATAAATCATTCAGTTCAACTACGAAACCAAATACACCAAATCAAACCAAGAGTCGGGGAATATATCGGTTTATAAATATAAACCTCGAAGGGTGCTACAATTTCTAATCCGTAGATTAGCTTCAATGAGTTCTAGGTTATTCACAATCAATACAATGATAGAGTTCAAGCAAAATTAATTTCTCTGTAATCTCTCTGGCTTTATCTCTCTCTTAGTAATTGCTACTGTAAATGAACCTCGACTGAAGAAGACACTTCTTCTCTCTGTTAGTAATTGTAGGCTTTGTTTTTGAAAATTATTGCACCAAACTTGAAGAATCAATCTTGGCCGTGTAACAACCCCAGATCCGGGGTCGGAGATCTGGTCGTTATGGTCATTATTCCATACATCATGCTTGACTTGAATCAATATAAATAAGTAACATGTTATGACCCCGCAATATAAACTCACATACACACATACAAGTTATAGTCCCAGAGATGAACTTGAAATAAGTAACGCTAACAGGATCCACATACATATCATAAGTGTTTACAAACCCCAAAATATAATTTACAAGTTTATGTTTGTTGCCACTTTTTAAGTTATGTCATACATATAATTAAAAACTGAATCCAAACTACCAGTCTATGACACTAGTAGGTTCTACCTCAGCTTTGGCGGCCGTAATGTCAAGGGAGAGTCCTCTGGGTACCTGCGCCCTCTTGCGCCTGGTGGGTACGGTATGTGCCATCTGGTTTATCTGTTGTTGTGATATAAATAAACAAGCAAGGGTGAGCAACGAGGCCCACCAAAATAATACTGAACTGATAAACAATATATATATCCAAGTATCATCTTTCATATTAAACATTTACCTCATCTCTGGAAATAAAGACAATGTAAAAAAAAAAATATTTCCAATCCATTTTCTAAACTCATCTGATTCCATATATCTTTTCATAAAATCATATACCTTTTGGTAATTTCATATGCTTTCTTATAAACTCATCTACTTGTATAAACTTGAATAAGCTTGCGAAAACTTCCTTTCTCTGAAAACTTGCATAAAACATGTTCTTTCATGGATGATAAACTATAGATGGAGATTCTAGGCGCCGAAGATACCCCTACGATGATCAGTCGCAAGATGTATCCCCCATGGTCTTTTTCTACGTAGAAGGGAAGAATAGACAGTCTCTCACTGACCTATCTCCCCGCCTTCGGTTGTAGGTGGGAAGAACAGACCCGTTCAATAGTCCGTCAGTCTGTTACTCTCCTATTACCCTACGGTCGGGCACTTACTTATCATCTAAGGGAAGAACAGACCCGTTCAATAGTCCGTCAGTCTTATTGTAATTCCCTTAGGGGACCGGCGCTACTCAGTCCCTTACATATTCTCCGAGTTCGAGTGAATCCATGACTCTGAAACATAAAGTTCCTTTCCCTTTTTCCCCAAGTATACGACTCCACAAAGTAGTCATATTTGGTTGGAAAGGAAAATTCACCTATATTTCCCAAGCTGATTCTTGTTAATGGATACAACTTATTACACGGATCTTACTCCTCGAGTCTTGAGAAAGTAATCAAAATCATTTTGATGCTAGCATACACAGCTGTTAAATGAATAGTTTCAAAAAGATTTAGGACCGGGCAGTCCACTTGGATCAAATATATAATCTTGAGAAAGGTCCCATGAGTCTTTGTAGTTTGAGCGAACATTTAAGTCTTTCTGAATATAGACTTAAAAGGGAAATAGATTTGGGAGCCTTCTCTAATTATATTTATAATTGTCTGAATAAAACTTTATTAGTTATCTAGGGTTAAAGAATAGTTTTCACAAAATACTTCCTTAAGAAGTAGGGCTTTAAATAATTAATGAAAACTATATTTAATAAAGAATATTTATTTAGAAGTAATTCCCAAATACTTTCTTAACAAAAGAATGGATAATAAATTAATCACCTTATACTTAGGTACATCCTTAGCAGTTTAAACCCAAATAATCTTCAGTTTATAAATCATTTAACCCGATTAATTATAATAATATAATAATATAACCCTAGATAACAACTGATACCATTCCCGGTCCGTAGTATAAATACGGAGTATATACCCCTTACTGAGGGTTTTTCTTAACATATCGGCTTATAAATATTGCCATAACCATAGCTTATAAGTCCAACTTATACTAACAACTTTTACTTAGCATCATAAGTATCGTTTCGAAATCATGAACACATAGCATATATCTCAATATCTTTTATTTATCACAACAACAGTTTATAGAGGCATAGGTTTGAAAACTTGCCTGATCTCTGAGTCTGAGAGTGGTGTCTTGCAGTGGTCTGGTGATCTATCAACAATAAAGATACCTTTTATCAATAACTTATACTTAGGAATCAAGCAAACACTATTCTTAAACTTAAACACCACACCAATGCAACTATATGATCATAACCATTGCGATCTCTACCAACATCTTATAATTAGGTACTTGTTTTAAGGGGTTTCTCGCACTTAGCCTTACTTCGAACATTTTTATAAAATCGAAAAACTCTCTTTTTCACACAAGGTCTTCTCCCGCACTTTCCTTACTGTCTCTAATATTTAATTATCAATATTAGCCCCTGCAATGATCGAGTTAAGAAAGCTCAATTTCAGTTACGAACTTTTCTTCTCGTTTTCGAACCACTTTTACTAATTTGGCCATATCTCCTAAACCGTAAATCAGATAGCTTCGATTTTCGCGCCAAAACGATTTACGTTCAAAAATCTATAAGTACAAGTCATATACTCCTCAAGGTCCGAGACCTATTCCAACTGTTATGCTCTGTTGTTAAAGGTTTTAGGAAATTTCGGCATTACGACGGCTATAAATCGGATAATCCCAAAATTCAAACCATTCAACTTGCTCACCAATCACTCCACACAACATATACATCTTATATAACAAAGAACTGAGGCCAAGCAATGCCTTTCCGTTCTTAAAACTCAATATAACTTATAACAAAGCCCAATCATAGCTACTAAGATCATAAACAAGCATTTACACCATTAAAGCTTCAAACAAATCACTTAATATATCCAAGGGTTCAAGGTTCATACCTCCTTCAAGCTTGTTTACTCCCAATACACCTATATAAACTTAGATCCTTGCTTGATATAACCTTTAGAAGTCATAGATTCAAGATTAAAACCAAACAAAAACTTGGTTACTATTCATTCATCATCTTCATCAATTTATTTGAAAATGAAAGACTTAAAGAATGACTATAAGATTCATGGCTCACCTTGTACTACTCACTAGCTTTGTTTTAAGCTCTAGCTTGCAATTGTTGGTGGAAGAAATCTCCAAATCCCCCCTTGTTGAAGCTTTTGGCCGAGAGCCCTTTAATGGGGTGGTGGTGATGTTTTGCTTTGTTGTAATGACTTTAATACATGTATTAATGTGTATTTATCTCCACTTTGCAGGTTTTAATGCTAGCCCTTGGATGAGATTTCTACTTTTGTGTTGGTTGAATCTTGGCCATCCACTTGTTGGCTTGTCACTTGTTGCTTTTACTTTAGCAAATTGTAAACTAGTCCTTCATCTTTGAGTTGACTTACACTTTGGTCACTCTTGAATTTCCTTCTTTCACCAACTAGCTTCTCTTTTATACTTGTAACAAAATAATGTTACACTTGTATGTCACACTTTATTTATTCGTATTTTGTTGATCCGATACTACTTTGCTTCGTAAAGGTTTTCAGTGGTTTCTCTATAATCCCCTTGAAATGTTTTCTCTGAATGACCTGAGTGTCTTAAATAAAATCTTATATTATAATTCCATGTATGCCCTTGTCTAAAATCTTTATTTAATAAGGGATCATAGATTTCCTGAGCTTTCTGGTGAAATTTTCGGAGAAAACTGAAAGTACTCGAATGCTGATTCTGACGACATTTACATACACTTATTTTGATTCGGGATTACTAATCTAACTTCCAAAATTCCATTTGTAGACTCGTATATATTGTGGTGTGATCCCATTCTCATCTTAAGGAATCTACTATTCACCATAATCGTTTGGATCAATATCAGTTCCAATATTCCTGGTTTATTTCCTCTTTATTTCTTGCACTTAGAAATGTTCTAGTGCTTTCTCGGGCATACGCTATCTTGTTTACGGAGTTGTCGGATGCATACCAGATATCGATTTGGATGACATGAAAATACTTTTCTTCCTTGGGGTGTTATATTCTTACTTTCCAGATAGATTATTCTAATCTAAATGGTCAGCCCATTTTCACTATTCGCAAAATACTTGAAAACTGAAATCCATATTCATTTCATAAACTTGATTCTCAAAATCATTGATACATCGTGGTCACAACCACTATTCATATATACATAGATGAAAGTTTTAATTCTACCCGAAATCTGAGGTCTTACAGTCTCCCCTCCTTAAAAGGATTCCGTCCCGGAATCATCCTGAAAACAAATGGGGATATCTTTCTAGCATTTCGCTCTCTAGCTTCTAAGTTGATTCTTCCACATTATGATTTCTCCACACAACTCTGACTAGTTTGATGACCTTGTTCCAGAGCACTTGTTCCTTTCGATCTATAATTTCCATTGGTTGCTCCACATAGGTCAAGTCGGGTTGCATGTCTACGTGCTCATATTCCACTATATGCTTAGCATCTGACTTGTAGGGCCTTAGCATCGAAACATGAAACACGTTGTGGACTTGTTGCAAATATGGGGGTAGTGCCAGTTCATACGCTAGCTTTCCAATACGTCTCAAAATCTCAAACGGCCCAATGTATCTAGGGCTCAACTTTCCTTTCTTTCCAAATCTCATCAACCCTTTCCAAGGAGACACTTTTAAGAACACTAGGTCTCCTACTTCATACTCTTTGCCCTTCCGAGCCAAATCTGCATACTTCTTTTGTCTATCCTGGGCTGCTACTAGCCGTCTTCGGATTATATCAATTATGTCCTTTGTCCTTTGAACCATTTAAGGTCCTAGCAACTTACGCTCACCAACTTCATCCCAATACAAGGGAGACCTGCATCTTCTTCCATAAAGGGACTCATAAGGTGGCATTCCGATGCTCGCATGGAAGCTATTATTATAAGAGAATTCAACCAATGGCAAGTGATCATCCCAACTTCCTTTAAGATCTAGGGCACAGAACCTCAGCATATCCTCAAGTGTTTGGATGGTCCTTTCACTTTGCCCATCTGTCTGAGGGTGGTAGGCAGTACTCATATTCAGCTTGGTTCCGGCACATTCTTGAAAGCTCTTCCAATATCTTGAATTAAATCTGGGATCTCGATCTGATACAATGGTCACCGGGACTCCATGTCGGGCCACAATCTCCTTCACATAGATATCCACTAGTTTGTCAACGGTGAACCTTTCGTTAATTGGTAGAAAGTGGGCTGACTTCGTTAGTCGGTCTATTATCACCCATACGGCGTCATGATTGGCCTTGGTCCTTGGTAGACCCACAACAAAGTCCATTGCTATATGATCCCATTTCCATTCGGGAATTTCCAGAGGTTGTAGAAGTCCACTGGGCCTTTGGTGTTCAGCTTTCACTATTTGACAGGTCAGGCATTTGCCTACCCATTCTGCCACGTCTCTTTTCATGTTAGGCCACCAGTAATACTCTTTCAAATCTTGATACATCTTATTTCCTCCTATGTGAATTGAGTATCTGGTATTGTGAGCTTCATGCAGAATCTCATCTTTTAGCTCTGGGACGTTGAGAATGCAAACTCTGTAAGTATATCTCATTATGCCCTGGTCGTCTTTCTCAGTCTTCGTCTCTTCCCCTGTCAGGGATTCTCTTTCTTCTTTGAGCATTCGTTCTTGGCACAACTTGATCTTTTCTAACAATGGAGGTTGGACTTGAATTTCCATCAACTTTTCTTGACTATCTCCTGGCATTCTGATCTCAATTTCCAACTTCTCCATATCTCTTATCAGTGTTTCCTCCAAAGTCATCATCTTAAGCCTTTCCTTTCTGCTAAGGGCGTCAGCCACCACATTGGCTTTACCCGGGTGATAACGAATTTCACAGTCGTAATCTTTAATCAGTTCTAGCCATCTTCTCTGGCGCATGTTAAGCTCTTTTTGGGTAAAGATGTACTTGAGGCTCTTATGATCAGTGTAGATTTCACATTTTTCCCCATACAAGTAGTGCCTCCAAATCTTTAAAGCAAAAACTATCGCTGCCAATTCTAGATCGTGAGTTGGGTATCGAATCTCGTAGTCCTTTAGCTGCCTTGACGCATACGCGATTACTTTATCATGCTGCATAAGCACACAGCCTAATCCTTTGTGCGACGCATCACTGTAAATCACGAAGTCTCCTTTTCCATCAGGCAACGCCAACACGGGGGCCGTCACCAACCTTTTCTTCAGCTCTTGAAAGCTTTTCTCACATTTATCTGTCCATTCAAACTTCTCCGTCTTGCGGGTAAGTCGTGTTAACGGGGCTGCTATCTTTGCAAAATCTTGCACAAATCTTCGGTAATACCCTGCCAGTCCGATAAAGCTCCTTACCTCTGTTGGGGTGGTTGAACGCTTCCAATTTGAAACTGCTTCTATCTTGGAGGGGTCAACCAACACTCCTTCTTTATTAATCACATGCCCTAAGAATTGCACCTCCTCCTTCCAGAATTCACACTTCGAGAACTTGGCATACAACTGCTCTTTCCTGAGAATTCCTAGGGCTATCCTCAGATGCTCAGCGTGTTCTGCTTCCGTCTTGGAATAGATAAGAATGTCATCAATGAAAACTATGATGAATTTGTCCAAATATTTCTTGAACACTCTATTCATCAAATCCATAAAGGCTACGGGGGCATTGGTTAATCCAAACGACATCACCAAGAACTCGTAATGTCCATAACGGGTACGGAATGCAGTCTTAGGAATATCCTCGGGTTTAATCTTTAGCTGGTGATATCCAGTTCTCAAGTCAATCTTAGAAAAGTATATAGCATCTTTTAGCTGATCAAACAAATCATCGATTCTTGGCAAAGGGTACTTGTTCTTTATGGTTAGCTTGTTTAATTCTCGATAGTCGATGCATAATCTCATAATCCCATCTTTCTTCTTAACAAACAACACTGGTGCGCCCCAAGGCGACACACTAGGTCTTATAAAACCTTTCTCTAACAGTTCTTGCAACTGGGTAGCCAGCTCCTTCATCTCTACTGGGGCTAATCTGTATGGGGCCTTGGACACTGGCGCCGTCCCTGGGGCTAGCTCAATCGCAAACTCAATTTCTCTGTCGGGTGGTAACCCTGGAAGATCTTGGGGAAACACATCCTCGAATTCATTGACTACTGGAATATCTTGCAGATTGGGCACCTCCTTCTGGGTGTCCACCACGTAAGCTAAGTAAGCTTCGTTTCCCTTTTGCAACAATCTCTTGGTTTGGGCCATGGTTAAGAATTTTTGTGTCTGTCTTATGCCTTTAAACACTATATCTTTCTTCCCTGGGGTACTCAATCTAATCTTCTTCCCTTTACAATCTATCTGAGCATTATTACGGGACAACCAATCCATTCCTAAAATAACATCAAACTCCCCTAACTTGAAAGGATTGAGACTGTGGTGCTCCCGACTTCTTATTACCTTAATTTATGCTGGTGCTCATGGTTGGCCTGGATCCTTCATTTCTACCAGGTAGGGAAACCGCCCTGCGATTGAACTTGTTTGAAGGGTTGCCCCCATCCGAACCCCCTCCCATACTCACATGCTTCCTTTTTCTTCCTCCTCTTTCTTTCTGGGCTTGATCAATGCCTGCTTCTGCGATTGAGGCTTTCTGTACTAGGGTGGCATAATCTCTAATTTCCAGAATAGCCACCCGATTCTGGATCCCTGGCCTCAACCCTTGCTGAAACCTACTAGCTTTCTTTTCTTCCGTGTCCAGAAACTCAGGCACGAAACTTGACAGTTCAGTAAACTTCGCTTCATACTCTGCTACTGATAAATTGTTTTGTTTTAGCTCCAAGAACTTGAGCTCCATCTGAGTCTTCATAAACCTCGGAAAATACTTCTCCATAAATAAATGCTTAAACCTTTCCCATGCTACCACAGCATCTGCTTCCATATTTCTCTTGGCCTCCCACCAATAGTTGGCCTCTCCCTTTAACATGTACGTTGCAAAAACGGTCTTTTGTGCTTCCCCAATATTCAGAATTTCAAATGACTTCTCTATCTCCTTAATTAATCCATGCCCTCGCCTCTACTGGGTCGGCTGATCCTGTAAACTCGGGAGGCTTTAGTGATTTAAAGGCCCTGAAAGAGTTGGCCACATTACTGTTGTCCCCTTGAGGTGGTTGGGGTTGTTGAACCAAATTTTGTCTAAGCAAGTCCATGAACTGACCCATAGGGTCTCTATTCCGATCTTCCCTCTCTTGCTCAACCTCAGTTTCTTCCCTTTCATCCTCAAACTCCTCGGTGTAGAAGGTTTCATCTCTTTCCCCATACTGGGAGTCTTCCTGCTCATTATAATCTTCGTCATATTCTTCATCATACTCAGGGTTTTCACCATGTTGGTTGTGACTCTCTTGGTCGGTAGACTCATGGGGATTGGCCCTAGTTCCAATTCTTCGCGGAGGCATCTTACTGAAATTTTGGAAAATCACATTAAATTTATGCACCTGTTTTGTAGGATTTCTCCTTACACACCGATAGTATATTTGGGATTTAGGATCCCCAGTTCTATATATGATGGCAATTTAATCGGAAAGTACGCACAAATAAAGATCAAACAAACTGGTGACCATGTCACCAAACTGGTGTAACTGAAATGAAACCCATATATACATAGTGCTGCCAAAATACAACATCTGAACCAACATCATATTTTTAGAGTACAACTGCCTGATAACAACAACTAGCATAAAAGTGAGATACAAAGTCTATCCATCTAGTCTGCCTACGGGAAACTATATACAACAAAACAAACCCTCCGAAAGTCGGCACTATACTATGGTCGGGCAAGGCTAGAAGGCTAGACTACCATATCACTGTATCTGGAATCAGCCACGAGCGCGGGTCAGGGCCCTCACCCTGATCATCGCAAGACGGACGATCTCCTCAGTATCAAACCGGGACACTCTGCCACCCTCGTCTGTCTGTAAAGCCCTAATCCTCGCTCGTGCCCGGCGCTCAATGCGGGCCACCTCCCTCCTAAAAGCCTGAGGGCGAATGGTCCTCCTGACACGCCGGAGCCTAAGCCTATCAGCCCTCTCTGCGGCGAGCTGTAGCCGAGACTCTGCCAACCTGGCCTCTGCTGCTGTGAAGTCTGTCATCATCCTGCTCACAATCCATCCGTGCACAGAAACCGGTACACCATCTAGGGGAACATGGGGCAGAGTGACTGGGCTCGCTGGCGGGACATCCTCTGCCTGAGTGGGCTCTGGGGTCTGCTCCTCATAATCCTCAGGAGGACTCAGTGGGAGAGGTGGGGGACTAGGGGGGCTCCCAGGGGGAAGTGGAGGTAAGACAGAAACTGGACTCCCCGAATCATCCCAACCCTGCTCCTCAGCCTGAGCCTCACCCTCCATCTCCTCCTCTGCATCTATCTCAACAACAGGAATCTCCTCGTCGAACTCAGTGGCCGGAGCCCACTCTGGATCCTCCTCTGGATCCTCCTCCGGATCCTCCTCCTGGTGTTCATCTCCTGATCTCTCATAGTGTGGATCTAAGGTCCGGAGTACCTCCTCATCATGCTGCCGCTCAAACGCCTCTGGGTCTGAGATATCGCCCGCCTACATAATAACGAACTATATTACTATCATGGTATTTAAGAGTTCCCATAAGGGTTTTAGGTGAACCTGGCAAGGGTTCTTATTATTTTAGTGAGTTTATAATTATAACGTCTCATCATCTCTGGGATGTCTAACTCTTTCTCTGATACCATCTCTGTAACAACCCCAGATCCGAGGTCGGAGATATGGTCGTTACGGTCATTATTCCATACATCATGCTTGACTTGAATTAATATAAATCAGTAACATGCTATGACCCCGGAATCTAAACTCACATACACGCATACAAGTTATAGTCCCAGAGATGAACTTGAAATAAGTAACGCTAACAGGATCCACATACATATCATAAGTGTTTACAAACCCCAAAATATAATTTATAAGTTTATGTTTGTTGCCACTTTTTAAGTTATGTCATACATATAATTAAAAACTGAATCCAAACTACCAGTCTATGACACTAGTAGGTTCTACCTCAGCTATGGCGGCCGTAATATCAGGGGAGAGTCCTCTGGGTACCTGCGCCCTCTTGCGCCTGGTGGGTACGGTACGTGCCATCTGGTTTATCTGTTGTTGTGATATAAATAAACAAGCAAGGGTGAGCAACGAGGCCCACCAAAATAATACTGAACTGATAAACAATATATATATCCAAGTAAGATCTTTCCTATTAAACATTTACCTCATATCATAATCTGGAAATAAAGACAATGTAAAAAAAAAATATTTCCAATCCATTTTCTAAACTCATCTGATTCCATATATCTTTTCATAAAATCATATACCTTTTCGTAATTTCATATGCTTTCTTATAAACTTATCTACTTGTATAAACTTGAATAAGCTTGCGAAAACTTCCTTTCTCTGAAAACTTGCATAAAACATGTTCTTTCATGGATGATGAACTATAGATGGAGATTCTAGGCGCCGAAGATACCCCTACGATGATCAGTCGCAAGATGTATCCCCCATGGTCTTTTTCTACGTAGAAGGGAAGAATAGACAGTCTCTCACTGACCTATCTCCCCGCGTTCGGTTGTAGGTGGGAAGAACAGACCCGTTCAATAGTCCGTCAGTCTGTTACTCTCCTATTACCCTACGGTCGGGCACTTACTTATCATCTAAGGGAAGAACAGACCCGTTCAATAGTCCGTCAGTCTTATTGTAATTCCCATAGGGGACCTGTGCTACTCAGTCCCTTACATATTCTCCGAGTTCGAGTGAATCCATGACTCTGAAACATAAAGTTCCTTTCCCTTTTTCCCCAAGTATACGACTCCACAAAGTAGTCATATCTGGTTGGAAAGGAAAATTCACCCATATTTCCCAAGCTGATGCTTGTTAATGGATACAACTTATTACACGGATCTTACTCCTCGAGTCTTGAGAAAGTAATCAAAATCATTTTGATGGTAGCATACACAACTGGTAAATGAATAGTTTCAAAAAGATTTAGGACCGGGCAATCCACTTGGATCAAATATATAATCTTGAGAAAGGTCCCATGAGTCTTTGTAGTTTGAGCGAACATTTAAGTCTTTCTGAATATAGACTTAAAAGGGAAATAGATTTGGGAGCCTTCTCTAATTATATTTATAATTGTCTGAATAAAACTTTATTAGTTATCTAGGGTTAAAGAATAGTTTTCACAAAATACTTCCTTAAGAAGTAGGGCTTTAAATAATTAATGAAAACTATATTTAATAAAGAATATTTATTTAGAAGTAATTCCCAAATACTTTCTTAACAAAAGAATGGATAATAAATTAATCACCTTATACTTAGGTACATCCTTAGCAGTTTAAACCCAAATAATCTTCAGTTTATAAATCATTTAACCGGATTAATTATAATAATATAATAATATAACCCTAGATAACAACTGATACCATTCCCGGTCCGTAGTATAAATACGGAGTATATACCCCCTACTGAGGGTTTTTCTTAACATATCGGCTTATAAATATTGCCATAACCATAGCTTATAAGTCCAACTTATACTAACAACTTTTACTTAGCATCATAAGTATCGTTTCGAAATCATGAACACATAGCATATATCTCAATATCTTTTATTTATCACAACAACAGTTTATAGAGGCATAGGTTTGAAAACTTGCCTGATCTCTGAGTCTGAGAGTGGTGTCTTGCAGTGGTCCGGTGATCTATCAACAATAAAGATACCTTTTATCAATAACTTATACTTAGGAATCAAGCAAACACTATTCTTAAACTTAAACACCACACCAATGCAACTATATGATCATAACCATTGTGATCTCTACCAACATCTTATAATTAGGTACTTGTTTTAAGGGGTTTCTCGCACTTAACCTTACTTCGAACATTTTTATAAAATCGAAAAACTCTCTTTTTCACACAAGGTCTTCTCCCACACTTTCCTTACTGTCTCTAATATTTAATTATCAAGATTAGCCCCTGCAATGATCGAGTTAAGAAAGCTCAATTTCAGTTACGAACGTTTCTTCTTGTTTTCGAACAACTTTTACTAATTCGGCCATATCTCCTAAACCGTAAATCAGATAGCTTCGATTTTCACGCCAAAACGATCTACGTTCAAAAATCTATAAGTAAAAGTTATATACTCCTCAAGGTCCGAGACCTATTCCAACTGTTATGCTCTGTTTTTAAAGGTTTTAGGAAATTTCGGCATTACGACGGCTATAAATCGGATAATCCCAAAATTCAAACCATTCAACTTGCTCACCAATCACTCCACACAACATATACATCTTATATAACAAAGAACTGAGGCCAAGCAATGCCTTTCCGTTCTTAAAACTCAATATAACTTATAACAAAGCCCAATCATAGCTACTAAGATCATAAACAAGCATTTACACCATTAAAGCTTCAAAAAAATCACTTAATATATCCAAGGGTTCAAGGTTCATACCTCCTTCAAGCTTGTTTACTCCCAATACACCTATATAAACTTAGATCCTTGCTTGATATAACCTTTAGAAGTCATAGATTCAAGATTAAAACCAAACAAAAACTTGGTTACTATTCATTCATCATATTCAACCATTTATTTGAAAATGAAAGACTTAAAGAATGGCTATAAGATTCATGGCTCACCTTGTACTACTCACTAGCTTTGTTTTAAGCTCTAGCTTGCAATTGTTGGTGCAAAAAATCTCCAAATCCCCCCTTGTTGAAGCTTTTGGCCGAGAGCCCTTTAATGGGGTGGTGGTGATGTTTTGCTTTGTTGTAATGACTTTAATACATGTATTAATGTGTATTTATCTTCACTTTGCAGGTGTTAATTCTAGCCCTTGGATGAGATTTCTAATTTTGTGTTGGTTGAATCTTGGCCATCCACTTGTTGGCTTGTCACTTGTTGCTTTTACTTTAGCAAATTGTAAACTAGTCCTTCATCTTTGAGTTGACTTACACTTTGGTCACTCTTGAATTTCCTTCTTTCACCAACTAGCTTCTCTTTTATACTTGTAACAAAATAATGTTACACTTGTATGTCACACTTTATTTATTCGTATTTTGTTGATCCGATACTGCTTTGCTTCGTAAAGGTTTTCAGTGGTTTCTCTATAATCCCCTTGAAATGTTTTCTCTGAATGACCTGAGTATCTTAAATAAAATCTTATATTAAAATTACATGTACGCTCTTGTCTAAAATCTTTATTTAATAAGGGATCATAGATTTCCTGAGCTTTCTGGTGAAATTTTCGGAGAAAACTGAAAGTACTCGAATGCTGATTCTGATGACATTTACATACACTTATTTTGATTCGGGATTACTAATCTAACTTCCAAAATTCCATTTGTAGACTCGTATATAGTGTGGTGTGATCCTATTCTCATCTTAAGGAATCTTCTATTCACCATAATCGTTTGGATCAATATCAGTTCCAATATTCCTGGTTTATTTCCTCTTTATTTCTTGCACTTAGAAATGTTCTAGTGCTTTCTCGGGCATACGCTATCTTGTTTACGGAGTTGTCGGATGCATACCAGATATCGATTTGGATGACATGAAAATACTTTTCTTCCTTGGGGTGTTATATTCTTACTTTCCAGATAGATTATTCTAATCTAAATGGTCAGCCCATTCTCACTATTCGCAAAATACTTGAAAACTGAAATCCATATTCATTTCATAAACTTGATTCTCAAAATCATTGATACATCGTGGTCACAACCACTATTCATATATACATCAATAAAAGTTTTAATTCTACCCGAAATCTGGGGTCTTACAGCCGTCTCCATCTTCAAAATCAACCTGACAACAAACATACTTTCCACCTGCTCCCTAATTTAAAAACCATCGAATGAATTAAATTAATTTACCATTCGATAGTTTTTTATTCAAAACTATCGAATACCAAATTAATCTAATATGGTTTTCTGTGAATCACTTTTCATCTCATTCGATGGTTTTCTGAATTGAAAAACCATCAAATCATTTTCTTATCTTTGATCTTTTAATAATTCCTTCTGAGCTCCTGGGTGTTTAAGTAATAGACTGTATCAATTTCTTCTGAGACGATAAAATAACTTGATCCTTTTTAAGTGCCGTCAACTAGTGCAACTGGTCTGGTTCACAGATGAATAACACTTGATCAATTCTTCTATGTCTTGAATTCAATGTTGCTGATAAGTCCTTTGTCGATCTGGTTGCTTCAAATAAATCACTGGAATCTTGTGGTACTAACCCTAAATCATTCACATACTTCTGAAGTCTTGAAAGTCTTGTTTCTTTTGCTGTCACTGAGGCTTGAACATTTTCATGAACTTCTTTCCGTGACCTGTTTACGGACTTCAAGAATACATACCGTATTTTGATTTTTTGAGTTTACCGTTTCTTCTTTGATTCTGGATTCCTGTGCTTCTGTTAATATTATTGTCTATCTTGTCCTTTGTTGAGTTGTAGTTATCTCTTTTACATCTTATGTTACATTATGCTTTATAATCTCCCCCTATTTGATTGGATAGAGTTTGACAAGCAAATACTTCGAGGATAACTCAACTAACTAAGGAAACATGAAACTAATTAAAGTAAGACATCGTAATAATATTAAATGCATTCTGGATCAGATATATATACATTTCCAGATTTCATAAATCAAAAAACAATAAAACTTTATACATAGAAGTTGCTCTTCTAGTCTGAGCTGATAGTTCTTTTGTTCTTTGCTTCTGTTGATCAGTCCATTTCGATCTCACCTTCTTCAATCATTGGATCGGAGTTAGCAGCTTGATAATCAATCACTGATAGATAGTGCAGTGGTTCTCCAGTTTTAAGGATTGCTCCTTGGATGTGTCTTCCAATGTATTCAACCTCTTGACCCACTCCAGCCCACAACCATGCAATGTTAACATCTTTCTTGTTTAGCTTTGGCATGTTTGGTAGTCTGGGACGCACTTCCAATCCTCTTTCCACTCTCTTCCTGTAGTAATGAACATTCTCCATTAGAAATCTTCTCAGAGTGTCTTCTGCTTTGTCCTTCTCCATTGATGAGAATCCAGTGGATCTAAGATATTTCTCCACTGATATCAGATAATTACTTGGATAATCTTTCAGTTTGTCCTCAGCCAAATAGCAGATTCTGAACAAGTCATTCGTCATGAATCTAACCATCGGAGGATCTTCAGTAATCTCTGGACCGACTTTCATCAAGATCTCTTTAACATGCTCACGGAGCAGTTCATTTAGCCTTGTCGTCCTCTGAATCTTGATGAGCATCACCTGCGGTTCTGTGTATGTTCTCTGTTCTAAAAACTTAGTGGAAATCACAAATGTACCTTTCTCAATAAAATTGATCAGTATGTTCCAGGCACCATTTGCTTTAACCCCGGCTTTCAGAAAGATCACAGTATTCCTCAGTGCGGTGAAGTAAGCATGATCATCAGGATTTGTACTTCTTATGTCCTGAATTATGACTTCCACCTCCGCATTGTCGTTGACTTCTAATCCGTATTCAACTCCACAAAAGGTTTTATAAGCCATCTCCCAGTCAGTACCTTGCTTATTTGCCAAATCCATCATCTTCTTCTTCCTGATCACTTCAGCATACACCTTGGATCTCTTTAACTTCTCAATCCTTAGAACTGCTTGGTGTCTTTCTCTCTTTGCTTGCCTGGCATCTATTGCAGCTCTGTCAGCTTTCACCATCTCCAAGGCCGCTTGTTCTTCTAGTGACAGAGAATTTGCTTCTTCTTCCATATCATCATCCAAGATAGGATGTTCTATTGGCTCTGGATAATATGGCTCATGCTCCTCCTGAATTGGTTGCTCTTGCATGACCTCAAATTCCTCTTCACTCTCCTCTTCTTGCACAATGTCTTCAATATAGTACTGTCTAACTGGAATAGCTTCATTGGTTTCCCAAACTCCCCATCCAGTTGTTTGCCAACCTTCATTTGTCACTTCATTTGTTTCCCCTTCTCCAACTTTCTCCCCCTTAGTTAAGGAATCCTCGATGTAGTTATCCTCATTGTAAAAGGTAGTAGAAGGACCAGGTTGTTGATTTGAAGGTCCGGGTTGTTGGTTCCTCAACATACTCCAAATAGACTATATCCCGTCACCCTGATTCTCCATGAAGTCAGAAATGTCTCTATTCATCTCTTGTATAGAAGCTAGCTTCAGGTCAATGTCATCCAATCTCAGCTTGGTAGTCTTCTCAATTCTGTCCAATCTCTGGTTCAGCTTAGACTCCACTCTAGAAAGGGTGTTCATTACATCTTTTACCCTAGCTTGACCATCCCGGATAACCAGAACGTCTTCCCTCAAAGCTTCTTGTCCTTGTTGCAGAGCATTAACTTCATTTATGAATCCATCTTTTAGCTCTTTGACGTCAGTCCTCAAGTCGACTAGTTCCTCCATTGCTTCCTTCTTCAAGGAGTCCACTGCTTATTTTGTACCTGTTATAGTGCCAAATGCACTGCCTAAGACCCGATAAGTTCTTCTAGAATCAGCCGCCGCCAAGTCAACCTTCTCTTGAATAGACATTAAAGAAGCATTGGCTTGACCAGAGGAGATCCCTTGGTCAAAGGAAGGTCTCAGTGGAACCTTGAATAATGGATTTCCTTGTTTATCATGAACCGTCATCTCCTTGAGGGTGGATTGAACATGTACTTCTCTTTCTATAGGCAGTAGTAGATCATCAATGTGTGGTAGGGTTAGGGTGTCACTCCTCACATTTGGCTCTGGGTGTGCACTCAACGTTTCTGTTGGTGTTTCACTCATTTTTCCTTTCCCACTCAGGCCAGGTGTAAGTGTTTGTGTTTCACTCAATCCCTTTGTGCTAGTTGTACCTGCAGAAGAAAACACCGTAGCCATCCTTAAGGAGGTCACCGGTGGTGCAATGGGGCTTCGCAAGTCCCCGTCCTTGGTTAAACCAAGTTGTTGATCATCCGTGGATGATGTATCCTTAATAGGATCAAGAGTTTGAATCTCTAGGAGGCTAGAATCAGTCTCTATTAACAGCAGAGATCCTGAAGCTTCCCCAATAGTCTGTGAAGACTTTACCTCAGTTAACTCCTCAATTGTAATTGATTCATTGTCACCGAGTTCCCGATCTGCACCTACGTCAGACCCTTTACCCGCAGGATCCAGATATGTTCCATTTGGGGAGGTAGACAATGACCCTTTAGATTGTGCATGTAGGTCAAAGCCTTCTCTCGACGTCTGTGAAGACTCTTGGTTCTTAGAACCTTCAACCAGTGAACCTGACCGTATGGTCGGAACACCAGTTTCTTCCGTCAATTCTTCCTCATTTGATTGAGCTATTGGTTCAGATATTGCTTTAGTTAGCGAAGCCCAATTAGCATCAGAAAAATCTATAAAGGGCACTTTGGAAGTGTGAAATAAAGTATCAACAGTTGCCTCGGTTTCTATTCTTCTCCTTTTAGAGGAAGGCAGTGCTGTTGTTGAAGGGTGTATCTCCTTATGTGGTGCTGCTATGGCACTATCTCCCTCTACACTCATGGATGTTTGTATACTGGGTATAGGAGGGGAAGGAGGTTCGTTTATTGTTTCATTTGGCTCTTCCAAAGACTCTTCGACCGTGGTTAGAGATTGTGGGTTTGCAATCTCATGGTCTGGAATGGCCACCGAGGGCTCTGGATCTACATCCATTGGTTGTTGTACAGGAGCCATTTCAGGTTGAGGAACATTACCTTCATTTACCTGTTCCCCTGGGGGTAGAAGTGGTAGGGGCACCGTTCTTAGATAGTCTGTGAAAACAGTGGGTACCCCTAGAAGATGATTCTTTCTTATCAGAGCAGTTATTGCATTGCTCTTCATCTTCATGCACTCCATGGTCTCCTCTTCTGCGAATGTCTCACGCTCATCATCTGTTAATAAATCATTGAGAATTAGCTGTAGGAACCTAGGATAGAAACAAAGCACATCTTCATTTATGCCTGTTCTTTCATCCAGTGGTCCCATGCATAGAATGACTTGATCAATCACTAATCGTCCTATGTTGATATGCCTATTGTTAGCAATGGCAAACCCTATTTTCTGAAGAAATAAGGGAATACCATGCATATTTGTAAGCTTAGCAGTAAAAACATGGATAAGTGTGTGAAAGAAAAAGTTCCATGGCTTTGTCAGGTAATGCTTAAGAAACTCTCCCACAAAGAAGTTAGGTTGTTGACTTCTTATGAGAGTGAAGAAAGCATGTATCTCCTCAGTTGTGGGATCCGGAACATAGTTTTCTGTTGGAAAATGTAGTATTCTGTTAAAGTCATATTCCGTCACCCTTATTGTTCTGCCCCCTGGCACAACAAAACTAAAGGATCTCACATTATTCTCACTTGTATCCGTGGCGGTTGTGTACAACGCAGTCAATTGATCGATGCAAAGGACTATGGGAGTACTCAAAGCATATGCCACTAACGAACGTGTGTTCAGAAACTCTGCCCATGCGCGAAACTGTAAGTTCGTTATGGATTGCAAGTTCTGAAACGAGACATGATTAGTCTTGGTTACGA
This sequence comes from Heracleum sosnowskyi, assembly GCA_030848705.1. Taxonomy (NCBI): domain Eukaryota; kingdom Viridiplantae; phylum Streptophyta; class Magnoliopsida; order Apiales; family Apiaceae; genus Heracleum; species Heracleum sosnowskyi. The sequence goes on from CM061242.1 coordinate 89,605,867, forward strand.
TAAATTCTCCGGCCATTTTAAATTTCTAGAAAATTAATTTTTAAACCAAAACTAATTTCACTTAACTTTAATTAATTATTTCTAATTAATCAAACTTGACACAAAATTACCCTTTTTATCACTTAATCAAATTCGAACAATTAAAACTCCCAAATTAAGAACCCTAAATTTTGTAACTCAAGAAAAGTAGTTTTAATTAAATTACACTTCCAAAGAGATGAAATTCAACTAAAATTCACTATTCAAGAACAGTATTCTCAGGTAAGGTTCAAAGAATTGATTTCGATAGAATTTTTGTTTAATCCACAACCAAACTCACGGATACCCGAATCAAAAAGCACAGTAATTGGGTTTTACTGTTTAGAATGAAGTTACTATGGTGAAACTGGATTTACAATGGGTAATTTCTTGAAAAACAAACAAAACTATCGAGTTCTTATTGTTCTACTTGAAGAAAAATATGTAAGTATATGTATAGCTTCTTAGATTTGTAAAGTGAGAAATAAAAAACAACGTCTAAGGGCTATATAAATACTTACTGATCTTTTCAGGGGTATTTTTGTCCTTTTTCGTTCGATAGTTTTATAAAGAACTATCGATGGTTTTTCAAAGGGGGTAAAATGGTCAATTTTACTTCGATAGTTTTTCCAAAAACTATCGAAGTGTTTTGATATAGAATTCAAACAGACCTTTTTCCAAAAACTATCGACAGGTTTTTATAAAAAGTTCAAAAACTATCGAGGTCTTACCTTTGTGAAAAATGTATCGAGAATTTAAATATGAAATAAAGTAAATTCCATTCGATATATTTTCAAATTACTTTCAAAAACTATCGAGAATTGTTTTCGATAGTTTTTCTTTTCCTTTTCAAAAAGTATCGAAAATTGCTTTCGATAGAATTATCTTTCTACTTTAAAAAACTGTCGAATTTCCTAAATTCGATATTTTTTTGCTTCTGATTCAATTTCTAAAAACTGTTCTGTTTTAAAAATAAAACCTTTTTGTATTTCCTGTCAAGTTTTATTTTGAATAAATTTTTTAAATTTACCAAAATCAATTGTTAACAGAAAATTCACAATTTTCTTAGAATAAAATCGACTAAATATCATTAAATGATATTAACCAAATAAAATCCAATAAATTATGCTGCATTAATCTACAATGTTAAAAACAAAGCAAATTAATTCAAATTAAATAGATGCTTAAATATTTAGAACAAATATTAGCACCTAAATAATTTTTAGAATTAATAACCAATTAAATGCCAGAAGATATATCATCCATAATTATGACATAAAATTAGTACAATAATCCTAACTACGAGAATTGCTCCTGAAAATAAATTCACGAGTCCTAAGGATATGGAAATTCTTAAACTCATGTATTCACTAGGACTATCTGCAGTTATTGACTTCTAATAAAAATCAATTAGAAATATTTAACATCCCAAGTTCACCAACCAGCTTTGAAAAAGTGGATTCATCAAGCGGTTTAGTAAAGATGTCTGCAATTTGTTTCTCTGTGGGTACAAAATGTAACTCCACAGTTCTATTCATGACATGCTCTCGGATAAAATGATACCTGATGTCGATGTGCTTCGTCCTCGAGTGTTGCACTGGGTTGTTAGAGATTGCTGTGGCACTTGTGTTGTCGCAAAATATTGGAATCTTTGTCAACAAAAGCCCATAGTCACGGAGTTGGTTTCTCATCCACAAGATCTGAGCACAGCAGCTACCAGCAGCAATGTATTCAGCCTCAGCTGTTGATGTGGACACTGAATGCTGCTTCTTGCTATACCAGGAAACTAACCTTCTTCCATGAAACTGACAGCTTCCTGAAGTACTCTTCCGATCAATCTTACAACCTGCAAAATCAGAGTATGTGTATCCAATAAGATCAAATCCTATATCTTTAGGGTACCAAATTCCAAGATTTGGGGTCCCCTTAAGATATCTAAATATTCGCTTAACATCTATTAGATGAGATTCTTTAGGATCAGACTGAAACCTAGCACACAAGCATATTGCAAACATTATATCTGGTCTACTTGCAGTGAGATAAAGTAATGAGCCTATCATACCTCTGTAGCCTGTGATGTCAACCTTTTTACCAGTTTCATCCTTATCAAGCTTAGTGGCAGTTGGCATATCAGTCTTTGCTGTAGATGAGTCTTCCATTTGATAGTTCTTAAGAAGATCTTTGATGTACTTGGAGTGACAAATGAATATACCATCATGTCTTTGGTATACTTGCAGTCCAAGAAAGAATGACAATTCACGCATCATGCTCATTTCATAACGACTCTGCATTAACTTAGCAAATCTCTTGCATAGATCATCATTAGTAGAACCAAATATTATGTCATCAACATATACTTGCACTAATATCAAATCATTTTTGTGCTTTTTGTAAAAGAGAGTCTTGTCTACAACACCTCTTGTAAAATCATTTTCAAGTAAGAATTCAGAGAGAGTGTCATACCATGTCCTTGGAGCTTGTTTGAGTCCATAGAGAGCTTTGAATAGAAAGTACACAAAGTCTGCCAGTTTTGAATCCTCAAAACCTGGAGGTTGTTCCACATACACTTCTTCTTCTAACTCTCCGTTCAGAAAAGCACTCTTCACATCCATCTGATATACCTTGTAATTGGAATGTGCTGCGAATGCCAGAAACATTCTGATGGCCTCAAGTCTTGCTACTGGTGCATAGGTTTCATCATAATCTATCCCTCTTCTTGAGAGTAACCTTTAGCAACCAGTCTGGCTTTGTTTCTCGTTACAATGCCATCTTCGTCCAACTTATTTGTAAGACCCCAGATTTTGGATAGAATTAAAACTTTTATTATATGTTGATGTAAATATGGATAGTGGCAATGACGTTGAGAATCAAGTTATGAAATGAATATGAATTTCGGTTTTCGAACATTTTGAGAATAGTAAGAATGGACTGAACATATAAATAAGAACAATCAATCTGGAAGATAAGAATACAATACTCCAGGGAAGGAAAGTATTTTTATGTCATCCAAATCAATATCTGGAATACATCCGACAACTCCGTAAACAAGATAGCATACGCCCGAGAAATCACTAGAACGTTTTCTAAGTGCAAAGAGTAAAGAGAAAATAGATCAGGAATATTGGAACGGATTTTGATCCAAAGGATTATAGAAAAACCACTGATGAATAGTAACCCTTCATTTAAAAGTTTTTCAGACCACCCTATATGCGGGACGATATAATAAACTTTCAAAGTCGCATTAGTGATCTACGATGGAAATAAAAGAATGCAGAAGCTGTCAGAATCAGAAAAATAACATTTTTCGTTTTCTCCGAAATTTCACCAAAAACGGACTAAATAATTATTATTTGAGGATATTTAAGGATTTAAATTATTAATTCTATGGATATGGATTTGATAAATGAATTAGAAGTATCGAGAATGATTTCGGTAAAATACCTCGATAGAACCCTCGAGAAACCTTGCGAGCGTTCTACGAAATTAAACGAACCAGTAAAGCTACTTTAGCTAAACCAATGCATGTTGGACAAGTGTCACAAGCTAAGAGCTATGACTCACCCCTATTTTAACAAAAATCAGCATCCTTATCTTTATTAACCAAAACAAAGAAAAGAAAAAGAAGAAGGAAAAATTCGGGAGAAAGAGAGAAGAAAAATGAGGGAGAAAGAAATGATCGTAACTCGAGATTCCGTGGTCCGTTTTTGGCGTTCTACCACTCAAATCGAAGCTCTCAAGAAGCTCTATGCAACCATGTTAAGAGCTCGCTTCATCTCTGTGTTTTACCCATTCGATTCAGTGATTAACAGTTGGAGAAGATGATGAATAGTAACTTGTATCTTGTTTTGTTTTGTTTTGATAATGAGTTTGTAGCTTCCAAAGGTTGTATTAAGCAAGAATCTAAGGCTACATCAGGAGTATGGCAGAAAGCAAGCTTGGAGGAAGGTATAAACCTCTGCCCCTTTGAGTTTGATATGAGTTTTGAAATGGTTTTGATGTTTATGTAAAGTTAAGAGCATGATTAAGTAATTAGATGAATTGTTGGTTGAGTTTGGAGAATGGGTTATGAATTTATTGTGATTATTCATGGAGGATTTGACTGAGTGGAGGGTGTATAAGGTGGATGGTGAGTTTGGGATTGTTTGGTATTGATTTGAGTGTGTTTTGAAAATGGGAAACGTTACGGTTATAGCCGTCGTAATGCCCAATTGATTTAAGGCTGTTTTGAGCAAGAATTACGAACTGGTCTGGTAATATTTTTGAACAGAACTGACCATGAACATGTAGGTCTTGTTTTAAGGTTTGTTTTGATATAAAGATCATGTCTATACGATTTACGGTTTAGGAGAAAAGTGAGTTTTAGTAAACGCCATTCGGAAGAATGACTCATCTCTGTTCAGCAACTTTGAGGATATATTTGGACCACTTCGGAGCCATATTAAAATGTGAAACTTTGAGGAATAATGCTAGAGACAGTTAGGAAGGCTCACGAAAAAGATTCGGATTAAAAAGATTATGTTTCGATTTTATAAAAATGTTTTAGTCCAGGGCGCGCAAGTGAAAACCACTAAGAGCGAGACTTAAAAACCAAGGTTCCAAATGGTTAAGTATAACTTGGATTTGAGGATGGATTTCGAACCAAACTTATGATATAAGTATTTAACGGATAACATGGACTTAGTATGAGCCTATAACGAGTTAGTAATTCCTTGGTTGTGTTTCGCTTACGTGTTTAAGCATTGAGTTATAAGTGGTTTATCGAGGGGATTAACCGTGTGCTTTCGTTTGACTTTGTCTAGATTGTTCGACATGGTCAGGAGCCCTATCACCTCTCGAGCATCAGGCAAGTTTACTAAACCTTACTCTATTATTAGAGTGGGCATATTTTCGAATGTTTAATACTTGTTGATTCAAAAATATATCTATATATATTCTTTGTTCCAAGTATCGTGCAAGTTTCTAAAACCATACTTTGAAGTATACATATATTAGATGCAAGTTTTCTAAATCTATACTTTGAAGTATTGATTATATATTACTGTTTTTGCCATGTGTGGAGTTATACAGTTTTGCGATACATGTTATATATTGTATAAAATAGAGTTTGATTTTGGTTTATATATGAGCTTTGAGATAAAGTAGTTATAAACCGGCGTACCTTGTAGCTCTGGAGATAAGAGCATACTTCTTGTTTTTGACTCTAGACCGGGAGTCAGTATTTTGAGATATAGAGATAGCCGTGGAAACCCGGAGGGATTCCAGCGGCAGTGTGCTAATTATTTTGAGGACTGCTATTATTAAACGTTAATTATATTTCTAGAAAGTATTAATTACCTGGAAATGATTTGAGGAATGTTATTTGAATATTACCTCATTCGAAGGTTGTTACTTGGAAATGATTTGGTAATTGGCTTATAAGCTAGATATGGGATATCAGTTATAAGCCAGGTTTTTATAAAGGCCCTAGGTTAAGGGCGTATGATATTTCTTAAGATCAGTAGTGATTATAGTTTGTGTATGATAAAGGTTATTTTTCCGATAAAGACATGGGGTACTGTTAATTGAGGATTATTGACTTAAGGGTTATTATTTATATTCATTTGAGGATTATTGACTTAAGGAGTATTATTAATATTCATTTAAGGATTATTTATTTAATGAATATTATTTTCAAATATTCATTTAAGGATTATTTATGTAATGAATATTATTTTCAAATATTCATTTAAGGATTATTTATTTAATGAATATTATTTTCAAATATTCATTTAAGGATTATTTATTTAATGAATATTATTTTCAAATATTCATTTAAGGATTATTTATGTAATGAATATTATTTTCAAATATTCATTTAAGGATTATTTATTTAATGAATATTATTTTCAAATAGTCATTTAAGGATTATTTATTTAATGAATATTATTTTCAAATATTCATTTAAGGATTACTTATTTAATGAATATTATTTTCAAATATTCATTTAAGGATTACTTAGTTAATGAATATTATTTTCAAATATTCATTTAAGGATTACTTAGTTAATGAATATTATTTTCAAATATTCATTTGAGGTTTACTTATTTAATAAATACGATTAATTATTTTCAAATCAAAAAGAGGTTCCCAAAACATTGTTTTCCATTTGAATCTGTCTTTTAAGAAGATTTAAATGCTCGCTCAACTATCAAAAATATGGGAAGCCTGATTTAAGTGACTACTACTCTTTTTTTTAAACTCTCAATTCAAAAACTGTCAAGGGACAGATATTTTCTTGGAGCAATTTAATTGCTGCCAGTCTAATGTTGTGTTACCACCTCAATGATCGAGGGGTAAATTCATGGAACAAGTCGATATCCATTAACAAGCATAGCTTGGGAAATATTGGAGAATCTTCCTTTCCAACCTAGATATAACTACTTAGTGGAGTCGTATCAACAAGTGTTACACTTGGGGAAAGGAGGACGATCTTTACGTTTCAGAGTCATGGATTTCATCTGAACTAGGAGTGGTGTAAGTGGTCAAGTTGCGTGGGCCCATCCAACTTTTATATTGCCCCAAATGGGCCGGGAGGTCATAGTAAGGCGGTAGACAATGTCAGGCCGTCGTGATACTTCCATCTACATGTAGAAAACTATTTGAGCGGTGCGACCTGCTACTGATCATAGTAAGGTTAGGCACAGCGGACGCGGTAGCAACTCCAGTATTAGTTCATCATCCAATTTGGATATTCCTGCAACATGTATTGGGATGAAAAACCAATTATGTTGGCAGGGGGTCGAAAAAGATTGAAAATGAAGTGACAATAAATTCATGCAACTTCATCTTTTATTTTATGAGTTATGACTCTGTGGATACCTTACATAACATGAGTTATGGTAACGGAGTTGTTTATACTGAATCACCTTATAACTTCATCCTTTAAGTTATGTGTTGATATTCTGCTTACATAGCAGATATTTTTGGAAAGGTTATATTGGTTTACTTTGAAACCTCATCTTTTATACTATACTAGAACTTTGTTCATAGTATAAACATTGAAAGTTGCAGAGTATTATGAAATGATATTTGAAATACCACAATGGTACTATTTTTGGAATACATTCCGATAAGGATATAATTTCAGTATCGAGATATTTTGACAAATTATTGTCTTATACCCGTTTTATTCTGGGTTGAGTTAAAGGCAGAATTATGCCATACTTTCTTTTCCTTGCTGAGCTATCGCTCACTCTTGCTATTGTTTTATATATATTATATAGCAGCGAAGCAGGATGTCAATGGGACGGCACATACCCCGCAAGGCGTTTTCATAAACAGTTTCTAGCAGTGATCCCGAGAGTAGTACGAACCAATCGAATCAGGCTACAACTTTTGGTATTCAACTTATGTATAGATATGAATGGTATGAGAGGATTGTGAGCATCAGAAGGCTAAGTTGGAAATGTAACATTTCTTAGAAATTGTATCAGTGACAGATTTAAAGACATTTGGGTATTGTAATAAAAATTATTTATTCCGCAGTTGTTGTATCGTGTCGTTTCTGAGACTCTAACCTGTGTGTGTGTGTGTGTGTGAGACAAATATTGTGGGGTCATGAGCAGGTGAATTATGCACGATGTGAGTAATACAGGTAAGGCAAGGAGTAAATGGATCGTGACTACTCTAAATCCCTGACCCCGGATTTGGGGCTGTTACAGAAATGGTATCAGAGCTTTAGGTTACAGTCCTCAGAAACGATAGGAGATCGAGTCTTACAATACCCTTAAGAATAATAAGAGCATCTAGAGCTCCAATTGAGTTCGTAGTCGGGTTAGAGGACATGACCCTGACTGTTTAAGATGAAGCCCGAGAGGGGACTTCTTTTGGAAACCGTACTTAGGACTTCATGGTTAGTCACTTCGATTCGTATGAGTTATAGATGGATGGGACTCTGAGATACCAGACCCCGAGGCCTTCCAGTAGGCATTTTATGATGCGCTCCTTGATATGGATGGAGACCCGATAAAGGAAGATCCATAGGAGGATCTAAAGGAAGACCCCATGGTGGGCCAAAGGAAGAATCTTGTAGAAAATGTGCCGATTGATAAAGATGTGGTGTGTTACTTGAGGTCTAATAATAAGACCGGACGAACCTTCAAGGAATAAATAAGTGACGAGAGTTTAAGGATCGTTCATGATTCATCAAGAGGTATGACAAAGAAAATGGAGTAGAATCTCCAAAGCATAAGAGGTATAAGCAGTATAGCCAATATCAGTGGATTGATTCGACTTGAACGAAACCTGTTACTTGTAGTCGGTTATAGTTGCCCATAAGGAGGCGGCATGTGTAAGAACCAAGGTGTTCAGATTTTCACGAACGATTAAGGGTACTTAGTTGCCTAAGAATAGTGTAAGGAATTACTTTGGGCTATGAGATTTCAATCCCCCACAACCAGCGATCCCACTGGAAATAGTGTCTATTACATCATTGAGGAATTTTGTTATTTCAAGGAGAATTTGGGTATATGTACCATGCAAATGTTATTGTAAGGCAAGCACGCTAAGGTGAAATCGAGAACGAGATTACCACCCTCAGGAACCAGGAAGGAATTATGAGGATGGAACAGAAAAGTCAGAAATTAGACCCGAGCATTACTAGCAGGTAAATAGAATAATCAAGTTTCCCTGATTTTGGAAGGGAATTCAGTAAATTTTTGGCAAACCTTGTCTTTCTGATTACCAGGGAATGTCACCAAAGAGAGTGGAAATTGGAGTGAACCCTGTGGATTGGGTAAGATAGCCGTTATATGGGCTGATGGACAGACCCTGATTGCTATAATTGATTGTAGAGATAAAATGGTGAAGTTGAGATTAGACGGTAAAGGCGAAATATATTTAAGGACCAAGACGGACTGAGAAATTCCGGGATTGACTTAAATGAAAAGGCTATTGTGCCAAAAGTGTTAAGCTTATGTAGCACACGGGATTGATATGGGAGAAGGAATATTGGGTATAAAGATGATTGAAATAGAGACCGGATTTAAGCTTGTAGTTTCTAACGATCTTCCTAATTACCGCCCAGTCGACATGTGGAATTGCCATTGCTATGGGCGACAACGGTATCGAAGTCTTCTTATAGAACAGAACGCTTACTTGAGATGTTTGCGCCTAATCGAATAGAACTCCCTGCGATTGCAAATGTTGATGGTTGAATTCTTAGCGACTATTATAAGTCGGCAATGACGTAAGTATCGAACACCTTAGGGTGCGTGGAAAAGAAAAGCTTTGGAATTGAACGATTATCCATCAGAGGAGCCGACATAAAAGGCATCCGTAGAGACCTTGGTAGTACCCTCCCCATTTGCAAATTATGTGGAATATTTCCCCAATCTATGATCTATCTTGACCTCTTTCCAAGAAAGAATTCTGATAAAGGGTATATTCCCTCTTCGAAGTTATTTTATAACACTTGTGCTAAACCATATTCAGTTTCACCTGTGCCAGAGGCTGTCACAATGCCTACTTTCAGGTTTTCAAAGCCCTGACAAATGATGTTATTTAAGCTTTGACTTTTCTTCAAATAATGAATGACCCTATGGTGATACCTCACCACTTGTTTGTTAGGTACCAGTATCTTTTTGGTTATTCTTTTCTTTGTATTTTCTTTGGAAACCGCACCTTTGGAATCTGTTCAATTTTAAATCCAAGGTGTTCCTTTGAGAAATATTGTCGAATGGCGATAATCATTAAATTGATCTCGAATTGCTTTCATACTTTTCAACTTCCACTGAGACGAACAACCCTAGACTTACAGGGGCTACAAGGACTATCTGTCTGTGTGATAGAAGTCTGATGGGACGCCATCACTTGTAAGTTGTGAAATACAAGAAGGCTAATTACCTTTAGTAATGTCTCAATCGAGGCACACAACGTTGAGTTCTTATGATCATGTTGATCTCTCGGTAAATTCTTTTACCTCCAATAAGGTTACCTTAAAACTCATGACCTTACGATCACCAGTGTGTGACGTTTTCCTTGATATGGGAGCTGTCTTTTCAAGGCCCCATAATTTTGTTATCCGTATTGAATTTCAAGGGGAGGCCAACCAGGTCAAATAAGTCAAAATTCGCTGATAGGAATTAGATTCGCGACGAAATCGCCTATGTCAGGAGCGAATCCCTAAGACAAATAGAATGTCAGTGACATATCAATGAAATTGGTTTATTCTCCCAAGGATATTATGATAATGGAAAGCGTGTCAATCGATATATGTGAAAGAAATAGCGATGTGCCGTGAACTCCAATGACAACGGTGTTAGATAGATGCCCTTTAGTGGAATTGAGATGTTGGAGGAGTTGTGTACCCATGGACACTACCTCTGGGTTAGTAAGATAAGTACTGACGATGGAGTCAGAGGGAGCTAGTATTGTGACTTAGGAGAGGTGCAACGTGTGTTGATTTAGGGGAATAATTTTCGGAGATATATGGAGACCCGGATGAAAATGAAAGTTAAAGAGTTAAAACAAGAAACCATGACTGTGACCGAGTATGAGGCCAAGTTTTCCGAATTATTGAGGTTTGTTCCGGAGTTTGTGAACACAGAATAAAAGAAAGCCAGTAGGTTTCAACCAGGGCTACCTCCAACAAGCAGCCCACTGTCAGGACCTTTAAATAATAGGTACCCTTGTAAATGATTGTTTGATCAGCGGAAGAACGTTGTGTATTTCCAAATTTATTTAAGAACTGGGTATCACCAGTTGGAAGTTAAATCCGAGGATATACCCAAGACTGCGATTCGTACCAGGAATAGACACTTCGAGTTTTTAGCAAGGTTATTTTGGGATTGACTAATGCACCCACAAATTTTTATGGAATGTAATGAATTGGCTTTGAGTTACCCATGACAGTAGGTAGCATGAGATGGAGAAATGGCTAGAATTGACTTAGGATTATGACTGTGAGATACACTACCATCCGGGGAAGGCCAATGTGGTGGCCGATACCCTTACTTTAAAATGAGACAGAGATGGATTCCGAATGATCGGGAATTAAAAGATGAGATTTTACACAACACCCAAGTTAGTCCAACAAACTAGAAAGACAAAAGATTTCACCAACAAGCGGCTAGTGACAACCAAGACAGACAGAGAAAGTATGCGGACTAAGCCCGCGAGTATAGAGATAGTACTGCTACTGATAAGCTAAATGGCAAGTTGATGAATGGCAAGCAAGTTTATGCGGGTGTATTTCTGTGCAAACAAGATAGAGAATATGAGGTTAGAGATTCGTGATGCTAAAGGTATCTCCAGGGAAAGAATTAATGAGATTTGAAAAGAAAGGGAAGTGAGCCCGAGATTCATTGGGCCATCTGAGATTTAAGACGCGCCAGGAAGGTGGCCTACGAGCCAGCCTTACCCCCCCCCCCAAACTTGTAGAATGGTCATAACAGGGTTCATGTGTCAATGCTACGTCAGTATACTATAGATGCTCGGCATATGTAGAGTACGAGCACGTAGACATACAACCAGACTTGACCTATGTGGAGCAACCAATGGAAATTATAGATCGAAAGGAACAAGTACTCCGAAACAAGGTCATCAAACTAGCCAGAGTGGTATGGAGGAATCATAATGTGGAAGAATCAACTTGGGAGCTAGAGAGCGAGATGCTAGAAAGATATCCCCATTTGTTTTCAGAGTGATTCCGGGACGGAATCCTTTTAAGGAGGGGAGACTGTAAGACCCCAGATTTTGGATAGAATTAAAACTTTTATTATATGTTGATGTAAATATGGATAGTGGCAATGACGTTGAGAATCAAGTTATGAAATGAATATGAATTTCGGTTTTCGAACATTTTGAGAATAGTAAGAATGGACTGAACATATAAATAAGAACAATCAATCTGGAAGATAAGAATACAATACTCCAGGGAAGGAAAGTATTTTTATGTCATCCAAATCAATATCTGGAATACATCCGACAACTCCGTAAACAAGATAGCATACGCCCGAGAAATCACTAGAACGTTTTCTAAGTGCAAAGAGTAAAGAGAAAATAGATCAGGAATATTGGAACGGATTTTGATCCAAAGGATTATAGAAAAACCACTGATGAATAGTAACCCTTCATTTAAAAGTTTTTCAGACCACCCTATATGCGGGACGATATAATAAACTTTCAAAGTCGCATTAGTGATCTACGATGGAAATAAAAGAATGCAGAAGCTGTCAGAATCAGAAAAATAACATTTTTCGTTTTCTCCGAAATTTCACCAAAAACGGACTAAATAATTATTATTTGAGGATATTTAAGGATTTAAATTATTAATTCTATGGATATGGATTTGATAAATGAATTAGAAGTATCGAGAACGATTTCGGTAAAATACCTCGATAGAACCCTCGAGAAACCTTGCGAGCGTTCTACGAAATTAAACGAACCAGTAAAGCTACTTTAGCTAAACCAATGCATGTTGGACAAGTGTCACAAGCTAAGAGCTATGACTCACCCCTATTTTAACAAAAATCAGCATCCTTATCTTTATTAACCAAAACAAAGAAAAGAAAAAGAAGAAGGAAAAATTCGGGAGAAAGAGAGAAGAAAAATGAGGGAGAAAGAAATGATCGTAACTCGAGATTCCGTGGTCCGTTTTTGGCGTTCTACCACTCAAATCGAAGCTCTCAAGAAGCTCTATGCAACCATGTTAAGAGCTCGCTTCATCTCTGTGTTTTACCCATTCGATTCAGTGATTAACAGTTGGAGAAGATGATGAATAGTAACTTGTATCTTGTTTTGTTTTGTTTTGATAATGAGTTTGTAGCTTCCAAAGGTTGTATTAATCAAGAATCTAAGGCTACATCAGGAGTATGGCAGAAAGCAAGCTTGGAGGAAGGTATAAACCTCTGCCCCTTTGAGTTTGATATGAGTTTTGAAATGGTTTTGATGTTTATGTAAAGTTAAGAGCATGATTAAGTAATTAGATGAATTGTTGGTTGAGTTTGGAGAATGGGTTATGAATTTATTGTGATTATTCATGGAGGATTTGACTGAGTGGAGGGTGTATAAGGTGGATGGTGAGTTTGGGATTGTTTGGTATTGATTTGAGTGTGTTTTGAAAATGGGAAACGTTACGGTTATAGCCGTCGTAATGCCCAATTGATTTAAGGCTGTTTTGAGCAAGAATTACGAACTGGTCTGGTAATATTTTTGAACAGAACTGACCATGAACATGTAGGTCTTGTTTTAAGGTTTGTTTTGATATAAAGATCATGTCTATACGATTTACGGTTTAGGAGAAAAGTGAGTTTTAGTAAACGCCATTCGGAAGAATGACTCATCTCTGTTCAGCAACTTTGAGGATATATTTGGACCACTTCGGAGCCATATTAAAATGTGAAACTTTGAGGAATAATGCTAGAGACAGTTAGGAAGGCTCACGAAAAAGATTCGGATTAAAAAGATTATGTTTCGATTTTATAAAAATGTTTTAGTCCAGGGCGCGCAAGTGAAAACCACTAAGAGCGAGACTTAAAAACCAAGGTTCCAAATGGTTAAGTATAACTTGGATTTGAGGATGGATTTCGAACCAAACTTATGATATAAGTATTTAACGGATAACATGGACTTAGTATGAGCCTATAACGAGTTAGTAATTCCTTGGTTGTGTTTCGCTTACGTGTTTAAGCATTGAGTTATAAGTGGTTTATCGAGGGGATTAACCGTGTGCTTTCGTTTGACTTTGTCTAGATTGTTCGACATGGTCAGGAGCCCTATCACCTCTCGAGCATCAGGCAAGTTTACTAAACCTTACTCTATTATTAGAGTGGGCATATTTTCGAATGTTTAATACTTGTTGATTCAAAAATATATCTATATATATTCTTTGTTCCAAGTATCGTGCAAGTTTCTAAAACCATACTTTGAAGTATACATATATTAGATGCAAGTTTTCTAAATCTATACTTTGAAGTATTGATTATATATTACTGTTTTTGCCATGTGTGGAGTTATACAGTTTTGCGATACATGTTATATATTGTATAAAATAGAGTTTGATTTTGGTTTATATATGAGCTTTGAGATAAAGTAGTTATAAACCGGCGTACCTTGTAGCTCTGGAGATAAGAGCATACTTCTTGTTTTTGACTCTAGACCGGGAGTCAGTATTTTGAGATATAGAGATAGCCGTGGAAACCCGGAGGGATTCCAGCGGCAGTGTGCTAATTATTTTGAGGACTGCTATTATTAAACGTTAATTATATTTCTAGAAAGTATTAATTACCTGGAAATGATTTGAGGAATGTTATTTGAATATTACCTCATTCGAAGGTTGTTACTTGGAAATGATTTGGTAATTGGCTTATAAGCTAGATATGGGATATCAGTTATAAGCCAGGTTTTTATAAAGGCCCTAGGTTAAGGGCGTATGATATTTCTTAAGATCAGTAGTGATTATAGTTTGTGTATGATAAAGGTTATTTTTCCGATAAAGACATGGGGTACTGTTAATTGAGGATTATTGACTTAAGGGTTATTATTTATATTCATTTGAGGATTATTGACTTAAGGAGTATTATTAATATTCATTTAAGGATTATTTATTTAATGAATATTATTTTCAAATATTCATTTAAGGATTATTTATGTAATGAATATTATTTTCAAATATTCATTTAAGGATTATTTATTTAATGAATATTATTTTCAAATATTCATTTAAGGATTATTTATTTAATGAATATTATTTTCAAATATTCATTTAAGGATTATTTATGTAATGAATATTATTTTCAAATATTCATTTAAGGATTATTTATTTAATGAATATTATTTTCAAATAGTCATTTAAGGATTATTTATTTAATGAATATTATTTTCAAATATTCATTTAAGGATTACTTATTTAATGAATATTATTTTCAAATATTCATTTAAGGATTACTTAGTTAATGAATATTATTTTCAAATATTCATTTAAGGATTACTTAGTTAATGAATATTATTTTCAAATATTCATTTGAGGTTTACTTATTTAATAAATACGATTAATTATTTTCAAATCAAAAAGAGGTTCCCAAAACATTGTTTTCCATTTGAATCTGTCTTTTAAGAAGATTTAAATGCTCGCTCAACTATCAAAAATATGGGAAGCCTGATTTAAGTGACTACTACTCTTTTTTTTAAACTCTCAATTCAAACACTGTCAAGGGACAGATATTTTCTTGGAGCAATTTAATTGCTGCCAGTCTAATGTTGTGTTACCACCTCAATGATCGAGGGGTAAATTCATGGAACAAGTCGATATCCATTAACAAGCATAGCTTGGGAAATATTGGAGAATCTTCCTTTCCAACCTAGATATAACTACTTAGTGGAGTCGTATCAACAAATGTTACACTTGGGGAAAGGAGGACGATCTTTACGTTTCAGAGTCATGGATTTCATCTGAACTAGGAGTGGTGTAAGTGGTCAAGTTGCGTGGGCCCATCCAACTTTTATATTGCCCCAAATGGGCCGGGAGGTCATAGTAAGGCGGTAGACAATGTCAGGCCGTCGTGATACTTCCATCTACATGTAGAAAACTATTTGAGCGGTGCGACCTGCTACTGATCATAGTAAGGTTAGGCACAGCGGACGCGGTAGCAACTCCAGTATTAGTTCATCATCCAATTTGGATATTCCTGCAACATGTATTGGGATGAAAAACCAATTATGTTGGCAGGGGGTCGAAAAAGATTGAAAATGAAGTGACAATAAATTCATGCAACTTCATCTTTTATTTTATGAGTTATGACTCTGTGGATACCTTACATAACATGAGTTATGGTAACGGAGTTGTTTATACTGAATCACCTTATAACTTCATCCTTTAAGTTATGTGTTGATATTCTGCTTACATAGCAGATATTTTTGGAAAGGTTATATTGGTTTACTTTGAAACCTCATCTTTTATACTATACTAGAACTTTGTTCATAGTATAAACATTGAAAGTTGCAGAGTATTATGAAATGATATTTGAAATACCACAATGGTACTATTTTTGGAATACATTCCGATAAGGATATAATTTCAGTATCGAGATATTTTGACAAATTATTGTCTTATACCCGTTTTATTCTGGGTTGAGTTAAAGGCAGAATTATGCCATACTTTCTTTTCCTTGCTGAGCTATCGCTCACTCTTGCTATTGTTTTATATATATTATATAGCAGCGAAGCAGGATGTCAATGGGACGGCACATACCCCGCAAGGCGTTTTCATAAACAGTTTCTAGCAGTGATCCCGAGAGTAGTACGAACCAATCGAATCAGGCTACAACTTTTGGTATTCAACTTATGTATAGATATGAATGGTATGAGAGGATTGTGAGCATCAGAAGGCTAAGTTGGAAATGTAACATTTCTTAGAAATTGTATCAGTGACAGATTTAAAGACATTTGGGTATTGTAATAAAAATTATTTATTCCGCAGTTGTTGTATCGTGTCGTTTCTGAGACTCTAACCTGTGTGTGTGTGTGTGTGAGACAAATATTGTGGGGTCATGAGCAGGTGAATTATGCACGATGTGAGTAATACAGGTAAGGCAAGGAGTAAATGGATCGTGACTACTCTAAATCCCTGACCCCGGATTTGGGGCTGTTACATTATTTCTGAATACCCATCTTGTTCCAATAACAGATTTTCCCTTAGGCCTGGGTACCAGCTTCCAAACTTTCTGCTTTTCAAACTGATTGAGTTCCTTTTGCATAGCAATCACCCAATCTGGATCATCTAGAGCATCTTCAACTTTCTAAGGTTCTGTTTCTGAAAGAAACCCAGAATAGTGACATTCATTTTGTGATGTTCTCCTAGTTCTCACTCCTGTGTCCGGATCACCAATGATCAAGTGAAAGGGATGATCTCTATTCCATACCCTTTGTCTTGGCAGATGCGATCTTGATGATTCTCCTTGTTCTAGATGTTGTGGAGTGTGACTAGTTGATCCTTCTCCTGCTCCCCCTGAGTTGTTGACGGTATGATCTGTTGACCCTGTTGATTGACTAGTGGATCCAGTAGTAGTTTGAGTATGTCCACCACTATCACCACTTGGTCCAGAATCATTATCATTATCATTATTATTAATAACTGTAACAACTTCAGGTTCTTCTTCATTGTCAGAGAGATCTCCTGATAGATTTTCAAATACCAAGGATTCAGAGTTCTCTCTAGTTTGCAGGCCTGGTCTTTTGGTGTCGTCAAATGTTACATTAAAGCTTTCCAACACCTTCTTATCTTCAATCACATATACCCTGTAAGCCTTAGATTCCAGAGAATAGCGCAGAAAAATGCCTTCAACTGCTTTGGCATCAAACTTGCCTAGATGTTCTCCATCTTTAAGTACAAAGCACTTTGCACCAAACACATGAAAGTACTTCAGTGTTGGTTTCTTGTTGGCCATTAACTCATACAGAGTGTTTTCATGATCTTTGTTGATCAGGGTTCGATTCTGAGTGTAGCAAGCTGTATTCACTGCTTCAGCCCAAAAGTAAGTGGGAAGTTTTGATTCACTCAACATGGTCCTTGCTGATTCAACCAAGGTCCTATTCTTCCTTTCCACTACTCCATTCTGTTGTGGAGTTCTTGGTGCTGAAAACTGTCTTGATATTCCTTTATCTGAGCAGAAATCATTAAGAACTGCATTCTTGAATTCAGTTCCATTGTCTGATCTGATTGTCCGCTCAGGTAGCTTAGCTTCCACTTCTATCTTCTTGATGTGATCAATGATTAGTTGTGTTGATTCATCCTTTGATTGTATGAACAACACCCACGTGTACTTGGAGTAGTCATCCACCATCACCAATGCATATCTTTTTCTTGAAAGTGACATAACATTGATTGGACCAAATAAATCTATATGAATCAGCTGTAATGGTTCAGCAATGTTTGTCATTCCTTTGTTTCTATGTGATGCTTTCTTCGACTTCCCCTTTTCACATGCTTCACATAGTCCCTCCTGATTGAATTCCATCAGGGGCAACCCTCTCACTAACTCTATTTTTACCAAAGAGTTCATAGTTTTGAAGTTCAGATGTGAGAGCTTCTTGTGCCATAGCCAACTTTGTTCTGAAGATGCCTTTCCATAGAAACATGTAACTTCTCCTTCACTGGTAGAACTTAAGTCAGCTATAAACAAATTTCCTTTTCTTACTCCCAGTAGAGCAAGCTTCTCATCCTTCTTGTTGGTGATCAAGCACTTGTCCTTTCTGAAATCTACATTGTAGCCTTTATCACAGAACTGACTGATACTTAGAAGATTGTGCTTCAATCCTTCAACAAGAGAGATGTTTTCAATGATGACATTCCCAATTTTCAATTTACCATATCCTGTAGAGAATCCTTTGCTGTCATTCCAAAGGTTACAATCGGGCTGGTCTTCTTAACCACCTCTGTAAGCAGGGACTCTTCACCAGTCATGTGTCTAGAACAGCCACTATCCAGAATCCACACAACCTTTGAGCTTTTAACCTTACCCTGCAATCACAGATTGATTAAGCGGACTTTGGTACCCAAAATTGTTTGGGTCCTGAAGGTTTAGATGATTTAACAGGAGTAACATTCAATTTATTCTTACTCTGTTTGATTTTCATATTATCTGTGGATTCAACATTATCAGTGCTATTGCTACCAGATGCATTCATCAACTTAAAATAAGCATGCATAATGTTGTATGTACATAGCAAGCACTCTTTCTTACCACAGGGTTTATGAACATCGGGCATTTCAGACATGTTATACATTACAGAAGTATCAGCAGTTTCTACTTTAACCTTTTTACATGCATGTGTAAGGTGTCCAGCAAAATTACAGATAGTGCACAACTTCCTAGATGCAATGGGAGAAAATGGAACAATTTCCTGATTAACACTCTTCTTTTTCCCATTCCTGTTCTTTTTAGCCTTATTAACTAAGTCACCTACTTCAGTTTTAGGTATTACAGTTTTTAATGAATCCCTAGGCAACTTAGTCTTTACCTCTTTTTCCTTCAATAAATCCTCCTCAAGCAATTCTTGTCTTATGAAAAGGTCATCCTCATGAAGAGGTTCTGAGAAGGGCTTGACAAAGACTGGACTGACCACATTCTTAAGAATATGTGGAATATCCTTCTTGACAACAAAAGATGTCACAGGAAATTCCAGAGTCCTTTTCCCAGCCTTTTCGGAGTAGTGAAGTCCTATAGCAGTTTTATTACCCTGGGTCTGAGTATCAATGATCTCCTTAGCAATCAGGGCGGAATTCTTAAAAGCATTCAGTTTCAAATCTAAATCTGAAATCTGCTTCCTGAGGATAGTCTCTATCTCATCATGACACTTGACCTTGTTCTCTAAGTACGCATTCTTTTGCTTAAGATCTTCTAATGTGACAGCTACAAGCTCTAGTTCTTCATTTTTAGATTCTAGTTTTTTAATCTTAAGAACTAGTTTAGCATTCTCCATTTCATATGCTAGCATGCTTGTGTGTACATTAAACAATTCTACACTTAGATCTTGCACAGTTTTCTTGTACTCAGAATTAGACATGTCAATTGTTGTTAAGATAGGTACCTGAGATAATTGCAGTGATTCCTCTAAAGAGTCAGCCATTAGGGCAACATTTACATACTCATCCTCTTCATCCGAATCAGTATCATCCCAGTGTTTTCCCTCTGCTATATAAGCTTTCCCTTTCTGATTTCCAGACAATGCCTCCAGTTGCTGTTTAAGCTTGGCATTCTCCTTCTTCAAATCCTCATAAGAGTCTTTCTTTTCATAGACCTCTTTCTTGTCTCTTGCTTGACAAGGCTTCCGGCATTCAGTGGCGAAATGCCCTAACTCATTGCAGTTGTAGCATCTTGATTTGCTTCTGTCAATCGAGCCAGTCTTGTAGCCTCCCTTAAAACCTGTACTAGGTGAGTACTTGCTCTTCTGGAATCTGTTGGTTGAGCCCTTGAACTTGTACTTAGGGTTTCTCTTGAAACGAATGTGGCTAAACTTTGCAGCTAAGTACGCCATGGTTTTGTCTTCCATTTGCTCAAGCTCTTCTAGGGTGTAGTAATCACTTTCATCAACACCCAGATTCACAGAATACATTTCAGCTTCTATAATCACCTCCTTTCCAGCTCTAGGGGTTTGAACCTGAATATCAGAAGTTGTTGGTTCATCCACTACAAGTGCTGCTGATCTGACCAGTGCATTGTGCTTGTTATCCACTGTCCCTGGTCCGTAGATTATCACTCTCTGTTCATGTTCCATCTCATAGGTCTTCAACTTGCCATAGATCATCTCTAATGACATCTTTGTAAAATCAATTCTTTCCCTTATGGATGAGGACTTGTGTTCTACATGATGGGGCAGCGTCATCATGAACTTCCTGTTTGTTTCTCTCAGTGAATAGGTCTTCCCTTTCATTTCCAATTCATTTGGAAGCTTAGTATATTTCTCAAAGACCTGAGTTATCACTACTAGAAAACGGTCAATAGACATCGCCATATGACATCGGTTTGTGATGCCACCGATGTAAAAGAGCTTTATTAACATCACTATAAAAGTAACTGATGTCTTTGTATTCTTACAACATCAGATTATGTCTTAACCGATGTCTAAACATTATCTTTAAAAAAACATTTCAGCCCGCTAATACTTTCCCCCCTTTGCCAAATTTTGTTGCCTCTACAAATTTCCCCCCTTAGCCATTTTTTATTCCACCAATTTTCCCCCCAATTTCCCCACCCCTTTCCCCCCCTTTTTCCCTACCCCTTTTACTAAAACAAAAGTAAAAATAAATTAAAACAAAAGTAAAAACAAATTAAAACAAAAGTAAAAACAAATCTCACGAAGAAACTCTCTCTCAACCTCTCAGTGCTCACCTGAACTCTCTCTCTTGAACTCTCTCTCTCGAACTCTCTTGAACTCACCTCTCTCGAACTCACCTCACCTCACACCCCTCTGAAGAAACACAACTCTCGGTGCTCGAAAGCTTAAAGCTCGAAAGCTGAATTGGTTTGTTTGAAGCTCGAATCAAAGATCAAATTGGTAAGTGCTTGAAGCCCCATTTGTATGTATAATAAGTATTTGTAAGCATGTCTTTGAATTGAAACCCTAATTTAGTTTTCAATTTGGGGTTTTTAAAAATCAAAACCCTAATTTTTAAAATTGGGGGTTTGTAAAAATCGAAACTCTAAATTTTTAAAATTGGGGGTTTGTAAAAATCGAAACCCTGATTTTTAAAATTCGGGGTTTGTAAAAATTGAAACCCTAATTGGGGTTTTATTTTATCATTTAGTTATAAGCATAAACATTTGTCATGTATTTGTTATAAGCATGCATTTTTTATAAGCATGTATTTGTTTGAACAATGTCTTCTGTTTTTTTAATTTATTTTAACTGTTTCTTTGCTGCTTTTTTGTGCAAGTTTTGTGGGTTATATTTCCTGATTATTACACTCTGCATAAATTATGATTAACATGCTATTTTATGTTTATAATATTTGGTACAAATTCGACATGAAGGTCTTAGTATTTTATTATCAGTCTGCTCTGTTTTGAAAGCTAAGATATGGAGTGATATTTAGGTACAATGCACATATATTTAGGTACAATGCTCTGCTCTATTTTATGAATTTGATAGCAAGTAATATTGTAACAGAATATTTACGTTGTATACCAAGTGAACAAAATCAAAATATTTGATATAAATAATAAATAAACAATTTAACTTGATAAATTCCTAAATTAAAAAATATGAACAACAATTGTTAGTGAATTATTAAACTATAAGTTATTTGACAATCAATAATGATCAGGTACACTACCTATTTCGAGAAAATGGATACGTCGTGGATTTTCACAGATAGAGATTCATTAGAGTATGAAATCGGGGTTGAAAAGTTTTTGATCTATGCGGAAGAAAATTGTAAAGATCCTAAGAGAATACCTTGTCCATGTGCACGTTGCGTTAATTTCAAACAGTTCTCTATGAAAGTAATTAGGGGTCATTTGTATGAAAAGGGTTTTAGTTTGGGGTATACTGATTGGATTTGGCATGGAGCTAAGGGTAAGGGTACATCCTGTTGAGTACATTTTCGGCTTGCCCTCTAGAGAATATTTCTGTATCACAAGCATCACAGGCACAAGTAGGTGATGTTTGTGAAGCAACATATAATAATAATAATTTGGGTGATGATTGTGATAAAGATTCCGATGAGTTCAAAAGGTTTTTGGCTGATGCTGAGCAACCTTTATTTGAGGGTAGTGGGTGCACTAAGCTAGATTCAATGTTAAAATTATATAATTGGAAAGCGAGATTTGGTATTAGAGATAGTGCTTTTTCGGATTTACTCTCCTCTGTAGGCTCTTTACTTCCTACAGATCATGTCTTGCCAACTAATGCATACGAAGCTAAGAAAAACCTATCTAATTTAGGCCTTGAGTATATAAAATTTCATGCATGTCCAAATGAATGCATTCTATATAGGGGTGTAAATGTCGATGCTAGTGAGTGTCCCAAGTCCCACATATCTCGCTGGAAGCTAGGGAAGGATGGTAAAGCGAGGGCTAACATTCCGGCCAAAGTTATGTGGTATTTTCCGATCATTCCAAGATTTAAACGGATGTTTAAATCTGCTTCTACTGCTAGACTAATGACTTGGCATGCAAACCAAAGAACTGAAGATGGCCTCATGCGCCATCCAGCCGACTCTCCCTCATGGCGGAATATAGATTATATGTGGCCAGACTTTGGCCGTGAGTCTAGAAACATTCGATTAGCTTTAGCCGCAGATGGTATAAATCCATATAATAATGGCTTAAAGAATAAATATAGTTGCTGGCCAATAGTATTGTCAACTTATAATCTTCCTCCTTGGTTATGCATGAAGAGGAAATTTATGTTGTTAACGATATTAGTCTCTGGTCCGCACGAGCCAGGTAACAACATTGATGTATTTTTACAACCGTTGATTGATGATTTGAAGAAGCTTTGGGAAGAAGGAGAACCAAACATTTACGATGCTAATACTAAATCTTTTTTCACTTTGAGGGCAATATTAATGTGGACGATAAATGACTTCCCGGCATATGGAAATTTATCTGGCTGCGTGAATAAGGGTTATATGGCATGTCCAGTGTGTGGTGATAATACCGTGGCTAAATATTTAAGTTATAGCAAGAAAATGTGTTACCAAGGTCATCGTCGTTATTTGCCTAGGCATCATCCCTATAGGAGGAAGAAGGCAGCTTTTAATGGTGAGCAAGAGCTTGGACATGCACGTCAACCCCTTTCTGGAGTAGAGGTGTTAGAACAGAAGAAGAAAATAAAATTTATTTTTGGAAATGACACTAGTACAAAAATGACTTTCAGCGTCGGTCAAAAAAGGCCTAAAGCGTCGGTTAATGGGCGTAGTATATGAAGGGGACACTATAGGTCTAGGCCTATAGCGTCGGTCAATTGGGCGACGCTAAAACTACTGCGGTGTCGGCTAAATAACCGACGCAAAAAGATAAACCACTGACGCATTAGGTCTAACTATAGCGTCAGTTTTTCAAAATGCCGACGCATAAAGTCCATGACAACAGCGTCGGTCTTTCAAAATGCCGACGCATAAAGTTCTTTTCTTCAGCGTCGCCACTAACAACCAACGCCTTAGGTTAATTTTTTTTAAAAAATTTTTTATTTGTTTTATTGATATCCCCTGCTTCACATATTACCACCAATACAAGCACAACCACCAAAAATCAACCAATAAAACAAAAAATAAAATCATAACTAAATTCTGACTAAAAGTTTCATTGAAAAAAATTAGAAGAAAAAATTATATTACATTATTTGTTTTAAAAAATGCATATTAATCCTGAAGCTACAGCAGGGCCAAATGCATCAGCTTTTGTCTTGTTTAGCTTCTGCCAAACAAATAGCAGGCTTCCGACGCACATATAATTTGGCTCACAAACATCGACCTTGGTGAAGCCAGGGTCATATAACCTGTTTTGAAGTCCTGCATCAGGTCAGATGCAGTGGAGACGATGTTCATCATGACTCCACAAGATGCCAATCCCGCAAGAACACCACCATGTGAAGCTCCTGCCCATGCCCCAATTGTAAAGATTGCAAGCTTTCCATCGGTAGAAGCCAGAGACCAATCTGTGAGACCACAACCATAGGCATTGCAAAAGGCCAATACTGGTGCAAAAACGTATATGACAGCGACATGGTACCACTTTAGAAGTTGAAAGATATGAGGAAGAGTTGCAGTACATATAATAGCAACAGTGACATAACCAGCCACTGCAAACCACGTTGGGATTTGGTCCTTGATCATACGACAGAGATGGAGTTTCTGTGGAAGACTGACTAGCTTCTACTAGTAATGTTTCAGGTTTTTTCATCCGGATTTGGCGAAACAATCCAAATAAAGTATGACCCAACACTTTTAAGAAATTGTAGAGACCATCACCAAGGATCATGGCTATGGAAATGAATACCTTCAAGGAAGATTAAAGATTAAACGCTGGGTTAAAACTGTAGCATGCATTTTCGTGTATGCTTAAGATAACAACAAAAGCAAATTACCTTGTAACCTTGTAAACCATTGAGACTACTTGGGCTAAGGTCTGCAGGGTACCAATGACCCTTCCTGTCCTCGATGAGAGGCCACATTATACACCTGGATAGAATTGCTCCAAGTAGTAATGATACATTGATCAGATATGGACAAATCATTCCGACAGCAACATAAGTTGCTGAGAAGTCAAAGAAAAACCTACAGATTTTTTTTATATAGAATGATAAAAACTTTCAGGACTCAAATAGGAAATATACAAGATAATTAATTTGAACTTTTAAAAATAATTCATTTGTTTCACCCTTTACTTTAAATTGATTCAAAACTAGGAAGATTCTTAGATTAGCTCACGGGTACATACTTGTTTCTATAAGCTTCAAGTCCAAACGTAGGAAACTCTTTGAATCCACAGCCATCTCCAGCAGTGAAGAACCACTGGAAGAAACCCCACGCGAAGCTGAATGAGAAGAATTTTCCCAGAGCTTTAACTTGTTTTCTGCAGTGAATTGATGAAAAGGAGATTGTGAAAATGAAATTGGACACTTCGGGCGTAGACTAGGATAAATACAGAACATATAGTAACATCCTCACTTAGCAAGCCTGGCTCCCTGAGGAGTGTGGAAGATGTTTATTAGGTGAGCAGTTGCAGTGCCACTCGGGTAAATCAGTTTGAAGTCTATGATCATTATCTACAAAAAATAAAAAAATGAAGCGAACTACAATGAATACATTTCTGGTTTCATTACATCATACCAGTACCAAATACAAGTTCACAAGTTGTAAGTGGAACATTTGAGAATGAGAAGTGGATCCTTAATGATCCATGTTACATGATGCTGAGTATCTATATATCAAACAGAGGAATGGGAAAATTAGGTCAAGGTGACCAATATAACCAATCTCATTGATGTCATGGAATAAGCAAATTCTACAGGTAAGCTTTAAGATGCAAACATAGCATTTCAAGATGCAGGAAAGCATGGGGTACTGCAGAAGGTCATCAAGTGGATTATACCCAGACAAATTTATCGTATATTTGTCTTAACTGGACAGCCAGACTTCATGTTTAAATACAAAATCTTATCAGATTCTAGATTAAATTCAATCCAGAAGCGATCTAATCTCATCAACCTACCTATACTATATCAACTGATCTCTAAATTAATTTCCAGCTAACAGTCGTTACTGTCAAATCTTACCCGGATATTCCCCAACCATCCTATACTTATTCCCTATATAACAAAACAGTCACTTTAAATTATTTCAAAATCAATGTTACAAGTCAAACTTCAACTCGCCTATTATTATCTCTTACAAGTTCATGTGATAGGCTAGCAAGGTTACCACGATTGTTTGTAGCTCCTAACAGTCTCACTACTCTTAATTTCTTCTACTTGTCCCATTGTAGATAGCCTTCATAAATTAAGCACAATAAAACACAGACATGCTGCTTGGTAGCTAGCTAGGGGGTTGATCCTTGTGAAGCAAAAGGTAAAAAAAAAAGTGGGAGTTCTTGAATTTTAATTTTAAGGAGATGCATATGCCTTTTGAGGAGTAGAATTTCAAGATACAGTACCCAACCACCTAATAAGTAAAGCTCACGTGGACCTACAAATACATATCATAATATTAGAAGATAAAAAAAGAAGACAAAGACCTGGCTTCTAATGAAGCACACTGGCTTCGAAGCATAAATTAATAGCAAACTATCAGATATATCCGCTAACATCGCATTTTAAAACTTGATCTATTTGTAAAATTACCTCTTACAGGATTAAAAAACTTCCTCCCAGAATCTTTACCGCCGCCAACTTAGTCATCCACAGAGTCACTAAACCAACTGGAACACAACACAGACCACTTACATAATAAGTTATAGGTAAGAAAGCATAGATAAAGCTGCTATCAGACAATTTAGATCAATCAAAAACATTTAAAAAAACTTCTTTTACTACTAATTTGTGAAGAACCATCCTAGACCAGAACCACACACACAAAAACAATGGTTAAAACATCAAGAACTCCTTTGTTAGCCCTGAACAGCACTATGGCCTATTTTCCGGAGTACAAATTATACCACCACATACATCAGTGAATTTGAACAACACACAGAAGAAATTAAAAACAGAAATCTCTTTATGATAATATCATCGATGCAAAGGATTCATCCCAAGGGCCAAATACGAATTTACTTGCCATTAGTATTTATATAACCTTCTTCATTTACATTGCAAATTTATATGTTCCAAGAATTTACGTGTATTTATATTTTACACGAAATTACTAAGTCAAAAAACAGAAGGAAATTGAAACTATATTAAATTGAAATTTATATAAATTCACATACCACAAAGAATACCTTCTTTCCAAGAACCAAGAACCGAGAGAAGCAATCAATTAGCTTCGATAATCAAACCCAAAGATTCCTAATCGAACCCAGAGAACTCAATGAAGTAATAGCATCCGAAAAATCGAGTTAGCAGCACACTGGAGAAAGTGAAGAGCGAACGGCAGTCGATATGGAGTTGAGAAAGTTAAAGTGAGCCGTGATTATGTAGCAGTGATTATGTAGCAGTGAATATTGTAGAAGTGGATTACCAATTAGGGATTAGAACAATTGGGGGAAGATAAAAAGATGACCGGGCAACAGAGATGTTTTAAGACAATGAAAAAATTAAGATATAAGAATTTTTATCTTATAAAAAGATTTATTATTATTAATATTATATAAAATTTTAGTATTTTGAAAAATTAAATAAATAAAAGTGTAATTTTGTCATAATATAATGTAAATAATGAGATGTGATTGGATATAAATTCATTTTGGGAGTAAGGTAGAGAACCATTGCATAAATATTCATACTTCATATTTTTATAACTTTTTTCAAAATATGTAAAATCAATAAATTTTAATTTAAAAAAAAAATTACTTTAAAAAAAAAATTAAAATTAGTCAAATAGTTCAAAGTTATTCTACAATTGCATAAAATTTATCCAAAATGATTTTGCAACAATTTTTTTGTGGAATGAAAATATTAAAATATTATTTATATAAACATTATATTATTATAAAAATAATATATTATTTATATAAACATTATATTATTATAAAAATATTATATTATTATAACTGAGTTATTAGGAAAATTACTTGAATTTAACATTTTTTTTGGAAAAAAGCACATTCTACAGCGTCGGTTCGACAAGGCGACGCAGAAAATTACACTCTACAGCGTCGGTTCTTTATAGGCCGACGCATAAAGTGCATTCTATAGCGTCGGTTTTACAAGGCCGACGCAGAAAAATGCACTCAACAACGTCGGTTACAGACAGACCGACGCTAAAAGTTCTCAAAAGCGTCGGCATTCACTAAACCGACGCATAAAAGTGGAAAAAGTGTCGGTCATTACATAAAACCGACGCATTAGATCAAGCACCTTAGTAAATAAGCGTCGGTTAAGTTAGCAACCGACGCTAAAAACAAGTATAAGTGTCGGTTCACTTAAGAACCGACGCCTTAGGTGCGACGCTAAAAGGCTTTTCTGTACTAGTGTGAAGTAAAAAGGTCAAAGAAGGTGGACTGTGCATGGAAGAAAAAGTCAGTATTTTTTGAGTTAGAATATTGGAAGTTTCATCATGTTCGTCACTGTCTCGATGTTATGCACATCGAGAAAAATGTGTGCGATAATCTGATTGGAACACTACTGAATTTAAAATATAAGTCTAAGGATAGTGAGGCATCTCGTCGTGATATGTTTGAAATGGGCATCAGGAAAGATTTGGCTCCACAAAAAGTAGGAGAAAGGAAAACCTACTTGCCCCCTTCTTCTTTTACTCTTTCAAAGGCAGAAAAAAGAAAAATGTTGTGATCACTCGCGTCAATGAAACTTCCTTACGGGCATTCGTCGAACATTAAAAACTGCGTATCAATGTCCGATTTGAAGTTGTTTGGGCTGAAATCCCACGACAATTATATACTCCTTCAACAGTTGCTACCCGTTGCCATTCGTTCCGTTCTGCCAAAAAATGTTAGGGTTAGCATTATAAGGCTATGTTTCTTTTTCAATTCTTTGTTCAACAAAGTTGTCGATGTATCAAAATTGGATAAGTTGCAGTCAGATGTGGTATTAACCTTGTGCGAGCTGGAAAAAATATTTCCTCCCTCATTTTTCGATGTAATGATACATCTCATAGTTCACTTGGTTAGAGAATTGCATTTGTGTGGACTAGTTTTTTTATAGATGGATGTATCCATTTGAACGGTTCAATAAAGTATTAAAAAGTTACGTGCGAAACCGTTTTCATCCGGAGGGTTTTATAGCTGAAAGTTACCTAGGAGAAGAATCTGTAGAATTTTGCACCGAGTTTATTCGACACAGTTGCACAACTGCCGGTCTTCCGAAGGACCAAAACAAGCTTTCTGGTCCATTATCTGCAGCAATAATGAAGTCGATCGAAGAAAAAGAACGAGATGAGGCTCATCTACATGTTCTTCTAAACAACCCTGAAGTGTATCCATACATTATGTAAGTCAAATTAATTATCCTTTCACCCCTTTCACAGTTCATCTTCTTTTAGCAAGTATTTGTTTAGTTTCTAATTAATCTGAATTTTGCAAGGATGCACAAGGATTTTCTGGAAAGTACATACCGAGGAAAAAAAAGACTATGCATTGGCTGATTGGAGAGCACAATCGGCTATTTGCTACTTGGTTTGAAAAAAAGGTCAGTGAAATGATATGCAATGGGGAAGGTGTTTCGGAAATGATAATATGGCTGGCTGGCAAACCGTCTTTCTCTGTTTTGACTTATGAAGGTTTTCTCGTTGACGGGGTCAGGTATTTCACAAAAGAACGAGATGATTCAAGGGTTGTCCAAAACAGTGGCGTCTCTGTAGTTGCTAAGACGGTCCAAGTGTCTAGTGCCAAGGACTTAAATCCTGTAGAGAGTGATATGACATTTTATGGTATCATTGAAGAAATATGGGAGTTGGATTATCATGCATTCAAAGCCCCGTTGTTTTTGTGTAAATGGGCAGATAGTGATAGAGGCGTAAAGGTGGATGATATGGGCTTCACACTTGTGGATTTTAGTCGACAAGGTCACAAAAATGACAAATATGTGTCCGTTGACCAAGTGAAGCAAGTTTTCTATGTCCAAGATCCGGTGGATGCTACCTGGTCAATTGTATTAACCTCCACGAATCGAGACTATCACGAGGTGTATAACGATGATGATTTAGGAGACACGACAATGGAAAATCCTCCATTCTGCTCCGAAATCCCTATAGTCAATGTTGCTGCCGATGCTGATGATGACCCTAGTGTTAGCAATCAAAGAGAGGGGGTTGAGGGATTTTGGATTAAAAACTGACACATATTACGTATTTCAATATTTTGTGTCGTTCCTCTCACCATTTGGTGCATAATTGTAATTTGAATATTATTGTTAGTTTGTAATGCACTTATTAGCATTTACTTAGATTTTGAATATTGTTCACTTGTTACTCAATTTACTGTCAATATTTGCTATGAATATTTTTCACTTGTTTAGTTGCACAATTTACCGTCAATATTTTTCACTTATTCTAGCTGTTGTTATAGCTAATTATCTACCTCTTTTATTTCAGGAATTTTCATAATTGAAGGGAGATAAAAGAAATGGCAAAAAAGCAGAAAAAATCTAACAGCAATGAAGATGAAAAACAAAAGGAGGTGAAAGCATTGAAACTTGAACCGGAAAATTCTACACAAGCTACAAACCCCCCCGTGGCAGACTGTGATCTTAATGTTACTAGTACAAAGCCTAAGAAAAGGAAGTCTGGATCAGTGCGAGGTGTTTGTGCTATGCACAAAGTGTTGTTGAAGAAAGCTCAAGGCAAGAAGATCAAAATCAGGTACAATAAACTTGGAGTTCCAATTGGAGAACAAAGGCACGTCTTGGCCTCGTATGTAGGCATGGTAGCTAGGAATATTGTGCCAATTGATATTCCATCTTGGCCAAATGTGGAGCCTGATTTAAAGGGTAAGATATGGGAGGATGTTCAGGTACAATCTAATATCTTCATGCTCTTTAATTTTTCCCCCATATTGTATTTTTAATCTTGTAGTCAATTGTTAATACATATGATTGTTCTTTAGGATACATTCATAGTGGCTCCGGAAAGTGAGGCGATGATTCTACAGTCGGCAGGTACAAAGTGGAGACAGTTTAAGACTAAATTGACTAAACAATATGTAAATCCCTTTATTGGACAAAAGAAAAAGCTGATGAAGCCCCCAAAAAAGTATGCATTTGTTGGTAAGGAGGCTTGGAAACGATTTGTTGCTGTGAGAACCACTAATAGTTGAGGGGTATGATTTACATGCGTTAAATATAAATATTATTATGTAAAAACCTATATATGTGGTATATGTGATTATATCCATATATTATTTTTATGCAGACACTTAATACCAACCAAAGTGGGAGAGTGAGGCAGCGGAAATATCCACATAGAATGTCAAGGAAAGGATACATCGGTTTGGAAGAAGAAGAAGTACGAGTTTATTTTTTCTGTAAATTTTCATTTTCTTGAATGTATTTTACTGTCCCTTTATTTTTTTTGAACAGGTAAAAGCGGGGCGCTTGGATCCTGATGAAGATCCTGATCGGGCAATTTTATGGAAAATGGCATGTAAGCCGCCAAAGGACGAAATAATTGATGAAGATTTGGCAGAGAAATTTGAAAAAATTGTAAGATTTTTGTTTTTATTTATTTCACTTTTTTATTTCCAGAAATAGTTTATATTAATTTTATTTTTGACAGGATGAGTTACTTGAAAAGAAGAAAAAGGGGAGTTCAAACCGTCTGGAAGTGAAGATGTGCTAACTATTGCATTGGAAACTCCTGAGCATTCAGGTAGGGTTCAGGGAGTTGGAAGCTTCGTAAGTCCAACAACCTACTTCAAATTGCCGAAAGTGAAAGATAAAAGGACCCGAATAACGAAAGCTGAGTTTGAGAAAACAAAGGATGACTTTGAGAAAGCAAATAAGGACTTAATGGCGCGGATCACTGAGCTGCAGGCTGAGCTACAGGCGGTGGTTAATGCATCCAATATTAACTCACCGATGTCTTGCAAAGCAAGTTGTCGAGGAGACAAAGAAGAGCAAGAAGAGCAAGAAGAACAAGAAGAGCATGATGAAGATGATGGTTGTGTTGCTATTGGTCCTGTGGACCCTTCTCCACCTGAAAAAAGGTAAATAATATTGTATACATGGATATCTCTGAATATTGTTGATTTATGATAGGGAGAGTTATTACTAACCTAATCTTATAAATTTAGGATCCGCAAAAATGTGAGTTGGCAGTGGACTGCATTGACAACAAGGTAGCTTTTGGTATTGTTTTCTCTGAGGAAGGCATGTGTAGCTCAGTACATGGAGTACCTTTGCTACCGGGACATGCTCGTGTCTCTGTGGATGGAATCATCAAGGACAAGGAAGATGCCTTGGTTCCTGTAACACCTCCAGATCCGGGGTCAGGAATCTGGGTTGTCACGCTCCATCAATGATACAATACCTGCATTACTTACAACATTCTCATAATACAACTCCAAAGACCCCAATCACTTACGCACAGACACACAAGTTATAGCCTTAGAAATGAGCAACAATAATCAACATTTGTTATTACAACCCAAATGTACTATCCAGGATCTCATCTATTATTTACAACCTCTACCTGAAGTTACAATAATAGACCTCACAATTCTATACAAGGTTTAATTAGTAATACAAACCCACTCAAAATAATTCTCACTAATTCAAGCTACAACTATTCTGCTCACACCGACAGTATCCATCCTGCATCAACTAACTCCAGGGTGGTCTCTCCATTCCCTTGCTCTCGTAACACGAGGTGGATTCGGCAATGTTTTCCTCATGCTGAAATATTTAATAAAGCAAGAATGAGCTAATAGTGCTCAGCAAGAAATCTATCCCAGTTTAAATCTTTAAACCTTTTAGGGAGATAATCCATATGGGATCAAAGCTTTTATCACTACTAGGGTCTAACCCCAAAATAGTATACCGTTTAAAATACCGTATGACTTATAATCATACTCATATACTCTTCGTAATCATTTGGAAATCCTTGTATCAGTATGGTAAACCAAGACTCAAGACATATCTTTTTAAAATAGAGGTTAACATTAGAATCAAGGCTTAAAGCCTATTTATTGATTCAAAATACCATACAGTTCAATATCCTTATAACCACATGCTACGCATTAAACGGATAAAATACTAGCATAACATAAAAGATGAAGTTACGAGGAAAATTAATATAATGATTCCGTAACCCAAAATCCACTTATGCATATATAATCTGAGTAAGGTTTTATCAGAGTCATAACTTATAAAATAAAAGATGAAGTTGCAAGGATTTATTGTAACTTCATTTTTGAACACTTTTCAACCCCCTGTCAACATGATCGGTAAACCTGAACCAAGGGTGTCATCCTTAGTCCCTTTCAATACATGTTGCAGAAAACCCCCTGCCAACATGATCGGTAAACCTGAACCAAGGATGTTATCCGTAGTCCCTTTCAATACATGTTGCAGAAAACCCCCTGCCAACATGATCGGTAAACCTGAACCAAGGATGTTATCCGTAGTTCCTTTCAATACATGTTGCAGAATTATCCAAATTGGATGATGAACCAATACTGGAGTAATCACCGCGCCAGTTGTCCCAACCTCACTATGATGAGTAGCAGGTCGTACAACTAAAAATGTTTTCTACATGTAGATGGAAGAACACGACAGCCTGACATTGTCTACCGCCTTTCTGGATCTCCCGGTCCATTTGGGGCAATAAAAATGGATGGGTCGGCGCAACTCGACCACTTATACCGCTCCTAGTTCGGATGAAATCCATGACTCTGAAACGTAAAGATCGTCCCCCTTTCCCCAAGTGTAATACTTGTTGATACGACTCCACTAAGTAGTTATATCTAGGTTGGAAAGGAAGATTCTCCAATATTTCCCAAGCTATTGCCTGTTAATGGATATCGACTTGTTCCATCAATTTACACCTCGATCGTTGAGGTGGTAACACAACATTTGACTTGCAGCAATTAAATTGCTCCGAGAAAATATCTGTCCCTTGACATTTTTGAGTTGAGAGTTTAAAATGACTAGCAGTCACTTAAATCAGGTTTACCATATTTTTGGTAGTTGAGCGAGTATTTAAATCCTCTTAAAAGATAGATTTAAATGGAAAAACAGTGTTTGGAAACCTTCCCTTGATTTAAAATAATTAATAATACAGCTTAGAATATCCTTCATAGTATTGAAGGTCGAGGATAAACTTTAAATAATATAACTCATTTTAAAACGTGTTAAAAGTATTTAATAACTAATCAAATAATATTTATTAAATAAATAAACTTTTAAATGAATTTTCAAAAATAATATTTATTAAATAAATAAACCTTGAATGAATATTCAAAATAATATTCATTAAATAAATAATGATTAAATGAATATTCAAAATAATATTCATTAAATAAATAAACCTTGAATGAATATTCAAAATAATATTCATTAAATAAATAATGATTAAATGAATATTCAAAATAATATTCATTAAATAAATAATCATCGAATAACAAGTACCCGATATCTTTATCGGAAAATAACCTTTAACATATACAGAAAATATTACTACTTCCGGCCTAAAGAATAAAAATCATACGCCCTTTTCCTAGGGCATTTATAAAAACCTGGCTTCTAACTAATATCCCATATTTAGCTTAGAAGCCCATATTTAAATCATAACCTCGAGTATCACTATATATAGCAGTTCGAATACAAGCATGCAATTTATATATCGCAATGTACTTGGGAATAAAACATGTATACTTCTCATTTGCATATCATATCCGAAAGCATTTTATTATCACAACAACAGTAAAACACATGTTTCTCCTAAACCGTAAATCATGCAAGTTTCACATTTTATTATGACCTTTAAGTGGTTCGATCATAGCCTCAAAGTTGACTAAGTGGCACGGTTTGGTTTTACGAACGCCTTACACTAAAACACATGTTTCTCCTAAACCGTAAATCGTAATGATATGATTCTTGCGCTCACGTAAACTAGAAACAAATCTCTACACACTCATGTTCATCATTGAACCAAAAGAGGCAGTTAGGTTTTCGGATTCTAGGCAGTTTTTAGCGTTACCGAAAATCGGGCATTACGTCGGCTTAAAACTTAACATTTCCGAGATTCAAATCTCATTCCAATTCACCACCAATCATCATACACATCAATTAAAACACTTAAAGTCCAATATCAACCTCAAACCGAGCCAAACCAGTTGGTATCACATTCAAAATCCATCCACAACTCATCCAACAACTAAACAAACTACATAATCCACTTACTCATGACCTTAACAATACATTCATGCTTCCATCTTTCAATTATAAACATAAAACTCAACAAAACACTATTCATCATCTTCTTAAACTCAATAAAAGATCATGCTAGAGATGGTGGGTGTTGGAGATGTTACCTTAGATGCGAAGAGCTTGGAAAGGGCTTCGATTCGAGTGGTAGAACACGAGAAACAAGCAAGCAAGCATTCCATCTTCTTCTTCTTCTTCTATTCGTTTTTTTTCATCAAGAAATGGGGAGAGAGAGCTCAGATCTGATTCAAGGGTGTTTGTGGAAGTTTTGGGTGGCTTTTGTTTTAATTACAAAGCTTGTCCAAGAAGCTTGATACATGTATACACATATATCACAAATATCTATCTTACTTTACCAAAATACAATCCAACCCCTCGTCTTTGGTTAAGTTTACAAGCTTCTTCCACACACCTTATTAATACATATATTCTTCTTTAATTCCTAAGTTATAATACGTCCAAAGTTACTCCTTCAAGCGGATTTTCGATTCTCGTTTTCGTTTGCGATTTCTGACTACGCGATTAGTAACCGTCTATTATTCCTGAACTTCCGCTGAAATATAGGATCAATCGGAGACTATAAAATTTTACTATTCACCTTGGAGTACTATTCATCAATGTTACTATTCATCCTTGTTTTTCTTTCTCTTGAAACGATTCGAAAATATTTCCTAAAAAGAGCGAATAAAACTCTACGCGATTCTCGCAGTGAATAGTAACTATTCACTATTCGTCCTAACAATCGAATACTTAATGAAAATGGTTCGAGCTTGAATCTTGGAATATAAATGGGATTTATATACTCTCATTTGTGTCGCCTTGTTCTGTTACAGCTTTAATCTCGTTGAACGCTCGCAAGGATTTCTTAAGTGTTCTATCGAAGTAGTTTACCGTAAACGTTCTTGTATCTTAATACCTTTACTAAATCCATATCCATGGAATTGATAATATAAAATCCTCCAATATATTTATATAATGATTAATCCATCAGTAATAGGTGAAATTTCGGAGAAAACAGAAAATGCTCTTTTTCTGATTCTGACAGCTTTTGCATTCACTCATTTACATAGTAGATCACTAATACGACTTTGAAAGTTCATTATCCCGACTCGTACATAGGGTGGTCTGAAAATTTTCTAAACGACAAAAATTACTATTCATCAAAAAAAAAAATTAACTAAGTCCAAAATTTGGGGTTATTACAGTCTCCCCTCCTTAAAAGGATTCCGTCCTGGAATCTAAGAAAATATCCGAGGTTACTCTTCCAATATAGTAATCTCCAGTTTCCAGGTTGACTCTTCAACTCTCTGGTTTCATTACAACACTTTCTCATTCCGGTCTGTGATATCTACCGGACGCTTTATATAAGCCAATTCTGGCTATGTTCATATACACCCATTTTCTATCAACATTCGATTATTTTGCAATCGGCAGTACAACACTTACCATAACTTCGGTTCTCTGAAAGGTTTCTTTCGGTCGGTCCGTCGGTCTACGGATCCTATGTAGTACTCGCACTCAATCTCGTTGCAAAACATGTTTGGAAAACTCCTCCCGAATCGGGAGTTCAATCATTGGTTCTTATCTGACACGATGGTGACTGGAACTCCACGTCACCCAACTATCTCTTTCGTAACTCTTCGGTTAACGATCTCTTGCTGATAACAAAATATGAGTAGACTCATTTGATCCATCAATTATAGCTCAATTGACGTCATAGTCCGACATGATTCTTGTTGATCCTATCACAGAATCCATTATAGTAAAATTACATTACCAATCGATAAATCCTTTTATTTATCCGACCACTTATAATATTTCCTTAACTTTCTTTACCTTTTTGTACTCTCGGTGTAGCTGTCTCTTTATGACAGATCTTTATTCCTTAATTCGTTTTGGCTCATTCAGGACCTTTACATAATCCTTTATGTTCTCGTGACTTCAAACTTCATTCTTTCAGTTCTTCTTATTAGTCATTCCGAAGATTTAGCATCTTTCATTTCTTGAACATTTGGAATCCCAACTTGGTAAAATATACCTTATGATTCCTGGAAATTTTCTCACATTTCTCGATCCATTCAACTTTTTCAGTCTTTCGAGTAAGTCTGGTCAGTGGGGCTGCTATCTTAGCAAAATCTTGTACACATCTTCGGTAATATCCGACTAAATCCACAAAATTACTCACCTCGGTTGGTGTGGTTGGTCTTTCCTAGTTTGAAACATCTCCTATCTTTGCAGGGTCAACCAGTACTCCTTTACTGTTGACCACATGTCCTAAAATTGTACTTCCTTTAGCCAAAACTCGCACTTTGAGAACTTGGCATATAACTTTTCTCTCCTCAGTGCTTCTAACACGATCCTCAAATGTTCTGCATGTTCTTCCTCGGCCTTTGAGGTAAACCTAAATATTTCCGATGTCACTATGACATACTTATCCAAATACTTCTTGAAAAGTCGATTCAGCACGTCCATGAAAGCTGCAAGGGCATTCGTCAGCCCAAACGACATTACTAAAAACTCGTAGTGTCCATACTTGGTGCGAAACGCAGTCTTGGGTACGTTCTCAGGCTTAATATTCAATTGGTGGTATCCAGTTCTCAATCAATATTCGAGAATTTAACTGCATCATGCAGCCGATCGATCAAATCACCGATCTTTGGCAGGGGTATTCATTCTTAACAATTAGCCTATTTAGCTCTTGATACTCTATGCACAACCTCATGTTGTCGTCCTTTTTCTTCACCAATAACACGGGTGCATCCCACGGTGACGCACTTGGTCTTATCATTCCTTCCCCTAACAATTTCTACAATTGAGCGACTAATTTCTTCATCTCGACTGGAGCTAGTCGATACGGGGCCTTCAAAACTGGCACCGTTCTTGGAGCTAATTCTATACCAGACTTTATTTCTCTATCGGGTGGTAACCCCGGAAGATCTTCTGGAAATACATCCTCGAATTCGTTAACCACGGGGATATTCTATACACTAGGTACTATCCATTACAGTCGCTAAACAAGTTTCACATCCTTCGAGGTCAATCGTTCCCTCTTCCGACAATCTGAATTCTTACCTTCTTTCTTTCTCAATCTATTCACATTTCATACTCTATTTTCTTTATGCCCATTTCTTTCTCGTCCACTTTGCTTCCATTTCTATCATAGTCGTTTCATTAACCAAGGTAACATAATCAGTCGTTTCGAACACTTCGTTATTCTGAATTCGCATCATGCGAAACAAACCTTGGCAATTTCCGTAAACTTCGATTCATAGTTGTCGTACTCATTTATCTTGGCTCTCAGCTTCAACACTCTCCTTTTTCCAAATACTAAGGAAAATACTTGCATGGTACCAAGAATACTTCAAGCAACATAATGCTTTTTATATATATAAAAAAAACTTTGCAAAATTCTCGCTGAGGGGGCGACCTGGTTGGGTCTCATTCAAATTATCGTTTGAAAATCTTCCCACCATACTTCACTGCATACAAATGCATCGTGAATTAACTTATATAAATTTGACTGAAAGTTGAACTTAGTGATACAATAACTAGTTCACTTCAAGAAACATTAACAACTAGCTGAACAAAATTTTCTAGTTTGATTGGTTTGGAACGCAACATCTAGCTAGGATGATTAGCTAGATTTTCATCATTTCATTAAAATTTCAACTAGTTAGAACAATTAACTAGTCACTCATCATGGCACATATAATTAGCCAGTTTCAATCTACTAGTACAAAATCTCGACATTGTAGCCAAAGAAAGAAAGAAAACAACATTTTGACTACTCGAATAATGAATTGAAAAGAAGAGTAAATAAGTTTAGGATGAAAAGGTAATTATAACCCTTGAATAAAATATATGATATGAATAGGAAATTCTTGGTATCGGAACAATCGATTGAAAGACGTGTGTCCTAAATCCAATCATGGATGATGAGTTAGGAGATACTTTGTTCAATCTGATTCAAGTTTGTTTAATTTAATAAAATGGTAATATGTTTTATAACGGGCTTTATCTATTTAAAGTGTTTAAATTAGATGATCCATAGTTTAGAGTAAAGCTTTAATGGATTATGATGAGATCATTATAATGAGACCTTAAAGATGATAACTCTAAACTTAAATAGTTCCTGGTCATAGGATAATTAATTGGTAGTTAATTAATCTGCAAAGATCGGTACATACTATGCTTGCTTCACTATGAAGGATGTCTGTTCTCATAGGCATTTGTGTGGTGACACTATAGCTAGTATGTAGGTGCTTATTAGGAATAAGTTCACTGAACATGACTCGATCAGTTGAACAACTAATGGAGTTCACTCATGTGTCAGTAGTTGTTCATATAGTGATGGTTGTACAAGTATCCTTTGACTTGAGATCATCATAGTCATCTTGTGTACACTGAACTATACTTTGGTTTAGCTCTTAGTCTCGAGGGACAATAATTAATGCTCTTCTAGGTATAGGAATTTGTGCACGAAGATAGTGAATGATCAATAAAGGATCTGCCCCTTCCAGTGAAGGAAGAGAATGTCCTATGTTATTTAATTTATGCTAGTTCAGGAATCTCTCGCCAGAGTGAATGAAATTAGAAAGAAGTTTCTAATTTGCATTAATCAGAACTAGGCATAGTGAATAGGAAAACATATGATTAAATTAAATAGGCTTGACACGAGATCCATGCCTTGTATTTAATCGGGACATTGTAGGGAAGAAGGAATTGATTGTACTGTAACTAGTCACTAAACAGGTTCTTGGTATTCTAAGCAGTGAATTCATATTATCCGAATAGTCGCGATATGTTGAGAAGCATCACTCACGATGTAGAATAAAAATAATTAATCAGTTAATTATATTTAATGAATTATTAGAATTCGTATAAATAATAAATAAAAAGTTTATTATTATTTATTTCTACTACCGGCTTAATATTGAACCTACAGGGTCACACCATAAAAGAATATTTTCTTTGATGAAAAGATTTAAATTATGAGAGAGGAAGAATTATTTTCTAAATAGTTTAGAAAAAGAAATAATGATTAAAATAGTTTTAATCATTATTAAAGAATTTTAGAAATGTGGGGTTAATATATATAAATAAATATATATATATATATATATATAGATATATTATTAAAAAACCCTAGGAAAACCCTATAAATAGAATGAGATAGTTCATTCTAAAGAGAATCTTGTTTTTTTGTGAAAAACCTAGAAAAAGGAGCTAGCCTCCATCTCTCTCTCTTTCTCTTTTTCTCTCTAAAAAGTCTTAGAGATTTTTTGAAGAATTCATCGAAGGAAAATTCTTGGTGGATACCGGTAGAGTGCTTCACACTCTGAGGAGCAACTGCTTGAAACCATCGATTTTAAAGTTTCGATTCGCAAGGTATGGTTACGATTCCCCTCGCTCTAGATTATATATATTTTTTTATATGTGCGATACATGGTTTTTACGGAATAAATGTTATATCACGCTTCCGCTCATCCGTAAATTCCTTCAATGGCATCAGAGCCTGGTTTTGCATATAGAGATTCATATAAAAAAATTCAGATTTTTTTATGCATGTATGGATTTATTATGATTTTTGCAAGTATATTTAGATTTAATTATGAATTAATTCGAAATATTATTTGCATGAGATTTTGACCATGTATGTGGGTTCTACAAGTGTTGTGGATCATCTAGGTATTTGTTTCATAATTTTGTGATGTGTAGATTATTTGTTATGAATTTTTAAAAATTGTTTTAATTAAAATTCATAAAATAATTATGCATGTTAAAATATATGAATTAAAATTTGCACAAGGACGCCATACATACTTGCTTATTTTTGTTTTTTTTTATTTCAGAAATCATATTATTTTGATTTTTTATTAATTTATTAATTAATTGTTAATTAAT
Source organism: Heracleum sosnowskyi (assembly GCA_030848705.1). Lineage (NCBI taxonomy): Eukaryota > Viridiplantae > Streptophyta > Magnoliopsida > Apiales > Apiaceae > Heracleum > Heracleum sosnowskyi. The sequence goes on from CM061242.1 coordinate 89,646,805, forward strand.
TTTTTAATATTAAAATAAAATAATAATAACAATAAAGACAATTAATGGTAGGGCATTAATGGTTGGGCGTGCAATATACCGTTGGATTCGTTTTTCCGAGACGGATCTAATGGAGTGGTCAAATATTTTTTATATAAAAGTTTGGAACTGTTTATATTCCCGGAAGTGTTTTAAAGCATGTACTAATTGTTTGAATTGCTTTTAAATACTATAATAAATCCATACATCATTATATCATTGTATGACATGATATTACTTGCATGCTTACTTGTTTATTTATTTTTATATATGAGATATATGCCTATATTTACCATGCGATGATAGATTTAGGTTAACTTAAATCAAAATAAGGCGTGCTCTAGAAAATCTAGAATAGGAATCGTTTCTTGCCTTAACAATAATATTATAAGTACAACCATGAGATTCTTATGTTTATGAAACATAGAGTGAAATACTCTTTTGATGTTGAAAATGAAAATTTATGTCTAGGCCGTTGGGTTTTAAGCGGGACCGATGTGACCCCTCCAACACACTGGGAATTTTTCATTTAAATATCATAATTGTATTTTGTTCAAGAAAAATAGAATCTCCTAGTAATATGATTATGGTTGCAACATAATATAATCCCTCTTAATTAAAATTTATATCAATTAGTAAATGGCCAATGGCACAACGGGCTTGTGTCGGTCATACCCTTCCAATATAATAGCAAGTAGAGTTCTTATATTTAGACATTGTCGTTTTGTGCTACAGCCGAGGGATTTGTTTTGAGATTAAGAGATGTTTGTCTATCACATGAGATGTGTATGATAAATTAGGTTTCAATTGTCGTTACGTGCTACAGTCGTGGGCTTTTGGAATTCTAATTTAATTATGCAAGATGTTGGGTTTGACTTGACTTAGAATATTGAGTGAGTCGTGCCACAGCCGAGACTCAATGATTCAAGAGGCTAAAAGATAATAAGGAATAACATGAGATGTAGTTGACAAGAGTTGTCTTCCTATGGAACATCACATTGCGTTTCGTGCCACAGCCGAGGTGATGTGATGGAAAATAGGATCCTTATTCTCACTAACATTATGAATGTTTAGTTATACATATAGAGGGTTGTATAACTTAAATAAAATAGTGGGAGCCACCAATGAATGAAGACCCGATAAATATGGTGTTGTAAGAATAAAATTGAATATTTACTTAGTAGTTATGTGTATTCACTAATAGAATTATATATATACTATAATTTCTGCACTATCACACATCATAGTAGAATAACACGTTGACTTATCCCGAATATGCTGATGAACTTTGAAACTTGAGAAATGTTCTCAAAAATGAAAAGTTAGACGAAATGTTTAACTCGTTAATACAAAGTGTCTTATTTGTGATGCACATGGAGATGTGTATGAGACCAAGTGCAAGAGGTCTAATAATGCAAATGTTGCAAAGTAAACCAAACTGATGTCTATGAGCTTGAGACTGTGCAAACAGTATGAGCACAAGGACATTCAGGGCTACTTTGTTGCTTCTATAAGAGTTGTAGAATGTGATAAATAAGACGATTCAATATAGGATATCGAATGAGCTATTCCATAATAGTTATGTTGAGGGTTGATCTATGAATAATCATAGACTCAAGACAATCAATTTGATTGATCTTCTAGGGTAGGTTGATTTTGTCATATATGGAAGCTAAGTCGAGATATGATCTTGAATTAGCTTCCGAATACGAATTCACAAATTTGTTGTGAACTCTTACATGAAAAGGTTGGATATCAGATTGTCTGAAATCTACTTCATGTTAAAGATTGTTGAGACGTATTTCCTTCTTAGAGAGCTTTGTTCTTCAGACTGGTAACGGTTCTGGAATCAAGTAGTGGGAGATGAACCATACCATCAAGAAGAAGTTTGTTAGTGAGTGATAACATAATTAGTCAAAGGCTAAGTTTGACTCCAAAAGCAAAAGAGTTTGTTGCCACCTATCAAAGATGGGTTATTGGAAGATCAACTACAAGAGTTGTCTTATAGAGTTGAAGAATTAGAGAAGTTTAGTGGGACTGAAACTTCTCATTTTGAAATAGGGACTATGGAATAGAGGTAATGGAAATCCAAAGAACTATAGGCTTGTTTGCATGAGTGAGAAAAGTATTCGCTTGTTGCATGGTGATGGGTTACAAGAACCATATGATTATTGAATCACATTATGCATGCGAAACTCGTCTCACTAGAAAGACCACTATATCTCTATTTTCTTGAAATAAAGAGATAATGAGCAACAAACGTGTTAAAATTAGTACACATAATTGTATGTGCACTAGTGACAACACATGCCAGAAAAGGATTCACACACTTCATTAGAATTCACGGATATGATCCGGATTCAGATATATGTATTTGGTACAATACAAATTCGAATCTTTTGGAGTGTTTCAAAATGAATAATAATGAAATACAAAACAAAACAGCAAGTGTTGGGACTCTTTGATAAGATCAAAAAGGATATACACTTGAGTGAGTGTTTTGAGGTTATCTCAAATCTTAAGTTTAAAGCTTCACGTTGGACAGATCCTGAGATTCTACAGGTAGATGGAATGTACGAAGGAGCGAACGAACTTTGTTAGACATCGTTCAGTTCATGTTAAGCTAAATTGATCTTCTAATATATGTTTAGAGTTGAATTTTATAAATATCAGTATATCTGCTGAATATAGTATCTTCTTAATCTGTTCCTAAGTTGTCATATGAGATATGTAGTGCAAGGAACACAAGTCTTAAACTTGTTAAGATTTGGGATGTCTAGCTTATGTCCAAATGTTTAATTTGATAAGATAGATGGTAGATCCAAAATGTAAGTTTGTGAGATATCCTAATGATAGTCAAGGATGTTGGTAGAATATTCTACTGAATATAGTGTGTATGACATATTGCCTACTTAGAGGAATTGTTCATTCTAGAAGGGTTCAGTGGGAGGAAGGTTGAACTTAACTAAGTTCAAACACCACAAATTACAAAGGTTCTATAGGAAGAAAATTTTCAGATAGGATAACTTTTTGTAGGTTAGCTTAAGTATAGGTCTTGATATTTTATCACCAACCTGAGAGGTTGACTGCCTTGTCATTAAGAATGACAATGAGGTGTCAATTATATGATAATGACCTTATGACCTATACTAAAGTTATGAGTTATGACTCAGATAAATGGCATAGTACCATGAAATCCGATATAGATACCATGTACATCAACCAAGTACAGACTATGGTTGAGGACCTAAAGGTGTCATAACCGGAAGGGTACAAGTGAGTTTATAAAAGGGAGATTGGAGTGATTGGCTGGGTAAAGACCTATAAGTCCTTGATTATTGTGAAAGGATTCAATCAAAGCAAAGAGATTGACTTTGATGAAAAAATTTCACATGAAGTAGTGCTCAAGTCTATTCGGACACTACGCCATAAGTGGGCTACAGCAACACCTGAAAAAGTGTGGTTATAGCCCAAAAAACTGTTGGTAAAAGGAAAAAAATAGGCTATGGTCACACTTTGACCAAATTTGAGGGTGTTACAAATAGTGCCGCTACCATAGGGGTCTACGCCAACACTTTTGTAGTTTTTGGTAACACGGGAGAAATGTGTAGGCGTAGACCCCTACGCCAACACTTTTTATTTCTGTGGCTACATATTATTAGTTGTTGCTATAGATCTATACCAACACATTTATCTTTGTAGTAACACTACTAATAGTATTGCTATAGACCTATGCCAACACATTTTCAGTACTATGCCTACACTTTTTCTTAAACATTTTTAGATTTTGTGCCAACACTTTGCTATACTTTTGCCAACACATAAAGACTAAATATTTTGGAGTCAATGGTTACACTTTGCATGCTTTTTACCAACACTTTAAATACAGAATAGCAACATATGACATTGAAATATAGAACTTCCCATTCAAAATATTACCAAACATTCCAATACATAAACAGGCTGTTCAGAAGCCATTTCAATACATAAAAAACCATCTAAAATAATTACATCAAATTCGCACTATTCCAATACATAATAATCAATCATCCATATCTACATAATAATCTCATGTCTACGATCATAATGCCTCTTTCAGATTGAAAATTCTGGATATTTGCCTGGCATGGTCGTATTCATTGAGCTCAACCAGCATCTTCTTCAACTGACGAGCAAGAGACCAAACAGTACCTCATTCAACATTCTGTGCAGTTCATCTCTTGCCTCCATCACACGCTCTCGATCATTACTGTCCACCACAAAGATGATCCCTTGTGTATTTTGAAAATAAAACCTCCATAAAGGTCGAATCTGAAACCATGATGCAAATTCATACAAGCATTCAGGAGTAATGAAATATTTTAGAAAATTGATATGGGAAAAGAACTACAAATAATAGACAAATCAAAACCGGAAAATCTTCAAGTGAAGGGAATCAACTAGGCAATCATCATAAGGGATGGAAATCTCGTACTCAGAAGAACACATAAAAGAATGACAACAAATTATCTGAGCCAAATTTTAAGGGCTTAAAAGTTTCTCACAGAAGCTCTGAAACAAATAACCTAATTCACTAAAGTAGCGATACAAGCTCAATGGATTTTCAATGGATTTTCACAAAACAGACTAGTCAAAATTCAATAATGAAGTTAAGTATTACCAAGTAGTGATACAAACTCGATGGACTGTGCCTCTTCGCCAGACAGACACTGCCTTGACCATCAATCGTTCCATTATCACCTGCATGGAAAACTCCGTTGATATTGAAAACAGAACTCATAAGCAAGCCAAATTTCGTAAAGACAGAATTATTGACCTGTTATAATAACATCTGTGAGATTGCGTCCATAGATAAGGCTTCTATGCCTTTCACCAGGCAATTCCCTACCACGGCCATAAGATGGTAAAGGATCGATGACTGGCCAATGATCAGAGTTCTGAAAACAATGCAATATATTCTAGTTTGTGATATACGATTACATCAAATGAAAATCTACTGACCATGATTCACTAGGCAAGTGACATTGCCAGAATTTCTAAGTTGGCTTTGCATAAAAAGTATCTGAAAAAGAGGGGGTAGAACACACACACGGGTATTGTTTTGTAAAATATGATTGCCATTAAGGGTTATTAAAAATTGACCGCAGACAACAAAAACTCCCTATCTCTGTCAAAGGACAAACATGCAAAACTCTTGTGCTACGTAAAAGATAGAAAGGCTTTAGGACTAAACAAGTCATATCAAACCTTGATGGCGTATTGAGTTTATTTGAGGGCCTGACATTTCTCTTCCTTCCTGTTTCTGTTACAATGAAAGGAAATGCAAAAGGAGGCGATATCGGAGATTTTGCCAACTTTATAAATCTCTGGCCTACAAAACAAATGCAAATGGATTCATAGTCACTACATGATTATAACCTGAACTAGGAACTAATTATTTGTATTGTACGTACAATCTACATTCTACAGTATCAGTGGAAGCTTGCTTAAACTACTAGGACAATAGATACGGTGTCGATATCCTTTTTAAAACGAAATTTAATGAAAAAATGGTTGGTACATATGGGGAGGAACGAACTGCAAAACATATTTCTGAGTATCCCAGTCCCAACTTAACAATCTAATCTACTTAAAATTTATGGTAATAATTTACAATATCAAACATAATTTGCATTCCAATTAAAGTTTATATAACTAACAAGAAGACTCTAACACCCTACAAAAGGCAGAGGCACACAATATAAGTTAACAAATATATCTGTATTCAAAATTAATATACATAAAAGTGACAAGTCAAGGATTAAGGATTAATATACATAAAACTTAAGAAAACATGGTAGCTAAATTAATTAAAAGATATTTGTTTTAACAGAGAAAATATACCCAGTCACAGAGTAGCTAAAATAACCTACGTATAGCAATAATGTCTCAGGAAGAAAATTCTGTGTACTAAAATATTTGCTTAATCAACACTAAATCAAATTATGTAAATAGTCACTTAATACAATCATCAACATAAAGTACAAAACCAAGGAACATGATACATGGGGAAAGATTGGCCACCCCGAAAAAGAGAACAATATGCTAAGTAATAACAGACTTACAAAGAAACAGCAAGTATACTTCAGTTTGTGAGGATGTGACAACAGTAAAAATAATGGATACAATTATCAACAAGGGAAAACGAATAGATGTGCAAAATGTAAACAAATTACTGGCTCTAGGAGGAACTACATTCAGCTATTCGAATATAGTTACCCTGCATCGATGCTAGTCTAATATTACAAGAAATCAAAAGTCCAATGAAGAAAGATTTACAACTTGCATAAGGTATCACTGACCTGAATGGGGCTAAAAAATACACCAGCTAGCTCCATCTTAATTATCTGAGCCAGCAACATAAAATTGATAGATTTAACACAATAATACCAGCAAACCGAACTCTGCAGTCATTTCATAAAGCAGCCGTAATAGTAATCTGCAGTTCATATAATTATATATAGGTCAATACCCAACAATAGCGAATCCAACTTCAGGGATATGATTCTAAAGATAAGACCTGTAAGTACTCTCTAATTTACAATTATAAAACAAATTCTAAACAACATGTATTATTCATTAATCTAGGATTAAAATCGCCATGATATTGTCAGAGGTTCTAACAATATTTAAATAAAACCTTGTAAAACATGTTATAAAATTAATCAAGAGGACTTTCTTCTGTGAGAGTTGGGGGGGGGGGGAGATTGGCCTGGAAACCCAAACAAATATTCATAATCCCCAAAATATCAACCCGAAAAAATCCCTAATCTTTAGAAACCCGAAATGAACCCGATTCGAAATAAGCATGTAATTGAATAGAAATAAGAAGAACAAGATGAATACCTTATCAAATAGAGAATGTAATCGAACAAATAAGCCCCAATTGCAACCTAACCCGAAATAAAGCTCTAATTCAGCCGCTAATTACAAGCCCTAATTGCAGAGAACCGTACAGAGAGAACCCGTGAAGAACCCTTAATTACAAACCCTAATTGTTTATATGAACCCTAATTGTTTTTGTAGAGAGAGTCGAGAGAGAGTTTGAGAGAGAAAAGACAGAGAGTTGAGAGAGAGAGTTGTGTGTTTGGTGAGTTGAGTGTGTGAAATATTGAGCGGCTTAAATGAAAATTTGGACAAAATTTTGGCCCGCCTGTTTTTTAATTTGTGTGAAATTTGAGGCGCCTAATTCTCTTTTTGATTTTTAAAGACCAACGGTTACACATTTTTTAAGACCAACGGCTACACCGAGTTAGGCGTTAGCATAGATACTGAATGACGTCTATCGTAACACTTATTTATAGCAATGCTAACAGAGAAAAAAAGTGTAGGCGTAAATCAATTTTAAGACATATATGGTTACACTTTTGCTTGTAACACTGAAAAAAGCGTTATTATTGCCCACTTATGGCGTAGTGGGATTTCGTTTGCGTTTGTGGCTAGTAATGACTATAATATCTAATAATGGTCGAACGGTCGACCCTCCTCGATAGGAAAATTAAAGAGATGTGTAGTTGACACAATTAGAGGGATTTATTGCTATGAGTAGCAAATCTATGGTCTAATAGCCACGACAATCCATTTATGTATTGAAGCAAGCTTCTCAATGATCAAACATCTGTTTTGATGAGACAATCAAATAGTTTGATTTTATAAAAGACAATAATGCATCATGGATCTACAAGAAGGTTAGTGGGAGCGTAATGACATTCCTAATAATGTATGTGACATACTTATGATAATGAATGATGTATCGACGCTAAAATTAGTCAAAGTGTGGTTATCTAACATATTCTCTATAAAGGACTTGGGAATGGCTTCCTATGATATAGGAATGATAATTTATAGGATAAACCAAGTGTTGGGATAAACCCAAAGTGTGTACATCATTTATATGCTAAGATGTTTAGCATAAATAACTCCAAGAAGTTACTTGAATTGTCAAGCCACGGAGTTACTTTCTCCAAGATAGTGTCTTTCTACGACATCTGAGGAGAAATGACGTATGAGTAAGATTTATTATGCTTCGGCAAATGTATCTATCAAAATACCGGATGTACTATACAAGACTTGATGATCGCTAACTCACTAGGCGAGATAACCGAGCACTAGTCTAGTCCTTGAGAAGCGCGATAGTAAGCTGGAAGAACGTCCTTAAATACTTTCGAAGAATTGAGGACATCTTTCTTGATTATGGTGGGTCCAAAATGAAAATCGAGTGTTATAAACACTATGATTTTCTTAGGACAAATGTGATAGAAAATCCATGTCAAAATAAGTGTTAATTCTGAATGGATGAGCGGTTTGTTGGAAGAATTCCAAGCGGCTTAAGATAACTGATTCCGTAGTGGAAGCACTATATGTATATAGCTATAAGTGAAGCTGCAAAGGAGGTTCTTTGGATAGAGAAACCTATTTTCGCTGGTTAGACATGGTTCCTAGAATAGGATTTATATTGTTGTATCGGTACAACATATGGTAGTAACGCAGGCTTTGGAACCTAGGTTTAATCAGGGATTCAAGATCCAAGTTGCGGCACTTTCATATGATATATGAGATCGTTGAAAGTAGAGATGTTTAAGTCAATATTGACTTGACACCCATAACAACATAGTAAAGACCATTTACTAAACCGTTATTATAAAATCGCTTTGTTCTCTATTAGGAGAAGTTGTATATGATATACCAAGGTAATTGGTTTTAGTACTAGTGGGAGATTGAAAGACGTGTGTCCTAAATCCAATCATGGATGATGAGTTAGGAGATACTTTGTTCAATCTGATTCAAGTTTGTTTAATTTAATAAAATGGTAATATGTTTTATAACGGGCTTTATCTATTTAAAGTGTTTAAATTAGATGATCCATAGTTTAGAGTAAAGCTTTAATGGATTATGATGAGATCATTATAATGAGACCTTAAAGATGATAACTCTAAACTTAAATAGTTCCTGGTTGTAGGATAATTAATTGGTAGTTAATTAATCCGCAAAGATCGGTACATACTATGCTTGCTTCACTATGAAGGATGTCTGTTCTCATTGGCATTTGTGTGGTGACACTATAGCTAGTATGTAGGTGTTTATTAGGAATAAGTTCACTGAACATGACTCGATCAGTTGAACAACTAATGGAGTTCACTCATGTGTCAGTAGTTGTTCATATAGTGATGGTTGTACAAATGTCCTTTGACTTGAGATCATCATAGTCATGTGTACACTGAACTATACTTTGGTTTAGCTCTTAGTCTCGAGGGACAATAATTAGTGCTCTTCTGGGTATAGGAATTTGTGCACGAAGATAGTGAATGATCAATAAAGGATCTGCCCCTTCCAGTGAAGGAAGAGAATGTCCTATGTTATTTAATTTATGCTAGTTCAGGAATCTCTGGCTAGAGTGAATGAAATTAGAAAGAAGTTTCTAATTTGCATTAATCGGAACTAGGCATAGTGAATAGGAAAACATATGATTAAATTAAATAGGCTTGACACGAGATCCATGCCTTGTATTTAATCGGGACATTGTAGGGAAGAAGGAATTGATTGTACTGTAACTAGTCACTAAACAGGTTCTTGGTATTCTAAGCAGTGAATTCATATTATCCGAATAGTCGCGATATGTTGAGAAGCATCACTCACGATGTAGAATAAAAATAATTAATCAGCTAATTATATTTAATGAATGATTAGAATTCGTATAAATAATAAATAAAAAGTTTATTATTATTTATTTCTACTACCGGCTTAATATTGAACCTACAGGGTCACACCATAAAAGAATATTTTCTTTGATGAAAAGATTTAAATTATGAGAGAGGAAGAATTATTTTCTAAATAGTTTAGAAAAAGAAATAATGATTAAAATAGTTTTAATCATTATTAAAGCATTTTAGAAATGTGGGGTTAATATATATATATATATATATATATATATTATTAAAAAAACCCTAGGAAAGCCCTATAAATAGAATGAGATAGTTCATTCTAAAGAGAATCTTGTTTTTTTGTGAAAAACCTAGAAAAAGGAGCTAGCCTCCATCTCTCACTCTCTCTCTCTCTCTCTCTCTCTCTCTCTCTTTCTCTCTAAAAAGTCTTAGAGATTTTTTGAAGAATTCATCGAAGGAAAGGTATGATTACGATTCCCCTCGCTCTAGATTTTATATATATTTTTATATGTGCGATACATGGTTTTTACGGAATAAATGTTATATCACGCTTCCGCTCATCCGTAAATTCCTTCATCGATAACCTCCCACCAAACATTTCTCATCAGTGAAACGGTCCACCCAAAGGTGTCTCCGTACATAAACTTTATCAAATTTTCCAATAGAATTGAATTCGGAATATCAATATCAAATTGATATCCTTTCTACGATTTCAACGTCTGATGTGCAAATCTCTCCTTACTAGGAGAAAAGAATTCCCGAGTAATCTCTAAAATATATATCATCCATGTTTTAAATAAAGAGTTTGATATTTATGAACTCGAGGAGTCCAAGTATGAAAGGAGAAATCGCTTTTCAAGATAATCGTTAAAGAATACTCATCAAATAATAAAGGAAATATTAATTGAACATTCCTTAGATAATTGAAAGAATACGAAATTAATTATAGACCTGGAAGGATAGATGAATAATGGTTCCCTCTTCAGGTCGTCCTGGAACATGAACAAAACGCTCCGGTGAGTAATGGTAACTTAATTCTGCGTATTTAACCCTTAAGGTAATAAGTGGAGGAAAGAAAATGAATAAACTGAATATGACAATTGTTGGTTGCATCCCAAGTTGAAGTAGGAAATTAAAGGGGTTACCTGACATGAACTATTCAAGGTAACATAGGCAGGAACAGTTTTAGATTGAGGAGTGTACCAGCAAGTAGATACCAAAAAGTCAATGGTCATCATAATTTCTAACATCACCCGTACGAGAATGATCTTATCTTTCTGCCTTTATGGCTTATGGTACTAACCAACGGTACCTCAAAATCGTACAAGTCCTTAAATAGGTCGGGAGTTCGAAACATACTCGCCATTCCCCGATAATCGTTCAAAGATTGGGCCTCCTACGGCTGCAACAACACATCCTCAAAAGATGAAGGTCGATTAACGTATATGTAATTTCTTAACACTAGTCGTATCGAACGAATCCAACCCCAGGCCACCATAGGTCTCGTCCCTCGTAGGTCCTGAGATTGTCGCATTGCTCGTCGCAACCATACGTGTCTTCATCAGAATCACGCTATCCATTTTTCATGTCTTTGATTTCTGAGTCGAGCCATCATGGCCTATCGTACGAAATATACTCGCGATGCGATTTAGCACGTTCGTCTCACTATAACGTTCTGGTAATACACATACGCAAAAGTCTTCCTCTTAGGTAACAAAATACCCATCGACGGAAAAGACACCAACTCTGGTGGAATCGTTGTTCTCAAGGCTTGGACCTCATACACAAGATAATGCCTTAACTAGTCCACGCAATTTAGTAATTCGGATCGCGTAAAGGACTGTAAACGTCTCAATCTTCACATGTGCTGCCTTCTCGTGGCAAACTACGATGAACTTCAAACACTTAGGTTCTTACTAAGTCAAGTTATCCATTGGTATTGGCCATTCCGACCTTACCCCAACTGCAACCGAGACTCTGCTTCGCGTCTTATCTCAATGTTTTTGATAATCCGTGTACAATTCTAAAAGTCCCTCTCATCATTATGATGATCTTCAGCGGTCCTATCGGTCCTCCGATAAGTCCTCAACTAAACTCTTTAATCTTAACATCCTCAGTGGCACTACTTCCGGTAGTCCACTTAACGAACTCTATATGAGTCCTCTCGTCATTCTCTTACTTCGATATAACTCTTAACACTCTCATATCCAAGTTTATAACTTAACTCCCTGATACCATTTCTGTAACACCCCCATCAATGATACAATACCTGCATTACTTACAACATTCTCATAATACAACTCCAAAGACCCCCAATCACTTACGCACACACACACAAGTTATAGCCTTGGAAATGAGCAACAATAATCAACATTTGTTATTACAACCCAAATGTACTATCCAGGATCTCATCTATTATTTACAACCTCTACCTGAAGTTACAATAATAGACCTCACAAATCTATACAAGGTTTAGTAATACAAACCCACTCAAAATAATTCTCACTAATTCAAGCTGCAACTATTCTGCTCACACCGATAGTATCCATCCTGCATCAACTAACTCCAGGGTGGTCTCTCCATTTCCTTGCTCTCGTAACACGAGGTGGATTCGGCAATGTTTTCCTCATGCTGAAAGATTTAATAAAGCAAGAATGAGCTAATAGTGCTCAGCAAGAAATCTATCCCAGTTTAAATCTTTAAACCTTTTAGGGAGATAATCCATATGGGATCAAAGCTTTTATCACTACTAGGGTCTAACCCCAAAATAGTATACCGTTTAAAATACCGTATGACTTATAATCATACTCATATACTCTTCGTAATCATTTGGAAATCCTTGGTATCAATATGGTAAACCAAGACTCAAGACATATCTTTTTAAAATAGAGGTTAACATTAGAATCAAGGCTTAAAGCCTATTTATTGATTCAAAATACCATACAGTTCAATATCCTTATAACCACATGCTACGCATTAAATGGATAAAATACTAGCATAACATAAAAGATGAAGTTACGAGGAAAATTAATTTAATGATTCCGTAACCCAAAATCCACTTATGCATATATAATCTGAGTAAGGTTTTATCAGAGTCATAACTTATAAAATAAAAGATGAAGTTGCAAGGATTTATTGTAACTTCATTTTTGAACACTTTTCAATCCCCTGCCAACATGATCGGTAAACCTGAACCAAGGGTGTCATCCTTAGTCCCTTTCAATACATGTTGCAGAAAACCCCCTGCCAACATGATCGGTAAACCTGAACCAAGGATGTTAGCCGTAGTCCCTTTCAATACATGTTGCAGAAAACCCCCTGCCAACATGATCGGTAAACCTGAACCAAGGATGTTATCCGTAGTTCCTTTCAATACATGTTGCAGAATTATCCAAATTGGATGATGAACCAATACTGGAGTAATCACCGCGCCAGTTGTCCCAACCTCACTATCACTACAAGAAAAACTGAATCAGATGACACCTTTTAGACAACGGACGGCCGAAAAAGTGTTTCCTAAAATTAACAGACGACAGTTTATTTTTTGGCTCGAAAAAGTATTGTCTAATCCATTACATTAAAACGGTTTACGAACCGTTGTCTAAGAAAGTGAAAAATAGTGGATATAGACGACGCAAATGAATGGGTTTAGACAACAGTTTTTTTAACTCTTGTCTAAATAATATTAAGACAATGTTTTAATTTAACCGTTGTTGGATTGAGACAACGGTTGTCTTAGTCGTATTGTGTGAATAAACGTAAGACAATGTTGCAAAAAAACCGTTGTGTAAATTTGATATAATTTTATTATAAAATTGTGAGTAAATTATTGGATAATAATTTTTATATATTAGGATGTTGACTAACTTTGTTTTATTTATTCAATTTATAAAAGTATAAAACAATGGTTTTTGTTTAACAAAGTGTTGTAAGTTGTAAGACTTAACAATGGTTTTGTTCCAAAAACCCGTTGTATATTTGTATAATATACACAAGGGTTTTCGTTTTGATCCGTTCGTTGTTGAATAATCTCTATAACAATTGTTTATGTTGTTAAACTGTTGTATGATATAGACAATGGTTTCGTTTTATAAAATCCTTGTGTGATTATTTACGTTACAACGTTTTGTTTAGCTAAACTGTTGTCCATATCAAAAGCGTTGATTTTAAAAAAATACTTTATTTGTTGTCCTTAATACATACATAAGTGTTACACATTTCATACAATGTTATTGTATAAATCTCTTATTTGGATATTTAGTATAAAAAATTGTTAAATATATAAAAACACTTAAATAAAGGTTAATGATAATAATAATATCATTGATAGATAGAATACGATCATACTTCAGATATTTTGTTATACACGTTGTAGATGTGGACATCATATATTGTACGATCCTTGATATTTGTTTACAAGGAAAGATTAACTATATAGGAAAATGTTAATAATTATAACATTACTAATTCCGATGTTAAACGAACATTATATAATAACTATACTATTATCGAATAAGTGACATACCAATACTATTAACAACAATGTTGTCATATTCAAATTACTCGTTTTACATATCAATATTTTTCGACGATCCAATTATATGGATGTCAAGATATATTTTGTTATACAGGTCGTAGATTAGGTAGCTATTTTAATGATATTCCAAATTAACCGGATACAAATAATTTAATTTCTTTGAGATTCTAACAGTCAACTACTGATTTGACTAGTATCTCTAACTAGTATTTCGTCCCGGATTGGTATTTTGATTTTTTATAAAATATTTTTCGATGACCCTACTAAACAATTGTAACAAAAATCACCTCTTTCACATCGGTTGATAAAAATAATGGTTGTCTAAGTCTATTTTTTTAAAAGATTTCAAAAAAACGTCTATTTTAAAAAAAATTGAAAAATACGTGCCAATATTACTTCCCGACCTATTACACCAATGTTTCCCCCTTAATTGAAATTTTATTCTTCCCCCTCGACACCAATGTTTCCCCCTTAATTGAAATTTTATTCTTCCCCCTCGACTGAAATTTTATTCTTCCCCCTCTCTATTCCCCCACCCATTTTCTCACTCAGATCTACTCTTTCTCCCATCACTCCCCCCCCTCTCTCTCTCTCCGTCTGTCTCTCTCCCATACATACACACCAACACAAAATGCCCTCGTTCCTCTCCCTCTGTCACTCCTCTCTCTCGTCTCTCTTAAACATACACACCACAAAAACCCTTCTCTCTGAAATTGAGAAACCCTAAATCGATAACTCGATTTTCAATTAGGTGACATCCCATATCACAGTGTTGTTATTTGTGTGCAATTAGTTCGATTCTCTGCAAATAGCTCGAAACCTCTACTTATTAAAATTAGTAAGTCATTTTCAGATTTATTTTCAAATTTAATTTTTTTATTTTTAATTTCACTTCTTGCAATAGACCTACAGCTTGTTGATTTTTACTCTCCATGGATATTGACAAGTTCATGGAGGTTAAAGAAATCAAAACTCCCCCGACATCAATGGTAGTATTTGGAGAATAACTCACCCTGAGGATAAAAAGAACAGAAAATTTCAGGTTTGTTTGCTTTCTCAATGTTGATTTGTTTGCTTTTGAATGCTCGTGTCTATAACTTTTTCGGCTTTTTTTCAGTTTTACACTGCAATCATCCTCACGAGTATGGTATTTTCTGAAAAAGGCTATGAGTTTACAGAACCAGCGATTCCATCTCTTGTGGTAATTTCTTATGGCCTGAGAAGAGTCATATGTTATAGTGCTGTCTGTTTTTTGATCTTACTGCAAGCCGTGTTGGAAACAATTTAACTCTATTTTCTGGACTAGCTTGAAATTTGGAAATGATAATGGGATGAGGGTTAGAGACAGAGGGTAGTAAATGAATAGTAGAATATGGTTTGTCAATATTGTGGTGGTTGGTTC
This sequence comes from Heracleum sosnowskyi, assembly GCA_030848705.1. Taxonomy (NCBI): domain Eukaryota; kingdom Viridiplantae; phylum Streptophyta; class Magnoliopsida; order Apiales; family Apiaceae; genus Heracleum; species Heracleum sosnowskyi. The sequence goes on from CM061242.1 coordinate 89,662,463, forward strand.
AACTTTTTTCTAGTTAAACAAATTTATACATTCACCTTATTTTTGATAAGGTTCAAACTCCTCCGCAATCTTGAGAGAACAGCTAGGATAGAAGGGTAGGTTGGTTCGTTAAATTGTGTGCATCGTTACACATTTCTAAAAGTTGGTGGTGCAAAGTTGTGCTTCAATACTGGCTATTTAATAAAAATAAATGATTTGTAGGCGTATTTACAATGATGCTTTGTTCTTACCCCGAGTTAAATTCAGCTTTGATCTCTTTGATAGCAGTGTCTTCTGTTGATAATTAGAGCTTGATTTAGCATTGGCAATTTTACTGATTAATATGCTTATAGACTCGATTCTCGTGGGTTGATAAGTGAACATTGATGTTAAAAGGAAAGAAAAATTAAACTAGAGTTAATGTGAATATTTTTGGTTACTAGTTAGTAAACTAAAATCATAGTTTTACTTAATAAAGGCAACTGGAGTTGAGAGGTTGTAAGTGGAGCTCATATTTGAACCTTTTTATAGTGGTTGCCAGCTTATAACATACTCCTTTACAGAGTGAAAAGCTAGCCCCTGATAAGAGTTTGTCCGTAACTACTCTTGGAGGTGAGATCAGGAACTTGTAGTATTTACAACCATGGAGGTGAGATAAGGAAGCCAACGGAGGATAATGATTGTCGTGATGGAGCTTCTCTGGAATAGGTTGTGCTGCTGCTGATGATCCCACTTCTTAGATGTGATCATAGTAACTGCTACTCTAGTTTAAATTTGCAAGGTGGGAAGTCAATTTAATGTTATGGTGACTTGATTTATGGATATAACTAGTGTTTTAACATTGTTATCATGATGATAATTTAGCTTTTGATCACTTCTATCTGGCTTCAGAGCTGAGACTACTTAGATTTTGTCAGGAATTCAAAACTTAGAAGAGAAGGCTAATTCATATCACTGCTGAAGTAAACATGTCTGTTGTGCAAAAGTATATAAATGAATCTTTTATGTCTAGTTGCTGTCCTAATTGCATTAGTTAATTTTGTGCTCTAGGATGCAAGGTCGGACTAGAAAATCAGAACGGGACATCACCTTATTGGTTATTTGTTTTCTTATAGATTTGGCATCCTACTGCTGCTGCCATCAATATAAATGAGACGATCTGGGATGTGTAAGTCAATCAATTGCTTCCGCTGTATACTACCGAGGGTGATGATGGCAATTATGTGCCAACTGCAACTTGTGAATGAAGGGCCTGGAAAAGAAAAAACACAGACACATGATCATATAAATTAAACAGGGGCATACAGGTTGTGACTACTTACTATTATTGTACTCCCGGAAGAATGGACTTGTATATAATTGCTGTGACTGCCACCTGCTAGGATTATTTCTCTTTTACAGAATTAGTGTTCCCTCGAAAATAAATTTAGATTAGTAGTTAGATTCAAGATACGAGTTATCCCTATTCTTCAACGCTATACACTACAACATATATACCAAACAAAAATGGCAAAAGAGGTCTAACAAGATACAATACGGTAGAAGGGAGTTTGATGTTAGAAATTTCGGATCAAAATTTAAACCTAAAAAAGTTTGTCAATCAAAGATACAAAATTTTTGGTGTATCTTCTCATGTATGCTGAGCAGTGAGCACACAGGGCAGATTTCGGAATTCACCATTTTTTCGTGTATGTCATAATCTTATAATAGTCCGCTGACAATTTTGGCAGGAATACCTGATGAAGTGATTGCAGGCCTATCCATTGCACGTCTTATCAGGACTGATGCATTGGTTGCATGTTTCTACAGTATATCAAATGTAGGTTTTTATAGTAATATATAATTTGTATTGCAATTATGATATATGAGCTAGTCTGGTAAATGATAAATATTAATTCAATGCTTCTGATCTTATTTTTGTTTGTTATTGATCTTTAGGGAGGTGGATAAAGTGGAGGATGTCGCATAATACAGAGTTTGGACCACTACTGATGCGGCTTCATGAGGTTTATTTGATGCTATTGGTGGACTCTACTTTGGTGTTCTTTTAGCAATCTGTTAAGTTGTTACTTTACTTGTATAGCTCCTGCGAAAAGTGCTATGTAAGTGAAACTCGCTTGCATAGCACCGGCTTGCATGGCACTTAAAAGCGCTATGTAAGCTCAAAAATAAATGTTATGCAAGTTAAATTCTGTAGTAGTGAATTCATGCTGTTTTGAACCTTGTTATAGTTATGTTACATGGAATGGGTGATGAAAGTAGTATTCCTTGACAGAGTATTATTCATTGTTCCTCTTGCAGGCCTAGTGTTTCAGCAATATCTGTTCCCCTTCATGAATTCAGACTACCTAAAGAAGAAGCTTCGGTTGTTCAGTCCAACGGAACTCCACTAATATATGCACCTTCAAATATGGAGCAACTGGCTATTAAATCAATATCGGCAGAAAAAGGGAAGTACAACTTCACTGTTCTTTGTTTGAGGATGTCTTAGCTTTTATACAATTCCTGGGCTTCAGTTACTAAACAATTCCATATGGTCACTACAAAATCTTAGTTTGGGAATTTGGTGAATCGTGGTTGTAATGGTGAATATTAGTTGGTAATATGTGAAGTATTTGGTTTGGTATTTTTGTTGCTTTTAATTACAATGTCTACCACTGTTTCATTTGGTTATAAAACCATTGTCTCTTATGTTTTTAGTTCAGTGTGGCATTATAAACTATTGTTATTATCTGTATCAAACAATGGCCACCGTCTATTTAGACTGTTGTGCAAATGTTTTTCGTACAACATACTCATAAAAGAAACCTGTTGTCTATTTAGACTAAATACAAAAGATTGACCAAACAAAAACGTTGTAAAAATAATCTCTTACAACACATTCTTAAAATAAAACTGTTGTCTAACAAAACAAAGCACAATAGGTAAATACATGTGAAGTGTTGTTCAAAAGCCTTGTTACTACACACTTAGAGATACAAATCGTTGAGTAAATGCAGGTAATGAGGAGAAAACCGTTGTAGATAAAACTTAAACCATTGTGCAAAAGAAATATAAACAAGGCTTATTAAGAAGCAAACCGTTGTTGTTTCTAGCTGTTATACAACACTTTAGATTTACCAGAATGTTGTGATCATCAACTTATACAACGGGCTGTATGGTAGGAAACTGTCGTTCTTTCTAGTTGTTACACCACACTTTGTTAATCGGTGACTGTCATTTCAGTTATTTTGCACAACATTTTTTAAGTGTTGTCTGAGGTCCATCTGACGGCATCTCAATAGTCATCGGTTTTCAGGGGTAATAGACAACGGGCCTGGTTGAGTCATCTGATTCAGTTTTTCTTGTAGTGTAAGATCAGTAGCAGGTCGTACAACTAAAAATGTTTTCTACATGTAGATGGAAGAACACGACAGCCTGACATTGTCTACCGCCTTTCTGGATCTCCCGGCCCATTTGGGGCAATAAAAATGGATGGGTCAGCGCAACTCGACCACTTATACCGCTCCTAGTTCGGATGAAATCCATGACTCTGAAACGTAAAGATCGTCTCCATTTCTCCAAGTGTAATACTTGTTGATATGACTCCACTAAGTAGTTATATCTAGGTTGGAAATGAAGATTCTCCAATATTTCCCAAGCTATTGCCTGTTAATGGATATCGACTTGTTCCATCAATTTACACCTCGATCGTTGAGGTGGTAACACAACATTTGACTTGCAGCAATTAAATTGCTCCGAGAAAATATCTGTCCCCTGACAGTTTTGAGTTGAGAGTTTAAAATGAGTAGCAGTCACTTAAATCAGGTTTCCCATATTTTTGGTAGTTGAACGAGTATTTAAATCCTCTTAAAAAAGAGATTTAAATGGAAAAACAGTGATTGAGAACCTTCCCTTGATTTAAAATAATTAATCATACAGCTTAGAATATCCTTCATAGTATTGAAGGTCGAGGATAAACTTTAAATAATATAACTCATTTTAAAACGTGTTAAAAGTATTTAATAACTAATCAAATAATATTTATTAAATAAATAAACTTTTAAATGAATTTTCAAAAATAATATTTATTAAATAAATAAACCTTGAATGAATATTCAAAATAATATTCATTAAATAAATAATGATTAAATTAATATTCAAAATAATATTCATTAAATAAATAAACCTTGAATGATTAATATTCAAAATAATATTCATTAAATAAATAATGATTAAATGAATATTCAAAATAATATTTATTAAATAAATAATCATCGAATAACAAGTACCCGATATCTTTATTGGAAAATAACCTTTAACATATACAGAAAATATTACTACTTCCGGCCTAAAGAATAAAAATCATACGCCCTTTTCCTAGGGCATTTATAAAAACCTGGCTTCTAACTAATATCCCATATTTAGCTTAGAAGCCCATAATTAAATCATAACCTCGAGTATCACTATATATAGCAGTTCGAAGACAAGCATGCAATTTATATATCGCAATGTACTTGGGAATAAAACATGTATACTTCTCATTTGCATATCATATACGAAAGCATTTTATTATCACAACAACAGTAAACATAGGTTTCGAAAACTTGCATCAACAGGAATTAAATATTTTGATAAGTAGAATATAGTAGGCTCTACTTCATAGAGCCTCATGTACTCCAGTTTATATCTATATCGATAAATAGCATATGAACAACCGTTCAGCATTCGAAAGGTTATACGATAAGTAAAACAGTTCGTGCATTTGTAGCAGTCATATCACAACAACCACAGTTTAAAAAAATATAGTCGAATGCTAGAGCTTCGGGTTTTGAGAAACTTGCACGATACTTGGAACAAAGAGTACACATAAACATTTGAATAACCAAGTATTATACATTTGAAAATACACCTACTCTGAACAATAGAGTAAGGTTTTAGTAAACTTGCATCTATTATATGCATATATCAGAATATGGTACTTTAAAATACAGCATGGAATGAGAAAACTTGCCTGAAAATCCCGAAGTAGCAATAAGTCTCAGGTTGGTCCAGTAATCTAGAATCAACACAAGGTTCAAGATTAATAACTTAAACGCTTTCACCATACTAAGTATATACTATCTCAAGTACAAAGTCCATTTTCAAGTTAACTCCTTAAGAACTTCTACTCGAGCATGCTCGCTCACGCATTTTTATAAAATTGAGATTTAATCCTTTTAGCACGAAATCTTTTCGAGGGTCTTCCTAAACATACCTAGCATGTTATCACAAAGGTTCACATTTTATTATGACCTCTAAGTGGTTCGATCATAGCCTCAAAGTTGACTAAGTGGCACGGTTTGGTTTTACGAACGCCTTACACTAAAACACATGTTTCTCCTAAACCGTAAACCGTAATGACATGATTCTTGCGCTCACGTAAACTAAAAACAAATCTCTACACACTCATGTTCATCATTGAACCAAAAGAGGCAGTTAGTTTTTCGGATTCTAGGCAGTTTTTAGCGTTACCGAAAATCGGGCATTACGTCGGCTTAAAACTTAACATTTCCGAGATTCAAATCTTATTCCAATTCACCACCAATCATCATACACATCAATTAAAACACTTAAAGTCCAATATCAAACTCAAACCGAGCCAAACCAGTTGGTATCACATTCAAAATCCATCCACAACTCATCCAACAACTAAACAAACTACATAATCCACTTACTCATGACCTTAACAATACATTCATGCTTCCATCTTTCAATTATAAACATAAAACTCAACAAAACACTATTCATCATCTTCTTAAACTCAATAAAAGATCATGCTAGAGATGGTGGGTGTTGGAGATGTTACCTTAGATGTGAAGAGCTTGGAAAGGGCTTCGATTCGAGTGGTAGAACACGAGAAACAAGCAAGCAAGCATTCCATCTTCTTCTTCTTCTTCCATTCGTTTTTTTTTCATCAAGAAATGGGGAGAGAGAGCTCAGATCTGATTCAAGGGTGTTTGTGGAAGTTTTGGGTGGCTTTTGTTTTAATTACAAAGCTTGTCCAAGAAGCTTGATACATGTATACACATATATCACAAATATCTATCTTACTTTACCAAAATACAATCCAACCCCTCATCTTTGGTTAAGTTTACAAGATTCTTCCACACACCTTCTTAATACATATATTCTTCTTTAATTCCTAAGTTATAATACGTCCAAAGTTACTCCTTCAAGCGGATTTTCGATTCTCGTTTTCGTTTGCGATTTCTGACTACGCGATTAGTAACCGTTTATTATTCCTGAACTTCCGCTGAAATATAGGATAAATCGGAGACTATAAAATTTTACTATTCACCTTGGATTACTATTCATCAATGTTACTATTCATCCTTGTTTTTGTTTCTCTTGAAACGATTCGAAAATATTTCCTAAAAAGAGCGAATAAAACTCTACGCGATTCTCGCAGTGAATAGTAACTATTCACTATTCGTCCTAACAATCGAATACTTAATTAAAATGGTTTGAGCTTGAATCTTGGAATATAAATGGGATTTATATACTCTCATTTGTGTCGCCTTGTTCTGTTACCGCTTTAATCTCGTTGAACGCTCGCAAGGATTTCTTAAGTGTTCTATCGAAGTAGTTTACCGTAAACGTTCTTGTATCTTAATACCTTTACTAAATCCATATCCATGGAATTGATAATATAAAATCCTCCAATATATTTATATAATGATTAATCCATCAGTAATAGGTGAAATTTCGGAGAAAACAGAAAATGCTCTTTTTCTGATTCTGACAGCTTTTGCATTCACTCATTTACATAGTAGATCACTAATACGACTTTGAAAGTTCATTATCCCGACTCGTACATAGGGTGGTCTGAAAATTTTCTAAACGACAAAATTACTATTCATCAAAAAAAAAAAAATTAACTAAGTCCAAAATTTGGGGTTATTACAGTTCCGGTACCTATAGTGGGTGAAATAGAGACGGTTCGCCAAGCTGTTGGCTCTCTTTTAGCATGGCCTAAAGACATGATCATTTTTAATCCAACTGGTCAGGTATATATTTAAATGCATCTAAAATAATTAGATAAACCTAATTGCTGATTTTTTACGTAGTTAACCCATTGTATTGTTGTAGAAAAATAAAGATGAAGTTGCGAGTTCAAGGAAACAGAAGAATGGGAAGAATGAGTTTCAGAGAATACATGCATTGATGAAGAGTGTCAAGCCAAATGAAAATGTGCCTCGTTGCTTTATGTTACTGTATACACACACAGTAACAATTTTGAAAGAAAATAATGACTCAATTCAAATCCCCTGTGATGCTGAGGTGTTCGGAATGGAAAAAACTATTTTCTTATTGCATGAGAATGTAATGGCGTTGTTAGAGTTTAAAATGATTGGTCAGGCTGTAATATCAACCTATATGGCGTAAGTTTTTTTCCCCATTTTTGTGAATCTTGTCTCATATTTTCTATATTTCCTTAAAGATATTTTATGCAAAATGTATATAAATTTTTGTAGGTACTTGCACACCGAAATTCAGAAGAAAAAACAAACAGACTTGTATGCATTTATTGATCCGGCAGCCACATTTAAACTCAACGATCATTTTGAAAGTTATGTTGTTGAAAGGATGAAATCTGGACCTTCTAAGATATTCCTCATGCCTCATAATGAAAAGTAAGTCAAGTGTGGATATGTAGTTAAGACTTGTTATAGTAGTTGGACTTGTTAGTATATTTTTTAAATTCTCACTTTAATTTTTATTTTATAAAAACAGTTATCATTGGATTTTGGTCATGATTTGGGAATCTGAAATTTTCATTCTCAATCCATTGTCTAATCCGAAAAAGTTTTCCGAACTAGAAGCAGCATTAATGCGGTAATATTTATTTACTTATTTACTACTAGAACTTTGAGAACTATATGTAGCGGACTTGGGTTTGATACTGCTAATTCTGTTAATTCGCCTTTACAGAGCAGTTAGATCTTATAATGCTCAAACAGGAAGGGTAAACAAAAATCCCAAAGTTCAATATCTTAGTGTAAGTATATGTGCACACTTTGTCTTTGTCTTTAGTAAGTTTTTTGTAGTTATTTTTTTTTCATTTTTTACCCACTTATCCAATGTATTGTTGAAATAGGGATCCCCCAAACAACCGGGTGGAACCGAATGCGGTTATGTTGTTATGCACTATATGAAGGATATCTTCGAAGACGAGGAAATGAAATTCATAGCCAAGGTATGCTTTAATTTGTGGTTTTCAATTGGATGTAGTTGTTTAATCTGCACACTTTAGAAAAAATACATTTTTTAAAAATGCTAACATTTGCTTCGATTTTACTTTTCTGACTGTTTATAGTGGGCCGCTACGACTAGAAAGTCGTACAAAAGAGAGGAGCTGGATGACGTGCGTTTCGAAACTCTTTGTCATATCCAAGGATTCGTGTACTAGATTATTAAAGAGTACTACTAGCTAGCTGCCTTTATTCTCTACTCTACTATCATGTGAAATTCAACCCAAACAGTTTGGTTTCTTTTGTTGGTTTGCTGGGTATAGTCTACTTTTGTAATCTTTTCAAGGTGGATGATATGTAGAATGTGGATGAATTTGGTAAATGATATGTTATTGAAGATGGTATGTAAGGATTGGAATTCTCAGATAAGATGTCATGGCTAAGGATTTTTGTTGAATGTGGTTTTTGTTATTTATTTGCGACCATTATAGTTTGTTCTTGTTTTTGGAAAGGTTTTGGTATTTTATGGTATTGAATTAGGTTGATATTGTTATTCAATTATACATCAGTTAAATGCAATGAAATGAATAAACTGATGTAATATAAACAAAACATCATCGTTTTTTCTTTGTAGAACTGATGTTAAAGATCATACAGGAGCTGTCATGTAGTGTCTTAGACATCAGTTGTGGACTGATGTAATTTACATTCTTAGACATCGGTTGTGCACTGGTGTCTTTATTATTAGACATCGGTTGTGCACTGATTTCTTTATTCTTAGACATCGGTTGTGCACTGATGTCTTTCTTCTTAGACATCGGTTGTGCACAGATGTCTTTACATTCTTAGACATCGGTTGTAGACTTACATTCTTAGACATCGGTTGTAGACTGATGTCTTTAAATTCTTAGACATCATTTCTGTTGACAACCTGATGTCTATATATGTTTATAACATCGTTTTGTAACTACTTATCGATGTAAATACATATTTATACCTTGTGTATGATACATTTAAATTCATAACAATTTCTTAGGATATAAATACTGAAAAGATACCAAGTCCTTGAAAATTTAAAGTTGACGAATATACATCAGTTTGTTGCAACTAAATGATGTGAAAAGATAGTTAAGACATCGGGTAAAAACCGATGTCAAAGCTCTGGACCTTTCTCTACACCCACGAAGACATCGGTTGAAAAGTTGGCAGATATCGGGTTTTAGCTGATGTCTATTGACTGTTTTCTAGTAGTGTATACTTTCTCTTGGAGGAGACCTAAACGCTTCGTACTGAGAAGTCAGGATGTCCAATCTGTTTTCCTGCACGTCTTCAGTTCCTTCCATAATCAAATTTATGGTATCCCACATGTGTTTCCCGCTTGTACAGTTCATCAAGTGATAGCTCATTTCCTTATATACGGAGTCTGCTAATATCAACATCAAACCTGTATCCAATCGAATCAGTTCTTTGTCAGAATCTGTATACTCAGTGATATCCTTAGGTTGGGTGCCTTGAGGAATCCTGCTACCATCAGGAGTTGTAGATTCACTAACTGGTTTCATTGGTACAAACGGTCTGTTCTCTAATATGCCAATATACAACGGATTAGGTGCCTTGATAAATAACAACATCTTCATCTTCCACAAACCGAAATCATCTCTTGTAAACGGGGGGAACTTTAATACCAGCGGTTGTCTTTGGAGCACTCATGGTTTCTGAAAATTTCAAATTGTTTAAAATTCAAGAAATTCCAATTAAATGAAAAATTTTGAAAGTTAAAAAATTTGCTTCGAATTTTCACGCTACGTTTGATTTTGGTCTCATTCACCGGATCTGATTTGTACGTCAATCAAACAGCTCTGATACCAATTGTTAGGTCCAAAGTATCGTAGAAGGGGTGGGGGGGGGGGGTTGAATACGATACTCACAAATAATTCAATTTCGTTCGCGGATAAATCATTCAGTTCAACTACGAAATCAAATACACCAAATCAAACCAAGAGTCGGGGAATATATCGTTTTATAAATATAAACCTCGAAGGGTGCTACAATTTCTAATCCGTAGATTAGCTTCAATGAGTTCTAGGTTATTCACAATCAATACAATGATTGAGTTCAAGCACAATTAATTTCTCTGTAATCTCTCTGGCTTGATCTCTCTCTTAGTAATTGCTACTGTAAATGAACCTCGACTGAAGAAGACACTTCTTCTCTCTGTTAGTAATTGTAGGCTTTGTTTTTGAAAACAATCGAACCAAACTTGAAGAATCAATCTTGGCCATCCATCTTCAAAATCAACCTGACAACAAACATACTTTCCACCTGCTCCCTAATTTAAAAACCATCAAATGAATTAAATTAATTTACCATTTGATAGTTTTTTATTCAAAACTATCGAATACCAAATTAATCTAATATGGTTTTCTGTGAATCACTTTTCATCTCATTCGATGGTTTTCTGAATTGAAAAACCATCGAATCATTTTCTTATCTTTGATCTTTTAATAATTCCTTCTGAGCTCCTGGGTGTTTAAGTAATAGACTATATCAATTTCTTCTGAGACGATAAAACAACTTGATCCTTTTTAAGTACCGTCAACTAGTGCAACTGGTCTGGTTCACAGATGAATAACACTTGATCAATTCTTCTATGTCTTGAATTCAATGCTGCTGATAAGTCCTTTGTCGATCTGGTTGCTTCAAATAAATCACTGGAATCCTGTGGTACTAACCCTAAATCCTGTGGACTTCAAGAATACATACCGTATTTTGATTTTTTGAGTTTACCTTTTCTTCTTTGATTCTGGATTCCTGTGCTTCTGTTAATATTATTGTCTGTCTTGTCCTTTGTTGAGTTGTAGTTATCTCTTTTACATCTTATGTTACATTATGCTTTACACCACTCAAGGACCGGAAATCCCGATTTCGGTTGAAGGAATGAATCCCTTGCAAATGGTCTTTCATGGACCTAATCCACAGGAGACCACTCTCCAGCAACCCATCACAACCTCCCCACTGCTCATGAATGCCCCAAGTGGCCTTCAACTTCATACCACGGATCTTCCCCAATACGTAACTCAGACTCTTGGGATGCCAAACTATGGCATGCCCCCTCGACCCACGATGGGCAGCAATGGTCTCAATCCCACTTATCATGAAGCATATGTTCCCCCTTACATACAAGGTCTGGGACCCCAAAATCAACAAACTCAAACTCGATGGACCCCTTTGATTCAAGATTACTCGGGACGTTACACTTAGGATGAGAATGACTCAACTGGAAAAGAAAGGGATGTTGCCCCAAGAAGAAAACGTTCTTCCCAAACAAATCGGGAACAACCCCAAACTACTAAGGAAAATATTGCAGCCCATGAGGCAGAAGCTGCAAGACTCAAGAAATTATTGGCAGAAGAGGAGGCCACAAGGGCACAAAGCCAAGCAACTGTAAGAGTCCCGATAATCAACTTGGACCCCACACCGAGAAGAACCAAGAGGGCTGAAGCCCCAAGGGGTGATCCTAGTGTTTTGTTGCCTCTATGAGATCCTGATGATCCTACACCACCGTTTACTCAAGACATCATGAAGGCTAACATATCCAGGAAATTTAAGATGCCAACGATCAAAGCTTATGATGGAACGGGGGATCCCGCGAATCACGTGAGAACCTTCTCTAATGCACTGCTGTTGCAGCCAACCAATGATGTGGTCAAGTGCAGGGCGTTTCCACAAACCTTGGCGGGCATGGCCTAACATTGGTATAGCCGTCTACCTCCCAATTCCATTGGGTCTTTTAAGGAACTAAGCAAAGCCTTTATCAACCAATTTGTTAGTGGAAGGGTGCATGAGAAGAGTTCTGCATCACTCATGGGAATCCAGCAAAGAAAGAATGAAGCTTTAAGAGACTATATAAACCGGTTCACTCGAGAGGCTTTGAAGGTCCCAGACTTGGAGGACAAAGTAGCTATGATAGCCCTACAACAAGGAACTACTGATGATCACTTCAAGAGATCCTTGGCAAAGCATCCACCCGAGAGCATGTTGAAGCTCCAAGATAGAGCCGGAAAGTACATCAAGGCTGAAGAAAGCATCATAAAGTATGAACCCACTACTGGCGAAAGTGGAAATTCAAAGAAAAAAAAGGAAACTCAGGAGTACGATGTTAAGGAAAAGTTTCCTAGAACGTCAAAGGATTCTGATTCTCCTCCCAAGGAGTCAGATTCTGATGGAAGTAGCAAAGGTAGAAGATCTTCGATGGCCGAAGCCACTAAGGACTGACTTGTCTAAGAGAAATCAGAACCAATTCCGTAGGTTCCACAAAGAGGTTGGTCACGACACGGATGATTGTAGACAGCTGAAAGATGAAATTGAGTTTTTGATTCGAAGAGGGAAGCTCAATAAATTCACTAAGGATGGAAATCAAGGAAGTCAAAGAGGAAACTATGAAAGGAAGGATTACGATAAATGGGATAACGATAACGATCGTAATCCCAAACCCCGAGGGCCTGTCATTAACATGATATTTGGAGGACCAACTGCTGCTGGGTCCTCCCAAAACTCACGGAAAGCCTATGCCCGAGAGGTAATGACTGTGGTTGGAAAAGCACCGAAGCGTGCCAGAACGGAAATTGCAATAGGTTTTGATGATTCTGACTTGGAAGGAGTGAAGTTTCCCCAAGATAATCCCTTAGTCATCGTACCTGTGATAGGTAATTCAGAAACAAAGAGAGTTCTGGTTGACAATGGAGCCTTAGTGGACATCTTGTTCCATGATGCTTTTATCAAGATGGGCTATACTGACTCTCATTTGACACCCTCGAATATGCCCATATATGGATTCAATGGAGTGGAGTCGAAGGCACAATCCAACTCCCTATGACAATGGGGCAAAGGTCGAATACATCTACTCAGATGTTGAACTTCATAGTTATAAAGACAAATTCAACCTATAACGATCCTTGGAAGGACGGGCCTTCATGCATTCAAGGCTGTAGCCTCATCTTATCATTTGAAAATTAAGTTCCCAACAAGAAATGGGATTGGTGAAGAACGGGGAGACCAAAACATGGCTAGGAGTTGTTACGTAGTCGTGTTAAGGCCTGATGGAATCGGGGGGCAGGTTCTCCCCATTGAAGACATGGATACTAGAGATAATGAGGATAGAAGAGGGAAACCAGCTGAGGATTTAATCCCAATTCCCTTAGTTCCTGGTGAACCGGAGAAAGTTACCTACATTGGAGCATTGTTACCTGAACCATTGAAAAGCAAAATCATATCCTTTCTTCAAGAAAACAATGATGTTTTTTCTTGGATAGCGGCCGATATTTCCAATGGCAAGTGCGCAGAGAAAATTCTTGATAGTAGCAATCGACTACTTCACAAAGTGGATTGAGGCTAAACCTTTAGCCAAGGTAACTACCAAACAAGTAATGCATTTCTTCTGGGAGAATGTAATATACAGATACAGGATTCCATGAATCTTGGTCACAGATAATGGAACTTAGTTTAACAATGAGGATTTCAAGAAGTACTGTGAGGAGAATGATATTAATTTACGTTTCACTTCCGTTGCTCAATCTCAAGCAAATGGGCAAGCTGAAGTGGCGAATCGAATTATCCTGGATGGACTGAAGAAAAGAGTTGAGCGCTCTAGAAACACTTGGGTGGACGATTGCTCCCCATACTATGGAGCAACACCGTTTCTGTTAGCATATGGAGCAGAAGCAGTGGTTCTAGTGGAGATTACTCACACATCTCCAAGAATTGAAGCTAAGGCACCATCCCATCCCTTGGTAAACTGAACTGGGAAGAGGAGCTCGTCATGCTTACCGATTAAGTCCTTGTACTCCTGAGAGTCAAGGTACTCATCGATAAAGTCATCCTTGCTCTTCCTAAGCACAACCAGCTCAGCTTGAGAATCAGCCAACTCCTTCTCCCTCCTAGCTAGGGTAGCCTTGAGAGAGCCCACTTCCTCCTGAGACTTCTCAAACTTGCCTTGGTTGGCCTCAGAAGATGAGCACCAAGCCTTGGCTTGAAAGAGAGCCCCTTAGAAGTTAGCATTAGTCTGCAAACAAAGCACAAGTTAAGAAAGAAATTTGCAACGTATTAAGTAAACTACAAAAAGAAGAGGAAGAGAAATATTACCGCGACCATGGCCTGAGAACCTGCATGCTCCACTCCCTCAATAGTGGAGTTGGTAACAAAGTCCTTGTAGTCACAAGGAGTAAGAGAGTGATAGGACCACTCAGCAGCGTGCTTGGACACCCCAACAACTGTGTCCTTCTTCCTGATACCCAAGTTGGGGCGCCAAACAGAGGCTTTGGATGAGGGAGGAGCCTCAACCTCCTCCACAAAGTCCTCATATGGCCTTAGAAAGGCTGGGCCATCAAAAACTGCCCGAGGATCTTTTCCCCCCAAACGAGCCCTCTTCATTCTAGCAGTTTCTCCATCTGCGGGCTCGTTGGACTTATTTATAAAGGACGCAGCTGCAATAACAAATAAGAAAGAAACAGTGGGTATAAGAAAATCTTAGATCAATAAAAGAAATTAAGGAATGAGAGTTACCCTTGTCTGATACGCTTGATAATTCCAGAGACTTTAGGACAAACTCATCCAGGAGCTCCCAAGCCAAGGTAGCATAATTGTCCTTGGTTAGCTCAGCATAGGCATGAGCCTCCTCATTAGTCAAGATTATATCATTGGGACTACCATCAGAAACTCTGCTAAACGACCTACGGAACAGGGTACCCCAATCCCCTCCTTCCCAAACCAAATACATAAACTCATTTTTCCATCTTGGGTTATTGTCAGGAATGGATTTTTGGTGGAATATTGGAGGTGTGGAAGCCCTATGGTTGATAAAATAAATAATAATAATAATAATAATAATAATAATAATAATAATAAATGAATACATTTATTTATTTATTGGCGTAAACAAATTCCTGAAAAAAGGAAAAAGTCAGGAAAAAATACACAGATCAACAATAACTTCTATGAAAACCCCGAAAAGATTTTCCCAGAAGTTGGGGGGCAAATGATATGGACAGAAAAGTAATCCTAGAAATGTAATTAATGATGTATTAATCATACATAGATTGGTCCAAGCATACAGCCCGACGAAAAGGCCCGAAACCCTAATTATTTATTAATTTCGTAATTAATAAATAGGGAAAATATACAGCTTATGAAAGGAGTCCAAAATATGGTAAATTCTTCAAAGAAGGATCTAGAATCCCAATTAAAAGAAATATTGAGTCACTGTCCTTATCCTACAACAAGAAAAAGACTTGTTCACCAAGAAATACAATGTTTATCCTGTATAAAAAATGAGATTTATTTGCTAAGTCTCCTAAACATACTCTAAATATGAGGCTCCTGACGCCTATATAAGGACCCTGATCCTTCACAAAAGAACTACGTTTTCTGGCTTGATTCTCAGCATTGATTGAGATACGTAGGCAAGGACCGATTTAGTCACGAAACACGAGAACCGCCATTAAAGCTCGAAAGCTCTTAAACCCTAGCGGTAAATTTACAAGTACGTTTTTTAATCCATAACAACTCCATTAAAAGATAGTAAGAAAAAATTAGTTAATAAATTTGTTTTTATAGATGTGTGAATGACAAAATTTAGTAAAGTAATAGGATGATATATTTTTCCTTTATCAGTAAATAAAATAGTAGATAAAGTGTAGGTGAATATTAATAGAGTATATTTAGTTTTCTATAAGCATGAAAGAAATTAGTAAATAAATTTGTCTACATACACTTGTCAATGACAAAATTTAGGAAAAATATTAAAATGTTATATTTCATTTCCTTCCTTAGTAAATAAATTGTAGAGAAATTTCAGGTGAATATTAATATAGTATAATTAGTTTTCAAGAAAGAAATTAGTCTAGTACACGAATAGGAGAATATTAACATAATATAACTAGTTTTCTCTCTTAGGAGACGGTATAAAGAAAATTGGACTCTTAGAGAAAGTTTATGAGAATATTAACAGTGTATATTTGGTTTCCTATATTATGAGGTAGTAGGACGTAAATTAAGATTTATTTTAATATTTTAGTTTTAGTAATTCAAAATTTTGAAAACAAATTAATAATAGATTGAGACGATTTGGGAGGCGCCACCTCATCGGCGGAGTTTTGAAATTTTTAAATAAATTTTAATATTTTATTCACATTTAAAAAAATAAAATCATGTTGAATAAATTATTAATTTTCTTATTATAAATAAAGATGAATTTTAGTTTAGATCACATAGCTTTTGTTCGAGGATTTTTTTGAGTTTTTGTTTATCTCTTAAAAGTAACAAATTTTTTTACAATTCTATTAGAAGAATGGTTTGTGAAATATATATTTCTGAAGGGTTTCTAGCACATAAACGCAGCGGAAAACTCAATAATAAATCAAAATGCGATAATTAAAGATTTAATTCGTAGATTAAGAATAAATACCTTAATAAGCTTTAAAAGTTCATTAATGAAAAATTAATGGAAGTACAAAGTTTATTCAATCACCACGTATACGGCTCTGCCTATGTATGATCTACGACGGTATCCATTTGCATGCATTGGAACGTTTTTCTCGAAATATTAATGTGTACTAGCTCCTGAAAATTGTTTTTCTCTATTTTCTTTCTTTCTCTCAGGGTAGGTGATTTTGTAAAACATGTATCTTTTTTTAAATGAGCCCATCAAGAGTTTATATAGAGAGAAGAATAAGTTTTTCTAATTAGAATCCAATTATAATTAACACTAATATGAAATTCCAATATATTATTTAATTAAGTCTAACTTAATTAATTAATAACTAATTTCAGAATTAGTTTAAGTAATTAATTTATTTTATTTAATTAAATAATTAAGTCATAATTAATTAATATTATAAAAAAATTAATTACTTATTTAATTTAAATTCATAATTTAAATTATATCTACTTCAAGCGTTTTTTGTATGTGACCCTGTAGTTTATTATTACATTGACAACAATTTTAATATCAAATTAAAATTGTAAACAATGAGCGAAATTTATTAATAAATCATTACTACCCAAGTAACAATAATTAAATCTGTAATTCGATTAAGCGTGAATAATGTTCCATGTAATATAATCTATTTAACTTTGATATCTATACTATATTATTAAAGACGAAACATTAAAAGTTTTGGTCGGTCGGTCGGTCGGTATTTGGGCCGATTCACGGGCCTATCTATAATCAATTTATTAATAACCAATTACCTTTTTTCACTACATTACCTATTTTATATTTATTTTTTAAACCAAACCAACTCATCTTCTAAAAATAAAACGAGCAACATATATATAATATGGTAATATTATTATATATTTATAACTGATTACCTTTTTCAGCTAAAACACATTATTTTTATATTTTTTACCTAAAACAACTCATCTTATAAATATGACACATATATGGAAACCAAATTATTGATAACCAATTACCTTTTTCACCTAAATTATATTACCTATTTCATATGTCTATTTAACTAAAACAAATCATTTTCTAAAAATAAGATGGACAATATATATATAAAATGGTAATATTATTATATATTTATAACCGACAGCTAAAACACATTATGTGTTTTATATTTTCTAACTAAAACAACTTATCTTCTAAATATAATACATGCAAAATAAATATACAATGGTAATATTGTTTTATATAAATATTAATAAATAACAAGTTATTCTTTTCGGTTAAAACAAATTACCTCTTTTATATTTTCTAACTTAAACAACTAATTTTCTAAAAGTAATGCAGACGTATATATAAAACAAATAATATAATTTTATATAATTGTTAATAAGTAACTAATTGTCTTTTTAAGGATATTACCTGTTTATATTTTTTAACTGAAACAACTCATGTTCAAATTAAAAATAACACGGACAAAAGATAGATATATTGGTAATATTATTATATTAAACTTATGAAATTCATGTTTATTATAATTTTTTAACATTCACTTTAAACGAGATAATTAATTAAAATAAAAGTAATAGTATATTCAAATAAACTCGGTATATTGAACAAACACATATTTTGATATTTGCACTTGAGTCCCTTTTTAGATTTTTAAGAGTAAAAAAATACGAATCATTAGATATGTTATTTTAAAATATTTTATATTTTAATATCTAAAATACTACTATTGATTACGTCAATAATATATTAAATTTAAATATTATATTGTTAGATTTATAAATTCAATATTATATATATATATATATTAAAATTTTATCAAATTATATATAATAACTAAAATCTAAATAAAAAATAAGAAAATATTAAAGAAGACCGTGCATCGCACGGGATATAAGCTAGTTATAGATTAAACTCGAGCCATGTAACGTGTCATCCTCTTAATAATTTAATATTAATTTTTTTGATGGATGAGTAAACTAATAAATCAAATCAACATTTGAGACAGTGCATGTCTCATTCAAATAAGAGGCCAATAATATGGGGAGGGTTAAATTTTATCTAGATCATTCATTTTTCTCATACGATTCATAATATAGCCAACGTCAAGTTTAATCATCACCCGGTCAAAGTTAACTTTTAATTTAAGCAAAATATATTATTCTCGCATAGAAACCAACCCGATGTGATCATCAACAAACATAAATACTGTTCATGATCTCATTTTTAAGTCACATACATAAAAATATAGAATAGGTATCATAATTCGAAGAACATTTATTATACTAACATTTATAATACAGTAAATAAAAACATAATAAATAAATAAATAATCAAAAAATCATAATTCTTAAACAAAAAATTATTTTTTTTGAAAATATAAAAGTATAGTCTGTACCGTACATACACTAACAACTTCTCTAGTATATGCATGGAGGAAAATAGATTTGTAGGTTAGGGTGGTCTCTTTCTGTTTTCTGAGTTAGAGTTGTCTCTTTCTTAGCCATATCAATTTCTTTGTAGTCTTGGAATAGGTTTGGAGAAATATTTCAAATGTAATTCTACCAAGCTCATTGTTATAGAACTTAAAAGTAGGATGTAATTTATGCTAGGATCCGAGAGTTTTCAGAGCTTTAAGACTGCTCTTGTTGTGGGACTAATCGATCCTCGAAGATGACTGTGTATAGTATTAAAAATCAAGCCAAAAAACAAATTGTTAAATATTTCTTGTCTATAATTAAGAAGTACTAGCTACTACATTGCAGTCGGTTTGTTTAAATATATATTCTATTTTTAAGTTACAATACGGTAAGTGCTCTAGCATGTTTGCATATGGAAACCTTTCTTGACCTATTTAGCAAAACAAAAAAAATTATTTAGCAAAAAAAAAAATCTGTCTTGACCCGTACAAAGTCAGGTTACTTTTATGGAAGATGGTCCTAGAAATATTCACCAAATTCACTTGTGGTGAAACACAGCTTGCTTGTGTTTATCTTGGAAAATAAATAAATATTTTCTGATTATTTGGTTCCAAATTGTATTTCATGATAAGGTTGAGGAATCTGTAGAGCGTGCCCAGTCGTAATTCCTCTCGATGAGCCTAGCGCCTTGTTACAAATTTATGTAACAAAAGATTCCAAAGGGGATGTACTACTCTATTCACACATGGAGCAGATTCGGGAATTTGGTGCAGTTTATAAGAAAAAATACTATTATTAATTGTACCAACAAATCATGATTTATTGGGGTCTGTGTTGGACTTGTAACCTATTCAAGTTGGGTGCATTTGGGCTAATATGTTTTGGCTTATTTCGGACTCGGAATCGGGACTTGATTTGATTTTCGAAAAAAAGGCTCTGGACGTAACTCGGATTGTCACATATGGTATCAGAGCCGACTCTTGAAAGCTTGATTCGTTGAGTTGCCCGAGATGGGGACACGAAGGCTGGGGTATTATTCCATAATGGACAGAGGTCCGGAGGTGGGGACACGAAGTCAGCCGATGTTATTCCACAATGGCTAGAGAGAAACGATCCAGACCTATGGGATATCGGTTCAGGCCTGACGAGGATGTCGGGAGTTTAAGTAGGGAGTTAACACCCCAATCCCACATCGAGGAGATCTAACAAATCATGATCTTTTGGGGCCTGTGGTGGGCTTGTGGACTACCCAAGTTGACTACATTTGGGCCAGTATGCTTCGTCTTATTTCGGACTTGAAATTGGGACTTGACCCCGATTTTCGAAAAAAATGCTCGGAATTTGACCCGGTTTGTCGGGGAGATGGAATCTCAAAAACTATATGATGATCGAGACAGAGAAAACGATACTTTGCTCGATGAGGATTCAAAGAATTCATGCACCAGCCCCTTCGGAAAATAAAACGGTGGTCAAACAGCTGGTTTCTTCACCAGATCACCTCGAGAACGAAGTTTAGATATTCCTTGTCAAATTCATATTGATGAGAGTGTTTTCACAAAAAGGGAATATTCAATAGAACGTACAGCATTTGTTGATCCAGTTGGTGTAGAGATAGGCGATGTATGCAGTGATTTGCAAATTGAACAACAAAGGTTTGGCAGAAACGTGAATGCTAACTCAACTGAAGCTGATGAACCAATGAAAGGGAAGATGATTGTGAAAAAATATGCTACTGATCCCGAGCTGAAGTGAAAGTTTCTAGTGATGATGATTTAGCGTGCAAAATTAGCAAGTTTGTAATTAAAACACAAAAGAGCAAGAGATCATCTGGCCAAGGTAAACCTTACCTTGCAAACAAGAGGCTGAGATTGGTAAAGCTAACAAAGAAGAGTGTAAACCATTTCCTGAAAGTTGGGAGCTAGAGAAACTGTTTACTGAAACACGCGCAAGGTAAACCTTACCTTGCAAAGCAGTAGAATTCTTAGGTAGACCTCTATCTCGATGTAATGCCATGCATTGCTTGCACAACTGTACAAGCTGATAATGGGACCATAAATCAATTGGGATGAAGAGGCCAAGAGGAAACGAATAGGGCACTTGAATGAAGCGGTTTTTGAACGTTTTTGCCTAAAGAACCTTCTAGGTGGCAGTTCTCAAAAGGATAAAGCCAAAAGGGTACCTGCTTCAGATATCTTGAACCAAAGCTTGCATTGAAGGAAATGGGGTTATGAAAGTGGGACGTGAGTTGGGGGTATGGACTCGAAACTTCTCAGCATATTAGGATGCCAAATGCTTGCTGTATTAATCTAGTCTGCTCTTTAAGCTCTGAAAGTGAATTGCAATGTGGTTTCTAGGTTAGGGTCTTCATTTTCTTAGCCATGTCAATTTGGTTTCGGGCTACCCAACACCTCTCGGTGATTAAACCCTGGACTCATACGAGCCTAATTATTAAAAGAAAGTTGAATAATCATGCCCCGCCTAACAATTGATTACCTTTTCGATAATTTTTTTGAAATATTCTTTATTTCCTATTTTTCTTTTATTCATTCTCTTTTAAAAGTTTAATTAATTAATTTGTTTATTAAAAACAAAACAATATTTAAAATATCGAATTTTTTATGATTTTGCATAAATTGATCTCTTACTAAATTCACACCACTTTGTGTATTTTATACATGGATTGTACACACATATGTATTGTAACTAAATTGTTGTTGTTTTAAGGTTATTTGTGATTTTATTTATATACTAGTACTTGTTTGCCCAACTTCGCCGAGGGTTTATAAATTTTAAAAATTATAAAAATTATTAGTTACTTATTTAGTTAGGTAACAATACTTTATATTTTTTGTATTTATAATTAGTTTAGTATTTAATATCATGATTGACATTTAAAAATCAATTTACAAAGAAATTATCGTTTTTTTAAATGTGTTATATTTTAGTATACTAAATAATTATTAATGAAATTTTTATACTTTAATTGTGAAATAATTTTTATTGGTGAGGTAAATATTAAAAATTATAAGTATAAATAAAATTTAACATAAATAAATAATATCAATATTAACAAATTTGTAATATATTGTTGGATAAATAAATAGTCATTAATAATGATTGTAATAGATTTTATTTTGATTAGAGAAGATGCTTTTAAAAAAATTAATGAAGTGTAAAATATTATAATTTAATTTCCACTTTATTATAATACAATAGTATATTGTTTGGTTTGCAAGGATTTTGTTTTGTTTTAACTTTTTTTAGAAGGACGTTAATTGATATTTATTGGTAAATATAAAATTATTATTTTTTATACAAATTTATTAGGTGGTAGTTTTAGTAACTATTATATTTAGAATGTTTATTATTAGACTTTTAAAAATAAACTAGTTGTTGAACTTACTAAATTTAAGATATTTATATAATATTAATTGGTCATTTACATATATTTTAATATAATATTACTTTCTTAAGTTTGGTTGGATAATATATTTAATTTTTTTTTAAAAGTTATTTTTAATTTCCGTGGTCGTGTTTTTTATTTAACTTGTTTACAATAGTCTAATAAACAGTAATTAGTAAAAGTAGAAATATTATACTACAAACATCAATCAATATACTTATATAAAGGAGAAGACGGAGGCGGTGAGGTGGCGCTCTCATATCGCTTCGTTCTATTTTTCTAATTTTCTCAATTTTTTGAATTAATAATATTAAAAATTCGAAAAAATCTCAATTAACTTTTAAATGCTTACTAATAGAGGAAACATATAATATTTTTACATTTAAAATCTCTACTAATGGAGAAAGTAAAAATACAATAGATCTTTATTAATGGAGGAAACTAAATATCACTAATGGAGGAATAATATTCTTACCTTCAAAACTTCTAAATTAGAAAAAAAGTGTATTACCTTACATTATTTTGAACTTTCCTCTATTATTATCTAAATATTCTCATAATATTTTTTTAATGAAATTACTATCTTAACATACTATTTTCCTAAACTTTCTTTTTTATGTAATATAATAGAAAATACAGGAACATTTTGGTAAATAAGAAGTTAATAAATTAGATTGGTCTTGCATAAGAAATTAAGTAATTAATACCAAAAACTAGAAAAAAACTCAATTGTCTTTTAAATATTTACTAATGGAGAAAACTAAATATACAATTTCAATATTCTTGCATTTAAAATCTCTACTAATAGAGGAAAATAAATATAATATTCTTGCATTTAAAATATCTACTAATAGAGAAAGTAAATATACAATAGATCTTTATTGATGGAGAAAACTAAATATCACTAATGCAGGAAACTAAATATTCGATTATAATATTCTTGCATTCAAAATATCTAAATTATAAAAAAAAAAATGTGTATTACCTTACATTATTTTCAACTTTCATCTATTATTATCTAAATATTCTCATAATATTTCTTTTCAAATGAAATTAACCTCTTAACATTCTCTTCTCCTAAACTTTCTTCTTTTTTTATGTGATATAATAGAAAATACAGGAACGTTTTGGTAAATAAAAAGTTAAGAAATTAGATCGGTCTTGCATAAGAAATTAAGTAATTAATATCAACGATTAAAAAAAATCTCAATTGCCTTTTAAATATTTAATAATGGAGGAAACTAAGTATACAATTTCAATATTCTTGCATTTAACATCTCTACTAATGGAGGAAAGTAAATATAATATTTTTGCATTTAAAATCTCTACTAATAGAGAAAGTAAATATACAATAGATATTTACTAATGGAGGAAACTAAATATTCAATTATAATATTATTGCCTTCAAATATCTAAATTAAAAAAAAGTGTATTACTTTACATTATTTTGAACTTCCCTTTGTCTTTTAAATATTTACTAATGGAGAAAAATCTAAATATACAATTTCAATATTTTTGCATTTAAAATCTCTACTAATAGAGGAAAATATATATAATATTCTTGAATTTAAAATATCTACTAATAGAGAAAATAAATATACAATAGATCTTTGCTGATGGAGAAAACTAAATATCACTAATGCAGGAAACTAAATATTCGATTATAATATTCTTGCATTCAAAATATCTAAATTATAAAAAAAAGTGTATTACCTTACATTATTTTAAACTTTCATCTATTATTATCTAAATATTCTCATAATATTTCTTTTCAAATGAAATTAACATCTTAACATTCTCTTCTCCTAAACTTTCTTCCTTTTTTATGTGATATAATAGAAAATACAGGAACGTTTTGGTAAATAAAAAGTTAAGAAATTAGATCGGTCTTGCATAAGAAATTAAGTAATTAATTTCAAAGATTAAAAAAAATCTCAATTGCCTTTTAAATATTTACTAATAGAGGAAACTAAATATACAATTTCAATATTCTTGCATTTAACATCTCTACTAATGGAGGAATGTAAATATAATATTCTTGCATTTAAAATCACTACTAATAGAGAAAGTAAATATACAATAGATATTTACTAATGGAGGAAACTAAATATTCAATTATAATATTATTGCCTTCAAATATCTAAATTAAAAAAAGTGTATTACTTTACATTATTTTGAACTTCCCTTTATTATTATCTAGACATTCTCATAATATTTCTTTTCAAATGAAATTACCATCTAAATATTCTGCTCTCCTAAACTTTCCTTTTTAATGTAATATAATAGAAAATACAAGAACATATTGGTAAATAAGAAGTTAAGAAATTAGAATCTTATTACGTTTGTTTGTATCCTAATGCAAGATCATATTAAAATCTTTGACAAGACAAGTTATTTGCTATTAGTGTTGATTGAGTTAAGACATAGATTAATAAGAAAGGGGATTCAGCAGTTAATCAGTTAAAATAATAGGCCGAGCAAGGTGATTTTCATGTACATTCAGTTGTGAATTGATTTATATGTTTATGTGTGTACGTTATTAGTTTTGAATTTATAGTTAAAAGTCGATACACCTGTATACAAGGTAACTCGAAAGTGGAGAATTCATCATGTCTTCAAAAACAAATTTTATCATTGTTTTTTAACGTTTAGATAGTTATTGCTCTAATTTGTATGAGAAAAGATTATATCTTTTAGTAAAATATTTTCTGTAATTCATACACGAAAATTCAAAGATAAAAATTGTATATTAAGAAATTTATAGTGTATGTATTTCGAAAATATCATGTTAAGATTTATTCGACTGAAGAATTTGTGCAGTTTTAACAAAATTCAACAAGTCGGTGCATCTATAACAAAAGTCATGAAAGAATAAGAAACATTGAGAAGAGGTCATTAATTTTTTATTTTTTTAAAAGGAAGAGGTTGTTGTTGTTGTTTTTGTTATTTGTTTTGACAAAAAGAGATCATTATTAATAAAAAATTCTTCCAGCAACAAAAAGGATGTTTGTCCATATTTTTTGATTTTTTTTACTGGGAGTAGATTTGGAGGTAGTGAAGATTTTAATAGCTCTGAAGGTATAATTGTAGTTTTCGATTGAACGATCTAGAAATTTATATATATACATACATATATACATATATATATATATATATATATATATATATATATATATATATATATATATATATATATATATATATATATATATATATATATAATTCAAAACAAAACTTAATTTTATATTAGAAATATTATTTTATTTAAAAACGTATTTTGTAGAATATTTTTTGAGAAAATTTAGAGATATTACTATAAAGCCGCTGCGAAGCGCGACTTAGTAAACTAGTATACTTATATAAAGGAGAACGGGGGATGGGTGGCGTCTCTCAAATTGTTTTTATCTATTTTTCTAATTTTTGAATCATTAATATCAAAAATTCGAAAATATTTCAATTTCTTTTAAAATATTTACTAATGGAGGAAACTAAATATACAATTTTAATATTCTTGCCTATAAAGTCTTTAATAATGGAGGAAACTAAATATACAATTTTTATATTCTCCTAAATGTTTTATTAGAAAATATCTCAATTGCCTTTTAAATCAAAATTGATGGATGAAACTAAATGTACAATTTTAATATTCTTGCCTTTAAAATATTTACTAATGAAGAAAACAAAATATACAATTTAAATATTCTCCTAAACTTTTTATTTATCAATATAATTAAAAATATTAAAGGTTATAAAATATCTAAATTGTCTTTTAAATCTTTAGGAAAATCTTAATTGTCTTGTATTCTCGTAAACTTTCTTCCTAAGTCAAATTACTATCTTAATATTCTTCTGAATTTTAATATACAATGTTAATATTCTTCTAATTTTATTCTAAAAATTATAAATCTAATCAAATTCTACAATCAATTAACTATATCTATAATCCAAAGTTACAGAGTCCAAAGTTTTTTGCTCTCTGTTTTATCGAGTTCATATTTTTGTTTACATTTAGAATATTTATATTTTCATACTACAAATTTTATTGATTTACTCTTGATTTTGATTGTTTTTGTTTTAAGGAAGATACGGGAATCTAGGCCACAGTTTTGTCGAAGAATAAGACGAATTTGATGACATTAGTTGTACAGTATTATCAAATTAAGAAAGTGGATGCATGTATTATGACATTTTGTACATAACAATTCAGATTCACACGAATATACTTCAAGGTGGAGATTTTATTATATTTAATTTAGTTATATTCTCATAAAAGTTTTGGTATATTTATTATTCTCTTCCGTTGTGAAGTCCGTTTCACTCGTTCAGTTGTTAGTTCTTGTCCCCTTTCTGACCAGGAAAGTGAACCTTGCTGTTAACGGAGGAATTTGGTATTAACAAAGTTCGAGGTTTGTTGCCGGAATCAAGATATACAATGGTGGTCCTTAGGTGATGAATTCGCCGGAGTACGGTGGTTGTGTTTAATTGGTGGCTGAGATTTCTTAGGGTTTATGTTGGCTGCCTCAGAGCCCTCAACTTTCGACCCCTTACAATGTGTCTACGTATCCCTTATATAGGGAATCAAGCCAACGTAGTTCTTGGGGAGGAAGTTTCCTCCATGGGCTTGGTCTCTGATTTTCAAAGTCCAGGCGAAGTCTTGCACCGCCTTTCCATGCTTAGACGTAGGACTTTTCCATCCCCTTCCATCTATAGGATGCCTTCCATACTTAAAAGCAAGACTTCCATCTCTTTCCATACTTAGAATTTAGCTCACTTTAGAAATATCTAACGATAAGGCCTAGTCACAAAGGCCCAAGGCTTATCTATGACATGAGGACTTCATGGATAAGGAAACTTCCCCCATCGAGGACTAGTCCTATCCATTACCAACTATTTCCTTAATTCATAGATACAGGTATAGCCATGACTTACCTTAAATGATAGACGCATCCTTGTCCCCCGAATGAGAAGCACCCACCAGATAGCAGGACAAGTGATCCCAAGTGTTTGGGTGCAAAGTGCAGGATTACTCCAAAGTTCCCCAATGAGGACGCGCCCATTGAGTACAGGAACAGAGCTCCCAAAGGAGACACCAAGGTTAACCCCACATCCCAATGAGGGCGCGCCCATTGAATACAGGAGAAGACCTTCAATCATCAGGCAAACCCCCGGAGGCCTTCTACCACGGACATCCCCCTCCTAGGGCACATCCTAGGAGGGAATTCTTCATCATCTTGCTGATACTAAGCCAAAAGAACTATCCTTCATCACCAAGTTGCATCTTTAAATCAAGAGAACGCGCCGTCAAGGGTTGGACGGCCTATAGGGGGCACCCTTGTCCCCATGAGGACAGTCCTTAAACCTCCCTTGTATCAGTTTCATATTAATGAAGTTATCATTCTGTCATGTCTTCCATTTATGTAGAGTTTCCAATCCTCATCAAGAGGACGCGTCCTTAGGGGTTAGATGGCCAAAGGGGCACGCCTTCTCCCCTAAAAGGACAAGTCCTAAATCTTCCTCATGTCATGCAAGCTGTTATTATTTTGAGGGCGCGCCCTTAAGGGGTGGACGACCTAAAAGGGCGCGTCCTTACCCCTATGAAGGTAAGCCCCAACTATTTGGCTTATCCTTAATTACATTTATGATATCCTAATTGAATTCCTACTTGAACCGAACCTAACCTAAAAACCCGTTATCAAATTTTGACTATAACAACTACCCCCCAATTCAGTGTGAAGTTAAGAACAATACATTGAATTTCTTAAAATCTTTTCCCAAAATTTCTTAATCCTTTGCTGAACAGGGCGCGCCCTCACAGAGAACGCGTCCTTCTTTTACCATTATGTCGCACATGCTTTGACAGCTATCACCCACTAGGAGTTCCCTCTTCTATAAATACCTAAAAGTCACTTTCCCTTTTTCACTTTACTATTTTCTTCTTCAGAAAAACCCTAGTCGCCGCGGTTCCTTATTCTCGAACAAAATCCGATCAAATCTCTGGTTCGTTTGCCGTTTTTCTTCCCAAATCTTACTCAGCAACTTCAAAGGTATGATGATTTGGTACCTTCATTTCATGTTTTTATCGTATATTTTGACCATATTGATAATATGACCGTTGAACTATTTTTTGTTCTTGATGAAATGTCTGCGTGTATACTTGTATCTATCAATGGTTGATCTTTATTATGCATATGTTCTGTTTCAAATTTTGTTTCTGAGTCGCTAATAAAAATTAGGACGCGCCGTCCGTTGAGTACATGTCTTTTATAATATTTGACTTATAATCATTCTCGCATAATTATATGTCGAATCAAGGCGCGGTTGTTCGCACAAAATCACGCAAGCGTACGCGGTCACAAGTAATATATGAATAAGTAGAGTTCGTTCCCACAGAGACTGGTTTACTACAGTTATGCACTTATGCAACAATGTATGGCTATTGTTCAATGCTAAGACAAGTATCAAAGTTGAGTTGTGATTAACTAATTTAGCTAAGCAATTTATCAAACTATAATTAACTAAGGAGTTTACTGTCGAATTACTTATGAGAATAAAACATGGGATCCTAACTTCATTAAATACTTCATCTAGAGTTTTTCTGCCTTTAATCAATGTATGTGATGGTTATGACAACTAATCGGACAACACGAAATTAGTACACGCTACCTTTCAGTATACGTATACCAAACCACTCAAACATCCACAAAAGAGATAGAAGTTGAGTAGACACCAATTATGCTTAGACCCTATATGTCTATAAGATTTGAAAACATAACGGTTTAAGAGCAAGTTATCCATTTAGATTACATAGGGCAGGTAAGATGGTTAAAATTACCTACGAATCATGCATGACAAACATACATAAACCTATGCTAGCATGGCAAGTTCTAAACCTCTATATCCACTTTCGCAATCAATAGAGATTAACAAACAACTTAGATGTTAGCTACGCATCCAAGAAGAATAAGTACAACCATACTAGGAAGCCAATAATTCATCACACACAAATCTTTAAAAACAATTAACTACTAAAATCCATAGATAAATCCGTTAGAATCCCCCGATAACGATTAGTTCATAATCGAACCGTTCGTCACCATGGGATCTGATGAAAACATGATAATAAATATGTCTGGAATACTAATTAAAAGTACTAGTAATAAGGTTTAAGAAAAACAACTCCAACGAGAATCCAAAGTATCGCCTAATTAGAAGAATACAAAGATTAGATGAAAATTAGGTCTTCGTAATCAGCCGTCTTCTTGTTCTCCTTGCCGGTGGATTGATATGTGTGTAGGTATATGGATATATATGAATATATATCTCTGAAATCGTCCACCAATTGTTTATATAGGCCCTCACGGTTGACTGGTCTTCGCTGGTTTCCAAAACAGAACAGAAAAAGACTTCTTCAGCAATGACCAAGCGCGGGGGCGCTTAAATGAAGCGCGGGCGCGCTCAAATAGTAATTCTGAAGCGCGGGGGCGCTTGAATGAAGCGCAGGCGCGCTATGAACAGTGCGGGCGCGCTATGAACAGTGCTACTGTTCATGGATTCTGCAAACTATTTTCTTTTCGTTTCCTTGCGCTTCCAACTCCCTTACCGCATGGACTTCTCTTCTTGAGCACATATCCACCATATATACATGAATCCTCACATTTCTGCCTCCATCTGTAACTCTGCACATTCTAACTAAAAACACATTAAACACACCACACGCTTGAGTTCAAACGATCAATTTAAGCTGATTCGATGCGTTCCAAGTGGAGATAAAATCCACTTATTAGCGGTTGACAATTAAGACGCGCCCTCAGCTTGGTATGATCAGAAGTTCGTCGTAATATAATTTCATATAAACATGTTTTAGGCGATGATTAGGTTAAATTTCATTATAGCTAGGATCCATCTTCTTTCAATGTATTCTTCAACT
This sequence comes from Heracleum sosnowskyi, assembly GCA_030848705.1. NCBI lineage: Eukaryota > Viridiplantae > Streptophyta > Magnoliopsida > Apiales > Apiaceae > Heracleum > Heracleum sosnowskyi. The sequence continues at coordinate 89,692,860 of CM061242.1, forward strand.
TGATTTTCCTTTCAGGACGCGTCCTTACCATTTTTCTTTCTCTTTTCAGTTGGAGGGTAATGGCGTGTCGTCTCCTTTTCATCCTTTTAAGGATTTCAACAAACGTCTAGGGATTTACTCCCCACCTTCTCTTTCCTTTCCAGCACATAGTTCATCTTCTATTAAATCTTTTCACACCCAAGCAATAGAACAACTTCGTGAAGCGACTCCATTTAGAGGTGAAACAGAGATTATGTCTTCCACCACGATTTCTAATTCATCTCTCCCTAATGTTGATGATATCAACCCTAAAGTGACCAGCCAACATAGCAGGGCGCGTCCTCAAGAATTCAGACCAGTTATAGATGTAGAAGAAGCCATTGTTGAGGACATAAAAGCCGATGTTTCTCGAAAAAGAAAAGAAAAAGAAAAGAAAATCAAGTAAAATCTTCAGAATCTGAGGGCGCGTCCAATTCCGGTGGTGAAGAATCAGTTTCTGAGGACGCGTCCTTAGATAGCCCATACCCATATATAGATGAAGATGACCGTATGCCACCTCCTGAAAGTTCTCCAACTCCATTTGTCCATCCCGAAGTTACTGAAGAGGAAATTGATTTTGATTGGGGCCAATATGAAGACACACTCACGGAGGCTAACAAGAGAAAAATGAGGAAACAAAATAATAAACTATTCTGTGTTGCAATGTCATCTACCGTTTCTGTAGAAAAATAACTTGGTGCATGACGTACTACGGGATGGAGGGCAGGTGGGCACGCCCTCCTTCTCTAACGAGGCCTCATATTTTCAAATGGCCAGAACCTTTTAGAGTGCCTAGGATGGTTACCTCTCCAAAGTTGATGGCATTAGGAGTGGGCGCGCCCCTTCATCCCTATCTCAAAAGTATAATAGAATGGTACAACATTTCTCATATTCAACTATCTCCAAACTCATACAAACTAGCCCTCGCTCTATTTATTATGTACTTTGATGAAGGAATATCCACCCCACCAACCATGGAAGAATTCAGCTACTTTTTCAGCATTAGGAAGAGTTCAAAAGGTTATTTCTTTTTAACGGATCAACACAAGCATAATAAGATGGGGTTTTCAAATGGAAAGATAAGCCACGAGAAGAATTGGAATGAACCATTCTTCTATCTCTGGAATGTAGAAAGAGTTAGGGTTATTTTTAACTGCGATTAGAGTAAGAATTCATCTCTATTTTCTAATTATATATCTTGTGAGGGCGCATCCCTTTAGAACTCACCGGGAATTTATACCTTATCTTTATTTTTCTTAGATAACAGAAACACCAAAGAACTTTTTGGTTAGTCCAAAAAACGAGCTGATAAAATCACTTCACTTCCCCCGTCTCGATTTCACTTGAAGACTCTAATCACCGAAGAAAATCTTAAAAGAGTCGGGATTCTCAGGAAGGAAGTGGGAACCATCATCCCTTTTCCACGTTTTCGAAAAGGAATTCCCATCATGGGTTCCAAATTTGACAATTCTGAAGATGAAGACGAAGAAGTTGAGGCTGAGGAGGGTGCCCACATGAATAAGGGCGCGCCCTCACAGTCTGGTAACCTTATTTGAATTTACTGCTATTCCTCATATATGTTTCTCCGTTGAAGAACTAATATTATTTAAGTTAATGATAAGGGCGCGTCTTAATAGTTTTCTCTATTGTATTCAGGCATGGACGGTCTTCCAAGTGGTTGGGGTCTTGAAATGGGCATTGCCCGTTCTGTGAAGGTTGCCAGAAGGGTTAAGACGCGTGCTCATAGGAAGGATGTCAAGAAGCCAGTAGCTGAAAATAAAAAACCTCAGGAAGTAATCAACCTGGAAAAAGACAAGGATAGAAAAAGGAAGGAAAATGCTGAGGTGGTTGTTACTACAGAGGGCGCGTCCTCTAAAAGATTGAAACCTTCCTCATTCTCCTTGGTTTCAGCTGCCTTGAGCCCCCTAACAATTCCTTTTGTCACTGATGATGACATTGTCAAATGGAGAAAAAGAGATCCACTAGAAGAAAATGAAGCAATCATCAAGGCTTCATCTGAAGTGCTTGTTTCTGCTCTCAATCGACAAAGCTCTCTCTAGAAAGATAAGGCGCGCCTTGAATCCCTTGAGGAAGAAAAAGACAAACTCTCAAAACAGGTTGAGGACCGCAATAAAGTCCTTGATAAATTAAAGAGTGAACTTCTGCAGAAAAAGAGCTACTATGACCATGAACTCAAAACACAAGAAGAGGTCATAAGTGGGCTAGGCTCTACTATTGATAATCTCAAAGAAGAAATCAGCAAACTAAAGAATCAAGTGTCTGAGCTTGTGGAAGACCAGAAAAATGGTTGGGCAAAAGAGAAAAAGAAAGTTGAAGGCGCGTCCTTCATGAAAGGTTTCATGAATTATGCTTCAGGATTCCTAGCTCAAGATCTTGACTATGATTTTTCCCAGTTTGGTGAAGAAACCGTGCTATGGATTAACAAATTCAAAATTGATGAAGCTACTGAAATCAAAGCAAAAAGGGTGTTCCTTGGACTAGAGGAGGCGTCGCATGTGCCTGATGATGAAGAAAAGGACGCGCCCTCGGAGGACGCGTCTCCAGAAAAAGAGAAGGCTATCCCAATGGAACAGGAAAGTAATCCTTCCAAAGTTGATGATACTGTCAAGGACACTCCTCCCACCGATCAAGCTTAGGACGCGCCTTAATTTCCCCCGTTACTTTTAACATTATGAGGTGTAGGCCCTCCTTTGATGCCTTGCAAGTTGTAACTTAACTTAACTTCTTTTGTTGATGTTTTCTTAACTTAATTTAAATATTTCCGTTCAATGTTTGCCATCTAACATCTTTCCAAATGAATTGCTTTTTTGAAAGAGTATTAATTTGCTTAGGGCGCGCCTTGACTCAATTCATATGAGGGTGCGTCCTCTTCATGCAGAAATTGATAACTTGTAAATAGCAATGTTGAATCAACAATTCTCTAAATTTGGTGATGAAGTCCTGAACGATTGAAATAATCTTCACACATTCATGTTTATCCTATTTATTTGCCTTAACTGCTTGTATTCCATGTTTGCAATTTACCATTGTAACTTGTACTTGGTTGTATCGCATGCCGAATTTGTAAACATGATAAAGACGCGTCCTCTTTAAGGAAACTGTTTAGGACGCATCATAATAGGACATTTTTCCTTCCATAATTTTAAATAGGACGTGCTTTGTCATGGTATCTCTTTAAGGCGTGTCCTCATCAAACAGAATAAGAAAAACTTGGTAGTCTATAAACAATCAAAATTCTTGATAACACTTTGAAATAATCTTCATAAATAATGCGCTCCGGTGTGAAACCCACACTGGTCCCAAGGCTAATGCTCTTTGGGGAAACAAAAAGATAAAAACAACACTTCAACTCAACTACTCAAGGAAGTGTGTATATGTACTACCCCCTAGACTAGGAGGAATTTTATTTCCTCTAGTTTATTTAGATAGATGATATAGGGGATACAAAACCACTCCCTACTGGTAATATTTCTTCAAATGCTCCACATTCCATGCTCTCGGTATAGGTTTACCATCTAAATCCTCCAAGTGAAAAGTTCCTTCCCAAAGCACCGACTTGATCCTGTAAGGTCCTTCCCAATTGGCTCCAAAGACCCCGTGACTGGCAACTCTGGTATAAGGCATCACCCTTCGTAACACGAGATCACCAACCTTGAGACGACGTACCCTTACTCTTCGATCATAACACCTGGCCACCCTTTTTTGATATGCGGCTAACCGTAAAGATGATATTGCACGTGTCTCTTCCAAAAAATCAAGATGAAGACGTTGGTTGACCTCATTAGACTCCTTGTCATAATGATCCCTTCTAAATGATCCATATCCAACCTCCACATGAACCATTGCTTCAAAGCCATAGTAGGACCACAATACCATAGGAAGCTCCTCAGGCCAGTTACCTTTACTTTCCTCCAACTTGGTCTTCAGGGTGTGCTTGATTATCTTGTTGATAGCTTCAGTCTACCCATTGCTCTAAGGATGATAGACTGCTGCAAAATCTTTCTTAATCTTCAAGTCTTCACATAACTTTTTTAGCTCCTTGCTATCAAAATGCTTCCCATTGTCCGATATGAGCTTGTAAGGAATTCCAAACCTACAAACAATGGAGTTAGAAACAAAATCCTTGATTTTCTTTGCTTTTATCTTCGCCAAGGGCATAGCCTCCGCTCACTTTGTAAAATAATCCACAGCCACAACAGCATACTTGACACCCCCTTGGCCATAGGAAGCTCTCCAATGAGATCAATCCCCCACATAGAAAAAGGCCAAGGGCTCATCATTGAGGTTAATGTCGTAGCAGGAATGGATGAGTAATTTACAAAGCGCTGGCACTGATCACATGCTCTTGTAAACTTCATAGCATCGTCCTTTAAGGTTGGCCAGTAATATCCCTGTCGTAACACCTTCATGGCAAGAGAATTACCCCCCAAGTGATTGCCACATATTCCTTCATGTACCTCTCTCAAGATGTAGTTGCACTCATCTCTATCAACGCACCTCAACAAGGGTTGATTAAAACCTCTTCGGTACAATACCGCATCATACTCCACATATCTCGCCGCTTGATATTTCAAATGTCTGGCCTCCCCTTTATCATCGGTTAAAATTCCTTTCTGTATATATTCTTGAATGGGAGTCATCCAAGTTGTCACTGGTAATTGATCCACAACCATCAGCTCTACCTCAGGAATACTTGGAATCTCTTGAATCTCGAATGGGATTTCTCCCAACAATACTGTGTCCCTTTGGGAACCCAACCTGACCAAGGCATCAACTTTAGAGTTATCCTCACGAGGAACTCCCTCGAGTTTGACTATGTTGAACCTCTGAATTAATCGACGAGTACTCATCATGTATGCCTCTGTTTTTGGTCCTCTAGCCTAGAACCCTCCTTCAACCTGTTGAATGACCAACTTGGAATCACTGAACACCACTAAATTTCTCACCTTCATTTCCAAAGCTAACTTCAAACCATTCATCAGCACCTCGTACTCCGCTTCATTATTGGTTACCACAAATTTGAAATTAATAGCACTCATAAGCAAGTGACCTTCGGGAGATGTCAAAACAATTTCAACACTTGCTCCATCATTGTTGACCGCTCCATCCACATACATAGTCCACCAGGGGGAAGAATACTCTTCCTTCATAGGGCTAGTCTCTTGTTCATGGGAGCTGGGATTTGCCAAGATGATTTCTCGCCCCACGCTTTCATCTCCAAACTCCAAAATAAAGTTAGCTAGGGCTTGCCCTTTGATCGCCGTTCGAGAAGTATATTCCAAATCGAATTGTCCCAATTCAATTTCCCACTTCAACATTCTACTCGAAGCCTCTGGTTTATGTAAAATATGCCTCATGGGGTAAGAAGTTCGGACTTCAATCTTATGAGCCTAGAAGTAAGGACGTAGCTTCCGTGCAGCCAGGACCAAAGCATACACCAGCTTCTCCATGCTAGTATATCGAGTTTCTGCATCCAACAACCTTTTACTCACATAGTAGATCGGAGATTACAAACCGTCCTCCTCTCGTACCAAGACAACACTAATGGAACTAGATACAGAATCAAAACCTCACCATCAACAGGTTTGGCCAAGAGTGGGGGCTTACCCAGTTGTTCTTTGATTTTTTGAAAAGCATCCTCGCATTCATGAGTCCACATAAAATATTTATCAACCCCCCTAATCGCTTTAAAAAACTCTTTGCAACGATCGGAAGATTTTGAGAAAAAACGATTCAAGGCTGCAATCCGTCCACAAAGACTTTGAACCTGCTTCACACTAGTAGGGGACTTCATTTCGAGGAGTGCCTTGATTTTTTCTGGATTAGCCTCAATCCCTCTATAATTCACAATAAAGCCTAAAAACTTCCCCGACTCAACACCGAAGACATATTTTTGTGGATTTAACTTCATTCTATACTTCCTCAGAATACCAAACGTCTATCCCAAGTGCCTCACATGGTCTATTGCTTCTTTAGACTTAACAAGCATATCATCCACGTACACCTCCATGGTCTTGCCAATCTGTTCTTTGAACATCATATTCACCAACCTTTGATAAGTTGCCCCTGCATTAATGAGACCAAAGGGCATGCCAATATAGCAATACAATCCTCTGTTAGTGATAAATGAGGTATGCTCCTGGTCTGGTCCATACATTGGAATTTGGTTATACCCTGAGTAGACGTCCATAAAACTTAAGAGAGCATGTCCAGCCGTGGCATCCACCAACTGATCAATTCGAGGAAGTGGGAAACTATCCTTTGGACAAGCTTTGTTCAGATCCGTGAAGTCCACACAATTTTTCCATTTCCCATTGGGTTTTTTCACCAATACCGGATTTGCCAACCACTCACGATAGAAAGACTCTTTGATCAAACCCACGTCCAAGAGCCTGTCAACCTCTTCCTTCAAAGCTACTACCCTCTCACCACTGATAGCACGCCGCTTCTGACGCATCCCCTTCTTATTAGGATATATGTTTAGGTGATGACACATGACATTGGGATCAATCCCTATCATATCAGCATGACTCCAAGCGAACACATCCAAATTGGCCATAAGGAAATTAGTTAGGCTTTCTCTCAACTCATCGCTTAGCTGTGACCCAATCTTAAGAATCTTATTGGGATCTGCCGTGTCTACTAGGATCGAGACCGTGTCTTCGGCAGGACATGTCTTCTCATTTGGGATAGGAATTCTTGGATCAAGATCAAGGTCAAAAAAGTGAGGGTCTTCAACAAGCACCTCACCCCTCAAGGGCGCGTTCTCCACAAGTCCTTCCTCCCTTGAGGGCGCGTCCTCAGTATGCTCTTCCTCCTTTAAGAGGATGTCAACAAGTTCTTCGTCCCTCTAGGGCGCGCCCTTTAGGGTACGGCTGCCTTCAAAAATCTCCTGACGCTTTCCTTGGATATTTAAAGAAATCGACTCTTCCCAATCTTTTGTGGACACATCCTCCACAATCCCTTCCTGGAGTTCATCAATTAGAGGGGGCGCCTCCAACAATAACATATGAGGGCGCGTCCTCCATAGGTGTAATAACCTGAATTTTTGGTAGAATTAAAACTTTTCTTATTATGATTAAGTGCATCAGTGAATAGTGAATTTGGTGGATGAATAGTGATTTTGAGAATTTACAAAGTTTTTCATGCCACCTATGTACGAGACGTAGTGTGGATATTCCGAAGTCATATTAGTAATCTACGGAGTAAATAAGTGAATGCAAAGACGATCGGAATTCAGAAATTTCAAATTTAATTTTGGTGAAGTATTTGACCGGGCAGTGAATTATATATTATTATATTCAAGAAATGAGATATTAAATTAAGGATTTGAGGATTTAATATTTTGGAATTTTATTATATTTGATTTGAGAATTTAGAACGAAAACCACTGAGACAGTGAAACGAAGATACTAGAAACCGCTGATACTTTATAACGAGATTAAGCGATTAAGAGAACGAATCATGGATTAAGGATTGAAATTATGGAAGTAACATGTAACAAGATTAATTCGAGAAATGCAACATTTGGATCATCCATGTGAAAAGAAACGAACTAGTAAAGCTACTTTAACCAAACGCGTGCATGCGCGACACGTGTCCCGGTGACTCACCAAAAGGTGATGACTCACCACTTTTTAAACACAAAAATCAGCATCCTTATCATTATTATCAAGACAAAAAGAAAAGAAAAGAAAGAAGAAAATTCGGGAGGAGAAAAGAGGAGAAAAATGGGAGAGAAAGAAACGATCGTAACTCGAGATTCCATGGTCCGTTTTTGGCGTTCTACCACTCAAATCGAAGCTCTCGAGAAGCCCGACGTAACCATGGTAAGCAATCACCTCAACCCTGTGATTTACCCCTTCGATTTCAGTGATTAACAGTCGGAGAAGATGATGAATAGTAACTTGTGTTTTGTTTTGTTTTTGGATATTGAGTTTGTAGCTTCCAAAGGTTGTATTAAGCAAGGATCTAAGGTTACATAAGGTATATAGCAGCAAGCAAGCTTGGAGAAGGTATAAAACCTCTGCCCCTTTTGTTTGTATGAGTTTCGAAATGGTTTTGATGTTTATGTAGAGTTAAAAGCATGATTAAGTAATTAGATAAATTGTTGGTTGAGTTTGGAGGATGGGTTATGAATTTTGTTGTGATTATTCCTGGAGGATTTGACTGAGTGGAGGGTTTATAAGGTGGATGGTGAGTTTGGAATTGATTGGTATTGATTTGGGTGTGTTTTGAAAATAGAAAACGTTACGATTATAGCTGTCGTAATACCCATTTGATTTAGGGCTGTTTTGAGCAAGAATTACGAACTGGTATGGTAATATTTTTGAACAGAACTGACCATGAACATGTAGGTCTTGTTTTAAGGTTTGTTTTGGTATAAAGATCATGTCTATACGATTTACGGTTTAGGAGAAAAGTGAGTTTTAGTAAACGCCGTTCGGAAGAATGACTCATCTCTGTCCAGCAACTTTGAGGCTATATTTGGACCACTTCGGAGCCGTATTAAAATGTGAAATTTTGAGGAATAATACTAGAGACAGTTAGGAAGGCTCACGAAAACGATTCGTATTAAAACGATTATGTTTCGATTTTATAAAAATGTTTTAGTCGAGGTCGCGCAAGTGAAAACCACTAAGAACATGACTTAGAAACCAATGTTGTAAATGATTAGGTATAACTTGTATTCGAGGATCGATTTCGGACTAAACCTACGACTTAAGAAATTGTCGATTAACATGGACTTAGTATGAGCCTATAACGAGCTAGTAATGCCTTGGTTGTGTTTCGCTTACGTGTTTAAGCATTGAGCAAGTGGATTATCCAGGGGATTAATCGTACGTTTTCTTTGACTTTGTCTAGATTATCCGGCATCGTCGCGAACCCCTATCACTTCTCGAGCATCAGGCAAGTTTACTAAACCTTACTCTATTGTTCAGAGTAGGTATATTTTCAAATATTCAATACTTGTGTATTCCCAAGTTATATATATCAAATCTTAGTTGTGAGTATTGTGGCAAGTTTCCTAATTCTATACTTTGAAGTATTGATTATATATTACTGTTGTTGCCATGTGAGGAGTTATACAGTTTTGCGATACATGTTATATATCGTGTTCAATAAGATTTGACTTTTGGATATGATACGAGCTGTGAGATAATGTACTTATGAACCGGTATACCTCGTAGCTCTATAGATAAGAGCATGTTTATTGTTTCGACTCTAGACCGGGAGTCGATATTTGTGTTATATAGATAGTCGTGGAGACCCGGAGGGATTCCAGCGGCAGAGTACTATTCATCTTGAGGAATATTATTATTAAACATTAATTATATTTCTAGAAAGTATTAGTTACCTGGAAATGATTTGAGGAATGTTATTTGAATATTACCTCATTCGAAGGTTATTATTTGAAAATGATTTGGTAATTGGCTTATATGTTAAATATGGGATACCAGTTATAAGCCAGTATTCTTATATATGCCCTAGGATAAGGGCGTGTGATTTTCATTAAGGATCAGAAGTGATTGTATTTCTGTATATGCTAAAGATTATTTTTCCGATAAAGACATCGGGTGACTGTTATTTGAGATTTATTAATTAATGAATATTATTTATGTATATTCATTTTAGGCTTACTTGTTCGAGGGTTAATTATGTATTTAATGAACATTATTTATGTATATTCATTTGAGGACTATTGACTTTAAGAATATTATTGTGAATATTCATCTGGGGATTATTTAATGAATATTAATGTCGAATATTCATTCGAGAATTATTTATTTATTTAATGAATATTAGTTTTGAATATTCATTCGAGGATTAATTATTTATTTAATGAATATTGCTTTTGAATATTCATTTGAGGCTTATTTATTTAATGAATATTATTTCCTAATATTTATTTGAGGTTTATTTATTTAATGAATATTATTTTAGAATATTCACTTAAGAGTTATTTATTTAATGAATATTACCTTTGAATATTCATTTAATCTATATTTACTTAATGAATATTATTTTCGGATATTCATTTAATCAGTATTTACTTAAGGAATATTATTCCGAATATTCATCTAAGCTTTACTTACTTAATCAATGTCATTGATTATTTTTAAAATCAAAAGAGGTTCCCAAAACAATGTTTTCCATTTAAATCTGTCTTTTAAGAAGATTCAAATGCTCGCTCAACTATCAAAAATACGGGAAACCTGATTTAAGTGACTACTACTCTTTTTAAACTCTCAATTCAAAAACTGTCAAGGGACAGATATTTTCTTGGAGCAATTTAATTGCTGTCAGTCTAATGTTGTGTTACTACCTCAATGATCGAGGGGTAAATTCATGGAACAAGTCGATATCCATTAACAAGCATAGCTTGGGAAATATTGGAGAATCTTCCTTTCCAACCTAGATATAACTACTTAGTGGAGTCGTATCAACAAGTGTTACACTTGGGGAAAGGAGGACGATCTTTACGTTTCAGAGTCATGGATTTCATCTGAACTAGGAGTGGTGTAAGTGGTCAAGTTGCGTGGGCCCATCCAACTTTTATATTGCCCCAAATGGGCCGGGAGGTCATAGTAAGGCGGTAGACAATGTCAGGCCGTCGTGATACTTCCATCTACATGTAGAAAACTATTTGAGCGGTGCGACCTGCTACTGATCATAGTAAGGTTAGGCACAGCGGACGCGGTAGCAACTCCAGTATTAGTTCATCATCTAATTTGGATATTTCCTGCAACATGTATTGGGGTGAAGAACCAACCATGTTGGCAGGGGGTTGAAAAGTGTTTGGAAATGAAGTGACAATAAATTTGTGCAACTCCATCTTTTACTTTTGAGTTATGACTCTGATAAAACCTGATTAAAGATATATATGCATAAGTGGAGTTTGGGTTACGGAAATATTATATTAATTTTCCTCGTAACTTCATCGTTTATATTATACTAGTTTCTTATCCGCTTAAAGCATATCATATGACTCTGTGGATACCCTACATAACATGAGTTATGGTAAGGGAGTTGCTTATATTGAATTTTCCTTATAACTTCATCTTTTAAGTTATATGTTGATATTCTGCTTATATAGCAGATAATTTTTGGAAAGGTTATATTTGGTTTATTTTGAAACCTCATCTTGTATACAAGAACTTTGTTCATAATATAGCAAAAGAGTTGCAGAAATATTATGAAATGATATTTGAATTACAATAAAGGTACTATTTTTGGAATATCTTCCGATAAGGAAATAATTTCAGTATCGAGATATTTTGACAAATTATTGTCTTATACCCGCTTTATTCTGGGTTGAGTTAAAGGCAGAATTAGGCCATACTTTCATTACCTTGCTGAGCTATCGCTCACTCTTGCTATTGTTTTATATATATTATATAGCAGCGAAGCAGGATGCCAATGGGACGGCACATACCCCGAAAGGCGTTTCCACAAACAGTTTCTAGCAGTGATCCCGAGAATAGTACGAACCAATCGAATCAGGCTACAGCTTTTGGTATTCAACTTATGTATAGATATGAATGGTATGAGAGGATTGTGAGCATCAGAAGGCTAAGTTGGTAATGTAACCTTACTTAGAAATTGTATCAGTGACAGATTCAAAGACATTTGGGTATTGTAATAAAGATTATTTATTCCGCAGTTGTTGTATTGTGTCGTTTCTGAGACTCTAACATGTGTGTGTGTGTGTGACATATATTGTGGGGTCATGAGCAGATGAATTATGCACGGTGTGAGTAATACAGATAAGGCAAGGAGTAAATGGATCGTGACTACTCTAAATCCCTGACCCCGGATTTGGGGCTGTTACAGAAATGGTATCAGAGCATTAGGTTACAGTCCTCAGAAACGATAGGAGATCGAGTCTTACAATACCCTTAAGAATGATAAGAACATCTAGAGCCCAAATTGAGTTTGTAGTCGGGTTAGAGGACATGACCCTGACTGTTTAAGATGAAGCCCGAGATGGGACTTCTTCTGGGAAACCGTACTTAGGACTTCATGGTTAGTCACCTCGATTCGTATGAGTTATAGAGTGATGGGATTCTGAGATACCAGACCCCGAGGCCTTCGAGTAGGCAATTGATGATGCGTTCCTTGAAATGGACGGAGACCCGATAAAGGAAGATCCATAGGAGGATCTAGAGGAAGACCCCATAGTGGGTCAAGGAAAGAATCTTGTAGAGAACGTGTTGATTGATAAAGATGTAGTATGTTACTTGAGGTCGTATAATAAAGACCGGACGAACCTTCAGAGGATAAATAAGTGACGAGACGAGAGTCTAAGGATCGTTCATGATTTATCAAGAGATATGACAAAGAAGATGGAGTGGAATCTCCAAAGCAGAAGAGGTAGAGGCAGTATAGCCAGTATCAGTGGATTGATTCGACTCGAACGAAACCTGTGACTCGTAGTCAGTTATAGTTGCCCATAAGGAGGCAGCATACGTAAGAACCAAGATGTTCAGATTTTCATGAACGATTAAGGGTACTTAGTTGCCTAGAATAGTGAAAGGTATTTCTTTGGCTATGAGGTTTCAATCCCCCACGACCAGCGATTCCATTGGAAATAGTGTCTATTACATCATTGAGGGATTTTATTATCTCAAGGAGAATTTTGGGTATATGTACCATGCAAATGTTATTATAAGACAAGCACGCTAAGGCAGAATCGAGAACAAGATTTACCACCCTCAGGAAACCAGGAAGGAATTATGAGGATAGAACCTAAAGGTCGGAAATCATATTCGAGCATTACTAGTAGGTAAATAGATTGATCGAGTTTCCCTGATTTTGGAAAGAAATTCAGCAAATTTTGGCAAACCTTGTCTTTCTGATTACCAGAGGATGTCACCAAAGAGAGTGGAAACTAGAGTGAACCCTGTGGATTGGGTAAGATAGCCGTTATATGGGTTGGTGGACAGACCCTGATTGCTATAATTGATTGTGGAGATAAAATGATGAAGTTGAGATTGGACGGTAAAGGCGAAATATATTTAAGGACCAAGACAGACTGAGAAGTTCCGGGATTGACCTAAATGAAAAGGCTATTGTGCCAAAAGTGTTAAGCTTATGTAGCACACGGGATTGATATGGGAAAAAGGAATATTGGATATAATGATGATTGAAATAGAGACCGGGTTTAAGCTTGTAGTTTCTAACGAGCTTCCGTAGTACTGCCCAGTCGACATGTGGAATTGTCATTGCTATGGGCAACAACGGTATCGAAGTCTTCTTATAGAACAGAACGCTTACTTGAGATGTTGCGTCTAGTCGAATAGAACTCCCTACGATTGCAAATGTTGATGGTTGAATTCTTAGCGACTATTATAAGTCGGCAATGACGTAAGTATCGAACACCTTAGGGTGCGTGGAAAAGAAAAGCTTTGGAATTGAACGATTATCCATCAGAGGAGCCGACATAAAAAGGCATCCGTAGAGACCTTGGTAGTACCCTCCCCATTTGCAAATTATGTGGGATATTTCCCCAATCTATGATCTATCTTGACCTCTTTCCAAGAAAGAATTCTGATAAAGGGTATATTCCCTCTTCGAAGTTATTTTATAACACTTGTGCTAAACCATATTCAGTTTCACTTGTGCCAGAGGCTGTCACAATGCCTGCTTTCAGGTTTTCGAAGCCCTGTCAAATGATGTTATTTAAGCTTTCACTTTTCTTCGAATAATGAATGACCCTATGGTGATACCTCACCACTTGTTTGTTAAAGTACCAATATCTTTTTGGTTATTCTTTTCCTTGTATTTTCTTTAGAAACCGCACCTTTGGAATCTGTTCAATTTTAATCCGAGGTGTTCCTTTGAGAAATATTGTCGAAAGACGATAATCATTAAATTGATCTCGAATTGCTTTCGTACTTTTCAACTTCCACTGAGACGAACAACCCTATACTTATAGGGGCTACAAGGACTATCTGTCTATGTGATAGAAGTCGGATGGGACGCCATCACTTGTAAGTTGTGAAATACAAGAAGGCTAATTACCTTTAGTAATGTCTCAATCGAGGCACACAACGTTGAGTTCTTATGATCATGTTGATCTCTTGGTAAATTCTCTTACCTCCAATAAGGTTACCTTAAAACTCATAACCTTATGATCACCAGTGTGTGACGTTTTCCTTGATATGGGAGCTGTCTTTTCAAGGCCCCATGATTTTTGTTATCCTCATTGAATTCTAAGGGGAGGCGAACCAGGTCAAATAAGTCAAAATTCGCTGATAGGAATTAGATTCGCAACGAAATCGCCTATGACAGGAGCGAATCCCTAAGACGAATAGAATGTTAGTGACGTATCAACGAAATTGGGTTATTCTCCCAAGGATGTTATGATAATGGAAAGCGTGTCAATCGACATGTGTGAAAGGAATAGCGATGCGTCGTGTACTCCAGTGACAACGGTGTTAGATAGATGCCCTATAATGGAATTAAGATTTTGGAGGAGTTGTTTACGAATGGACACTACCTCTGGGTTAGCAAGATAAGTACTGGCGATGGAGTCAGAGGGAGCTGGTATTGTGACTTGGGAGAAGTTGATATTATTATAAGGATGGGTTGGTTGACACCCAATGGAGTCCAGACTGATTGTAAGAGAGAGAGAGTAATAAATAAAGGATGGAGACAGATTCAGAGATTCTTGAATATAGTTTAAACTAAGAAACTATTACGCCAGAAATGCGAGGCTTAATTAGCTCTTATGGTTGCCGCCAAGAAAAGAGATACCAAGTATTAAGGGAACTACAATGGTTTTGGGAGATTGTACAAGGTTTTAAGGAGCTACCAGATATCGATTTGGATGACATGAGAATGAATACCGAGTATTCCGAGTATAGTGGGAATGAAAGAGTTAGTGACTCAGTTACAAGAATGGTTGGGCAAGAATATGATAAGACCCATTGTACCACCGTGGAGAGCCCGGTGTTGTTGTGAGAGAGAAGGATATTAGCACAAGATTATGCATCAAACCTCGAGAGTTGTATGAGTTCGACGTGGAGCATAGGTACCCTTGTAAATGATTGTTAGATCAGCGAAAGAACGCTGTGTATTTCCAAATTTATTTAAGAACTGGATATCACCGGTTGGAAGTTAAATCCGAGAATATACCCAAGATTGCGATTCGTATTAGGAATAGGCACTTCGAGTTTTCAGCGAGGTTGTTTTGGGGTGATTAATGCACCACAAATTTTATGGAATGTAATGAATTGGCTTTGGGTTACCCGTGATAGTAGATAACATGAGATGGAGAAATGGCTAAAATTGACCTAGGATTATGACTGTGAGATACACTACCATCCGGGAAAGGCCAATGTGGTGGCCGATACCCTTAATTAAAATGAGACTGAGATGGATTCCGAATGATCGGGAATTAAAGGATGAGATTTTACACAAAACCCAAGTTAGTCCGACAAACTAGAAAGACAGAAGATTTTACCAACAGGCGGCTAGTAACAGCCAAGACAGACAGAGAAAGTATGCGGACTAAGCCCGCGAGTATAGAGATAGTACTGCTATTGATGAGCTAAATGGCATGTGGATGGATGACAAGCAAGTTTATGATTGGTGTATTTTCTGTGTAAACAAGATAGAGAATATGAGGTTAGAAATTCGTGATGCTAAAAGATATCCTCGTGGGAAGAATTAATGAGATTTGGAAAGAAAGGGAAGTTGAGCCCGAGATTCACTGGGCCATCTGAGATTTTAAAACGCGTTAGGAAGGTGGCCTACGAGCCAGCCTTACCCCCCCAAACTTGTAGAATGGTCACAACGGGGTTCATGTGTCGATGCTACGTCAGTATACTATAGATGCCCGTCATATGTTAGAATACGAGCAGGTAGATATACAACCTGGTCTGACTTACAAAGAACAACCTGTGGAAATCACGGATAGAAATGAACAAGTGCTAAAAGACGAGGTTGCCAAGATAGTGAGAGGTTTGTGGAAAATCAAGAAGTGGGAGAATCCACTTGGGAGTTAGGAAGTGCAATGGGAGAGAAGTACCCCCAGTTATTCCTAAGCTGATTCCGGGACGGAATCCTTTTAAGGAGGGGAGACTGTAATAACCTGAATTTTTGGTAGAATTAAAACTTTTCTTATTATGATTAAGTGCATCAGTGAATAGTGAATTTGGTGGATGAATAGTGATTTTGAGAATTTACAAAGTTTTTCATGCCACCTATGTACGAGACGTAGTGTGGATATTCCGAAGTCATATTAGTAATCTACGGAGTAAATAAGTGAATGCAAAGACGATCGGAATTCAGAAATTCCAAATTTAATTTTGGTGAAGTATTTGACCGGGCAGTGAATTATATATTATTATATTCAAGAAATGAGATATTAAATTAAGGATTTGAGGATTTAATATTTTGGAATTTTATTATATTTGATTTGAGAATTTAGAACGAAAACCACTGAGACAGTGAAACGAAGATACTAGAAACCGCTGATACTTTATAACGAGATTAAGCGATTAAGAGAACGAATCATGGATTAAGGATTGAAATTATGACAGGATTAAATAAAGACATGGAAGTAACATGTAACAAGATTAATTCGAGAAATGCAACATTTGGATCATCCATGTGAAAAGAAACGAACTAGTAAAGCTACTTTAACCAAACGCGTGCATGCGCGACACGTGTCCCGGTGACTCACCAAAAGGTGATGACTCACCACTTTTTAAACACAAAAATCAGCATCCTTATCATTATTATCAAGACAAAAAGAAAAGAAAAGAAAGAAGAAAATTCGGGAGGAGAAAAGAGGAGAAAAATGGGAGAGAAAGAAACGATCGTAACTCGAGATTCCGTGGTCCGTTTTTGGCGTTCTACCACTCAAATCGAAGCTCTCGAGAAGCCCGACGTAACCATGGTAAGCAATCACCTCAACTCTGTGATTTACCCCTTCGATTTCAGTGATTAACAGTCGGAGAAGATGATGAATAGTAACTTGTATTTTGTTTTGTTTTTGGATATTGAGTTTGTAGCTTCCAAAGGTTGTATTAAGCAAGGATCTAAGGTTACATAAGGTATATAGCAGCAAGCAAGCTTGGAGAAGGTATAAAACCTCTGCCCCTTTTGTTTGTATGAGTTTCGAAATGGTTTTGATGTTTATGTAGAGTTAAAAGCATGATTAAGTAATTAGATAAATTGTTGGTTGAGTTTGGAGGATGGGTTATGAATTTTGTTGTGATTATTCCTGGAGGATTTGACTGAGTGGAGGGTTTATAAGGTGGATGGTGAGTTTGGAATTGATTGGTATTGATTTGGGTGTGTTTTGAAAATGGAAAACGTTACGATTATAGCCGTCGTAATACCCATTTGATTTAGGGCTGTTTTGAGCAAGAATTACGAACTGGTCTGGTAATATTTTTGAACAGAACTGACCATGAACATGTAGGTCTTGTTTTAAGGTTTGTTTTGGTATAAATATCATGTCTATACGATTTACGGTTTAGGAGAAAAGTGAGTTTTAGTAAACGCCGTTCGGAAGAATGACTCATCTCTGTCCAGAAACTTTGAGGCTATATTTGGACCACTTCGGAGCCGTATTAAAATGTGAAATTTTGAGGAATAATACGAGAGACAGTTAGGAAGGCTCACGAAAAAGATTCGTATTAAAAAGATTATTTTTCGATTTTATAAAAATGTTTTAGTCGAGGTCGCACAAGTGAAAACCACTAAGAACATGACATAGAAACCAATGTTGTAAATGATTAGGTATAACTTGTATTCGAGGATCGATTTCGGACTAAACCTACGACTTAAGAAATTGTCGATTAACATGGACTTAGTATGAGCCTATAACGAGCTAGTAATGCCTTGGTTGTGTTTCGCTTACGTGTTTAAGCATTGAGCAAGTGGATTATCCAGGGGATTAATCGTACGTTTTCTTTGACTTTGTCTAGATTATCCGGCATCGTCGCGAACCCCTATCACTTCTCGAGCATCAGGCAAGTTTACTAAACCTTACTCTATTGTTCAGAGTAGGTATATTTTCAAATATTCAATACTTGTGTATTCCCAAGTTATATATATCAAATCTTAGTTGTGAGTATTGTGGCAAGTTTCCTAATTCTATACTTTGAAGTATTGATTATATATTACTGTTGTTGCCATGTGAGGAGTTATACAGTTTTGCGATACATGTTATATATCGTGTTCAATAAGATTTGACTTTTGGATATGATACGAGCTGTGAGATAATGTACTTATGAACCGGTATACCTCGTAGCTCTATAGATAAGAGCATGTTTATTGTTTCGACTCTAGACCGGGAGTCGATATTTGTGTTATATAGATAGTCGTGGAGACCCGGAGGGATTCCAGCGGCAGAGTACTATTCATCTTGAGGAATATTATTATTAAACATTAATTATATTTCTAGAAAGTATTAGTTACCTGGAAATGATTTGAGGAATGTTATTTGAATATTACCTCATTCGAAGGTTATTATTTGAAAATGATTTGGTAATTGGCTTATATGTTAAATATGGGATACCAGTTATAAGCCAGTATTCTTATATATGCCCTAGGATAAGGGCGTGTGATTTTCATTAAGGAACAGAAGTGATTGTATTTCTGTATATGCTAAAGATTATTTTTCCGATAAAGACATCGGGTGACTGTTATTTGAGATTTATTAATTAATGAATATTATTTATGTATATTCATTTTAGGCTTACTTGTTCGAGGGTTAATTATGTATTTAATGAACATTATTTATGTATATTCATTTGAGGACTATTAACTTTAAGAATATTATTGTGAATATTCATCTGGGGATTATTTAATGAATATTAATGTCGAATATTCATTCGAGGATTATTTATTTATTTAATGAATATTAGTTTTGAATATTCATTCGAGGATTAATTATTTATTTAATGAATATTGCTTTTGAATATTCATTTGAGGCTTATTTATTTAATGAATATTATTTCCTAATATTCATTTGAGGTTTATTTATTTAATGAATATTATTTTAGAATATTCACTTAAGAGTTATTTATTTAATGAATATTACCTTTGAATATTCATTTAATCTATATTTACTTAATGAATATTATTTTCGAATATTCATTTAATCAGTATTTACTTAAGGAATATTATTCCGAATATTCATCTAAGCTTTACTTACTTAATCAATGTCATTGATTATTTTTAAAATCAAAAGAGGTTCCCAAAACAATGTTTTCCATTTAAATCCGTCTTTTAAGAAGATTCAAATGCTCGCTCAACTATCAAAAATACGGGAAACCTGATTTAAGTGACTACTACTCTTTTTAAACTCTCAATTCAAAAACTGTCAAGGGACAGATATTTTCTTGGAGCAATTTAATTGCTGCCAGTCTAATGTTGTGTTACCACCTCAATGATCGAGGGGTAAATTCATGGAACAAGTCGATATCCATTAACAAGCATAGCTTGGGAAATATTGGAGAATCTTCCTTTCCAACCTAGATATAACTACTTAGTGGAGTCCTATCAACAAGTGTTACACTTGGGGAAAGGAGGACGATCTTTACGTTTCAGAGTCATGGATTTCATCTGAACTAGGAGTGGTGTAAGTGGTCAAGTTGCGTGGGCCCATCCAACTTTTATATTGCCCCAAATGGGCCGGGAGGTCATAGTAAGGCGGTAGACAATGTCAGGCCGTCGTGATACTTCCATCTACATGTAGAAAACTATTTGAGCGGTGCGACCTGCTACTGATCATAGTAAGGTTAGGCACAGCGGACGCGGTAGCAACTCCAGTATTAGTTCATCATCCAATTTGGATATTTCCTGCAACATGTATTGGGGTGAAGAACCAACCATGTTGGCAGGGGGTTGAAAAGTGTTTGGAAATGAAGTGACAATAAATTTGTGCAACTCCATCTTTTACTTTTGAGTTATGACTCTGATAAAACCTGATTAAAGATATATATGCATAAGTGGAGTTTGGGTTACGGAAATATTATATTAATTTTCCTCGTAACTTCATCGTTTATATTATACTAGTTTCTTATCCGCTTAAAGCATATCATATGACTCTGTGGATACCCTACATAACATGAGTTATGGTAAGGGAGTTGCTTATATTGAATTTTCCTTATAACTTCATCTTTTAAGTTATATGTTGATATTCTGCTTATATAGCAGATAATTTTTGGAAAGGTTATATTTGGTTTATTTTGAAACCTCATCTTGTATACAAGAACTTTGTTCATAATATAGCAAAAGAGTTGCAGAAATATTATGAAATGATATTTGAATTACAATAAAGGTACTATTTTTGGAATATCTTCCGATAAGGAAATAATTTCAGTATCGAGATATTTTGACAAATTATTGTCTTATACCCGCTTTATTCTGGGTTGAGTTAAAGGCAGAATTAGGCCATACTTTCATTACCTTGCTGAGCTATCGCTCACTCTTGCTATTGTTTTATATATATTATATAGCAGCGAAGCAGGATGCCAATGGGACGACACATACCCCGCAAGGCGTTTCCACAAACAGTTTCTAGCAGTGATCCCGAGAATAGTACGAACCAATCGAATCAGGCTATAGCTTTTGGTATTCAACTTATGTATAGATATGAATGGTATGAGAGGATTGTGAGCATCAGAAGGCTAAGTTGGTAATGTAACCTTACTTAGAAATTGTATCAGTGACAGATTCAAAGACATTTGGGTATTGTAATAAAGATTATTTATTCCGCAGTTGTTGTATTGTGTCGTTTCTGAGACTCTAACCTGTGTGTGTGTGTGACATATATTGTGGGGTCATGAGCAGATGAATTATGCACGGTGTGAGTAATACAGATAAGGCAAGGAGTAAATGGATCGTGACTACTCTAAATCCCTGACCCCGGATTTGGGGCTGTTACAATAGGGGGACGTCATCTTCTAGTTCTTGGACTGTGTAATGAGCATGAATCTCCCCCTTGGCATTTTTGAGCATCCCCTGGACATCCTCTTGAGGAAGGGCGCGCCCTCCTAATCCATTGCGACGAAAACCCTTGACAGTTCTGTGGTAGCACTCCCTTGAGTCATACTGTGACCCACGAACTATACCGATCCCATTAGGAGTAAGGAACTTCATTGTCAAATGATAAATTGAAGTGACCACTTTCATCTTCTTCAGCAAGGGTCTTCCTACTAGGGCATTGTGGGCAGATTTTTGATTCAAAACCATAAATTCTACCATTTAAATCACAGATAAGGGTCCTTCACCAAGCGTGACTGGGAGCTTAATCGTACCCATAACTCTGACAGCCTCTCTTGTGAAACCATAGATCCAAGCATCCTCACTAACAATATCCTTATCAGGCAAGCCCAATTTCTCGTAGGTGCTGTAATAAAGGATATTCACCGAACTTCCATTGTCCACAAAGACTCTATGCACGTTCATAGGACCTATTTGAATGGCAACCACCAGTGCGTCATTGTGGGGGTGATGTACCCATCTTGCATCCTCCTATGTGAAGGTGATATATACTGATTCCCCCTTAAACAACTTGGAGGGCTTGAGTTCCAAGTTGTTCACACTAGTTAAGGGCTTATGACGTGCCTCCCTAGCATACCTTTCCAGTGCGTTGTTACTGTCATTACCAAGATGGTGCCCTCCAAAGATGGTGTGAATGCTTCCAGCACGGGTAAAATGAACATCCTTAGAACTATCATCATCGTCTCTGTCTGGAGCATGCTCTCTTTCCATCTTCCTATCAGGTTCATCTTTATGTTTCTTTACCTCTTTAATAATCCAATCAGTCAGGTATCCTGCCTTGATCAATTCTTCGATTTCTTCCTTTAACTAACGACGCTCATGAGTGTTATGTCTAGAAGACTCATGGTATGTACAATACTTCTTTTTATCTCTGCTCTGCCATGAAGATAAAGGTGCGGGCTTCTTGAATAAGCCCTTATCCTTGTGTACTTCAAAGATATGTTCGATAGAGGCTGCCAGCGTATAACTCCCTGTTTGATACCTGTTCAACCTGTCGTAATTTGGTGGAGTCCAACCTTTTCTAGCATTAGCAACATTCACCCTTTTTGGGCTATATCCTCTCCTCCTATAATCAGGACTTGGAGACCTATCTTTTCTTTTAGAACCCTTCCCCTTCCCTTGGGGGTCGGACTTTTTGTTATCAGCCAGAGACTGTTCCACGATCTTGAAGTATTCAGCCTGAGAAAAGAGGTATGCCAGAGTTGTTGGGTCCTTCCCTTGGAGGTGTTTCCAGAAATCAGTTCCGACTTGAAGTCCCGCAATCAAGAAACTTTTGAGTGACTCATCTGTTGCTCCTCTAACCATGGTAGACTCAGCATTGAACCTTTTGAAATACGACTGCAAGCTTTCTCCTTCCTTCTGCTTGATATTGGTCAAGGTAGTCACTGGTGGGGCATACTTCACCATAGCTTGGAATTTTTTCAGAAAAAGAGTTTTCATGACCTCCCATGAAGTGATCACACCTGGTCCAAGCTTTTAAAACCACTGTTTAGCACTCCCCCTAAAGGTCGCTGCCAGAGGACGACACCTAGCTATGTCAGGTACTTGATACACATCCATCTCTATATGGAACCTTCCCAAGAACTCAACAGGGTCGGCATTCCCATGAAAGCGCAAGTCATTGGTTGTATTCCTATACCCTGCTGGAAGCTGTGCATCCCTCACTGCTGTCGAGAAAAGGGAGGGGGCTTGAGCTATTGAAGTAACTCTTCCTCCCTCAAGGTGTGTGAGGAGTTTTTTTCAGGTCATCAACATTGAAGCTTCCCACACCTGGGATAGTTTGGACATTAGTTTGAGTACCTCCAGCAGGTGGAGGTTGGGCATGCCCTATCGAAGGAGGTTGATTGGTTTGAGCCCCATCCCTATGTTGATCTTGCTCCTGGGTTTCCCCTTGGGCTGTAGAATGCCCTTGCAACCTTGGATTAGGACTTGGAGGCCGCGTCCTCTCCTCAGGACTGTGAGGTCATGTCCTTAGCTCCTCACGTCTTCCTCCAGATCTACTTTGGGACGAGACATGTGTTATATGTGGCCTTCGAAAGGCTGGGCCATCAAAAGCTGCCCGAGGATCTTTTCCCCCCAAACGAGCCCTCTTCATTCTAGCAGTTTCTCTTTCTGCGGGCTTGTTGGACTTATTTATAAAGGCCGCAGCTGCAATAACAAATAAGAAAGAAACAGTGGGTATAAGAAAATCTTAGATCAGTAAAAGAAATTAAGGAATGAGAGTTACCCTTGTCTGATACGCTTGATAAGGCCAACGACTTTAGGACAAACTCGTTCAGGAGCTCCCAAGCCAAGGTAGCATCATTGTCATTGGTTAGCTCAACATAGGCATGAGCCTCCTCATCAGTCAAGATTATATCATTGGGACTACCATCAGAAACTCTGCTAAACGACCTATGGAACAGGGTACCCCAATCCCCTCCTTCCCAAACCAAATACATAAACTCATGATTCTTCCATCTTGGGTTATTGTCAGGAATGGATTTTGGGTGGAATATTGGAGGTGTGGAAGCCCTATGGTTGATATAAACCCAACCCGGGGAGATTGCAGAACTATTCTTAAATTGAAAGATTTTTATAAATAATGAAACAGAAAGGGGAAAATTGTTCTTTAAACAAAGAACTATAAAACTCATTATAATTCTCCAAGCATTGGGAGGAAGTTGGCAAGGATTAATCCTAACGTCTGCTAATAATTTGGGAATAAAATCATGAAAAGGAAACCTAAGTCCTGCAACAATGGCGTCCTTGTAATTGCATAGAGCATCAGGACGCCAATGGCAAGAACGATCTCCTGGGCCAGCCGGGACAAGTCTAAGAGGAGATTTAATTCTATACATTTTGTTATAATCCCTAATCTTATCAACTTCATGAAACTTATTACTACAGTCAAAGGAATCTAAGTGAGATACAAAGGGGTAGTCATCGCCACGTTCGCTAATCATATCTTGCAAGGACATATATGAAGAGTGAATAGTGACGGTACCTCTCTTAGAAGCTTGATTCATCTTTTGAAGACGTTGAGCAGTACGATCAACCATCGAAAACTTCAAATCTTCAAAGCAAAATCTTAGAAATCTTCAAATCTTCAAGAGGAATTTCTATAAATCTTCAAAATTTCAAGAAGAAATCCCAGAAATCTTCAAAACTTCAAGAATAAAACTCAGAAATCTTCAAACGATGAAGAAAAAACCCAGAAAATGATGAATGTGGCTGAAGAAAACTCGCCGGAAATTGTCTCACCACGGAGAAACTAGAGAGAAACTAGAAAGAAACTAGAGAAACTAGAGAGAAATTTTTAGAAATTGAAGATGAGAAGTGAAAAGTGAAATAGAAATCTCACTCTTTTATAACTGAGGTAGCCGGTCACCCAACCGGTCAAGAGAAGGACAACTGTAACAGCCCCAAATCCGGGGTCGGGGATTTAGGGTTGTCACAATCCATGTACTCCTTGCCTTACCTGTATTACCCACACCATTCATATTTCACCTGCTCATGACCCCACATTATATGTCTCACACACACACACACAGGTTAGAGTCTCAGAAACGACACACTACAACAAATGCGGAATAAATAATTTTTATTACAATACCCAAATGTCTTTTGAATCTGATACTGATACAATTTCTAAGTATTGTTACATTACCAACTTAGCCTTTTGATGCTCACAATCCTCTAATACCATTTAGGTCTATACATAAGTTGAATACCAAAAGCCGTAGCCTGATTCAAGTGGTTCGTACTACTCTCGGGATCGCTGCTAGAAACTGTTTAATGGAAACGCCTTGCGAGGTATGTGCTGTCCCATTGGCATTCTGCTTCGCTGCTATATAATATATATAAAATAATAGCAAGAGTGAGCGATAGCTCAGCAAGGTAATGAAAGTATGGCATAATTCTGCCCTTTTTATTTAACCCAGAATTAAAGCGGGTATACGACAATAATTTGTCAAAATATCTTGATACTGAAATCATTTCCTTATCGGAATGTATTCCCAAAAATACCATTGTTGTATTTCAAATATCATCTCCATAATATTCTGCAAACTTTCGACATTCATACTATGAACAAGGTTCTAGTATAAATAAAAGATGAAGTAGCAAGATAACTCGGTATATCCTTTCCGTAAAATATCTGCTATATAAATATAAGCAGACTATCAACATATAACTTAAAAGATGAAGTTATAAGGAAAATTCAATATAAGGTTTCCATAACCCAAAATCCACTTATGCATATATATCCTTAATCAGGTTTTATCAGAGTCATAACTCATAAAATAAAAGATGAAGTTGTAGGAATTTCCAAATATCATCTTTCATATCAAACAATTATCTCATATCATATTCTGGAAATAAAGACAAGGCAAAATATTTCCAATCCACTTTCTAAACTTGAATAAACTTGCATGAACTTGAATATTTTGAATAGCTTGAATAAACTTTTCTTTTCTGGAATCTTGCTTAAAACATGTTCTTCCTCTGATAACTTGCATAAAACATTTTCTTTCATGGATGATGAACTGTAGACGGAGATTCTGGGCGACAGGGATACCTCTACGATGATCAGTCGTAAGGCAAATCCCCACTGCTGTTTTTCTACGTAGAAGGGAAAATAGGGCAGACGCTAACTGACCTACCTCCCCGCCTTCGGTTGTAGGGGAAAGAGCAGACCCGTTCATAGACTGCCGGTCTGATACTCTTCTCTTACCCTACGGTCGGGCACTATCTGATAATGTAAGGGAAGAACAGACCCGTTCATAGACCGTCGGTCTACGCGTAATTCCCTTAGGGGACAGGTCGCCACTCAGTCCCTTACATATTCTCCGGGTTCAAGAAAATCCATAGTTCTGAAACATAAAGATTCCTTTCCCTTTTTCCCCTAGTATACGACTCCACAAAGTAGTCATATCTGGTTGGAAAGGAAAATTCACCTATATTTCCCAAGCTGATGCTTGTTCATGGATACAACTTATTCCACTGATCTTACTCCTCGAGCCTTGAGGAAGTAATCAAAATCATTTTGATGGTAGCATACAAAGTTGTTAAATGAATAGTTTCGAAAAGATTTATGACCGGGCAGTCCACTTGGAACAAACATAAGATCTTGAGAAAGGTCTCATGAGTCTTTGTAGTTTGAGCGAACATTTAAGTCTTTCTGAATATAGACTTAAAAGGGAAATAGATTTGGGAACCTTCTCTAATTATGCTTATAATTTTCTGAATAAAACTTTATTGGTTATCTAGGGTTAAAGAATAGTTTTCACAAAATACTTCCTTAAGAAGTAGGGCTTTAAATACTTAATGAAAACTATATTTAATAAAGAATATTTATTTAGAAGTCATCCTCAATTACTTTCTTAACAAAAGAAGGGATAATAGATAATAATAATAATATAACCCTAGATAACAACTGATACCATTCCCGGTCCGTAGAATAAATACAGAGTATATACCCCCTACTGAGGGATTTTTCTTAACATATCGGCTTATAAATATTGCCATAACCATAGCTTATAAGTACAACTTATACTAATAACTTTTACTTAGCATCATAAGTATTGTTTCGAAATCATGAACACATAACATATATCTCAATATCTTTTATTTATCACAACAACAGTTTATAGAGGTATAGGTTTGAAAACTTGCCTCTATCACATGCATATACTATAATCTCAATATCTTTTATACCATCACATCCACATACGACGTGAGGTTTTAAAGCATGCATAATATACCATATACATCATCAGAATATTATAACTTAAAATAAAGCATAGAATGAGAAAACTTGTACGATACTTGGAACAAAGAATATATATATAGATATATTTTTGAATCAACAAGTATTAAACATTTGAAAATATGCCCACTCTAACAATAGAATAAGGGTTAGTAAACTTGCCTGATGCTCGAGAAGTGATAGGGGTTCGCGACGATGCCGGACAATCTAGACAAAGTCAAAGCAAACGCACGATTACTAGCTCGTTATAGGCTCATACTAAGTCCATGTTTAGGGATAATCCACTTGTACTCAATGCCTAAACACGTAAACGAAACACAACCAAGGAATTACTAGCTCGTTATAGGCTCATACTAAGTCCATGTTTAATCGACGATTACTTAAGTCGTAGGTTTAGTCCGAAATCGATCCTCGAATACAAGTTATACTTAACCATTTGGAACCTTGGTTTCTAAGTCTCGTTTTCAGTGGTTTTCACTTGTGCAACCTCGGCTTCCTTATTTTTATAAAATCGGAAAATGATCTTTTTGACTCGAAACCTTCGAACTAGGCTTGCTAACTGTCCTTAGCATTATATCACAAAGTTTCACATTTTAATTCGACTCTTAAAGGTCTTTGACTTAGCATCAAAGTGGTTACATTTCTGCGATGAAACCTCTCGAACCACGATTACTAAAACTAGCATAACTCTTAAACCGTTCGGCCAAATTAGGCGAACCACATATCATTACGAAGCTTATAACATAAACTACACAATAATGGCCAGTAGGACTCAAGGGTCGAGCTCTAACAGAGGAAAACAGGGAACCAATCAGTAGGTAAAAATTTGGGCATTACGACGGCTATAACTCGGATATTCCCAAATTTCAAATCATCCAAAATGCATATCGATCACTCCACACAACACATACATCTTATATAACATAGAACTGAGGCCAAGCAATGCCTTTCCGTTCATATAACTCATTATAACTTAGATCAAAGCCCAATCCTAACAACTAAGGCTATAAACATGCATAAACACCATTAATCATCCCTAAACCACATAATACTTCAAGGGTTTCAAGATTTATACCTTCTCCAAGCTCTAGAAACACTAACCAGTGCTCACAATCAGTCAACAAGCCTTAGATACTCCTTACAAAGCATAAACCTTAAGATCAAATCAAGAAAACAAGTTAACAAAATTTCGGAGTTACTATTCATCATCACTTTGTAAAATCCATATAAAATCGAAAAACAAGAGTTTGGTTCTCAACTTTTTACCACACCTTCTATTCTTCAAGGGCTTTCTTTTGAGTCCTATCTCATCACCAGGGGATGTTTGAATCTCGACTTATTGGCTTTCTAAGGTGAGGGGTCGAAACTGGAAAAGACAGGACAGTTTCTGTTCTCCGACTTGGGGGAAGGGGTCGAAATTTTGCGCGAATGTTACCCATGGAGTGGAGAAGCTATGGTTAAAATATGGTGATTTAAGGATGGATAGAAATGGAGTTATGAATTTTTCTCTCCTTCTTGTGCAAGCTGAGCCGAAAATGGGGGGAAAGAGTTCTTCCTCTTCTTTTTCTTTTTGTTTTGATAAATAGATAAGTATGCTGATTTTTGTATAAAAGTGGTGAGTCATCACCTTTATTGCTTAGTCATTGGACACGTGTCGCACATGCAAGAGCTTAGCTAAAGTAGCTTTACTGGTTCGTTTCCTTTCACATGGATGATCCAAATGTTGCATCCCTCGAATTAATCTTGTTACATGTTACTTCCATGTCTATATTTAATCCTGTAAATGTTGTCTTGTTCCTCTTGAAACGATTTAAAATATTTTCCAAAAAGAGCGAGTAAAACTCTACGCGATTTTCGCAGTGAATAGTAACTATTCACTTCATCAATCGAATCCTTAAATCGACTTTAATAAAATAATAAAATTCCAAAATATTAAATCCTCAAATCCTCAATTTTAATATCTCATTTCTTGAATATAATAATATATAATTCGCTGCCCAGTCGAATATTACACCAAAATAAAATTTGGAATTTCTGAATTCCGATCGTCTTTGCATTCACTTATTTACTCCGTAGATCACTAATATGACTTCGGAATATCCATACTACGTCTCGTACATAGGTGGCATGAAATGTTTTTCTTAACCCTCAAAATCACTATTCATCCACCAATATCACTATTCACTACTGCACTTAATCATAATAAGAAAGGTTTTAAATTTTTCCAAAAATTCGGGTTATTATAGTCTCCCCTCCTTAAAAGGATTTCGTCCCGGAATCAACTTAGGAATAACTGGGGGTACTTCTCTTCCATTTCACTTTCTAACTCCCAGGTGGATTCTTCCACATCTTGATTTTCCACAAACCTTTCACTAGCTTGTCAACCTCATCACATAGCACTTGCTCTTTTCTATCCGTGATTTCCACAAGTTGTTCTTTGTAAGTCAGACCAGGTTGTATACCTACCTGCTCGTACTCTACATATGTCGGGCATCTATAGTATACTGACGTAGCATTGACACATGAACCCCGCTATAACCATTCTACAAGTTTTTTTGGGGGGGGGGGGGTAAGGCTGGCTCGTAGGCCACTTTCCTGACGCGTTTTAAAATCTCAGATGGCCCAATGAATATCGGGCTCGACTTCCCTTTCTTTCCAAATCTCATTAATTCCTTCCACGAGGATATCTTTTAGCATCACGAATCTCTAACCTCATTATTCTCCATTTTGTTTGTACAGAAAATACACCAACATAAACTTGATTGTCATTCATCAACTTGCCATTTAGCTTATCAATAGCAGTACTATCTCTATACTCGCGGGCTTAGTCCGCATACTTTCTCTATCTGTCTTGGTTGTTACTAGCCGCTTGTTGGTGAAATCTTTTGTCCTTCTAGTTTGTTGGACTAACTTGGGTTTTGTGTAAAATCTCATCCTTTAATTCCCGATCATTCGGAGTCCATCTCTGTCTCATTTTAATTAAGGGTATCGGCCACCACATTGGCCTTCCCCGGATGGTAGTGTATCTCACAGTCATAATCCTAGGTCAATTCTAGCCATTTCTCCATGTCGAACTCATACAACTCTCGAGGTTCGATACATAATCTTGTGCTAACATCTTTCTCTCTTACAACAACACCGGGCTCTCCATGGTGGTACACTGGGTCTTATCATACCCTTATACAACAACTCTTGTAACTGAGTCACTAACCCTTTCTTTCCCATTAAACTCTAAATACTCGGTATTCATTCTCATGTCATCCAAATCGATATCTGGTAGCTCATTAAAACCTTGTACAATCTCCCAAAACCATTTTAGTTTCCTTTATACTTGGTATCTCTTTTCTTGGCGTCAACCATAAGAGCTAATTAAGCCTCATATCTCTAGCATAATAATTTCTTAGTCTGAACTATACTCAAGAATCTCTGAATCTGTCTCCATCCTTTATTTATTACTCTTTTTCTTTGCAATCAATTGGCTCCATTGGGTGTCAACCAACCCATCCTTATTATAATATCCACTTCTCCCAACTTGAAAGGAATCAGGTCTATCAAAAGTGTCGACCTCATATTTCTAGTTCACAACCTAGATGTACCAGTCCTATGGGAAAAATCCCTCGATTGACTATTTCTACTTGTAATTATTCCCTTAGTGGCTCGGCCTTAAGGTTTAATTGTCATGCAACATCTTGATATACAACAATGCATTAGCTCTGTCTAAACAGTGTAGAAGGGCACCTGCTATTTAAAGGTCCTGATAGTGGGCTACTTGTTGGAGGTAGCCCTGGTTGAAACCTACTGGCTTTCTTTTATTCTGTGTTCACAAACTCCGGAACAAACCTCAATAATTCGGAAAACTTGGCCTCATACTCGACCACTGTCATGGTTTCTTGTTTTAACTATGTAATTTTCATTTTCATCCGGGTCTCCATATATTTCCGAAAATTATTCCTCTAGAACCACACACGCTGCTCCTCTCCCAAGTCACAATACCAGCTCCCTCCGACTCCATCGTCAGTACTTATCTTGCTAACCCAGAGGTAGTGTCCATTCGTAAACAACTCCTCCAAAATCTCAATCTCACTATAGGGCACCTATCTAACACCGTTGTCACTGGTGTTCACGGCACATCGTTATTTCTTTCGCATATATCGATTGACACGCTTTCCATTATCATAATATCCTTGGGAGAATAAACCAATTTCATCGATATGTCACTAACATTCTATTCGTCTTAGGGATTCGCTCCTGTCATAGGCGATTTCGTTGCGAATCTAATTCCTATCAGCGAATTTTGACTTATTTGACCTGGGTGGCCTCCCCTTGAAATTCAATAAGGATAACAAAATTTATGGGGCCTTGAAAGATAGCTCCCATATCAAGGAAAAAGTCACACACTGGTGATAATAAGGTTATGAGTTTTAAGGTAACCTTATTGGAGGTAAAAGAATTTACCGAGAGATCAACATGATCATAAGAACTCAACGTTGTGTGCCTCGATTGAGACATTACTAAAGGTAATTAGCCTTCTTGTATTTCACAACTTACAAGTGATGGCGTCCCATCCGACTTCTATCACACAGATAGATAGTCCTTGTAGCCCCTATAAGTATAGGGTTGTTCGTCTTAGTGGAAGTTGAAAAGTCTGAAAGCAATTCGAGATCAATTTAATGATTATCGCCTTTCGACAATATTTCTCAAAGGAACACCTTGGATTAAAATTGAACAGATTCCAAATGTGCGGTTTTCCAAAGAAAATACAAAGAAAGAATAACCAAAAAGATACTGGTACTTAACAAACAAGTGGTGATGTATCACCATAGGGTCATTCATTATTTGAAGAAAAGTGAAAGCTTAAGTAACATCATTTGACAGGGCTTCGAAAGCCTGAAAGTAGGCATTGTGACAGCCTCTGGCACAAGTGAAACTGAATATGGTTTAGCACAAGTGTTATAAACAACTTCGAAGAGGGAATATACCCTTTATCAGAATTCTTTCCTGGAGAGAGGTCAAGATAGATCATAGATTTGGGAGGTACCCCACATAATTTGCAAATGGGGAGGGTATTACCAAGGTCTCTACGGATGCCTTTTACGTCGGCTCCTCTAATGGATAATCGTTCAATTCCAAAGCTTTTCTTCTCCATGCACACCCTAAGGTGCTCGATACTTACGTTATTGCCGACTCATAATAGTCGCTAAGGATTCAACCATCGACCTTTGCAATCGCAGGGAATTCTATTCGACTAGGCGCAAACATCCCAAGTAAGTGTTCTGTTCTATAAGAAGACTTCGATACCGTTGTTGCCCGTAGCAATGACAATTCCACATGTCGACTGGGCGGTACTTCGGAAGATCGTTAGAAACTACAAGATTAAATCTGGTCTCTATTTCAATCATCCTTATATCCAATATTCCTTCTCCCATATCAATCCCGTGCGCTACATAAGCTTAACACTTTTGGCACAATAGCCTTTTCATTTAAGTCAATCCCGGAACTTCTCAGTCCGTCTTGGTCCTTAAATATATTTCGCCTTTACCGTCCAATCTCAATTTCATCATTTTATGTCTACAATCAATTTTAGCAATCAGGGTCTGTCCACCAACCCATATAATGGCTATCTTACCCAATCCACAGGGTTCGCTCTAATTTCCACTCTCTTTGGTGACATCCTCTGGTAATCAGAAAGACAAGGTTTGCCAAAATTTGCTGAATTTCTTTCCAAAATCCGGGAAATTTGATCAATCTATTTACCTACTGGTAATGCTCGGATCTGATTTCCGACCTTTCAGTTCTATCCTCATAATTCCTTCCTGGTTTCCTGAGGGTGGTAAATCTCGTTCTCGATTCCGTCTTAGCGTGCTTGTCTTACAATATCATTTGCATGGTACATATACCCAAAATTTTCCTTGAGATAATAAAATCCCTCAATGATGTAATAGACACTATTTCCAATGGAATCGCTGGTCGTGGGGATTGAAACCTCATAGCCAAAGCAATTCCTTTCACTATTCTTAGGCAACTAAGTACCCTTAATCGTTCGTGAAAATCTGAACACCTTGGTTCTTACATATGTCGCCTCCTTATGGGCAACTATAACCGACTACGAGCAACAGGTTTCGTTCAAGTCGAATCAATCCACTGATACTGGCTATACTGCCTCTACCTCTTCTGCTTTGGAGACTCTACTCCATTTTCTTTGTCATACCTCTTGATGAATCATGAACGATCCTTAAACTCTCGCCTCGTCACTTATTTATCCCTTGAAGGTTCGTCCGGTCTTATTATTAGACCTCAAGTAACACACCACATCTTTATCAATCGGCACGTCATCTACAAGATTCTTTCCTTGACCCACTATGGGGTCTTCCTCTAGATCCTCCTATGGATCTTCCTTTATCGGGTCTCCGTCCATCTCAAGGAGCGCGTCATCAAATGCCTACTCGAAGGCCTCGGGATCTGGTATCTCAGAATCCCATCAATCTATAACTCATACGATTCGAGGTGACTAACCACGAAGTCCTAAGTACGGTTTCCCAGAAGAAGTCCCCTCTCGGGCTTCATCTCAAACAGTCAGGGTCATTTCCTCTAACCCGACTACGAACTCAATTTGAGCTCTAAATGTTCTTATCATTATTAAGGGTATTGTAAGACTCGATCTCCTATCGTTTCTGAGGACTGTAACCTAATTCTCTGATACCATCTCTGTAACAGCCCCAAATCCGGGGTCGGGGATTTAGGGTTGTCACAATCCATGTACTCCTTGCCTTACCTGTATTACCCACACCTTTCATATTTCACCTGCTCATGACCCCACATTATATGTCTCACACACACACACACACACAGGTTAGAGTCTCAGAAACGACACACTACAACAAATGCGGAATAAATAATTTTTATTACAATACCCAAATGTCTTTTGAATCTGATACTGATACAATTTCTAAGTATTGTTACATTACCAACTTAGCCTTCTGATGCTCACAATCCTCTAATACCATTCAGGTCTATACATAAGTTGAATACCAAAACCCGTAGCCTGATTCAATTGGTTCGTACTACTCTCGGGATCGCTGCTAGGTACTGTTTATTGGAAACGCCTTGCGAGGTATGTGCCGTCCCATTGGCATCCTTCTTCGCTACTATATAATATATATAAAATAATAGCAAGA
This sequence comes from Heracleum sosnowskyi, assembly GCA_030848705.1. NCBI lineage: Eukaryota > Viridiplantae > Streptophyta > Magnoliopsida > Apiales > Apiaceae > Heracleum > Heracleum sosnowskyi. The sequence goes on from CM061242.1 coordinate 89,726,853, forward strand.
GTGAGCGATAGCTCAGCAAGGTAATGAAAGTATGGCATAATTCTACCCTTTTTATTCAACCCAGAATTAAAGCGGGTATACGACAATAATTTGTCAAAATATCTTGATACTGAAATCATTTCCTTATCGGAATGTATTCCCAAAAATACCATTGTTGTATTTCAAATATCATCTCCATAATATTCTGCAAACTTTCGACATTCATACTATGAACAAGGTTCTAGTATAAATAAAAGATGAAGTAGCAAGATAACTCGGTATATCCTTTCCGTAAAATATCTGCTATATAAATATAAGCAGACTATCAACATATAACTTAAAAGATGAAGTTATAAGGAAAATTCAATATAAGGTTTCCATAACCCAAAATCCACTTATGCATATATATCCTTAATCAGGTTTTATCAGGGTCATAACTCATAAAATAAAAGATGAAGTTGTAGGAATTTCCAAATATCATCTTTCATGTCAAACAATTATCTCATATCATATTCTGGAAATAAAGACAAGGCAAAATATTTCCAATCCACTTTCTAAACTTGAATAAACTTGCATGAACTTGAATAACTTGAATAGCTTGAATAAACTTTTCTTTTCTGGAATCTTGCTTAAAACATGTTCTTCCTCTGATAACTTGCATAAAACATTTTCTTTCATGGATGATGAACTGTAGACGGAGATTCTGGGCGACAGGGATACCTCTACGATGATCAGTCGTAAGGCAAATCCCCACTGCTATTTTTCTACGTAGAAGGGAAAATAGGGCAGACGCTAACTGACCTACCTCCCCGCCTTCGGTTGTAGGGGAAAGAGCAGACCCGTTCATAGACTGCCGGTCTGATACTCTTCTCTTACCCTACGGTCGGGCACTATCTGATAATCTAAGGGAAGAACAGACCCGTTCATAGACCGTCGGTCTACGCGTAATTCCCTTAGGGGACAGGTCGCCACTCAGTCCCTTACATATTCTCCGAGTTCAAGAAAATCCATAGTTCTGAAACATAAAGATTCCTTTCCCTTTTTCCCCTAGTATATGACTCCACAAAGTAGTCATATCTGGTTGGAAAGGAAAATTCACCTATATTTCCCAAGCTGATGCTTGTTCATGGATACAACTTATTCCACTGATCTTACTCCTCGAGCCTTGAGGAAGTAATCAAAATCATTTTGATGGTAGCATACAAAGTTGTTAAATGAATAGTTTCGAAAAGATTTAGGACCGGGCAGTCCACTTGGAACAAACATAAGATCTTGAGAAAGGTCTCATGAGTCTTTGTAGTTTGAGCGAACATTTAAGTCTTTCTGAATATAGACTTAAAAGGGAAATAGATTTGGGAACCTTCTCTAATTATGCTTATAATTGTCTCAATAAAACTTTATTGGTTATCTAGGGTTAAAGAATAGTTTTCACAAAATACTTCCTTAAGAAGTAGGGCTTTAAATACTTAATGAAAACTATATTTAATAAAGAATATTTATTTAGAAGTCATCCTCAATTACTTTCTTAACAAAAGAAGGGATAATAGATAATAATAATAATATAACCCTAGATAACAACTGATACCATTCCCGGTCCGTAGAATAAATACAGAGTATATACCCCCTACTGAGGGATTTTTCTTAACATGTCGGCTTATAAATATTGCCATAACCATAGCTTATAAGTCCAACTTATACTAATAACTTTTACTTAGCATCATAAGTATTGTTTCGAAATCATGAACACATAACATATATCTCAATATCTTTTATTTATCACAACAACAGTTTATAGATGTATAGGTTTGAAAACTTGACTCTATCACATGCATATACTATAATCTCAATATCTTTTATACCATCATATCCACATACGACGTGAGGTTTGAAAGCATGCATAATATACCATATGCATCATCAGAATATTATAACTTAAAATAAAGCATAGAATGAGAAAACTTGTACGATACTTGGAACAAAGAATATATATATATATATATATATTTTTGAATCAACAAGTATTAAACATTTGAAAATATGCCCACTCTAACAATAGAATAAGGGTTAGTAAACATGCCTGATGCTCGAGAAGTGATAGGGGTTCGCGACGATGCCGGACAATCTAGACAAAGTCAAAGAAAACGCACGATTAATCCCCTGGATAATCCACTTGTACTCAATGCTTAAACACGTAAACGAAACACAACCAAGGAATTACTAGCTCGTTATAGGCTCATACTAAGTCCATGTTTAATCGACGATTACTTAAGTCGTAGGTTTAGTCCGAAATCGATCCTCGAATACAAGTTATACTTAACCATTTGGAACCTTGGTTTCTAAGTCTCGTTTTCAGTGGTTTTCACTTGTGCAACCTCGGCTTCCTTATTTTTATAAAATCGGAAAATGATCTTTTTGACTCGAAACCTTCGAACTAGGCTTGCTAACTGTCCTTAGCATTATATCACAAAGTTTCACATTTTAATTCGACTCTTAAAGGTCTTTGACTTAGCATCAAAGTGGTTACATTTCTGCGATGAAACCTCTCGAACCACGATTACTAAAACTAGCATAACTCTTAAACCGTTCGGCCAAATTAGGCGAACCACATATCATTACGAAGCTTATAACATAAACTACACAATAATGGCCAGTAGGACTCAAGGGTCGAGCTCTAACAGAGGAAAACAGGGAACCAATCAGTAGGTAAAAATTTGGGCATTACGACGGCTATAACTCGGATATTCCCAAATTTCAAATCATCCAAAATGCATATCGATCACTCCACACAACACATACATCTTATATAACATAGAACTGAGGCCAAGCAATGCCTTTCCGTTCATATAACTCATTATAACTTAGATCAAAGCCCAATCCTAACAACTAAGGCTATAAACATGCATAAACACCATTAATCATCCCTAAACCACATAATACTTCAAGGGTTTCAAGATTTATACCTTCTCCAAGCTCTAGAAACACTAACCAGTGCTCACAATCAGTCAACAAGCCTTAGATACTCCTTACAAAGCTTAAACCTTAAGATCAAATCAAGAAAACAAGTTAACAAAATTTCGGAGTTACTATTCATCATCACTTTGTAAAATCCATATAAAATCGAAAAACAAGAGTTTGGTTCTCAACTTTTTACCACACCTTCTATTCTTCAAGGGCGTTCTTTTGAGTCCTATCGCATCACCAGGGGATGCTTGAAGCTCTACCTATTGGCTTTCTAAGGTGAGGGGTCGAAACTGGAAAAGACAGGACAGTTTCTGTTCTCCGACTTGGGGAAGGGATTTTACTAGGCTACACTCCTTTGTTGGCCATGCAATTTTGAGCGAATGTTTCCCATGGAGTGGAGAAGCTATGGTTAAAATTTGGTGATTTAAGGATGGATAGAAATGGAGTTATGAATTTTTCTCTCCTTCTTGTGCAAGCTGAGCCGAAAATGGGGGGAAAGAGTTCTTCCTCTTCTTTTTCTTTTTGTTTTGATAAATAGATAAGTATGCTGATTTTTGTATAAAAGTGGTGAGTCATCACCTTTATTGCTTAGACATTGGACACGTGTCGCACATGCAAGAGCTTAGCTAAAGTAGCTTTACTGGTTCGTTTCCTTTCACATGCATGATCCAAATGTTGCATCCCTCGAATTAATCTTGTTACATGTTACTTCCATGTCTATATTTAATCCTGTAAATGTTGCCTTGTTCCTCTTGAAACGATTCGAAATATTTTCCAAAAAGAGCGAGTAAAACTCTACGCGATCTTCGCAGTGAATAGTAACTATTCACTTCATCAATCGAATCCTTAAATCGACTTTAATAAAATAATAAAATTCCAAAATATTAAATCCTCAAATCCTCAATTTTAATATCTCATTTCTTGAATATAATAATATATAATTCGCTGCCCGGTCGAATATTACACCAAAATAAAATTTGGAATTTCTGAATTCCGATCGTCTTTGCATTCACTTATTTACTCCGTAGATCACTAATATGACTTCGGAATATCCATACTACGTCTCGTACATAGGTGGCATGAAATTTTTTTCTTAACCCTCAAAATCACTATTCATCCACCAATATCACTATTCACTGCTACACTTAATCATAATAAGAAAAGTTTTAAATTTTTCCAAAAATTCGGGTTATTATAACAACCATCTACAGCCAGTCAAGGCCCATAATCATTTACTGGGCTCCAAAAATTAAGGCCCAAAGCTCCAAAAATTTAGGCCCAAAAACGATTAAGGCCCAATAAAGGTTGAGGCCCAAAAGAATTCGAGGCCCAAAAAGAATAAAATAAAATTCAAAAGAAATTAAAGTCGATTTGTTCGACCTAAGACGAAATGGAGGTCGAAAAAGTATTAAATTGAGGTCGAAAGAACCCTAGATCGAGGTCGAATGACCGAGGTCGAAAACATACATGAAATTGAAGTCGATTTGTTCGACCTAAGACCGAATTGAGGTCAAAAAAGTATTAAACTGAGATCGAAGGAACCCTAGATCGAGGTCGAATGACCGAGGTCGAAAACATACATGAAATTGAAGTCGATTTGTTCAACCTAAGATCGAATTGAGGTCGAAAAAGTATTAAACTGAGGTCGAAGGAACCCTAGATCGAGGTCGAATGACCGAGATCGAAAAAATATAGGAATTCGAGGTTGAAACCTTCGACCGGGGACCTGTTGAGGTCAAAACTGAGGTCGAAAAAGAATGAGACTGAGGTCGAAAAAGATTGGGTCGAGGTCGAACGACTGAAGTCGAAATAGCAAGGGAGAATGAGGTCGAAACCTTCGACCTAGGTCCTGTTGAGGTCGAGACTTAAGTCGAAAAAGACTAAGTTCGAGGTCGAACGACTGAAGTCGAAATCATACAGGAAACTGAGGTCGAATCCTTCTACCTCATACAAATTCGAGGTCGAAATCGAGGTAAAAAAAACCTGATTGGAGGTCGAAAATGAGGTCGAAAAAACCCTGATTCGAGGTCGAAAATACCCTTTAAAAATAAATAAATAAATAAAAGTATTTATTTATTAGTATATAAAAGAAAAAAAAATTGAGGAAAAATACGCAATAACTTCTGTGAAAACCCAGGAAAGTTTTTCTCTGAAGTTGGGGGGCAAATGATATGGACAGAAAAGTAATCCTAGAAATGTAATTAATGATATATTAATTATACCTAGATTGGTCCAAGCATACAGCCCAAAAAAAAGACCTGAATCCCTAATTATTTATTAATTTCGTAATTAATAAATAGGGAAAATATACAGCTCACGAAAGGAGTCCAAAATATGGTAAATTCTTCAAAGAAGGATCTAGAATCCCAATTAAAAGAAATAATGAGTCACAGTTCTTATCCTACAACAAGGAAAAGACTTGTCCACCAAGAAATACAATGTTTATCCACTATCAAAAAGGAGAGTTATTTGCTAAGTCTCCTAAACATACTCTAAATACGAGGCTCCTGACGCCTATATAAAGACCCTGATCCTTCACAATAGAACTACGTTTTCTGGCTTGATTCTTAGCATTGATTGAGATGCGTAGGCATCTTGTGAGGACCGATTTAGTCACAAAACATGAGAACAGCCATTAAAGCTCGAAAGCTCTTAAACCCTAGCAGTAAATTTACAAGTACGTTTTTTAATCCATAACAGATACAAAAGTCAAAAGTAGAACTATACAAAATGCTTGCAAAACTCTATCTATACTATTTTGGTGAAAACATGGCATCATGTGAATTCGCCTTGTCTTGCATATTGTCAGATCCACTTCTTTAATTAGTTGTTCATCTTTGACTGTCCCTCTGAGCTTCTATGTAGACTTTCCATGTGCATTCTACACCAATTACAGGTCCCTTGGCTTATCTGTAGATTTTCTGTCATTCGAATCTTCTTTGAATTTTTGTCTTTGGCATATTCAAGAATTAGCAAAGTCTTGATTCAAAAAATGTACTTTGAACTGCTAGATATCTCTGAGTTCTCGATCAAGCTTTTCTTTAAGATATCGATTTGTACTTCTCGAATAGGCCTTTTAATTCTAGAATCCCTGAGATGTCGAGTGAGTGTTTTGACTTGCGGAATCCTTGACATATATCGAATAGAGTAGTTTACTTCACGATTACTTGACATATCGAATGGTTCTCTTTACTTCTCGAATCCTTGATATCTCAAATCCTTGACTTCTCGACCAATTCAATCTTACTTCTCAAACTTGTACTTAGTGAGATTTTCATTCTTCAAACACCAACTGTTTTATTTTACAGTCTTCATCTTCAACTTGAGGCATGATCCAAGAATCTTCTTTCAAGAATTATTACAGGACTGATTATGTACAATACGGAGGGTTTGATTTCTAAATCTAAGTATAATTTATATGACAAAGAAATCTATCAAAAGATTCCCCAGTTAAGGGGTCATGTAAGTAATACATAGTATTACTCTGATCAAGTAGGCTTGTTATATAGATGATTACAGACATGCCTCTATGACTAACAATTTAATTAAAATAACTATTAAAAAATTCAATTATATGAAAAAAATTTAATATTAAAGAATTTTAATAAATATATTAAAAAAACTTACGCACCCTACCAGTTATAAGTTAATAATGATAATGATTAATTTAGTATTAAACTAAGCTAATGTAACGTAATAGTGTAGACAAGGGTAATATGGATAAAGAAAAACTCAAACATATGGGCTAATCTAGCGGCTGCTTGGGTAAAAGGAGCGGCATCCCCTCTATTTTTCTCTCCCCAATGGAACTCTAAATCTCATATATTGATCTAGAGGCTATCATTAACCATTTTTGGTTGGTGATAAACTCCATATTATTTGTTTTTGTTTAACTTTCATTATTATTTAATAATCTTTCTCCTAGTTGTGAGTTTGTCTACCTAGTAATTGGGTTATTCTACCCATATTTTGGGTTTATTTGTCTCTCTGTGTGAGAGTTTGGTGTGTTTTTATGTCCGGGATCATAGATCTACGGGAACTTTATAATAATAATTCATTACGAAAGGCTAGTTTTCGGATGCGTTCAGACAATTAGATATTAATTATCCTCACGACTACACCAAATCGTTATATTGTCTCTCCAAAACTTCTGCAAATATCAACGATACGAGCGAGAGATGTTCCACACTGCAATATATGTTCAACGATTGTAGTTTAAACAAAGGAAATCTTGATTTGATCTTTATTATGTGTTCAATTAATTTTGATTATCTTTTTAGATGTTGTATGGCTTATTATTATTGAATTGTTTTAACCGTAAAAAACGGTTGTTTGAACCTTCTATAAGTGGACTTATGTAAGGCTAGAAGTGAAAGACGTGTGTCCTAAATCCAATCATGGATGATGAGTTAGGAGATACTTTGTTCAATCTGATTCAAGTTTGTTTAATTTAATAAAATGGTAATATGTTTTATAACGGGCTTTATCTATTTAAAGTGTTTAAATTAGATGATCCATAGTTTAGAGTAAAGCTTTAATGGATTATGATGAGATCATTATAATGAGACCTTAAAGATGATAACTCTAAACTTAAATAGTTCCTGGTCGTAGGATAATTAATTGGTAGTTAATTAATCCGCAAAGATCGGTACATACTATGCTTGCTTCACTATGAAGGATGTCTGTTCTCATAGGCATTTGTGTGGTGACACTATAGCTAGTATGTAGGTACTTATTAGGAATAAGTTCACTGAACATGACTCGATAAGTTGAACAACTAATGGAGTTTACTCACGTGTCAATAGTTATTCACTGAGTGATAGTTGTACAAGTGTCCTTAGACTTGAGATCGTTAGAGTTATCTTGTATATAATGAACTATGCTTTGGATTAGTCCTTAGTCTCAAGGACATCCATTAGGTCTATTCTGGGCATAGGGATTTGTGTATGGAGATAGTTAACGTCAATAGAGGATCTACCCCTTCCAGTATAGGAAGAGAATATCCTATGTTATTCTTAGTATGCGAGTTCTGGAATCTCTGGCTAGAGTGTATGAAATTAGAAAGGAGTTTCTAATTTGCATTAATATGAACTTAGCATTATGAATAAAAAATCATATGATTAAATTTGATAAGGCCTGACACGAGATCCATGCCTTATATTTAATCGGGATATTGTAGGGTAGAAGGAATTCATTGTACGGTAACTAGTCACTGACAGTTTCTTGGTATTCTAAGCAGTGAATTCATATTATCCGGATAGTCGCGATATGTTGAGAAGCATCCCTCACGATGTAGAATAAATATAATTAATCAGTTAATTATATTTAATGAATTTTAGAATTTATATAATTAGTAAATAAAAAGTTTATTATTATTATTTATTTCTACTACCGGCTTAATATTGAACCTACAGGGTCACGCCATAAAAGATTAATTTATTGATGAAGGTATTTTGAGAGAGCAAGTTATTTTCTAAATAGTTTAGAAAAGGAAATAATGATTAAAATAGTTTTAATTATTATTAAAGCATTTTATAAGATAAAATGTGGGGTTAATATATATATAAAGATATATTAAAAACCCTAAGAGAGCCCTATAAATAGAATGAGATAGTTCATTCTAAATGACTTGAGTTTTTGTGAAAACCTAGTTGCCACCCTCTTCTTCTTCATCTCTCTCTTTCTCTCTCAAAAGAAGAAAAACTCCATTTTTATAAAAGCTTAGTTTTATAAAAAGCTTCATCGAAGAATTATTCTTGGTGGATACCGATAGAGTGCTTCACACTCTGAGGAGCAACTGCTAGAATCCATTTTATAAAGCTTCGATTTTCAAGGTATGGTTACGATTCCCCTCGATCTAGATTTTATATGTTTTTCTATATGTGCGATACATGGTTTTTACGGAATAATTGTTATATCACGCTTCCGCTCATCCGTAAATTCCTTCAAGAAGTAGGACTATAAATTTATACAGATTATCTAGTATCTCGGTTGGCTCGAAAATATAATACATGTCTCATATCCGTTTTATAATGATCCAAATCTGGCGGAAAAATCAAACACGGATAAAATTTGATCCCGGATATGAACACCTATATACATGCTCAGATTTGGTCTCATATTATTTTTTTTTATAAAATGATCTTACCCGAATCTGAACACTATAATATAAATACGATGGGAGACCTGAGCAAAGAGGTACCTGGTTCTACCGGGATAATTTTACACCCCTAGCTGGAAGCCCCTTTTTACTTATCATCAATTGTTTGGCTAAAATCTAGATCGGGTTTATTTAGTAGTTAATTTTGATGAGTAAAAGGTTAAGATACACGTACTTTCTGCTTCCAAACATAACTTATTTCCCCTAAGAAAAATTCTAGAGTCCCCAAAATCGTTATTGAAACTGTTCCTGAATGATGAATTGTTAGTATGTTATTGGCTTTTCTCTCATAAAAGAGATGGGCCAATCGTGTATGTATATGAATTCGACGAATAAAAACATGCCATATGTCATTTGTGAACATATTTGAAATCCAATTCGGGGTTGTAGTATTTCCATATGTTTGAACATTTTTTTTAAAAGTAAAATGAAATAGATTCATAGAATCGAAGATACAATATCCAGGATATACCCTTAGGACGCAAACCAATACACAAAAGAGCCCAACAGAATTACTCCAGTAACTTACAATATATTTGAACTACAAAAACCCCAGACAACTAAAAGATAATTCTTATAAACTTCTAAAAAACTGAACGATTAGAATTCCCTTCCATAGCCATTCAAATCACCCCTCTGCTAAACCTCCCCCACAACTTCTTCTGCAATATCATCAATCTCATCATCTAATACTCCACCATCACGAAACTGATCTCCAACCAGCCCTAAACCCATATCACTGCTCCATCGCTCCGGAACTCTCCCAAAAGTACAATTGTGTTTGAAGAGCCTCCACTAGTGTCTCTCATAACCACCTCTTTAGAAGAAAATGTGTCATTTATTGTCGTATTGTTTTCACTTATTACCATATTCTCTGTATCAAAATTACATCTACATGAATTATCATCTCTGACTCCCTCCTCTATACATTTTTCAATCACTTGATGAGAGTTCCTGTTAACCGAAATTGTGCCCTCAAAATCCTAATTCTCTCTAACCCTGCTTGAGTCCTCATTGAAGCCCCCCTTATCTCCTACCCTTCAGGACTTCTCAGCACTTTTAGTAATATCCATTACTTCTTTCAAATTGATGTCATACTGCTTACCTTTAACCAAGACTCTTATTTTATCCTCAATTGGCTCCATCCTCCTTGTAATCAAAGTAATTAAAGGATTAAAGATGACCTTCTTAACTTTATCTTCATATTCCCACCTAATCCAAACCCTCAAATGTTTTGTGAAAGCTCGCAAATTATCCTCCACCCAAGCATTCATCGGAAGACCCTGACTTTCTATAGTCACTACTAAAGGTGGCCATACGAGCGGTTCTGCACATGCAACCCGGGCACGGCACGGCCAAATGACTCGGAAAACTCGGATCCGGAACGGGGCGAATCAACTCGGCACAACTTGGTTCTACGAGATGGAATTCGACTTTTAAATTATTAAATGATGCAATTCAATATATGATCATTATCACCGAATTATATAATGAAGACCCTAGGAACCAATACGAAGGTGGACCTATTACCGAATTTGATTGGGAATTGGCATCTAAAGTATGTAACATACTTGATTATTTTGCACATGTTACTAAGGTTTTTTCTTATGTTTATGAACCAAATGTACATCATGTTATCATTGAGTGTGTTAATATAGTTACTAATTTAAAAGAATATGAACAAGATCCATATTTTAGTGATATTATTTTTGACATGAAAATTAAGTGGATCGAATACTTTACGGAATTTCCATATATTTATGGTATTGCATGTCTTCTTGATCCCGGTGTTAGAAAGGAAGGTTTAGAAGGAATTTTAGGGCATTATTATGAAGTTTTAAACGTTTCATATTATTATGTTGTATATGTTAATCAATGTTTAGATTTGTTATATCGTCTTGTAGATATTTATGCTCCAAAAGTTCAAAATTCTATAGCACCTAGTAGTACTAGTAGTGGTGGTCATAGTAGGTTTAATACTACAATTTCATCTATATTGACTAAAAAACAAAAATGTAAAATTTCCACTTCATCTCCCGTACCCGCTTCTTCTTATAGTATGGTTAGGGAATTGTTTTTCTTATCATTACGAATTAAATGAAGATTTTGAAATACTAACATGGTGGAAAAATCATGAGTTACAATTTCCGATTTTAGCAAAAGTTGTAAGGGATATTTTTGTAGTCCCCGCTTCTACGATTGCGTCCGAGTCCGCTTTTATTGCAGGTAGAAGAGTGTTAGACGAGAAGAGAACAAGTTTAGCGCCGTACGTAGTAAAGATTTGTGTTTGTAAAAAAGATTGGGATCAAGCCGCAAAAAGACAACAAGGAAAAAAAGAAGATGACTCGGACGGCGAAAACGATCCGTGGATGACAATGGGTACTTCGGATTCCGACGCCGCCTGAACTACCAACGAACAACAATAATCAAATAGTGGATAGCATTTTTTTTTTTTTGTATTTTTAAAATTTGTTTGTTTTGTAATTGTTTTAATATGTTAATGCGGTTTGTTCCATTTTTTTAGAGAGGAGTCCTCTCAAATTAATTGTAACATTTTTTTTAATTAATAAAATTTATAGAGGTACCGTCCTCTTTTCTTCCAAATTTTTTTTATAATTTCAAACAATTATTTGTATCGAATTAAAAAAAAAAAAAATTAAACGGCCCCAACCCGCAACTCGCCCGTCAACCCAGCGGAACCGTGCACGTGCCAATCATTCTTTAGCACGGCACGGCTCGCCCCACCCCATCGTAACCAACGTGCCGTGCCCGGGTTAATGTTTGATGGGGATGGCCGGCCTGTGAACCGGCACGGCACGGGACGGACCACCCATGTGGCGAGCACTGGTCACTACTCGTGGTAAAATCATATCTTCTTCTGAGAAACTGCTCACTTTTCTAAAAATTAACTTCACTGTCTTCATCTCTCCAATACCCCAAATATTTTCTCCACATTTGTTCATAAGGAAAACAAAACCATTTACTTGCATTCTTTTATAACTTAATCTGCTTCCTTAATTGTATATGTGTATACCACTAAACACCCAGTCATTGTTTCCTCTATATCCTCTATATTCTTCACATGAAGTCCCTTATGATCTCTTCTTCCTTCTCAGCTCGACTTCGATCTCCTTCCGGTAACTTCTTCCCGTTAGAGATTTGAAAATATTTTCTCGTCCATCTTCTAATTTGATTTGTGTATTTGTTTTATTTGTCTAGTTTGAACGATAGCATGTCTATATGTACATTCATTATTTAGTTATATAAATTCTAGAATTATTTTGTTTTCGAAATTATGTCTCGATGTTTTATATCAGATGTCAGCCACATATGATTATAAGAAGCAATTATGTCTGGGAAAAAAAAGAATCAATGGCAGCAATATATATTAAGCATATACTTAATTTTATTTAAATAACTTTGATTTTTTAATTTTTATAAAAAAAAAATTACTAACTTATAAATGAAAATGTATAAAGCCACTACAAGAAAATTCGGCTAAATTCCACTGCATAAATTCGACTGGCCTAAATTCGAAGTCGAATTTAAAGTCAACTAAAAAACATTATTAATTTTGATTTTTTAATTTTTATAAAAAACATTATTAACTTATAAATGAAAATGACCAAACACTCCACTAACTTAAAAGCAAATTAGCCAAACAAAATTATTAACTTTTAACCAAAATTTAGTGATATATCACTATTCTAATATAAGTTATAAGTAGCTTATTTAAGATTTCGTAAATGAGTCACTAATCTAATAAGATGAAACTAAATATATACAAATTTGACGGATAAAATGAAACATGAAAACCAATTGAAAGCTAATTCAAGGCAAGCATTATGTTAATTACTAATTACAAAAAACGTGGTTGTAAAGAAACGCATGTGAGTAGATATGTGTATAATAAGAAAGAGATAAACTCAATTTTTTCTTGAAAATATGAACTATTCAAACGAAGAAACAAATGACAATGGATAAAATAAACAGGTGAAGTCAATTGCTAACGAGGCAAATAAAACAAGCAGCAAGAAAAACAAGTTACAAAAATTAATATTAAGAAGAACCACTACTAGCTCGTGATCAAAAATCAACATTTACAATAATTACTAGTAAAACATTACGAATGACAAAATGAAAAATAAGATCACATGAATTAATTATAAAAGGGACAAAGCCAAATAAATAAAATAAAAATCAGATAAAATCATTATCATGAACTAAAGCTAGCTACAAATAGGCGGGGAAATCTTAAAAGAAAAAAGTTAATATTATAATTTAAAGGTGTCGGCCGGAATAACTAGTGATAAACACCTGACGGCAGAGTATTAATTTTAAACAAAGTTACGTAATAAAAAAAATAGCAGTCATAACAAATCCCAACATAAATTGTATTTTGTGCCGGAATTTTAACCGAAAAATATGAACTTCCTCCAAAGATTAGTTTTTCCCGAAAAATCAACAAGACCTTAATCAACTTATAAAACTAGACATAAAATTTAAAGGGACTAATTGTAATAATGTTAACAACATAAATTTAACCTCTACAAATACTAAAAAATAGATCTAAGAACATTAAAAAAACAAGAGCCTCCTTTCATACAAGTAACGTATCTTTTAATAGAGAGATTTCATGGCCAAAATGTGAAGTGAAGAATAATCTGTAAAGAAGAAGTGAAAGCTTGCAATAAAATAGAAATAAAGTGTTTACAAAATCCAAAACTATTACATGATGAAAGCAAAACTAGGTTAAGCTAAGATGAAGAAAAAAAACTAATATCGTTTACATGAGAAAGAAGGGGACATTTTTAGGACAATTTTAGAGTTTTAGGTTGATCTTAGCCATTAATTTTCATCTTCCATCAATCAACTCTTTTTTTTTTTTTTGGCTTTTCTTGACTTTTTTTTCAATTTTACCCTTTCTTGTCCATATTTCATCAATTTTCTCTTTTTTCTCATTTATCGAAATATCTAAGAAATTACGAAAAATGCAACAATTTATATAAAAAATACGAAAACAAGCAATAAAATAGACATAAAATATGTAAAGTTATGCAATAATCACCATCTGTGAGAAAAGACATCAACCATGAAGAGAACACGGAGCACTTGAAGCAACGATCCTTCATGAACTACACAAGTTACAACCACCATTGTTGGGACTCGGCCAATCCCCACAAACTCTATTCAAAGGACGATTCCTAAGAGGCCCGCACTCAAAGTGCAAATCCTCAAGGGAAGAATCCCCAACCTCCCCAACCTCAAGGGTCGAATCCTCGAGGGACGATTCAAAATCCCTAACCTCCATGATTGAATCCCCAACTTAGATAGTAGTTTCATCTTTTGATGCTAGCATGTAACACCCCCATCTAAAATTAAATGAGGGGCTACTTAATAAACCATTAATCCTGCAAACAGAGCACTAATAATCTCTAAATAATAAATAAACGGTCTCATAACCTCCAAAACAATATTAAACCTCCAAATAGTTCAAAGTAATAAATATGAAAAACCGAAATCTCTAAATAATTATTTAAGTCTAAATAATATTATCCTAATCAATGAAATAGGGTGGCTCTCCATCACACAGTCCCAGATTCCCCTAGGCACCTGCCAGAAAAAGGATACGGCATGAGCCAATTGCCCAGTACGGATTTGGAATACAGTTTATAAAACAGAAAACAGATAATCATATCTGACAGTTTATAATAAAACATTTATTTAAAAAAATAAGTATGGCTGAAGCAACGAGAGGTTAAGATATTTCATACCGAGATCAGAACAGATACAGATACAAATACATACGTCATAGGGTACCGTAACGTATGCAACAAACCGGATAACGTGTACGGCATATACATCGTCACCGCCAAATCAAATCACAAATCAAATCAAACTCTGGGTGCACCCACGTATCCTGAATCAAATATCAAAATGCGCAAAAACTCGCCTCCTGAGCCATCAGAAGGATACGCCGTGACCAATCACACTGTCACGGAAGTGTCATGCCACTAGTGCCGCAATGACATGGCTGTAGTAGCCTACAGCTGGTTAACTGGGTATACCCTATATCACTAAGGGTTCAAATAGATATTTACACAATTTTCAAAATCACTTGATGCAGATACTTCAAATATTCCAAACATATATGTAATATGAATAATTTCTAAAATTTCTAAAATAGCGATTCAGATATTTTGCAATAGAACTGAAACAATTATTTAAATATTTCAGAACAAAACTAAACCAGATACTTTAATATTTTGGAACAAAACGGAGACGGATGTTCAAATATTTTTAAAGGATATATAAGATGCATTTTATTGAAGCCGCAAAAATAGATTTTAATCAAAATAATTTTCAAGAGTCAAAACGGATAGTAGTGGAATGAACAGATTTAAAAATTGAACAAAACAAATATAGCTAGCCCTAACATGAGTACCGCTGAATGAAAAAGGAGAGAAATCCGTACCTCGAATCGCAATCACAAAACTAATAGTATCAGCGATTGATCTCCTAAATTCCGAACACCCAATCTATTTACAAAATTATAGTTTTTAATTAATATACATTGTTTCTTAAATTAATTAACAAGTAATCAAAAGTAAAATTTGTATTCATGTACAATTGCACTGTTCCTTAACTCATGTTATGTTGTTGAGTTTGGCACCACAAACAGAACCATTTCGATATTACGAAATCAACATATATCAATTATGTCCTCTGTTTGCTAAGTTAATGAATAACATGTATATTTATTGACATAGTCCGGAAGTAAATCACACCATTTAAAAAAATAATACATATAAATATTAATTGCGAAATTAATATAAATAAATCATGGTTCTAAAAATTTATGATTTTATCGATTAATGTTAAATCAGTATCTCAACTAACTAGTTTTGATTTCCGATATTTTTACAAAATTGGTATAAGTGAATATTAGCGCACAGTTGAATCAACAATTTGGTAGCAACTATACATAAATCAACTAATAATATAGCTAATAAATACAAAGTATAAAATCAATGAAAACATCTTATAATAATTTTAAGATATTAGATTAATAATTTATTAACTTGAATTGCCCAATAACTCATATCATCATACTTAAGTCCTTGTAGTTATAATAATAAAATTATAGGTCGTACATCATGAATATAATTTCATTATACAAAAATATGGTAGGAGTACAAAACTTGATAGACTACACACAACCAGAGGACAAGACACGGACCCAAGTTACTTACAGTATTTATTTGTTGTTGATGTCAATTATAATATAATTTAATCATGTCAGGGTGTTGCAAAAAAACAAGCTAATACCTCTATATATTGTTTGCACATCGGCATAATCCTCCTCTATTGTCTCCTCTCGGTTGCGGCTCGCAGTAGCCTCGGTTAAGGGTTTGTGTTTTGTGAAAATAAATTTTGATGTAATATTTGTTAATACAAGTCACAAGTCTCCGATTATGAATATAACTCCTACACCAATATTATTTAATTACTAACTACACATGTTACTACTATTATTATTATTATTATTACTAGCATTATACCCGTGCAAAGCACGGGAATCTTTATAATTATTTTTATATTTTTTTAACTTTGTTTAGAGTTAAATTCTATGGAGATCATCTTTCTTTTTGTGAAGACCCAAAGATCACATACATTCTGCAATCTAAATTTGACAAAATAGATCATATTTTGTACTCAAAAATTTGCAAAACGTACTATTTTGCAAAGTATATTCTCACTACAAGAAAAACGGCCATTTCCTACCATTTAAAACATACCAAAAAAAATTGGTTGGAAATGACTGAGCATTTCCAACCAACAAAGAAATTGGTTGGAAATGGTGTCTGTGGGTCCCAAGTTTTGTACACGCAAGCATCAATTCCTACGTCAATTCTTGGTCGGAAATCAATTCCTACTAGATTTGGTCGATTTTGGTCACAATTTGACTTTTCAACGACCCCACATTCCACATCATCATCCCTCACGTATTTTAAATTAATAACAATTTCTGGAAAAAAAAATATCGAAATTCTGTCAGGGTCATTTCCTACTAGAGTTTGGTAGGTTTTGATGGGAAATCAAAACCAACCAAAACTTGTAGGAAATGACTGTGATGATACCCCACCATCCACGTAATTAGCCCCGTCAACAAAAACTACCAGCAACCTTTTCCTACCAACTTTGGTAGGAAAGCAAAACCTACCAATTGTGGTAGGTTTTAGTTGCATTTTGATAATGAAAGGACCCCACATTCCACATCACAATCCCTCACATTTTTAGATTAATAAACGATTTCTTAAAATATAAATATTACTATTTTTCCAGGTACTTTTCTTACCAATATTGGTAGGAAAAGACCCGAATGCAAAATTTTAACTTTTTCTGTGCCCCTGCTTCCATGTCATCGGTCGTGGCTGTTTGTTATTGGTCCAATTATTAAGTGCATTTCCTACCAAAATTGGTAGGAAAAGATTGCAGGATGCAAATTAGGGAAAAATGTGTTTTTATTATATTTTTGTTATCGGTTATCATGTTTTTTGTTAATCAAAGTCTATGGACATAAAGATCTACTGATTTTAGTAGTAGAGGATAAAAATTAGTTGATTTAAACTTACATTCTTATGTTTTTTTGTTATTCGCTAAAACCTAATTACATCGAAAATATTTTTAAAAATATAAAGACGTATTGATAAATTAATTATTTTTAGATGAAACGTCGTTTTGTAGTTTGATGAAGTTAAGGAAAAAAATTTAGACAAAAAAGTATTACAAAAAGTTAAAGTCGTTTAGAAAACGAAAGAGTGTCGGTGTTCGAAGATTGAGTTAGAGTTTATACTCATATTTTAGGGGTTGTCTAGGGTTACACTTTTTGATTTATTTTTAAAAAAAATCAACGATCTAACCTTACGGATGATTAAATATATTGATTTCTTAGATGTATGTAAAATTTTAGATTTTTTTAATTTAAACTCCTATATTTTTATAATGAATCTATCTATCAAAATTATAATTTATAAAATAAATTTGGGGTATGATATAGAAAATTTACAGTTGATTTAGTACAAAAGCATTGTTGGTGTAGTGGTTTAGCACTTGGTCATTCTCGAAGAGGGGAGTGGTTCGATTCTGCACAACCCATTTTTTTGTTAAAAGCTCACAGCAGACAGACACACACGAAAATAAGAGCGGGGCTGAAAATTTCAGACAAAAAAGCGAGCGGAAAAAATACCGCCCTCACTCTCGTCTCTTTTCTTTTCACTCTCACACTCTTATCTCTTTACACTCTCACACTCTTATCTCTTTTCCATCTCTCGCACTCTCTCGACGGTAAACAAATCAAATCACTCAAACAATTGGCGTTTAATCAATTTCACAAATCGATTTGGGGCTTCAATCGATTACGGCTTCAACCAACTTCAATAAAATTAGGGTTTTCAATCGATTTGGGCTTCAATCTATTTGGGCTTGTTATCTATTTCACGTAATCCTAAATTTTTTCCCCTCAATCAATCTATTGAAGCCCTAAATTCTCAATCGATCTGCTAATTTCTCATACTCTCCACCTCCTCTTCAAGCCCTAATTTTCCATATTCTTTTGTCTCCAACAGAAACGGTGGTGCCATGGTGGGGGTGGTAGGTGTTAGCTGATGTACGGTGGTGGTGGTGGTCTGGAAATTCGGGTCTTTTATTTGTAATCAACACTCTTTATAGCAATCCAGAGATCTTTCTGTGTGAACTCATTAGTAACTCCTTTGATGTAAGTTCTCTTTAGTTCTCTCTTTTTTATATTTCTAATCTCGATTTGTTTGTGCTAGATCAAAAATATATTTATATAATGTGTTAGGTATAACCTGATGTATATGCATGCATATTTATGTATATCTACAATAAAGATTGATTTTGTTTGGTGTTCATACATATTAATGCAGGGAGAGGAATTGTGTATATATGATAGTTGATACATATATCTATTAATTCTAGAAACCAATTTTGTTAGATTTTATTGTATGTTTATGATTTTGATTATATGTTTGTGTTTATTGATGGGTTTGGGTTATGTACTTCCTTGTCACATTGTCATATTGTTGTGTAGTTCTGTACAGTGGAATTGTGTTGTTAATATGTAGTGTGTTATGATGTAACGCACTTTTCTAATCCTTGTGTACGTTTGGGTGAGATTATTTTTTTCAATATTACGGGGAGTTGATGGTTGTTGTTCTGCTGGTCCTGTAAACACACGTACACCACTGTCATCATCTTTCTGATGAAATTTTTGCTCTTGTAGAATACATATGGCACCATTCAGCGATGAATACTTGTACATTGAGATTGCAAATAAGGTTAGCAAATTAATTAGTTTTAGTTTCAGTACAAGTACTTGGTCTATGTTCTTTTTTTGTTGTGTTCATATGTGCTGCTTTATTACATATAGTGTTAATTTATTTATATTTTTATTGTAGTAATTTGCACACAAGTTAGTAGACAGTTAATTTTTTTTTATCCAAGATAGTGAAAAACACGATTTGCTGGTGGCACATGTATTTATGTATTGTATTATCTCCTCATACCTCATCAGGACAAGGTTTTTTTTTTAAGTTTTGAAAATTAGAATATGTATTTGTGTCTACCCTGGTAACTAGTTGTGTACAGTTGAGAATTTTGGTTTACTTCCTTGTCAGATTGTTGTGGAGTCTTCAAAACAGTGTGTTCTTACTTCTCAGCATAAAAAAATAGGAAATCTAATGGAGTCTCAGCATGTAAATAGGAAATCTGATGGAATGGCCATTTTTTATTTTAAATATCAAATTCTGGTACATGGAAATGAACCTCATTGCCCATTAACTTCTAGCCCCAGTTTACAGTTTAGAGAATCCTTGTGGCTATCTTTGAGCTTCTGCCCTCTGTCTCTTCCCCTTTCCCGAGTTAAAATAGTGTAAGTTGTGACATCAACTATCTTTTTCTCTGTTACAAAAGTTTGCTGCAAAAAAATTGTAATGTACCTCTTCTAGGGACTGTCATTTTGTGCATTTATATAATGTGTTAGGTATAACCTGATGTATATGTATGCATATTTATGTATATCTACAATAGAGATTGATCTTGTTTGGTGTTCATACATATTAATGCAGGGAGAGGAATTGTGTATCTATGATAGTTGATACATATATCTATTAATTGTTGTCTTGCTGTCTTCTTCTTCATTGTGTGATAATTGCCTTTCTTTACTAGCAGTTAAGCATCAAACTTAAGATGAAAATTTTCAACCATTTAAATCAACGTATCTTATTATTTCTAATTTGGTCTGTTAGTAAACTAAAATTTGCTTTATCAATTGCTTTCCTTTTTTCGCAAGAGAGGTCTAAATTTCATGTTGGTTAATCTTGCTTTATTTCATATCTTCAAAATTATCTAAATCAGATGCTTGTTACCAGAATTTTTTAATTTTGGTAACGAAATCTTGTATATCCATTTAAATCAGGCTGGCAACATTTAATTGAATTGCTCAACTAGGCTGGCAACATTACTAATTGAACTGTGCCACTAAATAAGTCTTATTATAGTGGGAGAGGGAGAGGGGAGGGGAGGGGAGCGGAGGGGGTGGGGGGCAAGTATGCCCTCTCGAGTAGATTATTTGTGTTGGAGCTAGCAAATGGAAAATGAAGTGTTTAGGGGATATACGTGGCCTATAATAGAGGCAATTTTGGGATGTGTCTATATTTCCTGATTTGCTTTCAACTCTTTACAGGTGTTTTAACTTGTCTGGTTATTAAAGTTGTTAAAATTACCTTGTTCGATTAGATATATAATGGGTGTTTGTCTCAGCATTTTGTTAAATTATAAGTACTTACTCTTATGTCTTGTCTTACTCTTGCTTTTCATGATAAATTAGGCCCATGTAGAGTATGAAACAGAGAAGAGACATTATGCACATGTTGATTGCCCAGGGCACGCAGATTATGTGAAAGTATGCTTTATAATCGTTTTTCAATGTTTTTGCCTCCCTTCCCCAATTAATATGTTGCATATTATTTTCGTCCCAGCCAATGAGCTTAGGTGTTTGAACTGAAAAGAGCAAATTCTGTTATCCAGTTTTTCTTTTTTAAATATCACAATTTTCTCATGTCGCATTTCTTTTGGGTTCCAATACCTCATGTTGGTTCATTTATGTCTGTTTGCTTACATTTTTACTTTAAAGTTCTCAAGAACCTGTTATTTGTTCTAAAATTGCAGAACATGATTACTGGAGCGGCACAAATGGATGGAGGGATTCTTGTTGTATCCAATTGTTCGGGGTTCGGCTTTGTCTGCTTTACAAGGAACAAATGAAGACCTCGGGAAAAAGGCAATCCTAAAATTAATGGAAGTTGTGGACCAGTAAATAACTGATCATGTTCGCCAACTTGATAAGCCTTTCTTAATGCAAGTTACTAGTTAAGAGGTTGAAAATCAGTTTGGAAACTTGTTGGATGTTTTAATCTAATTGCAAGTAATTTTAGTTACTAGTCATTGTATTTATAATGTATTATTTGGTTTGGATGTTATGATTGATTTTGATGAATGTGGATTGTAGATTGTACAATTGTTTGTACAGGAAATGACCAAAACAAAATGAATTTTTCAAAAAGAAAAGCCACCATTTCCAACCAAATCTGCACATTTCCTACCAAGCTTACCATTCGAAACCCAGAATGGTAGGAAATGCTTGGTAGGAAATGCTAGTTTACATAGTTTCTGATATAAAACCAACCAATTGACATATTAGAAATTGGTAGGAAATAGATCTTGACTGAAGTCAAATGTGATGTGGCAAAAATGACTTGGACTGGTCCCACTTGACATGTGGATGACATGTCAACATTGGGGGACCCCTTTAAGCTGACGTGGCTCTTGACGTGTCAAGTGATGTGTCAAGGCCCCACATGCCAAGTGGCTGCCCATGTGGCAAGCCACATGGGCAGCCACTTGGCATGTGGGGCCTTTTAGAAATAACCTAGCAATTCCTACCATTAAGCATTTCCGACTTGAGCAATTCCAACCAACGGGTTTGGTTGGAATTGATTCCATTTCCGACCAAAATGTGGCCATTTCCAACCAATTGAATGGTAGGAAATGGCCGTTTTTCTTGTAGTGTCTATTAAAATCACTATTTCATTGAAAATTTTGAAAATCATGTAAGTTCTGCAAACTAAACATGAATGTTCTGCAAACCGAATATGTTTTGCAGAACAATATGTTTTGCTATATTTTAGTTGCAAAACATATATAACTTTAAATATTTTAAATGAAAATAGTTATTTTCATAGAACATAATTTATAAAATATTATATTTTTCTAAATTTAGACCGAAGAACGTATGTGGTCTCCAGTCTCCACAAAAAAGATGGTCTCCATAGAACTTAACTCACTTTGTTTATATTTAAGTATAATCAGTTTTTTTTTAGATTTCATTTTAATTGATTTTGTATATTAGATCATCAATATTAAATTTATACAATATACCCTTTTTGTAGATTTCCCAAGTACTACTTTTTAGTAGAAATATTATTATAAAATTGATTAGTATTCATTTTTTATTAAAATAGTTTTGTATATTATTGATGAAATCTTTATTCCTTTGAATTTTAAATCACTGAATTTAAATTTTTTAATTTTTTTCACTCTAAAATATTTAGATACTACACGTTCCTTTCTAATAAAATGATATATAGTAGTAGTTCATTACTAATTGAGAGCTTATCTGTTTGTATTTCGAGTATATCTACATTTTTCCTTTTTTCACAATAATAATAATAATTAATAATTTACTGTTTTAGCCCTGACGACCAAACCACCTAAACTCCCTTATACCAATTATATATAGGATATAATAATAATAATAATAATTATTATTATTATTATTATTACAGAAATTCTCAGATATTACATATATATCCCCTTAAAAAAAGATTCCGTCCCCGGAATCAAACAAAACTAAAACTCGTACTGAATCGAATATCAAAATGCACAAAAGCTCGCCTCCTGAGCCATCAGAAGGATACGCCGTGACCAATCACACTGTCACGGAAGTGTCATGCCACTGGTGCCGCAATGACATGGCTGTAGTACCCCTACAGCTGGTTAACTCGGTATACCCTATATCACTAAGGGTTCAAATAGATATTTACACAATTTTCAAAATCACTTGACGCAGATACTTCAAATATTCCAAACATATATGTAATATGAATAATTTCTAAAATTTCTAAAATAGCGATTCAGATATTTTGCAATAGAACTGAAACAATTATTTAAATATTTCAGAACAGAACTAAACCAGATACTTTAATATTTTGGAACAGAACTGAGAGAGATGTTCAAATATTTTAAAAGGATATATAAGATGCATTTTATTGAAGCCGCAAAAATAGACTTTTAATCAAAATAATTTTCAAGAGTCAAAACGGATAGTAGTGAAATGAACAGATTTAAAAATTGAACAAAACCTGAATGAAAAAGGAGAGAAATCCGTACCTCGAATCGCAATCACAAAACTAATAGTATCAGCGATTGATCTGCTAAATTCCGAACACCCAATCTATTTACAAAATTATAGTTTTTAATTAATATACATTGTTTCTTAAATTAATTAACAAGTAATCAAAAGTAAAATTTGTATTCATGTACAATTGCACTGTTCCTTAACTCATGTTATGTTGTTGAGTTTGGCACCACAAACAGAACCATTTCGATATTACGAAATCAACATATATCAATTATGTCCTCTGTTTGATAAGTTAATGAATAACATGTATATTTATTGACATAGTCCGGAAGTAAATCACACCATTTAAAAAATAATACATATAAATATTAATTGCGAAATTAATATAAATAAATCATGGTTCTAAAAATGTATGATTTTATCGATTAATGTTAAATCAGTATCTCAACTAACTAGTTTCGATTTCCGATATTTTTACAAAATTGGTATAAGTGAATATTAGCAGAATCAACAATTCGGTAGCAACTATACATAAATCAACTAATAATATAGCTAATAAATACAAAGTATAAAATCAATGAAAACATCTTATAATAATTTTAAGATATTAGATTAATAATTTATTAACTTGAATTGCCCAATAACTCATATCATCATACTTAAGTCCTTCTAGTTATAATAATCAAATTATAGGTCGTACATCATGAATATAATTTCATTATACAAAAATATGGTAGGAGTACAAAACTTGATAGACTACACACAACCAGAGGACAAGACACGGACCCAAGTTACTTACAGTATTTATTTGTTGTTGATGTCAATTATAATATAATTTAATCATGTCAGGGTGTTGCAAAAGAACAAGCTAATACCTCTATATATTGTTCGCACATCGGCATAATCCTCCTCTATTGTCTCCTATCGGTTGCGGGCGGCTCGCAGTAGCCTCGGTTAAGGGTTTGTGTTTTGTGAAAATGAATTTTGATGTAATATTTGTTAATACAAGTCACAAGTCTCCGATTATGAATATAACTCCTGCACCAATATTATTTAATTACTAACTACACATGTTACCATTATTATTATTATTATTATTATTATTATTATTATTATTATTATTATTATTATTATTATTATTATTATTATTATTATTATTATTATTATTATTATTATTATTATTATTACAGAAATTCTCAGATATTACATAGCATGCCTCAAAGGACGCAAGTTTCTACCACCATACTCCCTTTAGAATTACACAAAATCAATCTTTTGGATTGCCCTCATTTTAAATTGTTGAAGAAGCAAAATGCCACAAAGGATAGAGATCCCCCGTTATAGATTTGGATAGAAATCCAAAAATAAGAAGGACATGAGCCCCTAGGGCTGATCCCACCTATTCACAATCACTTGGAGATCCTTATGATCAACTCCCCCATTTACGGAGGAAATACTGAAAGCTCACATCTCAAGAAAGTTTTAGATGTCCTCAATAAAAACTTATGATTGGGTTGGAGATCCAGCAAATCATGTGAGAACTTTCTCAAATTCACTATTGTTGTAGCCTGTCAACGTTGACATCAAGTGTAGGACGTTCCCTCAAACCTTAGGATATGGTGCAACACTGATACATCTGATTGACTTCCCACTCCATCGGCTTCTTCAAGGAATTGAGCAAAGATTTTTTAAGCCAATTTATAAGTGGGAAGGTGCATGAAAAAAGCTCTGTATCTTTGATAAAAATATTGAAGGGTTTCATGCACACAAATGCAGTAGAAAAACACGTAAAAATAGAAAAATAATGAAACCCTCCGCAGGATCTATGCGAAAAACTGATATTTAATTCGTAGTTTAGAATCTTTACCTTAAAGAAGCTTTAACAGATTATATGATTGACAAATGGAGGTCCAAGCTTGCACGATCACCACGTATCCCGCTTTGCAACGATCTATGCACGCGGTATCGGTATCCACACAAATGCTTGATCTCGAGGATTGATGTGTACTAGGACCAACTGAATTCGTCTTCTCTCTCTCTCTCTCAAAAACGACTAGTTTTTTTTTTAATAAAAGTTTGTAGGAAGTATAGATCGATTGTATACCTGAAATCAAGACAACAAGAATAAAATACCGAAAAGTACGTTCGAGGCAAGTGAATACCACGCTGTCCTTAAAACAGATAAGCCCCTTCCGTATGGTGCTTGGAGGTTTGTTGGCTTCCGTCTCCCAGGATACAACGAACAAAGGTGATCTTAAGCACTTAAAGACCCGCCTTCTACGAACTGAACAAACACCACAACTATCTCACAGAATAGAACCTAGAGCTCTAAGATGAATACTCAAGAAATGCTTGTGGGTTTTTTGTGTGTCTAACCAAAAAAGAAAAGGTCTCCTAATATATGAGTATAAGAAATGTAACTTACACACAAAATCAAAGTTGTAACCTATGTAATAATGAGTTACAATAATGAATTAATCAATATTATGTCATTATTAAGGAGTTACAAAATCAATTTATAAGTTACAAATCAAAATAATAAAAGGCAATAAAATTTTTATTCAAAATAATCCAACAATCCCCCACATGAATAAAAATTGACATTGCAAAACGACTCTTTGACACGGAGATAGAGCGCATGGTAGAAACCAATATAGGATAGGTAGGCGTTACCCCTTGAACCTTCCCTTATAAGAACATTTTTACATTTCTAGAATTTCAGTAGTCGCGTTGACCTTGAACTGCCTTTCTGTATTGTGAAATGATGATACTTCCCCCACTGGAGTCTTTCCCTATATTTGTTAAGTTCTCACTGTTAAGCCCATTTTGGTCCTGAGCTTTAGCCTGGTTCTGTGAGTTTTTCCCAGAATTAGCCCCCACAATTCCTTCTTGAAGCGACCCCACTTCACTCACATAGGTGATCTCTTGAACAATACGAAAGTATTATTTGTTCGACATATTGACACATAAGGATCATTGAAAGCATAGCTTAGCCTTATCCAATTTTTATCACTGTTTTTCATCATAGGAATGGACTCGGGAGTAAAACCCCCACAATGATCTCACTAAGTCTTTACAATTAGGTTGTCCCATTGATCCAAGATCTTGGGATCTCCAGTCAACAAGGTTGGGTTTCCTTTGTACCGACTTTTATTATGGGCTTTAGTCCCATTCCTTTCGATGATTTCTCAACTAACTCTCTTGTTAACAATTTGGTTAGCGGATCCGCAATGTTATCTTTTGACCTGATATAGTCAATGGTGATAACTCCAGTTGAGAGTAGTTGTCTAACAGAATTGTGTCGCCGACGAATATGCCTCGATATTCCATTATATAGTACACGCTCAGCTGTACCTATTGATACAGTATTGTCACAATGTATACAAAGTGGTGGCACTGGCATCTCCCATTTAGGAGTATCCTCTAAAAATTGGCGTAACCATTCAGCTTGTTCGCCTACTTTATCCAAAGCAACAAACTCAGCCTCTATGGTAGATTTGGTCACTACCGTTTGTTTCGAAGATTTCCACGAGATCGCTCCACCTGCTAGCGTAAATACATATCCGCTTGTGGACTCCGATCCTTTTATACCATTAATCCAGTTTGAATAGATATACCGTTCTAGTACAGCAGGATATCTCGAGTAATGCAACCCATAATCACGCGTATACCTTAAGTACCTAAGCACTTTAGTTATCGCTTTCCAATGATCCACACCTGGATTACTCGTGTATCGGCTTAGCTTACTCACTGTAAAGGCAATGTCTGGTTTTGTACAATTCATTAAGTACATCAGACTTCCTATGACTTTAGCATATTCTCCTTGAGAAACACCTTCACCTTTATTTTTAGATAGATGTAAAGTCGTATCAAAAGGGGTTCTTGACACACTAGAATCATCTTTACTAAATTTCTCAAGGATCTTATCAACATAATGTGACTGGTTTAGTATAATTCCACTTAGTGTTCTTTGGATCTTTATCCCTAGAATCACGTCAGCTCTAGCCCATATCTTTCATGTGGAACCTTGAATGTAATATGTCTTTGGTAGATTTCACCATCTTGTCATTGCTACCAACGATGAGCATATCATCAACATAAAGACACAGGATCACATATCCCTCTATTGTATCTTTGACATATACACATTTGTCACATTCGTTGATTTTAAATCCATTCGACAATATAACACTGTCAAATTTCTGATGCCAATCTCGAGGCGCTTGTTTTAAGCCATAAATTGACTTGACTAATTTACAAACTTTATGTTCCAATCCTGGAACCACAAAAGCCTCAGGTTGTCTAATGTAGATTTCTTCATGTAAATCTCCATTAAGAAAGGCCGTTTTTACATCCATTTGATGTACTTCAAGATTTCGCAATGCTGCAATAGCAATGATCATCCTTATAGATGCCATTCTCGTTACCGGAGAATATGTATCGAAATAATCGATGCCTTTCTTTTGGCGAAAACCTTGAATAACAAGCCGGGCTTTAAACTTATCAATGGATCCATCTATTTTCATTTTCCTAGTGAAAATCCATTTAGATCCTAGTGGTTTACAACCCGGAGGAAGATCCACTAATTCCCAAGTATGATTCTGCATAATAGAATCAACTTCACTTTTAATGGCCTCTTTCCAGAAAGGACCATCCGGACAATGCACAGCTTCTGAATAAGATTGTGGTTCATTTTTGAGCAAGTATGTTAGAAAATCTGGTCCGAAGGATTTTTCAACTCTAGCTCTTTTGCTTAGACGAGGTGCATCCTCTATTTCAAGTTCATCCATATTTTCTTGTTCCTCGTCATCACTATATTCATTTTCAGAATAAGTTTCACGTGTCCGTTTCAATGAACTTGAACTTTCTATGGACTTGCGTGGAAATACATGTTCAAAAAATGAAGCATTTCTCGATTCCATTATTGTATTCTTGTGTATGTCAGGGATTTTTGACTCATGCACAAGAAATCTATATGCCGTACTATTAGGAACATAACCAATAAAAATACAATCCACTGTTTTTGGACCGATTTTCACCCTCTTTGGTTCTGGTACAAGAACCTTTGCAAGGCACCCCCACACTCGTAAGAATTTATAGGAAGGCTTCTTCCTTTTCCATAATTCATAGGGAGTCAGCTCTTGATTTTTTCGGGGTATCCTATTCAAAAGATAGTTTGCTGACAAAACAGCATCTCCCCACATACTTGTAGGCAACCCTGAACTTAGCAACATTGCATTGGTCATTTCTTTCAAGGTCCTATTTTTACGCTCAGCAATCCCATTTGATTGAGGCGAATATGGTGCAGTGACTTCATGAATAATTCCATATCTCGCACAGAATTCACCAAAAGGTGAGACATATTCACCACCTCGGTCACTTCTTATAACTTTTATTTTTTCCTTAAGTTGAGTTTCAACTTCATTTTTATAGAGTTCAAACTTCTCTATAGTTTCATCTTTGCTTTTTAGCAAATAGACATAACAAAATCTTGTACTATCATCCACAAAAGTGACAAAGTACTTATACCCATCCCTTGTTTGATTTGATTTTAAATCACACACATCACTGTGAATCAAATCCAAGGGTTTTGTATGTCTTTCAATTGTTTGAAACGATGATCATGTTAATTTTGCCTCCATACAAATTTCACATTTGTGTTTCGAACTAATTTGGAATGTGGGTATATGGTTCAAGTTAATTAATCTACGCATTGTTTCATAATTAACATGACCTAGTCTACCATGCCACAAATTGGAAGACTCAAGCAAGTAAGCAGAAGAATTATTTTTATTAATACTCTTCACAGTCATTACATTTAGCTTAAAAAGCCCATCGGTTACATAACCTTTTCCCACAAACATTCCACTTTTGGACAAAATTAGCTTATCAGATTCAAACACCATGCAGAATCCATGCTTGTTCAACAACGAGCCAGAAACCGAGTTCCTTCGAATCTCCGGCACATAGAGTACATCATTCAGAGTCAGCTCCTTGCCAGATGTCATCTTCAAGACAACCTTGCCTTTTCCAAGGACTTCGGATGTTGCAGAGTTTCCCATGAAAAGCTTCTTTCCATTCTCAGTTGGCGAGAAGGTGTGGAACAACTCCTTGCTCGAGCATATGTGCCTGGTAGCACCAGTATCAATCCACCATTCTTTCGGGTTGGAGACAATCAGGTTCACTTCAGAAAGCATAGCAGAGAGACTGATTTCAGATATATCTTGAGCCACAACATCTACCATGTGGGCCTCGTGCTTTTTCCTCTTCGGTAGTCTGCACTCAGTTGACTTGTGACCAATCTTGTCACAGTTGAAGCACTTTCCTTGAAATTTCTTCTTAGAAACTCCACCCTTAGGTCCCAAGTTGGGCCTCTTGTCCGGTTTCCCCTTTTTGAACTTGGAGTTCTTTTTCACCTCCACAACATTAGCATTGGAAGAAGAGACAGGCCGATTTTTATTATCCTCCTCAATTCGGAGTCTCAAGACAAGGTCTTGCACTGTCATCACCTTTCGCTTATGCTTCAAATAATTCTTGAAGTCCTTCCAACCAGGGGGCAATTTCTCAATAATAACGGCTACTTGGAAGGCTTCATTCATGGGCATTCCCTCAGATTCCATGTCATGCATTATCATCTGAAGGTCCTGAACTTGACTAACCACCTTCTTGAAATCCACCATCATAAACACAAGGAGTCGGGCCATTAAACATTTCTTAGTACCCGCATCCTCGGTTCTATACTTTCTGTCGAGTGAGTCCCACAAAGATTTGGACGTCTTTAGCACACTATACACATTGTACAGTGAATCACTCAAACAGTTCATTATATAATTTCTGCACAAGAAATCAGAGTGGTTCCAAGCTTGAACTGCACTAACAAGCTCAACATCAGACTCATCGTCTTTCAGCTTAGGTGCATCGTCGTTCAAGAACCTCACAAGGTTCAAGGTGGTCAAGTAAAACAACATCTTTTGTTGCCACCTTTTGAAATTCAGCCCATTGAATTTCTCCGGTTTTTCCGCGTGAGCGGTTATCGATACAGCCGTATTAGGCACCACAAGGGTCGCCGTTTTAGGCACTGCCTCAGCAGTTACACGCCCATCACCAGACAAGCTAGCTCTGTCAACTCCCAACATTTCTGAAATCAAGATTACAATAAGACTAGTTAATATCTTAAGACAAGTGATGAACTCATATAATCAATTTCTAGATAAAATGTACTGCCAGCATACATAACATATAACCACATAGGCGCAAAAGATAGCATGATAGAATCAGACCATTAGACTTAAACACACAACAAATACGGTTTAATATGCATTCAAATAAAGTAAGGTCCATAAACCAATACATGTAATGATTTTTAAGACTAACAGATACTTGTTCATTCTCGACTTAAGTGGCAAACAAAAACATGAATGCCATAGAACTAATAACAATAGACCTCCACACATTAAAGGATTTGAAATGTAACTCTCTGATGACAAAAAAAGCCATCATCAAACAAGCAAGGCATATATTATTATAACAGAGTAGCATATGTCGAAGACATGAATATACAAGTCTAATACAAAACAATTAGCAGCCTTTAAGACCAAAGAATAAAACTGACCACGACTAAAGACTCTTAAATATTCTACATTAGTAACCATTTACAAAGCATTTACAAAATTAAAACCCCAAATCATGGCATTTCGAATTTGTATACAAAACAACAAACCCATTTATTAAAAAATATAGAAACACAAATACACACATGCTGAGATGAGTGACAAGACATATAATAAAACTAATAAGGCAAACCTTACATATAACCAGCACAAAAGAAAAAGGTAAAAAATAATCAAACCTCCTTTTTTTTTAAATAAAAATCACAGATACATGCATGGCATATGATATATGATTTAAAAAAAATGGCACAACTTTTAAAGATTTGACATTTTAACAATCATAAAAACATGCAGATTAAAACCCAAGCAATGATAAGCTAGAAAAAAAATTGTAAAAACAAACAACTCACCAAAGCACCTATACAAGTCATGCAAGACGAGACAATAGGTTCCCACTTAATCTTAATATCACAAACCAGGCACATGTCACATGCAGAGATAACCAACCAACTACACATGCCAGGCTAAATACGGGAGAGACTTATAAAACTATTAGCACATAGCACTTTTAATTTAAACACCTATGTAACAATTAAACAGGCAGAAACCAAAACTGACGTGGCATATATGGATCTATTCAAACAGAAAAAAATATACATGTCCACTATTACATGCAGATCTAAGAAACGAAAACATTAACCAAACCAAATATACAGAGGCCATGCTAATTTAGAACTCATGTAAAAAAAACCTGGACATGCGATAAAAAGATAAAATTAAATCACTATACTCCCGGAAAAAAAAAATTCAAACAAATCAGTTTATGGATTAAACCAATTCATATGAATTATGGGATCTGTTTTAAGCTTGTACGAAGTATAGATCGATTGTATACCTGAAATCAAGACAACAAGAATAAAATACCGAAAAGTACGTTCGAGGCACTTGAATACCACGATGTCCTTAAAACATATAAACCCCTTCTGTATGGTGCTTGAAGGTTTGTTGGCTTCCGTCTCCTAGGATACAACGAACAAAGGTGATTTTAAGCACTTAAAGACCCGCAACTATCTCACAGAATAGAACCTAAAGCTCTAAGATGAATACTCAAGAAATGCTTGTGGGTTTTTTGTGTGTCTAATCAAAAAAGAAAAGGCCTCCTTATATAGGAGTATAAGAAATGTAACTTACACACAAAATCAAAGTTGTAACCTATGTAATAATGAGCTACAATAATGAATTAATCAATATTATGTCATTATTAAGGAGTTACAAAATCAATTTATAAGTTACAAATCAAAATAATAAAAAGCAATAAAATTTTTATTCAAAATAATCCAACAAAGTCACCTTTACAAATCAGCCACTTTAGAGATTAAATAGTGAGATAAAAAATCGAATCCTAACTCTAAACAAATTCAGAGTTCTTATTAAATCAGAATTCCAAGTTGTTCTCTTATTACGTCTCACTTAATCAACCAACAACTGAATTTTTGAATTAATATTAGTAAATTCGAAATTCATATTTAATTAATTAAGTCATACTTAATTAATAATAAATAATTCAAATTATTTTTATTTAATTTAAATCTGAATTTAAATTAAATGATCATCCAAGCATTCTTTGTGTGTGACTCTAGAGGTGATTATTATGTTGGCAATTATATTAAAATCTAATTAAAATCGCAAACAATGACTGCTATCTAGTAATACATCAATGCTACCCAGGTAATAATAATTAAATCGGTGATTCGGTTAAGCCTTTCGTGAATAATGTATCATGTATTATAATTCCTTTAACATCGATATTATAGATTAAATTCGAGGCATGTAATATATCATCTTCTTTATAATTTAATCTTCATTTTCTTGATTGATGAGTAGATCTAAATCAAATCAACATTTGAGCATGGCCATGTATTTTATAGTCAAACTCAAATAAGACACCAATAACATCTCTCCTAAAATATAAGAGGGTTAAATCATTTCTAGATCATTCACATTTCTCATACGATTCATAATATACCCAATGTCCACTTTTATCATTACCCGGTCAAAAGTAACTTTTAATGTAATCAAATTATATTAATTCTTGTAGAAATGTAACGATTTCAAGTCTAAGAATCATTACATCATTATCATTGTGAGAATGTATTGTGAGAATGGATTATGGCACAATTAACATATAGAATCTCAAGGTGGGTCAATCCAGTGCCATGTATTTCATACATGCACTTATGTTTTGACCTTAGTATCGTCATACCTATAACCAATGAGATGTGGTTATCAGTTAACAAACATACTAGTCTTAATGCATTATCATTGTTCTTAAATAATAATGCTCGACTAGGGATCTTTAAGATTATAAACACTATTTGTATAATCTCATTTCTATTTCATGTACTTAGAGATATAGAATACGTGTTTAATATTCCAAGAACATTCATTATTTTAACATTTATAGCATATTAAATAAAGACATAATAAAAAATTGAACAAAAAAAATTATAAAACATATTCATTAATAAACAAAATGTCTTTCCCTAAAAATATAATAATATTGTTTCTAGAGCACAAATTCTAACAATCTTCCACTAGAGTCAATCATCAATATATCAAATATTCATAGAACTAGTTTGATCAGCTTCGTGCTTCTGCAGCGATAAAGCGTTAGTCACTTGATTTATACTGCAAACCAGCCAGTGGCAATTTTACAATTAGCCAGAAAACTAAGGGTAGCAACAGGGAATAAAAACATAACCCCCTCGTTAATTTTGCACAATTCCCGAACAAACCCACTCAAAAACATTACCCCCTCTTTGCTGTTACATCATAAACAAATTCACCATCCAAAATCGCTAAATAGCTGAAAACACCTTCAAAAACCTCTGTAAACTTTGAATACATCACCATTCGCTAGTACGATCTTTTGATATTGAAGAAACTTGCAAAGATTGAAATCGTGTTCAGGTATGCATAGTGATTATCTTTGCAAAGTTGGATCTGCATAGTACCTTTACTAAATCGTATGTGAAATAGATGTATCTACATGACCACAAACATTCTCTTGTGGATTTATAGGATTTTTTTATACTAATATGTGTTATTTTGATGTTTTAAAACTTTAAATCACCTACACAGATGTCTACATACGAAGCAGAGAAATTTCTAGGGTTTTCTTCATATTTTGGTTACTTTAATTGGAGATAAAGTGATTCCAGTTTTTTTTTTGTCTG
This sequence comes from Heracleum sosnowskyi, assembly GCA_030848705.1. Lineage (NCBI taxonomy): Eukaryota > Viridiplantae > Streptophyta > Magnoliopsida > Apiales > Apiaceae > Heracleum > Heracleum sosnowskyi. The sequence goes on from CM061242.1 coordinate 89,761,302, forward strand.
AGCAAGAGTTCACTGAATTTCATGTGATATTAACTTTTATTTATGATTTGAGATGTTTTTTTGACATAAGCTATAAAAACTTCTTTTTTTGTTCTACATGTTCTGTTTGATGATTATAGTTGTAAAAAAGTGATTTGAGATACCTTTTTAGTGATTGAGTTATATAAATATAGTGATTTAAATTGTATTTTTTTAGTGAAATGAGTTGAATAAACGATAATTTGATATGTGTTTTAGTGATTTGAGAGTTTTTAGTGAATGAGTGGTATAAATGTTGATTTAAGGGTTTTATTTCTTATTATTTTGGAGTTTCTAAGGGGTTGGCTAAAGATTTTGGTGAATTAAAGTTGTAAAAAAAGTGATTTGAGATACTTTTTTGTGATAGAGTTGTATAAATGGTGAGCTGAATTATAACTTTTTAGTGATTTGAGTTGTATAACTAGTGATTTAGTTCATATTTTTAGTGATTCCAAATACATTTTAGTGATTGAGTTGTATAAAATGTAAATGGTGATTTGTTTTTATGAGTGATTACACAGTGTTGTGTTGTAACTATTATCACAAGAAGCTTACTATAATTTACAATATTACCTAAATGGGTATAATCAGGCTTCTGAACTATATTATTTGGACATGATATTTATAATCCTTGTAATGTCCTCTTGTGGAATATTTTTGATGTTATTGTCTACTCATATAGCGAAGAAAAAAGTTTAAAGACGACTTTCTTTTGCTTTTTTTGTATCACAATAATTTAAAATTTTACGCTAATGTGCCTCGCGTAAGTGTCATACTGCCATTATTGTCTTTTGCTTGACGTAGCCATCTTTTGACTTTAGTTGTAAATTAGTCTTTATCAAGTGTTACGAACATTTTATGGTATACCAATTTGGAGCATTAATAGATAAGGGAAATTTTCTGTATACAAACATGTTACAGTTATCAAAAAGTGAATTTTACTATTATTTGCTTATGATAATCATAATAAGCCAGAATCTACCTTTTTTTGTGGGGGAAGGGGGTGTGTTTTAAAAGATTGCTTTTAGGTGCTTTATGCTCATAAATTGGTGCTTACTAGTGCTTCTAATGGGTTGATGTAGTTCGACGGTGCTTATTTGAAATGTACAGGCGAATTTAGTAAGGAATTGTTAGTTTTTTAGGGAGGCCAGAAGCACGATGTTAACATTTGGAGATCCATCCAATTTGTAAGAACCAACGTATATTACATTTTTTTACTATATTTTTTTATTTCTAATTGTACCCTATAGTTCTTGTTAGGTGGCGCCTTGTATTAGAGATAAGCTAAATATAGTGTTGGTAACCTCTAAGATGAACAATTTATACAAACATATCATGTAGAATACGAAAATTGTGGACCCAAACAAACTAGCCTTCATACCCGTCTGTTTTTAAAACATATTTCATAAATATATCGATGGTTCTTGTTTGTTTGTTGCTTATCCTGCAATTTTTTTTTACTTTCAATTTTAAAATTTTACACTAGTGATTATATTCTCATTGCTTTAATTTATGTGATACATTTGTCGTTTCTTCTTTGTGACGTGATGTTTCAAAGGTTCGCGTGAGGAAGCACTCACCCTATGGAAGGAATAACTCAGACAAATTAGAAAAGTTTCAGGATTTCAGTTTAAGATCAGACCAGATCCATCAGTCGAAACAGTCAACCTAATATGCGTTGGATCTGGATTCATGAATCTATCTTGGTTGCTACAAGTATAAACACTTTTAAGAACAACCTTAGTATGATAGAAGTGATGTAAAGAGTGAAAGATGTGTGTCCTAAATCCAATCATGGATGATGAGTTAGGAGATACTTTGTTCAATCTGATTGAAGTTTGTTTAATTTAATAAAATGGTAATATGTTTTATAATGGGCTTTTTCTATTTAAAGTGTTTAAATTAGATGATCCATAGTTTAGAATAAAGATTTAATGGATTATGATGAGATCATGACAATGAGACCTTAAAGATGATAACTCTAAACTTAAATAGTTCCTGGTCGTAGGATAATTAATTGGTACTTAATTAATCCGCAAAGATCGGTACATACTATGCTTGCTTCATTATGAAGGATGTCTATTCTCGATAGGCATTTGTGTGGTGACACTATAGCTAGTATGTGGGTGCTTATTATAGAATAAGTTCACTGAACATGACTCGAATAGTTGAACAACTAATGGAGTTCACTCACGTGTCAGTAGTTGTTCATATAGTGGTGGTTGTACAAGTGTCCTTAGACTTGAGGTCATCATAGTCATCTGTTAATCCCAAATGACCTAACAGAATTGTAGAAGGGGGGGGGGGGGGGGGTTGAATACAGTTCTTGATATTTTCTTAAACTTAAAACACTTTATAAAATAAAACTGAACTGAATAAATAAAAACACAAGATATAAATAATTCAGTTGGATTGTTTGATGATCCAACTGAAGTGTTTTTATTGCGGAAATAATCTGTGATACACAAGTACACAGCTGCTCAGTTACAGAGTTGTAGAGAAGAATGCTCTCAAGGATAGCTAATACAAACTATTTGTTTTTCTTCTCATCCTCTATCTTAACTGCTACACTTGGTTATATATTCCCCAAGTTTACAATACTATTTTTGGCTACACTAAAGTACACTAAAGGTAACCGCCAATAGTTTGCTTTTCATCCCTTTGTCCAGTGGTCCTTGGAGATCCTTGCTTTTGTCTTCATGCTTATTATGATCACTCCCAAGAGCCCAATTGGAAACTGGGATGTTTCCTTATTCCCCATGTCCATTTTAATGGTTTCCAATGCAAAGTACACTTCCACATCACCTTTAGATCTGTTCAGTAAACTGTCACTATCACTTTGTCAACTATTCAGAAAAGCAATAATGATTCGTTGATAGCAGGGAGATGTGTTTCGTTGATAGCTTTATTCTTCATTCCGTTGATGGTGTTTCTCTCGTTTCGTTGATGAGTAAACTCCATACCGTTGATGGTGTATCCTTGTTTCGTTGATAGAGTAATCCTCATACCGTTGACATGTCTTCACTTAGGCAAAATTACAAGGCATAACATATTTACAATTAACCAACCTATTTTGCCTATCTAGTACTTAGTCAACATGACTTAGAAAACCTATCTAATACATACATCAAATGCATATCAAACTGTGAAGTATTGTACAGTGCAATTGCTACAACACTCATTCCGTTGATGAGCTTCCTGTCAACGAAACACTGCAAAGCATGCCATTCCGTTGACAGTTACAAAATGACTTAATACAAAATCTACTAAGTGTTTTTATAATTATCATCAAGAACAACATATTCCTAACATCATCTTATGTACACTGAACTATATTTTGGTTTAGTTCTTAGTCTCTAGAGACAATAATAAGAGCACTGAACTATAATTTGTACATGAAGATATTGAATGATCAATAAAGGATCTGCCCCTTTCAGTGAAGGAAGCGAATGTTCTATGCTATTCTACTTATGCTAGTTCAGGAATCTCTGGCCAGAGTGAATGAAATTAGAAAGAAGTTTCTAATTTGCATTAATCGAACTAGGCATAATGAATATGAAAGCATATGATTAATTTAGATAGGCTTGATACGAGATCCATGCCTTGTATTTAATCGGGACATTGATGGTTAGAAGGAATTGATTGTACGGTAACTATACACTGAATAGGTTCTTGGTATTCTAAGGAGTGAATTCATATTATCCGGATAGTCGCGATATGCTGAGAAGTATCCCTCACGATGTAGAATAAATATGATTAGTTTTATTAATCGTATTTAATGAATTAAAAGAATTCATATAAATAATAATAATATTGTTTTATTGTTATTTATTTCTACTTCCGGCTTAATTTTGAACCTACAAGGTCACACAATAAAAGAGTTATTTAATGGTGAAGAAATTAGTTAATAATGGCTAGTCATTATTTATTTATGAAATAAATATTTTGATAGAAATTTTATAATCAATTAAATATGATTTAATTAATTATAAAAAAATAATTAAGAAGAGTTCTTAATATTATTAATTAAGAATTTCATTTAAGAAATTAAATTTAGTGAGAGAATTATTTTCTAAAGAGTTTAGAAAAAGAATTAATGATTAAAATAGTTTTAATTATTAATTAATTGATTAATGGGATTAATTAATTATTGGGTTAATAATAATAATATTTTATAGGAAAATATTCAGCTGATAATTTGCCTATAAATATATTTTTATAAACCCTATAGCCTCTAATCCTAATTTTATAAGAAAGAAAAAGAGAGGCAACCCTAATTCTCTCTCAAGCTTTCATCTTCTCTCCATTGATTCAAGTTCTTGGTGGATACCGGTGGAGTGCTTCACATATTGAGGAGCAGCTGCTAAGAGTCTCTATTCATCGTCTTTGGATCGCTTTTAAAGGTTAGTAATTAATCGATTCTTTAATTTTATCCATGAATCGTATGCGGTTTTACGGGTTTTATGCATAATAAATTATTATCCATGCTTCTGGGTATGAAATAAAACTCAACAATGGTATCAAAACTTAGGTTGTATGCATATAGATTCATGGAAATGTTTTCAGATTTTTATGATCTTGTATGAATTGTTTATCGATTTATTCGTATTTGGGGGCTATGATTGATTTAATTGTGAATTAAATAAAAATAAAGTATTAAAATATTTTTGATCCCAGAATATAATTCTACAATTGTTGTAGATCAGTAGGATATTTGTTTCCGAATTTATTGATATATAGATTATTTGTTTTTGATTTATGAAAGTATTAAAAAAGTGTTTTTAAAAAGAAAATATATAATCTGTATATGTAATTGTGTATGATTGTGGTAATGATTATTGTAATCATTAAACAATGATTACACGGAATTCAGTGCACAGAAAAGGACGAAAGCAGTTGTCAGTTTGTGTCAGTGCTGGTCTGCTGGTCAGTAGCGTGTGCGACACGCGCGAGTGGGGTCCACTCGTGGCACCTAGTAGACAATTTTTGTTTTGGCTTGTTTGGACGCGTCCGAGCTCCGATTGAGACGTGTAAGGTACCGTTGGATTCATTTTTTCGAGACGCACCTGATGGAATTAATATTTATTGATGTTTATACATGCGATGTATGTTTAAATTTATCAGACGATGATAGACTTAGGCGAACATAATGAACATAGGATTCGCGTTAGACGCTCGAGGTTAGTCAAAGATGTTTAATAACTTAATTTAAAATATTATGAGCACAACCATGAGATTCTTATGTTTATGAAACATAGAGTGAAATACTCTTTTGATGTTGAAATGGAAAATTTTGTCTAGACCGTTGGGTTTTAAGCGGGATCGATGTGACCCCTCCAACAAACTGGGAATTTTTCATTTAAATATCATAATTGTATTTTGTTCAAGAAAAAGAGAATCTCCTAGTAATATGATTATGTTTGTAACATAATATAATCCCTCTTAATTAAAATTTATATCGAGTAGTAAATGGCCAATGGCACAACGGGCTTGTGTCGGTCATAGCCTTCCAACATAATAGCAAGTAGAGTTCTTATATTGAGACATTGTCGTTTCGTGCTACAGTCGAGGGCTTTGTTTTAAGATTAAGAGATGCTTGTCTATCACATGAGATGTGTATGATGAATTAGGGTATAATGGTCGTTACGTGCTACAACCGTGGGCTACTGGAAGTCTCTAATTTAATTATGCAAGATGTTGGGTTTGACTCGACTTAGAATATTGAAATGAGTCGTGCCACAGCCGATACTCAATAGTTCAAGAGGCTAAAAAGATAGTAAGGAATAACATGAGATGTAGTTGACAAGAGTTGTCTTCCAATGGAACATCACATTGTGTTTCGTGCCACAGCCGAGGTGATGTGATGGAAAATAGGATCCTTATTGTCACTAACATTATGAATGTTTAGTTATACATATAGATGGTTGTATAAATTAAATAAAATAGTGGGAGCCACCAATGAATAAAGACCCGATTCACATGGTGCTATAAGAATAAAATTGAATATTTACTTAGTAGTTATGTGTAAGACCCCAGATTTCGGGTAGAATTAAAACTTTTATTATATGTTGATGTATATATGAATAGTGGTTGTGACCACGATGTATCAATGATTTTGAGAATCAAGTTTATGAAATGAATATGGATTTTAGTTTTCAAGTATTTTGTGAATAGAGAGAATGGGTTGACCTTCTAGATTAGAATAATCTATCTGGAAAGTAAGAATATAACACCCCAAGAAAGAAAAGTATTTTCATGTCATCCAAATCGATATCTGGTATGCATCCGACAACTCCGTAAACAAGATAACGTATGCCCGAGGAAGCACTAGAACATTTTCTAAGTGCAAGAAATAAAGAGGAATATTGGAACTGATATTGACCCAAACGATTATGGTGAATGGTAGATTCCTTAAGATGAGAATGGGATCACACCACACTATATACGAGTCTACAAATGGAATTTTGGAAGTTAGATTAGTAATCCCGAATCAAAATAAGTGTATGTAAATGTCGTAAGAATCAGCATTCGAGTACTTTCAGTTTTCTCCGAGAATTCCACCAGAAAGCTCAGGAAATCTATGATCCCTTATTAAATAAAGATTTTAGACAAGGGAGTACATGGAATTATAATATAATATTTTATTTAAGATACTCAGGTCATTCAGAGAAAACATTTCAAGGGGATTATAGAGAAACCACTGAAAACATTTACGAAGCAAAGTAGTATCGGATCAACAAAATACGAATAAATAAAATGTGACATACAAATGTAACATTATTTTGTTACAAGTATAAAGGAGAAGCTAGTTGGTGAAAGAAGGAAATTCAAGAGTGACCAAAGTGTAAGTCAACTCAAAGATGAAGGACTATTTTACAATTTGCTAAAGTAAAAGCAACAAGTGACAAGCCAACAAGTGGATGGCCAAGATTCAACCAACACAAAAGTAGAAATCTCATCCAAAGGCTAGCATTAACACCTGCAAAGTGAAGATAGATACATATTAATACATGTATTAAAGTCATCAAAACAAAACAAAAACATCACCACCACCCATTAAAGGCTCTCGGCCAAAAGCTTCAAAATGGGGGAACTTGGAGATTTCTTCCACCAACAATTGCAAGCTAGAGCTTAAAACAAAGATAGTGAGTAGTACAAGGTGAGCCATGAATCTCATAGACATTCTTTAAGTCTTTCATTTTCAAATAATTGATGAAGATGATGAATGAATAGTAACCAAGTTTGTGTTTGGTTTTAATCTTGAATCTATGACTTCTAAAGGTTATATCAAGAAAGGATCTAAGGTTATATAGGTGTATTGGGAGTAAACAAGCTTGGAGGAGGTATGAACCTTGAACCCTTGGATGTATTAAGTGATTTTTGAAGCTTAAATGGTGTAAATGCTTGTTTATGATCTTAGTAGCTATGATTGGGCTTTGTTATAAGTTATATTGAGTTTTAAGAATGGAAAGGCATTGCTTGGCCTCAGTTCTTTGTTATATAAGATGTATATGTTGTGTGGAGTGATTGGTGAGCAAGTTGAATGGTTTGAATTTTGGGATTATCCGATTTATAGCCATCGTAATGCCGAAATTTCCTAAAACCTTTAAGAACAGAGCATACAATTTGGAATAGGTCTCGGACCTTGATGAGTATATGACTTTTACTTATAGATATTTGAACGTAGATCGTTTTGGCGTGAAAATCGAAGCTATCTGATTTACGGTTTAGGAGATATGGCCGAATTAGTAAAAGTGGTTCAAAAACGAGAAGAAAAGTTCGTAACTGAAATTGAGCTTTCTTAACTCGATCATTGCAGGGGCTAATCTTGATAATTAAATATTAGAGACAGTAAGGAAAGTGTGGGAGAAAACCTTGTGTGAAAAAGAGAGTTTTTCGATTTTATAAAAATGTTCGAAGTAAGGTTAAGTGCGAGAAACCCCTTAAAACAAGTACCTAATTATAAGATGTTAGTAGAGATCGCAATGGTTATGATCATATAGTTGCATTGGTGTGGTGTTTAAGTTTAAGAATAGTGTTTGCTTGATTCCTAAGTATAGGTTATTGATAAAAGGTATCTTTATTGTTGATAGATCACCGGACCACTGCAAGACACCACTCTCAGACTCAGAGATCAGGCAAGTTTTCAAACCTATGCCTCTATAAACTGTTGTTGTGATAAATAAAAGATATTGAGATATATGCTATGTGTTCATGATTTCGAAACGATACTTATGATGCTAAGTAAAAGTTGTTAGTATAAGTTGGACTTATAAGCTATGGTTACGACAATATTTATAAGCCGATATGTTAAGAAAAACCCTCAGTAGGGGGTATATACTCCGTATTTATACTTCGGACCGGGAATGGTATCAGTTGTTATCTAGGGTTATATTACTATATTATTATATTATTATTGTAATTAATCCGGTTAAATGATTTATAAACTGAAGATTATTTGGGTCTAAACTGCTAAGGATGTACCTAAGTATAAGGTGATTAATTTATTAACCATTCTTTTGTTAAGAAAGTACTTGGGAATTACTTCTAAATAAATATTCTTTCTTAAATATAGTTTTCATTAATTATTTAAAGCCCTACTTCTTAAGGAAGTATTTTGTGAAAACTATTCTTTAACCCTAGATAACTAATAAAGTTTTATTCAGACAATTATAAATATAATTAGAGAAGGTTCCCAAATCTATTTCCCTTTTAAGTCTATATTCAGAAAGACTTAAATGTTCGCTCAAACTACAAAGACTCATGGGACCTTTCTCAAGATTATATGTTTGTTCCAAGTGGACTGCCCGGTCCTAAATCTTTTTTTTTTTTAAACTATTAATTTAATAGCCTTGTATGCTACCATCAAAATGATTTTGATTACTTTCTCAAGACTCGAGAAGTAAGATCAGTGGAATAAGTTGTATCCATTAACAAGCATCAGCTTGGGAAATATGGGTGACTTTTCCTTTCCAACCAGATATGACTACTTTGTGGAGTCGTATACTTGGGAAAAAGGGAAAGGAACTTTATGTTTCAGAGTCATTGATTCACTCGAACTCATAGAATATGTAAGGGACTGAGTAGCGCCGGTCCCCTAAGGGAATTACAATAAGACTGACGGACTATTGAACGGGTCTGTTCTTCCCTTAGATGATAAGTAAGTGCCCGACCGTAGGGTAATGGGAGAGTAACAGACTGACGGACTATTGAACGGGTCTGTTCTTCCCACCTACAACCGAAGGCGGGGAGATAGGTCAGTGAGAGACTGTCTATTCTTCCCTTCTACGTAGAAAAAGACCATGGGGGATACATCTCGCGACTGATCATCGTAGGGGTATCTTCGGCGCCTAGAATCTCCATCTATAGTTCATCATCCATGAAAGAACATGTTTATGCAAGTTTTCAGAGAAAGAAGGTTTACGCAAGCTTATTCAAGTTTATACAAGTATATGAGTTTATAAGAAAGCATATGAAATTACGAAAAGGTATATGATTTTATGAAAAAGGATTGGAAATATTTCTTTTTTTTTTCATTGTCTTTATTTCCAGATTATGATATGAGGTAAATGTTTAATATGAAAGATGATACTTGGTTATATATATGGTTTATCAGTTCAGTATTATTTTGGTGGGCCTCGTTGCTCACCCTTGCTTGTTTATTTATATCACAACAACAGATAAACCAGATGGCACGTACCGTACCCACCAGGCGCAAGAGGGCGCAGGTACCCAGAGGACTCTCCCCTGACATTACGGCCACCATAGCTGAGGTAGAACCTACTAATGTTATAGACTGGTAGTTTGGATTCAGTTTTTAATTATATGTATGACATAACTTAAGAAGTGGCAACCAACATAAACTTGTAAATTATATTTTGGGGTTTGTAATCACTTATGATATGTATGTGGATCCTGTTAGCGTTACTTATTTCAAGTTCATCTCTGGGACTATAACTTGTATGTGTGTATGTTAGCTTAGATTGCGGGGTCATAGCATGTTATTTATTTATATTGATTCAAGTCAAGCATGATGTATGGAATAATGACCGTAACGACCAGATCTCCGACCCCGGATCTGGGGCTGTTACATTATGTGTATTCACTTATAGAATTATATATACTATAACTTCTACAATATCACACATCGTAGTAGAATAACACGTTGACTTATCCCAAATATGCTGATGAACTTTGAAACTTGAGAAATGTTCTCAAGAATGAAAAATTTAGACTAAATGCTTAACTCGTTAATACAAAATGTCTTATTTATGATACATATGGAGATGCGTACGAGACTAGGTGCAATATGTTTAATAATGCAAATGTTGCATAGTAAACCAAACTGATGTATGTGAGCTTAGTACTGTGCAAATAGTATGAACACAAGGACACTCAGGGCTACCTTGTTGCTTCTAGAAGAGTTGTAGAATGCGATAAATAAGACGATTCAATATAGGATATCAAATGAGCTATTCCATAATAGTTATACAGAGGAATGATATATGAATAATCATAGACTCTAGACAATTAACAAATTGATTGTCTAGGGTAGGTTGATTTTGTCATAGATGGAAGCTAAGTCGAGATATGATCTTGAAGTAGCTTCCGGATACGAACTCGCAAATTGGTTGTGAACTCTTACATGAAAAGGTTGGATATCAGATTGTCTGAAATCTACTTCATATTAAAGATTGTTGAGACGTATTTCCTTCTTAGCTAGAGAGCTCTGTTCTTCAGACTGGTAATGGTTCTAAAATCATGTAGTGGGAGATGAACCATACCATCAAGAAGAAGTTTTTTAGTGAGTGATATCATAATTAGTCAAAGGCTAAGTTTGACTCTAATAGCAAAAAGGTTTGCAGCCACTAAACTATGGAGGTTATTGGAAGATCAACTACAAGAGTTGTCTTGTAGAGTTGAAGAATTGGAGAAGTTTAGGGGGACTGAAATTTCTCATTTTGAAATAGGGACTATGGAATAGAGGTAATGGAAATCCAAAGAACTGTAGGCTTAGTTGCACGAGTGAGAAGAGTATTAGCTTATTGCATGGTGATGGGTTACAAGAACCATATGCTTATTGAATCACATTATGCAGGCGAAACTCGTCTCACTAGAAAGACCACTATATCTCTATTTTCTTGAAATAGAGAGATAATGAGCTACAAAAGTGTTAAAATTAGTACACATAATTGTATGTGTACCAGTGACAACACATTCCAGAAAAGGATTCACACGCTTCATTAGAATTCACGGATATGATCCGGATTCAGATATATGTATTTGGTATAATACAAATCCGAATTTTTTGCAGTAATTCAAAATGAATAATAATGAAATACAAAACAAACAATCAAGTGTTGGGACTCTTCGATAAGATCAAAGAGATATACACTTGAGTGCGTGTTTTGAGATTATCTCAAATCTTAAGTTTAAAGCTTCACATGGGCAAATCCTGAGATTCCACATGTAGATGGAATGTATGAAGGAACGAACGAACTTTGTTAGACGTCGTTCGGTTCATGTTAAGACTAAATTGATCTTCTAATATATGTTTAGAGTTGAATTTTGTAAATATTAGTATATCTGCTGAATATAGTATCTTCTTAATCTGTTCCTAAGTTGTCATATGAGATATGTAGTTCAAGGAACAAAAGTCTTAAACTTGTTAAGATTTGGGATGTCTAGCTTATGTCAAAATGTTTGATTTGATAAGCTAGATGGTGTATCCAAAATGTAAGTTTGTGAGACATCCTAATGATAGTCAAGGATATCAGTTGAATATTCTACTGAATATAGTGTGTATGACATACTGCCTGCTTAGAGGAATTGTTCATTCTAGAAGGGTTCAGTGGGAGGAAGGTTGAACTTAACTAAGTTCAAACACCACAAATTACAAAGGTTCTATAGGAAGAACATTTTCAGACAGGATAATCTTTTGTAGGTTAGCTTAAGTATAGGTCTTGATATTTTATCACCAACCTGAGAGGTTGACTGCCTTGTCATTAAGAATGATAATGAGGTGTCAATTATATGATTAGGACCTTATGACCTATACTAAAGCTATGAGTTATGACTCGGAGAAATGGCCTAGTACCATGAAATCCGATATAGATTCCATGTACATCAACCAAGTACGGACTATGGTTGAAGACCTAAAGGTGTCATAACCGGAAGGGTACAAGTAAGTCTATAAAAGGGAGATTAGAGTGATTGGTTAGGTAAAGACCTATAAGTCCTTGCTTATTGTGAAAGGATTCAATCAAAGCAAAGAGATTGACTTTGATGAAAAAAAATTCACATGAAGTAGTGCTCAAGTCTATTCAGATTTTGTTAGCGATTGAGGCTAATAATGACTATAATATCTAATAATTGTCGAACGGTTGACCCTCCTCGATAGGAAACTTGAAGAGGAGGTGTAGTTGACACAATTAGAGGGATTTGTTCCTATGAGTAGCAAATCTATGGTCTAATAGCCACGACAATCCATTTATGGATTGAAGCAAGCTTCTCAATGATCGAACATCTGTTTTGATGAGACAATCAAATAGTTTGATTTTATCAAAGACAATGATGGATCATGGATCTACAAGAAGTGTTAGATCAAGATTCAATGATCGTCAGGATCTAGACTCAACTGATCAGGATTGCTGACGTCATCAGGATTGCATGGTCGTCAGGATCAGAATGAATATCAGGACTGGGATCAGGATTGATCATCAGGACTGGAAGCTGATCAGGATTCCTACTTCGAGTATAATTGGAGTCTAGTTAAATAAGGATATTTATCCTGTCGGTTCCTGGTCTGTAGGAATGTAGCTATCGATTAAGGATATGTTTCAATCTTTGTAATTTATTAGGACTTATCTTGTCATTGATAGAGAAGCTGTGTAGTATATAAACACAGTCTAGGTTTCGATTTATATACACAGAGAACGACACAACATTGATCGATCTCACACTCGAGTGTTTGTGTAACCTAGCAGCTCTCAAGAACATCAGAATTTCTTGAGAGAGTTTGTAACAGTTTTATATCAGATTTAATAAAGCTGTTATCATTCTTTCATATTTGTGATTCATATCTTATTAAGTCGAGAATCTTATACAATTGTATTCAACCCCCCTTCTACAATTGTTTATTAATGGGCAACAATTAGTATCAGAGCAAACTGATTTAATTTTGAATCAGATACGATCTAAGATGTCGACAACTAAGTATGAAAGCATGAAAATTCCCATCCTGAAGAAATCAGAATATCCAACATGGAGAGTAAAGATGTTGATGTACCTGGAGGCTATGGATCCTGACTATTTGGACAGGATTCGTGACAGACCATTCATACCTACAAGGATCATAGAACGAACAGAAACTGTACCTGAACATTATGTGGTCAAGGCCAAGAGTGAATGGACTCCAGAAGAAAAAGCTCATGTGCTCAGAGAACCAAAGATAAAGAATATTCTGCACAATAGTCTTGATGCAGTCATGTCCAACAGAGTGATTGCATACAAGTCTGCAAAAGAAATCTGGGATACCTGGAAACTCATTGTCAGGGATCTGCATCTGTCAAGAAAAACAGAAGAGCTCTTTTGATTCAAGAATATGAACAATTCGATGCAAGACCTGATGAGAGCCTGACTGATCTATATGATAGATTTCTGACACTATTGAACAGTTTATCTTTAGTTGACAAGGAATATGATACTGAAGATTCAAACACCAGGTTTCTAAGAGCTTTACCTGAAGAATGGGATACTCAGACCTCGATCATTATACACCAGTATGATCTCAACACTGTGTCTCTTGATGAAGTCTATGGGATGCTAAGAACTCATGATCTTGAAGTTCAACAGAGAAAGAATAAGAAGAGCAGCAAGACAAAATCTATTGCTTTGAAAGCAGAGGCTAAATCAAAAGGAAAAGCTATGGAGGTCTCTAGAAGAAAATCAAGAATAGTTGAGTCAGATCCTGATGACTCATCATCAGATACTGATGGCAATCCTGATGCCAATAATGATGATGACTCTTCTGACTCAGACATGGAGGAGATGGTTGCTATGATTGTCAGAAACTTCAAAAGGATGAAGTTCAGGAAAAATAGAAGACAAGGCAACTTCTAGAAAAGGACCTTCAATGCAGACAAAGACAAGTATATCAAAAAGGATAACAAGGGTAGCAAATTTGACAAGTCAAAGGTTAGATGCTACAAGTGTAATGGTATGGGTCACTTTGCTTCTGAGTGCAACAAGACAAAGGCACTCATCACATCAAGCAAGGATTGGATGGACTCTTCCTCAGAATCTGACACTGAGGTGGTCAGCTATGCTCTAATGGCCAATACTGATGATACTGTTAAACCTGATGATAAGGTACTTAATACTGTCTTTGATTTTGATACTGATAATGCTTCTGAGTTAAGACGTTTTCTAAAGTCATTGCATATTAGCTTTAGAAGTCAAACTGGTGAGAATTCTAGAATCTTATCTGAGATGTCTGAACTTAGGAAAAGGAATGAGCATTTAGAAGCTGAATTTTCTCATATGCAAAAAGTACAGATAGAATGTGATAATGCTAAACACATGTATTTAGAGATGAAATCTAAATGTACTGCTCTAGAAAAGGAACTTGAATATGCTAATGAGAAAATCAGAACCTGGACAGACTCTGATAGAAAATTTCATGAGATTAATACCTCTAAGAATTGGAAAGAGTGTCTAGGGTGTAAGTCAGATGAAGATAAGAAATTGAAAGAGAAAGTTGTTATTGATGAGACAGTTAGTCCAAAAACCTATAGACATGTTATAGACAAAACCAAATCTAAGATTATTCCTGTTAATTTTGTCTTTGGTAAGGATTCCAATTGAACTTTTGAAAAGGGATCTACTTCTTTTCGAAGTATAAATCTTGCAAAGTCTAAACCTGTCTTGAATAAAGTCTCTAAGAATGTAGGTTTACTGTCTTAGAAACAACTCAAGGATAAAATCTGTGAGGTTACAGATAAGAAAAAGGAAGCTACTGTTAAGAAAAATAGGAATGGTAAAATTGGGATTAATAAAGAGAATGGTTATAAGTACATCCCAAATGCACCTAGGAAAAGTTGTTTTAACTGTGGTAACTCTAATCATCTTGCTATTGATTGTAAAAAGAGTTTAAAGAAAAGTACTGAAATTCCTATTTCTGATGTCAGGAGTAGATCAGTATTTTATAAACCACAGAAGTCCTGTTTTCATTGTGGTAGTATATGGCATTCTATTTATACTTATAAAGATTATCATGATTTGTACTATAACTTTTATGATCCATTGCCTAAGTTTGAAAATTGTACAAAGTCTGGTAGCCTTAAGAATGTCAAGTTGGAACATGCTTTTGTTAATACTGATACTGACAAAGCAAATCCTGATGGAATAAATCCTGTCAGGACTGCTAAAGTCAAAAAGTCTTCTGCTGCTAAAATTAATAAATTGCATGAAAAAGGAACCCAACATGTATGGGTTCCTAAGTGTTCTAACTAGTGTGTTTCTATTCTGATTGCAGGGAAAAAGGAAGAATGTGTTAGTCATGGATAGTGGATGCTCTGTGCACATGACTGGAAACAAAGCCCTGTTATCAGAATATGAAGAAAAAGCTGGCCCAACTGTGTCTTATGGAGATGGCAACATTGGACAAACTTTGGGATATGGCAATATAATCATTGGAAATGTCATCATTGAGAAAGTAGCTCTAGTGAAGGGACTAAAACACAACCTGTTGAGTATTAGTCAAATCACTGACAGAGGTTATCATGTCAACTTCTATTCCACACATTGTGAAGTAATCAGCAAAGATTCAGGGAAGATTGCATTGACTGGCTACAGGCATGGTAACATTTATGAAGCCAACATTCACTAGTAGAAAACAGGCCTTGTACGTCGGTTAAATCGACCTTATACGTCGGTTAAATGGCGACGTATAGAGAGGGGACGTATAAAGTCACAGTCTTTTACGTCGGTTAAAAAGGCGACGTAATAGGTAGAATATACGTCGGTTATTAAGCCGATGTAAAAGACCAAAATAACCGACGTATAAAAGTCTGAGTAACCGACGTATAAAACAAAAAGGCGACGTATATTGTTATCTTTTTACGTCGGTTCTTCTAAACAACCGACGTATATTGTCCAAAAAATTTAAAAACAAAATATTTTGTTCCTCTGTAATCTAATCATACCTAAAAACCTGTGCAATAATCAAAAAAACATACATTAACAAAATTTTATACAACCAAAAACTACAATAACCTTTGGGGAAAAAAAAACTACAATAACCAAAATGTTTACAAATTCCCGATCTAATGGGTCAACCATGTCATGTAATTAAGATTGTACAAGTTACACTGAGATTGAATGATAATTCAATGATGAAATTTAAAACTAAGTTGCTTGGAGACTGCTTGTTTTGTAGTAGAGACAAGCTGTTCCATCCGTTCTGAAAGGGCATAACAGGCTGCCTTGTATAATAAGAAGCAACCTGTAGGACATTAAGTTTTTTTTATTAAGCTCAGCAAGACAATATAGTAACATATGTGAAGGCAACTGATCTATAATCAAATTAAATGAAACGGTACAGGTCTGGAGATAGTATAGGATTCTAAGTAGCCTACCTTTAGAGGATGGTAGTTGGGCCCAGTTGTTGGCACTACATTCATGACCCAAACAGATTTTCCAGCTTCCAACAGAGCAGATTTAAAACCACCAAAGCGGGCATTCATGTCTAGAACATTCCTGACCATGTTATACGGTGGAGAAGGATCTTCGTCACCAGGTCTCTTGGGGTGATCTGAAAATATCTGGGGTGAAAGTAGAGACCAAAACGTTTTGACTGCAGGCCAATTTAGGGTATCCTCAGCAAGATCCTCTGGATGTAGACCCAGACCTGAAAAGTCAAGAACCTATTAATAAAAGAAAGATAAAAAATTCATTAGGTTACTCATTCTGTTCCACTTGTGATTAGTTATCAGTTCCCTGTGATGCATAATTATACAACTATATTTTATAATTTAAGAAAACCTATATAAACACAAGATAGATACTATTATGCCTAAAGTGTAACATGATCTTATATAATTAATAACAATAGAGACAAAGCAAAAAAAAAGATAGATTTAAAAAACAACAAGAAAGAATACTAAGAACTGAGAAGGTTGATTTCACTGAATTGTGAAGGTGCTGGCAGAAAAAAGTAAGAACAGAACTTTGTAGGAGAGTGAGCAGGCTTCAAGTACTAGGCTTGCATTAAATAAATTGAAGAATGAAAGACAAAATTTAATAATATCATGTCAGGTTATGTACAATTTTGAGATGAGGTCATCACCATATTCCTACTTCTTATTTGACCTCCAAATATGCAAATATTTTAAGGTATGTGATATTCAGAAAGTCGGAAACAATAGTTGGTTCCATTGCCCTTCCCCAACTTCCTATGTACATTGTGTTTGCATGTACAGATAATACTTGAACCTAATTCTCTGAAAAATAACAAATTAGTTAACTTAATCTAAGAATACTTTTATAATTTAATTAGTTGTTCGAACATTTTTTATTGAAAACAAACCTGCAAGTGGGAATTATGTCTTCCTCCACGTCCCTTGACCACAAAGACCACTCCAACTGCACGGCAGTGATCGGATGAACAGCATGAGCTCTTCTGATGGTAGACGCAGAGGCCTCAAACAATCCTACATACTTAATTTTACCCTCTTCAACCAGTTTCTTCATTTCTCCCATCTGCCAAACAGAATAACAATTTCAGAGCATGACAGGAAAAATAAAGAAGGAAAACAAGAACAGATAACATTAGTATATATACAAAAAAAACTCAGGTATAGAATTTAATATGTTAGGTATTGATATCTCAGCATCAGGAACTAGTTGCAAATTGTAATATAAAGTAGTAGTTTTTGCAAGGTTGATGCCTAATCTGATGCCTAATCAAGTTGATGAAGAACCAATCGGATGACTAGGAGCACGACCAAGTGAAACATAATCTGAGAGAACAAAAATTACCGAAACATGGTTTTTCCAAATCGTTGGACTCATCAACTAGTAGTTGACTTGATAACTGTGCTATTTTAGCTCAGTTGTCTGAGCTGTATTTAATCGGAGAAAATCTGTATCATGTTTCAAATCTCGTGAACAGTCTTCAAGAATATGTTTCCATTATAAACAAATATTAAGTATGCTGGCAGATACCTTCATTTCAATGGGGATCCCAGGCTAAAAGATATTAGTAAGATGAAAAGCAGCAAAGAACTAGGTCAATGTATAGACAATTCTGACAACATACAATTACTTATATCTAATGATTCTACAACAGAAATTTCATTTTTTAATTTGTTTTGAGCGATAGACAAATATCGAAGACAAGGTACAAATGAATCAAATCAGATACAACAATTGATTGTCAACAAGATACCACAATTTGTCATTCATGAAGCGTATAGCTACAGGACTGTAATTTCTTCTTTTTCAATAGTTAATATATATTACTCTTTTGGAACCATCACGACGCAAACAGATAATAAACTGACAGAGAAATGGCTTTAAAACTGAATATGTCGTGTTCCAAATATAATAACATACATCCACCCAAACTAAAGACTACAATGAATTAAAAAGAGATACAGAAATTAAAGAAAACATAAAAATGGTAAAGCTCATATTTAGCCAAAAGTATTTTGACTAATAAGATTAGCCATTTATATCAAGTTTTAATATAAACTTAAACAGTAAAAATGACTGGATTGGTTACTTAACAGTAGAATAATTACAAAAGATATAGATCGGCCTACGTAAACAGTAAGGAGTGTGGACATCAGGAAGATTATGTAATTATATCTTACCTCGAGAAAAAAACGCCCATCTGGAAGTGGCTCACATCTACAAAATACAAACATAAACTGATTACTTCAAATCAAGTTAGAATCAACATTGAAATCACCAAAACTGTTAAGGGAAAAAAGAATCATACTCGGTTATCTCCACTTCACAAGCAAAATCAGCTACTAAACCTGTGGTAGGATCAGTGATGACCTATAAAGCATTAATAGATAGGATACAAACACTGGAGTGAGAGGGATTTTCAAAACAGGACCGAATTTATCCCAATTTAACCATAATCGCAATTTAACCATATATTAAAACAAGAGATGTCACCGTAATAACCATGAAACAAAAAGCTCGGGGGTCACCGGCTCACCGGAGTTCATCGCCGGTGACAGACCGAATTTATACAGCCTCCATAACGGGGTCTTGTAACCATTCAGCCTCAATACATATCCCCAGCAGCTTATCTATCTATATTCATCACTTAATCAGCAAGAACAACACGATTTCAATCGCAAAAACCCGAACCCTAAAATTATCCCCAATTTTCGATTCTCTTAAAACCCTACAAAAATGATATGTTTATGTAGAGTATTAAGAGATAATCGATTTGGTTACCAAGCCGATGAATTTAAACATTCAAATCAAAAGAAAACGAAGGGAAGAAAGAGGATTAAAGGAAGAGAAAACAGAGTCGAGAGAGAGAGTCGGCAGAGCGGCCTACGGGAGAGAGAGAGAGTGAAAAAAAATATGAGAGAATAAAAGAAATTAAGAGTTATAAATTATTATCATATATGTCGGGTTTTATAAGTGCGACGTAAAAAGTGATTTTATACCTCAGTGTTTTATCAACCGACATATATATTAGCATTATATACATCGCCTTTTCCTCCACCGACGTATATAGTAGCATTATATACGTCGCCTTTTCCTCAACCGACGTATAATGTCATTATATACGTCGTCTTTTACTCAACCGACGTATATAGTAGAATTATATACGTCGCCTTTTCCTCAACCGACGTATAAAACACTTATATACGTCGCCTTTAGGTGGAACCGACGTATATAAGTATTTTATACGTCGCCTTTGGATAGAACCGACGTATAATAGGCGACGTAAAAGATCATTTTTGTACTAGTGATTCTCTCAAATACTGATGGCTCCCCTACATGTCTCATCAGTAAAGCATCAGTAGATGAAAGTTGGAATTGGCACAAGAAGCTTTCTCATCTCAACTTCAGCAATATCAATGAGTTGGTTAAGAAAGATTTAGTGAGAGGATTACCAAAAGTGTTATATACTCCTGATGGACTCCGTGATGCATGTCAGAAAGCAAAACAGAGAAGGACATCATTCAAGAGTAAATCTGAATCCTCAATTGAAGAACTATATCACATGCTGCATCTTGATCTATTTGGTCCAGTCAACATTATGACCATCAGTAAGAAAAGGTTCACTCTTGTAATTGTTGATGAATATTCTAGATTCACCTGGGTGTATTTTCTCCACAGAAAAGATGAAACTCCTGAAATACTGTTGGATCATGTGAGAATGATTGAGACAACCACAAAGTACAAAGTCAAGATACTGAGGAGTGATAATGGTACTGAATTCAAGAATTCAAAGATGGAAGAGTTCTGTAAATACAAAGGAATTATTCAACAATTCTCTGCTCCTGGCACTCCTCGGCAAAATGGAGTAGTTGAAAGAAAGAATAGAACTCTTATTGAAGCTGGCAGAACTATGTTGGAAGAAGCAAAGCTATCTACATATTTCTGGGCAGAAGCAGTCAACACAGCATGCTATACTCAAAATCTCACATTGATAAACAGACATGGTGTTACTCCTTATCAATCACTCAAGGAGAAGAAACCAAGTTTGAAGCATCTGCATGTGTTTGGCTGTAAATGTTTTGTTCTCAGAACTCATCCTGAACAACTAAGGAAATTTGAAACAAAGGCTGATGAAGGAATCTTCATAGGCTATCCTGCATCAAGAGCCTTCAGAGTTTTTAATTTGAGAACAAGGACTGTCATGGAGTCAATACATGTATCTTTTGATGATAAGAAGATAACTGGAATCAATGAAGACTCTCATGATAGATTGGTATTTGAAAATGAAGCTACCAAGGAACCTGAAGAAATTGAATCATATCCTGATGTTCCATCAAATCCTGATGGCACACCAAATTCTGATGATGTCAACTCTGATGATACAAATAATGGTAATACATCTAGTAGTGCAAATGTTGAGGGGGAGCAACAGCATTCTACTACAAGTTCAGAGTCAACTCAATCATCAGGACAAGATTCTTCAGATACTGTTTAACACTCAATTTTATAGAGATTATTTGTTAAGACTGCAGGTCATTTGCTTATTCTCGAGGCGACGGTTCAGTTTTCCATGACTAATTTGCCTTGATAACTGGTAAGAATGTTTTAGTGGGTTCTACATCATTAATTTGGTGATTTTTAAATCAAAAACATTTTTCAGGATTAGTGAAATAAAATTCTGTTTTTTCAATAAAATTTTATTTTCACGACATATAGAATTTTTTTTTTATCCTGATAAGGCAAACGGTTTTATAGGCAATGCCTTTATTCCTGATGAGGTCAGGTTTTTCTTACATCAGAAAATGCCTACTTGTTAAGGATTGCTTTCTAATGCTATGGGGCAACGTCCAACACACCTTGTTCCTGACCCAAGCATTCATCCTAAACAGTCTAAACAGTTAACAGCCACTTCTACTGTCTCTCAAAAGACTTTAGTTGTAAAATCAAAGAAATCAGCTAGAACTGATGTGTCTGGAAGGCAATCAGGTTCAAAGGATTTTTCCTCTACACCACTCACTAAAAAGAAGTTATAAGGGGGTGTACAAGGGGTCCTGGTGAAGAAAGCTGCTAAGGGTGTTGGAGCTGTTTCTGTTAAAACAAAAGTAGTACTCAGGGATGAGACTGATTCAGAGGATGATTTACCTATATCCTCTATAATGAATGTGAACAAGGAAGTTGCTGATACTGCTATTGAAGCTGTGGTACCTTCATCAAAGCCACAGAAGAAAAAGATATTATCAAAAAGCAGGTATCATATTCCTTTGACGGTGCAAATGAAGGATACTGATATTCAGACATCAAATCCTGATGAGTCATCTACTCCTGATGCTCTAACAAATCCCGTTGTCGGTATTCCTGATGCACAAACAAAAGTTGTCTCTATATCAGACTCTCCAGCCTCTCCATCTAAGAAGATCAGAGAAATTTCATGGGAGAAGGTGGCTAAAACTGCTTCCTTGGTTGGTCTTACACCTTCGTTACAGAAAAAGAGGAATGCAGAGGAGTTAGTCTATCAGAGACAAAAGAAGCTGAAAGGATCAAGCCCACAAGAACATGGATCTCAAATTGATTCAGCAGCTACTGAAGATCCTGCCACACAAGAACCACTCAATCAAAGTTTGGGTGAAGGCTTAGCTAGTGGAATGGTCACACAAGAACCATTTTCTCAAAGGGAAAATGAAGACATCAACATTCCAGCTCCACAAGAACCATCTTCTCAAAGTGAAGGTGCAGGCAAAGCTAGAACTTCTGGTGAAAGATTGGTCGAGGACACTGTCAATGAGGGAAGCACACAAGAACCTCCAACTCAAAGTGTTGAAGCAGCTTCAGAACCTCATGCTACACAAGAACCATCAGTCTCAAATACTGATGCAAGCTTATCAAATCCTGACGGTGTTGCTCCTGATGATAGTGGTGCTCCTGATACTGAGCCAATTCTTATACAGTCACTACGTTCAAGACCAATGGATGATCCTATCACAGATTCACAGGATAAATTGAAAGGTATTGCTATTCCTGATCCTGACATTCCTCATGATACTGATGGTGATGATTATGATGATAGTGATGATGATAATATGAATCAACTTGAGAAGGATCAGCTTGCCAGAGTTTTAAAATCTAGTCTTGGAACTAACTTTGGTTCATCAAGTACATTCATGGCTGGCAAGGCTCCTACTGGAAAAGATCAACGACAAGACTTTTCTGTTCCTTCTGAGATTAATCCTGCTGAGGTACTTAGACAAAATGAATGGAATAATTCATGGTACAGACCTTCTGAATCTGTAAGTTATTCTTCTGCTTTAAATCATGCCGATGATGCAGTAAAGTTGATTGAGAATCAAGATTTGAAGAATCATCTGAAGGCTACTACTCTGTTATCCAAAAGCCTAAAAAGTGAGATTAATTCTATCAAGAATTCAACTGAGTTAGTGAGTAATGATATTTCTCAAAGCTTTACAAAGGTGCCTACTGATTTTCAACTAAGGGTAGTAGAATCTCAAGTGAAGTCTGTCATTTCCGAACAAACCTCCATCAACAGACGAATTGATTCACTTGATTCTAAGGTAACTGACATTCAAACCTCTCTTGCCTTAATTTTGAATATATTGTCAACTACTGATGTCAAAAAGGGGGAGAAGGTAAGTCAGACAAAATGTACACCTGATCTAGTATTGAGGAATAATGATGATGATACTGGAAATGATGGTGGTGACAAAATTCTACAAGGAGAAACCTCTGATGCTGTTGTTATGAAGACAATTCAAACTTCTCAAAGTCAAACAACGCAGTCAACTCATGTTTCTGATTCTGGAGTAAAGACAGTAAGGACACTGGTTTGTAACAGCCCCAAATCCGGGGTCAGGGATTTAGAGTAGTCACGATCCACTTACTTCTTGCCTTGCCTACTTTACTTACAATAGACACAATTCATCTGCTTATGACCCCACAATGAATATATTTCTCCCACACACACACACACAGGTTAGAGTCTCAGAAACGACACAAATACAACCATTGCGGAATAAATAATCTTTATTACAATACCCAAATGTCTTTTGAATCTGTCACTGATACAATTTCTAAGTAATGTTACGTTACCAACTTAGCTTTCTGATGCTCACAATCCTCTCATACCATTCATGTCTATACATGAGTTGAATACCAAAAGCTGTAGCCTGATTCGATTGGTTCGTACTACTCTCGGGATCACTGCTAGAAACTGTTTATGGAAATGCCTTGCGGGGTATGTGCCGTCCCATTGGCATCCTGCTTCGCTGCTATATAATATATATAAAACAATAGCAAGAGTGAGCGATAGCTCAGCAAGGTAATGAAAGTATGGCATAATTCTGCCTTTACTCAACCCAGAATAAAGCGGGTATAAGACAATAATTTGTCAAAATATCTCGATACTGAAATTATTTCCTTATCGGAATGTATTCCCAAAAACAGTACCATTATTGTATTTCAAATATCATTTTGATGGTAGCATACAAAGCTGTTAAATGAATAGTTTCAAAAAGATTTAGGACCGGGCAGTCCACTTGCATCAAACATATAATCTTGAGAAAGGTCCCATGAGTTGTTGTAGTTTGAGCGAACCTTTAAGTCTTTCTGAATATAGACTTAAAAGGGAAATAGATTTGGGAGCCTTCTCTAATTATATTTGTAATTGTCTGAATAAAACTTTATTAGTTATCTAGGGTTAAAGAATAGTTTTCACAAAATACTTCCTTAAGAAGTAGGGCTTTAAATAATTAATGAAAACTATATTTAATAAAGAATATTTATTTAGAAGTAATTTCCAATTACTTTCTTAACAAAAGAATGGATAATAAATTAATCACCTTATACTTAGGTACATCCTTAGCAGTTTAAACCCAAATAATCTTCAGTTTATAAATCATTTAACCGGATTAATTATAATAATATAATAATATAACCCTAGATAACAACTGATACCATTCCCGGTCCGTGGTATAAATACGGAGTATATACCCCCTACTGAGGGTTTTTCTTAACATATCGTCTTATAAATATTGCCATAACCATAGCTTATAAGTCCAACTTATACTAACAACTTTTACTTAGCATCATAAGTATCGTTTCGAACTCATGAACACATAGCATATATCTTAATATCTTTTATTTATCACAACAACAGTTTATAGAGGCATAGGTTTGAAAACTTGCATCTAGTATATGCATACATCAGAATATGGTACTTTAAAATATAGCATGGAATGAGAAAACTAGCATAAAACATGTTCTTTCATGGATGATGAACTATAGATGGAGATTCTAGGCGCTGAAGATACCCCTACGATGATCAGTCGCAAGATGTATCCCCCATGGTCTTTTTCTACGTAGAAGGGAAGAATAGACAGTCTCTCACTGACCTATCTCCCCGCCTTCGGTTGTAGGTAGGAAGAACAGACCCGTTCAATAGTCCGTCAGTCTGTTACTCTCCTATTACCCTACGGTCGGGCACTTACTTATCATCTAAGGGAAGAACACACCCGTTCAATAGTCCGTCAGTCTTATTGTAATTCCCTTAGGGGACCGGCGCTACTCAGTCCCTTACATATTCTCCGAGTTCGAGTGAATCCATGACTGTGAAACATAAAGTTCCTTTCCCTTTTTCCCCAAGTATACGACTCCACAAAGTAGTCATATCTGGTTGGAAAGGAAAATTCACCCATATTTCCCAAGCTGATGCTTGTTAATGGATACAACTTATTACACGGATCTTACTCCTCGAGTCTTGAGAAAGTAATCAAAATCATTTTCCAAGCAATAAATACTTTCCGGAACATAAATAATGATTATTAATAATATTCCTCAAGATGAATAGTACTCTGCCGCTGGAATCCCTCCGGGTTTCCACGACTCCCGGTCTAGAGTCGAAACAATGAAGATGCTCTTATCTATAGAGCTACAAGGTATACCGGTTCGTAAGTACATTATCTCAAAGCTCGTATAATATCCAAAAGTCACATGCTATTTAACACGATATAATCATTTATCTCAAAACTATACAACACTATACATGGCAAAGGCAGTGTTATATAATTAATACTTCAAAGTATGGATTTAGAAACTTGCCTGATGCTCGAGAAGTGATAGGGGTTCGCGACGATGCCGGACAATCTAGACAAAGTCAAAGAAAACGCACGATTAATCCCCTGGATAATCCACTTCTACTCAATGCTTAAACACGTAAGCGAAACACAACCAAGGCATTACTAGCTCGTTATAGGCTCATACTAAGTCCATGTTAATCGACAATTACTTAAGTCGTAGGTTTAGTCCGAAATCGATCCTCGAATACAAGTTATACTTAACCATTTACAACATTGGTTTCTAAGTCATGTTCTTAGTGGTTTTCACTTGCGCAACCTCGGTTAACACATTTTTATAAAATCGAAAAATAATCTTTTTAATACGAATCGTTTTCTTGAGCCTTCCTAACTGTCTCTAGTATTATTCCTCAAAGTTTGACATTTTAATATGGCTTCTAAGTGGTCCAAATATAGCCTCAAAGTGACTGACCAGAGATGAGTTGTTCCTCCGAACGGCGTTTACTAAAACTCACTTTTCTCCTAAACCGTAAATCGGATTAACATGATTCTTGCGCCCACGTAAACTAGAAACAGGGCTCTACACACTCATGTTCATCATTGAACCAAAAGAGGCAGTTAGTGTTTCGGATTGTAGGCAGTTTATAGCATTACCGAAAATCGGGTATTACGACGGCTTAAAATCGAATAATCCAATTTTTGTCACAACATAACCAAGCCACACCGGGCATACCATACATCCACACCGTCAACAAACAACCATCATACACCTCTAAGATCAGTGGCGAGGCTCAAATCCAACACCCATCATTTTACACATTTAAACAAAGCCAAACAATCACTAAATCATTTAATCATGATCTTAACTTTACATGAACATCAAAACCACTTCAAAACTCATATAAAACTCAAAGGTGGGTTAGGGTTTTACCTTGATTGATGCTCTACCAACACTAACAAGTGGTTTATAATCCTTCCTTGAGCTTGAACAAACCTTAACAAGCTTAATCCTTAAGAAACAAAATCAAGAATCATGAAAAGTTACTATTCATCCCCTTCTTGTAAAATCCATAAAAATTCGAAACATAAGAGTTCGGTGCTAAGAGTTTTACCAGACCTTGTACTCTTCATAAGCTTTCTGTTGAGTTATAGATCGCCCAATTTGAAGCTTCCTAGCTAGGGTTTTGAGCCCCATCTTTCCGCTGGACAGAAACTGGACAGTTTGGGTTCTCCAACTTGGGGAAGCGATTTGGATAGGCTACACTCCTTTGTTGTCCATGAAATTTTGACAGAATGTTACCCATGGAGTGGAGAAGCTATGGTTAAAATTTGGTGATTTAAGGATGGATAGAAGTGGAGATATGAAGTTTTCTTTGAGCCTCATTTCTGCTGGGCAGAATTATAAGAAATGGGGGGTGGGGAGAGTTTTTCCTTTTTGTCTTGGTTAATTGATAATAATGCTGATATTTTGTGGTTAAAGGGGGTGAGTCATCACCTTTATTGCTTAGTCAGTGGACACATGTCGCACATGCAAGAGCTTAGCTAAAGTAACTTTACTAGTTTGCTTTACTGGTTCGTTTCCTTTCACATGGATGATCCAAATGTTGCATCCCTCGAATTAATCTTGTTACATGTTACTTTCATGTCTATATTTAATCCTGTAAATGTTGCCTTGTTCCTCTTGAAACGATTCGAAATATTTCCCAAAAAGAGCGAATAAAACTCTACGCGATTCTCGCAGTGAATAGTAACTATTCAATATTCACTCCAACAATCGAATCCTTAAATCGACTTTAATAAAATAATAAAATTACAAAATATTAAATCCTCAAATCCTCAATTTTAATATCTCATTTCTTGAATATAATAATATATAATTCACTGCCCGGTCAAATACTATACCAAAATAAAATTTGGAATTTCTGAATTCCGATCGTCTTTGCATTCACTTATTTCCTCCGTAGATCACTAATATGACTTTGGAATATCCACACTACGTCTCGTACATAGGTGGCATGAAAAATTTTCTTAACCCTCAAAATCACTATTCATTGATGCACTTAATCATGATAAGAAAAGTTTTAATTTTACCAAAAATTCGGGTTATTACAGTCTCCCCTCCTTAAAAGGATTCCGTCCCGGAATCAGCTTAGGAATAACTGGGGGTACTTCTCTCCCATTGCACTTTCTAACTCCCAAGTGGATTCTTCCACTTCTTGATTTTCCTCAAACCTCTCACTAGCTTGGCAAACTTGTCTCTTAGAACTTGCTCTTTTCTATCCGTGATTTCCGCAGGTTGCTCTTTGTAAGTCAGACCAGGTTGTATATCTGCCTGCTCGTATTCTAACATATGTTGGGCATCTATAGTATACTGACGTAGCATTGACACATGAACCCCGTTATGACCATTCTACAAGTTTGGGGGGGGGGGGGGGGCGGGGGTGTAAGGCTGGCTCGTAGGCCACCTTCCTGACGCGTCTTAAATCTCAGATGGCCCAATGAATCTCGGGTTCAACTTCCCTTTCTTTCCAAATCTTATTAATTCTTTCCATGGAGATACCTTTAGCATCACGAATCTCTAACCTCATACTCTCTATCTTGTTTGTACAGAAATACACCAGTATAAACTTGTTTGTCATTCATCAACTTGCCATTTAGCTTATCAATAGCAGTGCTATCTCTATACTCGCGGGCTTAGTCCGCATACTTTCTCTGTTTGTCTTGGTTGTCACTAGCCGCTTGTTGGTGCAATCTTTTGTCTTTCTAGTTTGTTGGACTAACTTGGGTTTTGTGTAAAATCTCATCCTTTAATTCCCGATCATTCGGAATCCATCTCTGTCTCATTTTAATTAAGGGTATCGGCCACCACATTGGCCTTCCCCGGATGGTAGTGTATCTCACAGTCATAATTCTAGGTCAATTCTAGCCATTTCTCCATCCCATCTTATCTATTATCACGGGTAACTCAAAGCCAATTCATTACATTCCATAAAAATTTGTGCGTGCATTAGTCAACCCAAAATAACCTTGCTGAAAACTCGAAGTTTCTATTCCTAGTACGAATCGCAGTCTCGGGTATATCCTCAGATTTAACTTCCAATTGGTGATATCCAGTTCTTAAATAAATTTGGAATACACAGCGTTCTTCCGCTGATCAAACAGTCATTTACAAGGGTACCTATTCTCCATGTCGAACTCATTCAACTCTCGAGGTTCGATGCATAATCTTGTGCTAACATTTTTCTCTCTTACAACAACACCGGGCTCTCCACGGTGGTATCCTGGGTCTTATCATATTCTTGCCCAGCAATTCTTGTAACTGAGTCGCTAACTCTTTCATTCCCACTATACTCTGAATACTCGGTATTCATTCTCATGTCATCCAAACCGATATCTGGTAGCTCATTAAAACCTTGTACAATCTCCCAAAACCATTGTAGTTCCCTTTATACTTGGTGTCTCTTTTCTTGGTGTCAACCATAAGAGCTAATTAAGCCTCGTATCTCTGGCGTAATAGTTTCTTAGTCTGAACTATATTCAAGAATCTCTGAATCTATCTCCATCCTTTATTTATTACTCTCTCTCCCGTACAATCAGTCTGGGCTCCATTGGGTGTCAACCAACTCATCCTTATTATAATATCAACTTCTCCCAACTTGAAAGGGATCAGGTCTATCAAAAGTGTCGACCTCATATTTCTAGTTCATAACCTGGATGTACCAGTCTTATGGGAAAATCCCCCGATTGACTATTTCTACTTGTAATTATTCCCTTATCGGCTCGGCCTTAAGGTTTAATTGTCATGCAACATCTTGATATACAACAATGTATTAGCTCTGTCTAAATAGTATAGAAGGGTACCTGTTATTTAAAGGTCCTGGCAGTGGGCTGCTTGTTGGAGGTAGCCCTGGTTAAAACCTAATGCCTTTCTTTTATTCAGTGTTCACAAACTCCGGAACAAACCTCAATAATTCAGAAAACTTGGCCTCATACTCGGTCACAGTCATGGTTTCTTGTTTTAACTCTTTAACTTTCATTTTCATCCGGGTCTCCATATATTTCCGAAAATTATTCCTTTAAAACAACACACGCTGCACCTCTCACAAGTCACAATACCAGCTCCCTCTGACTCCATCGTCAGTACTTATCTTGCTAACCCAGAGGTAGTGTCCATTCGTAAACAACTCCTCCAAAATCTCAATTCCACTATAGGGCATCTATCTAACACCGTTGTCACTGGAGTTCACGGCACATCGCTATTCCTTTCACATATATCGATTGACACGCTTTCCATTATCATAATATCCTTGGGAGAATAAACCAATTTCATTGATATGTCACCAACATTCTATTCGTCTTAGGGATTCGCTCCTGTCATAGGCGATTTCATTGCGAATCTAAATCCTATCAGCGAATTTTGACTTATTTGACCTGGTTGGCCTCCCCTTGGAATTTAATGAGGATAACAAAAATTATGGGGCCTTGAAAAGACAGCTCCCATATCAAGGAAAACGTCACACACTGGTGATCATAAGGTTATGAGTTTTAAGGTAACCTTATGGGAGGTAAAAGAATTTACCGAGAGATCAACATGATCATAAGAACTCAGCGTTGTGTGCCTCGATTGAGACATTACTAAAGGTAATTAGCCTTCTTGTATTTCACAACTTACAAGTGACGGCGTCCCATCAGACTTCTATCACACAGACAGATAGTCCTTATAGCCCCTATAAGTATAGGGTTGTTCGTCTCAGTGGAAGTTGAAAAGTATGAAAGCAATTCGAGACCAATTTAATGATTATCGCCATTCGACAATATTTCTCAAAGGAACACCTTGGATTAAAATTGAACAGATTCCAAAGGTGCGGTTTTCCAAAGAAAATACAAAGAAAAGAATAACCAAAAAGATACTGGTACTTAACAAACAAGTGGTGAGGTATCACCATAGGGTCATTCATTATTTGAAGAAAAGTAAAAGCTTAAATAACATCATTTGACAGGGCTTCAAAAACCTGAAAGTAGGCATTGTGATAGCCTCTAGCACAATTGAAACTGAATATGGTTTAACACAAGTGTTATAAGACAACTTCGAAGAGGGAATATACCCTTTATCAGAATTCTTTCCCGGAGAGAGGTCAAGATAGATCATAGATTGGGGAGGTACCCCACATAATTTGCAAATGGGGAGGGTACTACTAAAGTCTCTACGGATGCCTTTTATGTCGGCTCCTCTAATGTATAATCGTTCAATTCCAAAGCTTTTCTTCTCCATGCACACCCTAAGGTGCTCGATACTTACGTTACTGCCGACTCATAATAGTCGCTAAGGATTCAACCATCGACCTTTGCAACCGTAGGGAATTCTATTCGACCAGGCGCAAACATCTCAAGTAAGCGTTCTGTTTTATAAGAAGACTTCGATACCGTTGTCGCCCGTAGCAATGACAATTCCACCTGTCGACTGGGCGGTACTTCGGAAGATCGTTAGAAACTACAAGCTTAAATCCGGTCTCTATTTCAATCATCCTTATACCCAATATTCCTTCTCCCATATCAATCCCGTGTGCTACCTAAGCTTAACACTTTGGCACAATAGCCTTTTCATTTAAGTCAATCCCGGAATTTCTCAGTCCGTCTTGGTCCTTAAATATATTTCGCCTTTTCCGTCCAATCTCAACTTCATCATTTTATCTCAACAATCAGTTGTAGCAATCAGGGTCTGTCCACCAACCCATATAGCGGCCATCTTACCCAATCCACAGGGTTGGCTCTAGTTTCCACTCTCTTTGGTGACATCCTCTGGTGATCAGAAAGACAAGGTTTGCCAAAATTTGCAGAATTCCTTTCCAAAATCAGGGAAACTTGATCAATCTATTTACCCACTAGTAATACTCGGATCTGATTTCCGACCTTTCTGTTCTATCCTCATAATTCCTTCCTAGTTTCCTTTGGGTGGTAAATCTCGTTCTCGATTCCGCCTTAGCGTGCTTGTCTTACAATAACATTTGCATGGTACATATACCCAAAATTCTCCTTGGGATAATAAAATCCCTCAATGATGTAATAGACACTCTTTCCAGTGGAATCGCTGGTCGTGGGGGATTGAAACCTCATAGCCAAAGCAATTCCTTTCACTATACTAGGCAACTAAGTACCCTTAATCGTTCGTGAAAATCTGGACATCTTGGTTCTTACGTATGCCGCCTCCTTATGGGCAACTATAACCGACTACGAGTAACAGGTTTCGCTCAAGTCGAATCAATCCACTGATACTGGCTATACTGCCTCTACCTCTTCTGCTTTGGAGACTCTACTCCATTTTCTTTGTCATATCTCTTGATGAATCATAACGATCCTAAACTCTCGTATCGGCACTTATTTGACCTCCGAATTTTCGTCCGGTCCTATTGTACGACCTCAAGTAACATACTACATCTTTATCAATCAACACGTCCTCTACAAGATTCTTTCCTTGACCCACTATGGGGTCTTCCTCTAGATCCTCCTATGGATCTTCCTTTATCGGGTCTCCGTCCATTTCAAGGAATGCATCATCAATTGCCTACTCGAAGGCCTCGGGGTCTGGTACCTCAGAATCCCATCAATCTATAACTCATACGAATCGAGGTGACTAACCATGAAGTCCTAAGTACGGTTTCCCAGAAGAAGTCCCCTCTCGGGCTTCATCTCAAACAGTCAGGGTTACGTCCTCTAACCCGACTACGAACTCAATTTGAGCTCTAGATGTTCTTATTATTATTAAGGGTATTGTAAGACTCGATCTCCTATCATTTCTGAGGACTGTAACCTAACGCTCTGATACCATTTCTGTAACAGCCCCAAATCCGGCGTCAGGGATTTAGAGTAGTCACGATCCACTTACTTCTTGCCTTGCCTACTTTACTTACAATAGACACAATTCATCTGCTTATGACCCCACAATGAATATATTTCTCCCACACACACACACACAGGTTAGAGTCTCAGAAACGACACAAATACAACCATTGCGGAATAAATAATCTTTATTACAATACCCAAATGTCTTTTGAATCTGTCACTGATACAATTTCTAAGTAATGTTATGTTACCAACTTAGCTTTCTGATGCTCACAATCCTCTCATACCATTCATGTCTATACATGAGTTGAATACCAAAAGCTGTAGCCTGATTCGATTGGTTCGTACTACTCTCGGGATCACTGCTAGAAACTGTTTATGGAAACGCCTTGCGGGGTATGTGCCGTCCCATTGGCATCCTGCTTCGCTGCTATATAATATATATAAAACAATAGCAAGAGTGAGCGATAGCTCAGCAAGGTAATGAAAGTATGGCATAATTCTGCCTTTACTCAACCCAGAATAAAGCGGGTATAAGACAATAATTTGTCAAAATATCTCGATACTGAAATTATTTCCTTATCGGAATGTATTCCCAAAAACAGTACCATTATTGTATTTCAAATATCATTTTGATGGTAGCATACAAAGCTGTTAAATGAATAGTTTCAAAAAGATTTAGGACCGGGCAGTCCACTTGGATCAAACATATAATCTTGAGAAAGGTCCCATGAGTTGTTGTAGTTTGAGCGAACCTTTAAGTCTTTCTGAATATAGACTTAAAAGGGAAATAGATTTGGAAGCCTTCTCTAATTATATTTGTAATTGTCTGAATAAAACTTTATTAGTTATCTAGGGTTAAAGAATAGTTTTCACAAAATACTTCCTTAAGAAGTAGGGCTTTAAATAATTAATGAAAACTATATTTAATAAAGAATATTTATTTAGAAGTAATTTCCAATTACTTTCTTAACAAAAGAATGGATAATAAATTAATCACCTTATACTTAGGTACATCCTTAGAAGTTTAAACCCAAATAATCTTCAGTTTATAAATCATTTAACCGGATTAATTATAATAATATAATAATATAACCATAGATAACAACTGATACCATTCCCGGTCCGTGGTATAAATACGGAGTATATACCCCCTACTGAGGGTTTTTCTTAACATATCGACTTATAAATATTGCTATAACCATAGCTTATAAGTCCAACTTATACTATCAACTTTTACTTAGCATCATAAGTATCGTTTCGAAATCATGAACACATAGCATATATCTCAATATCTTTTATTTATCACAACAACAGTTTATAGAGGCATAGGTTTGAAAACTTGCATCTAGTATATGCATACATCCGAATATGGTACTTTAAAATACAGCATGGAGTGAGAAAACATGCATAAAACATGTTCTTTCATGGATGATGAACTATAGATGGAGATTCTAGGCGCCGAAGATACCCCTACGATGATCAGTCGCAAGATGTATCCCCCGTGGTCTTTTTCTACGTAGAAGGGAAGAATAGACAGTCTCTCACTGACCTATCTCCCCGCCTTCGGTTGTAGGTAGGAAGAACAGACCCGTTTAATAGTCCGTCAGTCTGTTACTCTCCTATTACCCTACGGTCGGGCACTTACTTATCATCTAAGGGAAGAACAGACCCGTTCAATAGTCCGTCAGTCTTATTGTAATTCCCTTAGGGGACCGGCGCTACTCAGTCCCTTACATATTCTCCGAGTTCGAGTGAATCCATGACTCTGAAACATAAAGTTCCTTTCCCTTTTTCCCCAAGTATACGACTCCACAAAGTAGTCATATCTGGTTGGAAAGGAAAATTCACCCATATTTCCCAAGCTGATGCTTGTTAATGGATACAACTTATTACACGGATCTTACTCCTCGAGTCTTGAGAAAGTAATCAAAATCATTTTCCAAGCAATAAATACTTTCCGGAACATAAATAATGATTATTAATAATATTCCTCAAGATGAATAGTACTCTGCCGCTGGAATCCCTCCGGGTTTCCACGACTATCTTTATAACAAAATATTGACTCCCGGTCTAGAGTCGAAACAATGAACATGCTCTTATCTATAGAGCTACAAGGTATACCAGTTCGTAAGTACATTATCTCAAAGCCCGTATAATATCCAAAAGTCACATGCTATTTAACACGATATAATCATTTATCTCAAAACTATACAACACTATACATGGAAAAGGCAGTGTTATATAATTAATACTTCAAAGTATGGATTTAGAAACTTGCCTGATGCTCGAGAAGTGATAGGGGTTCGCGACGATGCCGGACAATCTAGACAAAGTCAAAGAAAACGCACGATTAATCCCCTGGATAATCCACTTCTACTCAATGCTTAAACACGTAAGCGAAACACAACCAAGGCATTACTAGCTCGTTATAGGCTCATACTAAGTCCATGTTAATCGACAATTACTTAAGTCGTAGGTTTAGTCCGAAATCGATCCTCGAATACAAGTTATACTTAACCATTTACAACATTGGTTTCTAAGTCATGTTCTTAGTGGTTTTCACTTGCGCAACCTCGGTTAACACATTTTTATAAAATCGAAAAATAATCTTTTTAATACGAATCGTTTTCGTGAGCCTTCCTAACTGTCTCTAGTATTATTCCTCAAAGTTTGACATTTTAATATGGCTTCTAAGTGGTCCAAATATAGCCTCAAAGTGACTGACCAGAGATGAGTTGTTCCTCCGAACGGCGTTTACTAAAACTCACTTTTCTCCTAAACCGTAAATCGGATTAACATGATTCTTGCGCCCACGTAAACTAGAAACAGGGCTCTACACACTCATGTTCATCATTGAACCAAAAGAGGCAGTTAGTGTTTCGGATTGTAGGCAGTTTATAGCATTACCGAAAATCGGGTATTACGACGGCTTAAAATCGAATAATCCAATTTTTGTCACAACATAACCAAGCCACACCGGGCATACCATACATCCACACCGTCAACAAACAACCATCATACACCTCTAAGATCAGTGGCGAGGCTCAAATCCAACACCCATCATTTTACACATTTAAACAAAGCCAAACAATCACTAAATCATTTAATCATGATCTTAACTTTACATGAACATCAAAACCACTTCAAAACTCATATAAAACTCAAAGGTGGGTTAGGGTTTTACCTTGATTGATGCTCTACCAACACTAACAAGTGGTTTATAATCCTTCCTTGAGCTTGAACAAACCTTAACAAGCTTAATCCTTAAGAAACAAAATCAAGAATCATGAAAAGTTACTATTCATCCCCTTCTTGTAAAATCCATAAAAATTCGAAACATAAGAGTTCGGTGCTAAGAGTTTTACCAGACCTTGTACTCTTCATAAGCTTTCTGTTGAGTTATAGATCGCCCAATTTGAAGCTTCCTAGCTAGGGTTTTGAGCCCCATCTTTCCGCTGGACAGAAACTGGACAGTTTGGGTTCTCCAACTTGGGGAAGCGATTTGGCTAGGCTACACTCCTTTGTTGTCCATGAAATTTTGAAAGAATGTTACCCATGGAGTGGAGAAGCTATGGTTAAAATTTGGTGATTTAAGGATGGATAGAAGTGGAGATATGAATTTTTCTTTGAGCCTCATTTCTGCTGGGCAGAATTATAAGAAATGGGGGGTGGGGAGAGTTTTTCCTTTTTGTCTTGGTTAATTGATAATAATGCTGATATTTTGTGATTAAAGGGGGTGAGTCATCACCTTTATTGCTTAGTCAGTGGACACATGTCGCACATGCAAGAGCTTAGCTAAAGTAGCTTTACTGGTTTGCTTTACTAGTTCGTTTCCTTTCACATGGATGATCCAAATGTTGCATCCCTCGAATTAATCTTGTTACATGTTACTTTCATGTCTATATTTAATCCTGTAAATGTTGTCTTGTTCCTCTTGAAACGATTCGAAATATTTCCCAAAAAGAGCGAATAAAACTCTACGCGATTCTCGTAGTGAATAGTAACTATTCACTATTCACTCCAACAATCGAATCCTTAAATCGACTTTAATAAAATAATAAAATTCCAAAATATTAAATCCTCAAATCCTCAATTTTAATATCTCATTTTTTGAATATAATAATATATAATTCACTGCCCGGTCAAATACTATACCAAAATAAAATTTGGAATTTCTGAATTCCGATCGTCTTTGCATTCACTTATTTACTCCGTAGATCACTAATATGACTTTGGAATATCCACACTACGTCTCGTACATAGGTGGCATGAAAAATTTTCTTAACCCTCAAAATCACTATTCACTGATGCACTTAATCATGATAAGAAAAGTTTTAATTTTACCAAAAATTCGGGTTATTACACTGGTGCAATCTCAGATCCTGACGGAAGAACAAATACTGATAGGTGATCAAATCCTGATGTCTGGTCATGTACAGACTCTTGCTACAATTCCTGAAGGAGATGAAGATGTGATTATTAATAATCCTGAAGATGCATCAAATCTATTACAGAAGTTTACTACAAAAGATGGCAGAATTGTTACTCTATATCACACTGATAAAAGAGTTCAACAATTGTTTGCAAGAAAAGCACTCTCTAAAGCAAGTGAAGAATATCCTGATCTCTCTCATGAAGAATTCTTAAGACAATAGAGAGAAGTGATGGAAATCTTTAATAACCCTGCTCCTGCTAGAGGTAGAAGAGGCAGAGGTAGGAGAGGTGCTAGAAGAGGTAGAAGAGGTTCTTCAACTCAAACAATGCCTAGACAGACAAGATCTAGAGGTTTAAGAATAGAAGAAATTCCTGAACCTACTCAAAATCTAATAGATCCTGTTATCAAGGATATCATGGAGAAGGAAGACAAGGAATTTACTGAAGAAGAACCTGAATTGAGAAGAAAACCAAGACAACTAATTCTGTGCAATACAAATCAAATTGAAGATTCTAATCCTGACAATGTTCAAGATCCTGATGAATCTGAAATTCTGCAAGAGATTGAGTTGTTAATCTTATCTACTGTGGTTGATTCTCACAACAAGGAAGTAGATGAAGAAGAAGAAGCCAGAAGAAGAGAAATCACAAAAAGAACAAATAGAGATTTCAAACTCTATTTACAAAGGCTTAAACTCTCAAACGAAAGATTGTGGAGAAATCCAAGCAGACAAGAATCTTTACTAGAAAGAAGCTATGCTTTTGAAAAAGAGAAAGATAAGAAGTGGAAACACATAAGTACACTGAGGTGTAACACACCTATCAATTTTCAGACTGGAGGAATTATAACAAGTGCTTCAAGTGTTGTTGATTTATCTGATATGGTTAGATCAAAAGCACCCTGGCTACGAATGTTTTCAAATCTGAAGCAATTGTCAAGTAATTCAAGAGGACGTATTGGACACAGGGATGCTGAATATCTGAATATGTCATATGTTGATCCATACTCCTTGACTGAAATTGGAGGTACTTTAACTTCTGAAAACCTGAACAATTTATTAGCTGTTGATATAGTTATAGATTGTCATGATGGTATTGAAAAGAAAGAAAAGCTTTTGTAATTCATGAAAGATGGTAGTGTGAAGATTCTATCCATTCAAGATCTGCTGATGAAAACTACACAGGAACTAAAATATGTCCATTATCTTTTGAGATGGAAGAATGAAGTGTGCAAAGTATGGAGTGACATGATCCTGTCAACAATTCGAAGAAGACTGGATGGTGATAGAAATTTCAATGGTGATTATACTCCCATGTATCTAAATCTAAGAGATCAAGATGTGGAAATGCAAAGAGGTACTGCTGTTAAAGAAGTAACTTTTGGTATGACACAACTTAGTCTTAATCCTGATGGGAATGAAATTGCTTATCTTTTGCTTGAAGAGCACAGTCTTCAGAGAAGATCCATTCAAAATCTCAGAGCAGCTATCTACCAGATTAATGAGGAAGATGAAGAACTCAGAAATCTTAAGGAAAGACTGATTCAAATTCTTGAAGAAAAATAAGAAAATTTGTTATCCAACTTCTTGAAGATGAATCTATTCTATCAAAGAATCTAAATAGATAAGTTGCTGCTGTAAATACTTGTACATTTTGTGAATATGTTTTTGACATCATTGAATCTGGGGATCTATACTTTATTTCACAAAGTATGAGATTGGGGGAGATTGTTAGATCAAGATTCAATGATCGTCAGGATCTAGACTCAACTGATCAAGATTGCTGACATCATCAGGATTGCATGGTCGTCAGGATCAGAATGAATATCAGGACTGGGATCAGGATTGATCATCAGGACTGGAAGCTGATCAGGATTCCTACTTCGAGTTATATTTGGAGTCTAGTTAAATAAGGATATTTATCCTGTCGGTTCCTGGTCTGTAGGAATGTAGCTATCGATTAAGGATATGTTTCAATCTTTGTAATTGATTAGGACTTATCTTGTCATTGATAGAGAAGCTGTGTAGTATATAAACACAGTTTAGGTTTCGATTTAAATACACAGAGAACGACACAACATTGATCGATCTGACACTCGAGTATTTGTGTAACCTAGCAGCTCTCAAGAACATCAGAATTTATTGAGAGAGTTTGTAACAGTTTTATATCAGATTTAATAAAGCTGTTATCATTCTTTCATATTTGTGATTCATATCTTATTAAGTCGAGAATCTTATATAATTGTATTCAACCCCCCTTCTACAATTGTTTATTACTGGGCAACAAGAAGATTAATGGGAGCGTGATGACATTCCTAATAATGTATGTAGATGACATACTTATGATAAGGAATGATGTAACGACGCTAAAATTAGTCAAATTGTGGCTATCTTGCATATTCTCTATAAAGGACTTGGGAATGGCTTCCTATGATATAGGAATGAGAATTTATAGGATAAACCAAGTGTTGGACTAAACCCAAAGTGTGTACATTATTTATATGCTAAGATGTTTAGCATAAATAACTCCAAGAAGTTACTTGAATTGTCAAGTCACGGAGTTACTTTCTCCAAGATAGTGTCTTTCTACGAAATCTGAGGAGAAATGACGTATGAGTAAGATTTATTATGTTTCGGCATAAGGATCTATCAAAATACCGGATGTACTATACAATACTTGATGATCACTAACTCACTAGGCGAGATAAGTGAACACCAGTCTAGTCTTTGAGAAGCGCGATATTAAGCAGGAAGAACGTCCTTAAATACTTTGGAAGAGTTAAGGACATATTTCTTGATTATGGTGGGTCTAAAATGAAAATTGAGCGTTATAAACACTATGATTTTCTTAGGACAAAAGTGATAGGAAATCCATGTCAAGAATAAGTTTTAATTCTGAATGGATGAGCGGTTTGTTGGAAGAATTCCAAGCAGTTTAAGATAATTGATTCCATAGTGGAAGCAATATATGTATATAGCTAGAAGTGAAGCTGCAAAGAAGGTTCTTTGGATAGAGAAACCTATTTTTGCTAGTTAGACATGGTTCCTAGCATAGGATTTATATTTTTGTATCGGTACAACATATGGTAGTAGCGCAGGTTATGGAACCTAGGTTTAATCAAGGATTCAAGATCCAAGTTACGGCACTTTCATATGATATATGAGATCGTTGAAAGTAGAGATGTTTAAGTCAATATTGACTTGACACCCATAACAACATAGTAAAGACCATTTACTAAACCGTTATTTGAAAATCGCTTTGTTCTCTATTAGGAGAAGTTGTGTATGAGATACCAAGGTGATTGGTTTTAGTACAAGTGGGAGATTGAAAGATGTGTGTCCTAAATCCAATCATGGATGATGAGTTAGGAGATACTTTGTTCAATATGATTCAAGATTGTTTAATTTAATAAAATGGTAATATGTTTTATAACGGGCTTTTTCTATTTAAAGTGTTTAAATTAGATGATCCATAGTTTAGAATAAAGCTTTAATGGATTATGATGAGATCATGATAATGAGACCTTAAAGATGATAACTCTAAACTTAAATAGTTCCTGATCGTAGGATAATTAATTGGTACTTAATTAATCCTCAAATATCGGTACATACTATGCTTGCTTCATTATGAAGAATGTCTGTTCTCATAGGCATTTGTGTGGTGACACTATAGCTAGTATGTGGGTGCTTATTATAGAATAAGTTCACTGAACATGACTCGAATAGTTGAACAACTAATTGAGTTCACTCACGTGTCAGTAGTTGTTCATATATATAGTGATGGTTGTACAAGTGTCCTTAGACTTGAGGTCATCACAGTCATCTTATGTACACTGAACTATACTTTGGTCTAGTTCTTAGTCTCTAGAGAAAATAATAAGAGCTCTTCTGGGCATATGAATTTGTACATGAAGATAGTGAATGATCAATAAAGGATCTGCCCCTTTCAGTGAAGTAAGAGAATGTTCTATGTTATTCTACTTATGCTAGTTCAGGAATCTCTAGCCAGAGTGAATGAAATTAGAAAGAAGTTTCTAATTTGCATTAATCGAACTAGGCATAATGAATATGAAAGCATATGATTAATTTAGACAGTCTTGACACCAGATCCATGACTTGTATTTAATCGGGACATTGATGGGTAGAAGGAATTGATTGTACGGTAACTATTCACTGAATAGGTTCTTGGTATTCTAAGCAGTGAATTCATATTATCCGTATAGTCGCGATATGCTGAGAAGTATCTCTAACGATATAGAATAAATATGATTAATTTTATTTATCGTATTTAATGAATTAAAAGAATTCATATAAATAATAATAAAATTGTTTTATTGTTATTTATTTCTACTACTGACTTAATTTTGAACCTACAGGGTCACACCATAAAAGAGAATGATTTAATGGTGAAGGAATTAGTTAATAATGGCTAGTCATTATTTATTTATGAAATAAATATTTGATAGCAATTCTATAATCAATTAAATATGATTTAATTAATTATAAAAAAATAATTAAGAAGAGTTCTTAATATTATTAATTAAGAATTTAAATTAAGAAATTAAAATTAGTGAGAGAATTATTTTCTAAAGAGTTTAGAAAAAGAATTAATGATTAAAATAGTTTTAATTATTAATTAATTGATTAATGGGATTAATTAATTATAGGGTTAATAATAATAATATTTTATAGGAAAATATTCAGCTGATAATTTGCCTATAAATATATTGTTATAAAACCTATAGCCTTTAATCCTAATTTTATAAGAAAGGAAACGAGAGGCAACCCTAATTCTCTCTCAAGCTTTCATCCTCTCTCTATTGATTCAAGTTCTTGGTGGATACCAGTGGAGTGCTTCACATATTGAGGAGCAGCTGCTAAGAGTCTCCATTCATGGTCTTTGGATCGCTTTTAAAGGTTAGTAATCCATTCTTTAATTTTATCCATGAATTGTATGCGGTTTTACTGGTTTTATGCATAATAAATTATTATCCATGCTTTCGGGTATGCAATAAAACCCAACAAAGAGTTGGTTGGTTGCCATCAAGTTTTGCCACTTAAAATGTTTACATTTTATTTCCTTTAGTTGTAACTTGTAATATGACCATATTGTAAATGTAATATCTCTGTATCATCAATTTTTTCTAAGTCCAAATTCTTATCAGCACTTTGTGGTGATTAATCATTTAATTGAAAGCAATATTGTTGTTTTGAGTTGTTCTTTGGATTCATAAATTTGCTTTAGTGTTTTCATTTTAGTTCACTTTATTTACACCGGGTTTTTACCTAATTTTCCAAAATCACTCAAAATACAAAAAATAAAGTTTTTGCGTTAAAAATTGAACATTTCCAAAAATATTATATTGAATGATTATAAAAATAAAACGTTTGAATCTCCAAAAATAACATATAAATCACCTTTTTCGTACTCAAGGAGGTGAGAATATATTATGTTATATTTAATATTAAAGTTTAATATAAAAACAATAACACACAAATCACCAAAAATACACATTAAGTATCTGTTTTGTACTTAAAAGTGGTGAGCATTTTAAAAAGAATGCTTATTATTTATATTAAATATTACGTATTTATAATAAATACACACAAATTATCCATTTTGTACTTCAGGAGTTGATCATTTATAAAAACAATATTCCTATTTATATTGTATATCATAATAATATACACATACATAAACCAAAAATATACAAAATTCACCTTTAGAGAAAAGTCACGTGTATACAATTATTGTATTACATGTTTTACTTCTTTTTAATCCTTTTTACAATTTTTCATTTCATAATTGTAAGAAATAGTACTTCGACACACCTTCACTCCACGTAATGTGGTTTTTCTAATAAAGTGAAAGTGTTCATACATTCTTTAGTTGATTGTACCATTTAAGTTAAGCAAAGTATGTGTGTCATTTCCATTAAACATTTAATTTGTCTCCTTAAATTAAAGTAAACTATTTAGTTCTTGATCACTTAGTACATTTATACTCTGTCATCTGTAACAGTCTTAGTTATTTGTTTCATAGGCCAAAATGATCTTAAGACATGCCCATGCATAGGGCAGAGTCATGCAGGCTGCAGCAGAGTTTGTCACTTGAGCCATAGAAATCGCTTTTGTCAGCAATCACAATTTCCTAGTTTCAACTTCTAATATGGCAACATCAATGTTTTCATGGCCTAACTCAGACTCCCTATACTCTTATGGTAATTGGACGAGATCGTAATGAGTATATTACTTAAACTAATCATATGGATACAGATTTAAGTTTGCCCAGTTAGTCCAAATCCCTCTTTTCTTTAGTTTTAAATTTTTTAATCATCTTTCACCAATTACTTTTTTGTTTTTGTAGCATCAACTGAAAAACAACCAAAACTCAAGACAATCGACCTAAAGAAAACTAGTGATCGGCGAGAAAAATACTTCAAGAAAATTCACTATATTGCCACACACCAGCACCACATCATCGCCACAGAATCACCAAAATTTATCTCGAATCACCAAAAAGATAA
The DNA here is from genome assembly GCA_030848705.1 of Heracleum sosnowskyi. Classification (NCBI taxonomy): domain Eukaryota; kingdom Viridiplantae; phylum Streptophyta; class Magnoliopsida; order Apiales; family Apiaceae; genus Heracleum; species Heracleum sosnowskyi. The sequence continues at coordinate 89,804,901 of CM061242.1, forward strand.
ATGCAAATCACTAAAAAAAATTAAGAAAAAATAGAAGAAAAAAAAAATCGTCTTTCTTATCAATTTGTCTTTGATCAACCTCACTTATCTCCACCTCGACCTCCTCTCTACATCATCTTCGATTCAAAACAAATTCACTATTATCCAGTAATATTCACAAACCTTACAACCACCACCACCTCCTCCATCCTAATCATCGATATCATCTGTAATAACCCGAATTTTTGGTAAAATTAAAACTTTTCTTATTTTGATTAAGTGCATCAGTGAATAGTGAATTTGGTGGATGAATAGTGATTTTGAGGATTAAGAAAAAATTTGCATGCCACCTATGTACGAGACGTAGTGCGGATATTCCGAAGTCATATCAGTGGTCTACGGAGTAAATAAGTGAATGCAAAGACGATCAGAATTCAGAAATTCCAAATTTTATTTTGGTGTAATATTCGACCGGGCAGCGAATTATATATTATTATATTCAAGAAATGAGATATTAAAATTGAGGATTTGAGGATTTAATACTTTGGAATTTTATTATTTTATTCAAGTCGATTTAAGGATTCGATTGATGAAGTGAATAGTTACTATTCATTGCGAAGATCGCGTAGAGTTTTTACTCGCTCTTTTGGAAAATATTTCGAATCGTTTCAAGAAGAACAAGGCAACATTTACAGGATTAAATATAGACATGGAAGTAACATGTAACGAGATTAATTCAAGGAATGCAACATTTGGATCATCCATGTGAAAAGAAACGAATCAGTAAAGCAAACCAGTAAAGTTACTTTAACAGAACCAATGCATGTTCGACACATGTCGAGAGATGAAGCCACCTAGGGCTATGACTCACCACTCTTCACACAAAAATCAGCATTATCATTATTAATCAAGTCAAAAGCCAAAACAAAAAGAAAAACATTTTCATTTCTTCATTTCGGCCAAAAACAGACTGCCGGATTGTAAACTCCATATCTCCTTCATTTCTCGGTGGAAAATGGCGATCTATAGCTTGTTGGAAAGGTCTTGCGATACCCTACATTTCCTATTTCACAGGTTACTTCCATTTGAGCAAGGTAAGACCTTCAGTTTACCAGTTCTTTAAACCGGTGTATAGTAACTCCGAGAATTCATAACTTGTTCTTGATTTTCTTTTGCTAGTTTAAGGATGATAACCATGGATAAACACTCTCTTAAGGCTTACAAGCTCTTGTGGTGTGTTTAAGGATTCAAGGAAGGTATACCACTCATCCACCCATTTAATTTATGTTGAGATTTAAGTGAAGTTTCTAGAATAAGCATGATTATGGAATTTGGAGTATGTATGGTTAATTCTTGATGAATACTTGTTGTTGGTTGATGTTGGTGATATGTTATTGAAGTATATAAACTGATATTGTTGTAAAGATGGTTGTGTTGTTGAATTGATTTCGTTTTAAGAGGTTTTGACATAACAAAAACTGGGAAACGTTACGATTATAGCCGTCGTAATGCCCATTTGATTTAAGGCTGTTTTGAGCAAGCATTACGAACTGGTCTTTGATTATTTTTGAACAACACTGACCATGAACATGTAGGTCTTGTTTTAAGGTTTGTTTTGGTATAAAGATTATGTCTATACGATTTACGGTTTAAGAGAAAAGTAAGTTTTAATAAACGTCGTTCGGAGGAACAACCCCTTTCTGGTCAGTCACTTTGAGGCTATATTTGGACCACTTAGAAGCCATATTAAAATGTGAAACTTTGAGGAATCATACTAGAGACAGTTGGGAAGGCTCATGAAAACGATTCGGATTAAAAAGATTATTGTTCGATTTTATAAAAATGTTTTAGCCGAGGTTGCGCAAGTGAAAACCACTAAGAGCATGACTTAGAAATCGATGTTGCAAATGGTTAAGTATAACTTGGATTTGAGGATGGATTTCGAACCAAACTTATGATATAAGTATTTGACGAATAACATGGACTTAGTGTGACGCTAGAGCGAGCTAGTAATTCCTTGGTTGTGTTTCGCTTACGTGTTTAAGCATTGAGTACAAGTGGATTATCCAGGAGATTAACCGTGTGTTTTCGTTTGACTTTGTCTAGATTGTCCGGCATCGTCGCGAACCCCTATCACTTCTCGAGCATCAGGCAAGTTTTCTAAACCTTACTCTATTATTCAGAGTATGTATATTTTCCTATGTTCAATACTTGTGTATTCCCAATTTATATACCAAATATTTGTTGCAAGTATTGTGGCAAGTTTTCTAAATCTATACTTTGAAGTATTTATTATATATTACTGCTTTTGCCATGTGTGGAGTTATACAGTTTTGCGATACATGTTATATATGGTATAAAATAGAGTTTGATTTTGGTTTATATAGGAGCTTTGAGATAAAGTAGTTATAAACCGGTGTACCTTGTAGCTCTAGAGATAAGAGCATACTTCTTGTTTTCGACTCTGGACCGGGAGTCAGTATTTTGAGATATAGAGATAGCCGTGGAAACCCGGAGGGATTCCAGCGGCAGTGTGCTAATTATTTTGAGGACTGCTATTATTCAACATTAATTATATTTCTAGAAAGTATTAATTACCTGGAGATGATTTGAGGGATGTTATTCGAATATTACCTCATTCGAAGGTTATTACTTGGAAATGATTTGGTAATTGGCTTATAAGCTAGATATGGGATATCAGTTATAAGCTAGGTTTTTATAAATTCCCTAGGGTAAGGGCAGGTGATTTTCTCTAAAGATCAGAAGTAATTATATTTTTGTATGTATTAAAGGTTATTTTCCGATAAAGATATCGGGTACTGTTATTCGAGGATTAATTATTTATTTAAAGTAAATTATTTATAAATATTCATTTGAGGATTATTGACTTTAAGAATATTATTTATTAATATTCATTTTAAGAATATTATTTATATTCATTTGAGGATTATTGACTTAAAGGATATTATTTTCATTTGAGGATTACTGACTTTAAGAATATTATTGTGAATATTCATCTGAGGATTATTTAATGAATATTATTTTGAATATTCATTTGAAGATTATTTATTTATTTGATGAATATTACTTTTGAATATTCATTCGAGGGTTATTTATTTAATTAATGAATATTATTTTCAAATATTCATTTGAGGATACTTACTTAATGAATATTATTTCAAATATTCGTTTAAGGTTACTTATTTAATAAATATTATTAATTATTTTCAAATCAAAAAGAGGTTCCCAAAACAATGTTTTTCCATTTAAATCTGTCTTTTAAAAGGGGATTTAAATGCTCGCTCAACTATCAAAAATATGGGAAACCTGATTTAAGTAACTACTACTCTTTTTAAACTCTCAATTCAAAAATTGTCAAGGGACAGATATTTTTCGGAACAATGTAATTGTTGCAAGTCAAATATTGTGTTACCACCTCAACGATCGAGGGGTAAATTCATGGAACAAGTCGATATCCATTAACAAGCTTAGCTTGGGAAATATTGGGGAATCTTCCTTTCCAACCTAGATATAACTACTTAGTGGAGTCGTATCAACAAGTGTTACACTTGGGGAAAGGAGGACGACCTTTACGTTTCAGAGTCATGGATTTCATCTGAACTAGGAGTGGTGTAAGTGGTCCAGTTGCGATTGACCCATCCAACTTTTTGGCCCCAAATGGGCCGGGAGGTCACTGGAAGGCGGTAGACAATGTCAGGCCGTCGTTATTCTTCCATCTACATGTAGAAAGCATATTTGAGCGGTGCGACCTGCTACTGATCATAGCAAGGTTAGGCACAGCGGGCGCGGTAGCAACTCCAGTATTAGTTCATCATCCAATTTGGATATTTCTGCAACATGTATTGGGATGAAGAGCCAATCATGTTGGCAGGGGGTCGAAAAATGCTTGAAAACAAAGTGGCAATAAATTCATGCAACTCCATCTTTTTATGAGTTATGACTCTGATAAAAACCTGATTAAGGATATATATGCATAAGTGGATTTTGGGTTACGGGAATATTATATTAATTTTCCTTGTAACTTCATCCTTTATATTAAACTAGTTTCTTATCTGTTTAAGGCATAACGTGTGGCTACAGAAATATCTTTGAATTGTTATATTTTGGTAGTCTGTTATAAGTTATATGTTGATAGTCTGCTTATATTTTACATAGCAGATATTTCACGAAAAGGATATACTGAGTTATCTTGTTATTTCATCTTTCATATTATACTAGAACTTTGTTCAGAGTATGAATATTGAAAGTTGCAGAAATATTATGAAAATGATATTTGAAGTACAATAATGGTACTGTTTTTGGGAATACATTCTGATAAGGAAATTATTTCAGTATCGAGATATTTTGACAAATTATTGTCTTATACCCGCTTTATTCTGGGTTGAGTTAAAGGCATGATTATGCCATATTTTTATTACCTTGCTGAGCTATCGCTCACTCTTGCTATTGTTTTATATATATTATATAGCAGCGAAGCAGGATGCCAATGGGACGACACATACCCCGCAAGGCGTTTCCATAAACAGTTTCTAGCAGTGATCCCGAAGAGTAGTACGAACCAATCGAATCAGGCTACGGCTTTTGGCATTCAACTTATGTATTTTCATGAATGGTATTAGAGGATTGTAAGCATCAGAAGACTAAGTTGGTAATGTAACATTACTTAGAAATTGTATCAGTGACAGATTCAAAAGACATTTGGGTATTGTAATAAAAAATTATTTATTCCGCAGTTGTTGTATTGTGTCGTTTCTGAGACTCTAACCTGTGTGTGTGTGTGTGTGTGAGACATATGTTGTGGGGTCATGAGCAGGTGAATTATGAATGGTGTGAGTAATACAGGTAAGGCAAGGAGTACATGGATCGTGACTACCCTAAATCCTTGACCCTGGATTTGGGGCTGTTACAGAGATGGTATCAGAGCGTTAGGTTGTCCTCAGAAACGATAGGAGATCGAGTCTTACAATACCCTTAATAATGATAAGAACATCTAGAGCTCAAATTGAGTTCGTAGTAGGGTTAGAGGACATGACCCTGACTGCTTAAGATGAAGCCCGAGAGGGGACTTCTTCTGGGAAACCGTACTTAGGACTTCATGGTTAGTCACCTCGATTCGTACGAGTTATAGATTGATGGCATTCTGAGATACCAGACCCTGAGGCCTTCGAGTAGGTAATTGACGATGCGTTCCTTGGAATGGACGAAGACCTGATAAAGGAGATCCATAGGAGGATCTGGAGGAAGACCCCATGGTGGGTCAAGGAAAGAATCTTGTAGAGGACGTGTTGATTGTTAAAGATGTGGTATGTTACTTGAGGTCGTACAATAGGACCAGACGAACCTTCAAGGGATAAATAAGTGACGAGACGAGAGTTTAAGGATCGTTCATGATTCATCAAGAGATATGACAAAGAAAATGGAGTAGAGTCTCCCAAGCAGAAGAGGTAGAGGTAGTATAGCCAATATCAGTGGATTGATTCGACTTGAACGAAACCTGTTACTCGTAGTCGGTTACAGTTGCCCATAAGGAGGCGACATACGTAAGAACCAAGATGTTCAGATTTTCACGAACGATTAAGGGTACTTAGTTGCCTAGAATAGTGAAGGGAATTGCTTTGGCTATGAGGTTTCAATCCCCCACGACCAGCGATTCCACTGGAAATAGTGTCTATTACATCATTGAGGGATTTTATTATCTCAAGGAGAATTTTGGGTATATGTACCATGAAAATGTTATTGTAAGACAAGCACGCTAAGACGGAATCGAGAACGAGATTTACCACCCTCAGGAAACCAGTAAGAAATTATGAGGATAGAACAGAAAGGTCGGAAATCAGATCCGAGCAGTACTAGTAGGTAAATAGATTGATCAAGTTTCCCTGATTTTGGGAAGGAATTCAGCAAGTTTTGGCAAACCTTGTCTTTCTGATTACCAGAGGATGTCACCAAAGAGAGTGGAAATTAGAGCGAACCCTGTGGATTGGGTAAGATAGCCGTTATATGAGTTGGTGGACAGACCCTGATTGCTATAATTGATTGTAGAGATAAAATGATGAAGTTGAGATTGGACGGTAAAGGCAAAATATATTTAAGGACCAAGGCGGACTGAGAAGTTCCGGGATTGACTTAAACGAAAAGGCTATTGTGCCAAAGTGTTAAGCTTATGTAGCGCACGGGATTGATATGGGAGAAGGAATATTGGGTATAAGGATGATTGAAATAGAGACCGGATTTAAGCCTGTAAATTCTAACGATCTTCCGGAGTACCGCCCAGTCGACATGAGGAATTGTCATTGCTATGGGCGACAACGGTATCGAAGTCTTCTTATAGAACAGAACGCTTACTTGAGATGTTTGCGCCTAGTCGAATAGAATTCCCTGCGATTGCAAAGGTCGATGGTTGAATCCTTAGCGACTATTATGAGTCGGCAATAACGTAAGTATCGAGCACCTTAGGGTGTGCATGGAGAAGAAAAGCTTTGGAATGGAACAATTATCCATTAGAGGAGCCGACATAAAAGGCATCTGTAGAGACATTGGTAGTACCCTCCCCATTTGCAAATTATGTGGGGTACCTCCCCAATCTATGATCTATCTTGACCTCTCTCCAGGAAAGAATTCTGATAAAGGGTATATTCCCTCTTCGAAGTTGTTTTATAACACTTGTGCTAAACCATATTCAGTTTCACTTGTGCCAGAGGCTGTCACAATGCCTACTTTCAGGTTTTCGAAGCCCTGTCAAGTAATGTTATTTAAGCTTTTACTTTTCTTCAAATAATGAATGACCCTATGGTGATACCTCACCACTTGCTTGTTAAGTACCAGTATCTTTCTGGTTATTCTTTTCTTTGGAAACCGCACCTTTGGAATCTGTTCAATTTTTAATACAAGGTGTTCCTTTGAGAAATATTGTCGAAAGGCGATAATCATTAAATTGATCTCGAATTGCTTTCATACCTTTCAACTTCCACTGAGACGAACAACCCTATACTTATAGGGGCTACAAGGACTATCTGTCTGTGTGATAGAAGTCTGATGGGACGCCATCACTTGTAAGTTGTGAAATACAAGAAGGCTAATTACCTTTAGTAATGTCTCAATTGAGGCACACAACGTTGAGTTCTTATGATCATATTGATCTCTCGGTAAAATTCTCTTACCTCCAATAAGGTTACCTTAAAACTCATAACCTTATGATCACCAGTGTGTGACATTTTATTTGGTATATGAGCTATCTTTCAAGGCACCATAATTTTTGTTATCCTTATTGAACTTCAAGGGGAGGCCAACCAGGTCAAATAAGTCAAAATTCGCTGATAGGAATTAGATTCGCAACCAAATCGCCTATGACAGGAGCGAATCCCTAAGACGAATAGAATGTTAGTGACATATCGATGAAATTGGTTTATTCTCCCAAGGATATTATGATAATGGAAAGCGTGTCAATCGATATATGTGAAAGAAATAGCGATGTGCCATGAACTCCAGTGACAATGGTGTTAGACAGATGCCCTATAGTGGAATTGTGATTTTGGAGGAGTTGTTTACGAATGTACACTACCTCTGGGTAAGCAAGATAAGTACTGACGATGGAGTCAGAGGGAGCTGGTATTGTGACTTGGGAGAGGTGCAGTGTGTGTTGTTTTAGAGGAATAATTTTCGGAAATATATGGAGACCCGGATGAAAATGAAAGTTAAAGAGTTAAAACAAGAAACCATGACTGTGACCGAGTATGAGGCCAAGTTTTCCGAGTTATCGAGGTTTGTTCCGGAGTTTGTGAACACAGAAGGGAAGAAAGCCAGTAGGTTTCAACCAGGGCTACCTCCAACAAGCAGCCCACTGTCAAGACCTCTAAATAGCAGGTGCCCTTCTATACTGTTTAGACAGAGCTAATGTATCATTGTATATCAAGAAGTTGCATGACAATTAAACCTTAAGGCCGAGCCACTAAGGGAATAATTACAAGTAGAAATAGTCAATCGAGGGATTTTCCCATAAGACTGATACATCCAAGTTGTGAACTAGAAACATGAGGCGACACTTTTGATAGACCTGATCCCTTTCAAGTTCGGAGAAGTTGATATTATAATGAGGATGGGTTGGTTGGCGCCCAATGGAGCCCAGACTGATTGTAAGGGAGAGAGAGTAATAAATAAAGGACGGAGACAGATTCAGAGGTTCTTGAATATAGTTCAGACTAAGAAACTATTACGCCAGAGATCCGAGGCTTAATTAGCTCTTATGGTTGACGCCAAGAAAAGAGGTACCAAGTATAAAGGAAACTACAATGGTTTTTGGAGATTGTACAAGGTTTTAATGAGCTACCAGATATCGATTTGGATGACATGAGAATGAATACTGAGTATTCAGGGTATAGTGGGAATGAAAGAGCTAGCGACTCAGTTACAAGAATTGTTGGGCACGTATATGATAAGACCCAGTGTACCACCGTGGAGAGCCCGATGTTGTTGTAAGAGAAAAAGATGTTAGCACAAGATTATGCATCGAACCTCGAGAGTTGAATGAGTTCGACATGGAGAATAGGTACCCTTGTAAATGATTGTTTGATCAGCGGAAGAACGCCGTGTATTTCCAAATTTATTTAAGAACTGGGTATCACCAGTTGGAAGTTAAGTCCGCGGATATGCCCAAGACTGCGATTCGTACTAGGAATAGACACTTCGAGTTTTCAGCGAGGTTATTTTGGGTTGACTAATGCACCCACAAATTTTTATGGAATGTAATGAATTGGCTTTGAGTTATCCGTGATAGTAGATAACATGAGATGGAGAAATGGCTAGAATTGACCTAGGATCATGACTGTGAGATGCACTACCATCCGGGGAAGGCCAATGTGGTGGCCGATACCCTTAATTAAAATGAGACAGAGATGGATTCCGAATAATCAGGAATTAAAGGATGAGATTTTACACAAAACCCAAGTTAGCCCAACAAACTAGAAAGACAAAAGATTTCACCAACAAGCGGCTGGTGACAGCCAAGATAGACAGAGAAAGTATGCGGACTAAGCCCGCGAGTTTAGAGATGGTACTGCTATTGATAAGCTAAATGGCATGTTGATGGATGACAAGCAAGTTTATGTTGGTGTATTTTCTGTACAAACAAGATAGAGAATATGAGGTTAGAGATTCGTGATGCTAAAAGATATCCTCGTGGAAGGAATTAATGACATTTGGAAAGAAAAGGAAGTTGAGCCAGAGATTCATTGGGTCATCTGAGATTTTAAAACGCGTCAGGAAGGTGGCCTTCGAGCAAGCCTTACCCCCCCAAACTTGTAGAATGGTCATAACAGGGTTCATGCGTCAATGCTACGACGGTATACTATAGATGCCCGACATATGTTAGAGTACGAGCAGGTAGATACACAACCTGGTCTGACTTACAAAGGACAACCCGTGGAAATCATGGATAGAAAAGAACAAGTGCTAAGAGACGAGGTTGCCAAGTTAGTGAGAGGTTTGTGGAAAATCAAGAAGTGGAAGAATCCACTTGGGAGTTCGAAAGTGGAATGTGAGAGAAGTACCCCCCCCCCCCCAGTTATTCCTAAGCTGATTCCGGGACGAAATCCTTTTAAGGAGGGGAGACTGTAATAACCCGAATTTTTGGTAAAATTAAAACTTTTCTTATTTTGATTAAGTGCATCAGTGAATAGTGAATTTGGTGGATGAATAGTGATTTTGAGGATTAAGAAAAAATTTGCATGCCACCTATGTATGAGACGTAGTGTGGATATTCCGAAGTCATATCAGTGGTCTACAGAGTAAATAAGTGAATGCAAAGACGATCGGAATTCAGAAATTCCAAATTTTATTTTGGTGTAATATTCGACCAGGCAGCGAATTATATATTATTATATTCAAGAAATTAGATATTAAAATTGAGGATTTGAGGATTTAATACTTTGGAATGTTATTATTTTATTCAAGTCGATTTAAGGATTCGATTGATGAAGTGAATAGTTACTATTCACTGCGAAGATCGCGTAGAGTTTTTACTCGCTCTTTTGGAAAATATTTCGAATCGTTTCAAGAAGAACAAGGCAACATTTACAGGATTAAATATAGACATGGAAGTAACATGTAACGAGATTAATTCAAGGAATGCAACATTTGGATCATCCATGTGAAAAGAAACGAATCAGTAAAGCAAACCAGTAAAGTTACTTTAACAGAACCAATGCATGTTCGACACATGTCGAGAGATGAAGCCACCTAGAGCTATGACTCACCACTCTTCACACAAAAATCAGCATTATCATTATTAATCAAGTCAAAATCCAAAACAAAAAGAAAAACATTTTCATTTCTTCATTTCAACCAAAAACAGACTGCCGGATAGTAAAATCCATATCTCCTTCATTTCTTGGTGGAAAATGGCGATCGATAGCTTGTTGGAAAGGTCTTGCGATAACCTACATTTCCTATGTCACAAGTTGCTTCCATTTGAGCAAGGTAAGACCTTCATTTTTCCAGTTCTTTAAACCGGTGTATAGTAACTCCGAGAATTCATAACTTGTTCTTGATTTTCTTTTGCTAGTTTAAGGATGATAACCATGGATAAAGACTCTCTTAAGGCTTACAAGCTCTTGTGGTGTGTTTAAGGATTCAAGGAAGGTATACCACTCATCCACCCATTTGATTTATGTTGAGATTTAAGTGAAGTTTCTAGAATAAGCATGATTATGGAATTTGGAGTATGTATGGTTAATTCTTGATGAATACTTGTTGTTGGTTGATGTTGGTGATATGTTCTTGAAGTATATAAACTGATATTGTTGTAAAGATGGTTGTGTTGTTGAATTGATTTGGTTTTAAGAGGTTTTGACATAACAAAAACCGGGAAACGTTACGATTATAGCCGTCGTAATGCCCATTTGATTTAAGGCTGTTTTGAGCAAGAATTACGAACTGGTCTTTGATTATTTTTGAACAACACTGCCCATGAACACGTAGGTCTTGTTTTAAGGTTTGTTTTGGTATAAAGATTATGTCTATACGATTTACGGTTTAAGAGAAAAGTAAGTTTTAGTAAACGTCGTTCCGAGGAACAACCCCTTTCTGGTCAGTCACTTTGAGGCTATATTTGGACCACTTAGAAGCCTTATTAAAATGTGAAACTTTGAGGAATAATACTAGAGACAGTTGGGAAGGCTCACGAAAAAGATTCGGATTAAAAAGATTATTGTTCGATTTTATAAAAATGTTTTAGCCGAGGTTGCGCAAGTGAAAACCACTAAGAGCATGACTTAGAAATCGATGTTGCAAATGGTTAAGTATAACTTGGATTTGAGGATGGATTTCGAACCAAACTTATGATATAAGTATTTGACGAATAACATGGACTTAGTGTGACGCTAGAGCGAGCTAGTAATTCCTTGGTTGTGTTTCGCTTACGTGTTTAAGCATTGAGTACAAGTGGATTATCCAGGAGATTAACCGTGTGTTTTCGTTTGACTTTGTCTAGATTGTCCGGCATCGTCGCGAACCCCTATCACTTCTCGAGAATCAGGCAAGTTTACTAAACCTTACTCTATTATTCAGAGTATGTATATTTTCCTATGTTCAATACTTGTGTATTCCCAATTTATATACCAAATCTTTGTTGCAAGTATTGTGGCAAGTTTTCTAAATCTATACTTTGAAGTATTTATTATATATTACTGCTTTTGCCATGTGTGGAGTTATACAGTTTTGCGATACATGTTATATATGGTATAAAATAGAGTTTGATTTTGGTTTATATAGGAGCTTTGAGATAAAGTAGTTTTAAACCGGTGTACCTTGTAGCTCTAGAGATAAGAGCATACTTCTTGTTTTCGACTCTGGACCGGGAGTCAGTATTTTGAGATATAGAGATAGCCGTGGAAACCCGTAGGGATTCCAGCGGCAGTGTACTAATTATTTTGAGGACTTCTATTATTAAACATTAATTATATTTCTAGAAAGTATTAATTACCTGGAAATGATTTGAGGGATGTTATTCGAATATTACCTCATTCGAAGGTTTTTACTTGGAAATGATTTGGTAATTGGCTTATAAGCTAGATATGGATATCAGTGGTTTTTATAAATGCCCTAGGGTAAGGGCAGGTGATTTTCTCTAAAGATCAGAAGTAATTATATTTTTATATGTATTAAAGGTTATTTTCCGATAAAGATATCGGGTACTGTTATTCGAGGATTAATTATTTATTTAAAGTAAATTATTTATAAATATTCATTTGAGGATTATTGACTTTAAGAATATTATTTATTAATATTCATTTTAAGAATATTATTTATATTCATTTGAGGATTATTGACTTAAAGGATATTATTTTCATTTGAGGATTACTGACTTTAAGAATATTATTGTGAATATTCATCTGAGGATTATTTAATGAATATTATTTTGAATATTCATTTGAAGATTATTTATTTATTTGATGAATATTACTTTTGAATATTCATTCGAGGGTTATTTATTTAATTAATTAATATTATTTTCAAATATTCATTTGAGGATACTTACTTAATGAATATTATTTCAAATATTCGTTTAAGGTTACTTATTTAATAAATATTATTAATTATTTTCAAATCAAAAAGAGGTTCCCAAAACAATGTTTTTTCATTTAAATCTGTCTTTCAAAAGGGGATTAAATGCTCGCTCAACTATCAAAAATATGGGAAACCTGATTTAAGTGACTACTACTCTTTTTAAACTCTCAATTCAAAAACTGTCAAGGGACAGATATTTTTCGGAACAATGTAATTGTTGCAAGTCAAATATTATGTTACCACCTCAACGATCGAGGGGTAAATTCATGGAACAAGTCGATATCCATTAACAAGCTTAGCTTGGGAAATATTGGGGAATCTTCCTTTACAACCTAGATATAACTACTTAGTGGAGTCGTATCAACAAGTGTTACACTTGGGGAAAGGAGGACGACCTTTACGTTTCAGAGTCATGGATTTCATCTGAACTAGGAGTGGTGTAAGTGGTCCAGTTGCGATTGACCCATCCAACTTTTTGGCCCCAAATGGGCCGGGAGGTCACTGGAAGGCGGTGCGACCTGCTACTGATCATAGCAAGGTTAGGCACAGCGGGCGCGGTAGCAACTCCAGTATTAGTTCATCATCCAATTTGGATATTCCTGCAACATGTATTGGGATGAAGAGCCAATCGTGTTGGCAGGGGGTCGAAAAATGCTTGAAAACAAAGTGGCAATAAATTCATGCAACTCCATCTTTTTTTGAGTTATGACTCTGATAAAAACCTGATTAAGGATATATATGCATAAGTGGATTTTGGGTTACGGGAATATTATATTAATTTTCCTTGTAACTTCATCCTTTATATTAAACTAGTTTCTTATCTGTTTAAGGCATAACGTGTGGCTACAGAAATATCTTTGAATTGTTATATTTTGGTAGTCTGTTATAAGTTATATGTTGATAGTCTGCTTATATTTTACATAGGAGATATTTCACGAAAAGGATATACTGAGTTATCTTGTTATTTCATCTTTCATATTATACTAGAACTTTGTTCAGAGTATGAATATTGAAAGTTGCAGAAATATTATGAAAATGATATTTGAAGTACAATAATGGTACTGTTTTATTACCCACTTTATTCTGGGTTGAGTTAAAGGCATATTTTTATTACCTTGCTGAGCTATCGCTCACTCTTGCTATTGTTTTATATATATTATATAGCAGCGAAGCAGGATGCCAATGGGACGACACATACCCCGCAAGGCGTTTCCATAAACAGTTTCTAGCAGTGATCCCGAAGAGTAGTACGAACCAATCGAATCAGGCTACGGCTTTTGGCATTCAACTTATGTATAGACATGAATGGTATTAGAGGATTGTAAGCATCAGAAGACTAAGTTGGTAATGTAACATTACTTAGAAATTGTATCAGTGACAGATTCAAAAGACATTTGGGTATTGTAATAAAAAATTATTTATTCCGCAGTTGTTGTATTGTGTCGTTTCTGAGACTCTAACCTGTGTGTGTGTGTGTGTGTGAGACATATGTTGTGGGGTCATGAGCAGGTGAATTATGAATGGTGTGAGTAATACAGGTAAGGCAAGGAGTACATGGATCGTGACTACCCTAAATCCTTGACCCCGGATTTGGGGCTGTTACATCATCTACATAATCGAGATAGTTAGATCCAAGATTAAATTATGATGTCATTGTCACTAAACCATGCATTGCAAATTAAATAATTTATTGAAGCATATTCACCGAAAAAATCATCATTTCGGGCAACACGTCGTTGGAGATTTCAGATCTGTATAAAAGAAAACGGGAACATCGACAACAATATCATCGCACAACATTGATGATCAATTTTGAGATCTGAAGGAGCGTTGAGAAGACGATATGGAAATTGGAAGAGAGAGAGAGAGAGAGGGGATGAGAGAGGGATGAGAGATATATTCATATGTCTGTACATTTTTGAGGGGTCGTGACCGGAATCATGATCATAATTAAGTAAAAGAATGGGCGAAGAGAAGGTGGCCGTAGAAAATTGGGCATGGAGGAAAATATAAATGGTCGAGATTAAATTTTTTGACATAAAATGGAGGGCTGAGATTAGTTCTCAGTTTTCATTTTAATAGGGGTTCTCAATTGAGCACTTAAATCTCGCCTAAGTAGATTAAGATAAAGATTTACGATATCGGAAGATTAATTCTGTTAATACCCTCCCGGAAGAAATCTCTTTGCCTGTCAGATATGACTACGTCCCGGAAGTATTCAATGGACAACTTGTCACACCCAAAGTGGACTAAGGAAAATAAGTGAAGGCAATACTTTCTCTTTCGGACCAAAGACAATTCCTTCCTCCAGCACCTTCCACCTCTTGGGCAAAGGCTGCTCCCTTCTCCAATACTCTTACATCAACTCACACCTGTCACATGGAAGGGAACATTCTTTCGGACCAGGGGACAAAGGAAGGTAACACTAAACATTATAAATACTCAAGCAGCCTCACATATGCACAGGTTCTAATTTTTACATTCACTCTCACACTCTCACATTTTCACAAAAGCTCTCTAAAAACTCAGTCACCGGAAGTATATTTTCCGATATTGTTTCTTGTATTCTCCGCCACCAAGTTACTTACTCTCACGTCGAAGGTGCTTAACGGCCACCACCCCCGGTCA
Organism: Heracleum sosnowskyi; assembly: GCA_030848705.1. Classification (NCBI taxonomy): domain Eukaryota; kingdom Viridiplantae; phylum Streptophyta; class Magnoliopsida; order Apiales; family Apiaceae; genus Heracleum; species Heracleum sosnowskyi. The sequence goes on from CM061242.1 coordinate 89,820,090, forward strand.
GGCATTGTTTTGCAGATTCCCCACTGACAGCACACCAAATTTATGTCCAAGCATTGCCGGAAGAGGGTAAAGTGCAGTAGAGTGGAGCAAAGAGCATTATCATTTGGCGCTAGAAGGAGGGGTATACTCCCTATCGAACCCTCCATCCTTTCCAGATTGCAAGAAGTAACTTACTTTTGGTGTTTGGGCATCCTTTGATTCCTTAGAATTGATCGATCTCCAAGCATACAAGAGAATTTTAGTCACAAATCCTTCTCAATGGGTCCATCGAAGAATACAAGGTTACAAATAAGAAATATGCTAGACGGGAACAACACAAACAACAATGAAGAACAACTTCAAGAGAATCAATATGAGACGATTCCCGACGCCTCTCACCATAGTGAACCCGTCCTCCAAAGGATTGTAACAAGGGACGGAAACCCTCCTCTCAACTTGGACTTAACAAGTTTCGCTCCAAATCAAGTAGATTTCCTTCTCAATGTTGCTGCCAATATCCAACACCCCAACAAGCAAAATGACCCACCTCGGTCTAAAGGGAAACGGGAACAACCTCCCCACGAGGATGAAGCACATAGTGCTATTAACAATGGCACTAAAAGACCAAGGACAACTAAATCCGTTTTCTCCCGTCTCGGCTCTTCCCAAAACACTCAACATGTCCATTGTTGCCCAGTAATAAACTATTGTAGAAGGGGGGTTGAATACAATAGTATAAGATAATCGACTTGTTAATGTATATATCACAAATATGAAAGAAAGATAACAGCTTTATTAAATCTGATATAAAACTGTTACAAACTCTCTCAAGAAATTCTGATGTTCTTGAGAGTTGCTAGGTTGTTACAAAACTCTCTCAAGAAATTCTGTGTTCTTAAGAGCTGCTAGTTTATACAATACTCATGTATGTGATCGATTGTATGAGCTCTTGTCTTTTCTCTCTTTTCAAATCGAAACCTAAACTGTGTTTATATACTACACAGCTTCTCTATCAATTACAAGATAAGTCCTAATCAATAACAAAGATTGAAACCTATCCTTAATCGATAGCTACATTACTACAAACCAGGTACCAACAAAATAAACTTCCATGTTTAACTAGACTCCAAATATAACTCCAAGTAGGAATCCTGATCAGCTTCCAGTCCTGATGATCAATCCTGATCCCAGTCCTGATATGCATCTTTGATCCTGACGACCATGCAATTCTGATGACGTCAGCAATCCTGATCAGTTGTCTAGCTCTTGACAATCATTGAATCCTGATCTAACAATCTCCCCCAATCTCATACTTTTTGAAATAAAGTATAGATTCCTAAGATTCAATGATGTCAAAAACATATAAACAAAATGTACAAGTATCTGCAGCAGCAACTTATCTGTTTAGATCCTTTGATAGAACAGATTCATCTTCAAGAAGTTGGATAATAAATTTTCTTCTTTTTCTTCAAGAATTTGAATCAATCTTTTCTTCAGATTTCTGAGATCTTCATCTTCCTCATTAATCTGGTAAATAGCTGCTCTGAGATTCTGAATGGAGCTTCTTTGTAGACTATGTTCTTCAAGAAGAAGATAAGTAATTTCCTTCCCATCAGGATTGAGAGTAAGTTGTGTCATGCCAAAAATTGTTTCTTTAATAGCAGTACCCCTTTGCATTTCCACATCTTTATCTCTTAGATTTAGATACATGGGATTATAATCACCAGTTTAATTCTTTCCTTCAAGAAATCTTCTTCTTATTGTAGACAGAATCATATCACTCCATATTTTGCACACTTCATTTTTCCATCTCAAAAGATAATGGACATATTTCAGTTCCTTTGTAGTTTTCACCAATAAGTCTTGAATGGATAGTATCTTCGCACTATCATCTTCCATGAAGTACAGAAGCTTCTCTTTCTTATCAAAACCATCATGACAATCTATAACTATATCAACAACTAATAAATTGTTCAGGTGTTTAGAAGTTAAAGTACCTCCAATTTCAGTCAAAGAATAAGGATCAAGATAAGGCATATTCAGATATTCAGTATCCCTGTGTCCAATACCTCCTCTTGAATTGTTTGTCAATTGCTTCAGATTAGAATGTGTTCTTAGCCAGAGTGCTTTTGATTCAACCATATCAGATAAATCAACAATACTTGAAGCAATTCCTCCAGACCGAAAATTGATAGGAATATCACACCTAAGTGTGTCAATATGTTTCCACTTCTTATCTTTCTCTTTCTCATAAGCATAACTCTTCTGTAGATTAGGTTGAATTCTTTTTGCATTTCTCCACAACCCTTTATTTGAAACTTTGAGTCTTTGCTTGTAGAGCTGAAAGTCTTCATCTGTAGACTTGATTATTCTTCTTCTTCTGACTTCTTCTTCTTCATCAACTTCCCTATTATGAGAATCAACCACAGTAGATAAAATTAACAAATCAATCTCTTGCAGAATTTCAGAATCATCAGGACCTTGAGCAATGTCAGGATTTGAGTCTGAAATTTGAACTGTATTGCTGATGAGTATTGATTGTTTTGGTCTTCTTCTTAGTTCAGGTTCTTCTTCAATAATCTCTTTATCTTCCTTCAATGACTGTTGCATTTTCTTATCAAAGTGATAAAGAGTAACAATATTATCATTCCTTGTTGTGAACTTCTGTAATAGATTTGATGCATCTTTAGAATTGTCAATAATCATATCTTCATCACCTTCAGGAATTGTAGAAAGTATTTGTCCATGACCAGGTATCAGGATGTGATCACCTGTCAGGATTTGTTCTTTCGTCAGGATATGAGATTGCATCAGTGTCCTTACTGTCCTTACTCCAGAATCAGAAACATGAATAGACTGCGTTGTTTGACTTTGAGAAGTTTGAATTGTAGACTTCATAACAGCAGCATCAGAGGTTTCTCCTTGTAACACTTTGTCACCACCATCATTTCCAGTATTATCATCATCATCATTATTTCTCAATACTAGATCAAGTGTACATTTTGTCCGACTTACCTTCTCCCCCTTTTTGACATCATCTTTTGACAAAATATTCAAAATTAAGGCAAGAGAGGTTTGAATGTCAGATACCTTAGAATCAAGATAATCAATTCTGTTATTGATGGAGAGTTGTTCAGAAAGAACTTTCTGTACTTGAGATTCCACTACCCTTAATTGACGAGCAGTAGGCACCTTTGTAAAGTTATGTGAAATATCTCCCCGTATCAATTCAGTTGTAGCTTTGACAGAATCAATTTCATTTTTGAGGCTTTTGGATAACAGAGTTGTAGCCTTCAAATGATTCTTCAAGTCTTGATTCTTTATTAACTTTTCTGCATAATAGGCATGATCCAAAGCATATGGATAACTTACAGAATCAGCAGATTTGTACCATGAATTGTTCCATTCATGTTTTCTAATTGCCTTAGCAGAATCATTAGAAGGAACAGAAAAGTCTTGTCTGAAGTCTTTCCTAGTAGAAGCCTTGCCAGCCATGTATGTGCTTGATGAACCAAAATTAGTTCCAAGACTAGATTTGAGTGCTGTAGCAAGCTGTTCCTTTTCTTCATTATTATCATCATCACTATCATCACTATCATCAGCATCAGAATGCATAGTTATATCAGGATCAGGAATAGCAATTCCTTTAAGTTTATCCTTGGATGCTGAGATAGGATCTATCATTGGTCTTGAGCTTAGTGGTTGTATCAGTATTGGTTCATTATCAGGAACACCACTAGCATCAGGAATAACACCATCAGGATTTGATATGCTTGCATCAGTATTTTCTACCAATGGTTCTTGTGGAGCTTGAGGTTCAGAAGCTTCTTCAACACTTTGAGCTAAAGGTTCTTGTGTGCTTCCCTCATTGACGGTGTCTTCGACCAATCTTATAACTTCATCTGCACCAGAAACCCCTTGAGCATTGTCAGGAAATTTCTCAGAAACTGTAGCTTGGCCTGCATCTTCACATTGAGAAGATGGTTCTTGTGTGGCTGGAATAGAAATGTCTTCATTCTCCCTTTGAGAAAATGGTTCTTGTGTGACCATTCCAATAGCCATGCCTTCACCCAAACTTTGATTGAGTGGTTCTTGTGTGGCTGGATCCTCAGTACGAGCTGCTGAACCACATTGAGGTTCAGGTTCTTGTGGGCTTGATCCTTTCAGTTTCTTCTGTCTAGAGAATTGTAACTCTACTGACTTCCTTAGCTTGACGATTGGATGTTTAATCCCTAGATTGGAAGCAGCAACATCAAACTTCTTCATGGAAATATCAACATGTCATTTAGTTGAAGAGTCTGAAATAGTTATCTCTTGACTTGGTGCAGCTTCAGCAAAACGAACATCAGGATTTCCTTGAGCATCAGGATTCGACTGCTCATCAGGAATAGAAGTGTCCTGACTATCAGTATCCTGCTTCTTTGATAATCTTCGTTTCTTCTGTGGTTTAGATAATGAAACCACAGCTGCAACAACAGTATCAGCAACTGCTTTCTGTACATTCATCACAGAGGATATAGGTAGATCATCCTCATCCCTGAGCTTTAACTTCCTTTTAACAGAAACAGACTCAACACCTTTAATAGCTTTCTTTACCAGGACCCCTTGTACACCTCCTTGTAACTTCTTTTTAGTGAGTGGTGTAGAAGAAAAATCCTTTGAACCTGATTGCCTTCCAGACACATCAGTTCGAGCTGATTTCTTTGATTTTACAACTAAAGTCTTTTGAGAGACAATAGAGGTGGCTGACGACTGTTTAGACTGTTTGGGATGGATGCTTTGGTCAGGAACAAGGTGTGACTGGCCTTGCCCCATAGCATCAGAAACTGATCCATATTGAGTAGGCATTTTCTCTGTCAAGAAAAGCCTGACCTCATCAGGAATAAAGGCGTTGCCTCTAAAACCATTTGCCTTATCACTGTTGACTAAGGACTTAACATTATTCTCAGTAATTCTACAGATAGGTAGAACTACATCATCCTCAAAAACAACATTAGGACATAAGTGATTAAATATCAACTGTAAAAATCTAAGAAAACAAACAGAACCTAACTTATCTGATTTCCTATCACTTAAAGCTTTTAAGATAAAAGACCCATAATCAAATGCTGTAGAATAGATAAGGGAGTACCCAATTTTGAGAGAACCTGATGGAAGAGCATCAAAATTTGATGTCTTGTTTAGGAAACATCGACTTATGGTATCAAAGAAGAAATTCCATTCCTTCTTAAGATTTGTCCTGAAGAGATTTCCATAACTCTTTACTTCGCCATTGTACCCCAATTTTGTAACAAACTCAAAGAGATTCGAGTTTGAAACATTAACAGGAACTGCATCGCCAAGAACAGGTAAATGCAGTGCATCTTCCACAATGGCAGGAGTCACATAGTGAGTAACCCCGTCATATTCAAAACTCATCAGAATTGAATCAGAATGCCCTTTGTCGAAAGAAACTGTGTTCCACACCTGCATAACTGACTTAAAAGAAACACTCGCAGGTTCTGTTAAAGCAAACTTCAAAGGACTTGAAGCTAAAAAATCTTGAATTATGTGAAACTCATTGGGCAATTCCTGATGGTCTAGAATAGCTACAAAATTATTAGTGGCAAAAGTAACACCACGAATCACAATCTGTTTGTTCATGAAAGATGAAGACGCCATTGATACTGTAGAAAACTTGAGATTTAAGATTTAGAAAATAGGGTTTTTGAGTACCGAGAGAGAAAGAGAGAAAAAACTGATGATGTGAGAGTAATCAGGAATTTAGACAATCAAATATATTTTGTTAAAACCAAATATTACTCTCTATGACAGGTGGCATACTGGAATTCGTGCACAGATAAGTAGTGGACAAAGTACGTGTGTAATTTAAACATAACTGCACCGCTTTTTATGTGTATTTATATGTATATATCTATAAGTTTGACACACGAGCGCATACAGTTGTCCAACTAAAACTCAAACGTTTCTTACCAGTTAGTGACGAAAAATCAGGCAAAGATTAAGCAAAGTAATATTGACCTGTCCATCAGATTTGACCAGTTGACTTCCTGTCAGGATTGCTTCCTATCAGGATTAGATCAAAATTACATACCTTTCTGAATGACCATCAGGATTTGACAGTCAACAGGATTTCCTCTCTGTATCTTTCTTATCAGAAATTCTCAAAATTCATCATTCCAAGTTCATTCACCAATTTATTGAAAGTAGCTTCAGGCAGTGGCTTGGTGAATATATCAGCTAGTTGTTGATCAGTAGGAACAAAATGAAGGTCAATTGTTCCTTCCAGAACCTGTTCTCTTTTAAAGTGATATCTAATACTGATGGGTTTAGTAAGAGAATGCTGAACTGGATTTCCTGTCATTGCAATAGCACTTTGGTTATCACAATAAATAGGGATCTTTGAATATGACAGGCCATAATATAACAACTGATTTCTCATCCACATTATCTGAGCACAACAACTTCCTGCAGCTATGTACTCAGCTTCTATTGTTGAAGTAGAGATAGACTTTTGCTTTTTACTGAACCAAGACACTAGTCTACCACCCAAAAATTGACAGCTTCCTGAAGTACTTTTCCTGTCTATCTTACACCCTGCAAAATCAGCATCTGAATAACCGCACAACCCAAAATATGATTCCCTTGCATACCAAAGGCCAAGTGAAGTAGTGCCTTTGAGATATCTGAAAATTATTTTGACTGTAATCAGATGGGGTTCCCTAGGTTTTGCTTCAAATCTTGCACAGAGACAGGTTGCAAACATGATATCTGGTCTACTTGCAGTGAGATACAATAAAGAGCCAATCATCGCTCTGTAGTGAGTTACATCTACCTCAGCACCTTGATCAGGATCAAGTTTGGTAGCTATAGCTATGGGAGTACTTGCGGTAGCACAGTCTTCGATGTTAAACCTTTTCAATAAGTTCCTTGTATACTTTGATTGATTGATAAAAATACCATCTTCAGTCTGTTTAACTTGTAGACCAAGAAAGTAACTCATTTCTCCCATCATGCTCATTTGATATCTTGACTGCATAAGCTTAGAAAACTTTTCACAAAGCTTATTGTTTGTTGACCCAAAAATGATATCATCCACATAAATCTGAACTAAAATCAAATCCTTACCATGATTCAAATAGAATAAAGTTTTATCAATAGCACCTCTTTTGAATCCACTTTCCAGTAAGAATAGGGCTAGGGTTTCATACCATGCTCTTGGAGCTTGCTTTAGTCCATAAAGTGCCTTATCCAATCTATACACATGATCTGGATATTTAGGATCAATAAAACCAGGAGGTTGCTCAACATAGACTTCTTCCTCGAGTTCACCATTTAAGAAAGCACTTTTTACATCCATCTGGAAAACCTTGAATTTCTTATGAGCTGCATAAGCCAGAAAGATCCTGATGGCTTCTAGCCTTGCAACAGGAGCAAAAGTTTCATCATAATCAATTCCTTCTTGTTGAGAATACCCCTTTGCAACTAGCCTAGATTTATTTCTGATAATTACTCCATCAGAATCAGTCTTGTTTTTGAAAATCCACTTTGTACCAACAATGGATCTGTTCTTTGGTCTTGGTACCAGTTTCCAGACTTCATTCCTTTCAAATTCATTCAACTCTTCTTGCATTGCAGTAACCCAATCAGCATCTTTGAGTGCATCTTTGTTAGCACAAAATCACGCAAGCGCACGTGGTCACAAGTAATATACGAATAAGTCAAGTTCGTTCCCATAGAGATCTAATGAGGTGTTCAATTCAATTAATGTACCTATGCAACAATGTATGATTTTTATCCACTGCTAAGACAATTAACAATTTGGGTTTGATTATCTAAAATTAACTAGAGAACAAATTATTAAACTAAGAATTAACTAACTAAGAGGATTAAAATCGATTTATGTATATGAGAATAAAACATGGGATCCTAACTTCATTAAATACTTCCTTTAGAGATCATGCCTTTAATCAATATATGTGATGGTTTTGATATCTGATCAGACAACACGAAACAAGTATAGGTTACCTCTCAGTATACGAATACCAAACTACTCATACATCGACAAAAAAGATAGAAGATGGGTAGACACCAATTATGTTTAGACCTTATATCTCTATAAGATTTGAAAACATAACGGTTTAAGCACAAGTTATCTATTAAGATCACATAGGGCATCATAATATTTCTCAATTTACGCTACAAATCATGATGTCAAAACATACATAATCCTATGCTAGCATGGCAAGTTCTAAATCTTAAGATCCGCTCTCGCTTCACAGAAGATTAACAAAACAACTTAGATGTTCGCGACGCATCAAAGAAGAATAAGCAAAACCATACAAGGATATCGATAATTCATCACACACATATCAATAAGGCAATCAACTACTAAATTCCATAAATAAATCCGCTAGGACCCCATGACAACGATTAGTTCATGATCGAACTTCTCATCGTCACGGGGTTTGATGAAAGCATGATGAAAAACAAGAAATCAATGATGTAAATATGAATAAGAGTTAAAGGTTTAGAGGACAAATCCGGAAGCATCCAAAAGTTACACCAAAATTGAAGAATACAAGAAAAAACTATGTCTAGATCTCCTCGTAGTCACGTTCTTCGTTCTTGGCTCCTCGATCTTGTGCTCCAATATTGAATCTGATCTCTGGTGTGTTGTGATGTATTGTGATGTGTTGATTATGTCCCCCCAAGGTGTGTATTTATAGCTCCAAGTTGTCCCTCTTCCAAGCAATTGTCGTTTTTGAGTTAGAATAGAATTACGGCAATTTCCATCTTTGAATGCAATAAGAATTGCATATTCCATGTTAACAACTGATTCTGGAAGTTTCTGGCCGCCCCAAGCAATTACCATAATGATTAGAAGTTGAATTTGTGAAAATTTCCTTATTAAAATCGAATTCTGGCAATTTCTGGCGATTCTGACTTCCTGGGTGGCCGCGCAGAATTCCAGTACAATTCCTGGGCGCCCGCGCAGAACCTTCTGCCTAGAATTATAGAAAATGTTGTCCTCTTCGCGTGATCTGTAAGATCGTCAGAATCGGACTTGTAGAACTCCAGATATGGCCAAAATAGTGAAGACTGCGCAACCTACCCGGAAAATCCGAATTTTAATCAAATTAACCTCCAACTCTTGGTTCTGCAAAACTTAATGAAAACACATTAAACACACCACATACTTGAGTTCAAGTCATCAATTTAAGCCGATATGAAGCGTTCCAAGTGGATTAAAAATCCACTTATCACACCCCCAAACTTAAACTGATGTTTGTCCTCAAGCATAAATAATATAACTATATACAACTAACTAGTACCACTTCCGTAGGTGATCACGGTTGCATTTGGCATATGCAACAAGCCCTTTAAACCCCTAGGCAGCCCTAGTGGACGAGTAAGATCTCGTGAGGGCCTATAGCGAATGTACCCACAAAATCCATCTAATAATGCAACTAACAATGCAAACTATATGAATGCAACTACATGAAAAAAAATGCAAAGATCCCCTTTAAACTAACCATAACCATTCAATAAGCAAACATCTCAAATCATGCAATAACTTCCAAACAGAGCTCGACTAAATCCCCGTATACTAACAATACATGAACGGAAACGTGGTGTGTGCGATACTCATCAGATATACTCCTAACACTAGACCAAAAATCATACCCATTCTTCGTCAAGGCAATCACTAGTTTATAAAAAGAATGAACGCTAGACACTTCATAACTCAGAGACACCTCCATCATCATTTAAGTTAGACAGGAATTCATGCTTTATTACTAACAACTACAACACATAACAAAACAACATAACACACGTGTTTATTTGACCGTGCAATGGATGAGACCCCAAAAGGCTTATACAATAATACCCATGTAGCGAGTGTTAGGTCGGCAATCCCAAACCACAAAGGGCTTTAGGTTACCAGGTACAAGTACCCCTCAGACTTAATTACTCGAGTATTAAAGAGCTCACCCTAGTCAATTATACACACTCACACTCTCACAAACACTCATTTTTTTTTTCTTTTCTCTTTTTTTTTCACACAAGAATGAGTGCGTTTCGCTCCATCTCATTCATCCTAGACTACTCATAAAATATGAGCTGGCTACTAGCCATTTGACGCCTAGCCTTTATTAACAACTAAACACAACTAAAAACACTTAGCATGAAATCCCTGTTTTCCCCCAAACTTATACTTTGGTGCTCCTACGCCATCAAGGGAATAAAGAACATTTTAACTATAAACAAATGATTAAGCCTCAAAACATCCAAACAGGCATGGCCCTAATCTAGCCCAAAAGCAAATGATGAATTGTGTAAAGATTTTGTTTTCATAACATGCATGTCAATTTCATAAGAACTTAAATCATCCCTCTATTTATGATTACCATAATCAAATCAACATCTACCTACTAAACAGAAATAGCTCGTCCTAAGGGATCATGAAATATGCATGCCATGCAACATATAATAAAAACATAAATAAAATGTCCTCCATGAAACAAACATGCAAAATACGAACAAAACATGAATGAATTACCACAAACATGCAAAATATGATTTCCTACATGAACACATAACACCACAACACTACTTATCCCCAAATCACCCCCAAACTTAGAATATTCAATGCCCTCATTGAAGCTAATACGAAAGATAGTAGAAACATACCTAACACATGGGTTGCCTCCCACGAAGCCCTCGTTTTACGTCAATAGCTTGACGTGATTCCTGACTCCTTACTCAGTCGAAACAAGAACCGCGATTTCCACCTCGCGATTCACCCGTTCACCAAAATACGGTTTTAACCTCTGACCATTGACCTTGAATGCTTCATCCGGTGACTTATCATAGACTTCCACTGCACCATGTGGAAACACAGTTTTGACCGTAAATGGTCCCGACCACCTTGACTTGAGTTTACCAGGAAAAAGTTTGAGACGAGAGTTGAAAAGCAAAACAAGTTGGCCAGGAACAAAGGACTTGTGCACCAACTTCTTATCATGCCATCTCTTAACCTTCTCCTTGTATAACTTGTGATTTTCATAGACCTATAGACGGAACTCATCCAACTCATTAATTTGAAGCATTCTTTTCTCACCAGCAGCTTTCAAATCGAAATTCAACTTCTTCAATGCCCAATATGCCTTGTGCTCTAGCTCGGCAGGCAAATGACAAGCCTTACCATACACCAACTGAAACGGAGATGTACCCAACGGAGTCTTATAAGCTGTCCTGTAAGCCCAAACAGCTTCATCAAGCTTCAACGACCAATCCTTCCTCGAAGGATTTACCACTTTCTCAAGAATCCGCTTGATCTCCCTATTAGAAACTTCAGCTTGACCGTTTGTCTGAGGATGATAAGCAGTAGCAACACGATGATTGATATTATACCTAGCCATTAAAGCTGAAAACTTTCGATTGCAAAAATGCGTACCCTCATCACTGATAATCACCCTCGGAGTTCCGAAACGCGTGAAAATTTGCTTATGCAGAAAATTCAGCACCACTTTAGCATCATTGGTCGGTAAAGCCTTCACCTCAACCCATTTAGACACGTAATCCACAACTAACAATATGTACTGATTGTTGCAAGATGAAACAAACGGTCCCATGAAATCGATTCCCCATACATCAAAAATCTCCACTTCAAGCAGCATGTTAAGAGGCATCTCATTCCTCCTAGAAATATTACCAACCCTTTGGCATTGATCACATCTCAACAGAAACTGATGAGCGTCTTTAAACAGAGTTGGCCAATAGAATCCTGCCTGAAGTACTCGAGTAGCTGTCTTCTCTCCACCATAATGGCCTCCATAAGTAGTGGAATGGTAATCTCGCAAGACACCCTCAGTTTCACTATAGGGAATACATCTTCTTAATATCTGATCAGCTCCCTACCTGAATAAGAATGGCTCATCCCAACGGTACCACTTGACATCATGTAGAAACTTCTTCTTTTGAGCATAAGAGAATTCAGAAGGGATAACATTACTCACAAGATAGTTCACAATGTCTGCAAACCATGGTTCTTCATCTTGCACCCCAAAAAGTTGCTCATCAGGAAAAGATTCATTGATTAGAGTTTTATTCCTTGAATCTGTACCGTGGTCTTCCAAACGTGACAAATGATCCGCCACCTGGTTTTCTGTACCCTTTCTGTCTTTAATCTCCAAATCAAACTCTTGGAGCAAAAGAACCCACCGAATCAACCGAGGCTTTGAATCTTTCTTAGAAATCAGATAACGAATAGCAGCATGATCAGTATAGACTACTACCTTAGTTCCAAGCAAATAAGACCTGAATTTCTCGAAACTGTACACAATTGCCAAAAGTTCCTTTTCTGTAGTAGTGTAGTTCAGCTGAGCATCATTGAGAGTTTTGCTAGCATAGTAAATCACATGAAACACCTTGTTCTTCCTTTGCCCAAGAACAGCTCCCACGGCATAGTCACTAGCATCACACATCAACTCAAAAGGTTCATCCCAGTCAGGTGCAGTGATAATAGGTGTAGTAGTCAACTTCTTCTTCAAGAGCTCGAAAGCAGCTAAACAATCTTCATCAAACTTGAAAGGAACATCCTTTTCCAACAAACTACATAAGGGTTTAGAGATTTTAGGGAAGTCTTGAATGAATCGCCGATAGAAACTCGCATGACCAAGAAAACTGCGAATTCCCTTAACTGAAATTGGTGGAGGAAGATTTTCAATCGTCTCCACTTTGGCCTTATCCACTTCAAGTCCCTTGCTAGATACCTTATGCCCAAGAATGATTCCCTCTTGCACCATGAAGTGACATTTTTCCCAGTTGAGCACCAGATTGGTCTCAACGCACCTTTTCAGCACCATGCCAAGATTTTGTAGGCACTGATCATAAGAAGTTCCAAACACTGAGAAGTCATCCATGAACACCTCCACATTAATGCCAATCATATCTGAAAATATGGCCATCATGCACCTCTGAAAAGTTGCCGGTGCACCACAGAGTCCGAAAGAAACGCGACGGAATGCAAAAGTGCCAAAAGGACATGTGAATGTGGTCTTCTCCTGATCCTCTAGAGCGATACAAATCTGATTATTGCCTGAGTACCCATCCAGAAGGCAATAAAACTCATGACCAGCCAACCTGTCTAGCATCCGATCAATGAATGGTAGAGGGAAGTGATCTTTTCTGGTGGCTTTATTCAGCTTTCGGTAGTCCATGCAAATTCTCCACCCTGTAACTGTACGAGTAGGGATGAGCTCATTCTTCTCATTAGCAACTACTGTCATGCCTCCTTTCTTCGGCACACATTGCACCGGACTAACCCATGAACTGTCTGAAATAGGATAGATAATGCCTGCATCCAGCCACTTAAGAATTTCTTTCTTCACCACCTCTTTCATGATAGGATTAAGCCTTCTCCGAGGGTCCACTGTTGGCTTACTCCCTGTTTCAAGCGGAATCTTATGCATGCAATACGAAGGGCTGATTCCCTTAATATCCGCTATGGTCCAACCAATGGCTGACTTGAACTCTCGCAGAATTCGCAAAAGTTTCTCTTCATCACTACCTGACAAGTTAGATGCAATAATCACAGGTAAAGTAGATGCATCACCTAAAAATGCATACCTCAAGTGCTCCGGTAATGGTTTGAGTTCGAGTTTAGGAGCTTCTTCAATAGACGGCTTGAGACGCTCCTGAGAATTTTTCAGCTCAGCTATGCCAAGAGAATCAAATGGCATATCAATCTTTCTTTTCCACGGAGAAGCATTCAAGTACTGCAGTTGCTCTTCTCTGTCTTTGTCTTCCGTCTCAGAATCTTCTATCAGTACCTTCTCCAATGTATCTGACTTAAAAAATTGCTCCATCTCCGTGTACACTGCAGACTCGACCAAGTCTACTGAAAAACATTCTTCTTCCTCTGTAGGGAACTTCATTGCATTGAACACACTGAAGGTGACATTCTGGTCATGCACCCTCATGGTAAGTTCTCCTTTCTGCACATCGATTAAAGTTCGGCCTGTAGCTAAGAACGGCCTTCCCAAGATAATAGGAATCCTCTTATCTTCCTCAAAGTCCAAGATCACAAAATCAGCAGGGAAAATGAGTTTATCCACTCTAACCAAAACATCCTCCACTATACCTCTTGGATATGTGATCGACCGATCAGCCAGCTGCAAAGACATGTTGGTAGGTTTAGGCTCCGGCAGCCCAAGTTACATGAAGACAGACAACGGCATCAGATTAATACTAGCTCCCAAGTCACACAAGCACTTGTTGAAAGATAGATTGCCGATTGTGCACGGTATGGTGAAAGATAGATTGCCGATTGTGCACGGTACGGAGGTAACTTCTGCTGTAGAATCGCACTGCACTCTTCTATAAGAGCGACGGTCTCCAACTCCTCGAGTTTCAACTTCCGAGATAGAATACCCTTCATGAACTTTGCATAGCTCGGCATTTGTTCTAGAGCTTCCGCAAAAGGTATGTTGATATGCAACTTCTTGAAAACTTCGAGAAACTTGGCAAACTGCTTATCGAACTTTTGCTTTTGAAGACGTTTGGGGAATGGCGGAGGAGGATAGACCTCCTTGGTCTCAGTAGCTTGCTTCGGAATAGGTTTCTCAGAAGAATGATCAACATTTTCCGCTTCGTTCACCCCCAAACTAGCTTTTTCAACTTTTTCTTCACTTTCTGGCAGAAGGGCAGGGGAGGGCGCGCTTGATAGGGGGAGGGCGCGCTCCACCTTCTGGCCATTTTTCAAAATTTCTTCTTTTTCATCCGTTTCTGCATTCTGATCATTCGTAACCTTTCCAGATCACAAGGTAACTGCTTTGACATGTTCCTTGGTCTCCCGTTTGCCTGGATTAGCTTCCGTATCACTAGGGAGAGTTCCCTGTGGTCTATTCAACAATGCATTGGCAATCTGACCGATTTGATTCTCCAGAGTCTTGATGGAAACAGCTTGGCTCTTGCACATTAGCCTCAATTCCTCCAATTCAGACTTTTCATTAGACGATTGACCAACATTGCCTTGAGATGGTTGTTGAAAACCTGGTGGTTGATACGGTTGCCTTGGAGCATACTGCTGCTGAAAACCAGAAGGGTTGAATGGCCTTGCTCCATACTGCTGATATGGCTATTGAGATTGTTGCTGGCCACTCTGATTGTTACTCCAGCTGAAATTAGGATGATTCCTGTTGTTGGGATGATAAGCATTAGGCACTGGCTGCTGTGATCTCTGAAAATTGCTCACGAACTGCGCCGATTCACTAGATATGGCACATTGAGTCGTGTCATGTGCACCTGCACATAGCTCACAAACACTAGCCACCTGTTGAACTCCATAGTTAGACAAAGAATCAACCTTCATGGACAAAGCCTTTAACTGGGCTGCTATTGCCGTAGCTGCATCTACCTCCAGAACCCCTGCTACCTTGCCTTGTGATAACCTCTGAGTTGGATTCTGGTATTCATTAGCAGCCATCATCTCAATTAGTTCATAAGCTTCATCGTAGCTCTTAGCCCACAGAGCTCCACCTGATGCTGCATCAAGCATTGGTCGAGATTGACCTCCCAAACCATTATAAAAGCAATTGATCACCATCCAATCAGGCATTCCATGATGAGGACACTTCCTAAGCATCTCCTTGTAATGCTCCCAAGCTTCACATAAAGTTTCTCCAGAATGCTGAGAAAACTGAGTAAGAGCATTCCTGATCACAGCAGTTTTAGCCATTGGGAAGAATTTAGTAAGAAATTTTTGAGCAAGATCCTCCCATGTAGTAATAGAACCTGCTGGTAGAGAGTGCAACCAGCCCTTAGCCTTATCCCTCAGAGAAAATGGGAAAAGTCTCAGCTTCACGGCATCTTCCGACACTCCGTTGGTCTTGAAGGTGTCGCAAATCTCGATGAAATCCCTAATATGCATATTAGGATCTTCCGTTGGAGCACCCCCAAACTGCACTGAATTCTGCACCATCTGAATCGTGCCAGGCTTGATTTCAAAGGTATTAGCTGCAATAGCCGGCCTGACAATACTCGACTGAATATCATTGATCTTTGGCTGAGAATAGTCCTTCAAAGCCTTAGCTGCAGGTGCTACTCCTTCTGGTACGTCTCCCATCTTTACTAACTTTAATCTTTCTTCTTCCAATTTACGAGTCTGAGAACGTGTTCGCATACACGTTCGAGTACCTGAAACACACAGAACAAACAACTACAATCCGAGTCAGTGAACTCTAACGACCACTGATGACAAGCACATAAACTAAAATAAAACACCGATGATCCCCGGCAGCGGCGCCAAAAACTTGTTAGCACAAAATCACGCAAGCGCACGTGGTCACAATTAATATACGAATAAGTCAAGTTCGTTCCCACAGAGATCTAATGAGGTGTTCAATTCAATTAATGTACCTATGCAACAATGTATGATTTTTATCCACTGCTAAGACAATTAACAATTTGGGTTTGATTATCTAAAATTAACTAGAGAACAAATTATTAAACTAAGAATTAACTAACTAAGAGGATTAAAATCGATTTATGTATATGAGAATAAAACATGGGATCCTAACTTCATTAAATACTTCCTTTAGAGATCATGCCTTTAATCAATATATGTGATGGTTTTGATATCTGATCAGACAACACGAAACAAGTATAGGTTACCTCTCAGTATACGAATACCAAACTACTCATACATCGACAAAAAAGATAGAAGATGGGTAGACACCAATTATGTTTAGACCCTATATCTCTATAAGATTTGAAAACATAACGGTTTAAGCACAAGTTATCTATTAAGATCACATAGGGCAACATAATATTTCTCAATTTACGCTACAAATCATGATGTCAAAACATACATAATCCTATGCTAGCATGGCAAGTTCTAAATCTTAAGATCCGCTCTCGCTTCACAGAAGATTAACAAAACAACTTAGATGTTCGCGACGCATCAAAGAAGAATAAGCACAACCATACAAGGATATCGATAATTCATCACACACATATCAATAAGGCAATCAACTACTAAATTCCATAAATAAATCCGCTAGGACCCCATGACAACGATTAGTTCATGATCGAACTTCTCATCGTCACGGGGTTTGATGAAAGCATGATGAAAAACAAGAAATCAATGATGTAAATATGAATAAGAGTTAAAGGTTTAGAGGACAAATCTGGAAGCATCCAAAAGTTACACCAAAATTGAAGAATACAAGAAAAAACTATGTCTAGATCTCCTCATAGTCACGTTCTTCGTTCTTGGCTCCTCGATCTTGTGCTCCAATATTGAATCTGATCTCTGGTGTGTTGTGATGTATTGTGATGTGTTGATTATGTCCCCCCAAGGTGTGTATTTATAGCTCCAAGTTGTCCCTCTTCCAAGCAATTGCCGTTTTTGAGTTAGAATAGAATTACGACAATTTCCATCTTTGAATGCAATAAGAATTGCATATTCCATGTTAACAACTGATTCTGGAAGTTTCTGGCCGCCCCAAGCAATTACCATAATGATTAGAAGTCGAATTTGTGAAAATTTCTTTATTAAAATCGAATTCTGGCAATTTTTGGCGATTCTGACTTCCTGGGCGGCCGCGCAGAATTCCAGTACAATTCCTGGGCGCCGCTCAGAACCTTCTGCCTAGAATTATAGAAAATGTTGTCCTCTTCGCGTGATCTGTAAGATCGTCAGAATCGGACTTGTAGAACTCCAGATATGGCCAAAACAGTGAAGACTGCGCAACCTACCCGGAAAATCCGAATTTTAATCAAATTAACCTCCAATTCTTGGTTCTGCAAAACCTAATGAAAACACATTAAACACACCACATACTTGAGTTCAAGTCATCAATTTAAGCCGATATGAAGCGTTCCAAGTGGATTAAAAATCCACTTATCAATCTTCAACTTTCTTAGGTTCCTCCTTGGATAGAAAGTTATGATATAAACATTCTTTCTCAGTTGCACTTCTTGTCTGAACACCTGCATCAGGATCTCCAATTATCAGATCAGGAGTATGACTTGCAGTCCATTTCCTTGCTGGTGTAAAGTCATTCCTTGAAGTAGATGCTCTCCTTGGATTGGTGTTAGATTGAATTGAAGAATTTACTTTAGAAGCTCCCCCTGAAATGTTGCTATTTCCTCCTGATGAATTATCAGGATCAACACTTGAATCAGTATCTGAAGAATTTTGTCCTGATGATTGAGTTGACTCTGAACTTGTAGTAGAATGCTGTTGCTCCCCCTCAACATTTGCACTACTAGTTGTATTACCATTATTTGCATCATCAGTATTATCACCATCAGTATTTGATGCGTCATCAGGATTTGATGGATCATCAGGATTTGGTGACCTATCAGTATATGATGAATTGACAGGATCTGATTCATTTTCTTCAGGTTCCTTGGTAGCTTCATTTTCAAAAATCAGTCTATCATGTGAGTCTTCAATGATTCCAGTTATCTTCTTATCATCAAAAGATACATGTATTGACTCCATGACAGTCCTTGTCCCTCAAATTAAAAACTCTGAAGGCTCTTGATGCAGGATAACCTATGAAAATTCCTTCATCATCCTTTGTTTCAAACTTTCCTAGCTGTTCAGGATGAGTTCTGAGAACAAAACATTTATAGCCAAACACATGCAAATGCTTTAGACTTGGTTTCTTCTCCTTGAAAGATTGATAAGGAGTAACACCATGCCTATTTATCAATGTGAGATTCTGAGTATAACATGCTGTGTTGACTGCTTCTGCCCAGAAATATGTAGGTAATCTTGCTTCTTCCAACATAGTTCTGCCAGCTTCAATAAGAGTTTTATTCTTCCTTTCTACTACTCCATTTTGCTGAGGTGTGCCAGGAGCAGAGAATTGTTAAATTATTCCTTTGTATTTGCAGAACTCTTCCATCTTTGAATTCTTAAATTCAGTACCATTATCACTCCTCAGTATCTTGACTTTGTACTTTGTGGTTGTCTCAATCATCCTCACATGATCCAACAGTATTTCAGGAGTTTCATCTTTTCTGTGCAGAAAATACACCCATATGAATCTAGAATATTCATCAACAACTACAAGAGTGTACCTTTTCTTACTGATGGACATGATGTTGACTGGTCCAAATAGATCAAGATGCAGCATGTGATATGGTTCTTCAATAGAGGATTCAGATTTACTCTTGAATGATGTCCTTCTCTGTTTAGCCTTTTGACATGCATCACAGAGTCCATCAGGAGTATATAAAACTTTAGGTAATCCTCTAACCAATTCTTTCTTAACCAACTCATTGATATTGCTGAAGTTGAGATGAGAAAGCTTCTTGTGCCAATTCCAACTTTCATCTACTGATGCTTTACTGATCAGACAAGTAGGGTAGCCATCAGTATTTGAGAGAATGTTGGCTTCATATATGTTACCATGCATGTAACTAGTCAAAATTGTTTTCCCTGATTCTTTGCTGACTACTTCACAATGAGTGGAATAGAAGTGGACATGATAACCTCTGTCAGTGATTTGACTAATACTCAACAAGTTGTGTTTCAGTCCTTTCACTAGAGCTACTTTCTCAATGATGACATTGCCAATGATTATATTGCCATATCCCAAAGTTTGTCCAATGTTGCCATCTCCATAAGACACAGTTGGGCCAGCTTTTTCCTCATATTCTGATAACAGGGCTTTGTTTCCAGTCATGTGCACAGAACATCCATTATCCATGACTAACACATTTTTCTTTTTACCCTGCAATCAGAATAACAAAACACTAGTTAGAATTCTTAGGAACCCACACCTGTTGGGTCCCTTTCTCATGCATTTTATTAACTTTAGCAGCAGAAGATTTTCTGACTTTAGCAGTCCTGACAGGTTTTACTCCATCAGGATTTGCTTTATCAGTATCAGTATTAACAAAAGCATGCTTCACATTGACATTCTCAAAGCTATCAGAATTTGCACTATTTTTAAACTTAGGCAGTGGATCATAGAAGTTATAGTACAAATCATGATATTCTACACATGTATAAATAGAATGCCATTTGCTACCACAATGAAAACATGAATTCTGTGGTTTATAAAATACTGATCTATTCCTAACATCAGATAAAGGAATTTCAGTAACTTTCTTTAAACTCTTTTTACAATCAATAGCAAGATGATTAGAGTTTCCACAGTTAAAACAACATTTCCTAGGTGCATTTGGGATAAACTGATAATTATTCTCTTTATTAATCCCAATTTTACCATTCCTGTTTCTCTTAACAGTAGCTTCCTTTTTCTTATCTGTAACTTCACAGATTTTATCCTTGAGTTGTTTCTGAGACAGTAAACCTACATTCTTAGAGACTTTATTCAAGACAGGTTTAGACTTTGCAAGATTTATACTTTGAACAGAAGTAGATGCCTTTTCAAAAGTTGAATTGGAATCCTTACCAAAAACAAAATCAACAGGAATAATCTTAGATTTGGTTTTGTCTATAACATGTCTATAGGTTTTTGGACTAACTGTCTCATCAATAACAACTTTTTCCTTTAATTTATTATCATCATCTGACTTATAACCTAGACACTCTTTCCAGTTCATAGAGGTATTAATCTCATGAAATTTTCTACCAGAGTCTGTCCAGGTTCTGATTTTCTCATTAGCATAATCAAGTTCCTTTTCAAGAGCAGTACACTTAGATTTCATCTCTAAATACATGTGATTAGCATTATCACATTCTATCTGTACTTTTTGCATGTGAGAAAATTCAGCTTCTAGATGCACATTCCTTTTCCTAAGTTCAGACATCTCATATAAGATTCTTGTATTCTCAGCAGTTTGACTTCTAAAGCTAATATGTAATGACTTTAGAAAACGTCTTAACTCAGAAGCATTATCAGTATCAAAATCAAAGACAGTATTTAGTACCTTATCATCAGGAATAGCAGTATCATTAGTATTAGCCATTAGAGCATAGTTGACCACCTCAATATTAGATTCTAAGGAGGAGTCCATCCAATCCTTGCTTGATGTGATGAGTGCCTTGGTCTGTTTGCACTCAGAAGCAAAGTGACCCATACCATTACACTTGTAGCATCTAACCTTTGACTTGTCAAATTTGCTACCCTTACTTTCCTTTTTGTTATACTTGTCTTTGTCTGCATTGAAAGTCCTTTTCTGAAAGTTGCTTTGTCTTCTAGCCTTCCTGAACTTCATCCTTTTGAAGCTTCTAACAATCATAGCAACCATCTCTTCCACGTCTGAGTCTGAAGAGTCATCATCAGTATTGGCATCAGGATTGCCATCAGTATATGATGAAGAGTTATCAGGATCTGACTCAGCTTCAATTGATTTCCTTCTAGAGACCTCCATAGTTTTTCCTTTTGATTTAGCCTCTACTTTCAAAGCAATAGATTTTGCCTTGCTGCTTTTCTTATTCTTTCTCTGTTGAACTTCAAGATCATGAGTTCTTAGCATTCCATAGACTTCATCAAGAGACACAGTGTTCAGATCATACTGATGTCTAATGATCGAGGTCTGAGTATCCCATTCTTCTGGTAACGCTCTTAGAAACTTGGTGTTTGAATCTTCAGTTTCATATTCCTTGCCAACTAAAGATAAGTCGTTGAGAAGTGTCAGAAATCTATAATATATATCAGTTAAGCTCTCATCTGGTCTAGCATCGAATTGTTCATATTCTTGAATCAAGAGAGCCCTTCTGTTCTTCTTGACAGATGCAGATTCCTGACATTGAGTTTCTAAAGTATCCCAGATCTCTTTTGCAGACTTGCATGCAATCACTCTGTTTGACATGACAGCATCAAGACTATTGTGCAGTATATTCTTTATCTTTGGTTCTCTGAGTACATGAGCTTTTTCCTCTGGAGTCCAATCACTTTTAGCCTTGACCACATAATGTTCAGGTACTGTATCTGTTCGTTCTACGATTCTGGTAGGAACATATGGTCCATCTCGAATCCTGTCCAAATAGTCAGGATCCCTAGCCTCCAGGTACATTAGCATCTTTACTCTCCAAGTTGAATATTCTGACTTCTTCAGGATGGGAATTTTCATGCTTTCATACTTTGTTGTCGACATCTTTGATCGTATCTAATTCAAATTTAAATCAGTTTGCTCTGATACCAATTGTTGCCCAGTAATAAACTATTGTAGAAGGGGAGTTGAATACAATAGTATAAGATAATCGACTTGTTAATGTATATATCACAAATATGAAAGAAAGATAACATCTTTATTAAATCTGATATAAAACTGTTACAAACTCTCTCAAGAAATTCTGATGTTCTTGAGAGCTTCTAGGTTGTTACAAAACTCTCTCAAGAAATTCTGTGTTCTTGAGAGCTGCTAGGTTATACAAACTCGTGTATGTGATCGATTGTATGAGCTCTTGTCTTTTCTCTTTTTTCAAATCGAAACCTAAACTGTGTTTATATACTACACAGCTTCTCTATCAATTACAAGATAAGTCCTAATCAATAACAAAGATTGAAACCTATCCTTAATCGATAGCTACATTACTACAAACCAGGAACCGACAAAATAAACTTCCATGTTTAACTAGACTCCAAATATAACTCGAAGTAGGAATCCTGATCAGCTTCCAGTCCTGATGATAAATCCTGATCCCAGTCCTGATATGCATCTTTGATCCTAACGACCATGCAATCCTGATGACGTTAGCAATCCTGATCAGTTGTCTAGCTCCTGACAATCATTGAATCATGATCTAACATCCATCATGATAAGCCTCACCACTGTCCCGAGACATGGAAGGAAAATCGAAGGATACGTGATTTAAGACGTCAAATCGAGGACAAAAAGGCCGAATAAGAAAGGGAAAAACGAAGATTGGAAGATGAGTTCTACCAAGAGAAGGAGAGGGACAAAACTCCTGAACCCACCCCGGTGGGGGGTGCTGGTAGCTCTCAACAAGAAATACTCCAAACTCTCATGGAGTTACAGCGCAAAGTTGAAGGAGAAGTTTCAGCTAGTCCGGGAGAATCTCCCTTCTCCAAAAGACTAGAAGATGAGAGTAAGCAAACACATTTAAAACATCCTAACTTGGACTCATATGATGGTAACGGAGACCCGGAAGAGCACTTAAGTTACTTTGATCAAATAGCCCTTTTTTATGGGTACCGGGATTTGACATGTTGTAGATTATTTGCTTCCACCTTGAGAGGAAATGCACAACGATGGTTTTGTACACTTCCTCCCAGGACCATTGACACATGGGCCGATTTCAAAAAACGTTTTCTGAATAAGTTTAAGGCAAATCAACCACATGAAGTGTGTAACAGCCCCAAATCCGGGGTCGGGGATTTAGGGTTGTCACGATCCATGTACTCCTTGCCTTACCTGTATCACTCACACCATTCATAATTTACCTGCTCATGACCCCACAATATATGTCTCACACACACACACAGGTTAGAGTCTCAGAAACGACACAATACAACAACTGTGGAATAAATAATTTTTATTACAATACTCAAATGTCTTTTGAATCTGTTACAATTTTCTAAGTATTGTTACATTACCAACTTAGCCTTCTGATTCTTAGAATCCTCTAATACCATTCATGTCTATACATAAGTTGAATGCCAAAAGCCGTAGCCTGATTCGGTTGGTTCGTACTACTCTTCGGGATCACTGCTAGAAACTGCTTGTGGAGACGCCTTGCGGGGTATGTGCCGTCCCATTGGCATCCTGCTTCGCTGCTATATAATATATATAAAACAATACCAAGAGTGAGCGATAACTCAGCAAGGTAATAAAAGAAATATGGCATAATCCTGCCTTTAACTCAACCCAGAATAAAGCGGGTATAAGACAATAATTTGTCAAAATATCTCGATACTGAAATTATTTCCTTATCGGAATGTATTCCCAAAAACAGTACCATTAATGTACTTCAAATATCATTTCATAATATTTCTGCAAGCTTTTGCTATATTAGGAACAAAGTTCTAGTATAATATATAAGATAAGGTTTCAAAGTAAACCAATATAACTCCTCCAAAAATATCTGCTATGTAAGCAGAATATCAACACATAACTTAAAAGAAGTTATAAGATGATTCAGTATAAACAACTCCCTTACCATAACTCATGTTATGTAAGGTATCCACAGAGTCATATGATATAAAAGAGGAAGTTACGAGGAAAATTAATATAATATTTCCGTAACCCAAAATCCACTTAGGCATATATATCCTTAATCAGGTTTTATCAGAGTCATACTCATAAAATAAAAGATGAAGTTGCAAGAATTTATTGACACTTCATTTCCAAACACTTTTCGACCCCCTGCCAACACGATTGGTTCATCACCCCAATACATGTTGCAGGAATATCTAAATTGGATGATGAACTAATACTGGAGTTGCTACCGCGTCCGCTGTGCCTAACCTTGCTATGATCAGTAGCAGGTCGCACCGCTCAAATAGTTTTCTACATGTAGATGGAAGAATCACGACAGCCTGACATTGTCTACTGCCTTACTATGACCTCCCGGCCCATTTGGGGCAATAAAAGTTGGATGGGCCCACGCAACTTGACCACTCCTAGTTCAGATGAAATCCATGACTCTGAAACGTAAAGATCGTCCTCCTTTCCCCAAGTGTAACACTTGTTGATACGACTCCACTAAGTAGTTATATCTAGGTTGGAAAGGAAGATTCTCCAATATTTCCCAAGATGTTGCTTGTTAATGGATATCGACTTGTTCCAGGAATTTACCCCTCGATCGTTGAGGTGGTAACACAATATTTGACTTGCAGAAATTACATAGCTTTGAGAAAATGTCTGTCCCCTGACAGTTTTTGAATTGAGAGTTTAAAAAGATTAGTAGTCACTTAAATCAGGTTTCCCATATTTTTGATAGTTGAGAGAGCATTTAAATCCTCTTTAAAAGACAGATTTAAATGGAAAAACATTGTTTTGGGAACCTCTTTTGATTTACAAATACTTAATAATCTTTATTAAATAATTAACCTTCAAATGAATATTCAAAAATAATATTCATTAAGTAAATAAAGATTAAATGAATATTCAAAGATAATATTCATTAAATAAATTAGGATTAAATGAATATTTAAAATAATATTCATTAACTAATAAACCCCGAATGAATATTCAAGGTAATATTCCTCAAATAAGTAAACCTCAAATGAATATTCAAAATAATATTCATTAATTAATAAATTTCAAATGAATATTCGAAAATAATATTCATTAAATAATTAAGTCTCAAATGAATATTCAAAAGTAATATTCATTAAATAAATAATCAATCCTCGAATGATTGTTCAAAGGTAATATTCAACAAACAATTAAATAACTTTCAAATGAATATTCAAACATACTATTCATTACATAATCCCCAGATGAATATGTACGATAATATTCTTAAAGTCAATATCCTCAAATGAATATAATATTCTGTAAGTCGATAATCCTCAAATGAATATTAATAAATAATATTCTTAAAATGAATATTAATAAATAATATTCTTAAATAAAATAATTAACCCTCGAATAACAGTTACCCGATATCTTTATCGGAAAATAACCTTTATCATATACAAATATAATCCCTTCTGATCTTTCAAGAAAATCACACGCCCTTATCCTAGGGCAAATATAAAATCCTGGCTTATAGCTGATATCCCATATCTAGCTTAGAAGTCCATAATCAACTTATTTCCAAGTAATAAATACTTTCCGGAACATAAATAATGTTTAATAATAATATTCCTCAAGATGAATAGTACTCTGCCGCTGGAATCCCTCCGGGTTTCCACGACTATCTATATAACAAAAATATCGACTCCCGGTCTGGAGTCGAAAACAAGAAGTATGCTATTATCTCTAGAGCTACAAGGTGCACCGGTTTATAACTACTTTATCTCAAAGCTCATATATAAACCAAAATCAAACTCTATTTTATACAATATATAACATGTAACGCCCCCAAATCCGGGGTCAAAAGATTTGGTCGTCACACTGCACTCTTAATCCAAACAACCTGTTCAATATAAAATCAACACAATAATAATAATATCTGTGACCCCAACTCTACCAAGAATCTTTAAAGGTTATAGTGCTAGAAACAAGAATCCAAAATTTCATTACAACAACTTTCCTCTTTACAATCATTCTCTTTACATACAATCTAAAACACTAGTATAACTTCGATAAGAAGTATACCAGGCCACTACTCTTATACAATATCTTATTCAATAGAAAACATCTATATACAAAACCTCTCACTAACTCCAATGCTCTGGATCAAAACGTCTTTACGCTAATATCTTTCCCCATCTCTGATCAGCTACGCGGACAACTCTTGCCAATACACCTTCTTTCCGGCAGGCTAAAATATATATAAATAAAACAAGTATGAGCGAATGAATTGCTCAGCAAGCGCATTATTAAATATAATACGAAAGGTTTCCAAAATAAACTTTGGATTTTCAAATAACAACTTTTGTTTTTGAACAATTAAAATCTCTAAAATTTTCAAATTAAGTTTGGTAATTTACCACAATTTCTCATTCAGTTTCTCTCAACTGAATAGTTTTAAAACACAAAAGATTTATATTGGTCGTTACGATGACCGAATCAACAATATCTACAATAGTAAGTAGAACATATGAAATAAATATAACTCATACGTCTTCAAGACCATAGTTTGTATAAAAATACTAGTTTTGAAGATAACAAATCTATTCACAACATTTTCTGAAACCAACAACTCTGGAAGGTTAGAATAATCAAGGGGTAAGAATGAGCCAACACGCTCGGTCAAGGAATAAAGAACGCACTTCAAGACTTCAACATGGTACCGACTGGATATGCGGTATGAATAAAACTCATCAAGATAGATATCTCACGACTGCCAATGGAATCAAGGAAATGGATTTCGACTATTTGGAATCCAAATGAATTAAGAGTAAGTGATTTCAGCAATATTGAAACCACCATTTATTAATCAACAACCAACAATTTTACGCAACGAATAAACCTGAATATCAGGTCATAACTCACAAGTACAAAACATATTGATGTAACTCATCTCAGAAATAAGAACTAATATTAGAATTGGATTTTTTTAACATTTATCAAATCAAAGGTTGTGCTGCTGGCCAGCCACGCAACAACCCCGGACTAGCTCATGCATAGTCCTCTACGGATCCAAGGCCAATCTGGGCCTAAATTACATCGACCATAAATGGCCCGACCAATAATTGGTCCATTTAAAAAAAAAAACATTCCAATCCTATATTATATACGTCAGGTGTCAGAATAATTGACAACCTTACTTCGACAATCAGGTGTCGGAAGAATCGACAACCTAATACAACAATTGCTGGAAAACTCACGTTCCAGGAAACAGTTCAATTATGAAGAATCCATTAAGGAATAACAATATAATCTAGTATCGACGAGATCGACACAATATGGGGAGGTGCACATGAAAAGTGACAATATAATAAGCATCGACGAGTTCGATGTAACAACTGGGATATAATGAAGAATAAATAATGACATGCTCAACAAGGTTAAGTCTGATATGAAACATACAATATGATATCAACAGAAAGTGTAACAAGTCAATATAGAGTAGGGTTCAAAGAATAAACAATAACATGCTTAACAAGATTGAATCTGATATGAAACAGACAATATGATATCAACAGAAAAGGGTAACAAGTCAATATAGAGTAGGGTTCAAAGAACAGGCTCTAGATGGCCTCAATAGTTCAAATCATCACATTATGGAAGAATTAATAAAGGTTTACCAATCTGGTAAATGACAAGAGAGTCAAGTTCAAGTTTAAGAAGAATTCAAGGTGAAGTTTATAAATGAAGAAAATAAGGGTTTATCAACTTCTGACAGAAATAGTTCAAGTCCTTCTTACATGTACTTATAATAGATAAGCCTTGTACTTGAAGGAAGTAAACTAAATCATGCACAGCATATATGAATTCGAATCAGGGAATGGATCAGATGATCGCATTAACAAGAAAGGATAACAAGGTTTGCATAGGTGCAAGGTGAAAAACGGAGTACCTGAAGGGCAAGCAACACCACTTCAGAATTTCAGAATAAGTTTTCCCCCATAGGGTTCACAAGTTCCTGCTCATCTAGGGTTGGTAATATTCCAACTTAGCATTTTTAAATCAAGTCTTTTAAAAGAAAGCCTTAGTATACGGCCCATAATTATCTCTTCAAGCTTTTCAATATAATAAGTATATCTTTCCGATCAATATGAAAATATGAATCTAAACTCAAAAGGTATAAAAGAGTACTCGTCAATTTACGAGATTAAATAACATACTTGCAATTCAATGCAAAGAAATCAACATTTGAAAATTCAGTAATAAGCATTCAACATGCATACTAATAATTCAAGATAATATCCCTTAATTAATAAGCAAGGGTATAAACACTTGCCTCTGGTCCTTAGCTATTTCGTAACGCTGAAACGATACGATCCCTCCTTATTCTGTCTTATCGCACGATTCTCGACTTCCGTCCTTCTTTGCTTTAACGCTCTTGCGAATACCACTAGTCTGCTTCTACCATTTCGAATCCACGTGCCAGCCTCGATAGTCAAACATGAGACGGTACTTAGTCCTCAACGTATAATTCTCATATTCCATAAATGATTGTAACTTAACTTCGACGCACTTACCGATCTTACCGATGTCTCTGTTGCATAAACATCCACATCTCAATTGATAGACCAATCGCAATCAACCACATAAGTAATCCACGTAACTCGCTTGACGACAATCCCCATACTATAAAAAGTCAACATCCAAGTCAACGGCCTCGTAAATCTCACTTTCTAACATAACCGACAAATTTCTATCCCATCTACCCCTCGTGATAACATTAGACACAACCAATTACTCAAACAAGTCTCCACACAATTTATTCGCATGCATGACTCAACAACAGATAATTCACATCATTCACATAACACATTTAAACAAGTAACCGGTTACGTATCGGACGCCCGGTCTAATTTATAATATTTAAAACTCAGACACTAGTCCTAGTACGGCCATATACTGACTATAAAACACATTACACAACTCATACGAATCACATAGCACTTATAACTATTTTTAAAACATCACACAAAGCTTATTTGAATTTAAATAAGCCACAAACAATTTTTAAATCAAAAATCGGATTTTTAAATCCAATATAAGTATTTTAAATGCAATTAAATCAATTAATAAAATTAATTGACACTCTTTAAATGCTCAAACTATTTTTAAATAAATAAACCAAGCTATAAAATAATTAAACTTAATTTTAATTAATTAAATCTAATTAATAATTAATTATTAAGAATTAACTGATTAAAAGAATTAATCAATTAATTAACTAAATTAATTATTAATCAAAAATAATTAAAATAATTAAATTTAATCAATTTTCGAATTTAAATAAATATTTATGAATTTATAAAATTTTCGGAATAATAAAATGTATTTTTAAATCAAAGATATGATTTTTAGAATTATAAAACTATTTTTGAATTATTTTTAAAAATAAAAACCCAGAAACACTTTTCTGGAAATGGGTTAGGGTTTGTAAGATCAAACCGGGTCGGGTTAGGGTTTTGAAACCGGGTCGCCAAGAACACAAACGGGTCGCCAAGAACACGTCACCGGAAACTGGGTTTCCCAGTTTCCGGCCGACGTCCGGCCAACCCACCAGTTTCCGGCGACCAAAAACCAAACCAAACACACAGATTTTTATGCGAAATTTACAGGAATGTCTCAACGTTTACAGTACCGAGCCCAGTTAACTAAAATCACATCAAAATCGTTTAAAACGAACGGAAAGAAAACGGCGGCGCCGTTTCCGGCCAACCCAAATTCTACACCAAATCAAAAACTGATTACACGGTTCAACTCTAAACTCACAGATCTATCTAATCGCTAGAACACAATCAAGAAACAGTTAGCCGATCAAAATCCCGATCAAACTCCGGTGAACTTACAACTTTCCGATTAGCTCGAAATCTTACTCAAAATCCAAATTAAAAATCATACACATACTCTGCATCACATAATAAACACAACTATGCCATCAATTTGCAAGAACAATCAATAATAAAGATTCCCCCAAATTAAATCAAAAATTCGAAATAAATAATTAAATTAAAAATCGGAAAAACTCAGAAATCATACCCACATGAATTTTGATGGTGGATTTAGGTAGAGGATGATGAGAGATTCGATTTGGTTACAAGAACATCGAAATCGGAATCCGATAACGCCTTCAAAATTGAGTTTGATTCTCAAGAACACGAAGAACACGTTTCAGGGGTTTTTAACTTTTTAACTGTAATTATGCTTTATTATACGCAAAACAAAGTACGATTTGCCTTTTTATATTAAACGGAAAATAATACCCCAAACGACATTTTTGGATCGATACTGATCCGATAGATCGCTTTAAATATAATTTAACAAAATAAACGCTTTAAATCTTTAATAAAGCAGAATACACGTTTCACGAGACGATAAGCATCCATAAAGTACGGATAACTACAAGTATCGTTTAATAATAGATATACGAACCAAAATACTTCTTTTACGAATATTTTCGAATACTTTCCATTTTAACGAATGAAATATTGGTACGAACGATATACCAATCTCCCGAATAATTTGGGAACGATCCAAATTTTCTTTTCAATAATTAAAATAAAATAAAATAGTATAACATCCTTTTCAAACTAATTTCAAATTCCCCACACATTTCACATAGCATCACAATATCACATATTCAATCATTTAACGAATAACTTAGCACGTTTAAACAGATAAATCATTTAATAACTCTTAATATGAAATTAAAATTTCATTTCACATCATATAATAACACGTAATTTTCCCGGATCTTACATCCTTTCCCCCTTAACAGGATTCTGTCCTCAGAATCAACTTGCGCAAACACAGGTGGATATTTTCCAACATCTCATTCTCAAATTCCTAGGTTGACTCTTCAACCTTAGGATTTCTCCTCATACTCATACTAATTTGACTCCTCTATTACTCATCACTCTCTCATACTGACTCAATATCTCAATTGGTTACTCAACATAGAACAATTTAACTAAATCTCTATAGGTTCGAATTTTATGAAATACACTATGAATACACCACTCATGGAGTGGTACGCAAACTTATACGCCACTTTCCCAACACACAGTAGATCGACGTAAGGTAGCATTTCAAAATCGTCATAATAACTGTTGTCGTAAGGAAATCTAATCATCTGTAAATGGTCCTTCCAATTACCTTAAAATTTAGTACACAACCATAGTCTGTCTGAATTCTTTAATTAAGTCGCGGATCTCTGCCAAATACAATTGAACTCGTCATTCCATGCCGTACTATTATCTCTCATTAATTAGCCAATAATAACCCAAATAACATCACGATAAGCCCTAGGCCTTAACAACTCTACTACACAGTTTATCTTAACATGTCTCCACTTCCAATCAGGAATCTCTTTAGATGTAATCGTCTACTATACCTCTGTTATTCTGTCTTCATTTTCCAACACCTCAAGTACTTAGATATTCACCAACACTAACATCCTTTTGAAACCCCTCATATGTATTCTTGCACTTCTTTCTTATTCCTTATACTTTCTCGTTCCCTCCTGTAATTGAATTCCATTTCTCTTTCCATAACTCTTTCCTTTATGTAGCCCTTTCTCTTTAATCAATCCTGGTTGAATCCTTATTTCCGTCATTTCTTTTTGTTAATCTCTTGTTATCATAACCTCAAAGCTCCATTCTTTCTACTCCTTGTACCGAAGATGTTTACGTCTCTAATCTTCCTCTTTCTACTCATACTATCAGCCATCCATATTATTGGGTCAACTTTATCTACCTCCAATATATCTAACAACTACCTTCAACGATCACATACCTTTCATATCAATTAAATCTTCAGCTGAAAACAACCCCTCATTACCTTATCCATTGTCTTTAAATCCTTATCAACACCTCTTCATCTTCTTTTCCTATCTACAATTGTGAGAATATTCCTTATCAACTTGGTGGCTTAATCCCATATCTTTAAAATTGTTCTACTTAGTCCTAAGAACTTAATCAATCTCCATCTGATTCCCAAATAATTTAGAAGATACATTCACAGTAACACTCAGGACACCTTTTTCCATGGTTCCATCTCATTTCCCAAACAGCTTGATCAACTCGACATTATCTTGATTCTCATTCTATACATCCACATTGACTGGTAAGATCTACCTTAACTATCGTGAGCAAAAGACTTGCAACCATATCATACAATCCTGAAATACTCAAAGATCAACTCATTCTCCATTATTAGCCTATCATCAAATCTTAAAAGTTCTTCTCATTGAGACAAAACCTATTATGTCCATCTTCCACAACACGGAATATCATTAGCACAATTACACATTTTTCCCCAAATTTCCATTCAACTCTTGAATTATCTAACTTCACCTTTCCATATCGTAACGTTAATCGATAGAGAGAGAACAACTGGCTCCGTTATATGTTACTAGTATTCTAATCGCATCGTAATCCGCTTTCGCTCGTGGTGATTCAATCGCAAATTCTTCGTTCATTAAGGTAGGGTAAATTTTAGTTCACCCTAATGGCATACCTCCCAGATTATTTGGTATAACAAAAATCCATGATATTTTGAAGTGAAAAGATTCTATATCGTAGCAAATGTCCCACAATTGGGGTTACCAAATCTGTATATTCTAAAGCAAACATTATTGGAAGTGAAGGAATTACTGAGAGACCAATTTGATCACATGAACTCAATGTTGTGTGTCTCTATTAAGACAGTACTAAAGGTAATTAGCCTTCTTGTATTTCACAACACACAAGTGACGGCGTCCCGTCAGACTTCTATCACATAGACAGATAGTCCTTGTGTCCCCTATAAATAGGGTTGTTTACCTCAGTTGGAGTAGAGAAATATGAAAGAAATTTAGAGTCAGAATGACAACCAGGGCCTTTCGATAAGAAATCTCAAATACACACCTTGGATTGAAATTGAATAGATTCCAAAGGTGTTATTTCAGAAAAGAAGAACAACCAGAAAGGAAGTATCAACAAATAGTGTTACATTACAATTAGAGTTATCCACTCCGGAAGAATGAAGGAGTTGGAATTTAAATAACATATTTTTCAACAGGCTTCACAAATTTGAAATAGATGTCACAACAACCTCTGATGCAATTGCAATCATGATTGATCAAAAGTATCAACTACAAAGTCAAAAGGTGGAATATATCCATCAACACGGGTTCCTCTTAAAGGAATGCCAAATATTTCATTAGGATGGGAAGGTATTACCAAGGTCTTCACATATGCCTCCTCCGTCGACTCCTTCGATAGCTCGTTATTCGATTTCAGCCCTTCTTCTCCACGTTATTCGATTTCAGCCCTTCTTTTCCACGTCGCAAGGTTATCAATATCGCACGTCGTCGTCGACTCGTAATAGTCCTTGAAGATTCCGCCATAGACGTCTACAAACGCAAGAAGTTCTATCCCTTTCAGCACAACTATCTCAATCAAATACCTCCATCTCAACTCACTCAGCGGTACTATATCCAATAGTCCAATACGAACTCTAAATGAGCTCTGACGTTCCTTATATAACTATATACACTCCCACACACTCTCGTTTCTAGTTTTACTATAAACCTCGCTCTGATACCAACTGTAACGCCCCCAAATCCGGGGTCAAAAGATTTGGTCGTCACACTGCACTCTTAATCCAAACAACCTGTTCAATATAAAATCAACACAATAATAATAATATCTGTGACCCCAACTCTACCAAGAATCTTTAAAGGTTATAGTGCTAGAAACAAGAATCCAAAATTTCATTACAACAACTTTCCTCTTTACAATCATTCTCTTTACATACAATCTAAAACACTAGTATAACTTCGATAAGAAGTATACCAGGCCACTACTCTTATACAATATCTTATTCAATAGAAAACATCTATATACAAAACCTCTCACTAACTCCAATGCTCTGGATCAAAACGTCTTTACGCTAATATCTTTCCCCATCTCTGATCAGCTACGCGGACAACTCTTGCCAATACACCTTCTTTCCGGCAGGCTAAAATATATATAAATAAAACAAGTATGAGCGAATGAATTGCTCAGCAAGCGCATTATTAAATATAATACGAAAGGTTTCCAAAATAAACTTTGGATTTTCAAATAACAACTTTTGTTTTTGAACAATTAAAATCTCTAAAATTTTCAAATTAAGTTTGGTAATTTACCACAATTTCTCATTCAGTTTCTCTCAACTGAATAGTTTTAAAACACAAAAGATTTATATTGGTCGTTACGATGACCGAATCAACAATATCTACAATAGTAAGTAGAACATATGAAATAAATATAACTCATACGTCTTCAAGACCATAGTTTGTATAAAAATACTAGTTTTGAAGATAACAAATCTATTCACAACATTTTCTGAAACCAACAACTCTGGAAGGTTAGAATAATCAAGGGGTAAGAATGAGCCAACACGCTCGGTCAAGGAATAAAGAACGCACTTCAAGACTTCAACATGGTACCGACTGGATATGCGGTATGAATAAAACTCATCAAGATAGATATCTCACGACTGCCAATGGAATCAAGGAAATGGATTTCGACTATTTGGAATCCAAATGAATTAAGAGTAAGTGATTTCAGCAAGATTGAAACCACCATTTATTAATCAACAACCAACAATTTTACGCAACGAATAAACCTGAATATCAGGTCATAACTCACAAGTACAAAACATATTGATGTAACTCATCTCAGAAATAAGAACTAATATTAGAATTGGATTTTTTTAACATTTATCAAATCAAAGGTTGTGCTGCTGGCCAGCCACGCAACAACCCCGGACTAGCTCATGCATAGTCCTCTACGGATCCAAGGCCAATCTGGGCCTAAATTACATCGACCATAAATGGCCCGACCAATAATTGGTCCATTTAAAAAAAAAAACATTCCAATCCTATATTATATACGTCAGGTGTCAGAACAATTGACAACCTTACTTCGACAATCAGGTGTCGGAAGAATCGACAACCTAATACAACAATTGCTGGAAAACTCACGTTCCAGGAAACAGTTCAATTATGAAGAATCCATTAAGGAATAACAATATAATCTAGTATCGACGAGATCGACACAATATGGGGAGGTGCACATGAAAAGTGACAATATAATAAGCATCGACGAGTTCGATGTAACAACTGGGATATAATGAAGAATAAATAATGACATGCTCAACAAGGTTAAGTCTGATATGAAACATACAATATGATATCAACAGAAAGTGTAACAAGTCAATATAGAGTAGGGTTCAAAGAATAAACAATAACATGCTTAACAAGATTGAATCTGATATGAAACAGACAATATGATATCAACAGAAAAGGGTAACAAGTCAATATAGAGTAGGGTTCAAAGAACAGGCTCTAGATGGCCTCAATAGTTCAAATCATCACATTATGGAAGAATTAATAAAGGTTTACCAATCTGGTAAATGACAAGAGAGTCAAGTTCAAGTTTAAGAAGAATTCAAGGTGAAGTTTATAAATGAAGAAAATAAGGATTTATCAACTTCTGACAGAAATAGTTCAAGTCCTTCTTACATGTACTTATAATAGATAAGCCTTGTACTTGAAGGAAGTAAACTAAATCATGCACAGCATATATGAATTCGAATCAGGGAATGGATCAGATGATCGCATTAACAAGAAAGGATAACAAGGTTTGCATAGGTGCAAGGTGAAAAACGGAGTACCTGAAGGGCAAGCAACACCACTTCAGAATTTCAGAATAAGTTTTCCCCCATAGGGTTCACAAGTTCCTGCTCATCTAGGGTTGGTAATATTCCAACTTAGCATTTTTAAATCAAGTCTTTTAAAAGAAAGCCTTAGTATACGGCCCATAATTATCTCTTCAAGCTTTTCAATATAATAAGTATATCTTTCCGATCAATATGAAAATATGAATCTAAACTCAAAAGGTATAAAAGAGTACTCGTCAATTTACGAGATTAAATAACATACTTGCAATTCAATGCAAAGAAATCAACATTTGAAAATTCAGTAATAAGCATTCAACATGCATACTAATAATTCAAGATAATATCCCTTAATTAATAAGCAAGGGTATAAACACTTGCCTCTGGTCCTTAGCTATTTCGTAACGCTGAAACGATACGATCCCTCCTTATTCTGTCTTATCGCACGATTCTCGACTTCCGTCCTTCTTTGCTTTAACGCTCTTGCGAATACCACTAGTCTGCTTCTACCATTTCGAATCCACGTGCCAGCCTCGATAGTCAAACATGAGACGGTACTTAGTCCTCAACGTATAATTCTCATATTCCATAAATGATTGTAACTTAACTTCGACGCACTTACCGATCTTACCGATGTCTCTGTTGCATAAACATCCACATCTCAATTGATAGACCAATCGCAATCAACCACATAAGTAATCCACGTAACTCGCTTGACGACAATCCCCATACTATAAAAAGTCAACATCCAAGTCAACGGCCTCGTAAATCTCACTTTCTAACATAACCGACAAATTTCTATCCCATCTACCCCTCGTGATAACATTAGACACAACCAATTACTCAAACAAGTCTCCACACAATTTATTCGCATGCATGACTCAACAACAGATAATTCACATCATTCACATAACACATTTAAACAAGTAACCGGTTACGTATCGGACGCCCGGTCTAATTTATAATATTTAAAACTCAGACACTAGTCCTAGTACGGCCATATACTGACTATAAAACACATTACACAACTCATACGAATCACATAGCACTTATAACTATTTTTAAAACATCACACAAAGCTTATTTGAATTTAAATAAGCCACAAACAATTTTTAAATCAAAAATCGGATTTTTAAATCCAATATAAGTATTTTAAATGCAATTAAATCAATTAATAAAATTAATTGACACTCTTTAAATGCTCAAACTATTTTTAAATAAATAAACCAAGCTATAAAATAATTAAACTTAATTTTAATTAATTAAATCTAATTAATAATTAATTATTAAGAATTAACTGATTAAAAGAATTAATCAATTAATTAACTAAATTAATTATTAATCAAAAATAATTAAAATAATTAAATTTAATCAATTTTCGAATTTAAATAAATATTTATGAATTTATAAAATTTTCGGAATAATAAAATGTATTTTTAAATCAAAGATATGATTTTTAGAATTATAAAACTATTTTTGAATTATTTTTAAAAATAAAAACCCAGAAACACTTTTCTGGAAATGGGTTAGGGTTTGTAAGATCAAACCGGGTCGGGTTAGGGTTTTGAAACCGGGTCGCCAAGAACACAAACGGGTCGCCAAGAACACGTCACCGGAAACTGGGTTTCCCAGTTTCCGGCCGACGTCCGGCCAACCCACCAGTTTCCGGCGACCAAAAACCAAACCAAACACACAGATTTTTATGCGAAATTTACAGGAATGTCTCAACGTTTACAGTACCGAGCCCAGTTAACTAAAATCACATCAAAATCGTTTAAAACGAACGGAAAGAAAACGGCGGCGCCGTTTCCGGCCAACCCAAATTCTACACCAAATCAAAAACCGATTACACGGTTCAACTCTAAACTCACAGATCTATCTAATCGCTAGAACACAATCAAGAAACAGTTAGCCGATCAAAATCCCGATCAAACTCCGGTGAACTTACAACTTTCCGATTAGCTCGAAATCTTACTCAAAATCCAAATTAAAAATCATACACATACTCTGCATCACATAATAAACACAACTATGCCATCAATTTGCAAGAACAATCAATAATAAAGATTCCCCCAAATTAAATCAAAAATTCGAAATAAATAATTAAATTAAAAATCGGAAAAACTCAGAAATCATACCCACATGAATTTTGATGGTGGATTTAGGTAGAGGATGATGAGAGATTCGATTTGGTTACAAGAACATCGAAATCGGAATCCGATAACGCCTTCAAAATTGAGTTTGATTCTCAAGAACACGAAGAACACGTTTCAGGGGTTTTTAACTTTTTAACTGTAATTATGCTTTATTATACGCAAAACAAAGTACGATTTGCCTTTTTATATTAAACGGAAAATAATACCCCAAACGACATTTTTGGATCGATACTGATCCGATAGATCGCTTTAAATATAATTTAACAAAATAAACGCTTTAAATCTTTAATAAAGCAGAATACACGTTTCACGAGACGATAAGCATCCATAAAGTACGGATAACTACAAGTATCGTTTAATAATAGATATACGAACCAAAATACTTCTTTTACGAATATTTTCGAATACTTTCCATTTTAACGAATGAAATATTGGTACGAACGATATACCAATCTCCCGAATAATTTGGGAACGATCCAAATTTTCTTTTCAATAATTAAAATAAAATAAAATAGTATAACATCCTTTTCAAACTAATTTCAAATTCCCCACACATTTCACATAGCATCACAATATCACATATTCAATCATTTAACGAATAACTTAGCACGTTTAAACAGATAAATCATTTAATAACTCTTAATATGAAATTAAAATTTCATTTCACATCATATAATAACACGTAATTTTCCCGGATCTTACATAACATGTATCGCAAAACTGTATAACTCCACACATGGCAAAAACAGTAATATATAATCAATACTTCAAGGTATAGATTTAGAAAAATTGCCACAATACTTGCAACAAAGATTTGGTATATAAATTGGGAATACACAAGTATTGAACATTGGAAAATATACATACTCTGAATAATAGAGTAAGGTTTAGTAAACTTGCCTGATGCTCGAGAAGTGATAGGGGTTCGCGACGATGCCGGACAATCTAGACAAAGTCAAAGAAAACGTACGATTAATCCCCTGGATAATCCACTTGTACTCAATGCTTAAACACGTAAGCGTAACACAACCAAGACATTACTAGCTCGTCATAGGCTCATACTAAGTCCATGTTAATCGACAATTACTTAAGTCGTAGGTTTAGTCTGAAATCGATCCTCGAATACAAGTTATACTTAACCATTTACAACATTGGTTTCTAAGTCATGTTCTTAGTGGTTTTCACTTGCGCGACCTCGGCTACAACATTTTTATAAAATCGAAAAATAATCTTTTGGACTCGAAACCTTTGTACAAACCTTCGTAACTGACCTTGACACTTCAATACAAAATTTCATATTTTAAAACAACTCTTAAGGGTCTCAAACATAGCCACAAAGTTTGTATATTTCTGAAATCTCATTCCTTGAACCACTTTCACTAAAATGGTTATCATCCTTAAACTTGCAAAAGAAAATCAAGAACAAGTTATGAATTCTCGGAGTTACTATACACCGGTTTAAAGAACTGGAAACATGAAGGTCTTACCTTGCTCAAATGGAAGCAACTTGTGAAATAGGAAATCTAGGTTATCTCAAGACCTTTCCAACAAGCTATAGATCGCCATTTGCCACCAAGAAATGAAGGAGCTATGAACTTTACAATTCGGCAGTTTGTTTTTGGCCAAAATAAAGAAAAGAGAATGGTTTTACTTTTTGATTTGGTTGACTTGATAATTATGATAATGATGCTGATTTTTGTATTAAAAAGTGATGAGTCATTGCATGTCCAGGACACGTGTCGATCAATGGGGGTTATGGTGGCAAAGCAGGGACACGTGTCAAGCAATGGAGATCATGGTGGCAAGCAGCTTTACTGGTTCGTTTCTTTTCACATGGATGATCCAAATGTTGCATCCCTCGAATTAATCTTGTTACATGTTACTTCCATGTCTATATTTAATCCTGTAAATGTTGCCTTGTTCCTCTTGAAACGATTCGAAATATTTCCCAAAAAGAGCGAATAAAATTCTACGCGATTCACGTAGTGAATAGTAACTATTCACTATTCATTCCAACAATCGAATCATTAAATCGACTTTAACAAAATAATAAAATTCCAAAATATTAAATCCTCAAATCCTCAATTTTGATATCTCATTTCTTGAATATAATAATATATAATTCGCTGCCCGGTCAAATACTACACCAAATAAAATTTGGAATTTCTGAATTCCGATCGTCTTTGCATTCACTTATTTACTCCGTAGATCACTAATATGACTTCGGAATATCCACACTACGTCTCGTACATAGGTGGCATGAAATTTTTTGGTAATCCTCAAAATCACTATTCATTCACCAAATTCACTATTCACTGATGCACTTAATCATAATAAGAAAAGTTTTAAATTTTACCAAAAATCCGGGTTATTACAGTCTCCCCTCCTTAAAAGGATTCCGTCCCGGAATCAGCTTAGGAATAACTGGGGGGTACTTGTCTCCCATTGCACTTTCTAACTCCCAGGTGGATTCTTCCACTTCTTGATTTTCCACAAACCTCTCACTAGCTTGACAACCTTGTCTCTTAGCACTTGCTCTTTTCTATCCGTGATTTTCCACAGGTTGTTCTTTGTAAGTCAGACCAGGTTGTATATCTACCAGTTCGTACTTTACATATGTCGGGCATCTATAGTATACTGACGTAGCATTGACACATGAACCTTGTTATGACCATTCTACAAGTTTGGGGGGGTAAGGCTGGCTCGTAGGCCACCTTCCTGACGCGTTTTAAAATCTCAGATGGCCCAATGAATCTCGGGCTCAACTTCCCTTTCTTTCCAAATCTCATTAATTCCTTCCACGAGGATATCTTTTAGCATCACGAATCTCTAACCTCATATTCTCTATCTTGTTTGTACAGAAAATACACAAACATAAACTTGCTTGTCATTCATCAACATGCCATTTAGCTTATCAATAGCATTACTATCTCTATACTCGCGGGCTTAGTCCACATACTTTCTCTGTCTGTCTTGGCTGTCACTAGCCGCTTGTTGGTGAAATCTTTTGTCTTTCTAGTTTGTTGGACTAACTTGGGTTTTGTGTAAAATCTCATCCTTTAATTCCCATCTCTGTAACATTTTAATTAAGGGTATCGGCCACCACATTGGCCTTCCCCGGATGGTAGTGTATCTCACAGTCATAATCCTAGGTCAATTCTAGCCATTTCTCCATCTCATGTTATCTACTATCACGGGTAACTCAAAGCCAATTCATTACATTCTATAAAAATTTGTGGGTGCATTAGTCAACCCAAAATAACCTTGCTGAAAACTCGAAGTGTCTATTCCAAGTACGAATCGCAGTCTTGGGTATATCCTCAGATTTAACTTCCAACTGGTGATACCCAATTCTTAAATAAATTGGAAATACACAGCGTTCTTCTGCTGATCAAACAATCATTTACAAGGGTACTTATTCTCCATGTCGAACTCATACAACTCTCGAGATTCGATATATAATCTTGTGCTAAAATCTTTCTCTCTTACAACAACACAGGGCTCTCCACGGTGGTACACTGGGTCTTATCATATCCTTATACAACAACTCTTGTAACTGAGTCACTAACCCTTTCATTCCCACTATACCCTGAATACTCAGTATTCATTCTCATGTCATCCAAATCGATATCTGGTAGCTCATTAAAACCTTGTACAATCTCCCAAAACCATTGTAGTTTCCTTTATACTTGGTACCTCTTTTCTTGGCGTCAACCATAAGAGCTAATTAAGCCTCGTATTTCTGACGTAATAATTCCTTAGTCTGAACTATATTCAAGAATCTCTAAATCTGCCTCCATCCTTTACTTATTACTCTTTTCTTTGCAATCAATTGGCTCCATTGGGTGTCAACCAACCCATCCTTATTATAATATCAACTCCTCCCAAGTCACAATAACATCTCCCTCTGACTCCATCGCCAGCACTTATCTTGCTACTCCAGAGGTAGTGTCCATTTGTAAACACTCCTCCAAAATCTCAATTCCACTATAGGGCATCTATCTAACACCGTTGTCACTGGAGTACACGACACATCGCTATTCCTTTCACATATATCAATTGACACGCTTTCCATTATCATAACATCCTTGGGAGAATAAACCAATTTTGTTGATACGTCACTAACATTCTATTCGTCTTAGGGATTCGCTCCTGTCATAGGCGATTTCGTTGCGAATCTAATTCCTATCAGCGAATTTTGACTTATTTGACCTGGTTGGCCTCCCTTTGAAATTCAATAAAGATAACAAGAATCATGGAGCTTTGAAAAGATAGCTCCCATATTAAGGAAAACGTCACACACTGATGATTATAAGGTTATGAGTTTTAAGGTAACCTTATTGGAGGTAAAAGAATTTTACCGAGAGATCAATATGAACATAAGAACTCAGCGTTGTGTGCCTCAATTGAGACATTACTAAAGGTTATTAGCCTTCTTGTATTTCACAACTTACAAGTGATGGCGTCCCATCAGACTTCTATCACACAGACAGATAGTCCTTGTAGCCCCTATAAGTAGAGGGTTGTTCGTCTCAGTGGAAGTTGAAAAGTATGAAAGCAATTCGATATCAATTTAATGATTATCGTCTTTCGACAATATTTCTTAAAGGAACACCTTGGATTAAAATTGAACAGACTCCAAAGGTGCGGTTTCCAAAGAAAATACAAAGAAAAGAATAACCAAAAAGGATACTGGTACTTAAAAAACAAGTGGTGAGGTATCACCATAGGGTCATTCATTATTTGAAGAAAAGTCAAAGCTTAAATAACATCATTTGACAGGGCTTCGAAAACCTGAAAGTGGGTATTGTGACAGCCTCTGGCACAAGTGAAACTGAATAGGGTTTAACACAAGTGTTATAAAACAACTTCGAAGAGGGAATATACCCTTTATCAGAATTCTTTCATGGGGAGAGGTCAAGAGAGATCATAGATTGGGGAAATATCCCACATAATTTGCAAATGGGGAGAGTACTACCAAGGTCTCTACGGATGCCTTCTATGTCGGCTCCTCTAATGGATAATCGTTCAATTCCAAAGCTTTTCTTTTCCCACGCACCCTAAGGTGTTCGATACTTACGTCATTGCCGACTTATACTGGTCGCTAAAGATTCAACCATCAACATTTGCAATCGCAGGGAGTTCTATTCGACTCGGCATAAACATCTCAAGTAAGCGTTCTGTTCTATAAGAA
Organism: Heracleum sosnowskyi; assembly: GCA_030848705.1. NCBI lineage: Eukaryota > Viridiplantae > Streptophyta > Magnoliopsida > Apiales > Apiaceae > Heracleum > Heracleum sosnowskyi. Next base: position 89,863,320 of record CM061242.1, read on the forward strand.
GACTTCGATACCGTTGTCGCCCGTAGCAATGACAATTCCACATGTCGACTGGGCGGTACTCCGGAAGATCGTTAGAAATTACAAGCTTAAATTCGGTCTCTATTTCAATCATCCTTATACCCAATATTCCTTCTCCCATATCAATCTCGTGTGCTACATAAGCTTAACACTTTTGGCACAATAACATTTTCATTTAAGTCAATCCCGGAATTTCTCAGTCCGTCTTGGTCCTTAAATATATTTCGCCTTTACCGTCCAATCTCAACTTCACCATTTTATCTTTACAATCAATTATAGCAATCAGGGTCTGTCCGCCCTCTTTGGTGACATCCTCTGGTAATCAGAAAGACAAGGTTTGCCAAAATTTGTTGAATTTCTTTCCAAAATCAGGGAAATTGATCAATCTATTTACCTACTAGTAATGCTCGGATCTGATTTCCGACCTTTCTGTTCTATCCTCATAATTCCTTCCTGGTTTCCTGAGGGTGGTAAATCTCGTTCTCGATTTCATCTTAGCGTGCTTATCTTACAATAACATTTGCATGGTACATATACCCAAAATTTTCCTTGAGATAATAAAATCCCTCAATGATGTAATAGACACTATTTCCAGTGGAATCGCTGGTCGTGCGGGATTGACACCTCATAGTCAAAGCAATTCCTTTCACTATTCCTAGGCAACTAAGTACCCTTAATCGTTCGTGAAAATCTGAACATCTTGGTTCTTACATATGCCGCCTCCTTATGGGCAACTATAACCGACTACGAGTAACAGGTTTCGTTCAAGTCGAATCAATCCACTGATACTGGCTGTATTGCCTCTACCTCTTCTGCTTTGGAGACTCTACTCCATTTTCTTTGTCATATCTCATGATGAATCATAACGATCCTAAACTCTCGTATCAGCACTTATTTGACCTCTGAAGGTTCGTCCGGTCCTATTGTACGACCTCAAGTAACATACTACATCTTTATCAATCAACACGTCCTGTACAAGATTCTTTCCTTGACCCACTATGGGGTCTTCCTCTAGATCCTCCTATGGATCTCCCTTTATCGGGTCTCCGTCCATTTCAAGGAACGCATCATCAATTGCCTACTTGAAGGCCTCGGGGTCTGGTATCTTAGAATCCCATCAACCTATAACTCATACGAATCGAGGTGACTAACCATGAAGTCCTAAGTACGGTTTCCCAGAAGAAGTCCCCTCTCGGGCTTCATCTTAAACAGTCAGGGTCATGTCCTCTAACCCGACTAAGAACTTAATTTGAGCTCTAGATGCTCTTATCATTATTAAGGGTATTGTAAGACTCGATCTCCTATAGTTTCTGAGGACTGTAACCTAACGCTCTGATACCATCTCTGTAACAGCCCCAAATCTGGGGTCGGGGATTTTGGGTTCTCACGATCCATGTACTCCTTGCCTTACCTGCATCACTCACACCATTCATAATTTACTTGCTCATGACCCCACAATATATGTCTCACACACACACACACACAGGTTAGAGTCTCAGAAACGACACAATACAACAACTGCGGAATAAATAATTTTTATTACAATACCCAAATGTCTTTTGAATCTGTTACAATTTTCTAAGTATTGTTACATTACCAACTTAGCCTTCTGATGCTTACAATCCTCTAATACCATTCATGTCTATACATAAGTTGAATGCCAAAAGCCGTAGCCTGATTCGGTTGGTCCGTACTACTCTTCGGGATCACTGCTAGAAACTGCTTGTGGAGACGCCTTGCGGGGTATGTGCCGTCCCATTGGCATCCTGCTTCGCTGCTATATAATATATATAAAACAATACCAAGAGTGAGCGATAGCTCAACAAGGTAATAAAAGAAATATGGCATAATCCTGCCTTTAACTCAACCCAGAATAAAGCGGGTATAAGACAATAATTTGTCAAAATATCTCGATACTGAAATTATTTCCTTATCGGAATGTATTCCCAAAAATAGTACCATTAATGTACTTCAAATATCATTTCATAATATTTCTGCAAGCTTTTGCTATATTAGGAACAAAGTTCTAGTATAATATATAAGATAAGGTTTCAAAGTAAACCAATATAACTCCTCCAAAAATATCTGCTATGTAAGCAGAATATCAACACATAACTTAAAAGAAGTTATAAGATGATTCAGTATAAACAACTCCCTTGCCATAACTCATGTTATGTAAGGTATCCACAGAGTCATATGATATAAAAGAGGAAGTTACGAGGAAAATTAATATAATATTTCCGTAACCCAAAATCCACTTAGGCATATATATCCTTAATCAGGTTTTATCAGAGTCATACTCATAAAATAAAAGATGAAGTTGCAAGAATTTATTGACACTTCATTTCCAAACACTTTTCGACCCCCTGCCAACACAATTGGTTCATCACCCCAATACATGTTGCAGGAATATCCAAATTGGATGATGAACTAATACTGGAGTTGCTACCGCGTCCGCTGTGCCTAACCTTGCTATGATCAGTAGCAGGTCGCACCGCTCAAATAGTTTTCTACATGTAGATGGAAGAATCACGACATCCTGACATTGTCTACTGCCTTACTATGACCTCCCGGCCCATTTGGGGCAATAAAAGTTGGATGGGCCCACGCAACTTGACCACTTACACCACTCCTAGTTCAGATGAAATCCATGACTCTGAAACGTAAAGATCGTCCTCCTTTCCCCAAGTGTAACACTTGTTGATACGACTCCACTAAGTAGTTATATCTAGGTTGGAAAGGAAGATTCTCCAATATTTCCCAAGTTGTTGCTTGTTAATGGATATCGACTTGTTCCAGGAATTTACCCCTCGATCATTGAGGTGGTAACACAATATTTGACTTGCAGCAATTACATAGCTTTGAGAAAATGTCTGTCCCCTGACAGTTTTTGAATTGAGAGTTTAAAAAGATTAGTAGTCACTTAAATCAGGTTTCCCATATTTTTGATAGTTGGGCGAGCATTTAAATCCTCTTTAAAAGACAGATTTAAATGGAAAAACATTGTTTTGGGAACCTCTTTTGATTTACAAATACTTAATAATCTTTATTAAATAATTAACCTTCAAATGAATATTCGAAAATAATATTCATTAAGTAAATAAAGATTAAATGAATATTCAAAGATAATATTCATTAAATAAATTAGGATTAAATGAATATTTAAAATAATATTCATTAACTAATAAACCCCGAATGAATATTCAAGGTAATATTCCTCAAATAAGTAAACCTCAAATGAATATTCAAAATAATATTCATTAATTAATAAATTTCAAATGAATATTCGAAAATAATATTCATTAAATAATTAAGTCTCAAATGAATATTCAAAAGTAATATTCATTAAATAAATAATCAATACTCGAATGATTGTTCAAAGGTAATATTCAACAAACAATTAAATAACTTTCAAATGAATATTCAAACATACTATTCATTACATAATCCCCAGATGAATATGTACGATAATATTCTTAAAGTCAATATCCTCAAATGAATATAATATTCTGTAAGTCGATAATCCTCAAATGAATATTAATAAATAATATTCTTAAAATGAGTATTAATAAATAATATTCTTAAAATGAATATTAATAAATAATATTCTTAAATAAAATAATTAACCCTCGAATAACAGTTACCCGATATCTTTATCGGAAAATAACCATTATCATATACAAATATAATCCCTTCTGATCTTTCAAGAAAATCACACGTCCTTATCCTAGGGCAAATATAAAATCCTGGCTTATAGCTGATATCCCATATCTAGCTTAGAAGCCCATAATCAACTTATTTCCAAATAATAAATACTTTCCGGAACATAAATAATGTTTAATAATAATATTCCTCAAGATGAATAGTACTCTGCCGCTGGAATCCCTCCGGGTTTCCACGACTATCTATATAACAAAAATATCGACTCCCGGTCTGGAGTCGAAAACAAGAAGTATACTCTTATCTCTAGAGCTACAAGGTGCACCGGTTTATAACTACTTTATCTCAAAGCTCGTATATAAACCAAAATCAAACTCTATTTTATACAATATATAACATGTATCACAAAACTGTATAACTCCACACATGACAAAAGCAGTAATATATAATCAATACTTCAAGGTATAGATTTAGAAAACTTGCCACAATACTTGGAACAAAGATTTGGTATATAAATTGGGAATACACAAGTATTGAACATTGGAAAATATACATACTCTGAATAATAGAGTAAGGTTTAGTAAACTTGCCTGATGCTCGAGAAGTGATAGGGGTTCGCGACGATGCCGGACAATCTAGACAAAGTCAAAGAAAACGTACGATTAATCCCCTGGATAATCCACTTGTACTCAATGCTTAAACACGTAAGCGTAACACAACCAAGGCATTACTAGCTCGTCATAGGCTCATACTAAGTCCATGTTAATCGACAATTACTTAAGTCGTAGGTTTAGTCCGAAATCGATCCTCGAATACAAGTTATACTTAACCATTTACAACATTGGTTTCTAAGTCATGTTCTTAGTGGTTTTCACTTGCGCGACCTCGGCTACAACATTTTTATAAAATCTAAAAATAATCTTTTGGACTCGAAACCTTTGTACAAACCTTCGTAACTGACCTTGACACTTCAATACAAAATTTCATATTTTAAAACAACTCTTAAGGGTCTCAAACATAGCCACAAAGTTTGTACATTTCTGCAATCTCATTCCTTGAACCACTTTCACTAAAATGGTCATATCTCATAAACCGTAATTCGTATAGACATGATCTTTATATTAAAACAAACCTTAAAGCAAGACCTACATGTTCAGGGTCAGTGTTGTTCAAAAATATTCCAAGACCAGTTCGTAATTCTTGCTCAAAACAGTCTTAAATCAAATGGGCATTACGACGGCTATAATCGTAACGTTTCCCGGTTTTTGTTATGTCAAAACCTCTTAAAACCAAATGAATTCAACAACCCAACAACTTTTACAACATAACTAGTTCATATACTTCAAGAACACATCACCAACAACAAGTATTCATCAAGAATTAACCATACATACTCCAAGTTTCATAAACATGCTTATTCTTAAACATTACTAGAAACTTCACTTAAATCTCAACATAAATCAAATGGGTGGATGAGTGGTATACCTTCCTTGAATCCTTAAACACACCACAAGAGCTTGTGAGCCTTAAGAAAGTCTTTATCCATGGTTATCATCCTTAAACTTGCAAAAGAAAATCAAGAACAAGTTATGAATTCTCGGAGTTACTATACACCGGTTTAAAGAACTGGAACAATGAAGGTCTTACCTTGCTCAAATGGAAGAAACGTGTGACATAGGAAATGTAGGTTATCTCAAGACCTTTCCAACAAGCTATAGATCGCCATTTGCCACCAAGAAATGAAGGAGCTATGAACTTTACAATTCGGCAGTTTGTTTTTGGCCGAAATAAAGAAAAGAGAATGGTTTTACTTTTTGATTTGGTTGACTTGATAATTATGATAATGATGCTGATTTTTGTATTAAAAAGTGATGAGTCATTACATGTCCGGGACACATGTCGATCAGTGGGGGGTTATGGTGGCAAAGTAGGGACACGTGTCAAGCAATGGAGATCATGGTGGCAAGCAGCTTTACTGGTTCGTTTCTTTTCACATGGATGATCCAAATATTGCATCCCTCGAATAAATCTTGTTACATGTTATCTATATTTAATCCTGTAAATGTTGCCTTGTTCCTCTTGAAATGATTCAAAATATTTCCCAAAAAGAGCGAATAAAATTCTACACGATTCTCGCAATGAATAGTAACTATTCACTATTCATTCCAACAATCGAATCATTAAATCGACTTTAATAAAATAATAAAATTCCAAAATATTAAATCCTCAAATCCTCAATTTTAATATCTCATTTCTTGAATATAATAATATATAATTCGCTGCCCGGTCAAATACTACACCAAATAAAATTTGGAATTTCTGAATTCCGATCGTCTTTGCATTCACTTATTTACTCCGTAGATCACTAATATGACTTCGGAATATCCACACTACGTCTCGTACATAGGTGGCATGAAAAATTTTGTTAATCCTCAAAATCACTATTCATTCACCAAATTCACTATTCACTGATGCACTTAATCATAATAAGAAAAGTTTTAAATTTTACCAAAAATCCGGGTTATTACAAAGTGCACACTGTCTTCCTTGAGACCATAGCCCAAAAAAGTGGAGAAACACTTGAGAGTTATCTAAAGAGGTTCAAGGAGGTGGTAAACAAAGTAGTATCAGTAAATGAGACGAAAGCACTAGTGCATTTAAGAAGGGGTCTAGACCCTTATGATTGTGAAAGATATATTTGCAAGCTCAAGGAACACAAGCCAACTACGTTAGCCAGAGCATACGAATTGGCTTATCACTTCATCACTGAGATAGAGGCCATGAGAGTCATGAAACAAACAAGGAATCCTCCCCAACAAAAGCCTTACTTGCAAAAGGAACGTTTCACCTTCCACCATACTCAGAGACTCATCCATGAGCACCAAGTCCAAACCACCCATGGTCCTGCCGTGTCAAGGTAAAAACCCATTTTCCACAAGTCGAGGCTCTCTTCTTCCACCTCGTCAAGGCCGGCATGAAAACCTGAACCAGAGTGGACAACTTTGAGCATGCCTAGGGCACATATCTTACGGGAGATATAGAACAAACCTTTCTACCAGGCACCTCAACCACTTTGGATAGCCCCGGCTGACAGAGACTCCACTAAGAATTATGAGTATCATGCCACTCATGGACATACTACAGAGATTAGTCTCTCTCTCAAACACTTCCTCGAGAGGTTGGTCCGTCAAGGACTCATTAACCAATACCTTCCTCGGCAAATTACGAACGGGAACAACTCAAATACTCCTTCCACTTCTCAAGCCAACAAAGACAAGAACATTGTCAATGTAGTTATTGGAGGAACACAATCTACCCCATGAGCTCCGGGAACTCAAGAAGTGTTAACTATATCAGAGAAAGACATGATTGGAGATGTTATCACTTTCTCTGACGCTGACTTGGAGGGAGTCAATCCTTATAATACTGAAGCTCTAGTGGTCACGGTAGAAACACGAGATAATGTGGTCAAAAAGGTCTTGATTAATAACGGCTCCTCGGTGGATATAATATTCACACACTGTTGGGAAAGGCTAAAGTTAGAAGACAAGTTGGAAGAATGTCAAGAGGAGGCACTGTAGCGGGAATAATGAAGTTGCCTATACTCTTCGGAATAGCCCCAAAACAAGTTTGCCATTTTATCAAACTTTATGTGGTTAACACACATAAATTAAATGTTCACAAAGACGCCATCCCAAAAATGTAAAAGAGAAGGAATTTTGCTCCAGACAGGCAGAAAGCAATTGATGAAGAGATAGACAAAATGCTAGACGCTAATCTCATTTGTGAAGTTACTTACCCGAAATGGGTGGCTAATGTGGTTTTGGTAAAAAAAGCTAATGGTAAATGGAGAATTTGTGTCGACTACATTGATCTTAATGCTGCATGCCCAAAGGATCCTTACCCTCTTCCAAGCATTGATCAACTAATTGACGCCACTGCGGGTCACAACATGCTAAGTTTTATGGATGCCTTTTCGGGATATAATCAAATCAAGTTAGCACCAGAAGATAGAGAGAAAACATCTTTTATCACTCACCGAGGGGTTTATTGTTACATGGTCATGCCTTTCGGTCTTATCAATGCTGGAGCAACATATCAAAGGATGATGAATAAAATCTTTGTTGGACAACTTGGTAGAAACATGGAGGTATATGTTGATGATATGATTGTTAAATCTTTTCTATTAAACACTCACCTTGTAGATTTGAAGGAATGTTTCGAGAAGTTACAAGCACATAACATGAAGCTCAACCCGGACAAGTGTACATTTGCCTTGGAGGCAGGAAAGTTCTTAGGCTTCTTGGTGAGTCAAAGAGGAATAGAGGCTAATCCAGAGAAAATTCAAGCAGTATTGGACATGCACCCTCCCAAGACAATTCGTGATGTCCAAAGGTTGACAGGAAGGTTAGCTGCCTTGAGAAGATTCATATCAAAATTAGTAGAGAGATGTCTACCTTTCTTTGACACCCTAAGGGGAGCAACAACTACAAAGACTATCAAGTGGACTCCCGAATGTCAAACCGCCTTTGATGAATTGAAGACATATCTCTCATCTCCACCTTTGCTAGCAACAGCCGCTCCATCCGAGCCATTGTCCATTTATTTGTCGGCATCAAATGCGGCAGTGGGAGCCGTCTTGATTAAGGAAGATGATGAAGGGCAAAACCCCATCTATTATGTTAGTCAAGTACTGAAGGATGCGGAAACTCGTTACCCCTGTGCAGAAATTTGCCTATGCCCTTGTCACTGCAAGCAGAAAACTAAGGCATTACTTCCAGGGGAGAGAGATCAAGGTTGTCACCAATCACCCTTTGAAAAAGCTTCTACACAAGCCAGACCTGTCAGGACGATTGATTAATTGGGCTGTGGAGTTAAGTCAATTCTCTATCTCTTATGAGCCAAGGAAGGCAATCAAGGCTCAAGCTCTTTCAGATTTCATTGTAGAATGTTCATTTGGTAACAAAGAAAAGATGCCCACTCCTGAGGATAGTTCACCAGCCAAAGAACTTCTCCTTCCTCCAAACCTAACATGGAAACTTTTTGTAGATGGATCTTCCACTTCGGCAAGGAGTGGAGCAGGACTTATCTTGATTAGCCCCGAAGGGTTCTGTTGGTCCTTGACTATTGCAGAAGGGGGGGGGGGGGGGTTGAATGCAATACTGATAAATCTCAATCTACGCTTCAACAAAAAAGGCTAAGATTAACGTTTATCAGTTTATGAATTACAAACACAAGTAGACACACGAGTATTTCTCACAAAATAAATGTTTTAATTATTTTGCAATGGGTTGCTACAACCTCAAGAAAATGTTTGTTTTCTTGAGCTTCAGTTTCTCGAGTGATTACAAAGAATGGATTGAGAGATAGTCTAAGTAGACTAATTCTATCACTATCAACACGGGTTTGTGAAGCTGCTATCATTATCATGTGGTAGCTTCTTACAAATTGCCTACCCATGAATCTTTCCTAAATTGCCATACAAACAGCTTATCAGTACTCGACAAAGCAATCTAGAAACATTCTATTTTTAGCTAACACAATTCAGTAGATGTAGATTTGTCATACTCTGGAATTGGTGAGCTTTGTCATGTGATCTCTCAAGCTTCGGTCCTAGTCTTGAAGACCTGTTGCAGTGTTACTGCAACACGCCTGTTTCTTGAACATCCAAATTGTCACAAGTTTGACTGGGTTGTTCCCCAATACAAATGTTATCCCTTCATGACAGTATCCTGATGTCTAAGCTTGCTGTCACAGGAATGCGCTTTTGGTTACAGTAAGAAATCCCCGCATAAGGTGCTGTCAGGATTTCCAAGCTTGCTGTCAGGCTAAGGTAAAGTTGATGTCCGAGGGCTTCCGCCAATGTTGCTGTCAGAGTGAATGTACTGTCGTGACTTGCAACATGCTGTCTTCTTGTAACCTTACTGTCAATGTTGTGACAGTAATATTTATTCTTGCTGTTCATCTTGAATACTTCTTGAGGCTTGAACAAATAAATGAACTTCTACCAAGATGTACTAGAATCTTATTTGCAATAAACAAAAACAGTTACAAAGACATACTCTGGCTGTGACAGTATGTTCATACTTAATAAAATTAAGTATTTAAGATATCTATTTAAGTTGTCTCATAGCCATCACCCATAAATCCTAACAATCTCCCCCAATTTGTTTTTATGGACAATAACAACAAATTTACAATTAATACATGCTGACAACTTAACTAACAAGATCAGAATTGATAAAGGGTTTTTACTTAGCTTCAGATTTCCTTTTCTGTCTTTCTTCATCCTATCTGTTGAGAGCTTCCTTAAGAACTTCTCTGAGTTCTTCCACCAGTGCTTTTTCATCAGGAGTGATAGCCTCATCTTCAATCTCATCAAGGTGCTTTTGGACTGTCTTGGAGAGGCATACTCTAGCATCCTGAAGATCCATCCATAAGTCTTTACCAAATGCATGAGTTCTGAACTTCAGTGTGCCTTCAAAAACTTTGAATCTTCTTCCAGGAAATGCATTTAGGGTTTTTCTCCTTGACTTATCCAGCTTTGAGTTTTCACACTTTCTTCTTTGAAGAATGCCCTCAATCTCAGAAGAGCATAGCTGTTCTAATGGATGAATTGATCCAATCACCAGGTAGAGTAAGTCTTTCAGGGAACTGGTTTTTAGTTTATGAAAGCTTCTCACTGGAATCTCTTCCCATATGAACTTGATTCTCAGAGGATTCTCAAGCATACAAGATTGGTAATTGGGTCCTTCACTCTCCACCCTGTTGGCTTCTCTGCTTTTATCCAAGAATGAATCTTCCATATCTTCAGTGGCATTTCTTGCTGCAGGATTTGAAGGTCCTTCTTGACCAGGTTGTGCTTGTGCTTCTTCTTCAGGAATATCCTCTTCATAATCAGCTACCTCTTCATCAGAATACTCCAACAAATGAGCAATGTCAGAATCATCATGGTCTTCAAACATGCCAAACTTCTGATAGAATTCCATATCCCTGTCATCCTTGTACTTCAGAACATGTTCCATGACCTTGTTGGGTACATTGTCATAGCTCTGGAGTAACTCTGCCATTCTGTCCAAGAAGAAGTAATCAATCCTTCTTATGACCTTTGTTCTTACAATCGAAGGAATGTCATTCACAGAAATTGACTCAAGTTCTATGATGAAGTTTGCATCCACCTTTGCTGACGTTGATGAATCCCACCAAAGAGTGTACATGATTGCTTCCTGGTTGACATCTAACTTCTGATTTCTTTGGATTTTGCATGTTGTACTTCAAAAGAGTTTAGGTATTTGACTTGAAGAGGCTTCTTCAGATTCCTGCAAAGTCCTGTAGCTTTCAGAATTCCTAAGTACTTGGTCTTTCCTCTTCTTGCTTTAACAATCTCCTGAGGTTCTGGATCCTGTCTAGAAAACCAAGCCTTGTCTAGGGATTTTGTCCTCTTTTGCTTGACAGTAGGCTTGATTCCATCCTTGACAGCATCTTTGTTGACAGTGTCCTCCATGACAGTATCTTTTATGACAGCTTCCTTGAGGACAGTGTCTTCTGTGACATCTTCTTTGGTGACAGTATCTTTTTCAGCATTTATACTGTCTATAGCACATATTAAGATATTTGCCTCAAAAGCTTCAATTAATTCAGACTCATCTTCTTATGTAACTCCAGCATCTTTCTTTTCTTGCACAGGAGTTTCTTCTTTATTTTCCTCCTGGGATTTGGTTCCAACATTCCCAGAAGTACTTCCACTAGCATTTCCTGCTTCTTCAGTTCCTCCACTACCATCCAACTCATCATCATCACCATGAGGAACATCATAGGAACAGCTTTCCCCTTGTTTAGCTCTGTTGGAGTTTGCTTTGGAGATCATCTTCTTTATAGTAGAGCTCAGTTCCTTGTCTCTTTTCACCAGCAAGTCATAGATTGCATTGACAGCAAGAACTCTTTCCTTGTTGACTTTAGAGTTGAGAATCATGTTTAACACCTTCATTATTACCTTTGACTCCATTGTTGAAGTGCCTCCTAGACTCATGTATGCACATCTCCTGCTACCACTTTTAGTGGTACTTTCATAGTAGACACAAAATGGATTGGTGTAGACTTCTGGAAGTTTCTCTGAAATTAAATTCAGCATTTGTAGATGTAAGATCTCATTGAAGGATGTATGGTTTCCCTTGATTTTGTTCTTCATCACAGTTAGCACCTTTGCTAGAAGGCTCTGCAACAGCTGCATGGTGATGAATAAAGATATTCCAGTGTTTAAGTACACATCAATAGCCCATCTTCTTTCTTCATTGATCTTTACACATACACTGGTGATTTTCTCTTTAAGCAAGGTTGAGCAGTTATTCAACCTTCTGCTGGGCTCCTTCATAGCTCCCTCAACTATCATGTAGAAGTCCTCATCATGATTCTTCAGAGTGCTTTCCCTGTAGCTAACCATCAAAGCATTGGCATCTTCCTGGCTGAACTCTGTTCCTTCACTCCATGTGTTACCTGACAAGATGTATTCAGGCATCTTGTCTTTCCCTTTTCCCAGCCTATTCTGCTCCTCCTTTTCTCTCAATTGCTTTTCAAGGGCACTCTCCTTTGGCATTGGAGTTGGCTCTCTTATTGTCACAAGAGGTAGTACTGGTTTCTTGGAAGGAACATTCCCTTGCATTGCTTCCAGGGCTTCTTTAGACATAAGAACTGTTTCTCCAGCCATCTCATATTCAAAGAGATTTTCAGCTTCTTGCTCTTGCTCCCCCTTACTTCCTGAACCTCCTTTTGCTCCCCTTTTTCTCTTTGTAGACACTGTTTTCTCCTTAGCTGCAGGCTCCCCCTCACTCCTTGAATCCTCCTTTGAGACAGGCTCCCCCTGAGCAACATCCTGCTTGGGGACACCTTCTGATTCTGATCTTGCCCTTCCTGATTCTGCCCTTTGTGATTCTGATCTTGCCCTTTTCTCCCCCTTAGGTAAGTTGGCAGTATCAAGATTGGCAGAAAAAACCTGAATGGTTGTTTGAATACTGGAGAAGCCAGAGGCCACCAAGGTAGACAGACTGTAAATCTTTGATTCCATGGAGAGACACCTGTTCTCTAGAGCTTCCAACCTTAGTGTAGTAGAGGGGCCACCTGATCTTAACCTTCTTGGGGGTGAAGGAAAAGACTGGGGCTTGGAGGCTGTGGGGGATCTCACACTCTCAATGTTTTTTTGAGTGATCTCATCACTCCTCACAAAAGAACTCTCAAGGCCTAGTGCCTGTAAATGTGGGGCTTCCTCAAATTCTCTCTGGACATGCTCAAGTCCCTCACCTTTTGCCAGCTCATTTGGTTGCCTCTCATTTTTATGCTCACCTCTCTTTTCTTTTATCTCTCTTTTATTTTGCACACCCTCACTCAACCTAGATGCATGGGTATGAGCAGTACTTACATGCAATGAAATAGATGGTTTAGAATGTACCTTTAAGAACTGAGATAGTGGCACATCATCATCAGAGACATCCTCAACAATTACAGCATCAAAATCAGGCTGAGCAGAGGTGATAGGAGCTTTGTCAGGAATGTTACTGTCAGTTGGAAGATTGACAGTAGGTTCCACTGCATCTTGGTCATCATGTTTAGTTGTGACAACAATGTCAACCGAGTCCTCCACAGCAGGGTCACCTGTGACAGCAACATTCACAGAGTCTTTGACAGCAACTGAGGCTGTGACGGCATCTTCCCTGAGGTAAGATGCTCCTTGGAGATTAAACAAGGTACTGGCTGTTTCACTTTCTAGCAGAGATGTACCTTGCTCTTTCTCAGTGTTTGAGGGAGTGGTGTCCACTTCACTTTGAGAAATGGGTTCTTGTGGACCACTTGATGGGGGCTCATCAATGATTGGAGATGAATGATCAAAACCTGAAGGGTTGGGACTGTCCCCCTCTCTAGGTTGTGGAGAAGAAACAAATGAATGTGTAGGGAAGTAAGAAGGTGAAAGTGGAGAAGAGAGTGGTGGCTGCTCCACAGATGGAACTTGTGAAGCATCAATAGGGGACGTGAAATCCTCATTTTGTCCTGACTCCATGTGTGTTTCTGCAAGTGGAGGCTCCTCATGAGTTGGAACATGAGGTTGTGCAGACTCTTTACAGGGTGCCTTGGGAGACAGGCCAATTTCAATAGATGTGCCTTGTTGAGAAGGCACATCTAGGGAGGAGTTTATTTCCCTGTTTTCCTCTACAGTCTTTTGGGAGACTGCAGGGTGGCTGACAGTGGTTTTGGTCCTCTTAGCTCTCTTCTTCTTAGGCTCAGGAGGAACCACTGTGGGTTCTGTTTGACTACCTTCCTTATTTGTTGCACTAGGTGCAGGAACTCCCTCTTGACTCTCAACACTACCACCAACACCAGTCTCTAGGGGTCTTTTTCTGGTTTCTTGTAAGGCTTGTCTCTGTACTTTGGGAAGTCTAGAGAACCTAGGCTGACTGTATGGGGTAGAATGAGGGTTAGCTGAATTTGGGTCTAATCCAGCTTCATTCTCAACAGTGAAGGTGTCAAAACCAGAAGGTAACGGAAAATCAAGGTTGGTCACTTGATCAACCATGTGTTTGGTGAAACATAGTGGAATATGTGCATTTAAGTTCTGTAAAATGAGAGTTGTGTGAGTGTTTCTTTTCAGTACAGGGCATACCTCTAAACGAGGGGCATTCTCATCAAAATCACATAAAGAATTAATACACAACATTAGAAAGCGAGGATAGATGTTTACCTTCTTACCTATGGCAGCCTTGAGGTGTGCCATGAGTAGCTTTCCAACATCCACTTTGTACCCATGAACAAGAGTGAGTGAGCTTCTTGATGTAGGTGGGAATTCCATTCCAGCCTGTGGTCTTGGTAGAGAACACTTTCACCATTGCATCAAACACCATGCTCCACTCCTTGCAGAGATACTTCCTGTCCATTTCACCAAAAGGGTACCATTTTGTTGTTCCATCTTCAAGAATGGGTCCAGAATACCCAATTTTCAGGAAGAGCTTCTTGAGGGTCTCATCACTAGCAAGCTCGGTATAAGTCTTTCCTGGTTCTAGCACAATTCCCAAAGCTGCATTGATGCCCTGAACATTGAGAGTGTAACTGTGCTCCTTGATTTTGAACTGAATGGAGGAGATGTCACCATCTTCTTGAGCAACAGTTGTCTCCCAGAAATTTTCAATCATGTCTAGGTCAAGAACAGGATTTGAGGTAATTGCATACCCAAGATAGGACTTATTCATAAAATAAACAAGCCCTTTGAAACCTTCACCAGCATCACTAGGGGAGTAGATGCCAGCAAAGTTGGTTTGTGAAATTGATTGTTTGGGGGCCATTTTTGCTTGTTGAGAGAGGAAAGAAGGTAGAAGATGAATTGATTGGAGAGAAGAGAAAGGAGAGTGTTGTGTTTACTTTTTGAGAACAGTTGTATGTGTGATGAATTTAGAGGGAAGTTCAAGCGTTTAACTGACAAAGTGGAAAAGTGAAATCGTGTCTTAACCCAATTAACAGTCACGTGGGTTACTGGCTGATTTCTCTCTCCTTGTGGAGGATGAGTGTCCAAAATTAAAGGTCCACTACTTTGACAGTAACCTGTGCGCTCAAAACAACCGTGTCAGTAACTTTGGTGTGATGACAGTATGTTTTGCGTGACAGAAACATTTCGCGCAAAACTTACTGTCATCGTTAAGTTCTCATATGACAGTATCTTTTACAAATCGTGACAGAAAGTTGTTTACTGTTGTTGAGAAGCTAACTGTCAATTAACCGTGACAACTACTTTTCTTGATGACAGCAGCCTTTGCGGGAAAACAATAACTGTCGAGACTTTGTATTGAAACTGTTATGATAAATAACTTAACTGAAGAGACACCAGTTAAACATATGCAATATTTATTACTGATTCATTATTCATACATAACAAACTCAACCATTCAAGCAATTAACAACACATACAGCAAGCAATAAGAAACTACAAAAGGAAAAAGGATAAATTTTATTAATTGAAGAGGGTGAAATTACTACACTTGGTAAGATTAACTATTCATTACAGTTTTTCTTAACCAATTCTAGAAATTCTGCCCTAACTTCCTCTTCTGTGGTTCCTTCTTCCTTGAGGAGTGCTTGAAACTCTTTCTCCTCTTCTTTCCACTTAGCCTCCTCAGCGGCTTTGGCAGCAAGTTCTTTTTCCTCTTCCTCATCGAGGGCATCCAACAGTTCATCAAATAACTCTTCAACCTCTTCCTTATAGGGAGAATCACAACTGATTTTTGGCCTGTATTTGATTCCTACTTTGTTTTCCATTTTACCTTTTTCTGAATGATTCACTAATATGGCCTAAGGTTCATTTTATAGGCATACTAGGTAAAAGGAAGGTAAATGGTCAACAGTTTAGAATACCCATACAACTACCACAGATTGTAATTAAGTGATGTCTACCACTAATCCAACAATCAAAGAAAAACTGACCAATCAAGGAAATTCCTTGACCAATTTCAACATTAAAAACCATGCAAGTTAATGTCATACAGAATCAAACTATCAAGCATAAGACTAGCACAACATTCAATTTAACATAGTCAAAGTAAATGTGCTGTCGAAAACAGATAGAGACTTAAGTAGACAATAACTTTCTCATGACAGCAACTTTTAAGATGTTACTGTCACAAGCTTCAGTTGAATATCAGAATGGAAAAACTAGTAAGTTAACATACCAGATTCAGCATTCCCAATTCACTTACCAACCTGTTAAAGGTTGCTTCATCCAGTGGTTTTGTAAAGTGTCTGCAAGTTGCTTTTCTGTAGGTACATAGATCAACTTCACAGTTCCTCTTTCAACATGCTCTCTTATGAAATGATGTCTGATATCAATGTGCTTTGTCCTAGAGTGTTGAACAGGATTGTCTGAGATGGCTATGGCACTAGTGTTGTCACAGTAGATAGGAATATTATTTGACACTAGACCATAATCCAACAGTTGATTCTTCATCCACAGAATTTGTGCACAGCAACTTCCAGCTGCAATGTATTCAGCTTCTGCAGTAGATGTAGAAACTGAATGTTGTTTCTTACTAAACTAGGACACCAATCTTCCACAAGAAACTGACAACTTCCTGTAGTACTCTTTCTGTCAATTCTACACCCAGCATAGTCTGAATCAGAATACCCCACTAGCTCAAATCCAGTATTTTTAGGATACCAAAGGCCTAGATTAGGAGTGCCCTTTAGATATCTAAAAATTCTCTTGATAGCTACCAAGTGTGACTCTTTTGGATCAGCCTAAAACCTTGCACAGAGACATGTAGCAAACATTATGTCAGGTCTGCTAGCATTTAGGTAGAGAAGAGATCCAACCATGCCTCTGTAAGCACTAGAGTCCACTTTCTTCCCTTTGGAGTCTAGATCCAAACTAGTTGAAGTAGAGATGGGAGTCTTGGCAGGTGATGAATCTTCTAGGTTGAACTTCTTGAGAAGTTCCTTGACATATTTTGCTTGACAAATGAAGATACCATCATTTTTCTGAAGAACTTCTAAACCAAGGAAGAATGACAGTTCTCCCATCATGCTCATCTCATATTTGTTTCTCATTAGAGATGAAAACTTCTCACACAGCTTCTCATTTGATGAACCAAAGATGATATCATCAACATAAATTTGAACCAGAATGATGTCTTTGCCATGATGCTTGTAGACTAGAGTATTATCTACTACACCTCTTGTAAACTGGTTTTCCAATAGAAAGGCTGAGAGGGTATCATACCAGGCTCTTGGAGCTTGTTTCAAACCATAAAGTGCCTTGAACAGCTTATACACAAAATCATACATTTCAGCATCTTAAAAACCAGGTGGTTGTTCAACATACACTTCTTCCTCCAACTCTCCATTTAGAAAAGCACTTTTGGCATCCATTTGGAACACCTTGAAGTTACAGTGTGCAGCAAAGGCTAGAAAAATCCTGATAGTTTCAAGTCTGGCAACAGGTGCAAATGTCTCATCATAATCTATCCCTTCCTGTTGACAGTAGCCTTTAGCTACTAGCCTTGCCTTATTTCTTGTCACATTTCCATTCTCATCCAGTTTGTTTCTGAAAACCCACTTTGTCTCAATAACTGATTTTCCCTTTGGTCTTGGAACCAACTTCGATACATTGTTCCTATCAAACTGGTTGAGTTCCTCTTGCATAGAAATCACCCAATCAGGATCTAACAATGCTTCATCAATTGCTTTTGGCTCCATTTGAGACAAAAAACAGGAAAACTTGCTGTCAGCAGAAACATTATTCCTGGTTCTCACCCCAGAACAAGGATCTCCAATAATTAGGTCATTTGTGTGATCCTTGTTCCACCTTGTGGTTCTGGGTAAGCTTCTTGTTTGATATGAAACAGTAGTCTCAGTTTGGGGAACTAAGTCTTCATCAGGGCAATTGTCTCCACCATTTTCTTCAATGTCTCCAGAGTCACCATCATTTTGAGTATTTTCTGAAATAGTCTGTGACTGAGCTGGAGTTTTGTTAGCATCATTTTCAATGACAGCATCTTTTTCAGTTTCAACAGTTTGAGTGAATGTGGGTTCTTCATCAACAAATTCTTCTTCCTCCAAGTATCCATGATTCTCAAATCTAAGAATCTGCATTTGACCTTCTTCATGCAGTCCAGGAAACTTGGTTTCATCAAATGTGACATTCACACTTTCATCTATGATCCTGTGTTCCAAAAGATAGACTCTGTAGGCAGTCCTTTCTAGAGCATACCCCATGAAAATACCTTCATAAGCTTTGGTGTCAAATTTCCCTTTCTTTTCATGGTTGTCTTTCATCATGAAACATTTGCTTCCAAACACATGAAAATACTTGACAGTAGGTTTCTTTTCATTGAGCAGATAGTAAGGAGTGTTCCCATGAGTCTTGTTGATCAGGGTTCTGTTCTGTGTATAACAGGCTGTGTTGATAGCTTCTGCCCAGAAGTATGTAGGTAACTTTGCATCATGAAGCATAGTTCTGGAAGCTTCAATGAGAGTTCTATTATTCCTTTCTACAACTCCATTCTGCTGTGGTGTCCTTGCAGCAGAAAATTGTTGTGCAATTCCTTCATCTTTGCAGAAATTACCAAGAGTGGCATTTCTGAACTCAGTCCCATTGCCACTTCTCAAAATTTGAACCTTGGCATTTGGAGCTCTATCAAGAACTCTTAAGTGATCAATGATGACTTGAGCAGCTTCATCTTTTGATTCTAGATACTTCACCCAAGTATACCTAGAATAATCATCCACCATAACTAATGCATATCTCTTCTTGGCTAATGATGGAACATTGACTGGTCCAAAGAGATTCATGTGAATTAGTTTGAGTGGTTATGTGTTGGTGTTGACTTGCTTTGACATGTGCACAACTCTCTTCAGTTTTCCCATTTGAGAATCCTCACACAGTCCTTCTTGACAGAATTCCTGTTGAGGTAGTCCTCTCACTAGTTCCTTCTTCATCAGCATATTCATTGTCTTGAAGTTGAGGTGAGAGAGTTTCCTGTGCCAAAGCATACTGTCACCAATAGTAGCTTTACTGTAGAAACAGTAAATCTTGTCCTTCTTTGTTGAGCTTAGGTCAGCAACAAACATGCTTCCTTTTCTTACCCCTTTCAGAGAGAGGCTTCCATCCTTCTTGTGATAGATATTGCACACCATCATGTCAAAATCAACCTTGAATCCCCTGTCACTGAATTGGCTGACACTGAGCAGGTTGTGCTTCAATCCATCAACAAGTGCAATATCATTAATGACAACATTCCCAATTTCCAAACAGCCATATCCCACTATGTAACCCTTGCTGTTGTCTCCAAAGGTTATGATTGGGCCAGCTTTCTCTACAAATTGTGATAGCAAGGCTTTATCACCAGTCATGTGTCTTGAGCAGCCACTGTCAATGATCCATATGACCTGCTCCTTATTTTTGCCCTGCAAAACAAATTGTATTTAAGAGGCATATGGTACCCAATCCTTGTTGGGTCCTGTTACTTCAGTATCACAAGAATAATCAACATTTTCAACTTTAATCATCACATCAGGAATCTTCAGTTGGACTCCTTTCTTCACCCACTTTTCTTTAGAATTAGACTTGGTCTTCTTCTTAGTGGATGTAGCCTTCTTACTGTTTCAAGTAGGCTCAGAAGTCTCAATAGTTTGCATATAGAGACATTGTTCAGTACATGAAATAGGCAAATTGAAACAAGTACTCATGGCAGTTAGTTTACAAGGCATACAGTCAATGTTATTGCAAACAACATAGATCTATGCATGATGGGGTTCTATGTAAGTTACCATCTATCATGGTCACATTATCCTTGACCTCTTTTGGTTTCTTACAAACATGAGTTAAGTGATGTTAAGAGCCACAGTTATTGCATAGTTTTCTGGGAGCATTACCAGCATTGCCATTTCCTAACTTACCATTCCTGTTTCTAGACTTGTAGGTAACTGTGTCAACAGGATGTTCTGAAGTTGCTGTCGAGCTTTCCTTGACAGTACCTTTTACACTTTCTGTCTTGACAGTAGGTTTGGAAGTTACTGTCTTTGGAACTCTCTTGACAGTATCTTTGGAAATTTCTGTCTTGCCATTTCTGACAGCATCTTTAGAACATTCTGTCAGATTGTTTGGGAAACTTGCTGTCTTGGGGATTTTGACAGTATCTTTTCCTCCAACTGTTGTGCTGTCAATGCACTCATCCTCATCATCAAGTTGTTGTTTGATGAACATGGCTTCCTCGTCAAACTCAAGTTCAGAAAGTTTGAAAATATGTTTGTTGATCTTCTTGAGGACATGAGGTTTGACAGAAGCATCAGTTGAACAATCCTGACTCACAATTTCCTTACCAGGTCTTTTACCATACTCAAAACCTATCCCTACTTTTTGATCCTCTGTGTGTTTCTCATGATAATCCTGAAGTTGTTTGGATGAGTTTCTATAGGCTTTAATCTTGAATTCATTTTCACTTATTTCTTTCCTTAGAAACTTCTCAATTTCTTTAGCACAGTCTAATTCATTTTTAAGTTTGGCATTCTCCTGTGTTAGAGATTCTAGTCGACTGGTCTTTAACAAAAGCATGTCATTCTCAGAGGTGAGTGTTTCATTCAGTTTAGTTAACCTAGCAATTTCTTCATTTGCTGCAGTTAAACTAGTATGAACATTAAACATTTCATCACTCAACTCCTCAACAGTTTGTTTGTATTCTTCTTTAGACATTTCAAGTAAGACAAGTGAAGGTACCTGACTTGGAGAGCTAGAGGAGACCTCATCATACTTAGCCATGAGGGCTAGATTCACATATTCCTCTTCCTCTTCATCATCAGAATCATCCCAACATAGGCTTTTCCTTGTCCTTTCTTGAAGTGTCCACTTGACCCTTTTTCCATCCTTTGGTTCTGCTTTGGTCTTCTACACTCAGTAGAAAAATGACCAAGCTCATTGCAGCTGTAACACCTAAACTTGGATCTGTCCACCATCCCTATATTGTAACCACCTCTTGTGGCACCACCTTCAACCTTGAAAGAATTTCCTCTGCTGAACCTTGATGTTTGACCTTGAGGCTTAAATATATGGCTTGTTTCTCTTGAATCTTATGTTTTTGAACTTCTTAGCCATGTAAGCCATAGTTGGATTATCCATCTTCTCCATTTCTTCAAAGGAGTAGAAGTCTTCATCTTCAACATCAGTTATCTGTAGTACAACTTTCTCTTCATCATCCACAACCTCTTCAATCTGAAGAGTAGGTACTGGAGTAGGTTGGGTGATTTGAATTCCTTCAATAGGTTGAGTGATTCTTGGCACATGAGCCACAAGAGCACCAGACATATTAGCCATAGGTTAGCTCTTTTCTGGAAAAATTCAAGCTCATATGACTTAAGCACACCATATAATGTTTCAAGAGAAACATTGTTTAGATTTCTTCCTTCTCTTATGGCAGTGATTCTGTGCTCTAGATGCTCAGGAAGTGTGAGTAAGAATTTAACATTTAGCTCCTTCCTATCATAGTACTTGCCATGAATCTGTAGCTCAGTCAGCAGCTTGCTAAACCTCTCAAACATTGTTGTTAGGTCTTCTCCTGACTTTTCCATGAAAGCTTCATACTGAGAGATAAGAATTTGTCTTTGATTGTCTTTCACTTCTTCACTTCCTTCACATAGCAGCTCGATCTTATTCCACATATCCTTGGCTGATGAGCACCCAATGACATTTCCACACATGGCTTTGTCCAAAGTGAGAGCCTCCAGTAAGATGAGTTGCAAGTAATCATCCAAGGCGACCTTCTCTTTTTCCGGATCCAGAAACTCTGAAGGTAATTTGTTGACCCAGTAGGCTGGAATAAGAACACCGTCCATAGTTGAGGCTTCAATCTCTTTTCGTGGAACAAAGGGACCATTTTGGAGGATACCCAAGTATAAGGGATTCGCAGCTTTGATAAACAACAGGATTTTTCTTTTCCACACGTTGTAGTTCTCTTTATCAAAAGCTGGAATCTTTATGCTACTTGACTTCTGCATACTTGTCATGATCTCAGATTAGTAGAGTAATCTGTCGGCTTTGATACCAGTTGTTGGTCCTTGACTATTGCAGAAGGGGGGTTGAATGCAATACTGATAAATCTCAATCTACGCTTCAACAAAGGCTAAGGTTAACATTTATCAGTTTATGAATTACAAACACAAGTAGACACACGAGTATTTCTCACAAAATAAATGTTTTATTTATTTTGCAATGGGTTGCTACAACCTCAAGAAAATGTTTGTTTTCTTGAGCTTCGGTTTCTCGTGTGATTACAAAGAATGGATTGAGAGATAGTCTAAGTAGACTAATTCTATCACTATCAACACGGGTTTGTGAAGCTGCTGTCATTATCATGTGGCAGCTTCTTACAAATTGCCTACCCGTGAATCTTTCCTAAATTGCTATACAAACAGCTTATCAGTACTGGACAAAGCAATCTAGAAACATTCTATTTTTAGCTAACACAATTCAGTAGATGTAGGTTTGTCATACTCTGGAATTGGTGAGCTTTGTCATGTGATCTCTCAAGCTTCGGTCGTAGTCTTGCAGACCTGTTGCAGTGTTGGGATACTGCAACACGCCTGTTTCTTGAACATCCAAACTGTCACAAGTTTGACTGGGTTGTTCCCCAATACAAATGTTATCCCTTCATGACAGTATCCTGATGGCTAAGCTTGATGTCACAGGAATGCGCTTTTGGTGACAGTACGAAATCCCCGCATAAGGTTCTGTCAGGATTTCCAAGCTTGCTGTCAGGCTAAGATAAAGTTGTTGTCTGAGGGCTTCCGCCAATGTTGCTGTCAGAGTGAATGTACTGTCGTGACTTGCAACATGCTGTCTTCTTGTAACCTTACTGTCAATGCTGTGACAGTAATCTTTATTCTTGCTGTTCATCTTGAATACTTCTTGAGGCTTGAACAAATAAATGAACTTCTACCAAGATGTACTAGAATCTTATTTGCAATAAACAAAAATAGTTACAAAGATATACTCTGGCTGTGACAGTATGTTCATACTTAATAAAATTAAGTATTTAAGATATCTAGTTAAGTTGTCTCATAGCCATCACCCATAAATCCTAACAGGTTCCAAGTGATGCAAGCCATAATGTAATATCCCCAAATTTTGTACCTATTCAAGAACCACTGATGAATAGTAACTTTCATTAAAAAACCATTGATGAATAGTAACTTTTGTCGTTTAGAAAGTTTTCAGACCACCCTATGTACGGGACGGTAAAATGGACTTTCAAAGTCGTATTAGTGATCTACTATGAATATGATTGAATGCAGAAGCTGTCAGAATCAGAAGAATAGCATTTTCTGTTTTATCCGAAATTCTACCGGATATTTAGAGAATAATCATTATTTAAATATATTGGAGGATTTTAAATTATCAATTCCATGGATATGGATTTAGTAAAAGTATTATGATATCAAGAACGTTTACGGTAAACTACTTCGATAGGACACTTAAGAAACCCTGCGAACATTTTACGAGATTAAGCGGTAACGGAACAACACAACACTTATTGGATTAAATACAAGCATGGAAGTAACATGTAACAAGATTAATCATAAGAGTGCAACATTTGGATCATCCATGTGAAATCAAACTTTGCCACCAAGCAAGATACTTTCAAGAACCACTTCTTAGGATGACATGTGGCAAGAATGACATAAGTACCATGACATCATCAACTACCAAGCTTAGCAAATCACTTTAAGCACATGTTTAACCAACAAAATATCAAGAAAATTGTCAAGAACCAAGCTAACCACTCCCCCCTTGAAGAACTATACCATTCGGCCCAAAAATACACAACCAAGACACTTTTTCAAGAATCAATCTTCCAAGCTTCCATAAATCATGATGTTGGATTCAAAAGTTTCCTAATTCCTAGACTAAGGTATGCTCTAATTCCTAGCTTCATCCATGGATTGTAACATGCTTGAATAATAGATCAAAGATGAGAGTGAATAGTGAAATGAATAGTAATCTTTTGTGTTCTTGATTTTGTTCTTAAAGATTAAGCTTGTTAAGGATAGTTTAAAGATCAAGGAAGGATTATAGGCTATTGTGAGAGTATATAAAGCATCAAGGAAGGTATAACTCTTGAAACCCATGGTTATAATTTGATTTATATGATTAGTTTTAAGTGTGGTTTAGTTAGTATGATCATAAGGATGAATGATTGATTTTGATGAAAGTTTGATGTTGTTTTAATGGTAAATGAGTAGATGTTGGTTTTGACCTTGGTTGATGATGATTATGGATTAGTAATGATGTTGAAGAATTGACTTGATGATTTGGTTGGATGGATCATGTAAAGTTTATGACTTAAACTTAGGAATCATTGAAACATAGCCGTTATAATGCCCGATTTTCCTTAACCTTATTTTGCTTGTAAGATTCGAACCTAGTAACTTCTGCCCAAGGATCACCACTGCCATGATAGTGTAGGTCTTGTTTCAAGGTTCGTTTTGGTACAAAGATCATGTGAATCCGATTAACGGTTTAGGAGAAACAAGTGTTTTAATAAAGGATGTTTCGAGAAACCAAACTATACCACTTAGCCAACTTTGAGGCAATGATCGAACCCCTTAAACGACTTATTGGAATATGAAACTTTGTGATAACATGATAGGTACGTTTAGGAAGACCCTCGAAAAGATTTCGTGTTAAAAGGATTAAATCTCAATTTTATAAAAATGCGTGAGCAAGCATGCACGAGTGGAAGTTCTTAAGGAGTTAACTTGAAAATGAACTTGTTACTTGAGATAGTATATACTTAGTATGGTGAAAGCGTTTAAGTTATTAATCTTGAACGTTGTGTTGATTTTAGATTACCGGACCACTTCGAGGTTTACCACTGCTTCAGGATTCCCAGGCAAGTTTCCAAAAATGACTTTCTACGGTTGTTGTGATGAAAAGTGCTTTCGCTTATATTTTGCGTATATTATATTCTTGTGATACTTAAATCTTTTGAACTGTGATTGGCTTATAAGCTATATGATTCGACAGTTATAAGCCGGGTTTTTATAAAGGCTCTTAGAGTAGAGCAGGTGTATCGTATTTTGAAGCTTAGACCGGGAGTCGGTATATTTTCTTTAGACCATTAAGGTTTATTTTCTGATAAGTATATTGAATAGATATATTCAATTATTTCATTATTCAACGAATATTATTTTAAATATGCACTTAGATTTGATTATCAATTATTTATTGAGCTTTTGATTATTATTTAATCAATTATTAATTGATGAATATTATTTGAATATTTATTATTCTTTTAATTAATTTAAAAGTGATGTATATTGTTTAAAAAGTCATCTTTGACCTTCAATGAGTATGAAGAATATTTCCGACCTTTATAATATTTATTTTAATTAAAGTAGGGATTCCCAAATATTATTTTAATTTAAATCTATCTTAAGAGATGATTTAAATATTCGCTGACTACTCAAATGGGACGGGAATACCCTTAAGGATTTCCAAATAGTCTGACTCCCGGGTCGAAATCTTTTAAAGAGAAATCTTACCAAATTCTAAGTGGGACGACAGTGGTCAACCCCTTCCGGTAACTTACTCCTCTATTATCCCATGAGTAAGTAGGCTAGAAATGTTTTCAAAAGAGAGACAAGTACTAGGTACTTGGGGAACATAGGATTAACTTCCGTTTTCCGTGACGATGATTTTCATCTGGGGACTGGAATTTATTGTCATACTGGGGATGAAATAGGCCCTGAACAGTATGACCCTATGCTCAGCAATTAAATAGGTGCCCATATAGCATAAAGGGCCCGGATGCGGTCAGGGTGATAACCAGTGGGGAGTCGTCCTTCTACTAGTAGAGAAGGTTTTTAATGCGGTAGAGCGACTGATCAGCGCTTATCGTAGGTGTTGTCCTATATAGCCCCCATCTTCCAATTGGAATTGTGCCTGCGACATTGTAACGGAAGCCCAGGAGCTCAGTTACCGATAATGTTGGCAGTATGTTGATAAATATTCAAAACTGGTATTTTCTATGAGGTACCTGATTTAGCTTGATTGAAGAGTTGTGTATTGGGAACTGGTCTATGTTATAGCAAAGATTTTCCTATATCTTGCGAATATGTATTATGATATGATATAGTACATATTTCATTATAGATTATAGTATGGGGCTTTATTGCTCACTCTTGATTTGTTTTATAAAATCACACAACAACAGATAGGAGAGATGGCCAGGCCGAGGCACACTTCTCGCAAGCGGGTGGGAAATGCCCATCAGTACCACGCACAGATAATAGCCGCCATGGTTGAGGTGGGGATAACCAGTTGGTTAGGTTATTAGCTTTTGTGTATCAGACTTATTTATATGTATGACTTAAGCAAGGTTATGTCCAGAAACGAGTAACTTATTCGATAATCACTTTGGGTTGTAATAACTTTATCTTGTGGATTAATGACTCGATGCTTATTTCAATTTCATCTCTGAGACTATAATTAGTGTTGTGGATTATATTGTGGGGTCACAGCATGTGGTTTATTATTATCGTGATTCAAGTTCAAAGTGATATTGTTGGGATTGAGGACGTGACAACCCGGATCTCCGACCCCGGATCTGGGGGTGTTACAGAAATGGTAATCAGAGCTTAGGGTTATAGATCTCAGAGATGATAGCGCGTTAAGAATGATAAATCTAGATATGATTATATAATAATAATAATAATAAGAACTCTGACAGAGTTCATGGCCGGGCTACCTAATGTAGCACTGGAACCTAAAACCCTCAAGGGAACTTTAACTTCATGGTTAATAACATAGCTTCCGTTTACCCTGTAGATTCCGGATATCCCAGACCCTGAGGTGTATGAGCAGCAACATGACGATGCACTGCTGGAGGCTGTCAACCCCGTTGAGCATGCCATAGAGGACCCGGATGAGGATCCAGAGGAGGACCCAGAGGACCCGGATGAGGAACCGGAGGAGGACCTAGAGGACCCGGATGAGGATCCGGAGGAGGACCCAGAGGACCCGAACGAGGATCCGGAGGAGGACCCTATCGAGGAGGCGGAGGAGTCTGGTGACGATGATGAGGACTACATAGACATCCCCATGCACCTCCTGCTCTTAGACCCCCTACCCCTCCACCACCACCACTGAGCCCTTTAGATGACGAGGACTATGAGGATCCTACCCCTACGGAGTATGAGATGGAGGATGCTCCGGCAGATGACCCCGACACACCACCCCCAGTCCTAGTAGTTGGAGTACCAGCATTCGTCCATGAGTGGATAGTAGGCCGTATGACCGCAGACTTGGCAGAGGCAGATGCTAGGTTGGATGAGTCGAGGAGACAGTTGGCTGCTGAGAGAGAGGCCCGGTATGCACATCGTGGCGGGATGAGGTTCACGACCCCTCGAGCTGCTAGGAGGGAGATGACGAGGATTGAGATGAGGGCACGGATTCAGATTCGGGCCTTACCAGTTGATGAGGATGGTAGAGTATCCAGGACGGAGACTGAGGACATTTTCAGAGGTGCCATGGTGAGGGTGAGGGACTTGACCCGCCCCGCTGACTGATCATTGATGATGGGATGTGTTAGCCTAGTCTTCTAGTTGTAGATGGCCATAGTAGAGTGCCAATTTTCCGGGATAGTTTCATTGTATAACGATATCCCTTTTTCTGACTAGGTAGATAGGCGGGATGCTTTACTTTTGACTAGTTGGTGATAGACTTGACTCACTTTTGACTTGTTGTAGTAGTTGACTTCGATGTATGCGACTTGGTGGTACCATGTATATATTTGTTTCCTTTCGGTTTAGATCTGTCTCATTTTGATACGATTGACGATTGTTGTCCATACTATTATTTACACTGTTTTACGATTTATTTTGCATATAGTCATTGTGGAACCCTCTCATGTAGAGAGTATAGCAATTGTGAGAAGGAGAAAGGTATATAAGCGTATAAGATCTAACGTAATATTTTAGTAATCCTCAGAATTATGCCACCAAGAAGAATGGGAACTAGGGCAAACCCCCCTGACTCCGAGGGCTGGGGAAGCCATAACGTGAGAGAAAGAAATCCTGACCATGAGGAAGAAGAGGATTGGGATTATATCGAGCAGGACGACCCAGATTTCGGAAATGATGATGAGAGTTATGATGAGCAAGAGCTCGAAGAGGAACCTGAGGAGGAAGGGACTGAGGTCGAACAAGAGCGAGAACGCCCAGACGAGAATCCCATGGGGCAGTTTATGCAACTACTTAGGCAAAATCTAAACCAACAACCCCCTCAGCAACCCCAAGGCAGTAACAACGCGGTGGCGAACTCCTTTAGAGCTTTCAAATCACTAAAGCCCCCAGAATTTCAAGGATCAGCCGACCCAGTAGAAGCCAGAGCATGGCTGAAGGAAATGGAAAAGTCTTTTGAGATTTTGAGCATTGATGAAGCCCAGAAAACAGTCTTTGCCACCTACCTTCTGAAAGGAGAAGCGAACTATTGGTGGGAAGCTAAGAAGAACGTGGAAACAGACGCGATAATCACCTGGGAGAGTTTAGTAAATTGTTTTTGGATAAGTATTTCCCAAGGTTCATGGAAAACCAGATGGAGCTCAAGTTTCTGGAGCTAAAACAGAATAATTTGACAGTGGCAGAATATGAGGCTAAGTTTACTGAGTTGTCGAGGTTTGTACCAGAATTTGTGAACACGGAGGAAAAGAAAGCTAGAAGGTTTCAACAAGGATTGAGACAATGGGTCCAAAACCGGGTGGCTGTGTTCGAGATCACGGATTACGCCACCTTGGTGCAAAAGGCATCGATTGTGGAAGCAGGAAGCGACCAGATGCAAAAAGACAGGGACGGGAGGAAAAGGAAGAGCGTAAGCCTAGGAGGAGGTTTTGCGAGCGGGAACCCCCCAAACAAGTTTAACAAAGGGGCGGCATCGCTGCCCGCAGGAAATTCAGGATTCAGGCGAGCTGTAAGCGCCAATGCGAGCCAAGACAGAAGGCAGTTAGGGGCGTCCTACTCCCACCAATCTCGATCCAATCCATCTCAATTCAACCAACCTCGACCTAACCAATCTCGACCTACTCAATCTCGACCCCCGCTGCCAGACTGTAAGAAATGTGGAAGGAGGCACCCCGGCGCATGCGACCCGGTGACCATAACCTGTTTTAAGTGTGGAAAGTTGGGTCACTACTCTAATATGTGTACCCGGAACAACCTCGCCTGCTATCAGTGTGGACAGTTAGGCCATGTAAGGAGGGATTGTAAATCAGCGGTACCAGCCGCGTCAGGAGCAAGTAGAGCTGCCTCCAACAGACCACCAACGGCTAGGACTTTTAACATGACGGTGGAGGATGCCGTGAGAGACACGGATGTGATAGCAGGTACCCTTTTTCTGAACTCAGTCAAGGCCAATGTTTTATTCGATTCCGGAGTGACTAAATCGTTTATATCACGGGACTTTGCATATAAATTAAATCTTAAGGCTAGACCATTAAGAGAGCCGTTACAAGTAGAAATAGCCAACCAAGAGGTAGTCCCAGTTGCACGAGTCCACCCCGATTGTGAACTAGAAATAGGGGATCAACGCTTTAACGTAGATTTAATTCCTTTTAAACTTGGGGAGTTTGATGTTATATTAGGGATGGATTGGCTGTCAAGCAACAATGCTCAGATAGATTGTAAAGGGAAAAAGGTAAAACTGAAAGTACCAGGAAAGAAGGAATTGGTGTTCAAAGGGAAACGACAAACCCAAAAGTTTTTAACCATGGAACAGACTAAAAGATTATTGCGCAAAGGAAATGAGGCATATTTGGCCTATGTTGTGGACACCCAAAGGGAGGTGCCTGAGTTACAAGGAATCCCGGTAGTTAATGAATTTGAGGACGTGTTTCCTATAGATCTTCCAGGATTACCACCCGACCGGGAAATCGAATTTGCCATTGAGTTAGCCCCAGGAACACCACCAGTTTCAAAAGCCCCGTACCGGCTGGCCCCATTAGAGATAAAATAGTTAGCTACCCAGTTACAAGAACTATTGGAGAAAGGAATGATTAGACCCAGCGTGTCACCATGGGGTACACCAGTGCTATTTGTAAAGAAGAAGGATGGTAGTATGAGGTTGTGCATAGACTACCGAGAGCTAAACAAGCTGACAATAAATAACAGATACCCTTTACCTAGGATTGATGATTTGTTCGATCAACTGAAGGATGCCGTGTACTTTTCAAAGATTGACTTGAGAACCGGATATCACCAACTGAAGATTAAACCAGAAGATATCCCAAAGACGGCTTTCCGTACCAGATATGGACACTATGAGTTCTTGGTGATGTCATTTGGATTGACCAACGCTCCAGCCGCTTTCATAGATCTGATGAATAGAGTTTTCAAAGAATATTTAGACAAGTGTGTCATAGTTTTTATCGATGATATTTTAGTCTACTCAAAGACAGAGGAGGAACACGCAAAGCATTTGAGGATAGTCTTAGAAATACTGAGAAGGGAGAGGTTGTACGCCAAATTCTCGAAATGCGAATTTTGGTTAAAGGAAGTCCAGTTCTTAGGACATGTGATCAGTATTGAGGGAGTGTTAGTCGACCCCGCTAAAATAGAAGCAGTTTCAAATTGGGAGAGGCCAACCACCCCGACAGAAGTGAGAAGTTTTATCGGATTGGCTGGATATTATCGAAGATTTGTCCGAGACTTTGCCAAGATCGCGGCCCCGTTAACCAGGCTTACCCGTAAGACTGAGAAGTTCGAATGGACTGAGAAATGTGGGAGTAGTTTCCAAGAGCTGAAGAAAAGGTTAGTGACAGCTCCTGTGCTAGCACTACCCGATGGAAAAGGAGATTTTGTGATATATAGCGACGCATCGCATAAGGGATTAGGTTGTGTGTTGATGCAGCATGAAAAGGTAATTGTGTACGCATCCAGGCAACTGAAGGAATACGAGCTTAAGTACCCTACCCACGACCTAGAACTAGCAGCGATAGTTTTCGCTTTGAAGATCTAGAGGCACTACTTGTGTGGAGAGAAGTGCGAGATTTACACGGACCATAAAAGTCTTAAATACATTTTCACCCAGAAAGAGCTTAACATGAGACAGAGACGATGGCTAGAACTAATCAAGGACTATGATTGTGAGATTCTTTATCACCCAGGGAAGGCCAATGTGGTGGCCGATGCCCTTAGTAGGAAGGAGACACTTAAAATGATAGCATCGTCAGATGAGTTAGTCCGAGAGTTGGAGAATCTGGAAATTGAGGTTAAGATGACAGGAAATGGTACCGAGAAATTATTTAAGATTTCCATGCAACCAGAGTTGTTGCAAAAGATCAAACTGTGCCAAGAACGAATGATGACAGAGGGAAGAGAGTTAATGACAGGAGAGGAAATAAAGACTGAGAGAGATGACAAAAGGATAATGAGGTATTCCTACCGAATTTGGGTTCTTAATGTCCAAGAGTTGAAGGACTAGATTTTGTACAAGAGCCATAGCTCAAGATATTCAATTCACCCGGGAGGCACCAAGATGTATAGAGATTTGAAGGAATACTATTGGTGGCCTAACATGAAAAAGGATGTAGTAGAGTGGGTAAGCAAGTGCTTGACCTGCCAAAGAGTGAAAGCAGAGCATCAGAGACCTAGCGGACTTTTACAACCCCTAGAGATTCCAGAATGGAAATGGGAGCACATAGCCATGGATTTCGTTGTAGGTTTACCAAGAACCAAAGCTAATCACGACGCCATATGGGTAGTCATAGACCGATTAACGAAGTCAGCCCACTTTCTCCCGATTAACGAAAGATACACTGTCGACAGACTAGTGGATATTTATATGAAAGAGATTGTCATGCGACACGGAGTCCCCGTCGCCATCGTGTCCGACCGAGACCCCAGATTTAACTCCCGATTTTGGAGGAGCTTCCAGGAATGTGTGGGAACTAGACTAAACATGAGTACGACCTATCATCCCCAAACTGACGGCCAAAGCGAAAGGACCATCCAAACATTAGAGGATATGCTAAGAGTCTGTGCGGTGGACTTTAAGGGAAGTTGGGACGAGCACTTACCATTGATCGAGTTTTCCTACAATAACAGCTTTCACGCAAGCATCGGAATGCCCCTGTATGAAGCCCTTTATGGAAGAAGGTGCCGCTCACCCTTGTATTGGGATGAAGTTGGCGAGCGAAAGATGCTCGGGCCCGAAGTGGTCCGAAGGACTAAGGAAACCGTAGACCTTATCATAGGAAGGTAAGTAGCAGCCCAAGACAGGCAGAAGAAGTATGCCGATTTGGCACGAAAGGATAGAGAATATGAGATCGGGGACCTAGTGTTGTTAAAGATATCCCCGTGGAAAGGATTGATGAGGTTCGGTAAGAAAGGGAAGTTAAGCCCCGGGTATATTGGACCATTCGAGATCTTGAGACGCATCGGGGAAGTAGCTTACGAGCTAGCCTTGCCCCCAAATCTGCAACAAGTTCACAACGTGTTCCACGTAACCATGTTAAGGAAATACAATCCGGACGCCAGGCACGTGGTAGAATACGAACATGTAGACATACAACCAGACCTATCCTACGTGGAGCAGCCTATAGAGATCATCGACCGGAAGGAGAAAGTACTTAGAAATAAGGTCGTTAAGCTGGTGAGAGTTTTGTGGAGGAACCATAATGTTGAAGAATCCACCTGGGAACTAGAAGGCGAAATGCTAGAGAAGTATCCCCATTTATTTTCGAACTGATTCCGGGACGGAATCCTTTTAAGGAGGGGAGACTGTAATATCCCCAAATTTTGTACCTATTCAAGAACCACTAATGAATAGTAACTTTTGTCATTTAGAAAGTTTTCAGACCACCCTATGTACGGGACGGTATAATGGACTTTCAAAGTCGTATTAGTGATCTACTATGAATATGATTGAATGCAGAAGTTGTCAGAATCAGAAGAATAGCATTTTCTGTTTTATCCGAAATTCCACCGGATATTTAGAGAATAATCATTATTTAAATATATTGGAGGATTTTAAATTATCAATTCCATGGATATGGATTTAGTAAAGGTATTATAATTGTAACACCCCCAGATCCGGGGTCAGGAATCTGGGTTGTCACGCTCCATCAATGATACAATACCTGCATTACTTACAACATTCTCATAATACAACTCCAAAGACCCCAATCACTTACGCACACACACACAAGTTATAGCCTTGGAAATGAGCAACAATAATCAACATTTGTTATTACAACCCAAATGTACTATCCAGGATCTCATCTATTATTTACAACCTCTACCTGAAGTTACAATAATAGACTTCACAATTCTATACAAGGTTTAGTAATACAAACCCACTCAAAATAATTCTCACTAATTCAAGCTGCAACTATTCTGCTCACACTGACAGTATCCATCCTGCATCAACTAACTCTAGGGTGGTCTCTCCATTCCCTTGATCTCGTAACACGAGGTGGATTCGGAAATGTTTTCCTCATGCTGAAAGATTTAATAAAGCAAGAATGAGCTAATAGTGCTCAGCAAGAAATCTATCCCAGTTTAAATCTTTAAACCTTTTAGGGAGATAATCCATATGGGATCAAAGCTTTTATCACTACTAGGGCCTAACCCCAAAATAGTATACCGTTTAAAAATACCGTATGACTTATAATCAAACTCATATACTCTTTGTAATCATTTGGAAATCCTTGGTATCAGTATGGTAAACCAAGACTCAAGACATATCTTTTTAAAATAGAGCTTAACATTAGAATCAAGGCTTAAAGCCTATTTATTGATTCAAAATACCATACAGTTCAATATCTTTATAACCACATGCTACGCATTAAACGGATAAAATACTAGTATAACATAAAAGATGAAGTTATGAGGAAATTTCAATATAAAGTTTCCGTAACTCAAAATCCACTTATGCATATATAATCTGAGTAAGGTTTTATCAGAGTCATAACTCATAAAATAAAAGATGAAGTTGCAAGTATTTATTGTAACTTCATTTTTGAACACTTTTCAACCCCCTGCCAACATGATCGGTAAACCTGAACCACGGGTGTCATCCTTAGTCCCTTTCAATACATGTTGCAGAAACCCCCTGCCAACGTGATCGGTAAACCTGAACCAAGGATGTTATCCGTAGTCCCTTTCAATACACGTTGCAGAATTATCCAAATTAGATGATGAACCAATACTGGAGTAATCGACGCGCCAGTTGTCCCAACCTCACTATGATCAGTAGCAGGTCGTACAACTAAAAATGTTTTCTACATGTAGATGGAAGAACACGACAGCCTGACATTGTCTACCGCCTTTCTGGATCTCCCGGCCCATTTGGGGCAATAAAAATGGATGGGTCGGCGCAACTCGACCACTTATACTGCTCCTAGTTCGGATGAAATCCATGACTCTGAAACGTAAAGATCGTCCCCCTTTCCCCAAGTGTAATACTTGTTGATACGACTACACTAAGTAGTTATATCTAGGTTGGAAAGGAAGATTCCCCAATATTTCCCAAGTTATTGCTTGTTAATGGATATCGACTTGTTCCATCAATTTACTCCTCGATCGTTGAGGTAGTAACACAACCTTTGACTTGCAGCAATTAAATTGCTCCGAGAAAATATCTGTCCCCTAACAGTTTTGAGTTGAGAGTTTAAAATGAGTAGCAGTCACTTAAATCAGGTTTCCCATATTCTGGATAGTTGAGCGAGTATTTAAATCCTCTTAAAAGATAGATTTAAATGGAGAAAAAAACAGTGTTTGGGAACCTTCCCTTGATTTAAAATAATTAATAATACAGCTTAGAATATCCTTTATAGTATTGAAGGTCAAGGATAAACTTTAAATAATATAACTCATTTTAAAACGTGTTAAAATTATTTAATAAATAATCGAATAATATTTATTAAATAAATAAACCTTAAACGAATATTCAAAAATAATATTCGTTATATAAATAATGATTGAATGAATATTCAAAATAATATTCATTAAATAAATAAGGATTAAATGAATATTCAAAATAATATTCATTAAATAAATAAACCTTGAATGAATATTCAAAATAATATTCATTAAATAAATAATGATTAAATGAATATTTAAAATAATATTCATTAAATAAATAATCATCGAATAATAATTACCCGATATCTTTATCGGAAAATAACCTTTAACATATACAGAAAATATTACTACTTCCGGCCTAAAGAATAAAATCATACGCCATTTACCTAGGGCGTTTATAAAAACCTGGCTTCTAACTAATATCCCATATTTAGCTTAGAAGCCCATAATTAAATCATAACCTCGAGTATCACTATATATAGCAGTTCGAAGACAAGCATGCAATTTATATATCGCAATGTACTTGGGAATAAAATATGTATACTTCTCATTTGCATATCATATACGAAAGCATTTTATTATCACAACAACAGTAAGCATAGGTTTCGAAAACTTGCATCAACAGGAATTAAATATTTTGATAAGTAGAATATAGTACGCTCTACTTCGTAGAGCCTCATGTACTCCAGTTTATATCTATATCGATAAATAGCATATGAACAACCGTTCAGCATTTGAAAGCTTATACGATAAGTAAAACAGTTCGTGCATTTGTAACAGTCATATCACAACAACCATAGTTTAAAAAATATAGTCGAATGCTAGAGCTTCGGGTTTTGAGAAACTTGCACGATACTTGGAACAAAGAGTACACATAAACATTTGAATAACCAAGTATTATACATTTGAAAATATAGTAAACTTGCATCTATTAGATGCATATATCAGAATATGGTACTTTAAAATACAGCATGGAATGAGAAAACTTGCCTGGAAATCCCGAAGTAGCAATAAGTCTCAGGTTGGTCCAGTAATCTAGAATCAACACAAGGTTCAAGATTAATAACTTAAACGCTTTCACCATACTAAGTATATACTATCTCAAGTACAAAGTCCATTTTCAAGTTAACTCCTTAAGAACTCCTACTCGAGCATGCTCGCTCACGCATTTTTATAAAATTGAGATTTAATCCTTTTAGCACGAAATCTTTTCGAGGGTCTTCCTAAACATACCTAACATGTTAACACAAAGTTTCACATTCCAATAAGTCGCTTAAGGGGTTTGATCATTGCCTCAAAGTTGGTTAAGTGGTGTAGTTTGGTTTCTCGAAACATCCTTTATTAAAACACTTGTTTCTCCTAAACCGTACATCGGATTCACATGATCTTCGCACCAAAACGAACCTTGAAACAAGACCTACACTATCATGGGCAGTGGTGATATTGGAAAGAAGTTACTAGGTTCGAATATTACAAGCAAAACAGGGTTAAGGAAAATCGGGCATTACAACGGCTATGTTTAAGTGATTCAAAAGTTTAAATTATAAACTTTACATGATCAACCAACCATATCATCAAACCAACTCCTTTAACATCTCAAATAAGTCATGAACTTCAAGAACAATAGTCAAAACCAACATCTACACAATCAACCATCAAAACAACACCATACATCCACCATATCAACTATTCATCCACTAAATTATACTAACTTAATCTAACTCAAAACTAACCATAAAAATCGATTTATAACTAAGGGTTAAAATATTTTATACCTTCCATGATGCCTTAAACACACTAACAATATCTTACAATCCTTCCTTGAGCTTTGAACAAACCTTAACAAGCTTAATCCTTAAGAAACAAAATCAAGAATCATGAAAAGTTACTATTCATCACTATTCATGTTCATCTTAAATCAAGGATTTGAATATGTTAACCTCCATGGATGATTCTAGGATTAAGAGAATACCTTAGTTTCAAAATATGGAAGCTTTAGAATCCAAGATCATGATTTATGGATGAGTGGAAGTTTGATTTTGAAAATCAAACCCTTAGTGAAAAAAAATGGGCCGAATGTTTTCTTCTTGAAGATGGGGAAGAGTTCTTGCTTGGTTGCTTGATATTTTGTGATAAAGTGGAATGGTTAAAGTGTTTGGATAAGTATTAGAATGATGATGTAGTGTGCTTGTGTCATTTGTTTTGCCAAAGGTCAAGTTGGAAATGTATTAAATAAGCATCTTTCTTAATCCACTTGCTTGGTTCTTTGTTTGGTTTCACATGGATGATCATAATGTTGCATTCATTGATTTAATATTGTTACATGTTACTTCCATGCTTGTGTTTAATCCACTAAGTGTCATGTTGTTCGGTTACGGCTTAATCTCGTTGAACGTTCGCAGGGATTTCTTAAGTGTTCTATCGAAGTACTTTACCGTAAACGTTCTTGTATCTTAATACCTTTAATAAATCAATATCCATGGAATTGATAATATAAAATCCTCCAATATATTTAAATAATGATTAATCCATCAGTAATAGGTGAAATTTCGGAGAAAACAGAAAATTCTCTTTTTCTGATTCTGACAGCTTTTGCATTCCTTCATTTTCATAGTAGATCACTAATACGACTTCGAAAGTTCATTATCCCGACTCGTACATAGGGTGGTCTGAAAATTTTCTAAACGACAAAAATTACTATTCATCAGGATTTTACTATTCATCAAATAATAAAAAAAAATTAACTAAGTCCAAAATTTGGGGTTATTACAGTCTCCCCTCCTTAAAAGGATTCCGTCCCGAAATCTAAGAAAATAGCTGAGGTTACTCTTTCAATATAGAAATCTCCAGTTTCCAGGTTGACTCTTCAACCCTCTGGTCTCATTACAACTCTTACTCATTCCGGTCTATGATATCTACCGTACGCTTTATATAAGCCAATTCTGGCTATGTTCATATACACCCATTTTCTATCAACATTCGATTATTCTTGCAATCGGCGGTACAACACTTACCGTAACTTCGGTTGTCTGAAATGTTTCTTTCGGTCGGTCCGTCGGTCTGCGGATCCTACGTAGTACTCGCACTCAATCTCGTTGCCAAACGTGTTTGGAAAACTCCTCCCGAATCGGGAGTTCAATCATTGGTTCTTATCTGACACGATGGTGACTGGAACTCCACGTCACCCAACTATCTCTTTCGTAACTCTTCGGTTAACGATCTCTTGCTGATAACAAAATATGAGTAGACTCATTTGATCCATCAATTATAGCTCAATTGACGTCATAGTCCGACTTGATTCTTGTTGATCCTATCACAGAATCCATTATAGTAAAATTACATTCCTAATCAGGAATCTCTATTAACTGTGATAGTCAACTAGGTCTTTTTTCTGCCTTCATTTTCTGACATATCCAATATTTGTTTACCTATCGATAAATCCTTTTATTTATCCGACCACTTATAACATTTCCTTAACTTTCTTTACCTTTTTGTACTCTCGGTGTAGCTGTCTCTTTATGACAGATCTTTATTCCTTAATTCGTTCTGGCTCATTCAGGATCTTTAAATAATCCTTTATGTTCTCGTGACTTCAAACTTCATCCTTTCAGTTCTTCTTATTAGTCATTCCGAAGATTTAGCATCTTTCATTTCTTGAACATTTGGAATCCCAACTTGGTAAAATATACCTTATGATTCCTGGAAATTTTCTCACATTTCCCGATCCATTCAACTTTTTCAGTCTTTCGAGTAAGTCTGGTCAGTGGGGCTGCTATCTTAGCAAAATCTTGTACACATCTTCGGTAATATCCGACTAAATCCACAAAATTACTCACCTCGGTTGGTGTGGTTGGTCTTTCCTAGTTTGAAACGTCTCCTATCTTTTCAGGGTCAACCAGTACTCCTTTACTGTTGACCACATGTCCTAAAATTGTACTTCCTTTAGCCAAAACTCGCACTTTGAGAACTTGGCATATAACTTTTCTCTCCTCAGTGCTTCTAACACGATCCTCAAATGTTCTGCATGTTCTTCCTCGGTCTTTGAGGTAAACCTAAATATTGTCGATGTCACTATGACATACTTATCCAAATACTTCTTGAAAAGTCGATTAAACAAGTCCATGAAAGCTGCAAGGGCACTCGTCAGCCCAAACGACATTACTAAAAACTCGTAGTGTCCATACTTGGTGCGAAACGCAGTCTTGGGTACGTTCTCAGGCTTAATATTCAATTGGTGGTATCCAGTTCTCAATCAATATTCGAGAATTTAACTGCATCATGTAGCCGATCGATCAAATCACCGATCCTTGGCAGGGGTATTCATTCTTGACAATTAGCCTATTTAGCTCTCGATACTCTATGCACAACCTCATGTTGTCGTCCTTTTTCTTCCCCAATAACACGGGTGCATCCCACGGTGACGCACTTGGTCTTATCATTCTTTCCTCTAACAATTTCTACAATTGAGCGACTAATTTCTTCATCTCGACTGGAGCTAGTCGGTACGGGGCCTTCGAAACTGGCGCCGTTCTTGGAGCTAATTCTATACCAGACTTTATTTCTCTATCGGGTGGTAACCCCGGAAGATCTTCTGGAAATACATCCTCGAATTCGTTAACCACGGGGATATTCTATACACTAGGTACTTCCCGTTTCGTATCCATCACAGTCGCTAAACAAGTTTCACATCCTTCGAGGTCAATCGCTCCCTCTTCCGACAATCTGAATTCTTACCTTCTTTCTTTCTCAATCTATTCACGTTTCATACTCTATTTTCTTTATGCCCATTTCTTTCTCGTCCAACTTGCTTCCATTTCTATCATAGTCATTTCATTAACCAAGGTAACATAATCAGTCGTTTCGAACACTTCGTTATTCTGAATTCGCATCATGCGAAATAAACCTTGGCAATTTCCGTAAACTTCGATTCATAGTTGTCGTACTCATTTATCTTAGCTCTCAGCTTCAACACTCTCCTTTTTCCAAATACTAAGGAAAATACTTGCATGGTACCAAGAATACTTCAAGCAACAGAATGATTTTTATGTAAAAAAACAATTTTGCAAAATTCTCGCTGAGGGGGCTACCTAGTTGGGTCTCATTCAAATTATCGTTTGAAAATCTTCCCACCATACTTCACTGCATACAAATGCATCGTGAATTCACTTATATAAATTTGACCGAAAGTTGAACTTAGTGAAACAATAACTAGTTCATTTCAAGAAATTTTTTAACAACTAGCTGAACAAAATTTGCTAGTTTGATTGGTTTGGAACGCAGCATCTAGCTAGGATGATTAGCTAGATTTTCATCATATCATTAAAATTTCAACTAGTTAGAACAATTAACTAGTCACTCATCATGGCACATATAATTAGCCAGTTTCAATCTACTAGTACAAAATCACGACATTGTAGCCAAAGAAAGAAAGAAAACAACATTTTGACTACTCGGATAATGAATTGAAAAGAAGAGTAAATAAGTTTAGGATGAACAAGGTAATTATAACCCTTGAATAAAATATATGATATGAATAGGAAATTCTTGGTATCGGAACAATCGATAACCTCCCACCAAACATTTCTCATCAGTGAAACGGTCCACCCAAAGGTGTCTCCGTACATAAACTTTATCAAATTTTCCAATAGAATTGAATTCGGAATATCAATATCAAATTGATATCCTTTCTACGATTTCAACGTCTGAGGTGCAAATCTCTCCTTAATAGAAGAAAAGAATTTACGAGTAGTCTCTGAAATATTCATCATCTATGTTTTAGACACATAGCTAGATATTTATGAACTCGACTGAGGAGCCCAAGTATGAAAAAAAAGAAATCGAATATCAAAATAATCGTTAAAGAATATTCGTCAAATAATTAAGGAAGCATTAATTGAACATTCCTTAGATAATTGAAAGAATACGAAATAAATTATAGACCTGGAAGGATAGATGAATAATGGTTCCCTCTTCAGGTCGTCCTGGAACATGAACAAAACGCTCCGGTGAGTAATGGTAACTTAATTCTGCGTATTTAACCCTTAAGGTAATGAGTGGAGGAAAGAAAATGAATAAACTGAATATAACAGTTGTTGATTGCATCCCAAGTTGAAGTAGGAAATTAAAGGGGTTACCTGACATGAACTATTCAAGGTAACATAGGCAGGAACAGTTTTAGATTGAGGAGTGTACCAGCAAATAGATACCAAAAAGTCAATGGTCATCATAATTTCTAACATCACCCGTACGAGGATGATCTTATCTTTCTGCCTTTATGGCTTATGGTACTAACCAACGGTACCTCAAAATCGTACAAGTCCTTAAATAGGTCGGGAGTTCGAAACATACTCGCCATTCCCGGATAATCGCTCAGAGATTGGGCCTCCTACGGCTGCATCAACACATCCTCAAAAGATGAAGGTCGATTAACGTATATGTAATTTCTTAACACTAGTCGTATCGAACGAATCCAACCCCAGGCCACCATAGGTCTCGTCCCTTGTAGGTCCTGAGATTGTCGCATTGCTCGTCGCAACCATACGTGTCTTCATTCGAATCACTCTATCCATTTTTCATGTCTTTGATTTCTGAGTCGAGCCATCATGGCCTATCGTACGAAATATACTCGCGATGCGATTTAGCACGTTCGTCTCACGATAACGTTCTATTAATACACGTACGCAAAAGTCTTCCTCTTAGGTAACAAAATACCCATCGACGGAAAAGACACCAACTCTGGTGGAATCGTTGTTCTCAAGGCTTGGACCTCATACACAAGATAATCACTACGCCATAAATGGCCTTCTGCAACCCTTGAAAACCGTTGCCGGAAGTTCAAAATTCGTTGGCGTAGCCTTAAAAATCTCAAAGGCAACACTTTTTGACTGTTAGTTTTTTGCCCGTTGCCTTAGGGGTCAA
Organism: Heracleum sosnowskyi; assembly: GCA_030848705.1. Lineage (NCBI taxonomy): Eukaryota > Viridiplantae > Streptophyta > Magnoliopsida > Apiales > Apiaceae > Heracleum > Heracleum sosnowskyi. The sequence continues at coordinate 89,905,293 of CM061242.1, forward strand.
CGCCAACAGGTTAAAATATGTTGCAGTAGATTAGATTTTGTTCAAAAAAATGTGGGCCCTACATGTGGGCCCCACTGTTTTGGGCCCCACATGTGGGCCCCAATATTCTGGGCCCCACATGTGGGCCCCACATGTGGGACACACCATTAGTGGGCCCCACATGTGTACCCCTTTAGCAACACTTTTTTTGAGCAAATGGCAACACTAAATTAAACTATTACAACATTTTTTGAATAATATTTGCAACACTTTATCATAGCTACGGCAACACTTTTGTAATGGTAAATTAAAAATATATTGCAGATATATAAGAAATTCTCAGTACCACAGTACTTCAAACATGTCTTTTCATTTCATTCTTCAACCCCAAAATAAATAATTATAATTCAGTACAAAACTAAATACACATCATCTTGAAAAAAAAAATAAGAAGAAGAAAATGAATGTAAATAGGTCTTGTTGATCCATTAGCCAGGTGACAAGACAACTTCTTCTTTTATACCCTTGACATAAGTAACCTGTTGATAAAGAGCTTCCATCAGTGATATCACCACATTATTGCAAGCAAAAGGATTAAGTATTTGTCAACAGTCAACACAACTTCAAAAATTAAACTAATCGACTATTTGTTATACGGGAACTTCAGGGAATATTAAAGCAGATGCATTATTAAGAATGCCACATTAAACTTACAAATCAACTGACTCTTGTTGCACCCTGCAAATCAACAATCCATACTACTGATGATTTGTCATACAAATTACAAAAATTACAGAGGAGTGGCTCCGCAGACTCGTGGATTTAAATTATTGACTCAAAGCTGAGAAAATAATAATGCAGCTATCACCTATGGTCCTACACACTACGACTGCATACTTACTAATTAGATATTACTTGTACGAATTGACAATATTTCATTATGAATCCTTACGTAATTGGTAATAGTGTCATCAGAGTGTAACACATCTATGAAGTTTAATCGTTCAAATGAAAAAAATAATTTAAGGCAAGTCTGACTTGAAACCAACATGGTACTTGTCCATATTATATTTAGATAAGAATGATTAATAGAGGCCTCACTCATTACCAAATTGCATGATCATATTTACTTATTACTAAAGCTAACAATTTGATCAGTACATTGTATTTTAAAGAAACTATATATACATACCAGGTTAAAATATTGACCATGGCTCTGAATGCTGCAACCTGAAAGAAAGAGGTGGCCAAGTAAAAATTTGAAGCTTGACATGTAAACGGTGATAGAAAAATTTCAGAAGAAAGGTAAAAACTCATTTCATTTAAAAATAATAAGAGGAACACATTTTTAGATATAGCCAAAGCAATAGCAAACCTGAAGAGTTTCACCGCCATTTCCAATTAGATGGAGAAACATATTAAGTATTGGCTGAAGAAACTGAAGCATATTAAAATGGACTAGAATTCCATTTGTTTTAAGATCAGACAAGAGCTTCAATAGAAAAAGAAGCCTACTAGCAGAACACGACAAACTTGATTAATTTAGATCTTGCTGAAAACAAAAACTACTAGAAAACTAAGGGCATAACACCATAGACCACGTGGTATAGACTATACAACCTAAGCGAGCAAGTTGAATCATAATTTTAAAATAAAGTGTATAGAAAGGATATAAATCCCCAAGGTATGTGAACAACCAATAAAGTTTAACATTGACAAAAATCCATTAGAAAAAACAGATACCTGCCCAGGAGAGAATAGAAGTGGAGCTTCTGTTAGCATTGTCTTATCTGCTTCAATCTTAGCAGTTTCCAACAGAACCTATAGCAGTGTTGTGCAAGGGTAACACCAAACAAGTTAGTTTTGAGATAAAAGTAGAATAATTAACTTGCAAGAAGACTTAATCAACTTAGCTAAATTAAATTCCTAGATAAACAAAAGACATCAATGTATTCAAATTTTAACAAAATCAACCAAGATAGGACCAATTCTGAGGGACAGAAATAATACTCGTATATATTAACAAACAGTCGAATACTATGTTGGGTACAGAGCAAGAATACTCAACATATTTAGTAAGATAAAATGCAATCATTTCCAACCACCTGTATAACAACAGATCTTTCAGCAAAAACATAACCCTTTACCTGAAAGAATGTTTCTTCAGCTATATTATTGCGCGCACACTCACAAGACAAGCTTTTATATATAGATATCGAACCTACCTGGTGTAGATTCATAGTAGAAAAGTCTATTGTTTTCCTAAGTTCTATCAGAAATTTTATAATGCAGAGCAATGATCACTAGAACAAAATGCTAGCATTACCACTCTATGTCTCAAGTCTCGTTCATAGAATTACTTTGAACTAACTGTATAAAAGTGCAATTGATAACCAAGACTTATGTTCGCATAACCATGATCTGCTGACTACTATGTGCAGTATATGTAAAATTAACCAAAGAATCCTAAGTATCAAATACCAACATACCCAAGCTAAAAGAAATTCAAAGAACAACAATCCAAACCTAACACCAAAACAAATTAAAAAAAAACATAAATTTCAACCTCAAATTGTTGATCATGTTAACACTTCACACCTGAAAAAATATATAAAAATTATATTCCAAAACATATAATATATTTATATATATTGTTTACCAGAAAGATATAAATACTGGAACTGTTTTTGACAATAACACAATGATAAACAATATTTAGCATGAGTGGACTAAAATGATGGACTATAGACCTCTTAGGAAAAGCGTGTGAAAAAAATTTACCCCAAAGAGGCGGCAAGGTCATCAGATCGAACTAAATGGGGATCAAGGCCCCTTGGCAAGAGTGCACTGCAAATTTGATCACACTGCATATAATAGGGTGTTGGAGGATAGGAGGCATAATATGACTCTGTGCAAATAATCCCTCATCGTTACTTCTTGAGAACTTTGATATACAGAACCTCTTTTTAGAACTTTATTACCTTCCAGGACAATATTCTTAGGCTGAGATCTTTTACAGGATGCACTACGATAACGACGAAAAGTAATATCCGAAAATCCTTGTTTCGGGCTCAATATTTCATGAGGTTTACTGCTGGTCTTTTCCCTTTCAACTCTGGAGAATTGCCGCGGACAAGGAAGAACAATATTAGGACTTCCATCAATTACACAGAACTTCTCAAATTCCAAGTCCATCACCAAACCAGTTTATAGAATGCAAATCTACAAGAAAGAAGGTGACGGGAGCAAATGTTAATTACCTTCTGCTTTTATAAATTCAGTTTCAAAGAAAAAAAAATGGAACTGATTGGAGGAAAAATAATATCAGGCTCTTCAAAACTATAAAATTACATTAATCAAGAATCAATAGTTCAATTCACAACCAACTCGGTCTAAATATATTTAAAGCATCACATAACTAATTCGAAACAAACCAAGCAAACAAAACAATTGCAAAGTTCATTTGAAGTAAAGCTGATAAACAATCATGTAAATGCATCAACCAATAATCTATTCAAATGTAAGATTGAAAGAAACCAAAGAATATCAGAATGCATTCAAATCTGATCTTTCAGAATAAGCATTAATTGTAAACAATGGTGCTATGCATTCAGAATTTCAAAAACAAAATAAACTTACCCATTTGCCCAAATTAGAGAAGAGAAAACTTTATCAGGTTACACAAACACAAACGAATCAAATGCACACAAAATGCAAGAGGAAATGAACTTCAAGCACCATCAAAATTCTAAAGAGATAATTAATTTAATAATATGATTTATTTACTGTTTACTGATAAAAAATAAGATTCTCTTTTTGTAGACAAGTATATAGTGAAGCAAAAAGTTCTTGGTGAGTTGATACTTGCTACCAATTTCCTAACAAACTATTATTTAAAGAATCTAAAATCCATGTAACTAACCCAAATACAAACAAGTATACGGAGATTAAGTTCAAGATTTAATCAATTACCCTACACATCAATGTACTTAAAGCTTTTCTGCGCAAATTCCACTAGATTCCTCACATCATTGCCATCTCGACATCACATTGGGTACCCTACACGCTGCAACAGAGAGAGAATAACACAAAACACAAAGTTAACAACACCAATCAACACAAATTAACAACACTAACACAAATTAGAAAATTAAAGTCAGAGAGAATGTTACCTTTACTTTAAACCCAAATTTGCAGCCCCTAATTGAACCAACTTAAATCGGAACCCTTATTGAATCTCCTAACATGTAAATCAATCTTGAAGGTCCTCTCAGCTTGAAGTCCCTAAAAGTCCCTTAATCCGAAACATTGAACCCCCTTCTCCGAAACCCTAATTGAACTGCTGCGACTGGAGAGCTAGAGGGAGGGTTGCTATTTTGAAGACAATAATTGACCAAGGTTTTTTTTTATTTAAAAGGCAAGAATATTCAAAATTTTGGCAAAGTGGGGAGGCGGTAGAATTTGCCGCATAATGTGTACTGCTCCACTTTCTTTGTAATTTTCATCAATTTGGACAATAATTGTCCCTTACTTGAGAATTTGTATTTTATATATTTTTTATTTTTAATTTGTTTATTTTAAAATTGTTAAATAAATCATCATGAAACTCCTAGTTGAATAACATTTTCAATATAACTAATAAATTATTTTCTTTAAATAATTATTTAATTTAGTTTTTTTATTAATGTTATAAAGTTTTTCTTCAAAAACATGATTTATTTTATTTTTAAAATTTGTTCATTTTAAAATTATTCAAAATACATTAATTTTATAAAATAAAAATTATCCTTCACTCCAATTCAAATTTCAATGAATTTATAAATAAATTATTTTCATAATTTTTAATCACATTTTAGATAAAATTATTATTTTATTTAATTTTTATTATAGTCGTAATAGAAGTTTTGTTTTGTACAATAACTATGCCAACACTTTATCATGTCTACGCTAACACACTGAATGTATGTTGTAATAGGCAGGATTCAATAGGGCTATTATTACACTTGTAGTTGGCAACACCTCGCAAAAGCGTTGTAGAAAGTCATCTATGGCGTAGTGAATGCCTTAACTAGTCCACGCAATTTAGTAATTCGGATCGCGTAAAGGACTGTAAACGTCTCAATCTTCACATGTGCTGCCTTCTCGTGGCAAACTACGATGAACTTCAAACACTTAGGTTCTTACTAAGTCAAGTTATCCATTGGTATTGGCCATTCCGACCTTACCCCGACTGTAACCGAGACTCTGCTTCGCGTCTTATCTTAATGTTTTTGATAATCCGTGTATAATTCTAAACGTCCCTCTCATCATTATGATGATCTTCAGCAGTCCTATCGGTCCTCCGATAAGTCCTCAACTAAACTCTTTAATCTTAACATCCTCAGTGGCACTACTTCCGGTAGTCCACTTAACGAACTCTATATGAGTCCTCTCGTCATTCTCTTACTTCGATATAACTCTTAACACTCTCATATCCAAGTTTATAACTTAACTCTCTGATACCATTTCTGTAACACCCCCAGATCCGGGGTCAGGAATCTAGGTTGTCACGCTCCATCAATGATACAATACCTGCATTACTTACAACATTCTCATAATACAACTCCAAAGACCCCAATCACTTACGCACACACACAAGTTATAGCCTTGGAAATGAGCAACAATAATCAACATTTGTTATTACAACCCAAATGTACTATCCAGAATCTCATCTATTATTTACAACCTCTACCTGAAGTTACAATAATAGACCTCACAATTCTATACAAGGTTTAGTAATACAAACCCACTCAAAATAATTCTCACTAATTCAAGCTGCAACTATTCTGCTCACACCGACAGTATCCATCCTGCATCAACTAACTCCAGGGTTGTCTCTCCATTCCCTTGCTCTCGTAACACGAGGTGGATTCGGCAATGTTTTCCTCATGCTGAAAGATTTAATAAATCAAGAATGAGCTAATAGTGCTCAGCAAGAAATCTATCCCAGTTTAAATCTTTAAACCTTTTAGGAAGATAATCCATATGGGATCAAAGCTTTTATCACTACTAGGGTCTAACCCCAAAATAGTATACCGTTCAAAATAATGTATGACTTATAATCATACTCAAATACTTTTCGTAAATCATTTAGAAATCCTTGGTATCGATATAATGAACCAAGATTCAAAACATATCTTTTAAAATAGATATCAAATATTGGAATCAAGGCTTAGAGCCTATAGAGATCATCGACCGGAAGGAGAAAGTACTTAGAAATAAGGTCGTTAATCTGGTGAGAGTTTTGTGGAGGAGCCATAATGTTGAAGAATCCACCTGGGAACTAGAAGGCGAAATGCTAGAGAAGTATCCCCATTTGTTTTCGAACTGATTCCGGGACGAAATCCTTTTAAGGAGGGGAGACTATAATATCCCCAAATTTTGTACCTATTCAAGAACCACTGATGAATAGTAACTTTTATTAAAAAACCACTGATGAATAGTAACTTTTGTCGTTTAGAAAGTTTTCAGACCACCCTATGTACGGGACGGTATAATGGACTTTCAAAGTCGTATTAGTGATCTACTATGAATATGATTGAATGCAGAAGCTGTCAGAATCAGAAGAATAGTATTTTCTGTTTTATCCGAAATTCCACCGGATATTTAGAGAATAATCATTATTTAAATATATTGGAGGATTTTAAATTATCAATTCCATGGATATGGATTTAGTAAAGGTATTATAATTGTAACACCCCCAGATCTGGGGTCAGGAATCTGGGTTGTCACGCTCCATCAATGATACAATACCTGCATTACTTACAACATTCTCATAATACAACTCCAAAGACCCCAATCACTTACTCACACACACAAGTTATAGCCTTGGAAATGAGCAACAATAATCAACATTTGTTATTACAACCCAAATGTACTATCCAGGATCTCATCTATTATTTACAACCTCTACCTGAAGTTACAATAATAGACTTCACAATTCTATACAAGGTTTAGTAATACAAACCCACTCAAAATAATTCTCACTAATTCAAGCTGCAACTATTCTGCTCACACCGACAGTATCCATCCTGCATCAACTAACTCTAGGGTGGTCTCTCCATTCCCTTGCTCTCGTAACACGAGGTGGATTCGGCATTGTTTTCCTCATGCTGAAAGATTTAATAAAGCAAGAATGAGCTAATAGTGCTCAGCAAGAAATCTATCCCAGTTTAAATCTTTAAACCTTTTAGGGAGATAATCCATATGGGATCAAAGCTTTTATCACTACTAGGGGCTAACCCCAAAATAGTATACCGTTTAAAAATACCGTATGACTTATAATCATACTCATATACTCTTCGTAATCATTTGGAAATCCTTGGTATCAGTATGGTAAACCAAGACTCAAGACATATCTTTTTAAAATAGAGGTTAACATTAGAATCAAGGCTTAAAGCCTATTTATTGATTCAAAATACCATACAGTTCAATATCTTTATAACCACATGTTACGCATTAAACGGATAAAATACTAGTATAACATAAAAGATGAAGTTACGAGGAAATTTCAATATAAGGTTTCCGTAAGTCAAAATCCACTTATGCATATATAATCTGAGTAAGGTTTTATCAGATTCATAACTCATAAAATAAAAGATGAAGTTTCAAGGATTTATTGTAACTTCATTTTTGAACACTTTTCAACCCCCTGCCAACATGATCGGTAAACCTGAACCACGGGTGTCATCCTTAGTCCCTTTCAATACATGTTGCAGAAACCCCCTGCTAACATGATCGGTAAACCTGAACCAAGGATGTTATCCGTAGTCCCTTTCAATACACGTTTTAGAATTATCCAAATTGGATGATGAACCAATACTGGAGTAATCACCGTGCCAGTTGTCCCAACCTCACTATGATCAGTAGCAGGTCGTACAACTAAAAATGTTTTCTACATGTAGATGGAAGAACACGACAGCCTGACATTGTCTACCTTCTTTCTGGATCTCCCGGCCCATTTGGGGCAATAAAAATGGATGGGTCGGCGCAACTCGACCACTTATACCGCTCCTAGTTCGGATGAAATCCATGACTGTGAAACATAAAGATCGTCCCCCTTTCCCCAAGTGTAATACTTGTTGATACGACTCCACTAAGTAGTTATATCTAGGTTGGAAAGGAAGATTCCCCAATATTTCCCAAGCTATTGCTTGTAAATGGATATCGACTTGTTCCATCAATTTACTCCTCGATCGTTGAGGTAGTAACACAACCTTTGACTTGCAGCAATTAAATTGCTCCGAGAAAATATCTGTCCCCTGACAGTTTTGAGTTGAGAGTTTAAAAAGAGTAGCAGTCACTTAAATCAGGTTTCCCATATTCTGGATAGTTGAGCGAGTATTTAAATCCTCTTAAAAGATAGATTTAAATGGAGAAAAAAACAGTGTTTGGGAACCTTCCCTTGATTTAAAATAATTAATAATACAGCTTAGAATATCCTTCATAGTATTGAAGGTCGAGGATAAACTTTAAATAATATAACTCATTTTAAAACGTGTTAAAAGTATTTAATAAATAATCAAATAATATTTATTAAATAAATAAATCTTAAACGAATATTCAAAAATAATATTCGTTATATAAATAATGATTGAATGAATATTCAAAATAATATTCATTAAATAAATAAGGATTAAATGAATATTCAAAATAATATTCACTAAATAAATAAACCTTGAATGAATATTCAAAATAATATTCATTAAATAAATAATGATTAAATGAATATTTAAAATAATATTCATTAAATAAATAATCATCGAATAATAATTACCCGATATCTTTATCGGAAAATAACCTTTAACATATACAAAAAATATTACTACTTCCGGCCTAAAGAATAAAATCATACGCCCTTTACCTAGGGCATTTATAAAAACCTGGCTTCTAACTAATATCCCATATTTAGCTTAGAAGCCCATAATTAAATCATAACCTCGAGTATCACTATATATAGCAGTTCGAAGACAAGCATGCAATTTATATATCGCAATGTACTTGGGAATAAAACATGTATACTTCTCATTTGCATATCATATACGAAAGCATTTTATTATCACAACAACAGTAAGCATAGGTTTCGAAAACTTGCATCAACAGGAATTAAATATTTTGATAAGTAGAATATAGTACGCTCTACTTCGTAGAGCCTCATGTACTCCAGTTTATATCTATATCGATAAATAGCATATGAACAACCGTTCAGCATTTGAAAGCTTATACGATAAGTAAAACAGTTCGTGCATTTGTAGCAGTCATATCACAACAACCATAGTTTAAAAAATATAGTCGAATGCTAGAGCTTCGGGTTTTGAGAAACTTGCACGATACTTGGAACAAAGAGTACACATAAACATTTGAATAACCAAGTATTATACATTTGAAAATATACCTACTCTGAACAATAGAGTAAGGTTTTAGTAAACTTGCATCTATTATATGCATATATCAGAATATGGTACTTTAAAATACAGCATGGAATGAGAAAACTTGCCTGGAAATCCCGAAGTAGCAATAAGTCTCAGGTTGGTCCAGTAATCTAGAATCAACACAAGGTTCAAGATTAATAACTTAAACGCTTTCACCATACTAAGTATGTATTATCTCAAGTACAAAGTCCATTTTCAAGTTAACTCCTTAAGAACTCCAACTCGAGCATGCTCGCTCACGCATTTTTATAAAATTGAGATTTAATCCTTTTAGCACGAAATCTTTTCGAGGGTCTTCCTAAACATACCTAGCATGTTAACACAAAGTTTCACATTCCAATAAGTCGCTTAAGGGGTTTGATCATTGCCTCAAAGTTGGTTAAGTGGTGTAGTTTGGTTTCTCGAAACATCCTTTATTAAAACACTTGTTTCTCCTAAACCGTACATCGGATTCACATGATCTTCGCACCAAAACGAACCTTGAAACAAGACCTACACTATCATGGGCAGTGGTGATATTGGACAGAAGTTATTAGGTTCGAATATTACAAGCAAAACAGGGTTAAGGAAAATCGGGCATTACGACGGCTATGTTTTAGTGATTCCAAAGTTTAAATTATAAACTTTACATGATCAACCAACCATATCATCAAACCAACTCCTTTAACATCTCAAATAAGTCATGAACTTCAAGAACAATAGTCAAAACCAACATCTACACAATCAACCATCAAAACAACACCATACATCCACCATATCAACTATTCATCCACTAAATTATACTAACTTAATCTAACTCAAAACTAACCATAAAAATCGATTTATAACTAAGGGTTAAAATAGTTTATACCTTCCATGATGCCTTAAACACACTAACAATAGCTTACAATCCTTCCTTGAGCTTTGAACAAACCTTAACAAGCTTAATACTTAAGAAACAAAATCAAGAATCATCAAAAGTTAGTATTCATCACTATTCATGTTCATCTTAAATCAAGGATTTGAATATGTTAACCTCCATGGATGATTCTAGGATTAAGAGAAAACCTTAGTTTCAAAATATGGAAGCTTTAGAATCCAAGATCATGATTTATGGATGAGTGGAAGTTTGATTTGAAAATCAAACCCTTGGTGAAGAAAAATGGGTCGAATGTTTTCTTCTTGAAGATGGGGAAGAGTTCTTGCTTGGTTGCTTGATATTTTCTGATAAAGTGGAATGGTTAAAGTGTTTGGATAAGTATAAGAATGATGATGTAGTGTGCTTGTGTCATTTGTTTTGCCATAGGTCAAGTTGGAAATGTATTAAATAAGCATCTTTCTTAATCCACTTGCTTGGTTCTTTGTTTGGTTTCATGGATGATCCTAATGTTGCATTCCTTGATTTAATATTGTTACATGTTACTTCCATGCTTGTGTTTAATCCACTAAGTGTCACGTTGTTCGGTTACGGCTTAATCTCGTTGAACGTTCGCAGGGATTTCTTAAGTGTTCTATCGAAGTACTTTACCGTAAACGTTCTTGTATCTTAATACCTTTAATAAATTTATATCCATGGAATTGATAATATAAAATCCTCCAATTTATTTAAATAATGATTAATCCATCAGTAATAGGTGAAATTTCGGAGAAAACAGAAAATTCTCTTTTTCTGATTCTGACAGCTTTTGCATTCCTTCATTTTCATAGTAGATCACTAATACGACTTCGAAAGTTCATTATCCCGACTTGTACATAGGGTGGTCTGAAAATTTTCTAAACGACAAAAATTACTATTCATCAGGATTTTACTATTCATCAAATAATAAAAAAAAATTAACTAAGTCCAAAATTTGGGGTTATTACAATAATATCAAGAACGTTTACGGTAAACTACTTCGATAGAACACTTAAGAAACCCTGCGAACATTTTACGAGATTAAGCGGTAACGGAACAACACGACACTTATTGGATTAAATACAAGCATGGAAGTAACATGTAACAAGATTAATCATAAAAGTGCAACATTTGGATCATCCATGTGAAATCAAACTTTTCCACCAAGCAAGATACTTTCAAGAACCACTTCTTAGGATGACATGTGGCAAGAATGACATAAGTACCATGACATAATCAACTACCAAGCTTAGCAAATCACTTTAAGCACATGTTTAACCAACAAAATATCAAGAAAATTGTCAAGAACCAAGCTAACCACTCCCCCCTTGAAGAACTATACCATTCGGCCCAAAAATACACAACCAAGACACTTTTTCAAGAATCAATCTTCCGAGCTTCCATAAATCATGATGTTGGATTCAAAAGTTTCCTAATTCCTAGACTAAGGTATTCTCTAATTCCTAACTTCATCCATGGATTGTAACATGCTTGAATAATAGATAAAAGATGAGAGTGAATAGTGAAATGAATAGTAATCTTTTGCGTTCTTGATTTTGTTCTTAAAGATTAAGCTTGTTAAGGATAGTTTAAAGCTCAAGGAAGGATTATAGGCTATTGTGAGAGTATATAAAGCATCAAGGAAGGTATAACTCTTGAAACCCTTGGTTATAATTTGATTTATATGATTAGTTTTAAGTGTGGTTTAGTTAGTATGATCATAAGGATGAATGATTGATTTTGATGAAAGTTTGATGTTGTTTTAATGGTAAATGAGTAGATCTTGGTTTTGACCTTGGTTGATGATGATTATGGATTAATAATGATGTTGAAGAATTGACTTGATGATTTGGTTGGATGGATCATGTAAAGTTTATGACTTAAACTTTGGAATCATTGAATCATAGCCGTTATAATGCCCGATTTTCCTTAACCTTATTTTGCTTGTAATATTCGAACCTAGTAACTTCTGCCCAAGGATCACCACTGCCATGATAGTGTAGGTCTTGTTTCAAGGTTCATTTTGGTACAAAGATCATGTGAATCCGATTTACGGTTTAGGAGAAACAAGTGTTTTAATAAATGATGTTTCGAGAAACCAAACTATACCACTTAGCCAACTTTGAGGCAATGATCAAACCTCTTAAGCGACTTATTGGAATATGAAACTTTGTGATAACATGATAGGTACGTTTAGGAAGACCCTCGAAAAGATTTCGTGTTAAAAGGATTAAATCTCAATTTTATAAAAATGCGTGAGCAAGCATGCACGAGTAGAAGTTCTTAAGGAGTTAACTTGAAAATGAACTTGTTACTTGAGATAGTATATACTTAGTATGGTGAAAGCGTTTAAGTTATTAATCTTGAACCTTGTGTTGATTTTAGATTACCGGACCACTTCGAGGTTTACCACTGCTTCAGGATTCCCAGGCAAGTTTCCAAAACCTATGACTTTCTACGGTTGTTGTGATGAAAAGTGCGTTCGCTTAATTATATTTTGCGTATATTATATTCTTGTGATACTTAAATCTTTTGAACTGTGATTGGCTTATAAGCTATATGATTCGACAGTTATAAGCCGGGTTTTTATAAAGGCTCTTAGAGTAGAGCAGGTGTATCGTATTTTGAAGCTTAGACCGGGAGTCGGTATATTTTCTTTAGACCATTAAGGTTTATTTTCTGATAAGTATATTGAATAGATTTATTCAATTATTTCATTATTCAAGGAATATTATTTTAAATATTCACTTAGATTTGATTATCAATTATTTATTGAGCTTTTGATTATTATTTAATCAATTATTAATTGATGAATATTATTTGAATATTTATTATTCTTTTAATTAATTTAAAAGTGATGTATATTGTTTAAAAAGTCATCTTTGACCTTCAATGAGTATGAAGAATATTTCCGACCTTTATAATATTTATTTTAATTAAAGTAGGGATTCCCAAATATTATTTTAATTTAAATCTATCTTAAGAGATGATTTAAATATTCGCTGACTACTCAAATGGGACGGGAATACCCTTAAGGATTTCCAAATAGTCTGACTCCCGGGTCGAAATTTTTTAAAGAGAAATCTTACCAAATTCTAAGTGGGACGACAGTGGTCAACCCCTTCCGGTAACTTACTCCTCTATTATCCCAGGAGTAAGTAGGCCAGAAATGTTTTCAAAAGAGAGACAAGTACTAGGTACTTGGGGAAAATAGGATTAACTTCCGTTTTCCATGACGATGATTTTCATCTGGGGACTGGAATTTATTGTCATACTGGGGATGAAATAGGCCCTGAACAGTATGTCCCTATGCTCGACAATGAAATAAGTGCCCATATAGCATAAAGGGCCCGGATGCGGTCAGGGTGATAACCAGTAGGGAGTCGTCTTTCTACTAGTAGAGAAGGTGTTTAATGCGGTAGAGCGACTGATCAGCGCTTATCGTAGGTGTTGTCCTGTATAGCCCCCATCTTCCAATTGGAATTGTGCCTGCGACATTGTAACGGAAGCCCATGAGCTCAGTCATCGATAATGTTGGCAGTATGTTGATAAATATTCAAAACTGGTATTTTCTATGAGGTACCTGATTTAGCTTGATTTAAGAGTTGTGTATTGGGAACTGGTCTATGTTATAGCAAAGATTTTCCTATATCTTGCGAATATGTATTATGATATGATATAGTACAGATTTCATTATAGATTATATTGTGGGGCTTTATTGCTCACTCTTGCTTTGTTTTATAAAATCACACAACAACATATAGGAGAGATGGCCAGGCCGAGGCACACTACTCGCAAGTGGCTGGGAAACGCCCGTCAGTACCACGCACAGATACTAGCCGCCATGGCTTAGGTGGGGATAACCAGTTGGTTAGGTTTTCAGCTTTTGTGTATCAGACTTATTTATATGTATGACTTAAGCAAGGTTATGTCCAGAAACGAGTAACTTATTCGATAATCACTTTGGGTTGTAATAACTTTATCTTCTGGATTAATGACTCGATACCTATTTCAATTTCATCTCTGAGACTATAATTAGTGTTGTGGATTATATTGTGGGGTCATAGCATGTGGTTTATTATTATCGTGATTCAAGTTCAAAGTGATATTGTGACGCCCTCCAAACCCGGGGTACAGATTTGAGGAGTCATCCGACCAACGGAATACTATTTAACACATGCATAATATATATAAAGACACAATTACCCCTTGACCAAGACCGCATCCAGATTATGGCAATGAACACAAGCTACTACAATCTTTTATTATTACAAACCAGTTTTATCAGAGTTATTACATCACAACTAAAGTTCAAATCTAGACATTAAATCTAGAAAAGCAAAACAACAACTACCCTGCCAATAACAGTGACTCGAGGGGCTCTCCTGACTGCTGGTGAACTATCGGTCACGCTATGCCAACTCATACTCTCGCTTCACTGGAATAGGGTTAGAAAACAACAAGCAAGAGTGAGCCAAAATTGCTCAGCAAACATCAACGAATCATTTCTATCACAGTTGTAAGGATATGAATTTAAGATATCAGAATCAACAATATTTAGCTAACACATGCTTTGTATCAATAATGATTGAAGTAAAGGATTAGAATTTGGCTTATACATTTTATTCAAATCAAAGGTTGTGCTGTTGGCCAGCCACGCATCAACCCCGGACTAGCTCATGTCATAGTCCTCTACTGGATCCCAGGCCAATCTGGGCCTTAAGTTATTCCGACCAATTACTGGTCCATTTTTAAAAACACATGCCAATTCTATAATAGGGTATAAACAATAACATGCTCAATAAGATAAACTGAATGTATAGTAATTGCAAAAGAGCTTCAACTGTTCAGTATCAACGAAGATCGAGAAAGGATCATGGAGTAGTTTCAATGGTACAGTGTACTCATTCAATAAGGTAATCAATATTGGTAATCGTTAATCAATAACCGTAATTGGTAGTCAAGATGGAAGTCAAATAATCAAAGGTTGTCAATGATAATCAAAGGATGATAAATAGCAACAATAGGTGGTAAACAATAATCAAGTAAATTGGAAATAAGGGTTTCCGATGCAGATCAAATCAAAGAATCAAGAATTTCTAAGGAAATGGAATCAGTTGTCCAAATGCGGTTAAAAGATGGATAATTTGAATTGTTCTGGGGATAACGGTATTCAAGTAATCAAGACAATAATAATTTTTATCACAAGTAAAGGCACAGATACTTGCCTGGTCTAAGCTGCTGTCGGATCGACTCTGCTCACTCTACTTTCCCCTTTCCCTTGCTCCGGGAACTCGATTCTATAATTAAACAACTCATTACAATAAGTCTAACTATTCTCGTTCTACTCTCGACACTTATTCAATCAATAATCACATTTAAACAAGTAACCGGGTACGTATCGGACGTCCGGTATAATTTACGATATTTAAAACTCAGATATTTGCCCTAGCACGGGCATATACAGACTATAAAACACAACACACAATTAATATGAACCATATTGCACTTATAAATATTTTTAAAACATCGTCTGAAACTCATTTGAATTTTTAATAAGTCATTACTAATTTTTAAATCAAAAATCGGATTTTTAAATCCAATATAAACATTTAAATGAAAATAAATCAATTAATAAAATTAATTGACACTCTTTAAATGCTCAAACTATTTTTAAATAAATAAATAGGCTTGAAAATAATTAAACTGAATTTTTAATTAATTAAATCTAATTAATAATTAATTTTTAAGAATTAATTGATTAAAAGAATTAACCAATTAATTAATAAATTAATTATTAATTAAAAATAATTAAAATAATTAAGTTTAATCAATTTTCGGATTTAAAATAATAAATATAATTTATCAGAATTTTTCTGATATTAAAATATATTTTTAAAATAAAAATATGAATTTTTAAAGTTTTTAAACTATTTTCGAATTAAATTTAAAAATAAAATTCAAAAATAGTTTTCTGAAAATGAATTAGGGTTTTGAAGATTGAAACCGGGTCGAAAAATCGGGTAAACGGGTCGGGAAGAACGAATCCGGGTCACCAAGAACAACCCGCCGGAATCTGGGTTTTCCAGAATCCGGCCGGCGTCCGGTGGCCGGACTTCGCCGTTTCCGATCAAAACAAAACCAAACCATAGGGCTTTTGTTCGCTTTTGCAAGACAAACACAACCCACATACACACACATCTGTCCTATGCCGGAATCGTGCCCAGAATTCATTCAAAGAACTCGCCGGCGACGACCTCGGCCGGAAACCCGATCTACTTAAATCCTACATGAAACTCAAAGATTAATATACCAAAATAAAGCTTATAACTCATACAATCAAAGCCCTTTATCAAAAACAATGTTAGATCAATATCAAGAGCGTACGAATCGAAAGAAGAAATCGGGTCAAAACCCGAAAATCAAACCCGACTAAATTGAACTTAAACATGAAATTAAAGCATGGATTCTTGCTAATTAGAACCCTAGGAACATGTTAGAAGCAACCAATTGAACGGAGAATCAACAGAATGAAAATCCCCAAATTAATTAAGAACCCTAATTTTAATTCGAAACTTGTAAAATCAATATAAAATCGAATACTTACCAGATGATGATGAGGTTGGAAGATTCTGAAACTAGATTTTTGGGGCTTTGATTTGAGTATAAGAACTTCAAATTTGGACTTCAATAACCCTTAGAACGAATTGATTGAAGATCAAGAACACAAAATAATTTTTGGGAATTTCGAATATTTTTGAGTAATTTCTGAAGAATTGCTAGGGTTATGAAGTCTGATTGGTCTTTTTATATTTCTGGAAATATAATACCCCAAATAACATTTTTGGATCGATATTGATTCGTTAGATCGTTTAAAAACCCTAATTAGGTCAAAAACACGTTTTACTAAAATAAGGGGTTAAAAAGGTTGATGATTATCCAAATTGATATATATCATTATATAACTAATGCTCAAGAATACTAGGGCTATAACAACTTCAATATTGATATAGAACGATAAATCCGTCCCCTTAAGCAATTAGGGTTCGGAACGATTTTTCCTTTTTCGGATCAAAAATTGAAATTAATTTGCAGAATCAAATAGGTAGGGTTAAATAGAATCCCATAACCCTTTCGATAACGATTCGAATACGAAAGACGAAGAATTAAAAATGAATGTACGAAATTTCAACGGGGCTCTTGAATTATCAAAACGGCTCAAATTTGAAGAAAATTCCAAATGACGAAATTTTTGAAAGGGGCTTCCGACTCACCATTTAGCACATAATCACACACTAAATATCATATAATAATATTCCAATATTCCAACATAAATATTTTAGATTAAATATATCATTTAATCAAATAATAAAATTCACGGATATTACATCCTTCCCCCCTTAATAGGATTCTGTCCTCAGAATCAGATCAAGGAAACAACTGGGGATACTTCTCTAACATCTCACTCTCTAACTCCCAGGTAGACTCTTCTACTTTAGGATTCCTCCACAAAACTCTCACTAACGCTACTGTCTTATTCCTTAGTACTTTCTCCTTACGATCCACTATCTGAATTGGTCATTCTACATATGATAAATCTGCCTGGACCTCTATTGGTTCATACTCTATTACATGATTCGAATCTGGTCGATACTTCTTAAGCATAGATACATGAAATACATTATGAACGTGCTGCATATGCGGTGGCAATGCCAACTCGTAAGCTACCTCGCCTACCTTCTTCAAAATCTCAAACGGCCCAACATATCTCGGACTCAACTTCCCTTTCTTTCCAAATCTAACTAATCCTTTCCATGGGGAAACTTTTAGTAACACTTGCTCTCCTTCCTCGAATCCCACATCCTTTCTGGCTAGATCCGCATACCTTTTCTGTCGGTCTTGAGCTGTTATCAATCTTCTCTGAATCAATTGAATCACTTCTTTTGTTCGTTGTACTAGTTCTGGTCCTATCATTTTCCGTTCACCAACTTCTTCCCAATATACTGGAGATCGACACTTTCGTCCATACAAAGCTTCGTAAGGTGGCATTCCGATGCTCGCGTGAAAACTATTATTATATGAAAATTCCACCAAGGGTAGATGATCGTCCCAACTGCCTTCAAAATCAAGTGCACATGTCCTAAGCATATCTTCAATAGTCTGAATTGTCCTTTCGCTTTGACCGTCCGTCTGCGGATGATAAGCCGTACTCATTCTCAACTCGGTGCCCAAACACTCTTGAAAACTCCTCCAAAATCTTGAATTGAATCGAGGGTCTCTATCAGACACTATCGATACTGGAACTCCATGTCGTACTACGATTTCTTTTATGTAAATATGAACTAACTTATCCAGCGAGAATCTCTCGTTAATCGGAAGAAAATGCGCAGATTTCGTCAATCGATCCACGACAACCCAGATGGCATCATGGTTAGCTTTTGTTCTAGGCAATCCTACTACAAAGTCCATCGCAATGTGTTCCCACTTCCATTCGGGAATCTCCAATGGTTGAAGTAATCCACTTGGTCTCTGATGTTCCGCCTTAACTCTTTGACACGTAAAGCATTTACTTACCCATTCCGCAATCTCTCTCTTCATATCTGGCCACCAAAAGTTCGTCTTAAGATCTCGATACATCTTCGTACTCCCTGGATGAATTGAATACTTCGAGTTATGTGCTTCGTGCAAAATCTCACTTTTCAGTTCCGTTACGTTAGGTATCCATATCCGAGAAGCAAATCTCAAGATCCCTTTGTCGTCCGGTTGGCTACATATTTCCTCACCTGTCATTTTACTCACATCGTCGTTCATAACTTGCTCTTGGCATTTTCGTATCTTCTCCAACAATTCAGGTTGAAACGTCATGGTATAAATCATTTCCGTCGCGTTCTTCGGATTAATTACTTCGATTTCTAACTTCTCAAATTCCTTGTATAACTCTTTGGTCATCATTAGTGTGTTTAATCTCTCTTTTCTGCTCAATGCATCTGCTACCACATTTGCCTTGCCGGGATGATAGTTAATAGAAACGTCGTAGTCCTTGATTAGTTCTAACCATCTTCGTTGCCTCATGTTCAGCTCTTTCTGAGTAAAGATATACTTCAAACTTTTGTGATCGGTGTAAATTTCACATCTTTCTCCATACAAGTAGTGTCTCCATATCTTCAAAGCAAACACAATAGCTGCTAACTCCAAATCGTGTGTAGGGTACTTCTGTTCGTGGGGTCTCAACTGTCTTGACGCATAAGCAATCACCTTGTCATGTTGCATAAGTACGCATCCTAATCCTTTATACGACGCATCACTATAGATTACGAAATGACCTTGATCGTCTAGTAACATCAATACCGGTGCCGTAGTTAGTCTTTTCTTTAACTCTTGGAAGCCTTCTTCGCACTTTTCGTTCCATATGAATCGCTCGCTTTTCCTTGTCAGCTTGGTCATTGGAGTAGCTATCTTCGCAAAATCTTGCACAAATCTCCGGTAGTATCCGGCTAATCCCAAGAAACTTCTGACTTCAGTCGGTGTCCTTGGTCTCTCCCAATCTTTCACTGCCTCTATCTTTGCTGGGTCCACTTTGATGCCTTCGCTGCTCACCACGTGTCCTAAGAAATGAACTTCTTTCAACCAGAATTCACACTTGGAAAACTTCGCGTATAGTCCTTCTTGTCTCAACGTTTCTAGCACAATTCGCAACTGGTCTGCATGCTCTTCTTCTGTCCTCGAGTATATCAAGATGTCGTCGATGAATACCACTACAAACTTGTCCAAATATCTCTTGAAAATCCTGTTCATTAGATCCATAAAAGCTGCGGGTGCATTCGTTAGTCCAAACGCCATTACTAAAAATTCATAGTGCCCATACCTTGTTCGAAAGGCTGTCTTCGGTATGTCGTCTGGTCTAATCTTCAATTGGTGATATCCTGACCGTAGGTCGATCTTTGAAAAATGTACCGCTCCCTTCAGCTGGTCAAACAGATCATCTATTCGAGGTAACGGATACTTGTTCTTAATGGTCAGCTTGTTCAACTCCCGATAGTCTATACACAATCTCATGCTTCCATCCTTTTTCTTGACAAACAGTACTGGTGCTCCCCACGGTGAAACGCTGGGTCTAATAATTCCTTTTTCTAGCAAATCTTGCAGTTGATCAGCCAATTCCTTCATCTCCACTGGTGCCATTCTGTAAGGGGCCTTCGATACTGGCTCCGCGCCTGGTACTAAGTCTATCGCAAATTCAATCTCTCTATCTGGAGGTAAACCTGGTAATTCTTCCGGAAAAACATCTGGAAACTCATTTACGACTGGAATATCTTCTAACTTAGAAACTTCCTTATCTATATCTATCACATAAGCTAGATACGCCTCACAACCTTGCCTTAATAACCTCTTAGCCTGAATCATTGTCAGGAACCTCTTTCTTTGTTTCTCTCCTCTAAATATTATCTCTTTCTTTTCTAGGGTAATCAAAGTAACCCTCTTATTCTTACAATCAATACTTGCATCATGCTCAGTCAACCAATCCATCCCTAATATCACATCAAATTCACCTAACTTAAAAGGTAACAAGTCAACATAAAAACGATTTCCCAAAATCTCTATCTCACAACGGGGATAATATGAACTGACCGCGATACGATCCTGATTAGCTATCTCTATAGTCAACACTCCACTTAAAGGTTTCGTTACACAATTCAATCTACGAGCAAACGTCTCATAAATAAAAGACTTCGTCGCTCCCGAATCTATTAACACTTGTGCAGGAATAGAATTTACTAGAAGTGTACCTACCACCACGTCGGAATCTCTCACTGCTTCTCCCATTGACATATTGTAGGTCCTGGCTAACGGCTGGACGTTAACAACTGGGGGTGCTTCAATTGCCCGAATCATATTGTTCACGGTTGCTGGTGCTCTGCAGTCCTTAATCACGTGACCTGGTTTCTTACACCGATGACACACGATGCCTATCTTGCAATCCCGGGAATAATGTCCCTTCTGATTGCATTTAAAGCATGTGACATTCAATCGATGGCATATCCCTAGATGTCGCTTCCCGCATGTCTTGCATTCTGGTAGTGGGGGTCTAGAAAGTCCCTGCTGACTGCCGGTTAGTAGACGGTTATCTTGTCCTACGCTTCCGGTGTCTGGTTTCCTAAAACTTGTATTCCTTCCGTGCTGAAATCCCAGCTTCTTATTTGCTTGCCCTTGAAAACTTCCCTGCTGCTGTCCCTTATCGGGTATCCCTGCTTTCCTTTTCTTGTTCTCCCTCTCTTTCATGTAAGAATCACTCTCTGCCTCTGCAATCATTGCCTTTTGGACCACCGCTGCATAGGTGTCCAACTCCAATACAGCTAACTTACTACGAATCCAAGACCTCAGTCCCTGCTGGAACCTCTTGGCCTTCTTCTTTTCCATATCCACATAGGTTGGAACAAACCTTGACAACTCCGTAAACCTTGTTTCATATTGGGGCACTGTCATGCTTCCCTGCTTTAATTCCAAAAACTTCAATTCCATCTGATCTCTCATATAGTCCGGAAAATACCTTTCCAAAAACAACTCTGTGAATCTTGCCCACGTAATCAATCCCTCGGGCTCCATAGCCCTACTCGTTTCCCACCAATAACTAGCCTCATTCTTCAGAAAATAGCTTGCATACTTTGTCTTCTTGTCCTCTGTCACCTCTATCAAGGCAAAAGCCTTTTCCATCTCTTTCAACCATGCCTTAGCCTCTACAGGGTCTGCTGATCCTTTAAATTCTGGAGGTTTTGCTGCCTGGAAAGATTTGAACGTAACTGCCGGTGCTGCTTGCTGGTGCTGTTGTTGATGCTGCTGATGCTGATGTTGCTGATGCTGTTGCTGCTGTTCTAAGAGCTGTTGCTGAAATGCACGTTGCTGCTGTGCTAATGCGGCAGTCTGTTGAGTAAGGGTATTTAACAACTGGATTACCATCGGGTCCACACGGCCCGTGGGAGGTGTATTTTGTTGACCTTCTTGGTCAGAAGTATCAGTTGAACGGGTTTGTCGTCTAGGAGCCATATCGCTGATGAATAAACAATAATTGGCTTAATCAAACAGTTCATATAAGAGAAGGAAGGATCACAATTGATATCTCGAAGGTTTACAGATCTTCTCAACGGTGTATGGATACACTCGTTGCAATAAGTAGAATAACAGTTATGATGCTGGAAATGAATGATAGGGGCATAAATACAGTTCTATAAAAGAGGTTTATCATATATATATAGATAGAGTCAGTACAAGCGTAGAACGCTTCAAAAGAAAATATATCATGGCTGAACCATAACTGCCGACCAGCAATACAACAACAAAAATGCAACAACAACCCGAGGCGTTCCTATAAGCCCGGTGCACTGCTGATTCTACAATATGCATCTATATACTAACTATCTAGAACCATACATCCATGTCACATCTGTCTGCTACCGATACCTGCTCACAGATCACCTGCTCCTGCCGGCCATAACGGGGGTCCTGAAACCTCTGCAATCTCACTCATCGCATAATCCAAAATCTGTCTCATCCCTGCTACTGTCTCTCCCTCTCGAATAGAAGCTAATCCATGCAATCGAGTCTCAACCAAAGTCCTCGTAACCCTAAACCTCATCTGAATGTCTCTCATCTGATCTCTAAGTCTGTCTCTCTCTCTGACAGCGGCTGCCTCGATCGAACGAATCCTACCCATCTCCATAACCTGTCCATAAAGGAAATCCTTCTCTCTTCTCACCCTCTGATACACATGGTGTGGAACTGGTGGCTCACATAACTGATACAAAGGCCCACAAACTGATGCCTGAGATGCTGGTGCTGGGACTACTTGTCGGAGTGGAATAGGACAAGGTATCTGATCTCTCCTGACTACTGGGTCCTGATGCCTAGGCTGATATCGCACTGGCCGAGACGGTCCTGCTCTCTCAACGGGTGTAGGTATCTCTGCTATCGTATCCTCGGAAGGGTCTAAGTCTGAACTAGAACTAGGGGGCTGCAATTATAACCACATTTAATTACTACGCGTAATATCCCTAGTTGACCTCCTAATATCCTTACGTGAATTCCTAACTCTCTATGTTATCCTGGACCCTAAGTCCTAACTTGTTTCAAATGCCATAACCTGTTGCTCTGATACCAACTGTGACGCCCTCCAAACCCGGGGTACAGATTTGAGGAGTCATCCGACCAACGGAATACTATTTAACACATGCATAATATATATAAAGACACAATTACCCCTTGACCAAGACCGCATCCAGATTATGGCAATGAACACAAGCTACTACAATCTTTTATTATTACAAACCAGTTTTATCAGAGTTATTACATCACAACTAAAGTTCAAATCTAGACATTAAATCTAGAAAAGCAAAACAACAACTACCCTGCCAATAACAGTGACTCGAGGGGCTCTCCTGACTGCTGGTGAACTATCGGTCACGCTATGCCAACTCATACTCTCGCTTCACTGGAATAGGGTTAGAAAACAATAAGCAAGAGTGAGCCAAAATTGCTCAGCAAACATCAACGAATCATTTCTATCACAGTTGTAAGGATATGAATTTAAGATATCAGAATCAACAATATTTAGCTAACACATGCTTTGTATCAATAATGATTGAAGTAAAGGATTAGAATTTGGCTTATACATTTTATTCAAATCAAAGGTTGTGCTGCTGGCCAGCCACACATCAACCCCGGACTAGCTCATGTCATAGTCCTCTACTGGATCCCAGGCCAATCTGGGCCTTAAGTTATTCCGACCAATTACTGGTCCATTTTTAAAAACACATGCCAATTCTATAATAGGGTATAAACAATAACATGCTCAATAAGATAAACTGAATGTATAGTAATTGCAAAAGAGCTTCAACTGTTCAGTATCAACGAAGATCGAGAAAGGATCATGGAGTAGTTTCAATGGTACAGTGTACTCATTCAATAAGGTAATCAATATTGGTAATCGTTAATCAATAACCGTAATTGGTAGTCAAGATGGAAGTCAAATAATCAAAGGTTGTCAATGATAATCAAAGGATGATAAATAGCAACAATAGGTGGTAAACAATAATCAAGTAAATTGGAAATAAGGGTTTCCGATGCAGATCAAATCAAAGAATCAAGAATTTCTAAGGAAATGGAATCAGTTGTCCAAATGCGGTTAAAAGATGGATAATTTGAATTGTTCTGGGGATAACGGTATTCAAGTAATCAAGACAATAATAATTTTTATCACAAGTAAAGGCACAGATACTTGCCTGGTCTAAGCTGCTGTCGGATCGACTCTGCTCACTCTACTTTCCCCTTTCCCTTGCTCCGGGAACTCGATTCTATAATTAAACAACTCATTACAATAAGTCTAACTATTCTCGTTCTACTCTCGACAATTATTCAATCAATAATCACATTTAAACAAGTAACCGGGTACGTATCGGACGTCCGGTATAATTTACGATATTTAAAACTCAGATATTTGCCCTAGCACGGGCATATACAGACTATAAAACACAACACACAATTAATATGAACCATATTGCACTTATAAATATTTTTAAAACATCGTCTGAAACTCATTTGAATTTTTAATAAGTCATTACTAATTTTTAAATCAAAAATCGGATTTTTAAATCCAATATAAACATTTAAATGAAAATAAATCAATTAATAAAATTAATTGACACTCTTTAAATGCTCAAACTATTTTTAAATAAATAAATAGGCTTGAAAATAATTAAACTGAATTTTTAATTAATTAAATCTAATTAATAATTAATTTTTAAGAATTAATTGATTAAAAGAATTAACCAATTAATTAATAAATTAATTATTAATTAAAAATAATTAAAATAATTAAGTTTAATCAATTTTCGGATTTAAAATAATAAATATAATTTATCAGAATTTTTCTGATATTAAAATATATTTTTAAAATAAAAATATGAATTTTTAAAGTTTTTAAACTATTTTCGAATTAAATTTAAAAATAAAATTCAAAAACAGTTTTCTGAAAATGAATTAGGGTTTTGAAGATTGAAACCGGGTCGAAAAATCGGGTAAACGGGTCGGGAAGAACGAATCCGGGTCACCAAGAACAACCCGCCGGAATCTGGGTTTTCCAGAATCCGGCCGGCGTCCGGTGGCCGGACTTCGCCGTTTCCGATCAAAACAAAACCAAACCATAGGGCTTTTGTTCGCTTTTGCAAGACAAACACAACCCACATACACACACATCTGTCCCATGCCGGAATCGTGCCCAGAATTCATTCAAAGAACTCGCCGGCGACGACCTCGGCCGGAAACCCGATCTACTTAAATCCTACATGAAACTCAAAGATTAATATACCAAAATAAAGCTTATAACTCATACAATCAAAGCCCTTTATCAAAAACAATGTCAGATCAATATCAAGAACGTACGAATTGAAAGAAGAAATCGGGTCAAAACCCGAAAATCAAACCCGACTAAATTGAACTTAAACATGAAATTAAAGCATGGATTCTTGCTAATTAGAACCCTAGGAACATGTTAGAAGCAACCAATTGAACGGAGAATCAACAGAATGAAAATCCCCAAATTAATTAAGAACCCTAATTTTAATTCGAAACTTGTAAAATCAATATAAAATCGAATACTTACCAGATGATGATGAGGTTGGAAGATTCTGAAACTAGATTTTTGGGGCTTTGATTTGAGTATAAGAACTTCAAATTTGGACTTCAATAACCCTTAGAACGAATTGATTGAAGATCAAGAACACAAAATAATTTTTGGGAATTTCGAATATTTTTGAGTAATTTCTGAAGAATTGCTAGGGTTATGAAGTCTGATTGGTCTTTTTATATTTCTGGAAAAATAATACCCCAAATAACATTTTTGGATCGATATTGATTCGTTAGATCGTTTAAAAACCCTAATTAGGTCAAAAACACGTTTTACTAAAAATAAGGGGTTAAAAAGGTTGATGATTATCCAAATTGATATATATCATTATATAACTAATGCTCAAGAATACTAGGGCTATAACAACTTCAATATTGATATAGAACGATAAATCCGTCCCCTTAAGCAATTAGGGTTCGGAACGATTTTTCCTTTTTCGGATCAAAAATTGAAATTAATTTGCAGAATCAAATAGGTAGGGTTAAATAGAATCCCATAACCCTTTCGATAACGATTCGAATACGAAAGACGAAGAATTAAAAATGAATGTACGAAATTTCAACGGGGCTCTTGAATTATCAAAACGGCTCAAATTTGAAGAAAATTCCAAATGACGAAATTTTTGAAAGGGGCTTCCGACTCACCATTTAGCACATAATCACACACTAAATATCATATAATAATATTCCAATATTCCAACATAAATATTTTAGATTAAATATATCATTTAATCAAATAATAAAATTCACGGATATTACAGATATTGTTGGGATTGAGGACGTGACAACCCGGATCTCCGACCCCTGATCTGGGGGTGTTACACATAAGATTCACTTTCAAGGCTACCAATAATCAAGCTGAGTATGAAGCACTCATTGCAGGTCTCAACTTGGCACGCAGTCTCCAAGTCCAACACCTCTCCATTTTCAGTGATTCCCAAATTGTGGTACGGCAAACCACTGGAGATTATGCTACAAAAGACATCATTATCACCAAGTACCAAGCCTTGGTTAGATCCCTTCTCTCTTTCTTTGCCAGCCACACACTTGTTCAAGTGGATAGAGAAGACAATACTATTGCAGACTTGCTTTCCAAGGATACTTTTGGCCTACATTGGCTAAGGATTGCCAGGCTTTCGTTAAGAGGTGTACACAGTGCCAACTTTTCAGCGATGTCCCTAAACAAGCACCTACCTTGCCCTCTCTTCCATCTTATCCCCCATTCTCTTTGCCATGTGGGGAATCGATATCATGGGACCTTTCCCAAAAGCTGAGAATGAATTGCAGTATGTGATGGTAGCAATTAATTACATGATTAAGTGGGTTGAAGCTAAGGCTCTAAGGAATATCACCCAGGAGGATGCTATAAAATTTGTCAATGAAATCATTGTCACAGGATTTGGAATCCCAAGGATAATGGTGTCAGACAATGGAACCCAATTTGTGGATCAAAGTTCGTGAAATTTCTTTCAGAAAGAGGGGTGAAACATAAGAAAGCTTCGGTGTGCCACCCTCAAAGCAACAGGCAAGTGGAAGTCACAAACTGCACTATCATGCGAGGCCTTGAGAAAAGGCTCCAGACGTCCAAGAAGAAATGGCCTGAGGAACTTCCTAATGTGTTGTGGGATTACCGAACATCAGCTAGAAGCAGTACTAAGGAAACCCCTTACAAACTAGCCTTTGGCACTGAAGCCCTTCTCCCAGCAGTACTAAGGAAACCCCTTTATGCAAGTTTACTTTCTCAAATACATATACCAATGATATATCATGTTGTGTTTACGGTTTTGATATCAAGTATATTTGTTCGATTATATTATGAACTTAATATGTGAAAATTGTGATAAAGCATACTACGTTGATAATGGTATGTTATGTTTAATATTTGGACGACGGCTCTAGGGATAGAGCGCGTTGGTCCAAAAAGTAGAGTTGACCGGGGAGCGGTATTTTGCCTTGACGTATTTTAACTATGTAAACCCGAAAGGATCTTCGGGAGATAGTATATGTACTTATGATTGTTTAATGAACTTCATCTATTAACGTATTCCAAAAACATTTATCTTGGATAAAATATATTATTTAAATATTTATTAAATATATTAAACGTTTCCAAAAATACTTCAAATATTATTTAAAAGATATGCAAGATGCTTCGAAAAGTTTAAACACGCGAACCCTCTCACTCGGAATCTTTTTGTGAAAACCCCCGGTCATGTTTTGCTCAAGAAGCGTTGTTTCCAAGTAAGTATCGGTCGACTGAGGTTGGACCTCAACTACTCGATTTTATATTCAGAATGATTTTTGAAAGAAAATAAAACAAGGGGATTCTGGCGGTGGCAAGATCGTCGACGGGGGATCCCGAGAGTGTAAGAGGCCGTTAGCCAGGCGGTCCATCAACTATTATTTGCCGAATGCGCCAGGATGAGTGCATATGGAGCTCCCATCCAGGGTGATCGTGAATGAAGCTTTCATCCCAGGGTAACTTATGAATGAATTAATTGCCCTTCTACTAGTAGATAAGACCCGCGGTGGATATGGTTGTGGCGACTGATCATCATCACTTCATATCGTGTTTTTTGTTTTGGATAAGTCCCTTCCTTCCAGTTTGGAAAAATTCTGATTAACACTGTAACAAAGGCCAAGGTGCTGAGTTACCGATAGTGTTAACTTTAGTGTGAATGATTTGATATTTCGAAGGCAACATTTAAAAAGGTGAAATTATTCTGGTTATTTATTGATGAAAGACAAACGGTAATTTAAAAACTGGTGAACTAGTGTTGTTCATCTAGTAGCATCTGGAACTGCGCACTTTTCGATTTCTAAAATCGTGCTAAGTCATTGATAGTGTATTTCTAAATTACGAACTAAACTCATTCATTTGGTAGTAATCTAAACTTCATATTAAGTATGAATACTTTCAATAGAAAACTATGTACTACCTTTATATTGTTGGAAAAACTTTATATTAGTGACTAGTTAACTTGCTGAGCATTCTTTCGCTCATTCTTGCTTTGTTAAAAATTATATTTTCAGTGAGACCATATTCGGTCGTCCCGTATTGCGAGGAAAGGAATGTGGAATATACTCCCTTGTGATAGTTCAGGAAGGATACCGCTTGAGTAAGTTGGATAGGTTCAGCTATCATTAGTAAGTTTGTTTACAAATATGGGTTGTAATAACTACATGTAATGGTTGTAGATTAATAGTGTGAGATCCTGGATAGTACATTTGGTTTGTAATAACTAATGTTACTGCATATCGTTTCTAAGGCTATAACTTGTGTGAGTAAGAGATTGGGGTCTATGAAGTTGTTTTGATTGGATCATTGAGTTAATACAGGTATTATATGATTGGATGGTGAGGTGACGACCTGGATCCCAGACCCCGGATCTAGGGGCGTTACAGTTTCGTGTTAAAAATATAAGTTGGTGATTTTATAAAAATATGTGAACAAAGGTTGCGCGAGTGAAATACCCTTAAGGGGATGGTTAAAAACAAGAAGTTAGTAATGGATAAGTACTTGGGTTTTGAGGATAGATACCCACCCAAACTTTTGACGTAGAAGTTTACGGAATGTTATGAGGTTATAGATGACCAAGAGCAAGACAATTGATGTTCGTTAATAGAACGTTAGTGCTTAAGTTAAATGCACTTTAAATGATTAAGCCAGGGGACTGATCGGGTATTTCTTTGTTTATAGATTTCCCGGCAAGTTCTCGAACCCCTAACAACCAAGGACCCGAGGCAAGTTTTCTCATTCCATGCTGTATTTTAAAGTACCATATTCTGATGATGCATATGATAGATGCATGCTTTTAAATGTAATATATGCATATGATATTATGCATGCTTTTAAATCGTACATCGTATATGGATGTGGTTGGATTTTAAACTACGAAAATGATAATATGCATATGATATGATATTATGCATGCTTTCAAACCTCACATCGTATATAGATGTGATGGTATTAAAAATAATGAGAGGGAATATATGCATATGATAGATGCAAGTTTTCAAACCCTACATCATATAAATGATGCTGTTGTGATTTATGTGATTGATATATATATATATATCTATTCTGCTTTAATGTTGTGAGAACTTTTTAAATTGTTTACGCTTTTAGTAAAAGCTTTCGTAAGATATAAGGTTTATATGCTAGGTAAATACTAGATATAAACCGAGGTTTTAAAGGCTCTAAGTATAGAGCAGTCGTACGATGATTTTAAAATAATAGACCGGGAGTTAAATTACTACTTTATTTTGATAATACTGTCAGAAACTGGAGGGTCCAGGGACAGCTATGTTTTATATATGATGATTAAATATTCCAATATATATATTATTGGATATTTAATGTGTGATATTAAATAATATTATTAAAAATATTATTTTGAATATTTATTAACTAAGTGAATATTATTTTGAATATTCATTTAAGTGGATATTATTGAATAATAATTCAATATTTAGTATTTGGGTATTTATTAAATATTCCAAATATGATTTAAAAATTATAGAACCTTATTATATGATTTAAGGTTCTACTATTTACACAAAAATATAAATTTCTGATCTTCAGAAAAGATATTAAAACAGAGATTCCCAACTATTATCTTAAGATATTTAAAGATAATTAAATGCGAATAGTGTTTTCTAACTCATCGGAAATTGGGAATCTAGTTCAAGAAGTCGAGGACAGAGTTTTACTTCCACTGTTCCTCTAAAATACCTATAGTTGGGGATGACTTCCCCATTCAAGTAAAGAATTTCAAACTTGCTAAACTCTGAAAAATTTCAATAAACTCCCTGGTAATGATTTCAAAATACGTGGTAATCATCTGTAGTTTCGTTGACTAATGTCAACCCACACTGTGACTTACTCCCTTCAAATACTCTGGAGTAAGGAATTCTGAACGGTTACAAAGTTTTGACAAGTATTTGTACTTGGGGGAAATATGATTAAATTCTGATTTTTGTTTTATTGATATTTTTATCATGGGAACTGGAAGGGCTTACACGGCAATGAAATAGGTGTCGGGGTAGTGCCAAAATTATCAAGGCTTACCCGGTGATGAAATAGGCGCCGAGGTAGTGATCTCTTGCGTGCTAAGGCTTACCCGGTGATGAAATAGGCGCCGAGGTAGTGATCTCTTAGCACAACGGCCCGTATTCGGCCAGGGTGATAACCAAATAGGAAGTCGTCCTTCTACTAGTAGAAAAGTTACGTTACGATACCACGGCTGATCACCGTGTATCGTGGTTCCAGTATATTCCCTTCCCTCCAATTGGAGTTGTGCTGCACATTGTAACGAAAGCCTAGGTGCTAAGTTACTGACAATGTGGCAGTGATGAGTAATGATGTTCCTCATACAGTAATTGTACTGTATGGCATGTTTTGACGAAAAGAATGTTTAAACATATCGTTCTGTATATGAACGGAGTTTCAAAGGTTTTCCTTTATGATATAAGCTTACATATATATGATTATGTTGTTATATCTGATTGTCGAGCTATAGTGCTCATTCTTGCTTCTTTTATAAAAGGTGTTCATTACTGATATTTTATAGTATTTTGAACAGTATGAGATATCTAAATAGATATGTGTGTATATATGTTGAGAAGATATTTAAGATATACAATATGTTGAACTGTATAGTATTTTAAATCAATGGATAGGCTCTAAGCCTTGATTCCAATATTTGATATCTATTTTAAAAGATATGTTTTGAATCTTGGTTCATTATATCGATACCAAGAATTTCTAAATGATTTACGAAAAGTATTTGAGTATGATTATAAGTCATACGTTATTTTGAACGGTATACTATTTTGGGGTTAGACCCTAGTAGTGATAAAAGCTTTGATCCCATATGGATTATCTTCCTAAAAGGTTTAAAGATTTAAACTGGGATAGATTTCTTGTTGAGCGCTATTAGCTCATTCTTGCTTTATTAAACCTTTCAGCATGAAGAAAACGTTGCCAATCCACCTCGTGTTACGAGAGCAAGGGAATTGAGAGACCACCCTTGAGTTAGTTGATGCAGGATGGATACTGCCGGTGTGAGCAGAATAGTTGCAGCTTGAATTAGTGAGAATTATTTTTGAGTAGGTTTGTATTACTAAACCTTGTATAGAATTGTGAGGTCTATTATTGTAACTTCAGGTAGAGGTTGTAAATAATAGATGAGATCCTGGATAGTACATTTGAGTTATAATAACAAATGTTACTTATTGTTGCTCATTTCCAAGGCTATAACTTGTGTGTGTGTGCGTAAGTGATTGGGGTCATTGGAGTTATATTATTAGAATGTTGTAAGTAATACAGGTATTGTATCATTGATGGAGCGTGACAACCCAAATTCCTGACCCCGGATCTGGGGGTGTTACAGAAATGGTATCAGAGCGTTAAGTTATAAACTTGGATATGAGAGTGTTAAGAGTTATAAGTGAGAGAATGACGTGAGGACTCATATAGAGTTCGTTAAGTGGACTACCGGAGGTAGTGCCATTGAGGATGTCAAGGTTAAAGAGTTTAGTAGAAGACTTATTGGAGGACCGATAGGACCTTTGAAGATCATCATAATGATGAGAAGGACGTTTAGAATTGTACACGGATTATCAAAGACATTAAGATAAGACATGGAGCAGAGTCTCAATTGCAGTTGGGGTAAGGTCGGAATGGCCAATATCAATGGATAACTTGACTTAGTAAGAACCTAAGTGATTAGTAGTTCATCGTAGTTTGCCACGAAAAGGCAGCACATGTGAAGATCAAGACGATTACAGTCCTTTACGCGATCCGAATTACTAAATTGCGTGGACTAGATAAGGCATTATCTTGTGTATGAGGTCCAAGCCTTGAGAACAACGATTCCACCAGAGTTGGTGTCTTTTTCGTCGATGGGTATTTTGTTACCTAAGAGGAAGACTTTTGCGTACATGTAGTACCAGAACGTTATCGTGAGACCAACGTGCTAAATCGCATCGCGAGTATATTTCGTACGATAGGCCATTATGGCTCAACCCAGAAATTAAAGATATGAACAATGACTAGCGTGATTCTAATAAAGACACGTATGATTGCAACGAGCAATGCGACAATCTCATGACCTACGAGGAACGAGACCTATGGTGGCCTGGGGTTGGATTCGTTCGATACGACTAGTACTGAGAAATTACATATACGTTAATCGACCTTCATCCTTTGAGGATGTGTTGATGCGGCCGTAGGAGGCCCAATCTCTGAAGAATTATCGGGGAATGGCGAATATGTTCGAACTCCCAACCTGATTGTGAATTTGTACAATTTTGAGGTACCGTTGGTTAGTACCCTAAGGCATAAAGGCATAAAGATCGGATCATCCTTGTAGAAGGTGATGTTAGAACTTATGATGACCATTGACTTTTGGTGTCTACTTGCTTGTGCACTACTCAATCTAAAACTGTTCATGCCCGTGTTACCTTGAATAGTTCATGTCAGGTAACCCTTCTAGTTTCCTACTTCAACTTGGGATGCAACCAACAATTTTTAAATATTCATTTTATTTCTTCATACTTGGACTCGGGAATTCTTTTCTCCTATTAAGGAGAGATTTGCACATCAGACGTTGAAATCGTAGAAAGGATATCAATTTGATATTGATATTCCGAATTCAATTCTATCGGAGAATTTGACAAAATTTATGTACGGAGACACCTTTGGGTGGACCGTTTCACTAATAAGAAATGTTGATGGGAAGTTATCGATTGTTCCGATACCAAGAACCATCTATTCAGACCTTATATTCTATTCAAGGGTTATAATTACCTTGTTCGTCCCAAACTTATTCTTCTTCTTTTTAATTCATTATCCGAGTAGTCAAAATTTTGCTTTGTTTCTTTCTTCGACTATGATGTCGAGATTTTGTACTAATAGATTGAAAATGGCTAATTGTATGGCTAATTGTATGTGCCATTTTGTACTAATGTCGAGATTTATATAAGTGAATTCATGATGTATTTGTATGCAGTGAAGTATGGTGGGAAGATTTTCAAACGATAATTTGATTGACACCTAACCAGGTCGCCCCCTCAGCGAGAATTTTTACAAAGTTTTTTTATATATATATATAAATTGTTAGTGCTTGTGCCCTAGAGACAATACTATAATGTTCTTAGGGAAGACATTTTGATTATTAATAAATATGTTCGATGGATTTTCTTTCAATTATTTATTATGTCTTTATTAACTACGATATAAATATTAGAATAATAAATGTCCTTGGAATATAAGCATGAATTCTATATCTCTAAGTATGTGACTTAGAAATGAGATTATATGAGTAGTGTTTATAATCCTAAAAGATCCCTAGTCGAGTATTATTATTTGAGGACAATAATAATGCATTAAGACTAGTATGTTTGTTGACTGATGACCACATCTCATTGGTCATAAGTATGGTGATACTAAAGTCAAAGACATAAGTGCATGTTAGCAGAACATGGT
Organism: Heracleum sosnowskyi; assembly: GCA_030848705.1. NCBI lineage: Eukaryota > Viridiplantae > Streptophyta > Magnoliopsida > Apiales > Apiaceae > Heracleum > Heracleum sosnowskyi. The sequence goes on from CM061242.1 coordinate 89,939,782, forward strand.
ACTGGATAGACCCACCGTGTGAATTCTTCATGGTAAATGTTATCAAGTGTCATAAGCAATTCTCACAATGATAATGGTGTAATGATCCTTAGACTTGAAATCATTATATTTCTATATCAGAATTAATATACTTTGATTCTACTCAAAGTTACCTTTGACCGGGTAATGATAAAGGTGGACATTGGGTATATTATGAATCATATGAGAAATATGAATGATAGATATAGGATTTAACCCTCCTATTTTAGGAGTGATATTATTGGCCTCTTGATTGAGTGAGACTATGAAATACCGTGCCATGCTCAAATTGTGATTTGTTTAATAGTCTACTCATCGATAAAGTAAACCGGGATTAAATGTTGAAGAGGATGACATAAACCATGCCTCGAGTTTAATCTATAGTATAAGGTTTAAAGGATTATATTACATGGAACATTATTCATTAAAGGTTTAATTGGATCACCAATTATTATTATTACTTGGGTAGCAATGATGTATTATTAGATGCCGCTCATTGTTTATAATTTTATTATGAGATATTAAAATTATTGCCAACGTAATAATAACCTAAAGGGTTACACATAAAGAACGTTTTAAACGGAGCATTAATTAAATTTCGAATTTAATTGAATTATTATTATTATTGAATTATTGGATTAATTAAGTAGGACTTGATTAATTATATAATAATTTGAATATAATAAATAATACTACTAATAATCAGATTGGGTTTTGGAAGCCCAATCAGATTAGGTATAGGCCCAGAATTCTCTCCATATAAATGCATTAAGATGTATTATTTTAGGGTTAAGAAATTGAAAAACGTTTTTCTTAAAAAACCCTGATGCTCTACATCAAAGAGAGGCTAGAGAGAGAGAGAGAGTTCTGAGGGCAGTTCTTGGCTAGTACCAACTCCGGTGATCGTTGGACGATCGGGCATTCGTGTGGACTGATTAGAGACGTGTATCGCAAGGCGGGACACGTGGTGATCATATCAAAGGACCTCCATTAGTCAGCCGTTCGTAAAGCTTCAAAAGGTAAACGATTCTATTCACGAATTAAATATCGTTTTTCGCATGGATCCTGCGGAGGGTTTCGTTAATTTTTCTGTTTTACGCGTTTTTCCGTTGCGTTTTCATGCCCGAAACCCTTCAATGGCATCAGAGCTACTTGAGAAAAGTGTTTCATTCGTTTATATGTTTACTGTTTTGATGATAAAATCATGTTTGCGACTATCATGATTGATGCGTTGTTTTTATGAAAACATGAATATTGTATTGATGTATATACATAAATTGTATAGTAATGATGATTGAGATGATCATATGATGATCATATAATCTGTATGTATACTGATATATACATGATATAGTTTTGTTCTTGTTATGTTCTTGTTATGAGAATCGTATTCGATACGATTTCTGATTGGCTGCGTAGATTTGGTGAAATTTGCATACTGTCTCAGAATTTCGCCGAAAATACCTTTTCGGAAAGGGTAACGGACGTCTGAACAATACTGACTAAGTCACTCGTTCATCTGTAAGGCGTTTGATGTCGTTTACTGTCTGTAAACAGCGATTTATTGTTTTCATAATTCTGATTTTAATTTTTTGATTTACACTTTATTTGATTTTGTGATTGGATCATGAAAACTATGATATGGTGTGATATGTTGATGCAATATGAGATGTTCTTAACTGTTAATTGAGCATGGTGTATGGTTATGGCCCTAAGACCCATAGGTTAGTGGTTTTTTATTATGGTTTTGGTTTTAAATACGACTTGCATGTCGTTCATTCTTGTAATGATTAAATCTCGAATGTAACTCGAGTTTCTCTTGTAAGTTTATTAGATTAGCTTTTCATATTATGTAATTGATGATATGAAGACATGGAGGCATGCCAAGGAGGCGATCAAAGGAGACATTACAAGGAAGCATGAAGACATGTGTAATTTATTATGTTGTATTTGATACCACCATAGATTGACCTTGGTTTTTCCTTAGCTTGGAAAAATGGCATAGGATTGGGCCATAACCAAGCACGTTTACTTTACGCACTTTACATATATGATGCATGTGATGATGCATGTTTTAATTAGATTAAACATGTATGTATTAGATACATCACCCATGTCATGCCTGCTAAACAAGATAAAATCTGTAACGATTCAAGATTTTAAAATTGAACAAAACGAACATGAGATTCCTGTGTTTATGAAACACGGAAATAAGTATGAATTTTCGATTTTTTGATATGGGGCGATTTTGACAAAAATACAAGCAGCGCTTGTAAGAAAGGCGGATTTTAAGTGAGACCACTCTGACTCCTCCGTTGGACTGGAAATCAAACCATTGATGAATTTTGAATTAAAGTACTTAGTTCAAGGAAAAATTGGGAATCTCTTGATGATGGGATCATGGTCGTTTTAATAATAAAATCCCTAAATTTAAAATATTAAGTCACCTAGATGCCTTCCAATGGGCAACACTCGTCAAGACCTAGATCGAGAAAGAGTGGGTTCGCCAAAGCAAAACACTCCAATCTATCGTGGTAAGGCGCGATGAAGTAAATGTGATACTTAACTGTTAGACCATTGGGTTAGACTTAACTAAGTTACCACAATAGGATTGTGAACTTAGAGGCATGGAGTTTGGTATGATTTATTGGATAAATATGGACAAATGTTGTTCTACCAAACTTTCCAAGAGTTATATATGATATAATTGACAAGAGTTGTCTACCTAAATAAATCATGTTTTGGGAGAAAAGCCAAAGCTGACCTTAAGCGTGACGATATATGGATCTTGGCTCACTAGAAGGATTTAGAGTAATGCCTTCCGAATTAATAGTTAGGGCTATTGATTTGATAAATATAGTGGGAGATATATATTGTGAATATATATGGATAATCACTTGAACATAATTTAATAAATCTGCAACTAACTTATTTTATGCATTTTAACATTGTAGATATCTAAATGGTAAACTCAAACAATTTCTCTGTGCGATCAGTCCTTGAGAAGGAAAAGCTGACAGGAACCAACTTCCTTGATTGGCAAAGGAATTTGAGGATTGTCCTCAGGCAGGAGCGAAAGCTTTATGTCCTTGATATTCCTCACCCTGGACCTCTTGCTGCTGAAGCAACCGAGGCTCAAGAAAATGCTTATCAGAAGCATCTTGATGATTCTACAGATATCTGTTGTTTGATGCTAGCGACTATGAGTCCTGAGCTTCAGAAACAACATGAGCGTATGGACGCTTATGATATGATAGAGCACCTCAAAAGGATGTTTGAGGTTCAAGCTCGTCAAGAGAGGTTTGATGTAAGCAAAGCGTTGTATGCATGCAAACAGGGAGATCGTGACCCGGTTGGACCGCATGTTCTAAAGATGATAGGGTATTTGGAAACCCTTGAGAATTTGGGTTACCCGGTTTTACCGGAACACCAAGCAGATTTGATCTTGCAGTCTTTGAACAACAACTACACTCAATTTGTTATAAACTATAATATGAGTGAGATAGACAAAACACCTACCGAACTATTGGCATTATTGAGGACTGTTGAGACCAATATGTCAAAGGCTAACCCTTCTCCCATAATGATGGTGAATAAAGGGAATGCCAAAGGAAAGGGGAAATGGAAAGGCAAGAAGAAGATTGGATCTAAATCTCCTAATCCGAAGCTTGCTTTCAAAAAGGCTTTGAAGCCTACTGGAGGTGTTGCAAAAGGTGCTGCAAAGGGTGATGTATGTCACTTTTACAAGAAGCCGGGTCATTGGAAGCGTAATTGTCAAGCTTATTTGGAAGATCTGAACCTGAAGGGAATGAAGTCTGTGAAGATTTCTGATTCAGGTATGTATGTTATAGAAGTCAATTTGTCTACTTCTACATCATGGGTATTAGATATTGGATGTGGTTCTCACATTTGTATAAATGTGCAGGAACTACGAAGGAGTAGGACTTTGGCGAAAGGAGAAGTCGACCTACGCGTTGGCAATGGAGCAAAGGTTGCTGCTTTGGCTGTAGGGACTTATAATTTATCGTTGCCCACTGGGCTTATTTTAGAACTTGAGAACTGTTTTTACGTGCCTGCGATTTGCAGAAACATTATTTCTGTTTCTTGTTTGGACAATAAAGGTTTTTCCTTTACAATTCAGAACAATAGTTGTTCCTTTGGTTTGAATAATGTTACCTATGGGGTTGCACGTTTATTTAATGGTTTATATGTTCTTGATCTTGATATTCCAGTCTATAATGTAAATAATAAACGTATTAAGGCTAATGACTCAAATCACACATACTTTTGGCATTGTCGTTTAGGCCATATAAATGAGAAACGCATTTCCAAGTTACATAAGGATGGATACTTGGATAAGTTTGATTTTGAATCATACGAAGAATGCGAACCTTGTCTCATTGGAAAAATGACTAAAGCTCCTTTTACCGGAATTGGTGAGAGGACCACCGAACGATTAGAACTTATACATCGTGATGTATGTGGTCCAATGCGTACGATGGCAAGAGGTGGCTTTTACTACTTCATAACCTTTACTGATGATTTTAGTAGATACGGATATGTGTATCTTTTGAAGAACAAATCCGAATCATTTGAAAAATTCAAAGAGTACAAGGCAGAAGTGGAAAAGAAAATAGGCGGAAGTATTAAAACTCTACGATCTGATCGTGGAGGTGAGTACTTAAGCTTAGAATTTAAGAATTAATTAAAGGAGTGTGGTATTGTATCACAGCTCACACCTCCTGGAACACCACAGTGGAATGGTGTATCTGAAAGGAGAAATCGTACCTTATTGGACATGGTGCGATCGATGATGAGTCTAGCGGATCTTCCAATTAGTTTCTGGGGTTATGCTCTACAAACGGCTGCACACACACTTAACCGAGTTCCTACTAAATCGGTTCAAACTACACCATATGAGATATGGACTGAGAAACGTCATAGCATGTCCTTTTTGAAAGTATGGGGATGCGAAGTGGTTGTGAAACGTTTAGTCACTGACAAGCTAGGACCGAAATTAGACAAATGTAATTTTGTGGGATACCCAAAAGAAACTAAAGGGTATTATTTCTATAATCGTACCGAGAGCAAAGTGTTTGTTGCTCGAACTGCTGTATTTCTTGAAAGAGAACTGTTCTCTAAGAAAAACAGTGGGAGTATGATAGATCTCAATGAAGTTCGAGAACCACAGAATGACATTGAACCAGAGTTGGAACATGAGCACGAAGTACATGAAAATGTTACTGCTCAAGAAACACAGGTTGTTCGTAGATCTGGTAGGATTCGCCACGAGCCTGAGAGATATTATGGATTTCTCTTAACTCAGACTGGCGATGTAATGCTTATGGATGAAGATGAGCCTCTTACCTATCAGGATGCTATGAATAGTCCAAATTCTGAGAGATGGCTAGAAGCTATGAAATCTGAGATGGATTCCATGTATGAAAACAAAGTATGGACTTTGGTTGAACCACCTGAAGGGGTAAAACCTATTGGGTGCAAATGGGTTTTCAAGAAGAAAACAGACATGGATGGTAATGTAACGACCTACAAAGCAAGACTAGTGGCGAAAGGTTTCAAACAAATTCATGGTATTGACTATGATGAAACTTTCTCACCAGTAGCTATGGTCAAGTCCATCAGGATTTTGCTTGCGATAACAGCTTACTATGACTATGAAATCTGGCAAATGGATGTCAAAACCGCTTTCTTAAATGGGAGCTTAGAAGAGGATGTGTATATGATACAACCAGAAGGTTTTGTCGATCAGAGATTTGCTAGAATGGTCTGTAAGCTACTACGATCTATTTATGGATTGAAGCAGGCCTCAAGGAGTTGGAACATTCATTTTGATATAACAGTCAAAGAGTTTGGCTTTATTCAAAATGAAGATGAGCCTTGTGTTTACAAGAAGGTTAGTGGGAGCAAAGTGGCATTCCTAGTATTATATGTTGATGATATATTACTAATAGGGAATGACATACCTTCTCTTCAGGCTGTTAAGACTTGGTTGGGAAAAAGTTTCTCAATGAAAGACTTAGGCGATGCTACCTATATATTAGGGATCAAGATCTATAGAGATAGATCTAGAAGATTAATCGGCTTAAGTCAGAGTACATACATTGACAAAGTATTGCATCGTTTTGGGATGCAAGAGGCAAAGAGGGGATTTGTCCCTGTGTCTCATGAGATAGTGATCTCAAAAGAAAACTGTCCTAAATCATTAGATGATAAGGACCGTATGAAAAAGGTACCATATGCTTCTGCAATTGGTTCAATAATGTATGCAATGATATGTACTCGACCTGATGTTTCGTATGCTTTGAGCCAGTGAAGCGGCCAAAGAGGTTGTTTGGCTTCGGAAATTTATTGAGGGACTTGGAGTAGTTCCATCGATCGCAGATCCAGTTGATCTTTATTGCGATAACAATGGAGCTATTGCGCAGGCTAAGGAACCAAGGTCCCATTCCCGAGCAAAGCATATACTTAGACGATATCATCTACTTCGAGAGATTACAAGGAGGGGAGATATACATATATGTAAAGTGCATACTAATGATAACGTTGCAGACCCACTGACTAAGGCTTTGTCGCAGCAGAAACACGAAGGTCACACTAGTTCCATGGGTATTAGATACATGGGTGATTGGCTCTAGTGCAAGTGGGAGATTGTTAGTGCTTGTGCCCTAGAGACAATACTATAATGTTCTTAGGGAAGACATTTTGATTATTAATAAATATGTTCTATGGATTTTCTTTCAATTATTTATTATGTATTTATTAACTGCGATATAAATATTAGAATAATAAATGTCCTTGGAATATAAGCATGAATTCTATATCTCTAAGTATGTGACTTAGAAATGAGATTATATGAGTAGTGTTTATAATCCTAAAAGATCCCTAGTCGAGTATTATTATTTGAGGACAATAATAATGCATTAAGACTAGTATGTTTGTTGACTGATGACCACATCTCATTGGTCATAAGTATGGTGATACTAAAGTCAAAGACATAAGTGCATGTTAGCAGAACATGGCACTGGATAGACCCACCGTGTGAATTCTTCATGGTAAATGTTATCAAGTGTCATAAGCAATTCTCACAATGATAATGGTGTAATGATCCTTAGACATGAAATCATTATATTTCTATATGAGAATTAATATACTTTGATTCTACTCAAAGTTACCTTTGACCGGGTAATGATAAAGGTGGACATTGGGTATATTATGAATCATATGAGAAATATGAATGATAGATATAGGATTTAACCCTCATATTTTAGGAGTGATATTATTGGCCTCTTGATTGAGTGAGACTATGAAATGCATGGCCATGCTCAAATTGTGATTTGTTTAATAGTCTACTCATCGATCAAGTAAACCGGGATTAAATGTTGAAGAGGATGACATAAACCATGCCTCGAGTTTAATCTATAATATAAGGTTAAAAGGATTATATTACATGGAACATTATTCATTAAAGGTTTAATTGGATCACCAATTATTATTATTACTTGGGTAGCAATGATGTATTACTAGATGCCGCTCATTGTTTATAATTTTATTATGAGATATTAAAATTATTGCCAACGTAATAATAACCTAAATGGTTACACATAAAGAACGTTTTAAACGGAGCATTAATTAAATTTCGAATTTAATTGAATTATTATTATTATTGGATTAATTAAGTAGGACTTGATTAATTATATAATAATTCGAATATAATAAATAATACTACTAATAATCAGATTGGGTTTTGGAAGCCCAATCAGATTAGGTATAAGCCCAGAATTCTCTCCATATAAATACATTAAGATGTATTATTTTAGGGTTAAGAAATTGAAAAACGTTTTTCTTAAAAAACCATGTTGCTCTACATCAAAGAGAGGCTAGAGAGAGAGAGAGTTCCGAGGGCAGTTCTTGGCGAGTACCAACTCCGGTGATCGTTGGACGATCGGGCGTTCGTGTGGACTGATTAGAGACGTGTATCGCAAGGCGGGACACGTGGTGATCATATCAAAGGACCTCCATTAGTCAGCCATTCGTAAAGCTTCAAAAGGTAAACGATTCTATTCACGAATTAAATATCGTTTTTCGCATGGATCCTGCGGAGGGTTTCGTTAATTTTTCTGTTTTACGCGTTTTTCCGTTGCGTTTTCATGCCCGAAACCCTTCATAAAGCATTCAGTTGCTTGAAGTATTCTTGGTACCACGCAAGTATTTTCCTTAGTATTTGGAAAAATAGTGTGTTGAAGCTTAGAGCTAAAACAAATTAGCCCGATAAATTATGAATCGAAGTTTACGGAAATTGCCAAGGTTTGTTTCGCATGATGCGAATTCAGAATAACGAAGTGTTCGAAACGACTGATTATGTTACCTTGGTTAATGAAACGACTATGATAGAAATGGAACAAAGTGGACGAGAAAGAAATGGGCATAAAGAAAATAGAGTTGCTATAGGATTATCTCCAGGAGCGGCGCCAGTTTCGAAGGCCCGTACTGACTAGCTCCAGTCAAGATGAAGAAATTAACCGCTCAATGGTAGGAATTGTTAGATAAAGGAATGATAAGACCAAGTGTGTCACCGTGGGATGCACCAGTGTTAATTGGTGAAGAAAAATGACGGCAACATGAGGCTGTGCATAGAGTATCGAGAGCGATATAGGCTAACTATTAAGAATGAATACCCCTGCCAAGGATCGGTGATTTGTTCGATCGGCTACATGGTGTAGTTAAATTCCCGAAGATTGATTTGAGAACTGGATACCACCAATTGAATATTAAACTTGAGGACGTACCCAAGACTGCATTTCGCACCAAGTATGGACACTACGAGTTTTTAGTGATGTCGTTGGGCTAACGAATGCCCTTGCAGCTTTCATGGACGTGCTGAATAGACTTTTCAAGAAGTATTTGGACAAGTGTGTCATAGTTTTATCGATGATATTTTAGTCGACTTCTAGACAGAGGAGGAACACGCAGAACACTTGAGGATAGTGTTAGAGATACTAAGAAGAGAAAAGTTATATGCCAAGTTCTCAAAGTGCGAGTTTTGGCTAAAGGAAGTACAATTTTAGGACATATGGTCAACAGTGGAGGAGCACTGGTTGACCCTGCTAAGATAAGGGCCGTTTCAAACGGGGAAAGACCAACCACACCAACTGAGGTGAGAAATTTTTGCGGGTTAGCCGAATATTACCGAAGATGTGTACAAGATTTTGCTAATATAGCAGCCCCACTGACCAGACTTACTCGAAGGACTGAAAAGTTGAATGGACCGAGATATGTGAGAAAAGTTTCCGGAATTAAAGAAGAGGCTAGTCACCGTCATGTGCTGGTATTGCCAGACGGGAAGGGAGATTTTGTGATCTGAAGTGATGCATCACATAAAGGATTAGAGTGTGTGCTTATGCAGCACGGAAAGGTAATTGCGTATGCATCCAGACAATTGAAGGAAAATGAATTTAGATACCCTACACTTGACTTAGAATTGGCAGCGATAGTTTTCGCTTTAAAGAATTGGAGGCACTAATTGTATGGAAAGAAGTGCGAGATTTATACAAATCATAAGAGCATTAGATACGTTTTCCCAGGAAGAACGTACCGTGATAATAGAAAAGATAGCTAAAGCTAATCAAGGATTATGATGGTGGGATTCTTTACCACCCAGGGAAGGCCAATGTCGTGGCCAATGCCCTTAGTAGGAAAGAGAGACTTAAGATGATAACATCGTCGGATAAAGTTAATCCAAGGATTTGAGAAAATGGAAATTGAGGTTAAGATAACCGGAAATGGTATTGAGAGACTATTGATATTGCAATGCAACTAGAATTGCTGCAGAAAAGCAGGTTATGTCAAGAACAAATGGCAAGTGAAGGTATAAAGTCAATATTGAAGAAAGCATTAAAGACTGAGAAAGATGATAAAAGAATCATAAGGTATTTTGACCGAGTTTGGGATTCCTAATGTTCAAAGGATTAAAGACGCTAAATATTTTGGAATGGCTAATAAGAGGAACTGAAAGGATGAAGTTTGAAGTTAAGAATACAACAAGGATTATTTAAAGGTCCAGATTGAGCCAGAACGAATCAAGGAATAAAGATCTATCATAAAGAAACAACTACACCGAGATTACAAAAAGGTAAAGAAAGTAGGGAAATGTTATAAGTGATCGGATAGATAAAAAGGAATTATCAATTGTTAAGCAAATATTGGATATGCCAGAAAATGAAGGCAGAACAAAGACCTAGTTGACTATCACAGTTAGTAAAGATTCCCGATTAGGAATGTAATTTTACAGTAATGGATTTTGTGATAGGATCAACAAGAATTGAGTCGGACTATGACGTCAATTGAGTTATAATTGATGGATCAAATGAGTCTACTCATATTTTATTATCAGCAAGAGATCGTTAACCGAAGAGTTACGAAAGAGATAGTTGGGTGACGTGGAGTTCCAGTCACCATCGTGTCAGATAAGAACCAATGATTGAAATCCCGATTCGGGAGGAGTTTTCCAAACATGTTTGGCAACGAGTTTGAGTGCGAGCACTACGTAGGATCCGCAAACCGACGGACCGACCGGAAGAAACATTTTAGAGAACCAAAGCTACGGTAAGCGTTGTACCGCCGATTGCGAGAGTAGTCGGATGTTGATAGAAAATGGGTGTATAAAAGTACGACCAGAATTGGCTTATATAAAGCGTCTGGTAGATATCACAGGCCGGAATGAGTAAGTGTTGTAATGAAAACAGAGGGTTGAAGAGTCAACCTGGAAACTGGAAATTTCTATACTGGAAGAGTAGCCTCGGCTATTTTCTTAGATTCCGGGACGGAATCCTTTTAAGGAGGGGAGACTGTAATAACCCCAAATTTTGGACTTTAAAAAAATTTTGATGAATAGTAAAATTGCCCCTGATGAATAGTAAATTTGCTGATGGAAAAATTTTCAGACCACGCTATGTGGATGATATGGAATGACTGTTTCGAAGTTATATTATTGATGTATAGGAAGAATAATTGGATGTAAACGCGATCAGAATCAGGAGATTCCCATTCGAATTTTAATCACTATTCATCGGACAATCAAGGATGTATTGATTTGATCGTTTTGAGAATGTGTGTAGGATGAGAAATCCATGATCATACCTTAAGCCAAGGAGAGAAATCTAGGATTATATATTAACCCGAGGTAATGGAAAGATCAAGGAAGTATCCCTAGCGTTGGTACAGAGGAACGTTTTTAAAATCACTTGAACCTATCGCGAAACAAAAGCGTAACGAATTATGGATTAAACCCTAACCGAAGGGGAAGTATCATATGAGATCATCAAGTGTAACATATAAGAGGATTGAGGATACAAATTATGACGGAAGCATGATGCAGAAGAGTGAACTAGGGATGACATAGGTGATGACAAGGTGATGAATCACCACCTTGTCACCACTTTCACCACAACCACAAATTCAAATGGCATGTGTCATTGGTGACAAGTCTTGCTTATAGCCACACAAATAAGATGCATCTAATTAGAATTAATTAGACAAAAGAAAAGAAAACAAAACAAAATCAAAGAGATGCATCCATTTCTTCCTCACAACTTTCGACCAAACACCATGCCCATTTCCTTAAAACAATTCCTACCACTTCCACTTCTCCAAAATTACAAGGATGGATTCTAAAGCTTCCATATTTCCAAATTAAGGTAACCTCTTGATCCTAGCTTCATCCATGGATGATTTCATGTTCAAAAGTTGAATCAAAGATGAGCATGAATAGTGTTTTGAATAGTAACTTATGAATTTCTTGATTTGTTCTTGAAGATTAAGGCTTGTTAAGGATGTTTAAGGATCAAGCAAGGATATATAAGCTATTGTTAGGGTATACCAAGCATCAAGGAAGGTATAAGCATCTCAAACCTTTAGTTATAATTCCATTTTTATGATTAGTTTGATGATAGTTTGAGATAGTATGGATTAAAAGTTGAATCCTTGGTTATAATGATTGTTTAGTGGATTGATTGATGGTTGAACTAGTGGTTAGTATTATGAGCATGTTTAGACAGAGATAAGATGATATGAATGAAATCCTTGGGTTGTGATTGCTTGATTATGGATTGATGAATGAATTTGAGTGTTTTTAAACACGCGAATCGGGTTTAAGCGTCGTTACCATGTCGAATTTTACTTAGGAAGTTTGGACAGAGATCCCGAATACCTTAAAGGCATAACCATAGAGGTTTCTGACCATTATCATGTAGCCACTGTTCCCTAGTTTGTTTTAGCGAAAGAATCGTATCGTTTCGATTTACGGTTTAGGAGAAACGTCCGTTTTAGTAAAAGCAGTTTCGGATAACTAAGCAGTTCATTACATGAACTTTGAGATAGGGATCAAGCCCTTTAAAAAAATGGAATTGGGTCAAGATATTAAAATAGATACTAGCATGGATTGTTAGGAAAGGAACCTAGAGGGTTTTGTGTTAAAAAGATAAGTTGGTGATTTTATAAAAATACGTGAACAAAGGTTGAGCGAGTGAAATATCCTTAAGGGGATGGTTAAAAACAAGAAGTTAGTAATGGATAAGTGCTTGGGTTTTGAGGATAGATACCCACCCAAACTTTTCACGTAGAAGTTTACGGAATGTTATGAGGTTATAGATGACCAAGAGCGAGACAATTGATGTTCGTTAATAGAACGTTAGTGCTTAAGTTAAATGCACTTTAAATGATTAAGCCAAGGGACTGATCGGGTATTTCTTTGTTTATAGATTTCCCGACAAGTTCTCGAACCCCTAACAACCAAGGACCCGAGGCAAGTTTTCTCATTCCATGCTGTATTTTAAAGTACCATATTCTGATGATGCATATGATAGATGCATGCTTTTAAATGTAATATATGCATATGATATTATGCATGCTTTTAAACCGTACATCGTATATGGATGTGGTTGGATTTTAAACTACGGAAATGATAATATGCATATGATATGATATTATGCATGCTTTCAAACCTCACATCGTATATAGATGTGATGGTATTAAAAATAATGAGAGGGAATATATGCATATGATAGATGTAAGTTTTCAAACCCTACATCATATAAATGATGCTGTTGTGATTTATGTGATTGATATATATATATCTATTCTGCTTTAATGCTGTGAGAACTTTTTAAATTGTTACGCTTTTAGTAAAAGCTTTCGTAAGATATAAGGTTTATATGCTAGGTAAATACTAGATATAAACCGAGGTTTTAAAGGCTCTAAGTATAGAGCAGTCGTACGATGATTTTTAAATAATAGACCGGGAGTTAAATTACTACTTTATTTTGATAATACTGTCAGAAACTGGAAGGTCCAGGGACAGCTATGTTTTATATATGATGATTAAATATTCCAATATATATATATTATTGGATATTTAATGTGTGATATTAAATAATATTATTAAAAATATTATTTTGAATATTTATTAACTAAGTGAATATTATTTTGAATATTCCTTTAAGTGGATATTATTGAATAATAATTCAATATTTATTATTTGGGTATTTATTAAATATTCCAAATATGATTTAAAAATTATAGAACCTTATTATATGATTTAAGGTTCTACTATTTACACAAAAATATAAATTTCTGATCTTCAGAAAAGATATTAAAATAGTGATTCCCAACTATTATCTTAAGATATTTAAAGATAATTAAATGCGAATAGTGTTTTCTAACTCATCGGAATTTGGGAATCTAGTTCAAGAAGTCGAGGACATCTTCCACTGTTCCTCTAAAATACCTATAGCTGGGGATGACTTCCCCATTCAAGTAAAGAATTTCAAACTTGCTAAACTCTGAAAATTTTCAATAAACTCCCTAGTCATGATTTCAAAATATGTGGTAATCATCTGTAGTTTCGTTGACTAATGTCAACCCACACTGTGACTTACTCCCTTCAAATACTCTGGAGTAAGGAATTCTGAACGGTTACAAAGTTTTGACAAGTATTTGTACTTGGGGGAAATAGGATTAAATTTCGATTTCCGTTTCATTGATATTTTCATCATGGGAACTGGAAGGGCTTACACGGCAATGAAATAGGTGTCGGGGTAGTGCCAAAATTATCAAGGCTTACCCGGTGATGAAATAGGCGTCGAGGTAGTGATCTCTTGCGTGCTAAGGCTTACCCGGTGATAAAATAGGCGCCGAGGTAGTGATCTCTTAGCACAGCGGCCCGTATTCGGCCAGGGTGATAACCAAATAGGAAGTCGTCCTTCTACTAGTAGAAAAGTTACGTTACGATACCACGGCTGATCACCGTGTATCGTGGTTCCAGTATATTCCCTTCCCTCCAATTGGAGTTGTGCTGCACATTGTAACGAAAGCCTAGGTGCTAAGTTACTGACAATGTGGCAGTGATGAGTAATGATGTTCCTCATACAGTAATTGTACTGTATGGCATGTTTTGACGAAAAGAATGTTTAAACATATCGTTCTGTATATGAACGGAGTTTCAAAGGTTTTCCTTTATGATATAAGCTTACATATATATGATTATGTTGTTATATCTGATTGTCGAGCTATAGTGCTCATTCTTGCTTCTTTTATAAAAGGTGTTCATTAATGATATTTTACAGTATTTTGAACCGTATGAGATATCTAAATAGATATGTGTGTATATATGTTGAGAAGATATTTAAGATATACAATATGTTGAACTGTATAGTATTTTAAATCAATGGATAAGCTCTAAGCCTTGATTCCAATATTTGATATCTATTTTCAAAGATATGTTTTGAATCTTGGTTCATTATATCGATACCAAGGATTTCTAAATGATTTACGAAAAGTATTTGAGTATGATTATAAGTCATACGGTATTTTGAACGGTATACTATTTTGGGGTTAGACCCTAGTAGTGATAAAAGCTTTGATCCTATATGGATTATCTTCCTAAAAGGTTTAAAGATTTAAACTGGGATAGATTTCTTGTTGAGCGCTATTAGCTCATTCTTGCTTTATTAAACCTTTCAGCATGAAGAAAACGTTGCCGATCCACCTCGTGTTACGAGAGCAAGGGAATGGAGAGACCACCCTTGACTTAGTTGATGCAGGATGGATACTGCCGGTGTGAGCAGAATAGTTGCAGCTTGAATTAGTGAGAATTATTTTTGAGTAGGTTTGTATTACTAAACCTTGTATAGAATTGTGAGGTCTATTATTGTAACTTCAGGTAGAGGTTGTAAATAATAGATGAGATCCTGGATAGTACATTTGAGTTGTAATAACAAATGTTACTTATTGTTGCTCATTTCCAAGGCTATAACTTATTAACTTGTGTGTGTGTGCGTAAGTGATTGGGGTCATTGGAGTTATATTATTAGAATGTTGTAAGTAATGCAGGTATTGTATCATTGATGGAGCGTGACAACCCAGATTCCTGACCCCGGATCTGGGGTGTTACAAGAAGTGTATGTGGAACAACCTCCAGGGTTTGAGGATTCAAAACTGGCAGACTTTGTGTACTTTCTATTCAAAACTCTCTATGGGCTCAAACAAGCTCCAAGGACATGGTATGACACTCTCTCTGAATTTCTTACTTGAAAATAACTTTACAAGAGGTGTCGTAGACAAAACTCTCTTTTACAAAAAACACAAAAATGATCTGATATTGGTGCAAGTATATGATGATGACATAATATTTGGTTCTACTTATGATGATCTATGCAAGAGATTTGCTAAGTTAATGCAGAGTCGATATGAAATGAGCATGATGGGTGAATCATCATTCTTTCTTGGACTACAAGTGTATCAAAGGCTAGATGGAATATTCATTTTCCAGTCCAAGAATATTAAAGATCTTCTGAAGAAGTATCAAATGGAAGACTCATCTACAACAAAGACTCCAATGCCAACTAACACTAAGCTTGATAAGGATGAAACTGGTAAGAAGGTTGACATCACAAGCTACAGAGTTATGATAGGCTCCTTACTATATCTCACTACAAGTAGACCATATATAATGTTTGTAACATGCTTGTGTGCTAGGTTTCAGTCTGATCCCAAAGAATCTCATTTAATAGCTGTTAAGCGAATATTTAGATATCTTAAGGGAACCCCAAATCTTGGAATTTGGTACCCTAAAGATACAGGATTTGATCTTATTGGATATACAGACTCAGATTTTGCAGGTTGTAAGATTGATCGGAAGAGTACTTCAGGAAGCTGTCAATTTCTTGGAAGAAGGTTAGTTTCTTGGTATAGCAAGAAGCAGCACTCAGTGTCCACATCAACAGCTGAAGCTGAATACATAGCTGTTGGTAGCTGTTGTGCTCAAATCTTGTGGAAGAGGAACCAACTCCGTGACTATGGGCTTTTGTTGACTAAGATTCCAATATTCTGCGACAACACAAGTGCCATAGCAATCTCCAACAACCCAGTGCAACACTCGAGGATGAAGCACATCGACATCAGGTATCATTTTATCCGAGAGCATGTCATGAATGGAACTGTGGAGTTACACTTTGTACCCACAGAGGAACAAATTGTAGACATCTTTACTAAACCGCTTGATGAATCCACTTTTTCTAAGCTGGTTGGTGAACTTGGGATGTTAAATCTTTCTAATTGATTTTGATTAGAAGTCAGTAACTGCAAGATAGTCCTAGTAATACATGAGTTTAAGAATTTCTATATCCTTAGGACTCGTGGATTTATTTTCAGGAGCAATTCTCGTAAGTTAGAATTACTGTACTAATTTTATGTCATATTTATGGATGATATATCTTCTGGCATTTAACTAGTTAATAATTCTAAAATTATTTAAGTGCTAATATTTGTTCTAAATATTTCAGCATTTATTTAATTTGAATTGATTTACTTTGTTTTAAACATTGTAGATTAATGCAGCATAATTTATTGGATTTTAATTGGTTAATATCATTTAATGATATTTAGTCGATTTTATTCTAAGAAAATTGTGAATTTTCTGTTAACTTTGAATTTTTGGTAAAAAAGTTTGATTTAAAACAGATTTTTAGTTAACAGAAAATAATAAAAAGATCAGTTTATGTTTAAACAGAACAGGTTTAAAATTAAAACTGAAGAAGAAAAAATATATCGAAACAGGAAAATCGATAGTTTTTTTAAGTACTGGATAAAATCTATCGAAAGCAATATTCGATGGTTTTTGGAAAAGAAATGAAAACTATCGAAGGAATTTCTCGATAGTTTTTGAAATGCAAAATGAAATCTATCGAAATGAATTAATTTTTTCAATACTTAAAATCCTCCATGGTTTTCAGAAAATATAGTTCGATATTTTTTTTTGGTTTTTAAAGCTAAAATCTTTCGATGGTTTTTTGAAAAAGGCTTTTTGAATTCTGATTTTAACCACTTCGATAGTTTTTCAAAAAACTATCGAAGTGTGATTGACCTTTTTGCCCCTCAATAAAAACTATCGAAGTGTGATTGACCTTTTTGACCCTCAATAAAAACCATCGATAGTTCTTTTTAAAATCTAACAAACGTGAAATGTCTAAAATACCCTTTCAGAACAGTCAGTATATATATCGCCCTTACATGTTTTTCCTTCTTTATTTTCAGATCTAAGGACTATTACATATATACTTACATATATACACAACCAAGAACAAAAAGAATTCGATACTTTCTCTTGTTTAACCGAGAATTACCTCAAGAAAATCCATTTTAACCATAGTAATTTCATTTCAACCGTGAAAACACTGTGCTTTGTGATTGTTGTGTACTCTAATCTCGGTTTTGTTGAAGAAATTTATCGAAAGAGACTTTTCGAACCTTTGGTGATTTTAACTATTCTTGAATAGAGACTTTTGGTTGAAATCAATTTCATTCGAAGTGTGTTTCAATTAAAATTCTTGTTCTTGATTTAGAAAATTAGGGTTCTTAAATTGGGTGATTTGTTTGTTCGAAGTTGTTAAGTTATTTTAAAAGGGTTATTTTAAAATTTGATTAATTAGAAATAATTAATTAAAATAGTTTTGGTTTAAATTTAAATTTTCTGGAATTTTTGAAAATACAATGGCCGGATATTTATTGTAACCAAAACTAATCATGTCTCTTTTCAAAATGTGCAATCCATTACGAACCTGCAGTTTCGTGAATGGGCACAATTTTTGAACACACGTTCTTTGGTGGCTTATGCTCTAAGTACTCCTGCGGGGTCCTTTGTATTGATCAATTGACTGCACTGTACACGACAGCCACTGACACATCTGAGAATAACATCTCATCTTTTAGTTTTGTTTTGCCAGGGGGCAGAACAATTAGGGTGATGGAACATGATTTAAACAGAATCTTACATTTTCCTACAAAAAACCTTGTTCCTGATCCCAACACTGAAGAAATACATGTTTTCTTCACTTTCATTAGAAGTCAACAACCTAATTTCTTTGTGGGAGAGTTCTTAAAGCATTATCTGACTAAGGCATGGAACTTTTTCTTTCATACTTTAATCCATGTTTTTACTGCCAAGCTTACAAATCTGCATGGTATTCCTTTGTTTCTTCAGAATCTAGAGTTTGTCATTGCTAACAATAGGCATATAAACATAGGACGACTTGTGATTGATCAAATCATTCTGTGCATGGGACCACTGGAAGAGAGAACTGGCATAGATGATGTGCTTTTTTTTATACAAGGTTCCTACATCTAATTCTCAATGATGTGTTAACAGATGAAGAACGAGACATCCTTGAAGGTGAGGAGACAATGGAATGCATGAAGATGAAGAGCAATGTCATAACAACTCTTATGAAGAAGAACCATCTTCCAGGGGTGCCTACTGTTCTCACAGAATATCTTAGAACGGTACCCCTACCACTTCTAGCCCCAGGGGAACAGGTAAATGAAGGTAATATTCCTGAACTTGTAGTGGCTCCACAACCTGAACCAATGGATGTTGATCCAGAGCCCTCAGTGGCCATTCCTGACCAGGAGGTTGAAAACCCACAATCTCTAACCACGGTCACAGAGATTTTGCATGAGCCAAATGAAACAATAAACGAAGCTCCTACCCCTACTATGCCAAACATTCAGACATCCATGAGTGTAGAGGGAGATAGTGCCTTAGCAGCACCACATAAGGAGATACACCCTGTAAAGCATAATGTAACATAAGATGTAAAAGAGATAACTACAACTCAACAAAGGACAAGACAGACAATAATATTAATAGAAGCACAGGAATCCATAATCAAAGAAGAAAAGGTAAACTCAAAAAATCAAAATACGTTATGTAATCTTGAAGTCCGTAAACAGGTCACGGAAAGAAGTTCATGAAAATGTTCAAGCCTCAGTGACAGCAAAAGAAACAAGACTTTCAAGACGACAGAAGTATGTGAATGATTTAGGGTTAAGTACCACGGGATTCCAGTGATTTAATCGAAGCAACCAGAACGACAAAGGACTTATCAGCAGCATTGAATTGAAGACATAAAAGAAGAATTGATCAAGTGTTATTCATCTGTGAACCAGACCAGTTGCACTAGGTGACGGCACTAAGAAGATCAAGTTGTTTTATCGTCTCGGAAGAAATTGATACAGTCTAAAACTGAAACACCCTGAAGCTCAGAAGAATTATTAAAAGGTCAAGCAAAAGAAAATGACTCGATAGTTTTTACTTTCTAAAAACTATCGAATGAGATAAAAGAAGTCCATTTGAATTCAAGTTAAAAGAATTTAGCTTTCGATAGTTTTTATTTAAAAACTATCTAATGATAAATTCTTTTTAATCATTCGATGGTTTTGAATTCAAAGGAGCAGGTGAAAAGTATTTGTTGTGAATGGTTGATTGAAAATTGGACAGCCAAGATTGTTTTAACAATTAAGGTTCGATAGTTTTCTAAAACTAAGTCTACAATTACTAAGAGAGAAGAAGTGTCTTCTTCAGTCTGGTTATTTACACAGAAGCAATTACTGAGAGAGAAGTTTGAGCCGGAGAAGATCAGAAAAATTAATAGTGCTCAGAATTTGATCATTGTATTGATTGTGTTTAACCTAGAACTCATTGAAGCTAATCTACGGATTAGAAATTGTATCACCCCTCAAGGTTTATATTTATAAAAAGATATATTCCCCGAAACTTGATTTGGTTTGGTGTGTTTGATTTCGTTATAGAACTGAATGATTAATCCGTGAACGAAATTGAATTATTTGTGAGTATCGTATTCAACCCCCCCTTCTACGATACATTGGACCTAACAATTGGTATCAGAGCTACTTGATTGATATACAAATCAGATCCAGTGAATGAGACCAAAATCAAACGTAGCGTGAAAATTCGAAGCAAATTTTTTAACTTTCAAAATTTTTCATTTAATTGGAATTTCTTGAATTTTAAACAATTTGAAATTTTCAGAAACCATGAGTGCTCCAAAGACAACCGCTGGTATTAAAGTTCCCCCGTTTACTAGAGATGATTTCGATTTGTGGAAGATGAAAATGCTGTTATTTATCAAGGCATCTAATCCGTTGTATATTGGCATATTAGAGAACGGACCGTTTGTACCAATGAAACCAGTTGGTGAATCTACAGCTCCTGATGGTAGCAGGATTCCTTCAGGCACCCAACCTAAGGATATTACTGAGTATACAGATTCTGACAAAGAACTGATTCGATTGGACACAGGTTTAATGTTGATATTGGCGGACTCCGCAGACAAGGAAATGAGCTATCAGTTGATGAACTGTACAAGCGGGAAACATATGTGGGATACCATTAACTTGATAATGGAAGGAACGGAAGACGTGCAGGAAAACAGATTGGACATCCTGACTTCTCAATACGAAGCGTTTAGGTCACTGCCAGGAGAAAGTATAACTCAGGTCTTTGAGAAATATACTAAGCTTCTCAATGAATTGGCAATGAAAGGAAAGACCTATCCACTGAGAGAATCAAACAGGAAGTTCATGATGACGCTGCCCCATCATGTAGAACACAATTCATCATCCATAAGGGAAAGAATTGACTTCACAAAGATGTCATTAGAGATGATATATGGCAAGTTGAAGACCTATGAGATGGAACAGGAAAAAAGGGTGATAATCTACGGATCAGGGACAGTGGACAGCAAGCACAATGCACTTGTGAGATCAGCAGCACTTGTAGTGGATGAACCAATAACTTCTGAGATTCAGGTTCAAACCCCTAGAGCTGGAAAGGAGGTGATAATAGAAGCAGAAATGGATTCTGTGAATCTAGGTGTTGATGAAAGTGTTTACTACACCCTAGAAGAGCTTGAGCAAATGGAAGACAAAACCATGGCGTACTTAGCTGCAAAGTTTAGCCACATTCGTTTCAATAGAAACCCTAAGTACAAGTTCAAGGGCTCAACCAACAGATTCCAGAAGAGCAATTATACACCTAGTACAGGCTTTAAGGGAGGCTACAAGACTGGCATGATTGATAGAAGCAAATCAAGATGCTACAACTGCAATGAGTTAGGGCATTTCGCCACTGAATGCCGGAAGCCTCGTCAAGCAAGAGACATGAAAGATGTCTATGGAAAGAAGGATTCTTATGACGAGTTGAAGAAGGAGAATGCCAAGCTTAAACAGCAATTGGAGGCATTCTCTGTGATACGTGGATTTTATATCTACTTGGACGCTTCATATCGGCTTAAATTGATGACTTGAACTCAAGTATGTGGTGTGTTTAATGTGTTTTCATTAAGTTTTGCAGAACCAAGAGTTGGAGGTTAATTTGATTAAAATTCAGATTTTCCGGGTAGGTTGCGCAGTCTTCACTGTTTTGGCCATATCTGGAGTTCTACAAGTCCGATTCTGACGATCTTACAGCTCACGCGAAGAGGACAACATTTTCTATAATTCTGGGCAGGACCCTGGCACGCGGGCGCGCGGCCAGGCGCGCGGGCGCGCGGCCAGGCGCGCGGGCGCGCGGCCAGGTGCGCGGGCGCGGACCAAACGCGCGGGCGCGCGCGCGAGGCAGAAACGGAGCGCGCGGGGGCGCAGCTAGTGCGCGGGGGCGCGCGCGGGGAGGATTCAGGATGTGCGGGCGCGCGCCTAGGGCGCGGCCGCCTGGCAGAATAGTTGGAAATTTTCCTGATTTCGATTTTTAATTGGAAATATGGAAATATCTTGCTGAAAAAGCCTCCTGGAGTTTATATAAACACAACCCTTCACCAATAATCACAACCTAATTCCCAGCAACAAATAGAGAGAGAGCCGAAACACGGAGATTCAAGTTTGACGAAGGATTCCTACGCGCGTGACAAGCAACGGAGTTCTAGATCTACTTTTCTTTTGTATTTTTCTTGGCGATACTCTTGGATGTTTTTGGGATTTGTTTTCTCAACTCTATTACTTTAGTATCCATATTATTCAAATCTTGTTCATTATCATGTTTTCATCAAATCCCATGGTGACGAGCGGTTCGATTATGAACTAATCGTTATCGTGGGATTCTAACGGATTTATTTATGGATTTTAGGTTAATTGTTTTAAAGATGTGTGTGTGATGGCTAATTGATATCCTAGTTTGGTTGTGCTTATTCTTCTTGGATGCGTAGCTAACATCTAAGATTGTTTGTTAATCTCTATTGAATGCGAAAGTGGATATAGAGATTTAGAACTTGCCATGCTAGCATAGGTTTATGTATGTTTGTCATGCATGATTCGTAGGTAATTTTAACCATCTTACCTGCCCTATGTAATCTGAATGGATAACTTGCTCGTTAAACCGTTATGTTTTCAAATCTTATAGACATATAGGGTCTAAGCATAATTGGTGTCTACCCAACTTCTATCTCTTTTGTGGATGTTTGAGTAGTTTGGTATACGTATACTGAAAGGTAGCGTGTACTGATTTCGTGTTATCCGATTAGTTATCACAACTGTCACATGCATTGATTAAAGACAAAAGACTCTAGATGAAGTATCTAATGAAGTTAGGATCCCATGTTTTATTCTCATATACATAAATCGATTTTAATCCTCTTAGTTAGTTAATTCTTAGTTTAATAATTTGTTCTCTAGTTAATTTTAGATAATCAAACCCAAATTGTTAATTGTCTTAGCAGTGGATAAAAATCATACATTGTTGCATAGGTACATTAATTGAATTGAACACCTCATTAGATCTCTGTGGGAACGAACTTGACTTATTCGTATATTACTTGTGACCACGTGCGCTTGCGTGATTTTGTGCTAACAAGTTTTTGGCGCCGCTGCCGGGGATCATCGGTGTTTTATTTTAGTTTATGTGCTTGTCATCAGTGGTCGTTAGAGTTCACTGACTCGGATTGTAGTTGTTTGTTCTGTGTGTTTCAGGTACTTGAACGTGTATGCGAACACGTTCTCAGACTCGTAAATTGGAAGAAGAAAGATTAAAGTTAGTAAAGATGGGAGACGTTCCAGAAGGAGTAGCACCTGCAGCTAAGGCTTTGAAGGACTATTCTCAGCCAAAGATCAATGATATTCAGTCGAGTATTGTCAGGCCGGCTATTGCAGCTAATACCTTTGAAATCAAGCCTGGCACGATTCAGATGGTGCAGAATTCAGTGCAGTTTGGGGGTGCTCCAACGGAAGATCCTAATATGCATATTAGGGATTTCATCGAGATTTGCGACACCTTCAAGACCAATGGAGTGTCAGAAGATGCCGTGAAGCTGAGACTTTTCCCATTTTCTCTGAGGGATAAAGCTAAGGGCTGGTTGCATTCTCTACCAGCAGGTTCTATCACTACATGGGAGGATCTTGCTCAGAAGTTTCTCACTAAATTCTTCCCGATGGCTAAAACAGCTGCAATCAGGAATGCTCTTACTCAGTTTGCACAGCATTCTGGAGAAACTTTATGTGAATCTTGGGAGCGCTACAAGGAGATGCTTAGGAAGTGTCCTCATCATGGAATGCCTGATTGGATGGTGATCAATTGCTTTTATAATGGACTGGGTGGTCAATCTCGACCAATGCTTGATGCGGCATCAGGTGGAGCACTTTGGGCTAAAAGCTACGATGAAGCTTATGAACTTATTGAGATGATGGCTGCTAATGAATACCAGAATCCAACTCAGAGGTTATCACAAGGCAAGGTAGCAGGAATTCTGGAAGTGGATGCAGCTACGGTAATAGCAGCACAGTTGAAGGCTTTGACAATGAAGGTGGATTCTTTGACGAATTATGGAGTTCAGCAGGTGGCTAGTGTTTGTGAGCTTTGTGCAGGCGCACATGAGACGAATAATTGCGCCATATCTAGTGAATCGGCGCAGTTCGTGAGTAACTTTCAGAAACCATCACAGCCAGTTCCAGCCACCTATCATCCCAATAGCCGGAATCATCCTAATTTCAGCTGGAGCGACAATCAACAATATCAGCAGCCTTATCAGCCATTCCAAGGTCAGCAATTTGGAGCAAAGCCTTACAATCCTCAGAATTTTCAGCAGCAGCAAGGGCAGAATTTTCAGCCACAGTATGCTCCTAGGCAACAATTTCAGCCACCAGGATTTCCGCAACAACCTCATGCTAGTGCGGGGCAGTCTTCGAATAAAAAATCTGAATTGGATGAGTTGAGAATGATAGTTAAAAGCCAGGCGGCATCGCTCAAGACTTTGGAGAATCAGATGGGGCAGTTGGCAAGTGCCTTACTCAGCAGAGCTCAGGGAACTCTTCCTAGCGATACGGAGCCTAATCCAGGAAAGACAGTTGTCCAAGAACATGTGAAAGCAGTTACCTTGAGATCGGGAAAGGTCATGGGCAATCAAAAATCAGCAGTTGAAGAAGAGGAAGAAATTCAGCAGCATCAGGTGGAACCTTCTAAGGAAAAACCAATTTTTGATTTGGCAGCTAAGCAGTTGGACGGTGAGGCTGAAAAGAGCAAAAATTCTGCTGACAAGTCTGCTTCGGAGCAGACTATTTACCCACCTCCTCCATACCCAAAGAGGCTCCAGAAGAAGACTACAGAGAGTAACCAGATCTATCCTCCTCCTCCATATCCAAAGAGGCTACAGAAGCAGAATCTTGACACAAAATTCGCCAAATTTCTCGAGGTTTTCAAGAAGTTACACATCAACATACCTTTTGCAGAAGCTCTTGAACAGATGCCGAGCTATGCTAAGTTCATGAAGGGTATTCTATCTCGGAAGTTGAAACTCGAGGATTTGGACACCGTTGCTTTGACAGAGGAGTGTAGTGCAGTTCTACAGCAGAAATTGCCACCAAAGCTTAAAGATCCGGGAAGTTTTACCATACCTTGCACTATTGGCAATCAACTTTTCAGCAAATGCTTATGTGATTTGGGAGCTAGCATTAATCTAATGCCAATGTCTGTTTTTAAGCAACTTGGGTTGCCTGAGCCGAAACCAGTTAATATGACTTTACAGTTGGCTGATCGGTCGATCACATATCCGAGGGGTATAGTGGAGGATGTCTTGGTAAAGGTGGATAAGCTGATTTTTCCTGCTGATTTTGTTATTCTTGACTTTGAGGAGGATAAGAAGATTCCTATCATCTTGGGAAGACCTTTTCTGGCTACTGGCCGAGCGTTGATCGATGTTCAGAAAGGAGAGCTCACAATGAGGGTGAGTAATCAAAAGGTTATCTTTAATGTGTTCAAGGCTATGAAATTTCCGACAGAGGAGGAAGAGTGTTTTAGCTTGAATATGGTTGATACGGGTCAGAGAAAGGAGTTTGATCAGCTGTTGAGCAAAAATTCGGACATGCACAAGTTCGAGCATCACATCAGTGATTCCATTGACAATTCTTCCATTCGAGATCTTTCGAATGTCAAGCTTGGAAAACTTCCACCACATTTGAAGTATGTCCTTCTGAATGATGAGTTGGTGATTTTTAAAGAATGTGAAGATAATGTGTTGAGAAGGTGGAACAAGGATGATGAGGTAAAAGAGTGTTCTTATTAATCGACGGAGAAGCATAAACACCTTAGAGGTGTAAAGAAGAAAAAGAAAAAATCGATTGGTGGAAAAGTCAAGGTGAAGTTTGATTTGGAAAAGATGTGGGAAGAAAGCAAGAAGGTTATCAAACAATGGGTGAATGGTCCTTCTGCTAAGGACAAGTCAAATGCGATCTTCGAGCCACCATGATTTGATTCACATTTGTCCGGCTAAATGACATTAACGACAGCGCTTCGTGGGAGGCAACCCATGTGTTAGGTATGTTTCTATTATCTTTCTTATTACCTTCAATGAGGACATTGAATATGTTAAGTTTGGGGGTGATGTATGGGTTTGTATAGTTAGTGTGTGTCTCATGTAGGATTCATATTGCATGTGTAGTTGTAGTTTATTCGTAGTTTTGCATGTTCATGTCATATAGGGCATTCTGTTTGCATAGTTTTTATTTATTATGTGAGTCCATTTTAGTTGCATGCATATTTCATGATCCCGTAGGATTTGACTATTTCCGTTGGTGAGTCGATGTTGATTGGAGTGTGGTTGTGATGAATAGAGGGTTGATTAAGTTTCTAAGTATTGACTTGCATGCCAGAAACAAATCTATTTCATAAGTCTCATTGGTTGCTTTTGAATT
The DNA here is from genome assembly GCA_030848705.1 of Heracleum sosnowskyi. Classification (NCBI taxonomy): domain Eukaryota; kingdom Viridiplantae; phylum Streptophyta; class Magnoliopsida; order Apiales; family Apiaceae; genus Heracleum; species Heracleum sosnowskyi. The sequence goes on from CM061242.1 coordinate 89,966,344, forward strand.
TGATCAGACCTTGCTTGTTTGGTGTTAGAATTTAACCACTTGTTTACATTTAGAATGTTGGCTAGATTCTTGAAAACGAAGGAGCACTTATGTATAAGTTTGGGGGAAACCAGGGATTTCATGCTAGTTGTAATAAAGGCTAGGCGTCAAATGGCTAGTAGCCGCTCATTGGTAAAAAATGAGTAGTCTAGGGTGGATGAGAAAAAAGGCAAAGTGCACTCATTCCGAAATTGTTGAAAAAAAAAAAGAAAAAAAAAAGAGACAAGTTGAAAAAGAAAAAAAAAAGAGTTGTGTTTGTTTTGTGTTTATGCAGAATTGATCAGGGTGAGCTCTTTAGTACTCGAGCAAGTAAGTTCTTTGGGGACTTTGTGCCTAGTGACCTAAGACTTTTCCGGTCTGGGATCCGCTGACCTAAAGCTCGTTAAATGGGTATTATTGCAAAATCCTTCCGAGGACTCATCCATTGCACGGTCAAATAAGCATGTGTGTTGTGTGTAGTTGTTTTTGTGTAATAAAGCATGAATTCCTATCTAACTCAGATGGACTGCGAAGGTGTCTATTAAGAGTTCTTGTGTCTAGCGTTCATTCTGTTTGTAAGCTTGTGGTTGTTTTGGCTAAGAGTAGGTATGGTCTTGATTTAGTTTGGGAGTATATTGGTGAGCATCGCACACACGCACGTTTTTGTGTTTGTCTTGTTGGTCGATGGGAATTTGGTCGAGCTCTGTTTGGAAGACTGTGTTCTTTGAGATGTTGGCTCGTTGATTGGTTTTGGTTGGTTTGAAGGGATCGTTGCATTTTCATATTAGTTGCATACATGCATTGCATTGTTAGTTGCATGAGTAGATGGATTTTGTGGGTACATTCGCTATAGGCCCTCACGAGACCTTACTCGTCCACTAGGGCTTCCTAGGGGTTTAAAGGGCTTGTTGCATATGCCAAATGCAACCGTGATCACCTACGGAAGTGGTACTAGTTAGTTGTATATAGTTATATTATTTATGCTTGAGGACAAGCATCGGTTTAAGTTTGGGGGTGTGATAAGTGGATTTTATATCTACTTGGAACGCTTCATATCGGCTTAAATTGATGACTTGAACTCAAGTATGTGGTGTGTTTAATGTGTTTTCATTAAGTTTTGCAGAACCAAGAGTTGGAGGTTAATTTGATTAAAATTCAGATTTTCCGGGTAGGTTGCGCAGTCTTCACTGTTTTGGCCATATCTGGAGTTCTACAAGTCTGATTCTGACGATCTTACAGCTCACGCGAGAGGATAACATTTTCTATAATTCTGGGCAGGACCCTGGCGCGCGGGCGCGCGGCCAGGCGCGCGGGCGCGCGGCCAGGTGCGCGGGCGCAGACCAAACGCGCGGGCGCGCGCGAGGCAGAAACGGAGCGCGCGGGGGCGCAGCTAGTGCGTGGGGGCGCGCGCGGGGAGGATTCAGGACGTGCGGGCGCGCGCCTAGGGCGCGGCCGCCTGGCAGAATAGTTGGAAATTTTCCTGATTTCGATTTTTAATTGGAAATATGGAAATATCTTGCTGAAAAAGCCTCCTGGAGTTTATATAAACACAACCCTTCACCAATAATCACAACCTAATTCCCAGCAACAAATAAAGAGAGAGCCGAAACACGGAGATTCAAGTTTGACGAAGGATTCCTACGCGCGTGACAAGCAACAGAGTTCTAGATCTACTTTTCTTTTGTATTTTTCTTGGCGATACTCTTGGATGTTTTGGGATTTGTTTTCTCAACTCTATTACTTTAGTATCCATATTATCCAAATCTTGTTCATTATCATGTTTTCATCAAATCCCATGGTGACGAGCGGTTCGATTATGAACTAATCGTTATCGTGGGATTCTAACGGATTTATTTATGGATTTTAGTAGTTAATTGTTTTAAAGATGTGTGTGTGATGGCTAATTGATATCCTAGTTTGGTTGTGCTTATTCTTCTTGGATGCGTAGCTAACATCTAAGATTGTTTGTTAATCTCTATTGAATGCGAAAGTGGATATAGAGATTTAGAACTTGCCATGCTAGCATAGGTTTATGTATGTTTGTCATGCATGATTCGTAGGTAATTTTAACCATCTTACCTGCCCTATGTAATCTGAATGGATAACTTGCTCGTTAAACCGTTATGTTTTCAAATCTTATAGACATATAGGGTCTAAGCATAATTGGTGTCTACCCAACTTCTATCTCTTTTGTGGATGTTTGAGTAGTTTGGTATACGTATACTGAAAGGTAGCGTGTACTGATTTCGTGTTATCCGATTAGTTATCACAACTGTCACATGCATTGATTAAAGACAAAAGACTCTAGATGAAGTATCTAATGAAGTTGGGATCCCATGTTTTATTCTCATATACATAAATCGATTTTAATCCTCTTAGTTAGTTAATTCTTAGTTTAATAATTTGTTCTCTAGTTAATTTTAGATAATCAAACCCAAATTGTTAATTGTCTTAGCAGTGGATAAAAATCATACATTGTTGCATAGGTACATTAATTGAATTGAACACCTCATTAGATCTCTGTGGGAACGAACTTGACTTATTCGTATAATACTTGTGACCACGTGCGCTTGCGTGATTTTGTGCTAACACTCTGGAAAGCAGAAAGGGAAAGCTTATATAGCAGAGGGAAAGCACTGGGATGATACTGATTCGGATGAAGAGGAGGAATATGTAAATGTTGCTCTAATGGCTGACTCTTCAGAGGAATCACCACAATCATCTCAGGTACCTATCTTAACTACAATTGATATGTCTAACTCTGAGTACAAGAAAACTGTTCAAGATCTTAGTGTAGAATTGTTTAATGTACACACAAGCATGCTAGCATCAGAAATGGAAAATACTAAACTAGTTCTTAAGATTAAAAAGTTAGAATCTCAAAATGAAGAACTAGAGCTTGTAGCTGTAACATTAGAATATCTTAAGCAAAAGAATGTGTACTTAGAGAACAAGGTCAAGTGTAATGATGGGATAGAGACTATCCTCAGGAAACAGATTTCAGATCTAGATTTGAAGCTGAATGCTTTTAAGAATTCCGCCCTAATTGCTAAGGAGATCATTGATACTCAGGCCATAGGGAATAAAACAGCTATAGCATTTGACTATGACAAGAAAGCTGGTAAGAAGATTGTGGAATTCCCTGTGACACCTTCAGTTGTCAAAAGGAATACTCCACATGTTCTTAAGAATGTTGATTGTCCAGTTTTTGTTAAGCCTTTTCCACCACTCTTTAATGAGGATGACCTTTTCATAGCATAAGAATTGCTTGAGGAGGATTTGTTGAAGGAAAAAGAGGTAAAGACTAAGTTGCCTAGGAAATCAGTAAAAAATGAATTACCTAAACCTGATTTACCTAAAACTGAAGTAGGTTCCTTAGTTAGTAATGTTAAAAAGAACAGGAATGGGAAGAAGAAGATTGTTAATCAGGAAATGGTTCCATATTCTCCCATTGCATCTAGGAAGTTGTGCACTATTTGTAATTCTGCTGGACACCTTACACATGCATGTAAAAAGGTTAAAGTAGAAACTGCTAATACTTCTGAATTGCATAACATGTCTGACATGCCTGATCTTCATGAACCCTGTGGAAAGAAAGAGTGTTTGCTATGTAAGTACAACATCATGCATGCTTATTTTAAGTTGATGAATGATAGTAGCAATAGCACTGTTACTGTTAAATCCACAGATACTATGAATATCAAACAGGGTAAGACTAAATTGAATGTTACTCCTGTTAAATCATCTAAACCTTCAGGACCCAAACAATTTTGGGTACCAAAGTCCGCTTAATCAATCTGTGATTGCAGGGTAAGGTTAAAAGCTCAAAGGTCGTGTGGATTCTGGATAGTGGCTGTTCTAGACACATGACAGGTGAAAAGTCCCTGCTTACAGAGGTGGTTAAGAAGACCGGCCTGACTGTAACCTTTGGAGATGACACCAAAGGATTCACTACGGGATATGGTAAATTGAAAGCTGGAAATGTCATCATTGAGAACATCTCTCTTGTTGAAGTATTAAAGCACAATCTTCTAAGTATCAGTCAGTTCTGTGATAAAGGCTACAATGTAGATTTCAGAAAGGACAAGTGCTTGACCACCAACAGGAAGGATGAGAAGCTTACTCTATTGGGAGTGAGAAAAGGAAATTTGTTTATAGCTGACTTAAGTTCTACCAGTGAAGGAGAAGTTACATGTTTCTATGCAAAGGCATCTTCAGAACAAAGTTGGCTATGGCACAAGAAGCTCTCACATCTGAACTTCAAAACTATGAACTCTTTGGTAAAGAGAGAGTTAGTGAGAGGGTTGCCCCTGATGGAATTCAATCAGGAGAGACTATGTGAAGCATGTGAAAAGAGGAAGTCGAAGAAAGCATCACATGGAAGCAAAGGAATGACAAGCATTACTGAACCATTACAACTGATTCATATGGATTTATTTGGTCCAGTCAATGTTATGTCACTTTCAAGAAATAGATATGCATTGGTGATGGTGGATGACTACTCCAAGTACACGTGGGTGTTGTTCATACAAACAAAGGATGAAGCAACACAACTAATCATTGATCACATCAAAAAGATAGAAGTGGAAGCTAAGCTACCTGTGCGGACAATCAGATCAGACAATGGAACTGAATTCAAGAATGCAGTTCTTAATGATTTCTGCTCAGAGAAAGGAATATCAAGACAGTTTTCAGCACCAAGAACTCCTGTTAGGTCCAAAGTATCGTAGAAGGGGGGTTGAATACGATACTCACAAATAATTCAATTTCGTTCGCGGATTAATCTTTCAGTTCTATAACGAAATCAAACACACCAAACCAAATCAAGTTTCGGGGAATATATCTTTTTATAAATATAAACCTCGAGGGGTGCTACAATTTCTAATCCGTAGATTAGCTTCAATGAGTTTAAGGTTACACAAATACAAAACAATGATCAAATTCTGAGCACTATTAATTCTCTGATAATTTCTCCGGCTCAGTTCTCTCTCTCAGTAATGTTTCTGTGTAGAATGCCTTAACTGAAGAAGACACTATCTTCTCTTGTATTAATTGTAGACTTCATTTGAAAAACCATCGAACCAAACTTGAAGAATCAATCCTGGCCGTTGGATCTTCATCAACCATATAAAACAAAACAAACTTTTCACCTGCTCCAATTTGAAAAACCATCGAATGATTAAAAAGAATTTATCATTCGATAGTTTTCTTAAAAGAAAAACCATCGAACCATTTCTTGTCCTTGATCTTTTTAGTAAGTCTTTTAAGCTCCAGGGTGGTTCAGTTTTAGACTGTATCAATTTCTTCTGAGACGATAAAACAACCTGATCTTTTTAGTGTCGTCACCTAGTGCAACTGGTCTGGTTCACAGATGAATAACACTTGATCAATTCTTCTTTTATATCTTCAATTCAGTGCTGTTGATAAGTCCTTTGTCGTTCTGGTTGCTTCGATTAAATCACTGGAATCCCGTGGTACTTAACCCTAAATCATTCACATACTTCTGTTGTCTTGAAAGTCTTGTTTCTTTTGCTGTCACCGAGGCTTGAACATTTTCATGAACTTCTTTCCGTGACCTGTTTACGGACTTCAAGAATACATAACGTATTTTGATTTTTTGAGTTTACCTTTTCTTCTTTGATTCTGGATTCCTGTGCTTCTGTTAATATTATTGTCTATCTTGTCCTTTGTTGAGTTGTAGTTATCTCTTTTACATCTTATGTTACATTATGTTTTACAATCTCCCCCTATTTGATTGGATAGAGTTCGACAAGCAAACACTTCGAGGATAACTCAACTAACTAAGGAAACATGAAACTAATTAAAGTAAGACAACGTAATAATATTAAATGCATTCTGGATCAGATATATATACATTTCCAGATTTCATAAATCAAAAAACAATTAAACTTTATACAATGAAGTTGTTCCTCTAGTCTGAGCTGATAGTTCTTTTGTTCTTTGCTTCAATCTTCAGTCCATTCCGATCTCACCTTCTTCAATCATTGGATCGGAGTTAGCAGCTTGATAATCAATCACTGATAGATAGTGCAGTGGTTCTCCAGGTTTAAGGATTGCTCCTTGGATGTGGCTTCCAATATATTCAACCTCTTGACCCACTCCAGCCCATAACCATGCAATGTTAACATCTTTCTTGTTTAGCTTTGGCATGTTTCGCAGTCTGGTATGCACTTCCAATCCTCTTTCCACTCTTTTCCTATAGTAAGGAACATTCTCCATTAGAAATCTTTTAAGAGTGTCTGCTGCTTTGTCCTTCTCCGTTGATGAGAATCCAGTGGATCTAAGATACTTCTCAACTGAGATTAGATAGTTGCTTTGGTAGTCCCTCAGTTTAAACCTCACCCAAATAGCAGATTCTGAACAAGTCATTCGTCATGAATCTAACCATTGGGGGATCTTCAGTAATCTCTGGACCGACTTTCATCACGATCTCCTTAACATGCTCACGGAGCAGTTCATTTAGCCTTGTAGTTCTTTGGATCTTGATGAGTATAGCCTGCAATTCTGTATATGTCCTCTGTTCTTAAAACTTAGTGGAAATCATAAATGTACCTTTCTCCAGAAACTGATTAATAAGCTCCAGGCACCATTTGCTTTAACCCCAGCATTCAGACAGATTATAGAGCTTCTCAGTGCTTTAAAGTAAGTCTGATCTTCAAGATTAGCACTTATGATGTCCTGAATAATAACTTCCACCTCAGCATTGTCGTTGACTTCTAATCCTTCTTCAACTCCGCAAAAGGTTTTGTAAGCCATTTCCCATTCAGTACCATCTTTCTTTGCCAGATCTATCATCTTCTTCTTACTCACTTCATTATACACTTTGAATCTCTTCAGTTTTTCACTCCTCAAAATTGCCTGCTGTTTCTCTTTCTCAGCTTGCCTGGCATCTACTGCAGCTCTCTGAGCTCTTACAGCTTCCGAGGCAGCTTCTTCTTCTGGTGATAGAGAATTTGCTTCTTCTTTCATAATATCCTCCCAGATTGGATGTTCAACGGGCTCTGGATAATATGGCTCATGCTCCTCTTGATTAGGTTGCTCATGCATGACCTCAAATTCCTCTTCACTCTCCTTCTCTTCTTCTACAAGTTCCTCTATCCAGTACTGTCTGATAGGAATAGCTTCAACTATCTCCCAAACTCCCCATCCATCCTTAGGCTTCTCTTTCTCCCCTTCTCCAACTTTCTCCCCCTTAGTTGAGGAATCCTCGATAAAAGCATCCTCAGCATAAAAGGTAGCAGAAGGATCAGGTTACTGATTTGAAGGACCAGGTTGGCTAGTTTGTTGGTTCTTCAGCATAGTCCATATCGACTATACTCCATCACTTTGATTTTCCATGAAATCTAGCAGATCCTTATTCATCTCTTGCATAGAAGCCAGCTTCAGGTCAATGTCATCCAATCTGGAGTTGGTAGTCTTCTCAATCTTGTCCAATCTCTGGTTCAGCTTAGACTCCACTCTAGAAAGGGTGTTCATTGCATCTTTTACCCTAGCTTGACCATCCCGGATAACCAGAACGTCTTTTTTTAAAGCTTCTTGTCCTTGTTGCAAAGAATCCACTTCATTCATGAAACCATATTTAAGTTCCTTTACGTCCGTCCTCAACTCGATCAGTTCGTCCATAGCTTCCTTCTTTAAGGAGTCCACTGCCTGCTTCGTACCTGTTATAGTGCCAGATGCACTGCCAATGACCCTGAATGTTCTTCTGGAATCAGCTGCAGCCAAGTCAACCTTCTCTTGAATAGGCTTTAAAGAAGCATTGGCTTGACTAGAGGAGATCCCTTGGTCAAAGGAAGGTCGCAGTGGAACCTTGAATAGTGTATTTCCTTCTTTGTCACGAATTGTCATCTCCTGGAGGGTAGATTGAACTTGTAGCTCTCTTTCTGTCGGTAACAGCAAATCATCAATATTAGGTAGGGTTAGGGTGTCACTCCTCACATTTGGCTCTGGGTGTACACTCAACGTTTCTGTCGGTGTTTGAATCATTTTTCCTTTCCCACTCAGGCCAGGTGTAAGTGTTTTTGTTTCACTCAAATCCTTTGTGCTGATTGTACCTGCAGAAGAAAACACCGTAGCCGTCCTTAAGGAGGTCACCGGTGGTGCAATGGGGCTTCGCAAGTCCCCGTCCTTGGATAAACCAGTTGCTGATCATCCTTAGATGATATATCCTTTGTAGGATCTAGAGTTTGAATCTCTAGGGGGTTAGAAACAGGCTCTTTTAACAGCAGAGATCCCGAATCTTCCCCGATAGTCTGTGAAGACTTTACCTCAGTTGACTCCTCAATAATAATTGATTCATTGTCAACGAGTTGCCGATCTGCACCTACGTCAGACCCTTTACCCGCAGGATCCAGATATGTTCCATCTGGGGAGGTAGACAATGACCCTTTAGATAGTGCATTTAGGTCAAAGCCTTCTCTCGACGTCTGTGAAGACCCTTGGTTCTTAGAACCTTCAACCAGTGAACCTGACCGTAATATGGTCGGAACACCACTTGCTTCCGTCAATTCTTCCTTACCTGATTGAGCTAATGGTTCAGATATAGCTTTCGTTAGCGTAGCCCAATTAGCATCAGAAAAATCAATAAAGGGCGCTTTGGAAGTTTGAAATAAAGTATCAACAGTTGCCTCGGTTTCTGTTCGTCTCCTTTTAGAGGAAGGCAGAGCTGCTGTTGAAGGGTGTATCTCCTTATGTGGTGCTGCTAAGGCACTATCTCCCTCTACACTCACGGATGTCTGAATATTGGGTATAGGAGGGGAAGGAGGTTCGTTTATTGTTTCATTTGGCTCTTCCAAAGGCTCTTTGACCGTGGTTAGAGGTTGTGGGTTTGCAACCTCCTGGTCAGGAATGGCCACTAAGGGCTCTGGATCAACATCCATTGGTTGTGGTTCAGGAGCCAGTTCAGGTTCAGGAATGTTACCTTGATTTACCTGTTCCCCTGGGGGTAGAAGTGGTAGGGGCACCGTTCTTAGATATTCAGTGAGAACAGTGGGTACCCCTGGAAGATAGTTGTTCTTCCTTATCAGAGCGGTTATGGCATTGCTCTTCATCTTCATACAATCCTGGTTCTCCTCACCATCAAATGTCTCCCGTTCATCATCTGTTAAGACATCATTGAGAATTAGTTGTAGGAACCTAGGATAGAAACAGAGCACATCATCTATGCCTGTTCTTTCATCCAGTGGTCCTATGCATATGATTACTTGATCAATCAATAACCGTCCAATGTTCATATGCCTATTGTTGGCAATGGCAAACCCTATCTTTTGAAGGAATAAGGGAATACCATGCAGATTTGTTAGCTTGGCAGTAAAAACATGGATTAGGGTATGAAAGAAAAAGTTCCATGCTTTTGGCAAGTAATGCTTAAGGAACTCTCCCACAAAGAAGTTAGGTTGTTGACTTCCAATGAGAGTGAAGAAAGCATGTATCTCCTCAGTCGTGGGATCCGGAACAAGGTTTTCTGTAGGAAAATGTAAGATTCGATTAAAATCATGTTCCGTCACCCTTATTGTTCTGCCCCTGGCACAACAAAACTGAAGGACGTTACGTTATTCTCACTCGTATCCGTGGCGGTTGTGTACAACGCGGTCAATTGATCGATGCAAAGGACCACGGGAGTACTCACAGCATATGCCACTAATGAACGTGTGTTCAAAAACTCTGCCCATGCACGAAACTGTAAGTTCGTTATGGATTGCAAGTTTTGAAACGAGACATGATTAGTCTTGGTAATAATAAATTCTCCGGCCATTTTAAATTTCCAGAAAATTAAATTAAACCAAAACTATTTTTCCTTTTAGATTTAATTAATTATTTCTAATTAATCAAACCCTTAACAAAATTAACCTAAAAACAAAATTACCCCTTTTTCTCAAAGATACACAAATTCGAACACCTTTATCAGAAACCTTAATTTGTTAACTTTTGAAAACAACCTTCTCTTTAATCACTAAAGAAATCAATTGACACCCAATTTCTTTCTAGAGTAGAAGAGTGTTAACAGAATTTAGGATTTAGAAATGAAATCACTTTCGATAGTTTCTTCTTCACAGGAGAAAGAAAACACAAAACAATTCACACTTTCACGGTTAAAAACAAGTAACTGTGAAAGAATAGTAAAATTTTGAGTTTTAATCGGTTAAAAACTGAAGAATGTATCAATGGTGATGTTCTTGGATTGTGTCTATATTTTGTAAGTATTTTAAACGAGAGCTTGTATTTCTCAGATCTGTAAAACTGATGATGAAAAAAGACAAGGCAATGTTTTATACTTTTGAAACTTTCAGGGGCAAAACTGTCCTTTCAGGTTTCGATAGATTTTTAATGTACTATCGATAGATTTTCAGAGGGGCAAAAGAGTCATCTACACTTCGATGGTTTTTGAAAAACTATCGAGGTGTTTTTAAATAGGAATGCAAAACACTTTTCTGAAAAAACTATCGAAGTCTAATCTGTTTAAATTCCAAAAACTATCGAACTATATTGGAAAAACTATCGAGAATTTTATCATTAAATTAATTCAAATTCACTTCGATGCTTTTCCACCCGAATTACAAAATCTATCGAGAATTTAAATATTGAATTAAGTAAATTCCTTTCGATATATTTTCAATTCAATTTCAAAAACTATTGAGAAATGTTTTCGATAGATTTTCTTTTTCCTTTTCAAAAACTATCGAAAATTAAATTCGATAGATTTATCTATGTACTTGAAAAACTATCGAATTTCCTATATTCGATATTTTTTGCTTCTGTCTTCATTTTAAAACATGTTCATGTTTTAAAAATCAGAATTTTTATTTCCTGTCTAGTTTTAATTCTAATAAATCTTTTCAAATTTACCAAAATCAATTCTTAACAGAAAATTCACAATTTTCTTAGAATAAAATCAATTAAATATCATTGAGTGATATTAACCAATTAAAATCTAATCAATTATGCTACATTAATCTACAATGTTAAAAACAAAGCAAATTAATTCAAATTAAATAGATGTTAGAATATTTAGAACAAATATTAGCACCTAAATAATTTTTAGAATTAATAACTAATTAAATGCCAGAAGATATATCATCCATAATTATGACATAAAATTAGTACAAAAATCCTAACTACGAGAATTGCTCCAGAAAATAAATTCACGAGTCCTAAGGATATAGCAATTCTTAAACTCATGTATTCACCAGGACTATCTGCAGTTACTGACTTCTAATCAAAATCAATTAGAAAGATTTAACATCCCAAGTTCACCAACCAGCTTATTGAAAGTGGATTCATCAAGCGGTTTAGTAAAGATGTCTGCAATTTGATCCTCTGTGGGTACAAAATGTAACTCCACAATTCCATTCATGACATGCTCTCGGATAAAATGATACCTGATGTCGATGTGCTTCGTCCTCGAGTGTTTCACTGGGTTGTTTAAGATTGCTATGGCACTTGTGTTGTCGCCAAATATTGGAATCTTTGTCAACAAAAGTCCATAGTCACGGAGTTGGTTTCTCATCCACAAGATCTGAGCACAACATCTTCCAGCAGCAATGTATTCAGCCTCAGCTGTTGATGTGGAAACTGAATGCTGCTTCTTGCTATACCAAGAAACTGACAGCTTCCTGAAGTACTCTTCCGATCAATCTTACAACCTGCAAAATCAGAGTCTCTGTATCCAATAAGATCAAATCATGTATCTTTAGGGTACCAAATTCAAAGATTTGGGGTTCCCTTAAGATATCTAAATATTCGCTTAACAGCTATTAGATGAGATTCTTTAGGATCAGACTGAAATCTAGCACACAAGCATGTTGAAAACATTATATCTGGTCTACTTGCAGTGAGATAAAGTAATGAGCCTATCATACCTCTGTAGCCTATGATGTCAACCTTCTTACAAGTTTCATCCTTATCAAGTTTAGTGGCAGTTGGTATAGGAGTCTTTGCTGTAGATGAGTCTTCCATTTGATACTTCTTCAGAAGATCTTTGATGTACTTGGACTGACAAATGAATATACCATCTTGTTTTTGGTATACTTGGAGTCCAAGAAAGAATGACAATTCACCCATCATGCTCATTTCATAACGACTCTGCATTAACTTAGAAAATCTCTTGCATAGATCATCATTAGTAGAACCAAATATTATGTCATCAACATATACTTGCACCAATATCAAATCATTTTTATGCTTTTTGACAAAGAGAGTTTTGTCTACGACACCTCTTGTAAAATCATTTTCAAGTAAGAATTCAGAGAGAGTGTCATACCATGTCCTTGGAGCTTGTTTGAGTCCGTAGAGAGCTTTGAATAGAAAGTACACAAAGTCTGCCAGTTTTGAATCCTCAAAACCTGGAGGTTGTTCCACATACACTTCTTCTTCTAACTCCCCATTCAGAAAAGCACTCTTCACATCCATTTGATATACCTTGCAATTGGAATGTGCATCAAATGCCAGAAGCATTCTGATGGCCTCAAGTCTTGCTACTGGTGCATAGGTTTCATCATAATCTATACCCTCTTCTTGAGAGTAACCTTTAGCAACCAGTCTGGCTTTGTTTCTCGTTACAATGCCATCTTCGTCCAAATTATTTCTGAATACCCATCGTGTTCCAATAACAGATTTTCCCTTAGGCCTCGGTACCAGCTTCCAAACTTTCTGCCTTTCAAACTGATTGAGTTCCTCTTGCATAGCAATCACCCTATCTGGATCATCTAGAGCATCTTCAACTTTCTTAGGTTCTGTTTCTGAAAGAAACCCAGAATAGTGACATTCATTTTGTGATGTCCTCCTAGTTCTCACTCATGTGTCCGGATCACCAATGATCAAGTGAAAGGGATGATCTCTATTGCATACCCTTTGTCTTGGCAGATGCGATCTTGATGATTCTCCTTGTTCTAGATGTTGTGGAGTTTGACTAGTTGATCCTTCTCCTGCTCCCCCTGAGTTGTTGACGGTTTGATCTGTTGATTCTGAAGACTGACTAGTGGATCCTGTATGTTGAGGATCTCCACTTTGGTCACCACTTTGTCCAGAATCATTATCATTATGATTATTAGTAATGACTGTAACAACTTCAAGTACTTCTTCATTGTCAGAGAGATCTCCTGATAGATTTTCAAATACCAAGGATTCAGAGTTCTCTCCAGTTTGCAGGCCTGGTCTTTTGGTGTCGTCAAATGTTACATTAAAGTTTTCCAACACCTTCTTATCTTCAATCACATATACCCTGAAAGCCTTAGATTCCAGAGAATAGCCCAGAAAAATGCCTTCATCTGCTTTGGCATCAAACTTGCCAAGATGTTCTCCATCTTTAAGTACAAAGCACTTTGCACCAAACACATGAAAGTACTTCAGTGTTGGTTTCTTGTTGGCCATTAACTCATACGGAGTCTCTTCATGATCTTTGTTGATCAGGGTTCGATTCTGAGTGTAGCAAGCTGTATTCACTGCTTCAGCCCAAAAGTAAGTGGGAAGTTTTGATTCACTCAACATGGTCCTTGCTGCTTCAACCAAGGTCCTGTTCTTCCTTTCCACTACTCCATTCTGTTGAGGTGCAGTTGACCCTTTTGCCCTCACAGAAAACTATCGATAGTTCATTTACAAAACTATCGAACTAGAAATGACGATTTTACCCCTATCAGTTTCATTTAGTATATAATGTTGCCTTAGTAAATTTCTTTTCATTTTGTTTTCACATATCTGAAAAACTAAGCTTCAGTTATATACTTACAAAACATAAACAGCCAAGAACACATCTTGTTCGATATTTTCTTCAAAATTTACCGATCAAATCTCAAGAACGTTACTGTTTTCACTGTTTCTTCTATTTTAACATTGAACACTTAATAATTGTTAAGTGTTTGAAGCTTTCTGAGAAAGAAAACTATCGAATAAGATAGAACTGTACTACCTTGATATTCGAAAGAATTTTACTATTCTGTTGTTTTGTCAATAGAATTTTAAGGTTGAAATTCTCACATTCTTTATCAATCTGCAGTCAAAGTTCTAATAATAGGAATTTGTTTTTGGTTTAGGTGTTTACATTCGAAAAGAAAGGGGTTTATTGTTAAAAGTTTGATTAATTAGAAATAATTAATTAAATTTAAAGGAAAAATAGTTTTGGTTTATTTAAATTTTCTGGAAATTTAAAATGGCTGGAGAATTTATTGTTACCAAAACTAATCATGTCTCGTTTCAAAACTTGCAATCCATTACGAACTTACAGTTTCGTGCATGGGCAGAGTTTTTGAACACACGTTCATTAGTGGCATATGCTGTGAGTACTCCCGTGGTCCTTTGTATTGATCAATTGACTGCGTTGTACACAACCGCCACGAATACGAGTGAGAATAATATACGATCCTTCAGTTTTGTTGTGCCAGGGGGCAGAACAATAAGGGTGACGGAACATGATTTTAATAGAATCCTACATTTTCCAACTGAAAACCTTGTTCCGGATCCCACGACTGAGGAAATACATGTTTTCTTCACTCTCATTAGAAGTCAACAACCTAACTTCTTTGTGGGAGAGTTCCTTAAGCATTACTTGCCAAAGCCATGGAATTTTTCTTTTATACCCTAATCCATGTTTTTACTGCCAAGCTAACAAATCTGCATGGTATTCCCTTATTCCTTCAAAAGATAGGGTTTGCCATTGCGAACAATAGGCATATTAACATAGGAAGGCTAATGATTGATCAAGTCATTCTGTGCATGGGACCACTAGATGCAAGAACAGGCATAAATGAAGATGTGCTCTGTTTCTACCCTAGGTTCCTACAGCTAATTCTCAATGATATCTTAACAGATAATGAACGGGAGATTTTTGAAGGTGAAGCCACCCAGGAGTGCATGAGAATGAAGAGCAATGCCATAACCGCTCTCATAAGGAAGAACAACTATCTTCCAGGGGTACCCACTGTTCTCACAGACTATCTAAGAACGGTACCCCTACCACTTCTACCCCCAGGGGAACATGTAAATCAAGGTAACATTCCTGAACCTCAACCTGAAATGGCACCTGAACCAATGGATGTTGATCCAGAGCCCTCAGTGGCCATTCCTGACCAGGAGGTTGCAAACCCACAACCTCTAACCACGGTCGAAGAGCCTTTGGAAGAGCCAAATGAAACAATAAACGAACCTCCTTCCCCTCCTATACCCAATATTCAGACATCCGTGAGTGTAGAGGGAGATAGTGCCTTAGCAGCACCACATAAGGAGATACACCCTTCAACAGCAGCTCTGCCTTCCTCTAAAAGGAGACGAACAGAAACCGAGGCAACTGTTGATACTTTATTTCAAACTTCCAAAGCGCTCTTTATTGATTTTTCTGATGCTGATTGGGCTACGCTAACGAAAGCTATATCTGAACCAATAGCTCAATCAAGTAAGGAAGAATTGACGGAAGCAACTGGTGTTCCGACCATATTACGGTCAGGTTCACTGGTTGAAGGTTCTAAGAACCAAGGGTCTTCATAGACGTCGAGAGAAGGCTTTGACCTAAATGCACAATCTAAAGGGTCATTGTCTACCTCCCCAGATGGAACATATCTGGATCCTGCGGGTAAAGGGTCTGACGTAGGTGCAGATCGGCAACTCGGTGACAATGAATCAATTACTATTGAGGAGTCAACTGAGGTAAAGTGTTCACAGACTATCGGGGAAGATTCGGGATCTCTGCTGTTAATAGAGCCTGTTTCTAACCCCCTAGAGATTCAAACTCTAGATCCTTCAAAGGATATATCATCTACGGATGATCAGCAACTTGGTTTAACCAAGGACGGGGACTTGCGAAGCCCCATTGCACCACCGGTGACCTCCTTAAGGATGGCTACGGTGTTTTCTTCTGCAGGTACAATCAGCACAAAGGGATTGAGTGAAACACAAACACTTACACCTGGCCTGAGTGGGGAAGGTAAAATGATTCAAACACCGACAGAAACGTTGAGTGTACACCCAGAGCCAAATGTGAGGAGTGACACCCTAACCCTTCCAAATATTGATGATTTGCTGTTACCGACAGAAAGAGAGTTACAAGTTCAATCTACCCTCAAGGAGATGACAGTTCGTGACAAAGAAGAAATCCACTATTCAAGGTTCCACTGCGACCTTCCTTTGACCAAGGGATCTCCTCTAGTCAAGCCAATGCTTATTTAAAATCTATTCAAGAGAAGGTTGACTTGGCTGCAGCTGATTCCAGAAGAACATTCAGGGTCATTGGCAGTGCATCTGGCACTATAACAGGTACGAAGCAGGCAGTGGACTCCTTAAAGAAGGAAGCTATGGACGAACTGATCGAGTTGAGGACGGACATCAAGGAACTTAAAGATGGATTCATGAATGAAGTAGATGCTTTGTCGCAAGGACAAGAAGCTTTGAGAGAGGACGTTCTGGTTATCCGGGATGGTCAAGCTAGGGTAAAAGATGCAATGAACACCCTTTCTAGAGTGGAGTCTAAGCTGAACCAGAGACTGGACAAGATTGAGAAGACTACCAACTCCAGATTGGATGACATTGACCTGAAGCTGGCTTCTATGCAAGAAATGAATAAGGATCTATTGGATTTCATGGAAAATCAAAGTGATGGAGTACAGTCAATCTGGACTATGCTGAAGAACCAACAAACTGGCCAACCTGGTCCTTCATATCAGCAACCTGATCCTTCTACTACCTTTTATGCTGAGGATGCTTTCGTCGAGGATTCCTCAACTAAGGGGGAGAAAGTTGGAGAAGGGGAGAAAGAGAAGCCTAAGGATGGATGGGGAGTTTGGGAAACAGTTGAAGCTATTCCAATCAGACAGTACTGGATAGAAGAACTTGTACAGGAAGAAGAGAAGAGTGAAGAGGAATTTGAGGTCATGCAAGAACAACCAATTGAGGAGGAGCATGAGCCATATTATCCAGAGCCCGTTGAACATCCAATCTAGGAGGATATTATGGAAGAAGAAGCAAATTCTCTATCACCTGAAGAAGAAGCTGCCTTGGAAGCAATTAGAGCTCAGAGAGTGTTAGGTCCAAAGTATCGTAGAAGGGGGGGTTGAATACGATACTCACAAATAATTTAATTTCGTTCGCGGATTAATCTTTCAGTTCTATAACGAAATCAAACACACCAAACCAAATCAAGTTTCGGGGAATATATCTTTTTATAAATATAAACCTCGAGGGGTGCTACAATTTCTAATCCGTAGATTAGCGTCAATGAGTTTAAGGTAACACAAATACACAACAATAATCAAGTTCTGAGCACTATTAATTTCTCTGATAATTTTCTCCGGCTCTTCTCTCTCTCAGTTATGTGTCTGTGTTGAATGCCCTTAACTGAAGAAGACACCTTCTTCACTCTGTATTAACTGTAGGCTTTGTTTAGAAAAACCATCGAATTAGAATTGTAGAAACAATCCTGGCCGTTGGATCTTCTTCAACCTGTCAGACAAGTAATTCTTTTCACCTGCTCCATGAATTAAAAACCATCGAATGGATTTAAAAACCATCGAATTAATTAAGTTAATTCACCATTCGATAGTTTTTTAATTAAAACTATCGAATACCAAATTAACTTATTTTGGTTTTCAATTAATCACTTTACCTACCATTTGATAGTTTTCTAATTAGAAAAACTATCGAATTCCTTTTCTTGTCCTTTGTTCATTAATGATTCCACTGAGCTCCTGGGTGTTTAAGAAATAAACTGTATCAATTTCTTCGGAGACGATAAAACAACTTGATCTTTTCAATGCCGTCACCTAGTGCAACTGGTCTGGTTCACAGATGAATAACACTTGATCAATTCTTATTTTATGTCTTCAATACATTGCTGCTGATACGTCCCTTGTCGTTCTGGTTGCTTCTTCACTGGAATCCCGTGGTACTGAACCCTAAATCATTCACATACTTCTGTCGTCTTCAAAGTCTTGTTTCTATTGCTGTCACTGAGGCTTGAACATTTTCATGAACTTCTTTTCGTGACCTGTTTACGGACTTCAAGAATACATAACGTATTTTGATAGTTTTGAGTTTACCTTTTTTTCTCTGATTCTGGATTCCTGTGCTTCTATTAATACTATTGTCTGTCTTGTCCTTTGTTGAGTTGTAGTTATCTCTTTTACATCTTATGTTACATTATGCTTTACAATCTCCCCCTATTTGATTGGATAGAGTTCGACAAGCAAATACTTCGAGGATAACTCAACTAACTAAGGAAACATTAAACTACTTAAAGTAAGACAGCTTAATAATATCAATGCATTCTGGATCAGATATATATACATTTCCAGATTTCATAAATCAAAAAACAATTAAACTTTATACAATGAAGTTGCTCCTCTAGTCTGAGCTGATAGTTCTCTTGTTCTTTGCTTCATCATTCAGTCCATTCCAATCTCACCTTCTTCAATCATTGGATCGGAGTTAGCAGCTTGATAATCAATCACTGATAGATAGTGCTGTGGTTCTCCAGGTTTAAGGATTGCTCCTTGGATGTGTCTTCCAATATATTCAACCTCTTGACCCACTCCAGCCCATAACCATGCAATGTTAACATCTTTCTTGTTCAGCTTTGGCATGTTTGGCAGTCTGGTATGCACTTCTAATCCTCTTTCCACTCTTTTCCTATAGTAAGGAACATTCTCCATTAAAAATCTTCTAAGAGTGTCTGCTGCTTTGTCCTTCTCCGTTGATGAGAATCCAGTGGATCTAAGATACTTCTCAACTGAGATTAGATAGTTGATTGGGTAGTCCCTCAGTTTGTCCTCAGCCAAATAGCAGATTCTGAACAAGTCATTCGTCATGAATCTAACCATTGGAGGATCTTCAGTAATCTCTGGACTGACTTTCATCACGATCTCCTTAACATGCTCACGGAGCAGTTCATTTAGCCTTGTGGTTCTTTGGATCTTGATGAGTATAGCCTGCAATTCTGTATATGTCCTCTGTTCTAAAAACTTAGTAGAAATCACAAATGTACCTTTCTCCAGAAAACTGATTAATAAGCTCCAGGCACCATTTGCTTTAACCCCAGCATTCAGACAGATTATAGAGCTTCTCAGTGCTTTAAAGTAAGTCTGATCTTCAAGATTAGCACTTCTGATGTCCTGAATAATGACTTCCACCTCCGCATTGTCGTTGACTTGTAATCCGTCTTCAACTCCACAAAAGGTTTTATAAGCCATTTCCCATTCAGTACCATCTTTCTTTGCCAGATCTATCATCTTCTTCTTCCTCACTTCATTATACACCTTCATTCTCTTTAGCTTTTCACTTCTCAGAATTGCTTGCTGTTTCTCCTTCTCAGCATGCCTGGCATCTATTGCAGCTCTCTGAGCTCTTATTGCTTCCAAGGCAGCTTCTTCTTCCTGTGATAGAGAATTTGCTTCTTCCATATCATCATCCAAGATAGGATGTTCTATTGGCTCCGGATAATATGGCTCATGCTCCTTTTGAATAGGTTGCTCATGCATGACCTCAAATTCCTCTTCACTTTTCTTATCTTCCTCTACAAGCTCCTCAATCCAGTACTGTCTGATTGGAATAGCCTCAACAGTCTCCCAAACTCCCCATTTATCCTTCACCCCCTCTCCAACTTTCTCCCCCTTAGTTGAGGAATCCTCGATAAAAGCATCCTCAGCATAAAAGAAATTAGAAGGATCAGGTTGCTGATATGAAGAACCAGGTTGTCCAGATTGTTGGTTCTTTAGCATACTCCATATAGACTGTACTCCGTCACCTTGATTCTCCAAGAAATCCATAAGCTTCTTATTAAACTCATTTATTGAAGCTAGCGACAGGTCAATGTTCTCCAATCTTGAGTTGGTAGTCTTTTCCATGTGATCCAGCCTCTTGTTTAGCTTAGACTCCACTCGTGAAAGGGAATCCATTGCATCTTTTACCCGCGCTTGACCATCCCGGATAACCAGAATGTCTTCTTTCAAAGCTTCATGTCCTTGAGACAGTGCAGTTACTTCATTCATGAATCCATCTTTAAGTTCCCTGACGTCCATCCTCAGCTCGACTAGTTCTTCCATAGCTTCCTTCTTTAAGGAGTCCACTGCCTGCTTCGTACCTGTTATAGTGCCAGATGCACTCCCAATGACCCTGAATGTTCTTCTGGAATCAGCTGCAGCCAAGTCAACTTTCTCTTGAATAGACTTTAAAGAAACATTGTCTTGACTGGAGGAGATCCCTTGGTCAAAGGAAGGTCGCAGTGGAACCTTGAAAAGTGGATTTCCTTCTTTGTCTCGAACTGTCATCTCCTTGAGGGAAGATTGAACTTGTAGCTCTCTTTCTGTTGGTAACAGCAGATCATCAATATTAGGTAGGGTTAGGGTGTCACTCCTCACATTTGGCTCTGGGTGTCACTCCTCACATATGGTCGGAACACCAGTTGCTTCCGTCAATTCTTCCTTACTTGATTGAGTTATTGGTTCAGATATTGCTTTCGTTAGCGTAGCCCAATCAGCATCAGAAAAATCAGTAAAGGACTCTTTGAATGAGAGAAATGAAGTATCAGCAGTTGCCTCAGTTTCTGTTCTTCTCCTTTTAGAGGAAGGCAGAGCTGCTGTTGAAGGGTGTATCTCCTTATGTGGTGCTGCTTTGGCACTATCTCCCTCTACACTCATGGATGGTTCTTTAATGGGTATAGTAGGGGAAGGAGGTTCGTTTATGTTTTCATTTGGCTCTTCCAAAGGCTCTTCGACCGTGGTTAGAGGTTGTGGGTTTGCAACCTCCTGGTCAGGAATGGCCACTGAGGGCTCTGGATCAACATCCATTAGTACAGGTGCCATTACAGGTTCAGGTTGTGGAATATTACCTTGATTTACCTGTTCCCCTGGGGGTAGAAGTGGTAGGGGCACCGTTCTTAGATATTCAGTGAGAACAGTGGGTACGCCCGGAAGATAGTTGTCCTTCCTAATGAGAGCGGTTATGGCATTGCTCTTCATTCTCATGCACTCCTGGTTGGCTTCACCTTCAAAGATCTCCCGTTCATCATCTGTTAAGATATCCTTGAGAATTAGCTGTAGGAACCTAGGATAGAAACAGAGCACATCTTCATTTATGCATGTTCTTTCATCCAGTGGTCCCATGCACATAACTACTTGATCAATCACTATCCGTCCTATGTTAATATGCCTGTTGTTCGCAATGGCAAACCCTATCTTTTGAAGGAATAAGGGAATGCCATGCAGATTTGTTAGCTTGGCAGTAAAAACATGTATCAGGGTATGAAAGAAAAAGTTCCATGGCTTTGGCAGGTAATGCTTTAGGAACTCTCCCACCAAGAAGTTAGGTTGTTGACTTCTGATAAGAGTGAAGAAAGCATGTATTTCCTCAGTTGAGGGATCCGGAACAAGGTTTTCTGTTGGAAAATGAAGAATTCGATTAAAATCATGTTCCGTTACCCTTATTGTTCTGCCCCCTGGCACAACAAAACTGAAGGACCGTATGTTATTCTCAGTTGTATCCGTGGCGGTTGTGTACAACGCAGTCAATTGATCAATGCAAAGGACCACGGGAGTACTCGCAGCGTATGCCACTAATGAACGTATATTCAAAAACTCTGCCCATGCACGAATTTGAGGATTCGTTATGGATTGCAGATTTTGAAACGAGACATGATTAGTCTTGGTAACAATAAATTCTCCAGCCATTTTAAAATTTCCAGAAAATTCAAATAAACCAAAACTAATTTTTCTTTTAAATTTAATTAATTAACCCTAATTAATCAAACTTTTCACAAAAACTCCCCTTTTTATAACTTAATCAAATTCGAACAAGTAAAGCTCCCAAATCAAAAACCCTAATCTGTTTGAAATCAAGAAAAGTGATTTTAATTAAAATTTGCTTCCTTAGAAACTTATCTCAATCAAAACAAACTAATCAAGAATACTTTTAGCAATCGAACACTTTGGTATTCGATAGTTTTCTAACCACAACCACAGATAAACACACAGTTATCAGATATTTCACTATTTCAAACTGATATCACTGTAAAACTGAGATTACTGTGTAAATTTCTCGGTTAAAACTATGAAAAGTATCGAGTTTTTGTCTTGTTTTTACTTTGAAAATGTATGTAAGTATGTATATAACTCTCAGATCTGTAAAATAACAAATGAAAACGTCCAAGGGTCATTTAAATACAAACTGATCTGTCAGGGGTATTCTTGTCTTTTCATTGTTTGATAGTTTTTGAAAGTACCTTCGATGGTTTTCTGCAAGGGGTAAACCTGTCAACTGAACTTCGATAGTTTTTGAAAAACTATCGAATTTTTTGATCTTTAGAATTTAAAAGGATTTATCAGAAAACTATCGAGGTATTTGTATTTGAAAATCTGAAAAACTATCGAGCAAATGCTTTTGGAAAAACTATCGAGAACTTTAATATTAAGTAATTAAGTTCACTTCGATATTTTTCTTAATTTTTCAAAATCTATCGAGGATTTAAATATTGAATAAAGTAAATCCACTTCGATACATTTTAAATTAAACTCAAAAACTATCGAGAATTGTTTTCGATAGTTTTTCTTTTCCTTTTCAAAAACTATCGAAAATTAATTTCGATAGATTTATCTATGTACTTGAAAAACTATCGAATTTCCTAAATTCGATATTTTTGCTTCTGTCTTCATTTTAAAACCTGTTCATGTTTTAAAAATCAGAATTTTTATTTCCTGCTTAGTTTTAATTCTAATAAATCTTTTCAAATTTACCAAAATCAATTCTTAACAGAAAATTCACAATTTTCTTAGAATAAAATCAATTAAATATCATTGAGTGATATTAACCAATTGAAATCTAATCAATTATGCTGCATTAATCTACAATGTTTAAAAACAAAGCAAATTAATTCATATTAAATAAATGCTTGAATATTTAGAACAAATATTAACACTTAAATAATTTTTAGAATTAATAACTAATTAAATGCCAGAAGATATATCATCCATAATTATGACATAAAATTAGTATAATAATCCTAACTACGAGAATTGCTCCAGAAAATAAATTCACGAGTCCTAAGGATATAGCGATTCTTAAACTCATGTATTCACCAGGACTCTCTGCAGTTACTGACTTCTAATCAAAATCAATTAGAAAGATTTAACATCCCAAGTTCACCAACCAGCTTATTGAAAGTGGATTCATCAAGCGGTTTAGTAAAGATGGCTGTAATTTGATCCTCTGTGGGTACAAAGTGTAACTCCACAGTTCCATTCATGACATGCTCTCGGATAAAATGATACCTGATGTCGATGTGCTTTGTCCTCGAGTGTTGCACTGGGTTGTTTGAGATTTCTATGGCACTTGTGTTGTCGCAAAATATAGGAATCTTTGTCAACAGAAGTCCATAGTCACGGAGTTGGTTTCTCATCCACAATATCTGAGCACAACAGCTACCAGCAGCAATGTATTCAGCCTCAGCTGTTGATGTGGACACTGAATGCTGCTTCTTGCTATGCCAGGAAACCAATCTTCTTCCAAGAAACTGACAGCTTCCTGAAGTACTCTTCCGATCAATCTTACAACCTGCAAAATCAGAGTCTGTGTATCCAATAAGATCAAATCCTGTATCTTTAGGGTACCAAATTCCAAGATTTGGGGTCCCCTTAAGATATCTAAATATTCGCTTAACAGCTATTAGATGAGATTCTTTAGGATCAGACTGAAATCTAGCACACAAGCATGTTGCAAACATTATATTTGGTCTACTTGCAGTGAGATAAAGTAATGAGCCTATCATACCTCTGTAGCCTGTGATGTCAACCTTCTTACCAGTTTCATCCTTATTAAGCTTAGTGGCAGTTGGCATAGGAGTCTTTGCTGTAGATGAGTCTTCCATTTGATACTTCTTAAGAAGATCCTTGATGTACTTGGACTGACAAATGAATATACCATCTTGTTTCTGGTATACTTGCAATCCAAGAAAGAATGACAATTCACCCATCGTGCTCATTTCATAACGACTCTGCATTAACTTAGCAAATCTCTTGCATAGATCATCATTAGTAGAACCAAATATTATGTCATCAACATATACTTGCACCAGTATCAAATCATTTTTATGCTTTTTGACAAAGAGAGTTTTGTCTACAACACCTCTTGTAAAATCATTTTCAAGTAAGAATTCAGAGAGAGTGTCATACCATGTCCTTGGAGCTTGTTTGAGTCCATAGAGAGCTTTGAATAGAAAGTACACAAAGTCTGCCAGTTTTGAATCCTCAAAACCTGGAGGTTGTTCCACATACACTTCTTCTTCTAACTCCCCGTTCAGAAAAGCACTCTTCACATCCATTTGATATACCTTGTAATTGGAATGTGCAGCAAATGCCAGAAACATTCTGATGGCCTCAAGTCTTGCTACTGGTGCATAGGTTTCATCATAATCTATACCCTCTTCTTGAGAGTAACCTTTAGCAACCAGTCTGGCTTTGTTTCTCGTTACAATTCCATCTTCGTCCAACTTATTTCTGAATACCCATCGTGTTCCAATAACAGATTTTCCCTTAGGCCTGGTACCAGCTTCCAAACTTTCTGCCTTTCAAACTGATTGAGTTCTTCTTGCATAGCAATTACCCAATCTGGATCATCTAGAGCATCTTCAACTTTCTTAGGTTCTGTTTCTGAAAGAAACCCAGAATAGTGACATTCATTTTGTGATGTTCTCCTAGTTCTCACTCCTGTGTCCGGATCACCAATGATCAAGTGAAAGGGATGATCTCTATTCCATACCCTTTGTCTTGGCAGATGCGATCTTGATGATTCTCCTTGTTCTAGATGTTGTGGAGTGTGACTAGTTGATCCTTCTCCTGCTCCCCTTGAGTTGTTGACGGTTTGATCTATTGATTCTGAAGACTGACTAGTGGATCCTGTATTTTGAGGATTTCCACTTTGGTCACCACTTGGTCCAGAATCATTATCATTATGATTATTATTAATGACTGTAACAACTTCAGGTACTTCTTCATTGTCAGAGAGATCTCCTGATAAATTTTCAAATACCAAGGATTCAGAGTTCTCTCCAGTTTGCAGGCCTGGTCTTTTAGTGTCGTCAAATGTTACATTAAAGCTTTCCAACACCTTCTTATCTTCAATCACATATACCCTGAAAGCCTTAGATTCCAGAGAATAGCCCAGAAAAATGCCTTCATCTGCTTTGGCATCAAACTTGCCAAGATGTTTTTCATCTTTAAGTACAAAGCACTTTGCACCAAACACATGAAAGTACTTCAGTGTTGGCTTCTTGTTGGCCATTAACTCATACGGAGTCTTTTCATGATCTTTGTTGATCAGGGTTCGATTCTGAGTGTAGCAAGCTGTATTCACTGCTTCAGCCCAAAAGTAAGTGGGAAGTTTTGATTCACTCAACATGGTCCTTGCTGCTTCAACCAAGGTCCTGTTCTTCCTTTCCACTACTCCATTCTGTTGAGGAGTTCTTGGTGCTGAAAACTGTCTTGATATTCCTTTCTCTGAGCAGAAATCATTTAGAACTGCATTCTTGAATTCAGTTCCATTGTTTGATCTGATTGTCCGCACAGGTAGCTTAGCTTCCACTTCTATCTTCTTGATGTGATCAATGATTAGTTGTGTTGCTTCATCCTTTGTTTGTATGAACAACACCCACGTGTACTTGGAGTAGTCGTCCACCATCACCAATGCATATCTGTTTCTTGAAAGTGACATAACATTAACTGGACCAAATAAATCCATATGAATCAGCTGTAATGGTTCAGTAATGCTTGTCATTCCTTTGCTTCCATGTGATGCTTTCTTCGACTTCCCCTTTTCACATGCTTCACATAGTCCCTCCTGATTGAATTCCATCAGGGGCAACCCTCTCACTAATTCTCTCTTTACCAAAGAGTTCATAGTTTTGAAGTTCAGATGTGAGAGCTTCTTGTGCCATAGCCAACTTTGTTCTGAAGATGCCTTTGCATAGAAACATGTAACTTCTCCTTCACTGGTAGAACTTAAGTCAGCTATAAACAAATTTCCTTTTCTCACTCCCAGTAGAGTAAGCTTCTCATCCTTCCTGTTGGTGATCAAGCACTTGTCCTTTCTGAAATCTACATTGTAGCCTTTATCACATAATTGACTGATACTTAGTAGATTGTGCTTTAATCCTTCAACAAGAGAGATGTTTTCAATGATGACATTTCCAGCTTTCAATTTACCATATCCCGTAGTGAATCCTTTGCTGTCATCTCCAAAGGTTACAATCGGGCCGGTCTTCTTAACCACCTCTGTAAGTAGGGACTCTTCACCTATCATGTGTCTAGAACAGCCACTATCCAGAATCCACACAACCTTTGAGCTTTTAACCTTACCCTGCAATCACAGATTGATTAAGCGGGCTTTGGTACCCAAAATTGTTTGGGTCCTGAAGGTTTAGATGATTTAACAGGAGTAACATTCAATTTAGTCTTACCCTGTTTGATATTCATAGTATCTGTGGATTTAACATTACTAGAGCTATTGCTACTATCAGACATCAACTTAAAATAAGCATGCATGATGTTGTACTTACATAGCAAACACTCTTTCTTTCCACAGGGCTCATGATTATCAGGCATGTCAGACATGTTATGCATTTCAGAAGCATTAGCAGTTTCTACTTTAACCTTTTTACATGCATGCGTAAGGTGTCCAGCAGAATTACAAATAGAACACAACTTCCTAGATGCAATGGGAGAAGATGGAACCAATTCCTGATTAACAATCTTCTTCCTCCCATTCCTGTTCTTTTTAACATTACTAGCTAAGGAACCTACTTCAGTTTTAGGTAAATCAGGTTTAGGTAATACATTCTTTACTGATTTCCTAGGTAACTTAGTCTTTACCTCTTTTTCCTTCAACAAATCCTCCTCAAGCAATTCTTGTGCTATGAAAAGATCATCCTCATAAAAGAGAGGTGGAAACGGCTTAACAAAAACTGGACAATCAACATTCTTAAGAACATGTGGAGTATTCCTTTTGACAACTGAAGGTGTCACAGGGAATTCCAAAATCTTCTTACCAGCTTTCTTGTTATAGTCAAATCCTATAGCAGTTTTATTCTCTATGGCCTGAGTATCAATGATTTCCTTAGCCACTAGAGCGGAATTCTTAAAAGCATTCAGCTTCAAATCTAGATCTGAAATCTGCTTCCTGAGGATAGTCTCTATCTCATCATTACACTTGACCTTGTTCTCTAAGTACGCATTCTTTTGCTTAAGATCTTCTAATGTTACAGCTACAAGCTCTAGTTCTTCATTTTTAGATTCTAGCCTTTTAATCTTAAGAACTAGTTTAGCATTTTCCATTTCAGATGCTAGCATGCTTGTGTGTACATTAAACAATTCTACACTAAGATCTTGCACAGTTTTCTTGTACTCAGAATTAGACATATCAATTGTAGTTAAGATAGGTACCTGAGATGATTGAGGTGATTCCTCTGAAGAGTCAGCCATTAGAGCAACATTTACATATTCCTCCTCTTCATCCGAATCAGTATCATCCCAGTGCTTTCCCTCTGCTATGTAAGCCTTCCCTTTCTGCTTTCCAGAGAATGCCTCCAACTGCTGTTTAAGCTTGGCATTCTCCTTCTTCAACTCATCATAAGAATCCTTCTTTCCATAGACATCTTTCATGTCTCTTGCTTGACGAGGCTTCCGGCATTCAGTGGCGAAATGCCCTAACTCATTGCAGTTATAGCATCTTGATTTGCTTCTATCAATCATGCCAGTCTTGTAGCCTCCCTTAAAGCCTGTACTAGGTGTATAATTGCTCTTCTGGAATCTGTTGGTTGAGCCCTTGAACTTGTACTTAGGGTTTCTCTTGAAACGAATATGACTAAACTTTGCAGCTAAGTACGCCATGGTTTTGTCTTCCATTTGCTCAAGCTCTTCTAGGGTGTAGTAAACACTTTCATCAACACCCAGATTCACAGAATCCATTTCTGCTTCTATTATCACCTCCTTTCCAGCTCTAGGGGTTTGAACCTGAATCTCAGAAGTTATTGGTTCATCCACTACAAGTGCTGCTGATCTCACAAGTGCATTGTGCTTGCTGTCCACTGTCCCTGATCCGTAGATTATCACCCTTTGTTCCTGTTCCATCTCATAGGTCTTCAACTTGCCATAGATCATCTCTAATGACATCTTTGTGAAGTCAATTCTTTCCCTAATGGATGATGACTTGTGTTCTACATGATGGGGCAGCGTCATCATGAACTTCCTATTCGATTCTCTCAGTGGATAGGTCTTTCCTTTCATTGCCAATTCATTGAGGAGCTTAGTATACTTCTCAAAGACCTGAGTTATACTTTCTCCTGGCAGTGACCTAAACGCTTCGTATTGAGAAGTCAGAATGTCCAATCTGTTTTCCTGCACGTCTTCAGTTCCTTCCATTATTAGGTTAATGGTATCCCACATATGTTTCCCGCTTGTACAGTTCATCAACTGATAGCTCATTTCCTTGTCCGCGGAGTCCGTCAATATCAACATTAAACCGGTGTCCAATCGAATCAGTTCTTTGTCAGAATCTGTAAATTCACTTATCTCCTTAGGTTGGGTGCCTGAAGGAATCCTGCTACCGTCAGGAGCTGTAGATTCACTAACTGGTTTCATTGGTACAAACGGTCCGTTCTCTAATATGCCAATATACAACGGATTAGATGCCTTGATAAATAACAGCATCTTCATCTTCCACAAACCGAAATCATCTCTAGTAAACGGGGGAACTTTAATACCAGCGGTTGTCTTTGGAGCACTCATGGTTTCTGAAAATTTCAAATTGTTTAAAATTCAAGAAATTCCAATTAAATGAAAAATTTTGAAAGTTAAAAAATTTGCTTCATATTTTCACGCTACTTTTGATTTTGGTCTCATTCACCGGATCTGATTTGTATATCAATCAAGTAGCTTTGATACCAATTGTTAGGTCCAAAGTATCGTAGAAGGGGGGGTTGAATACGATACTCACAAATAATTTAATTTCGTTCGCGGATTAATCTTTCAGTTCTATAACGAAATCAAACACACCAAACCAAATCAAGTTTCGGGGAATATATCTTTTTATAAATATAAACCTCGAGGGGTGCTACAATTTCTAATCCGTAGATTAGCGTCAATGAGTTTAAGGTAACACAAATACACAACAATAATCAAGTTCTGAGCACTATTAATTTCTCTGATAATTTTCTCCGGCTCTTCTCTCTCTCAGTTATGTGTCTGTGTTGAATGCCCTTAACTGAAGAAGACACCTTCTTCACTCTGTATTAACTGTAGGCTTTGTTTAGAAAAACCATCGAATTAGAATTGTAGAAACAATCATGGCCATTGGATCTTCTTCAACCTGTCAGACAAGTAATTCTTTTCACCTGCTCCATGAATTAAAAACCATAGAATGGATTTAAAAACCATCGAATTAATTAAGTTAATTCACCATTCGATAGTTTTTTAATTAAAACTATCGAATACCAAATTAACTTATTTTGGTTTTCAATTAATCACTTTACCTACCATTCGATAGTTTTCTAATTAGAAAAACTATCAAATTCCTTTTCTTGTCCTTTGTTCATTAATGATTCCACTGAGCTCCTGGGTGTTTAAGAAATAAACTGTATCAATTTCTTCGGAGACGATAAAACAACTTGATCTTTTCAATGCCGTCACCTAGTGCAACTGGTCTGGTTCACAGATGAATAACACTTGATCAATTCTTATTTTATGTCTTCAATACATTGCTGCTGATACGTCCCTTGTCGTTCTGGTTGCTTCATCACTGGAATCCCGTGGTACTGAACCCTAAATCATTCACATACTTCTGTCGTCTTCAAAGTCTTGTTTCTATTGCTGTCACTGAGGCTTGAACATTTTCATGAACTTCTTTCCGTGACCTGTTTACGGACTTCAAGAATACATAACGTATTTTGATAGTTTTGAGTTTACCTTTTCTTCTCTGATTCTGGATTCCTGTGCTTCTATTAATACTATTGTCTGTCTTGTCCTTTGTTGAGTTGTAGTTATCTCTTTTACATCTTATGTTACATTATGCTTTACAGAGAGCTGCAGTAGATGCCAGGCAAGCTGAGAAAGAGAAACAAGAAGCAATTCTGAGGAGTGAAAAACTGAAGAGATTCATGGTGTATAATGAAGTGAGGAGGAAGAAGATGATAGATCTGGCAAAGAAAGAAGGTAATGAATGGGAGATGGCTTATAAAACCTTTTGCGGAGTTGAAGACAGATTAGAAGTCAACGACAATGCTGAGGTGGAAGTTATCATTCAGGACATCAGAAGTGCCAATCTTGAAGATCAGACTTACTTCAAAGCATTGAGAAACTCTATGATCTTTCTGAAAGCTGGGGTTAAAGCAAATGGTGCCTGGAGCTTATTGATAAATTTTCTGGAGAAAGGTACATTTGTGATTTCCAATAAGTTTTTAGAACAGAGGACATACACAGAGTTGCAGGTTATTCTCATCAAGATTCAAAGGACGACAAGGCTAAATGAACTGCTCCGTGAGCATGTTAAGGAGATCTTGATGAAAGTCGGTCCAGAGATTACTGAAGATCCCCCAATGTTTAGATTCATGACGAATGACTTGTTCAGAATCTGCTATTTGGCTGAGGACAAACTGAGATACTACCCAAGCAACTATCTAATCTCAGTTGAGAAGTATCTTAGATCCACTGGATTCTCATCAACGGAGAAGGACAAAGCAGCAAACACTCTTAGAAGATTTCTAATGGAGAATGTTCCTTACTATAGGAAAAGAGTGGAAAGAGGATTGGAAGTGCATACCAGATTGCCAAACATGCCAAAGCTAAACAAGAAAGATGTTAACATTGCATGGTTATGGGCTGGAGTGGGTCAAGAGGTTGAATATATTGGAAGACACATCCAAGGAGCAATCCTTAAACCTGGAGAACCACTGCACGATCTATCAGTGATTGATTATCAAGCTGCTAACTCCGATCCAATGATTGAAGAAGGTGAGATTGGAATGAACTGAAGATTGAAGCAAAGAACAAAAGAACTATCAGCTCAGACTAGAGGAGCAACTTCATTGTATAAAGTTTTATTGTTTTTTGATTTATGAAATCTGGAAATGTATATATATCTGATCCAGAATGCATTTAATATTATTACGCTGTCCTACTTTAATTAGTTTCATGTTTCCTTAGTTAGTTGAGTTATCCTCGAAGTATTTGCTTGTCGAACTCTATCCAATCAAATAGGGGGAGATTGTAAAGCATAATGTAACATAAGATGTAAAAGAGATAACTACAACTCAACAAAGGACAAGACAGACAATAATATTAACAGAAGCACAGGAATCCAGAATCAAAGAAGAAAAGGTAAACTCAAAAAATCAAAATACGTTATGTATTCTTGAAGTCCGTAAACAGGTCACGGAAAGAAGTTCATGAAAATGTTCAAGCCTCAGTGACAGCAAAAGAAACAAGACTTTCAAGACGACAGAAGTATGTGAATGATTTAGGGTTAAGTACCACGGGATTCCAGTGATTTAATCGAAGCAACCAGAATGACAAAGGACTTATCAGCATCATTGAATTGAAGACATAAAAGAAGAATTGATCAAGTGTTATTCATCTGTGAACCAGAACAGTTGCACTAGGTGACGGCACTAAGAAGATCAAGTTGTTTTATCGTCTCGGAAGAAATTGATACAGTCTAAAACTGAAACACCCTGAAGCTCAGAAGAATTATTAAAAGGTCAAGCAAAAGAAAATGACTCGATAGTTTTTACTTTCTAAAAACTATCGAATGATATAAAAGAAGTCCATTTGAATTCAAGTTAAAAGAATTTAGCTTTCGATAGTTTTTATTTAAAAACTATCGAATGATAAATTCTTTTTAATCATTCGATGGTTTTCAATTCAAAGGAGCAGGTGAAAAGTATTTGTTGTGAATGGTTGATTGAAAATTGGACGGCCAAGATTGTTTTAACAATTAAGGTTCGATAGTTTTCTAAAACTAAGTCTACAATTACTAAGAGAGAAGAAGTGTCTTCTTCAGTCTGGTTATTTACACAGAAGCAATTACTGAGAGAGAAGTTTGAGCCGGAGAAGATCAGAAAAATTAATAGTGCTCAGAATTTGATCATTGTATTGATTGTGTTTAACCTAGAACTCATTGAAGCTAATCTACGGATTAGAAATTGTAGCACCCCTCGAGGTTTATATTTCTAAAAAGATATATTCCCTGAAACTTGATTTGGTTTGGTGTGTTTGATTCCGTTATAGAACTGAATGATTAATCCGTGAACGAAATTGAATTATTTGTGAGTATCGTATTCAACCCCCCCTTCTACGATACTTTGGACCTAACACACCCTTCAACAACAGCTCTGCCTTCCTCTAAAATGAGAAGAATAGAAACCGAGGTAACTGTTGATACTTCATTTCTCTCGTCCAAACTGCCCTTTACTAATTTTTCTGATGCTGATTGGGCAGCGCTTACCAAAGCCATATCTGAACCCATAGCTCAATCTAGTAAGGAAGAATTGATGGAAGCAACTGGTGTTCCGACCATATTATGGTCAGGATCACTGGTTGAAGGTTCTGAATTGAACCAAGAATCTTCACAGACGTCGAGAGAAGGCTTTGACCTAAATGCACAATCTAAAGGGTCATTGCCTAGCTCTCCATATGGAACATATCTGGATCCTAAATTTGTATAAGTAGTTGGATGAGGGCAAAATATTGTCTGGGGAGGAAGGAATTTTTTGTGCCCCCTGAAATTTTTACCAATGAATTTTTGGTGGAAATTTGTATAAGTAGTTGGAGGGCAAAATACTGTCTGGGGAGGAAGGAATTTTTTGTGCCCCCCTGAAATTTTTACCAAGGAATTTTTGGTGGAAATTTGTAGAAGTAGTTGGAGGAGGGCAAAATACTGTCGGGGGAGGAAGGAATTTTTTGTGCCCCCCTGAAATTTTTACCAAGGAATTTTTGGTGGAAATTTGTATAAGTAGTTGGAGGAGGGCAAAATACTGTCCGGGGAGGAAGGAATTTTTTGTGCCCCCTGAAAGTTTTACAAAGGAATTTTTGGTGGAAATTTGTATAAGTAGTTGGAGGAGGGCAAAATACTGTCTGGGGAGGAAGGAATTTTTTTGTGCCCCCATGAAATTTTTACCAAGGAATTTTTGTTGGAAATTTGTATAAGTAGTTGGAGGAGGGCAACATACTGTCTGGGGAGGAAGGAATTTTGTTGTGCCCCCCTGAAATTTTTACCAAGGAATTTTTGGTGGAAATTTGTATAAGTAGTTGGAGGAGGGCAAAATACTGTCTGGGGAGGAAGGAATTTTTTTGTGCCCCCTGAAATTTTTACCAAGGAATTTTTGGTGGAAATTTGTATAAGTAGTTGGAGGAGGGCAACATACTGTCTGGGGAGGAAGGAATTTTTTGTGCCCCTGAAATTTTTACCAAGGAATTTTTGGTGGAAATTTGTATAAGTAGTTGGAGGAGGGCAAAATACTGTCTGGGGAGGAAGAAATTTTTTGTGCCCCCTGAAATTTTTACCAATGAATTTTTGGTGGAAATTTGTATAAGTAGTTGGAGGTGACTCTTCCTCCCCGCCAAGGAGGAGACAAGGATGAGAAAAGGAGTTAGCAAATTTTAGAGCTAGTTTTTTTTTTAGATGATCATTCCTCACCCGCCAAGGAGACGACAGGGGTAGAAAGGAGTTTAGAATTTTTTTGAGATAGTAATTTTTTTTGTTTTGAGATGTCCCTTCTCACCCACCAAGGAAGCGACAAGGGTGAGAGAAGGAGTTAGAAAATTTTTTGAGATAGTAAATTTTTTGCTTTGAGATGTCCCTTCCCACCCACCAAGGAAGCGACAAGGGTGAGAGAAGGTGTTAGAAACATTTTTGAGATAGTAAATTTTTTTGTTTGGACCTGATTCTTCCTCCCCGCCAAGGAGGAGACAAGGGTGAGAAAAGGAGTTAGCAAATTTTAGAGCTAGTTATTTGTTTTTCTTTGAGATGACCCTTCCTCACCAGTCAAGGAGACGACAAGGGTAAAAAGGAGTTAGAAATTTTTTGAGATAGTAAATATTTTGCTTTGAGATGTCTCTTCCCACCCACCAAGGAAGCGACAAGGGTGAGAGAAGGAGTTAGAAATTTTTTTGAGATGGTAAATTGTTTTGTTTGGGGTGACTCTTCCTCCCCGCCAAGGAGGAGAAGGGTGAGAAAAGGAGTTAGCAAATTTTTGAGATAGTAAATTTTTTTGTTTGGAGGTGACTCTTTCCTCACCTGCTAATGAGACAAGAAGGTGAGAAAATGAGTTAGAAAATTTTTGAGATGGTAAATTTGTTTTTTTGTCAGATGCTCCTTCCTCACCTACTAATGAGATGAGAAGGTGAGAAAAGGAGTTAGAAATTTTTTGAGATAGTAACGTTTTTTTTTGCATTATGTCACCCTTGCTCAACTAAAAAGTTGGTTACTCATAAGAGGAAAAGAGTTGCAAAATTTTTGAAATGGTGAAATTTATGATGTTGCCATGGGTATGTTTCTTGAGTAAATACATGTCAATTAATTTATGACTTGAGTTGAGGTTGATTCACTAAGATTCACCCTCAATTTTGCTGAAATGTGACGTTGAACTGGTGGAGGCTTTTCTTAAGGAAGAAACCCCTCCTTCTAGCGCCAAATGATAATGCTTCTTGCTCCACTCTACCGCGCTTGTCCCTCTTCCGGCAATGCTTGGTCGGGGATGTGGTGTAGCTGTCGGAAGGGAGTCTGCAAAACAATGCCTGACCGGGGGTGGTGGCCGTCAATCACCTCCGGCGTGAGAGTAAGTAACTTGGTGGTAGAGAATTACAAGAAACAGTATCGGAAAATGTATTACCGGTGACTGAATTTTAGAGAGCGTTTTTGTGAAATGTCAGAGTGAATGTGTGTGAATGTAGAAAAATTAGAACCTGTGCATATGTGAGGCTGCTTGAGTATTTATAAGGTTTAGTGTTACCTTCCTTTGTCCCCTGGTCCGGAAGAATGCTCCCTTCCTTGTGACAGGTGTGAGTTGATGTAAGAGTATTGGAGAAGGGAGCAGCTTTTGCCCAAGAAGTGGAAGGTGCTGGAGGAAGGAACTGTCTTTGGTCCAGAAGAGAAAGTATTGCCTTCACTTATTTTCCTTAGTCCACTTTGGGTGTGACAAGTTGTCCATTGAATACTTCCGGGACTTAGTCGTGCCTGGCAGACAAAAAGACTTCTTCCGGGCAAAGGGACTTCTTTCGGGCAAAGAGACTTCTTCCGGGCAAAAAGACTTCTTCCGGTAGGGTATTAACAGATATACATACACGCACCTGATACAAAC
Organism: Heracleum sosnowskyi; assembly: GCA_030848705.1. Taxonomy (NCBI): domain Eukaryota; kingdom Viridiplantae; phylum Streptophyta; class Magnoliopsida; order Apiales; family Apiaceae; genus Heracleum; species Heracleum sosnowskyi. The sequence goes on from CM061242.1 coordinate 90,001,694, forward strand.
ATCAAGAAGTCACTGCACTACTCTAAATACTCTAGTCCCGTCCCCGCCTTCTCTCACATAAGTTATATCTACAAAAACTAGGGCAGTACAACTCCAATCCTGCTTTTTCTATACTATAATTACACCTGTTTTCTCATTTTTCTCTAAACTATCATCCTCAAGTTTTTCCTTCCTTGATGAATAATATGGGTCCTCATTTTCTATCCAGAAAATGACATAAACAATATTAGTCCTTCAGTCTCAGTTGTGATAAGCTCTACATCTGTCTGTGACAGTCCTGGAGTTTCGAAATTCGTGGTTTCTTCTGAGGAGAAGACTGAGGAAGTTGCAAAGGTTTCGGAGGTTGTGGAGATGGATGTGGTATCACATGAAGAGGAGACGGAGGATGTTGCAAAAGCTTCAGACCTTGATTCACATCCTAAGAAGACGGAGGATTTTGCAAAAGCTTCGGATTTTGTGAATCAAGATGCGGTTTCACCCAGTGAGAAAACAAAGGATGTTGAAGAAGCTCATGTTAGTGATGTTATCAAGCCACTTGTTAGTGTGAACATAGAACTAGAGCAGAAGGTGGTGCAACAAGATTATGTCAACATGTACATGAAAAGCATGAAGCAATTTACCGAGGCTCTGGCAAAGATGAATTTGCCATTGGATAAAGCTGCTCTAACGGAGAAAGAGAATAAAGAATCGGCATCTAATGAGAGAAAAACTACAAGTGGTCTTGATTTTTGATGGTTGAATTTGCAGAGGTTACGGACGTGGAACAGAAAATGCAAGTTATTAACAGTCAAGCCCTAGACACCTATATCTATCTACACATGCACACATATACATATCTTCACCACGCAAAATAAGACTCTTAAACATATGAGTACTCTCGAGCATGAAGACGATAGCAGAACCTAGCCAAGATACACACATGAAGCGTTCAACAGTCATGTAAAAAGAAAGCAAAGCACATTTTATAGTATAGTACGTGCCTGGTATGAAACCGTAGAGCTTAGGAGGAAGCGGTTAACGTCCACGCGCCAGTATACTAGCCTCCTCAGTTTCTTTGTTTTGCATGCATCTGTTTCCCACCGTGCGTTTTTATTTTCTCCTTGAAGATTTTGACAGATGAATGAAGAAGACACCAGTTAACACTTCTATTTAATAGTACATACTATATACACACCGAGTCATCACATACATATTTAAATATATAAGTACAAACATACTATCGCTTTTTAAAAGATAAAAGCCCACGGTTTTGGCAATTTTTTATTCATCTGTATAGCCCATCACCTTTTTCCAGTCTAAAATTCTAAAACTCCTCGTGCATGTACTATACCTACACAATACACCTCCATATAAATTTTTTTACCCCACAATGTGTACATTTCAGTCAGTATAAATAGTATTCTATTCATACTCCCAAAGTTAAACACTGTCACCTGCCTAGGCCGTGCACCACTGTGGACACACTCCCTTTTCCAATAAAATAGTTAACAACTCATTTCTTATATAAACAGCCTACAACCTCGATTGTCAACCCCTACTATGACACCTTTGAGCCACAGTATCATTTTTTAATCTTGGTAGCACTATGCCCATCACTTTTCGATACAAGGGTTCTATAGCCTCTGTACTTGTCAACTCATACTTAAACAATTACATGCAAGTGTAACTTTTATCCTGTTGCCTTTTCCAATCACACAAATTTAAACAAATACCAACACTCAGGTGCAACTTGTATATTTTTTATTATTTATTTACATGGTGGTATTGATTCCAACATGCCCGATAAATTACAAAAAATACTGGCATAACGGATTATGTGCAACATTATTTTTCTGATTCCTCATTTTTAAACACCTTACTAAACTCTCAAATTTTCTTCTTAAAATTATTGCTACTCACTACAAGTGCCTGGGGGCACACAAAAAATTCTTTGGTAAAATTTCAGGGGCGCAAAAAATTCATTCCTCCTCAGAAAATTATTTGCCCTCCTTCCACTACTTATACAAATTTGCACCAAGAATTCCTTGGTAAAAATTCAGGGGGCACCAAAAATTGCTTCCTTCTCGAAAAAATTTGTTTCCCTCCTTCCACTACTTATACAAATTTTGGATTTCACATTTAAAAGTCATTGCTAGTGAACACTACTCACTACCGATGCCTGGGGCACCAAAAATTCCTTGGTAAAAATTCAGGGGAGCACCAAAAATTCCTTCCTTCCCAGAAAATTTATTTTCCCTACTCCAAGCACGTAGAAAATTTTCATTTTGAGGTCATCGCTAGCGGGCACTACCCACCAGCAATGTCCCAGGGGGCAACACGAGCCAAAATAACAAAAATAGCACAAACAATAAACAAACACATTTCATTCATTAAAAAGGTTACAAGACAAAGAAGATCAATGAAGGACAAGTCCGTCAAGACCTCAGTACAATATCAAATAAAAGTAAGGACATTAAACTAAATGGAAGCATCTTCATCATTGGTCTCCTCGCGGCCCACCTCATCCTTCAACTCCTGTAATTTCACCAATATAGCTTCACGTTTGTCCATCTCCCAAGCCCTCAAACGGTCAATCTTTTCCATATAAAAGTAGTGTAGTTGATTCTTCTCACGGACGAGCTCTTCAATGGCATCACAGGCCCGAGCACCAAGAGGCTCATCAATCCAAATGTCATAGTGACATTCCATAGTTGCACAACGCTCAAATCTCCGACCAGCATTACTCCGAGCTCATATGGTCTTCATGACCACTGGCATGTCGCAGTAACAAGTAGTTCTCCTACCTTCCATGAGGGAGTTTTTCAAGACCTACACAAATGAAATAAGAAATGAAAGATTTCAAGATTTCAAGATAGCAAGACAATCAAACACTTGATTACAACTCAAATATTTATAGAGCCTCACCAGCTAGCCTTTGTAAAAGAGCCGTTGAAGTCATAAATCTCAAGAATCCCATCAATGGTATGTATTTACTCCTCCAACCCACTAAAGTAAGTTGAAGGAGTGGGGGCAATGTTAATACCCTCCCGGAAGAAATCTCTTTGCCTGCCAGATATGACTACATCCCGGAAGTATTCAATGGACAACTTGTCACACCCAAAGTGGACTAAGGAAAATAAGTGAAGGCAATACTTTCTCTTCCGGAACAAAGACAATTCCTTCCTCCAGCACCTTCCACCTCTTGGGTAAAGGCTGCTCCCTTCTCCAATACTCTTACCTCAACTCACACCTGTCACAAGGAAGGGAACATTCTTCCGGACTAGGGGACAAATGAAGGTAACACTAAATATTATAAATACTCAAGCAGCCTCACATATGCACATGTTCTAATTTTTACATTCACTCTCACACTCTCACATTTTCACAAAAGCTCTCTAAAAACTCAGTCACCGGAAGTACATTTTCCGATATTGTTTCTTGTATTCTCCGCCACCAAATTACTTACTCTCACGCCGGAGGTGATTGACGGCCACCACCCCCGGTCAGACATTGTTTTGCAGATTCCCCACCGACAGCACACCACTACACCATAGATTGCATATTGCAACGACAGAAATACATTGCCTTAAGGCCTATATTTGTTGCAGTAGAGTCTATGACAATGATTCTACAAAAATTGATCGTTGCATCCGCCCCCGCTGCAATAGAGCCATGTTGCAACGATTTTGACACCATACAGCAACGCAATTAAATCATTGCAATAAACTTCAGTGGCAACAGTTTAGGCTCTACAGCAACGACTAAAAACTATTGCAGTAGCGTAAGTGTGTAGTGAATTGACACTTTAAGGCAACACTTCTAACACCAATTGCAAAGATTATTTTTAGATTAATGCAACATTTTTTGACCCTATTGTAACAATTTTTTCTAAAAAAAAATCGGCATGTTCATGTTGTAAATACAATAAGCCACGACAATTTATAGCCGACAATCCAAGCATCATCATTTCATACACCAAGGCAACCTAAGGCCAAATATCCAACAGCACCATTAAAGTGCTACATGACCAACAATTCAAAAGTAGCACCATGTTACGACATGGGTGTACAAACCACAAACAAAATGACCAAGTCGCATACAAATAGCTACCAAACAGTCATGCGGGAATTTAAACATAAAGTACGCATGGTCTACTAACAAATAATTTAAACATAAAGTGATAGAAACGTCGACTCATGCATCGCCATCTTCATCTTCATCAGCTGCATCCTCATCACCATCCACCTCATTTGATCCATCATCCTCATCTGATCCAGCGTCCCCATCTTCCTCTGCGTCAACCTCATCAGAATTTTCAGCACACAAATCTTCCACATTGATGTTCAAATCAGGATTCAATTCACCCAGTTTTGCAAAGATCTTGCTCAGTTTCTTCTTCATTTTTTCCTCCATTTCAGCAGTTATTTCTTCTCTCATCTTGGTCAATTCTGCAGAATCTTTGTTGACATTTTTTGGCAAAGTTTTCTTCATTTTTCTTGTTCTGCCACTTCTACCAACAAGCCAATTTGGTCCATGAGCTGCAAGATCAACCTCAACCGTCTGTTCCTCATCCGATTTTTCCTTATTTTCTTCTAGATTTGCACCATTTTGTTTTGCCTAGAATTAAATGTTTGCAAATGCATTAGTTTGCAAAAATAATGACATAATCCCAAAAAGGCAAACTACAAAAGAAAGAAAAAGATCAAATTGCTATTTGTTACCCTCTTTAAATGACCCTTGCGGGTTTTTGGGTAAATCCGAGTCTTTGTAGTATTTGAACAAGCCGACTTTACATTTTTCTGACATAAAATAAAATAAAGTGAGCATTCGTTAAGAAATGACATAGAGGGAGTACGTGTAATAAAATCAATTTATAAAATAAAAGATCATACCATTTGATTACGAATCTGAGCAAAACTGGTACGACCAGCAGTATGAGTATCAGTCAGCTTCTTCCGATTTGCAAGATTTTTTGCAGCTTTCTCCTGGACTGCTTCATCACTCCAGTAATTCATCAACACCTTGAATTGTTCCAATGGAATGGTTGCAGGCTTGTTTCTTATCATGTCCTCATCATTATCGTATTTAGTATAGTGTCTCCTCTTAATTCGACTTTTGTACACCCTCCAGTCATCATCAAGCGACTTCAATACACAATCTTTACCTTCCTCGGGAATAATATACTTTGTCTAAAAAGTAAATAAAAATATTCATTACTTATAAATAATAAAAAGCACATAGGCTATAAATTTACCCGAATTTCAACAAGTCTTTTTTTTACAAGAATTTCAACAACTTAGTGAAAAAAAATATAGTGTTTTTTACCTTGATATATTCCCACCAGCCATTTTTTTCTTCTTCTGGAACTTTTGACCAATTAACAAAATCAAGCGGGATGTATAGCCTAGTTATCGTCCCTATGAAGCTGCTCAATTCAGTAACTACTTTGTTAGTCTTCGACACAGGCTGGAACTCATGATTTAATACAACCACTGGCCTTTCATCGAGTCTCCTTGTGAAGACATGATTCATCTTTGTAGGTCCTCTGCGCCGTTTACTTTTGGTACTAGTTTCACCTAAGAAAGTAGATACAAAATAGTATATGTACATAATCATTAATTTACAGAGTAATTAATTTCAATAGTTATAAAATATATGGAAACAAACCTGTTTCAAAGACACTGTTAGTCATCACGTGGTTACTGCAATGATCAGCTAAAGAATTGCCCACATCTTTGTAATGATTTTCTTGCTCCTTCATATTTTTTTGTGTTTTTGCAGTTCTAAGTATGCCTCCATCGTACCGATTCCTTCATTGTTAGGAACCCTCATTATTTGTGTACGATCAACAGGTAGGGGAGGGGGAGGTGGTAGTACTGTCTCTTCAGTAGCCTTAAAAAAATACAACAAAAAATCATATACCTCAAAATTATTAGTGGACATTACTTAAATAAATTCACAAGTATATATACACAGTACCACTGTTCTTGGTGCATTATTTACTGAACATGAACGAGTTCTTGGTCTGATGACATCGTTGGCCTTCACAACTTTCTTTTTGCGCTAAATAAACAAAATTAAATTGATTATGCTACAATTTCCAGATCATATTTTATTTGAATTATAGATTTTTAAATCAGGTTATGAATTACCTTTGGAATTACATAAACATCTTCTTCTTCGCGTAGGCTATCATGTCCAGGTACATACTCCCTATCAAATTGCAATGGCGCATCATCTATGAACACTTTTTTCCTTTCTTTTTTGTATTTTGGAGCACCATTAATAAAATCATCTTCCTGCTCCTTCAGTTTCATTTTTTCAGCTAGTTGCATGTTTTCTTCCATTCTCTTTCGTCTATTTTTTTCATAATCTACCATCTTCCCCTAAGTTAAAGCAGCAAATAACAAACTCAAAAATTTGACAATAATTAAACAAAATTCATACACTATGAAAATAATATTACCAAACTCAAATAACAAAAATTACCAAGCCGCTTTCATTTTCATTCTCTTTTATAGTTGGAATTGTTTTCTCCTTTCCGATGGCCCTCTGATCACCTTCATTTTTGTTGTTTTCACTTGCCTGTTTCAACTTTTTAACACCATTTGTATCATGTCCCTTTTCATTCTCGGCTAAATTTGCAGACTTCTTCTTATCCATTTGTTGTTGTTTAAGATCTTGAATTGTCACAAACTTCCGTTTCAGTTGGAAATCAGGACCTACAATTACGACATAAAAAAAATCATTACTCAAATTCATTCGCAATACAAGAAATCTAGTCAACTATAGTTTACCTTGAAAATATTTTGTCCTTGGTCTTACGATTACATAAGGTTGCATCTCATTTGCAGGCTGAATAGCTTTGTCAACTACGGTGTCAATGTAGATATCCAAGAAAGAACCATCTTTTAGACTACCTGCAAAACCAGTCACATCTGCATCATTGGAGAGTATTTTCCAACCACCTGCTTTTTTCACATAAAGTCCACCAATTTCAGTATAACCAACATCATCTTTCACATGCTCCATAAGTACTGAATAAGACAGTTTGTCATTGTCTATGCATTCAGGAATTTTGGTACACGTCCCGGATGAATACTTGGTTTTTTGAAACTGTCCCTTATGGTAGAACCTGAGAACAAATGTCTTTTCTTCCATATCCTGAGAATAAAATATGAAAATTTATTAGTCCCCAGATTCTACTAATATAATTAAGCAAGTAAAAAAAACCAGTAAACCCTCAATGTCAATAGAAATCAAAATTTATATAAGCAATAAAAGCAACTACTAGAGAAATATGTATAACACTTAATCAATTTGAGATCAATGTCTAATGGAATTCATTAAATTACAAGCAATTCCACTGGATCGATTACAAGCAACAGAAAAATGTGCAATTTGAAATTGACATAATGAGAATAAAACAAATCAGCAAGCTCCATTCATTCACAGAATTCATCATCTTCTTCCTCTCCAGAAGACGAGACACAAAATTCTTCATTCGGCATGTCATCCCTATACCAACTGACATCATCATTAGTTTGGTTCTGTAATTCAAAATGGACTTCTGTATCTTGCATAGTAGGTCCACAAACATCTTCAAGTACAACAGTCCCCTCGGCTATGTCATTGTGATCCTTTGGTAGTTTCTTAACGACAAAGTACAAATTAGTTTCAGTACAATCTTGAATGTAAAACACTTGTTGTACTTGGGTAGCTAGGACAAATGGATCCTCTTTTTGATAGATTTTACTGAAATTTACACGTGTGAGCCCATGACAGTCCTTATCCTTTTGGTACCAACAACACTTGAACAAAACTACCAAAAGTGATCCCCAATAATCTACTTCAAAAATTTCTTCAATTGCTCCATAATAAGTAACATCCCCAACTGTTGGGTTTTGATCTTTCGAACTCGCAAAACTGGTGGTTAAGGCTTCCAAAATGACACCGCTATTTTGTGTAGTACACTTGGCATCCCTTTTCTTTGTATGAAATCTGAATCTGTTTACCACGTAGCCACTGAATTTCTTAGCTGCTCGTTGAGGCCCTCTTGCCAAGCTTAATAATTCCAGTGAAGTTTCGTTTCTTTTATCGACCTCATCCTTTAACCAATTCTGAAATTCTTGTGTGTGTGTTTTTTCCTTTTTGTACCTTTTTGACTTGTCATGATTATCAAATAAGGTACGGTGTTCTCTGCAAGTTACAAAATTAGGTTACAAAATATTATGATTGTTGAATAATACTTATTTAAACTACTCTATGTACTTTTAAAAAATATACTAGGGATTATAGCGTACTCAATCAGCTTTTCAACTTCGGCGTTTCCACAGTTGAATAGTACATATCGATGCGCATTGATCCAAACTTTTTCTGCTAAGTGTACAGCTTTTCCATTAATAATCCCCACTTGAATTCCTTCATAAACCCCCAAATTATAATCCCGAAAAGGGGGTTTCATAATCCCTTTTAAAAAACCCCCAAATTAACAAAAAAAACCCAAAAAAACTCAAGAACAAACATAAACACTTCAAGAACAAACAAAACCCTCAATTACAAAATGTACAAACATAAACCCCCAATTACACAATTCGAATTTACAAAAAAAAAAACCCGAATTAAGAACAAAAAAAAGAGCAATTCAAGAACATGAAACTTTAAACATTCAAAACTAAAGGATTATAATCGATTTGGGGGAATTATGAGGAACATTCGAGCTTTAAACATTCGAGCTTTATAATCAATTTGGGAGAATTATACCTTAATCGAGCTTTAATCTTCTTCGAGCTTGAATATTCGAGCTTGATTTCTCCTATTCTAGCTTGAGTATTCGAGCTTGAGCTTGATGTCGGTGTGTTTTTGTCTGGGTGTGTGTTTGTGTCTGGGTGGGTGTGTTTGTGTTGTGTTGTATTTTCTCTTTTTTCTTTTGTTTAAGCCTGGCAAAAATAATTTAGAAGTCCCGAAAACTATTGCAATAGAATGCATGTTTTTTACTCTTTCAAATATTTTGAATGCAACCGCAATGCTTTTAAAAATCATTGCAATTTATGTGATTTGCTTTCTCAATAGCAACGTTTTTTGTCAAATTTTTAAAAATATGATTGCAATAGACAATCTATGGTGTAGTGCACCACATTTCTGTCCAAACATTACCGGAAGAGGAAAAAGTGCACTAGAGTGGAACAAAAAACATTATCAAATTCCAATAAAAAAATGAGGACTTGTTGATTTCGTATGAATACAAAATATGATACCCATAACTATAGGCAAGCAACTGAAAGAAAGATAAGATAGAATTTCTGATCCGCAGATATAACAAGTTGACAAAAGATGACGAAAGAGTCGACAACAACAGTTAACGACTATGATGATAAAAAAAGGGATTATGAACTTTTGATAATTCATGTGTACAGAAGTACAACCGTGCAAATCAATGATGAAATAATAGATAAGCCAATTTTTTATCCGGGTAACCAAATATGTTACAAGAACCCCAAGGTGACAACTGGCCCAGAGCATAGGCATCAGCTAACCGACACGCTTCTTCCCCCTCAACACAAAAATCTCAACCCCCAACTTCCAACTGCATTTCACATTTTCACATTCTCTCTCTCTCTCTCTCTCTCTGTGATGGAAATGACTCTCTGTTCTTCGCCCCATTACACCAGCACTTCCTTCCATCTCATTTCTCCCAATTTAACCTCAATTCACAACTCCAAGCTGCATAATTCTTCTCCCAAGCGTTTAAATTATCAAAATCACCGTCAATTTCTCCACAATACAATTAAATCAGTATCCAAATTCGAGTCGGATGTAACAGAAACAGAGCCACAAATTAAACCCTCAGTAAATCCTATTTACACACCTACGCCAACTAATCGTAATCTTCGCACTCCTCACAGCGGGTAATCTTTCTCATTTCCATATGTTTTTTCCATCACATTTGTTTTATAATGTGAATTTATGTATTTTTTTATCACAAGAATGTTTTTGTACAAATTCTGCCTAGTTTTTTAATAGAATAGTTCGATATACTGTGAGGGTTATTAACATCGATAATTCACCGAAAACAGTTCATTTACGGCTGATTCGTAGACAATTATGACTGCTAAACAATTAATTCACTGCAGAAAGGTTTATATGACAGTAAATTTACAAATGTAATTTCTTTGTAACTTTAATTGTTAAAGTACTTTCTTTCGAGTGCAAGTTCATATTACTGTAAAGGAGCACATTGGAATTGAGTGTTTTGGTTTTCGGAACGAGCTGAGCTACCTTATTGAACAAAATTCTTTGATTAAATTCAAGCTCATTGACAAACAAGTTGAGTTTAATAAGCAATCTTAAGTCAAGCTCCAGTTGAACAACTGCAAAGCTCATCTTAACCCAAGTTTGCTTTTGAACAAGATATTGTATTTGAATTTGAGCTTGGGAATAAGTCGGTTCGAAAAAGTTCCCTCTATCCTCTATATATACATATAATGTAATATTGTGCTTATTGTTATGTTTATATAGTTTAATTAGCTTCCATTTTGTGACGGAATTGATCTTTTGAGTCAGGTATCACTTTGATGGAAGTAGTAGGAAATTTTTTGAGGGCTGGTACTTTAAGGTTGCAATACCGGAGTGTAGGCAGAGTTTTTGTTTTATGTATGTGGTTCAGAATCCTTTGTTTCGCAAAAAATTGAATGCACTGGAGGAGGCTCAATTTGGACCTAGGTGGACTGGAGTTGCGGCCCAGATTCTCGGTGCTGATGACAAGCTTATTGTCCAATCGTCTGAAGAATCTAATAACTTTTGGGGAAGTATGTCTTCTACCTGATTTGTTTGCATGAGTATTACTATGTCAACTATCAATTATATTGAGTTAAATTATATGTTTCTAGATTTTTATATCAAAGTGGTCTCTCATTTCACAAAAGTATCTCACCTGCACTAAATCAAGAAGAGTTAATGGGATAAGTGACAGAGTGACACTCACTAGTAGATGTTTCCGCCACGTGGTTTTATGAAAAAAATTGAATTATGAATTTATGCATGTAATGGGACCACATACATTCTATACATGCACATATGACATTTAGATAGCCTCCTCTATCCATTTTATGTTCATCCTCCATGGCTTCTGCACTTTCATCTTCTTCATCTCATGTCATAGTAAACCAATCGAACACATGCACCATCTCTCTTGCTTCAACCGGGAAAGCTGACAGACAAACATCCCATTTTTTTTTTTATTTCTTTTGATTTCCAATTAATTTTTTGTTAACTTCTTTTCTTTCAAATTTAATGGAGTGATATATATAATGACTTAAGTGGTTTAATAGAGCTCCGGAAGAGAACGGTGTGTCAGAGAGAATTTTGTGGAGTGAGTGGCCACTTTAAAATAAAACCCTATATTTATATGCGCCGTGCCGTGCTGTTCTGTGTAGTTTTTTTTTTCTTTCTCAATGATCAACCAATTGAACCCGAGGTTCTTTTCCCTATTGTTTGGTCCCCAGATAACACAAAATTATTGGAATTAATGTTGAAAGCTTTTAAGTTTGAAGTGGCTAAAAGATATTTCATGTAAAGTAATAAAAAATATATCCAAGTTCTTTATTTTGTTAATGCCTTTGAATGTTTAGGTAGGCATGAGTTGATGCTTGGAAATACTTTTGTGGCAAGAGACAACTTGAAGTCTCCAAATAAGGAAACACCTCCACAGGTTAATATGATTCTCATGATTTTCTTGCTCAATTTTAAAATATGAAAGAAACCTGTTTTTCGTGACCTTTACCAACCTTTGTCCAGCCTAACTTGTTGGCACACTTATTATGATTAGTTGAGTATCACTATAAAATCGTATTATGCTAGTCCTTAACTTCACTGATTAATGAGCTTCTCTAGAATTTTGCCTGTGCACCTTTGCCTTTGGTGGCATTTCTCTATCCGGAAATCATATCTATTAATGCAGAAAAATACTAATATTGTGTGATTTACCAAATTTAGATGCTATTGCTATACAATGGGTTTTGGGCAGCTGCAAGTAGGAAATTATCATCATCTTCTAGGAATTCTTTGATACAGATGATGTTATCAATGGTTCTTGCTATATTTAGCTTGAAGGCGTTGCTATTACACTCTACAGGTTTTAGATCAGCTACAATCGATACAAATGTCGGATTTCAGATAAAAATTAGATGGCTAAGAGAGAGATCAGACGGCTGATTGTGATGGATAGAAAAAGGATATGGAATCCGGACGACTAGTACAGGTATTAAGGGAGATAAGTTAAAAACATAAAACGAGATATCGAGTTTTTTTAAGGGATGATCACAAAATAAAACTCACTCTTTATTCACCTATTGGCATCCTGATTAAAATGTTCATTCACCTCTTTATAGAACATATAACTAAGTACCTGTAGGCTGTAAGTTATAACATATCAGGTCCCTTAGAAAAGCTACAATGCGGGACATAACAGTTACTACAAGTCCACTCACCTTTTAGGTATCTGAAGGTATAAGATTATTGCACTACTTGTCCATTTAAAATAAAATAGTACAGTGGTTCTTGGCAAAATCTATGGAAGAATGAATGCCTAAGTGGTTTTAAAATTTGTTAATTGTCTTGACACAAAGCTTTATGATGAAATTGTAAAATCCTATATATGGATGTTTCATTACTCATAACTCATTACTTATTACTAATGATTAGGCTGCGTCACATTACAAAATAGATTATAATAAAAAAGCAGTTAATCTTTTTTCATGAAAAGGTCGGACTTAAAAAGTTTAACCTTTAGCTCTTTAAATATATCATATGGTCACATTATTTATTTTATCACCACAATAGAACAACTTTATATCCAAGTAATAGGTGAATTATAATTGCCTCAATAGAAGAATGCTTATGTAGATATACTCCTATCTTCCGAGGCATCTTTAAAATTAAAACTCTTCAACTTCATTTATGCAGAATTGTAAAAGGAGAGACTTCAGGATCCTCTTTTGTTGGAATAGTATTGGCAAGAGTAGGTCATAATTCCAATTTTTATTCTTAAATCTTAAGTTTGGGTTCGCTTATGTTGTCATATCCCGCAATATAAATTAGAAGTTTCTACTCATGTAAATAAATTAATAAACTTTCTGTGACATGGTAAGAACCCATCAAGTGAAACTTAGGTCTAGATAACCACCACTGCTCACTGCTGTCCATTACTTCTAATCATTGCCCAGTCACAACTCATAGCTAGGTGTGAAGTAGGACAATGGTGGGAACGGGTTAAAAAAGGGGATAATGCCCCATCTCCGTTCTCCACTAAGAATCCGTGGGTAACACAATAAATATTCTTCAATTTAGATAATTCAACTCTATCAAATGATGAAGATTACAACTGTTTAAATAGATATCCTATAACTTGGTAATAAAGTATAATCTTATGTAAATTTAACTAAATCTGATTTTAGTACTATATTTAGTAAGGGAACAATTGTCTAATTCTGCCATTCTTAAAACAACGAAATTAATTACGACTTATTTATATTTTTATAAAATATTTATAGAATAATGACAATTAAATCCTTGATTCTGTTATCTCAAGAGGTTCTTTAGAGTTCCTTATGTTGTTACAGGACTTCAATGAAAGAGTATTGGAAGGGTTCCAAGTTACACCACTTTGGCACCAAGGTTCGATTTCTGATGATGGAAGGTATCCAGCTCATCCCTTTTAGTCCATGTTTGGTTTCTACTTCGTTTTCCTTATTAAACAAAAAGTGTTGTGTAAATAAAATATGACCCTCTCTGATGCAAAGTTTTCGGGTTCATAGACTAGGGAGTAGGGATTAATAAATTTATTAGTTTTACGAAGTACATGATTAAATCTCTTACCCTTATTTGGTAACATGCATTGGAATAATTAATAATATGGAGGGAAAACTTAAAAATAGTTTAGCAAAAAGGTAATGAAATTGTTTGATAGGTCATAGGTGTGAATGACCTGTATTAAAGACCACATTTTATTCCTTGAATGTCCTCCTATATTTAGGATCAGATGCAATACAACATAATCAACTATTAACTGTATTATCGAATGTATTATAAACTAATATTTTAGGTTTTTAAATGTTCCATTCCCGATATATCAAAAAACAAATGTTGTATTCCCCATAATCTGCGTGTACGCTTGTGGACAAGTATAAGCCTTGTCAATGAATATATGCCTATTATAGGTATGATCCTTTCAATTATGCTTCTATTTGTTATATTAAGTATATGTTCCTAAAAATTTATAGTTTCCTGGGGCTGTCACTAAGAAATAGAACTGTGTAGTAGTTCATGCTTTGTGGTACTGTTTAAATGACTTTTATCCATGGTACAGGAATAACTATGCAGAAGTTGTTAAAACTGCACGTTGGGAGTACAGTACCCGTCCTGTATATGGTTGGGGTGATGTTGGATCTAAACAGAAAGCAACAGCAGGATGGCTTGCTGCATTTCCTGTCTTTGAACCTCATTGGCAGATTTGCATGGCTGGAGGCCTCTCGACAGGCATTATGCTGATTTCCTTCTTCATGATGATTTGTCTATACTTGATTTGTCGTGCTGTGCCATAATTCTATAGGTTCTTTCTTTAGATATTTACTATGTTACCCGGACTCGGCTAAAAGTGTCGAATATGGGTATGTGTCCAAGCCGGACTCGGCAATATTTTGAAAATTTTACATATTTTTGGCCTAAAATAGGTGTCCGAGTGTCCATACCCATGTCCGAGTGTCGAGTGTCCGACACGGGTACTAAAATTGTGTGGAAATTCAATCACATGTCATAGTTGTCTTTCCAAAATTTGTGAATACTAATTTCTACCATTACTTTGATTTGGGAACTAGCATTATACTATTATGCTTTAATGGAATTTTAAAAGGCTAGTCGTTTAGATGTGTTTAGCAGTCTGTGAATATCTCTATATTTGGAGTATGCTTGTTTTTTACTTTAAGAATATGCTCTGACATATTTAGAGACATCACTCTGTCCAGTAGGTTTGCTTGACCCATTATATTGTCCAGGAAATCAGACATTTTCTGTTGGTGCCACAAATTTTCTTTCTTTCTGAATAAATTTTTCTGGCACACTTACCTTGTGTACTCATCTAATTTTAAAGAATGAACCCTAATTTATACAATGGATTTGACGCTCTATATAAAAAGTTCTAAACATACTATGATGGCATTTAAATATTTTACTTGTAATTTTTGGTTGATTTATGCCGAGCACGTTTATTGTGGAGAACATTATTTATGCTTTCTGATAGATGCTGCTGGACAGATATCTTATACAATATATATACTGTCCAGGTTGGATAGAGTGGGATGGTGAAAGATTTGAATTCGAAAATGCCCCCTCTTACTCTGAAAAGAACTGGGGAGGAGCCTTTCCAAGAAAATGGTTCTGGGTAAACATTCAGCCCTTAGTGTCTAACTATACAATAGTTAGTTATACCAAAAGTTTAGCTCCTTTGAGCTGTTTCTGCAGTCTAATGCTATTACGTAATTTCATCAATGCATTATTAATGGAGTAGAAAAGCACTAATTAAGTAACTATAGATGCAAATATCTTAATGTAGTAAGATCTCAGTTTAACGCAAAATTATATGATTCTTAACTTTATAATTCTGGATAGCCTAATGCAAAGGATCCTTTTCCCCTTACCTCATGGCCGAAGGTCAGGGTTCTAAATTCTAACGTATTGTTAAAAATGTAGAATTCCAAAGAATTTTTTTTTAAAAAAAATATGTCCATCTCACAAGTACATCTTTCAACTTTCTCCATTCTGTAATTGTTGCAAAACCTCAAATTTATTTGTATAGCTTCAAATTAAGAACCAGATATATTAGTATCAACATCATAAAAATTTTGATGAAATATACTATATTTTATTCTGCTGTCCTAAATGCCTGTCGTGCACAACTAAAGTTGTCAGCAACGGTAAAGAAGTCATTTCCGACATCATAAAGGCTAAATCATCGTCAAATTAATTGGTGATCATTAGTTTAAGTTCATTTTTGCTTTGCTTATTGGGCTAATTAATAGTCATTCCTGTCTAAGGGGTGCAGTGAAGGACTTTTTAGAATTAAGGCAAATATTCATCCTTGTATTCCTCTTTTATTCTTTACTCCTGATGGAGTGATGATAATATTTCAGTGCTTTACTCACCTATAATAGCTGATATTTTTCTACAGGTTCAGTGTAATGTATTCGAAGGCGCTACAGGTGAAGTGGCACTAACAGCAGGTGGTGGATTGAGGCAACTGCCTGGACTGAGTGAGAACTTTGAAAATGCTGCCTTGGTACATCTCTATCAAAATTTCAGCATTTGTTGTGCTACAATTATATAGCTTTTTTTTTTATGTTCTATTAAAAAGAGAAAGGGTAGGATGTTCCATTTTTAAAGGTTAGCATTAGTATACTTCTGTAGTTATTTGAACCACTTTTGACTTTTGAGAATTGGGTTCTTAGAAACCAGTTGCAGAGTTATGATGAAGAGTGTCTTCAGATGAATAAACGACAAAATAAATTTTACTGATTTATAGTGGTACATCTTTTCATGCACTCTGCTTCTTCTTTGTCATTGTTTATGTTGCTTATCTTTAAAATTGTATTTTTTTTAAACAGTACTCTGGTAATTTAAAGGTGTTTGGCCAAGGAGTCCCATCTTAAAAGTCTAACCTTTAATGAACAGATACCTCCTTTTTATAGAGAGTTGAAGCTTCCACGGGAACGACTGATATATTTAACATTGCATTAGTATCCCAGAAAAGTGGAGTTATTTTACTTCCTTTTAATTTTTGTCAAATTATTGAGACTTGTAAAGTTTTGAATGCTATGGGTGCTTGCCCTTCATGATATATATTGAGTACTGATCATCACCGTTTTCAATATTTACACCTTTTATAAAAGTCAAATCTGGATGTAGTGGTTATAGAGTTTGTGCAGTTCGCTTTGTAAAAAAAGTGAAGGGTTGTCTGTTTAGTAATTCATATTGCATAAAATCAGTGCAGATTGGTGTACACTATGGAGGATTGTTTTATGAATTTGTACCATGGAATGGAGTAGTTGAATGGGAAATTTCTCCATGGGGTTACTGGCAAATTTCTGCAGAGAACAAAACCCACAAGGTAATGGTGTGTTCGTGGAATTTCATTTCTTATCCCACATTAATTTCCTTTCAAATTGATCATGATATTTCCCGATGTATCATACACTTGGATAGTTAGATTAGATAGACAACTTGATGCATTTTTTCTCTGTAATGACATGATTTTTAGGCTTAAAAAATGGTTTTCTGTTCCCTACATTTCATACTTATTTGATTTGCTTCTGAGCAGATAGAGTTAGAGGCAACATCTCAGCATCCAGGTACACCACTGCGTGCTCCAACCATAGAATCTGGATTTACTCCTACTTGTAAAGATACATGTTGGGGTGACTTGAGACTGAAAATGTGGGAACGGGGATTTGATGGCAGTAAAGGCAAGGTTTGTTTTGTTCCACTATACCATATCATGTTAACTATAACTGCGGACGGAAGGACCGCCATTCTCTTTTTAATTGTAACACTAACACAATTTATCAAGGTTCTCCATGTTTTATTAAACATGTAAATAATTGGTTAATGTGATGTGGGACAACATATTTTTGCCACTGAAGTTTGCTATCATTAGAAATAAATTTTTGTATCAATATTTCTTGTTTCCCTCATTACTGTCAGGGTTACAGCAGAACAATTTCTAGAATTTTAATCCTTTTTTTTATGGTATAGCTTATTTTGGAGACAACTAGCAACATGGCAGCGGTAGAAGTTGGAGGAGGACCATGGTTCAATAGCTGGAAAGGCAGGACATTTACACCAGAAGTTCTAAATCGTGCTCTTAATGTTGGGGTTGATGTTGAGGGTTTATTCAATTTCGTTCCTTTCCTCAAGCCCCCTGGTTTATAGATACTCACTATGAGTTCTCATTAATTGCTGTACCGGTGCATGGATCTCATTACAGGTTTCGAACTATTGGAAGCAAATAGAGAAGGAACACCAAGAAGCATCTCCAACGGGCTTACATATAATGGTTCCCTACAATATTATAAAATAATAGTTATCTATATTGATTCCCTATATCTTCACATATTCTATTTTATTAATTTAACATCAATCAAAATAGTATAATTTATTTATTTTAGTCATTTACTCATATTTATAAATATAATTTAATTCATAAAAAGAATTTATAACAATATTTATAAAAAAATATTTAGTTCATAATATATATATATTTTTAAAATAATTACCAAAAATAATTTTTTTTATCACTGAACTTTATATACTTTTAGAAACCAATCACTGAACTATAAATTTTTAGAAATCAACCATTGAATTATGAACGTATTTGTTTATATCACTAACGTTACTCTCGAATTTTAAAATTAGCAGTCCGTTAAATGATTGGTCAACGGATGTTCAGATTGGGGCTTAATACAAACTATGATTTATAGTTCAGTGGTTGGTTTTTAAAAATTTATAGTTCAGTGGTTGGTTTTTAAAAGTTTATAGTTTAATGGTTGGTTCTAAAAGTATATAAAGTTAATTGATAAAAAAAATCATTTTCCCAAAATAAATAAATATAAATTTAGATTGAATTTATTCGTTTTGGAATTGAGTTCACGAATAAACTCGATCCAAAATGATAAAGACAATAAAGACGAGTCATCAAGATGCTCTTAGCTTCTGTGAGTGCAGCAAGGTACTATTATCTTGGGTTCCTTGTGAGTAGCTTCAGGTAGAGAGGGGTGGGGATGGTCTAGTCATAGATATATGTTTGTACTTTGTAGATGGTACACTGGTCTTCTATTTTAACCTTGTCAAAAAATTCTGGTATCGTTTGGGTCTCCAAACCCAAAAAAGCATAAACAAAGCATGTTTGTTTATCCGAAAATAATTTGATTTTAGAAAAAACTTTATATTTGGAAAAAAAATGTTAGCGGTAAAAATTATCTAGGAAAAAAAAAAATTCTCGGAAAGAATTTAGAAAATTCTCAAAAAATGTTGAGAAAATGTTCATTTTGAAAAATGTTTTTCTAGTTCAGGAATTTTTTTGAAAATCTATCACTTTTTTCAAAAAAAATTCTCTTATAAATTAAAATATTCTAGAAACAAATAAAAATTTAGAAACTATTTTTCAAAAGAAAAATAATCACACAAAAATATTTCTCTGAAAAAAATGTTCTATAGTTCAAACAAATACCGAAAAATTCAAAAAAATAAATTTCGACGGACAAGTAGAGCGTATGAATATGCAAATTTAGAAGGTTTTTTTTTACTAATATGTCCCATTTTAAAAAGTGGTCTACAATTATATCCCATTTATAGTTGTATTTATAAATATATCCTAAATTCAAAAAAAAATTAAATTTTAAATTAACTATAATTAACCTAAGTACTTTATATTTATTTATAATGACATTTATAACCTTTCAATAACTAAATATTCAATAGTGTTCTAATACTGGTCAGTGAGGAAAATTTTTCTACACTGCCTAGCAACAAGCATGAGATCCCAGGTTGTAAAATAAATTGAAGACACCGGACTTATAACCGACATATGTTTTCAAAATCAAATTACATCAGTAGGCAAAACCAAATAAATGGTCTTTCGTGATAGCATTTGAATAGAGTTAAGAGAGTTATAAAACAGGTTTTAGAAAATTCATCAAATGTGGCACAAGTCATCAAATGTAGCTAAGCATTTTTTTCTAATATTAAAAAAGAATTACAGCTAAGAATAGCAGCCAAGCATGTTTGGTCAATTAAAATGAAATAAAAACAGAAGTGGCACTAAAAAGAAAAAAAATCTAATAAAAAGGTGACCACAACTCAGCATAGCATAGCCTAGCATAGCAGTGCAAAAAACATTAATTCAGAAAAATCAATTAACCCTCTACTTCCACTCTAATCCTTTTTTCTTTGTGTTAGACCCAACCGGACCAGCACCACATGTTGTCTTGTTATGTCCAGGTTGCTTGCACTTGCTGCAACACCTTGGTTTCTTCTCGAATAAGGTCTCATCATAAGCCTTTAGACTATTCTTTCTCGTCCTGCCCGATTTTCTGATTAGTAATGGGAAACAATAGTCACTCTAGGCTGCAACAAACAGAGGACAATGGGTGTTAATTATTGTATTAAATTACTACAATCTAGCGTGTAATTAAATTCAAAAATCATTATACATAATTACCTCTTCCCAATCATCTGGCCCTTCCAAAGGTACCATGCCTGAGGCATATGTTATTTTGTAATTATCCACCGAATAATATCTAGCACAATACCTATATAAAGATCCATAAAAACAAATTAATATCATTCATATGCACTAAAACTACTTTGTTAATTTTCGAACACTTACTGAACCCAATTTGGTCTGACTTATTGTAGAACACAGACTGCATGTTGGCAAGGGAAACCCATCAACTGCCACTGCACACAACTACATGTTTTTCTGTCAAGATCAATAGTGACGATGGAAGAGTGGATGTTTGTTGTAGAACACAGACTGCATGATGGAAGAAAATTCCACAAATTAAAAAATAGACATGTTATACTTGCACATAGCAATTGATTTTGGATTGTTCCTTGTAATCATCTCACATAGACT
The DNA here is from genome assembly GCA_030848705.1 of Heracleum sosnowskyi. Taxonomy (NCBI): domain Eukaryota; kingdom Viridiplantae; phylum Streptophyta; class Magnoliopsida; order Apiales; family Apiaceae; genus Heracleum; species Heracleum sosnowskyi. Next base: position 90,022,356 of record CM061242.1, read on the forward strand.
TGGTATGAGTTTGAAACTTTCATCATAACTACCATTAAGTTTTTCCAAAACTATGTTTCTAGCCTTCCACACAACATGGTACGGAATTAAAGTGTTGTGACTAATCCAAAACTCATCGGAAATCTCACTAGGCTTAGGTACAGTCTTACTATGTGATTTCTTCAACTTTTCCATCAAATGCTCAGCCACAAACTCATGATTTGCACTTGGATTCCTTCCATTAGGATCTCCAACACAACTGTGATGCAAGTGACATTTTCTGATACTCCAAGTTGGCTCACCGGGGATCTTCCTTGCAGATACAAACCACGGGCACATGACGGAATAGTAAGACTACACACAACTACATTTTTTTCTGTCAAAATCAATAGTGACGATGGAAGAGTGGATGTTTGTTGAAGAACACAGACTGCATGATGGAAGAAAATTCCGCAAATTAAAAAATATACCTGTTATACGTGCACATAACAATTGATTTTGGATTGGTCCTTGTAATCATCTCACAGAGACTTGGTATGAGTTTGAAACTTTCATCATAACTACCATTAAGTTTTTCCAAAACTATGTTTCTAGCCTTCCATACAACATGGTACGGAATTAAAGTGTCGTGACTCATCCAAAACTCATCGGAAATCTCACTAGGCTTGGGTACATTCTTACTATGTGATTTCTTCATCTTTTCCATCAAATGCTCAGCCACAAACTCATGATTTGCACTTGGATTCCTTCCATTAGGATCTCCAACACAATTGTGATGCAAGTGACATTTTCTAATACTCCAAGTTGGCTCACCGGGGATCTTCCTTGCAGATACAAACCACGGGCACATGACGGGCTTTCCAAAACCTTGACACACAGCCTTGATCCTAACATTGTCGCTCTTATGCAACTTGTATACTATCCTATTTGCTACACAATATTTTCTAAGAAATTTTTGAAAATCAGCCTTATCGGGAAACTGTAAACCCACTTCAATTTTATCAGACACTACGTGTTCATCGTATTCAGGTTCGGAAAACAACTCAGGATCCACTAAATCAGCCGCAAAGAATTCATCAAAATCATTGTCGGTCAACAATGGCCCAATATTAACATTCCTCTTAGGCCCTTTATCATCAGCTATAACTTTATGATTTGTTGAAGTAGGAACATTACCTTAAACTTCTTTCTCATTATACTCATCCTGGTCTCTATCATCTTCATCCTCACTATACATTAGTGTTTGGCTCCAAAATTCTCAAGATGTATAATTGGTTCTTTAATCACACTAAATGCTTCTTCAACATTATTAACTCTAGAGACCAAATTCCAGAAACTCGGACCTAGGTCATCAACAGTACAAGCATCAATAGGAGGTCTCGGCTGTTCAACATGACTTTCAAAATCCAATACCATCTTCGAAACACTTTCCCTTTAGCTTTTTCAATCAATCGTGGACTTTTTCTGGGAGTGTATGTCCCCGTGGATGATTGACAAACTAACTTTTTAGGTGTTGCACACCTGATTTGTAGGTTACAAACCATTGATTTTGGGTCCCTGTTACGTATAACAAATGACATAAATTATCAAATCAATAAAAAATGTTATGTATAAGAATTAAACAATAAAAAACAATACCTTTCAGGGTTGGAAGACATAATCTCTTGCATTTTCTCCTTCTCCATAATTGTGAGAGAATACTTGTTACTCTGTGTGTGAGATAATGGGCGGGAGTGTTCACCCACGTAATATAAGTAATTGGCGGGTAAATCTTACGTGTTTTATTAAAACCTAATTTCTAGTCTAATATTTACTAGGGTATTGTAGTCCAATGAAGTAGAAAATATATGGGTTTATATAATAATTATATATATATATATATATGAGTCATACATGAGTTAACTTTTAACCACATGACATGTTTTTAATTAATGAAAGAAAGGGGACATATTGATAAATGCACCTATTAATATGGGACATTATATACAAATTCCCATTTAGAAGACTTATATTTTTTTTGTGAAATTCCCTTGTATACGCTTCTTTTTCTATCTTAATTCCTCTTTTACGATTTGTTGATCTTTATTTCAAAAGTACGTCGCCTTCCTTTTTATATTTAACAAATATGCTTTCTTCATTTCCGTCTCTTTATTCTTTCGCTCATCTCTTCCTCTTCCCTTTTCTTATGCAAATATATATATATACACTTAGGCATATATATATACATAGTCGTGATGGATCAAATAAACGAAAAAGATGTTGTTGTTCAACTCCGATAATGATATTGAAAGGCATATGTATAGTCCTATTTGTAAACTTAGAGGATTCTACTCAACATAAACCAAGATGTAATAAGTAAATAATAAATACAGATGTCACAGGAATCTCAGAAGATTATATCTGTCAAGAGAATGAAGATTAAGGTCATCTATGTTAGTATTAGTGCTCTAGAGACAATACTTTTATGTTTTAAAGAAAACATTTTATTATTATAAATTATGTTTTATTGATTATTATTATTAGTTTATTATGTCTTTATTTATTGCGTTATAAATGTTAGCATAATAAATGTCCTTGGAATTATGATATGTATTCGATATCTTTAAGTATGTGACTTCAAAATGAGATTATATGAATAGTATCTTTCTTCCTAAATATCCCTAGTCGAGTGTTATTATTTAAGGACAATAATAATGCACAGAGACTAGTATGTTTGTTGACTGATGACCACATCTCATTGGTCATAGGTATGGTGATACTAAAGTCAAAACATAGGTGCATGTAAGAGTACATGACACTGGATTGACCCGCCGTGAGATTACACATGTTAATAGTGTCATAAGTAATTCTCACTGTGATAATGGTGTAATGATCCTTAGACCTGAAATCATTATATTTTTATACGAGAATTAATATACTTTGATTACATTAAAAGTTACCTTTGACCGGGTGATGATAAAAGTGGACATTGGGTATATTATGAATCGTATGAGAAATATGAATGATGTAGATGGGATTTAACCCTCCTAATTTTAGGAGCGATATTATTGGCCTCTTGTTTGAGTGAGACTAAGAAATGCACGACCGTGCTCAAATGTTGATTTGATTTATTAGTCTACTCATCGATCAAGAAAACTAAGATTAAATTATGAAGAGGATGACACATTACATGCCTCGAGTTTAATCTATAATATTAAGGTTAAAGAGATTATATTACATGGAACATTATTCACGAAAGGCTTAATCGAATCACCGATTTAATTATTATTACTTGGGTGACAATGATGTATTACTAGATGCCGCTCATTGTTTACAATTTTAATTAGTTATTAAAATTGTTACCCACGTAATAATAACCTACATGGTCACACACAAAGAACGCTTGAAGGAGAAATAATTTAAATTATGAATTTAAATTGAAATAAGTAATTTATTCTATTTATAATATTAATTAAGTATGACTTGATTAATTATTTAAATAGAAAATGGAATTACTTAAACTAGTTCTGAAATTAATTATTAATTAATTAAGTGCGACTTAATTAAATAATAAATTGGAATTTCGGATTAGTATTTTATTATAATTGGATTATAATTAGAAAACTTATTTTCTTCTCTATATAAACTCTAAAAGAGGGCTGATTTTAATGTGAAAAACGTTTTTATATTAAAACCCTAGCCGCTTATGAGAGCAATAAAAGAGAGAGAGAAAGAAGCAATTTTTGGGTGCTAGTACACATCAATCCTTCAAGAAAAGCGTTCGTGTGGATACCGTAGAGCGTAGATCGCGAGAGCGGGATACGTGGTGCTTGAACAAGCTTTGGATCTCCATTAATATTCCATTGATGAATTGTTAAAGTGTTTTAAGGTAAAACACTAATCTCCGAATTAAATCTTTTGTTTTTCGCATGGATCCTGCGGAGGGGTTTCGAATTTTGATTTATTTTTACATTTTCCGTTGCGTTTATGTGCTCGAAACCCTTCAATCTACAGTCTTGAAGTAAGTCTACATTGAAAGAAGTTCAATTTATTGATCAAGCCTCAGTGAAGTATTCAAGGAAGTGAAACTATTTAATAGTGACAGAGATTTCAGAAGTGTGACGGGAAAAAGTACAGGTTACAGTCCCTTGTTTAATTAGAAGGAGAAAGAACCACAACATAAAGTCAAAGATGAAGAACAGTCACTAAAGTTAGTCACTCATGAACCAGACAGTACATGAAGTGTCAACGTCAGTCAGTGGAAGTTCGTCATCAATTTCAGTGGTTCTTAGAATTAGTTTTAATTCTCTTTTAATTTATTCTACAAGATAATTAATTTAAGAATTAATTCATATATTAAATTAATCAATCTAGATCCTAAGTAATTTTATTTGTAAATTAATTCTCAACAATTAATTTACTTATTGAATTATTTAAGTGATTATCTTAATTTATTTAATCTATGAATTAATTCTTAAAGAACTAATTCATTTATTAAATCAATTAAAGTAAAATGAATTAAATTAGAATTATTACTTTCTAATTCATACTAGTAGTACTATTGAATTTGTACTAGTAGTATTATCAAGGTTAGTACTACCGATAGTACTACCAATACAAATTGATAGTACTACCGATAGTACTACCGATAGTACTACCAGTTATATTGGATAGTACTACCAAGTATAAAATCAATTGTATTACTTGGCGCATGGAAATGTTTCTGTTGACTTGTTTAAATACAAGTGTATGATCAAACAAGGTAGGATATCACAATTCAAGACAGACAGAAACATAAAAAGCATTACATCTTCATTTCTTCTGCCAATAACAAGAGCCAACTGCAAAGCTTCATTTAATCCTTGTAATAAATTCTAGCCATTAATGTTATATCCAATCAACTAGAATTCAATTACTTGTATTGCTTTGACAATCTAGCGGATCATAATCCCTAGAATTTATATCGAACTACTTTTTAGTATTCGATCCTTTTATTACAAATATAGATAAATTCATGTCGAATTTATTCTAGATTTGTTTTAACAAGAACTCAGTAATCTGTACACTGATTTGTAACACCCTTCAAGTTCAATAGAGTTTTATTTAACTTGAATCTTGTTTCATTTTATTCCGCAGTAAATTTGTTATTGTAATTGTTAAATTCAACAATACAAATTCGATTAAATGATACTGTTTGTATTCAACCCCCTTCTACAAACATATCAGGACCTAACAGATATCGACTTCTAAAGTTTTGTTTTAATTTCAAAGATTGATTCTTTCAATTCGTAGTTCAATGCGATTATCAATTTGGCCCCGTAGGGGTAGCTTATGGATAGATTAAAGTAAGTTGCAATATACTTATTTTAATTTGATTTGGGTTTTCATTTTCTTCTTCCTCTTTCCTTCGATTTGGGATTCTAATGGAAAACAGATCAACTGTTCGGTCAGTTGAATGATACACAGAAACTACAAAGTTTCATAAGTTGATTTTTCTTAGTTTGTAAAGTTGTATTCATTTTGTTGATTGTGCTTAGTTTATAAAGTTCCATAAGTTGATTTTGCTTAGTTTGCATAAGTTGTATTCATTTTGCAACCGAATCAAATTTAAAATCAACTTAAAAAAAACAATATAAATAAAGTTCCATTTGTAATTTCAAAGTTTGCAGATCGTATTTTTGAAAACAAAACTTTAAAAAATGTTTTTTTGTAATTTACTTCTAAAATGACTGCATTTTTGGAAATAAATTTTAAAATAATGATATTTATGAAAAAAAAACCCTATTTGTTTTACTTTACAAAATAAGACTTTACAATCATGTCGTGTACATAAGAATTCAAACACATACATGATACCAAACGGAGAATACACTAAATATAATATTATTATATACTAATATAATTTGAAAAAACTATAATAATATAATATTGTTTTATGCAATTTTTAAAGATGTACAAAAAATATTTATATTCTAATATGTATTAATTTCCTGTTATATAAGATATAAAAGATATTTTAAAGATAAAATTTTACATATTTTATTAAATTAAGAAGAGAAAAACGTTGTCGAGATTGGTCCCAATGACATATATGAGATTAGAAATATTTTATAAAAATTTTAATTGACAGAAGCGAAGTTTAATTAATTTATTTTTTAAACACAATTGACACAATTGATTAATTTTTATTTTTTATAATTGACAAAAAAATTTAATTTCGATATTTTGCCAACTTTATGCTAAGAGGATTATATGAGTAGTAACACCGAATACGCAGACAAATGTAGTTTGTTCAGGAAAAGATGGATGCAGTTTGTATACATGAAACTAAGTGGAAGGGTGATAAGACAAATGAAGCTAATGGATTTAAATTGTGGTATTCAGGGGTTGTGAACACAAGGAATGGTGTTGGTATTATGTAGAATACACAAATAAAAGATAATGTGGTAGAGGTGAATATATTTATTGATCGGATAATGATGATTAAATTAGTTCTTAATGCAGAGGTTGTTAATCTTGTAAGTGCATATGCTCCCCTAGTTACAAATTTTTATTAATCTAGTAATGTAAATGCAAGTTGGGGTTGAGTTCAGTTTTGTAAGTTGCAATTTCAGTTTTTATTCTATTAGTGATGTTAACGGCAGTTACCTAAATGCAAGTTTTAATTCCTTGAGTTATGTAAATGCAAGCTTTTTGAGTTTAGTAACCCAATTGCAATTTTAGGGTCATTTCGATTATGTTTTAGCCTATTAACCCAAAGAATAAGTGAAATAGAGGATTATGATGCCGTAAGATAGAAAAAGGAGAAAGTCGCATCACTTCAGCTTTACGTAATAGCTAAGGACCAAAGGTAAGTTTACTAACTCATACTTTTTTGTTCGGAGTATCATAACAAGTTCTCTATTCTTCTTGTTCAAGTGACATCTTTCTTCAACTATTTTGCTAATATTACTCTCAACTCATATTCAAAGTTTTATATCTCTCACTTACTGTTCAAGTGATATGATTCTGCAACTATTATGCAAGTATTACTTTCGAATCATATTGCATGTGACATTCTCTATTACTCTTATTTTCGAAAACATGTTTTGCCATGCATGATTAAATATTCTGAAATTAATGTATCTTTATATGTTCTATGAAATGTATAGTTTTTAATAAGAGATTGAGAAATTTTACTATTATGTTTACAAACGGTATTTAGGCCCAAAACTTTATACGAACAATTGTCGAGAATGAATCAATTATGAGAATGATTTCTTTAATGATAAGAAATATACTGGATTAGCAGGTTAATATACAACCAATGCTAAAACTTTGTTTTTATTCGAAGTTGAATGGTTTGTGTAAGAGGTCTATTAGCACCAGCCCAACATATATTTTATTTGAAGCCAATGGCAATAAGTGCTTCCGGCATCCCAACCCTAAATCATCCCTCTGTTAGTATGACATCGAAGACAAGATATTTCTCTTATTCGATAGATTCAAATAAGAATCTATCGAAATAAGTATCTTATTTTCCTTAATTCATTTCGACAGTTTTAGTTATAAAATTATCGAAATTCTTCTTTCTGCCCACTTCGATGGTTTCTATTTAAGAAACTATCGAAATGGTTTTTCACCATTTCGATGGTTTTCAAAAGAAACTTCTTTTCTATTTCGATGGTTTCCAAAAAGGAAAACTATCGAACTTACTCATTTGCAGTTTGGTCCTTGGTGATTCTTTCACTTTGCAGTAAAGATATTGCACTTCAATTTGACCTTAACACACCTTATCAATCTTTCTTTTAACTTCCAGGATGTATCAGGTCTGAGTTACATCAATTCCTTCTGAGACGATAAAACATGTTGATCTTCTTCAAATTTGCTGACACCTAGTGCAACTGGTCTAGTTCACAGATGACTAACACTGATCAAAACCTCTTTTTCTTCAATATAATACAATTGACAAGTCCTTTTCCGTCTTGGTTGCTTCATTATAAAATCACTGAAATCCTTTGGTACTAACTCTGTATCACACAAACACTTTTGTAGTCTTGAAAGTCTTGATTCTTTATTTGTCACTGAGGCCTGAACATATTAATGAACTTCTTTCCGTGACCTGTTTATGGACTTCAAGAATACATACCATATTTTGATTTCTTGAGTTTACCATGTCTTCTGTTCTTATGGATTCTCGTGCTTCAGTTAATATATTATCTGTCTTGTTCCTGTGTTGAGTTATAGTTACCTCTGTTACATATTACGTTACATTATGCTTTACAATCTCCCCCTATTTGATTGTCAGAGTTTGGCAAGCAAATACCTAGAGGATAACTCAACTAAACAATGGAAACATGAAACTAAAGAAAGTACAACAGATGATAATATTAAATGCATTCTGGATTAAACATTTACAATTCCAGATATCTAAATTACAAAGAACAATAAAAGATTTAACAATTGAAGTTGCTCATCTAGCCTGAGCAGATAGTTCTTTGCTTCTTCTTCAGTCCAAAAGGATTTCACCTTTTTCACCCACATGATCTGAATTTGCTGCTTGATGATTAATCACCGTTGGATAGTGCAGTGGTTCACTAGGTTTCAGAGTAGCTCCAATGATATGTCTTCTAATGTACTCTACCTCCTGAACACCAGCCCAAATCCATGCAATATTGATATCTTTCTGATTATGCTTTGGCATGGTTGGTAGTCTGGGATGCACTTCCACTCCTCTTTCAAATATCTTCCTATAAAAAGGCATATTTTCAGGTGTGCTGAATCCAGTGGATCTCAAGTCTTTTTCAACTGATATCAGATAGTTATTTGGATAATCCTTCAGCTTTGCCACATCCAGATAGCAGATTCTGAAGATGTCGTTCTTCATAAACCTTACCATAGGAGGGTCATCACTTACTTCTGGACTGACCTTCATCAAGATTTCCTTAACATGCTCACAGAGTAGTTTATTTAGCTTTGTGCTTCTCTGGATCTTGATAAGTATCACTTGCAGATCTGTGTATGATCTTTGTTCAAAGAATTTAGTGGAGATCACAAATGTGCCTATGTTGATGAAACTGATGATAATGTTCCAGGCACCACTTGCTTTGACTCCAGCTTTCAGGTAGATAATGGAATGTCTTATTGCTGTGAAATAGGTTTCAGTATCTGGATTTGCACTTTTAATGTCCTGAAAGATCTCTTCCACATCAGTGTTGCCGTTGATTTCCAATCCATCTTCAACTCCACAGAATGTCTTGTAAGACATCTCCCAGTCCTTTCCTTGTTTCTGTGTCAAATCTAACATCTTCTTCTTCCTTATTTCACCATACATTTTAAACCTCTTTAGCTTTTCAGATCTTTGAACTGCACAGTGCTTCTCTTTCTCAGCCTGCCTTGCTTCTCTCTCAGCTCTTTCAGCTTTCAACCTTTCCAAGGCATCTTCTTGCTCATTAGATAGAGGGTTTGCTTCATGTAATAACCCCAAATTTTGGACTTAGTTAAAAAAATGTTGATGAATAGTGAATTTTGCTGGCTAAGAAAATTTTCAGACCACTATATATGCGAGACATGGAATGAATGTTTCGAAGTTATATTATTGATATATAAGGAGAATAAGTGAATGCAAACGCGATCAGAATCAGGAGATTCCAACTTTAATTTTTGTCCACTATTCATCGGACAATCGAGGAGGTATTAAATTGATCCTTATGAGAATTAAGAGAGCGAGAAGATCCATGATCAAATATTAAGCCAAGGCAATAAAAGATCAAGAGGATATCCCCTAGCATTAGTGCAACGAAACGTTTTCGGAATCGCTCGAACTTATAACAAGATTAGCAATGAAGCAAAAGCATGACGAATTATGGATTAAACCCTAATGTTAGAAATGAATACCACTTAGAAACTAGACAGGGGGGGGGGTGAATGGATAGTTTTGATATTTTTCGATTCTTGAAACTAAATAAGTTGTATGTGATTATGCTTTGTAAATTGCGGAATAAAAATAAACAACACACACAATCACTTTGATCTACTTTGTATTAAGTAAATTAAATACTACAGCTTTCCAGAATTTCACAACTGAATTTCTGGCTTCTAAACAAGAACAGTTCGTATCTTGTTTTCTTACAGAGAAAGAGTGCTTAAGATAAGACTATGTGTATCTCTCTTACAGCTTATATTAGGGTGTGCACAATATATATAGACCTATACAAACTAGGCACACACCTATTTACACAGTTACCCCTAGCTGAAAGTCCAACTTGTCCTGCCATAAGAAGTTCACTGTGTCAGGAAGGACCACTTGCTTTTCGGAGTCTTTCCCGTTTCTGTAGCTGCTTGTCTCTTGTCTTTCTCTCCAAGTTTAGCTATAGATTTGCCATCTGTTCTTTGGACCACCTTGCCAGAACAAATGCTTCAGTATTTGTCTCCTTTGAATTTTGGTTCTGTACCTTGATTTGTCTTGTTATAAACGGCTAAGTGTTGATATCGTGAACTCCAACATTTCCCTGACTTCACGATCTATCCTTTGAAGACTTCGCGACATAGGCAATTTGAGGACTTCGCGATCTAAGACTTTTGAGGACTTCGCGATCTAAGCCTTTTGAGGACTTCGCGATCTAAGCCTTTTGAGGACTTCGCGATCTAAGTCTTTTGAGGTCTTCGCGATCTAGACCTTTTGAGGACTTTACGATCCAGTACATCTTGACTTTGCGATATCAACACTTCACGATGTGAGTAATGAAGACTTCACGACATAGTACTTTATCCTGCTGGTTTGGTCATGCCTTGGAGCATGTTTATTTGGTTTGTTTGTTTTGTTGGTGAACTTGATCATGCCTGAGTGCATGTAATTGTTGGTTTGTGGATCTTAAGTGGTTGGAATTTGTGTTAATCTAAGTTTAGTTTATTCTTGTGTTAGATGTATAAATTGTTTACAGGGATATCAGAATTAGGGGGAGTTTCTTAATTCTCCTAAAATAATTTATAATCATCAAAAATGGGGAGATTGATACAATCTAATTTTTGATGATCACAAGTTAGCAAGCTAGAATACTTAAGTTTATCCGTTCTAGCAGGCTAATGTATGATATAATTGTGGATTACACTAATTATCTGGTGCAGGTTATAAGTTCATATTTTACAGGTGTTAGCAAGCTATTAATACATGAACATATCGCGATAGCACGCTGACAAGTTCCGCTTATAAACAGTTGGAGACCAAGTCAAATTCCTCAAAACATGGAAATTAGTTAGGATTTGATTCTGTGCTGAATCTAATATATATTAGGGCTTAGTTTTATAATTCAAAATACTTTATCCAAAACTTACCCAAGTTTATAGAAGTTTATTTTTCAAACGTTTTCTTTTGACAAACTTCTTATATACGTTATTTTATATACATTAGATTTGAAGATTTCTTTTAAACTTTTTCTCATCCTACCTTTCAGATTCTGAACGTTGTATGAACATTAATGGACTAATTAGATTAACAAAATTAACGTGAGAACTAGGTTCAAGACCGTTGTAATTAATTTGCTAAGTCAATTCGAACGTTATATGTGTTCATTATATATACTTGTGGTTTTTAATTTTTTGAAAGATGTTGAACACAACAAGAACACAAACATACAACTCGTTTTTATTAAAAATCTTCTTACTTTGAGCTCTAGTGATTTATATACGTATCTATCTATATTGAGTTCATAGTTTGAGTTGTAAACTCTCTATTGAATTGTATTGTTCAATTGTATTTGTTGTTGTTGGATAGTTGAGCTTCAAAATAAGGGTTCAGGGAACTAGTCTTGTTAGAGAAGATTGTACTTGGGTTAGTATAGATCTTAGAGAACAATTTAGTTCTGAGAACAGGGGTTTCAACAAGCTACTATCAGTGATGGAGAAATGGTGATATATTATAAATCTTGTAATTGTAATTTTTCAGTGATTAATAATATATTCTCTTACCAGGTTGGTAAGGGACCAGGACCTAGACCATAGGGGCATTGGGGTAGCTAACTGGTTAGCAGATTAAATATTCACTAAAGTTTAAAATCAGACAAGGTTGGCCATAACACCTATTCCCCCCTTTAGGTGTGCATTTTTATGTGTCTGATGGGTTTGACATCTATGGGACACACATGTGGGACCCACTGGTGGGACACACATGTGGGACCCACTGGTGGGACCCACAATTTTACAGAATGTTGACATCTACTACAACACTAGTTTAGTGTTGTTGTACACAATATTAGTAGTGTTTCAGTAGTGTAACAAAATGTTGTTTTAGGGTGCTACGGCAGCGGTGAAAATTGCAACACTGAAAAAGTGTTGCCACTTTTATTATCTGATATTCTACAACATATTTTGGCCTTTCTGCAACGTTTTTAAAAAAGTTACCGAAGGCCATCTATGGCGTAGTGTAGTGTTGGCTGAACTCCAATTTAACACTAAAATGATATAACAAGTGCATTTGGGGTCAATTGGTGTCTTTCAAAATGCCTACTATACCTGATGTTTGTTTGAAAAAGAATTTGTTTTCCTCTATGTCCAACTAAACTTATTTCTTTTGTAATTTTCAACTTTATATCTTATTAATTTCGCAATTTTTTTCTTATCTTTAAACTATCTTGTTATTAATTCTAAAATATCTTTTGTATCTCTAATTCTAATTTTTTTTATCACTTTAAATTTTAGAAAATTTAGATTTTTTTTAATAAATCATTAATTGTACTAGTATCTTTAATATTATGTAATCATGATATTAAAATTTAAAATGTAATAGTTATTAAAAATATAAAACTTGGAAAACGTTAGAATATTCCGTTTTGTATGTAGTATCAATGAATTGGAATACATAAATGTTAAAATGACACTATTTTGATGTCATGGATTAAAAATAGACTAAAGTAAAGATTTGCAGCTATAAAAGTTAAGGCTAAAGTAGCCATCTCATAATCTTAAACATTTTAAGTAATCGTTTTTATTTGATAAGGCTCTTCTTGCCAAGGCCAAAAGCCCTTATCTTCTAGCTATCATGAAACTCAAGTAATAACTGTTAGATATGAATATCACTAAGAAACTAGACATAGGGGGGGGGGGGGGGGGTGAATGGATAGTATTGATATTTTTCGTTTTCTTGAAAACTAATAAGCTGTGAGAGATTGTGTTGTATGAAAAAGCAGAATTAAAATAAACAGAACACACACAATTACTTTAATCTACTTTGTATTAAGTAAATTAAATACTACAGCTTCCAAAATTTCACAAGTGAAATTCTGGCTTCTAAACAAGAACAGTGTTTTCTTGTTTTTCTTACAGAGAAAAGAATGCTTGAATATATATATATATATATATATATATATATATATATATATATATATGTGTGTGTGTGTGTTACTCTCTTACAGCTAACAATAGGGTGTGCAAGATATATATATATCCTATACAAACTGGTGCACACACCTATTTACACAGTTACCCCTAACTCTAAGTCCAACTTGTCCTGCCATAAGAAGTTAACTGTGTCAGGAAGGATCACTTGCTTTCGGAGTCTTTCCCGTTTCTGTAGCTGCTGGTCTTTAATCTTTCTCTCCAAGTTTTTCTGTAGATTTGCCATCTGTCTTTGGACCACCTTACCATAACAGATGCTTCAGTATTTGTCTCCTTTGAATTTTGGTTATGTACCTTGATTTGTCTTGTTATAAACGGCTAAGTGTTGATATCGTGAACTCCAGCATATTCCTGATGCTTTGACTTATCGACATAGAGCATTCTTGACTTTGCTATATGAGGACTTTGCTATATGACTATTTCAGGAGTATGCGATATAGGCTTATTGAGGACGTCACGATATAGCCTTCTTGAAGACTTCACGATATAGCCTTCTTGAGGACTTCACGATATAGCCTTCTTGAAGACTTCACGATATAGCCTTCTTGAGGACTTCATGATATAGTACATTCTGACTTTGCGATCTCAACACTTCACGACATGAGTAATGAAGACTTCACGACATAGTTCATTTAGGACTATGCGATCTCAGTACTTCACGACATGGATATTTTGGACGTCACGACATAGTTCATTCTGACTTCACGATATAGGGACTTAGACAAATTTCTGCAACTTATTTCTTCAAGGCCTTATTCACTCCAATCCTGTTGCACGAACAAATTGAACTTCTTCCACGATAATTATTCCATGGCCTATGTACATTCTAGGTGCAAGAAACTTACTAAGCTCATTATAACTTTGAGCATACAGAATAAAGCTAAGTACATGAAAACAAGACAAGTACAATGGAGACCTATACTATATCCTAGTGAAAGAATTCACTAGGTCATGTAGAGTGACATAGCCACAATGTGTAGGCTTGTTAATAGTGGTATTCAGACATGCCTTGAGCCTAACAATCTCCCCCAAATTGTGTGTAAGAAACTTAGGCACAATTTCATGTCTGATAACAAGCCTAACTTACATAAAAGGAATTAAATTTCAGAGAGAATAATAGATGAACATTATGAACAGAATTTGATTACACATTGAAAATAAAAGCTTACAGATTATCTTTGTTGCTGAACAGCTTCAGTTTCCATCTGCTTTTCAAGATAGTCATCATAAACCTTCTTCTTTCTCATTTCTTCCTTTCTGTTCATTTCTGAAATGACTGCTATAATTTCATCTCTTGCAATTAGTTCTTCTATAAGAGCAGAGTCTTCTAGATCTTCAACTACAGCTCTTAGGGCACTTTCCACATAGGATTCTACAAACTCCATCCTTATTTTGCTTTTTCCTCCATTTTTATTTTTGTACTCCACAACATAAGGATTTTGTTTCACTTTGCACAGCGCTTTCTTCCTCAACTCTTTAGCTTTCTCTTCTATTTCTGCCATCTCTTTTTCTTTCTGAATCTTCTTCTCTTCATTTGACTTCCTCAAATTTTCTTGATAATCAGAGTGCATCTTCAAAAATCTGGCAATTTCAATCTTCCATAATCTTTCTTCCTTTTCTTCAAAGTTCAGCAGTGCATTAATTCTTTCAAGCTCATATTTTGGGAAATATTGCCAGCTCCCTTGATTCATCTCTTTTTCCCTTCTATCAGTGAATTTGATCTCTAGATGATTTAGTTTCACTTTGACTTCAAAGATTCTTTGAGCTCTCAGAAATGCTAGGGCATCTTCATCATAGTCTTCATCTAGAGGAAGTACATTGATCCCAACAACATTTGTGATTGCTCCATTCCTCTTTGTTATCCTTGTTCTTTTGGCTACACTTTTGAGTTTCCAGTGCTTTATTTCAGGTAGCCCTCCAGAACATGGAGATTTTGTCTTCAGTGCCACCTCATTTGGAAGTAGTCTAAGTCCTTTTCCTTTCATCCACTGTAACACTCCACTAGCTATGACTTTGTGGACGTGTCTTTTAGATTTTGTTGTGGTGGCTTTACTTCTCTTCAGTGGCAAATCAGGTTCAGAAGTCTTTGATTTTGATTTTGGAGGATCATTACTAACAGTACCCACCCTAGACTTAGAGTCTTGTGTTGTGGTTAAGATACTGCTAGCAATGTCCTTGACTTGCTGATTTCCACTCCTCTTCTTTTCAGTCTCTTTCTTTCCTTGTAAATCCTTCTTGACATTCTCAGCCTCTTTAGTTCTCTTGGAGGATTTGCCTTTGCTACTTTCACTTACCCCGTCCTTATCACTCATTGACTGATGCCTTCTTCTGTTGCTCTTTTCCTCATCATCATCCTTGTCAACTTTCTGTGATTTCTTCACCTTGAGTGATTCAGGAATTCTTCCATGGATTAGAAATGATTGGAGAATTTGGATCATCTCTAACTCTTCAGCAGTCCTGAATCCCCTCTTGGCTCTTAATATTTGGAGCACATTGTTGATCTTTTCTTTGTTCTTCATTTCCAGCTGAGCAGGAATGATTAGCTGATCAATGGTGTTTGCACTGGTAAGACCTTGGAAAATTATAGTTCTTGGATCAATGATGACTTCTGGCAATCTTAGAAGTTGATCTTTCTTCAAGTCATCATACAATCTCTTGTTGTTCTCGCCACTCTTTTCAATGAGCTCCAGGATTATCTCTAGCTCAGTAAATCTCAGCTTCTCTAAGGTTTCAAAGGCCAAATGTCATAGGACATTTTCTTTAGATACCATGATGATTTCTCTTAGATAGGCTTCCTTGACTATCCTGACTACCACAGTAAGAAACTTGATGTTTTCTTTGAGCTTGGCCCTATAGGTCTTGGTATCACCTTGAACACTGATGTTGATGGCTTTCAGAAACTCCAGAAAGGCCACATCATGATAGATGTTTGAGTTGGCAACTTCATGTAGCTTGGCCTCAGTGATAATGTTGGCTTTGATTGGCTGAGCATTTGTTGAGATTTGAGGAGCAGAGGCATCCATGGGCAAAGTGCCAGGGTAGGTTGTTGTGACACTACTTTTCTGGCCAGCTAAACTGGTGACAGAAACAGTAGGTAGAGTGATTGGCTTGAGCTCCTTTTCTGATATGATTTTCCCTTTTAGCTTTTGCTTTGAAGGAGCTCCCCCTTTCTTTTCCAGAATGACCTCTTCCTTTCCTTTCTCCCCCTTAGGCTTGGGATCAGACAAGATGTCTTGAGCTTCACCAGGAACAGGAAGTTTCATACTCCTCATCATGGATGTCATCATCTGTTTCTGAACAAGAAGAATATTGGATGTGGTATTGCTTTGGTCATCCATCTTTGCATTGAGGAGCTCCAAGGAATAAGAAATCCCTTGGTTTTCAGGCTTGAGCTCAACCACTTCCTTCTCCAATCTATCAACCTTTGAGAAGAGCTGCTCAGACTTGAAGGAATTGAGAGATTGGTCATTGATCTTGGAGAAGTCAAACTTTGAGATATTAGAGATGGGCACTTCATCTACTAGTTTGTCCCCATATTGGTTCTTCCACATCATAGAAATCATGGAGTTTGTGTTGATGTTGGATTGCAATTGGTTCTCTAGCTTTGTAGATAGCTTCTTCAGATTGTCAGAGACCATGGCTAGAGTGCAATCCATTGTTGAAACATTGAGAGCAGTCTTCTTCACCTTCTTAAGGATGCCATCCACCTTGGGAAAATCAAAGAGGTAAGAATTCTTTAGCTGAGCCAAGGATTTGTCAGTTTCTTCTTTGATAGTTGACACTTCTGATTGAAGACCTTTCCCAAGGAAGTGCAGAGCCTTCAGTTGACTCTTGTAAACATCATTGACAGCTTCATAGACTTCTGCAGGAGAGAGACTTTTAGCATTAGACCCCAAAGCAGTTAAGTAGTCCTCCCTGAGAAAAGCTAAAGCATCCTTGAGCTTGACTGTTCTCTTGGCATCCAACCAGGCATCTATGTTTCCATCCTGTTGAGCCTCATCCACAATTTTTTCTTTCTGAGCTTCAACATCCTCCTTGTGGCATAAGAGTATAGCTTCATAGTCCTTATTGGGAAGATCAGTTGTCAGGAGGTGTTGAGCAATTTTAGAGAACTCATCAATCTGTGCCACATGAATATTTTGGAGTTCTTCTTCCGTCAATTATGTGGACACGGATGATGATCCTGAAGGCCTGTCATGGTGCACAGACTCCAGCCATTGTGACATTGTGGTCTGAGCCAAGTTAGTGCTAGTGCTAATGCTAGGCACTCATGTCACAGATGAGGGTACTGCAACAGGTATGGAAGTATTTTGAATTTCCTCCAGCCTTGGAATAGCAGTAGAGTATGATGCTGTCTCCATTGAAATGGGATGATTTACAGCATCATCTCTATTTGCCTGTGAAGGCAAGTCCAAATCCCTGAGGATTGGAGAGTTAGGCATAGAGTGTCTAGTAAAAACTGGTGAATCCTCTATATTTTTGTTGGTGTCATTAGAATATACCCCAAAATGCATTTCCTGACCAACAGAATGTGGGTCCTGGGTGGTGATCACAGCGTCAAGCACCATGTCACTTGAATGGGGCTCATTCACAGAATCTAGATGTGAATGATCAAGGACATAATTGTCATGTGAATGACTTTCCTGTAATAAAGAAATTTGAGTTGTAGTAGATTCTGGAAGAAGAGAGGAGTCTAGAATTGATTTTGGCAACTCCCCCTAAGAAATAGGAGGAGTTTCAAGATTGATGTGCTCTCCACTCAGTGTTTGAACACCCTTATTTCCACCTGAGTCAAGAGTGAGTTCTTGACCCTGTGCTGACTCTGTACAAGTTGTAGTGGGGAGACTACTCTTTTTAATAACAATGTCCTGTTGGGAGGACATTGATAGTAATAGGTTTACCCCTTTTATCACATCTGAATCCTGTTGGGAGGATTCAGTGGTAGCTATATTTTTGGATTTCTTCTTTAGTCTGGTGAGCTGTGACTCAGATTCCTCACATCCTAACTCTACAGACTCATTGATTATAGCTAGGGTTCTCTTCTTGGTCTTCTTTTTAGTGACACCGACCTTTTGTGAGATTGGTGCACTTGGATCCCTAATCACTAGTGTACTGTTTGCAGGGGGGTCACTGGATGGGATAGGAAGGCTTGGGTTAGACTGTGAAGCACCTTCAGTCTTACCCTTCCCTTTCCAGGAAAGTTCATGATATATGGGCTGATCAAGTTGATAGGTTTTGAATGTGTCTTGCATATGCTTTGTCACACTCAAAATCACATCAACCTGATTCCTAGTGTCCAATGAACGAAAAAGAACTTTGGACATGGTTTTAGGATAAGCCAACTTTGTTTGATCTATTCCTTCTAATTCATGCAATTTATTATCAAGATAATTTAGAATGTATTGAATAAAACGAGGATAAAAGATCTCATTACCTCTGCCACGTACAGTCCTGCCTAACCTTTGAGCTAACTCCTTGAGGATGATTGCTCCAACATTAATCTCCTGGTTGTGGGCCAAGGAATAGGCAAGCTTCACTGCAATGTGACTAATTTGGTCCCATCCTGTCTTCCTGCACAGGAACACCTTCTGGACTGCGTCAAACAGAAAAGACCACTCCCTCCTTACACTCTTCTTGTTGAGCTTTGCCATATCAATCTCATCAGCATACTTGATTAGGTCCATGAATGCCACCATTTCAGTGTCATTTGCTTCAGCATCATGACCCTTAGTCTTAAAGCCCAAGGCTTCATTAATCTCTCCTTCTCCCCAAACTGCAATTGCTTGCCTCCAATTGTGCAAGTAACCTCCTGAAATGAAGTCCCATCCTCCCTTGCCATTGTGCTTACCATAGCAGTTCTCCAGAAGCCTTCCAGTACATCAACATACATGGTTGGGTTCATAGTCAAGGCTTGGCGAAGGTAGGATGTGTTCAAGAACCGTACAAAAAACTTATACCTGGGGTTTGCCTCTGCGTCTGATGAGATTGTGAGAAAGTTGGTTTCTTTGGGTATTGTTAAAGGGTTTGATGAAGCAACTGTTTGAGATTTGGGTGCCATTGTTTGGGATTGAGATTGAAGAAGAGAGAAGAGAATTGGAAATTAGGTTTGAAAGTTGAGAGTAATCGAGAAGATGAAAAGATGTGAAAATGTTTGCAAAAAGGTATTTATATGACTGAGACAGTGCGATATGAAGTTATGAATTTGTACAGACTAATTTGATATCGTGAAGTCTCAAAATAGCCTGTATCGCGAAGTCTTGCAAAGTAAATCGCAAAGTCCAGACATGAACTATGTCGCAAAGTCGGAAGGGTAGAAAGTATGAGAGGACTTTGCGATATAGTATAAATACTCTGTCGAGAACTCTCTTTTTGGAATTTCAAGCAATTTGTCAGACATATATCAAAATTTTGAAATAGAATTAATTTTAAAATTAATTTAGATCAAAATTCTGTTAATTATGTGGAGACTTGTCGATATAGCTATTTTGTGTCGCGAAGTCAAGAAATGAACTACATCGCAGACTCAAGAAATGAGCTATATTGCGAAGTCTCACAATTTTAACAGTTTGCGATATAAGTCTGTTTAATTTGAACTAAGTCGTGAACTCTCAAAATCACCTATAAAGAGATGTCTGAAAAGCTCATAACTTCGCAAACAAATATGATTTGACAAATATGCAGTAAACTACTAAAATATTTATAAATCATATCTCAGCTAATTTTCACTCCAATTAAATAGAGCATTTAAACACAGTGAAAATTTACTGCTGCAACAAATAACTAGCATACTTACTTAGAACAACTAAATGAAGGATTGAGCATTCCAATTTCACTCACTAGTCTGTTGAAGACAGCTTCATTTAGGGGTTTAGTAAATATGTCAGCTAATTGTTTCTAAGTTGGAACATAAGATATTGTTATAGTACCATTTGCAGCATGTTCCCTAATGAAATGGTACCTTATCTCATTGTGCTTTGTAGTAGAATGGTTAACAGGATTGGCAACAATGGATATTGCACTAGTGTTGTCACACATCAGGGGAATGTGCTCCATCACTAGTCCATAATCCATGAGTTGATTTCTAATCCAATGCAATTGAGCACAGCAGCTTCCAGCAGCAATATATTCAGCCTCAGCTGTAGATGTTGATGTGGATTGTTGTTTCTTACTGAACCAGGACACTAACCTTTGACCTAAGAATTGGCAGCTTCCTGAAGTGCTTTTCCTGTCAATTCTGCATCCAGCATAATCAGAATCTGTGTAACCAACCAGGTTGAATCCAGTGCCCTTTGGATACCATAGCCCAAGATTAGGAGTCCCTTTCAGATACCTGAAGATTCTTTTGATAGCCATCATGTGAGATTCCTTAGGATCAGATTGGAACCTTGCACATAGGCATGTGGCAAACATGATGTCTGACCTGCTAGCCGCGAGATAGAGTAATGATCCAACCATTCCTCTATAGACCTTGATGTCAACTCTCTTGCCCTTCTTATCTTCATCAAGCTTGATTGCAGTAGACATTGGAGTTTTTGTAGGGGATGAATCTTCTAAACCATATTTCTTTAAGAGATCTTTAACATACTTAGATTTATTTATGAAGATGCCATCCTCCCTTTGATGTACTTGCAGGCCTAGAAAGAAGGTTAATTCTCCCATCATACTCATCTCATATTTGCTTTGCATCAGCTTAGAGAACCTTTGACAGAGTTTTTCATTTGAAGAGCCAAAGATGATATCATCCACATAGATTTGAACTAGAATGATATCATTACCATGCTTCTTGAAGAATAAAGTTTTATCAATTGTACCTCTAGTGAATTGATGCTCAAGAAGAAATTGAGATAAAGTTTCATACCAGGCTCTTGGTGCCTGTTTGAGTCCATAGAGTGCCTTGAGCAGTCTATATACAAAGTCTGGGAATTCTTCATTTTCAAAGCCAAGAGGTTGGGACACATAGACCTCTTCAGCAAGATCACCATTGAGAAATGCACTTTTCACATCCATTTGATACACCTTGAAATCTAAGTGTGCTGCAAAGGCCAAGAAAATCCTGATGGCCTCCATCTAGCTACATGTGCAAATGTCTCATCATAATCAATGCCTTCTTGTTGACAGTATCCTTTGGCAACCAACCTTGCTTTGTTTCTTATCACCACACCTTCTTCATCCATTTTGTTCCTGAATACCCATTTGGTGTCAATGACATTCTTACCTTCAGGAGGTGGTACTAGTTCCAAAACTTTGTTTTTCTCAAATTGATTTAACTCTTCTTGCATAGCAACAATCCAGTCAGAATTCTTCAAAGCTTCTTCAATTAATTTTGGTTCTTCTTGTGACAGAAAGCAGCTATACAGACATGTATTCATTGTAGCTCTCCTTGTTCTAACTCCCTCATTTGGATCACCAAAGATTTGATCCCTAGTGTGGGCTATGTCCCATTTTCTTGTATGACCCTGTTCATCTCTGTAACAGCCCCAAATCCGGGGTCAGGGATTTAGGGTTGTCACGATCCACTTACTCCTTGCCTTACCTGTATTACTCACACCATTCATAATTCACCTGCTCATGACCCCACAACATATGTCTCACACACACACACACACACAGGTTAGAGTCTCAGAAACGACACAATACAACAACTGCGGAATAAATAATTTTTATTACAATACCCCAATGTCTTTTGAATCTGTTACTGATACAATTTCTAAGTATTGTTACATTACCAACTTAGCCTTCTGATGCTCACAATCCTCTAATACCATTCATCTCTATACATAAGTTGAATACCAAAAGCCGTAGCCTGATTCGATTGGTTCGTACTATTCCCGGGATCACTGCTAGAAACTGTTTATGGAAACGCCTTGCGAGGTATGTGCCGTCCCATAGGCATCCTTCTTCGCTGCTATATAATATATATAAAATAATAGCAAGAGTGAGCGATAGCTCAGCAAGGTAACGAAAGTATGGCATAATTCTGCCTTTAATTCAACCCAGAAATAAAGCGGGTATAAGACAATACTTTGTCAAAATATCTCGATACTGAAATTATTTCCTCATCGGAATGTATTCCAAAAATAGTACCATTGCTGTATTTCAAATATCATTTCATAATACTCTGCAACTTTCGATATTCATACTATGAACAAAGTTCTAGTATCATATAAAAGATGAAATAACAATATAACTCAGTATATCCTTTCTGTAAAATATCTGCTATATAAATTATAAGTAGACTATCAACATATACTTGAAAGATGAAGTTATAAAGAAAATTCAATATAAGGTTTCCATAACCCAAAATCCACTTATGCATATATATCCTTAATCAGGTTTTATCAGAGTCATAACTCATAAAATAAAAGATGAAGTTGTAGGAATTTCCAATTATCATCTATCAAAATAAGCATTTAGCTCATATCATAGTCTGGAAATAAAATCACTGTAAAATATTTTCAATCTATCTTCAAAGTTCATCTAATTCCAAATATCTTTTCCAAAAATCATATACCTTTTCATAAATTCATATTCTTTCTGGTAAACTCATATACTGAAATAAACTGGAATACTCTTGAGTAAACTTTCTCTTTCTGAAAACTTGCATAGAACTGAATGACTGGAATAAACTTTCTTTTCTGAAAACTTGCATAAAGCTGAGTAACTGGAATAATTTCTCTTTCTCTGAAAACTTGCACAAAATGTGCTCTTTCATGAATAGTGAACTATAGATGGAGATGCTAGGCGCCGAGGATACCCCTGCGATGATCAGTCGCAAGCTGTATCCCCCTGCTGTTTTTCTACGTAGAAGGGAAGATAATCAGTCTCACACCGACTTACCTCCCCGCAATCGGTTGTAGGCAGGAAGAACAGATCCGTTCATAGACGGTCGATTCTGTTACTCTCCACTTATCCTACGGTTGGGCACTGATAATCATCTAAGGGAAGAACAGACCCGTTCACCAGTCCGTCGGCCATATTGTAATTCCCTTAGGGGACCGGCGCTACTCAGTCCCTTACATATCTCCAAGTTCGAGTAAATCCATAACACTGAAACATAAAGTTCCTTTCCCTTTTTCCCCAAGTATACAACTCCACAAAGTAGTCGTATCTGGTTGGAAAGGAAATTCACTCATATTTCCCAGGCTGATGCCTGTTAATGGATATCACTGATCTTACTCCTCGAGTCTTGAGGAAGTAATCAAAATCATTTTGATGGTAGCATACAAAGCTGTTAAATGAGTAGTTTCAAAAAGATTTAGGACCGGGTAGTCCACTTGGAACAAACATTAAATCTTGAGAAAGATCCCCTGAGTCTTTGTAGTTTGAGCGAACATTTAAGTCTTTCAGAATATAGACTTAAAAGGAAAATAGATTTGGGAACCTTCTCTAATTATATTTATAATTGTCTAAATAAAACTTTATTAGTTATCTAGGGTTAAAGAATAGTTTTCACAAAATACTTCCTTAAGAAGTAGGGCTTTAAATAATTAATGAAAACTATATTTAATAAAGAATATTTATTTAGAAGTAATTCCCAAATACTTTCTTAAGAAAATAATGGATAATAGTATAATAATATAACCCTAGATAACAACTGATACCATTCCAGGTCCGCAGGATGAATATAGAGTATATACCCCATACTGAGGGTTTTTCTTAACATATCGGCTTATAAATATTGCCATAACCATAACTTATATGCTCAACTTGCAACAATAACTTTTATTTAGAAACATAAGTATCGTTTCGAAATCATGAACACATAGCATATATCTCAATATCTTTTATTTATCACAACAATAACAGTTTATAGAAGCATAGGTTTGAAAACTTGCATGCATCTATCATATGCATATATTACGTCTCAACATTTTTAATACCATTACATCTATATACGATGTAAGGTTTGAAAACATGCATAATATCATATTGTATGCATCATTAGTATAATTAATGGAAAACATATGATGGAATAAGAAAACTTGCATCTAGTATATGCATACTTCAAAATATGGTTTTATAAACTTGCCTGATGCTCGAGAAGTGATAGGGGTTCGCGACGATGCCGGACAATATATCTAGACAAAGTCAAACGAAAACACACGGTTAATCCCCTCGATAAACCACTTATAACTCAATGCTTAAACACGTAAGCGAAATACAGCCAAGGCATTACTTGCTCGCCCTAGCGTCACACTAAGTCCATGTTATTCGTCAAATACTTATATCATAAGTTTGGTTAGAAATCCATCCTCAAATCCAAGTTATACTTAACCATTTGGAACCTTGGTTTCTAAGTCTCGTTTTCAGTGGTTTTCACTTGCGCGACCTTGACTAAAACATTTTTATAAAATCGAAAAATAATCTTTTTAATCCGAATCTTTTTCGTGAGCCTTCTTAACTGTCTCTAGTATTATTCGTAAAAGTTTCACATTTTAATATGTCTTCTAAGTGGTCCAAATATAGCCTGAAAGTGACTGACCAGAGAGGGGTTGTTCCTCCGAACGACGTTTACTAAAACTTACTTTTCTCTTAAACCGTAAATCGTAACGACATGATATTTATACCAAAACAAACCTTAAAACAAGGCCTACATGTTTATGGTCAGTGTTGCCCAAAAATATTCCAAGACCAGTTCGTAATTCTTGCTCAAAACAGCCTTAAATCAAATGGGCATTACGACGGCTATAATCGTAACGTTTCCCGGTTTTTGTTATGTCAAAACCTCTTAAAACCAAATGAATTCAACAACCCAACAACTTTTACAACATAACCAGTTCATATACTTCAAGAACACATCACCAACATCAACCAACAACAAGTATTCATCAAGAATTAACCATACATACTCCAAATTCCATAAACACGCTTATTCTTAAACATTACTAGAAACTTCACTTAAATCTCAACATAATCAAATGGGTGGATGAGTGGTATACCTTCCTTGAATCCTTAAACACACCACAAGAGCTTGTAAGCCTTAAGAGAGTCTTTATCCATGGTTATCATCCTTAAACTTGCAAAAGAAAATCAAGAACAAGTTATGAATTCTCGGAGTTACTATACACCGGTTTAAAGAACTGGAAACATGAAGGTCTTACCTTGCTCAAATGGAGGAAACTTGTGAACTAGGAAATGTAGGTTATCTCAAGACCTTTCCAACAAGCTATAGATCACCATTTTCCACCGAGAAATGAAGGAGCTATGAGCTTTACAATCCGACAGTCTGTTTTTGGCCGAAAATGAAGAAATGAATTTGTTTTTCTTTTTGAGTTTTGGCTTTTGACTTGATTAATGATAATGCTGATTTTTGTGTTTAAAGAGTGGTGAGTCATAGCTCTAATGCTCTCTCCTTGTGACACTTGTCCAACATGCATTGGCTTAGATAAAGTAGCTTTACTGGTTCGCTTTCCTTTCACATGGATGATCCAAATGTTGCATTCCTCGAATTAATCTTGTTACATGTTACTTCCATGTCTATATTTAATCCTGTAAATGTTGTCTTGTCCCTCTTGAAATGATTCGAAATATTTTCCAAAAAGAGCGAATAAAACTCTACGCGATGCTCGCAGTGAATAGTAACTATTCACTATTTATTCCAACAATCGAATCCTTAAATCGACTTTAATAAAATAATAAAATTCCAAAATATTAAATCCTCAAATCCTCAATTTTAATATCTCATTTCTTGAATATAATAATATATAATTCGCTGCCCGGTCAAATATTATACCAAAATAAAATTTGGAATTTCTGAATTCCGATCGTCTTTGAATTCACTTATTTACTCCGTAGATCACTAATATGACTTCGGAATATCCACACTACGTCTCGTACATAGGTGGCATGAAAAATTTTCTTAACCCTCAAAATCACTATTAATCCACCAATATCACTATTCACTGCTGCACTTAATCATAATAAAAAAAGTTTTAAATTTTTCCAAAAATTCGGGTTATTATAGTCTCCCCTCCTTAAAAGGATTCCGTCCCGGAATCAACTTAGGAGTAACTGGGGTACTTCTCTTCCATTGCACTTTCTAACTCCCAGGTGGATTCTTCCACCTCTTGATTTTCCACAAACCTCTCACTAGCTTGGCAACCTCGTCACTTAGCACTTGCTCTTTTCTATCCGTGATTTCCACAGGTTGTTCTTTGTAAGTCAGACCAGGTTGTATATCTACCTGCTCGTACTCTAACATATGTCGGGCATCTATAGCATACTGATGTAGCATTGACACATGAACCCCGTTATGACCATTCTACAAGTTTTGGGGGGGGGGGGGGTAAGGCTGGCTCGTAGGCCACCTTCCTGACGCGTTTTAAAATCTCAGATGGCCCAATGAATCTCGGGCTCAACTTCCCTTTCTTTTCAAATCTCCTTAATTCCTTCCACGAGGATATCTTTTAGCATCACGAATCTCTAATCTCATATTCTCTATCTTGTTTGTACAGAAAATACACCAACATAAACTTGCTCGTTATTTATCAACATGCCATTTAGCTTATCAATAGCAGTACTATCTCTATACTCGCGGGCTTAGTCCGCATACTTTCTCTGTCTATCTTGGTTGTCACTAGCTGCTTGTTGGTGAAATATTTTGTCTTTCTAGTTTGTTGGACTAACTTGGGTTTTGTGTAAAATCTCATTCTTTAATTCCCGACCATTCGGAATCCATCTTTGTCTCATTTTAATTAAGGGTATCGGCCACCACATTGGCCTTCCCCGGATGGTAGTGTATCTTACAGTCATATTCCTAGGTCAATTCTAGCCATTTTTCCATCTCATGCTATCTACTATCACGGGTAACTCAAAGCCAATTCATTACATTCCACAATATTTGTGGGTGCATTAGTCAACCCAAAATAACCTCGCTGAAAACTCGAAGTATCTATTCCTAGTACGAATCGCAGTCTTGGGTATATCCTCGGATTTAACTTCCAACTGGTGATACCCAGTTCTTAAATAGATTTGGAAATACAAAGTGTTCTTCCGCTGATCAAACAATCATTTACAAGGGTACCTATTCTCCATGTCGAACTCATACAACTCTCGAGGTTCGATACATAATTTTGTGCTAACATCTTTCTCTCTTACAACAACACCGGGCTCTCCATGGTGGTACACTGGGTCTTATCATACCCTTGTACAACAACTCTTGTAACTGAGTTACTAACTCTTTCATTCCCACTATACTCTGAATACTCGGTATTCATTCTCATGTCATCCAAATCGATATCTGGTAGCTCATTAAAACCTTGTACAATCTCCCAAAACCATTGTAGTTCCCTTATACTTGGTATCTCTTTTCTTGGCGTCAACCATAAGAGCTAATTAAGCCTCGTATTTCTGACGTAATAGTTTTTAGTCTGAACTATATTCAAGAATCTCTAAATCTGCCTCCATCCTTTAATTATTACTCTTTTTCTTTGCAATCAATAGGCTCCATTGGGTGTCAACCAACCCATCCTTATTATCATATCAACTTCTCCCAACTTGAAAGGAATCAGGTCTATCAAAAGTGTCGACCTCATATTTCTAGTTCACAACCTGGATGTACCAGTCTTATGGGAAAATCCCTCGATTGACCATTTCTACTTGTAATTATTCCCTTAGCGGCTCGGCCTTAAGGTTTAATTGCCATGCAACTTCTTGATATACAACGATACATTAGCTCCGTCTAAACAGTATAGAAGGGCACCTGCTATTTAAAGGTCCCGATAATGGGCTGCTGGTTGGAGGTAGCCCTGGTTGAAACCTACTGGCTTTCTTTTCTTCTGTGTTCACAAACTCCGGAACAACCTCGATAATTCGGAAAACTTGGCCTCATACTCGGTCACAGTCATGGTTTCTTGTTTTAACTCTTTAACTTTCATTTTCATCCGGGTCTCCATATATTTCCGAAAATTATTCCTCTAAAACAACACACGCTGCACCTCTCCCAAGTCACAATATCAGCTCCCTCTGACTCCATCGTCAGTACTTATCTTGCTAACCCAGAGGTAGTGTACATTCGTAACCAACTCCTCCAAAATCTCAATTCCACTATAGGGCATCTGTCTAACATCGTTGTCATTGGAGTTCACGGCACATCGCTATTTCTTTCACATATATCGATTGACACGCTTTCCATTATCATAATATCCTTGGGAGAATAAACCAATTTCATTGATATGTTACTAACATTCTATTCGTCTTAGGGATTCGCTCCTGTCATAGGCGATTTCGTTGCGAATCTAATTCCTATCAGCGAATTCTGACTTATTTGACCTGGTTGGCCTCCCCTTAGATTTCAATGAGGATAACAAGAATTATGGGGCCTTGAAAAGACATCTCCCATATCAAGGAAAACGTCACACACTGGTGATCATAAGGTTATGAGTTTTAAGGTAACCTTATTGGAGGTAAAAGAATTTACCGAGAGATCAACATGATCATAAGAACTCAACGTTGTGTGCCTCGATTGAGACATTACTAAAGGTAATTAGCCTTCTTGTATTTCACAACTTACAAGTGATGGCGTCCCATCAGACTTCTATCACACAGACAGATAGTCCTTGTAGCCCCTATAAGTATAGGGTTGTTCGTCTCAGTGGAAGTTGAAAAGTATGAAAGCAATTTGATATCAATTTAATGATTATCGTCTTTCGACAATATTTCTTTAAAGGAACACCTTGGATTAAAATTGAACAGATTCCAAAGGTGCGATTTACAAGAAAAGGATAGCCATAAAGATACTGGTATTCAACAAACAAGTGGTGAGGTATCACCATAGGGTCATTCATTATTTGAAGAAAAGTGAAAGCTTAAATAACATCATTTGACAGGGCTTCGAAAACCTGAAAGTAGGCATTGTGACAGCCTCTGGCACAAGTGAAACTGAATATGGTTTAGCACAAGTGTTATAAAACAACTTCGAAGAGGGAATATACCCTTTATCAGAATTCTTTCCTGGAGAGAGGTCAAGATAGATCATAGATTGGGGAGGTACCCCACATAATTTGCAAATGGGGAGGGTACTACCAAAGTCTCTACGGATGCCTTTTTATGTCGTCTCCTCTAATGGATAATCGTTCAATTCCAAAGCTTTTCTTTTCCACGCACCCTAAGGTGTTTGATACTTACGTCATTGCCGACTTATAATAGTCGCTAAGGATTCAACCATCAACATTTGCAATCGCAGGGAATTCTATTCGACTAGGCACAAACATCTCAAGTAAGCGTTCTGTTCTATAAAAAGACTTCGATACCGTTGTCGCCCGTAGCAATGACAATTCCACATGTCGACTGGGCGGTACTTCGAAAGATCGTTAGAAACTACCAGCTTAAATCCGGTCTCTATTTCAATCATCCTTATACCCAATATTCCTTCTCCTATATCAATCCCGTGTGCTACATAAGCTTAACACTTTTGGCACTATAGCCTTTTCATTTAAGTCAATCCCGGAATTTCTCAGTCCGTCTTGGTCCTTAAATATATTTCGCCTTTACCGTCCAATCTCAACTTCATCATTTTATCTCTACAACCAATTGTAGCAATCAGGGTCTGTCCACCACCCATATAACGGCTATCTTACCCAATCCACAGGGTTCGCTCTAATTTCCACTCTCTTTGGTAACATCCTCTGGTAATCAGAAAGACAAGGTTTGTCAAAATTTGCTGAATTTCTTTCCAAAATCAGGGAAATTTGATCAATCTATTTACCTACTAGTAATGCTCGGATCTGATTTCCGACCTTTCTGTTCTATCCTCATAATTCCTTCCTGGTTTCCTGAGGGTGGTAAATCTCGTTCTCGATTCCGTCTTAGCGTGCTTGTCTTAACATTTGCATGGTACATATACCCAAAATTCTCCTTGAGATAATAAAATCCCTCAATGATGTAATAGACACTATTTCCAGTGGACTCGCTGGTCGTGGGGGATTGAAACCTCGTAGCCAAAGCAATTCCTTTCACTATTCTTAGTCAACGAAGTACCCTTAATCGTTCGTGAAATCTGAACATCTTGGTTCTTACGTATGCCGCCTCCTTATGGGCAACTATAACCGACTACGAGTAACAGGTTTCGTTCAAGTCGAATCAATCCACTGATACTGGTTATACTGCCTCTACCTCTTCTACTTTGGAGACTCTACTCCATTTTCTTTGTCATACCTCTGGATGAATCATGAACGATCCTTAAACTCTCGTCTCGTCACTTATTTATCCCTTGAAGGTTCGTCCGGTCTTATTATTAGACCTCAAGTAACCCACCACATCTTTATCAATCGGCACATTTTCTACAAGATTCTTCCCTTGACCCACCATGGGGTCTTCCTCTAGATCCTCCTATGGATCTTCCTTTATCGGGTCTCCGTCCATTTCAAGGAGCGCATCATCAAATGCCTACTCGAAGGCCTTGGGGTCTGGTATCTCAGAGCCCCATCCATTTATAACTCATACGAATCGAGGTGACTAACCATGAAGTCCTAAGTACGGTTTCCCAAAAGAAGTCCCCTCTCGGGCTTCATCTTAAACAGTCAGGGTCATGTCCTCTAACCCGACTACGAACTCAATTTGAGCTCTAGATGTTCTTATCCTTATTAAGGGTATTGTAAGACTCGATCTCATATCGTTTCTGAGGACTGTAACCTAATTCTCTGATACCATCTCTGTAACAGCCCCAAATCCGGGGTCAGGGATTTAGGGTTGTCACGATCCACTTACTCCTTGCCTTACCTGTATTACTCACACCATTCATAATTCACCTGCTCATGACCCCACAACATATGTCTCACACACACACACACACACAGGTTAGAGTCTCAGAAACGACACAATACAACAACTGCGGAATAAATAATTTTTATTACAATACCCCAATGTCTTTTGAATCTGTTACTGATACAATTTCTAAGTATTGTTACATTACCAACTAAGCCTTCTGATGCTCACAATCCTCTTATACCATTCATGTCTATACATAAGTTGAATACCAAAAGCCGTAGCCTGATTCGATTGGTTCGTACTATTCCCGGGATCACTGCTAGAAACTGTTTATGGAAACGCCTTGCGAGGTATGTGCCGTCCCATAGGCATCCTGCTTCGCTGCTATATAATATATATAAAATAATAGCAAGAGTGAGCGATAGCTCAGCAAGGTAACGAAAGTATGGCATAATTCTGCCTTTAATTCAACCCAGAAATAAAGCGGGTATAAGACAGTACTTTGTCAAAATATCTCGATACTGAAATTATTTCCTCATCGGAATGTATTCCAAAAATAGTACCATTGCTGTATTTCAAATATCATTTCATAATACTCTGCAACTTTCGATATTCATACTATGAACAAAGTTCTAGTATCATATAAAAGATGAAATAACAAGATAACTCAGTATATCCTTTCTGTAAAATATCTGCTATATAAATTATAAGCAGACTATCAACATATACTTGAAAGATGAAGTTATAAAGAAAATTCAATATAAGGTTTCCATAACCCAAAATCCACTTATGCATATATATCCTTAATCAGGTTTTATTAGAGTCATAACTCATAAAATAAAAGATGAAGTTGTAGGAATTTCCAAATATCATCTATCAAAATAAGCATTTAGCTCATATCATAGTCTGGAAATAAAATCACTGTAAAATATTTTCAATCTATCTTCAAAGTTCATCTGATTCCAAATATCTTTTCCAAAAATCATATACCTTTTCATAAATTCATATTCTTTCTGGTAAACTCATATACTGAAATAAACTGGAATACTCTTGAGTAAACTTTCTCTTTCTGAAAACTTGAATAGAACTGAATGACTGGAATAAACTTTCTTTTCTGAAAACTTGCATAAAGCTGAGTAACTGGAATAATTTCTCTTTCTCTGAAAACTTGCACAAAATGTGCTCTTTCATGAATAGTGAACTATAGATGGAGATGCTAGGCGCCGAGGATACCCCTGCGATGATCAGTCGCAAGTTGTATCCCCCTGCTGTTTTTCTACGTAGAAGGGAAGATAATCAGTCTCACACCGACTTACCTCCCCGCCAATCGGTTGTAGGCAGGAAGAACAGACCCGTTCATAGACGGTCGATTTTGTTACTCTCCACTAATCCTACGGTCGGGCACTGATAATCATCTAAGGGAAGAACAGACCCGTTCACCAGTCCGTCGGCCATATTGTAATTCCCTTAGGGGACCGGCGCCACTCAGTCCCTTACATATCTCCAAGTTCGAGTAAATCCATAACACTGAAACATAAAGTTCCTTTCCCTTTTTCCCCAAGTATACAACTCCACAAAGTAGTCGTATCTGGTTGGAAAGGAAATTCACTCATATTTCCCAGGCTGATGCCTGTTAATGGATATCACTGATCTTACTCCTCGAGTCTTGAGGAAGTAATCAAAATCATTTTGATGGTAGCATACAAAGCTGTTAAATGAGTAGTTTCAAAAAGATTTAGGACCGGGCAGTCCACTTGGAACAAACATTAAATCTTGAGAAAGATCCCCTGAGTCTTTGTAGTTTGAGCGAACATTTAAGTCTTTCAGAATATAGACTTAAAAGGAAAATAGATTTGGGAACCTTCTCTAATTATATTTATAATTGTCTAAATAAAACTTTATTAGTTATCTAGGGTTAAAGAATAGTTTTCACAAAATACTTCCTTAAGAAGTAGGGCTTTAAATAATTAATGAAAACTATATTTAATAAAGAATATTTATTTAGAAGTAATTCCCAAATACTTTCTTAAGAAAATAATGGATAATAGTATAATAATATAACCCTAGATAACAACTGATACCATTCCCGGTCCGCAGGATGAATATAGAGTATATACCCCATACTGAGGGTTTTTCTTGACATATCGGCTTATAAATATTGCCATAACCATAACTTATATGCTCAACTTGCAACAATAACTTTTATTTAGAAACATAAGTATCGTTTCGAAATCATGAACACATAGCATATATCTCAATATCTTTTATTTATCACAACAATAACAGTTTATAGAAGCATAGGTTTGAAAACTTGCATGCATCTATCATATGCATATATTACGTCTCAACATTTTTAATACCATTACATCTATATACGATGTAAGGTTTGAAAACATGCATAATATCATATCGTATGCATCATTAGTATAATTAATGGAAAACATAGGATGGAATAAGAAAACTTGCATCTAGTATATGAATACTTCAAAATATGGTTTTATAAACTTGCCTGATGCTCGAGAAGTGATAGGGGTTCGCGACGATGCCGGACAATCTAGACAAAGTCAAACGAAAACACACGGTTAATCCCCTCGATAAACCACTTATAACTCAATGCTTAAACACATAAGCGAAATACAGCCAAGGCATTACTTGCTCGCCCTAGCGTCACACTAAGTCCATGTTATTCGTCAAATACTTATATCATAAGTTTGGTTCGAAATCCATCCTCAAATCCAAGTTATACTTAACCATTTGGAACCTTGGTTTCTAAGTCTCGTTTTCAGTGGTTTTCACTTGCGCGACCTTGACTAAAACATTTTTATAAAATTGAAACATAATCTATTTAATCCGAATCGTTTTCGTGAGCCTTCCTAACTGTCTCTAGTATTATTCCTCAAAGTTTCACATTTTAATATGGCTTCTAAGTGGTCCAAATATAGCCTGAAAGTGACTGACCAGAGAGGGGTTGTTCCTCCGAACGACGTTTACTAAAACTTACTTTTCTCTTAAACCGTAAATCGTAACGACATGATCTTTATACCAAAACAAACCTTAAAACAAGGTCTACATGTTCATGGTTAGTGTTGCCCAAAAATATTCCAAGACCAGTTCGTAATTCTTGCTCAAAACAGCCTTAAATCAAATGGGCATTACGACGGCTATAATCGTAACGTTTCCCGGTTTTTGTTATGTCAAAACCTCTTAAAACCAAATGAATTCAACAACCCAACAACTTTTACAACATAACCAGTTCATATACTTCAAGAACACATCACCAACATCAACCAACAACAAGTATTCATCAAGAATTAACCATACATACTCCAAATTCCATAAACACGCTTATTCTTAAACATTACTAGAAACTTCACTTAAATCTCAACATAATCAAATGGGTGGATGAGTGGTATACCTTCCTTGAATCCTTAAACACACCACAAGAGCTTGTAAGCCTTAAGAGAGTCTTTATCCATGGTTATCATCCTTAAACTTGCAAAAGAAAATCAAGAACAAGTTATGAATTCTCGGAGTTACTATACACCGGTTTAAAGAACTGGACAAATGAAGGTCTTACCTTGCTCAAATGGAAGAAACTTGTGAAATAGGAAATGTAGGTTATCTCAAGACCGTTCCAACAAGCTATAGATCGCCATTTGCCACTGAGAAATGAAGGAGCTATGAGATTTACAATCCGACAGTCTGTTTTTGGCCGAAAATGAAGAAATGAATTTGTTTTTCTTTTTGAGTTTTGGCTTTTGACTTGATTAATGATAATGCTGATTTTTGTGTTTAAAGAGTGGTGAGTCATAGCTCTAATGCTCTCTCCTTGTGACACTTGTCCAACATGCATTGGCTTAGATAAAGTAGCTTTACTGGTTCGCTTTCCTTTCACATGGATGATCCAAATGTTGCATTCCTCGAATTAATCTTGTTACATGTTACTTCCATGTCTATATTTAATCCTGTAAATGTTGTCTTGTCCCTCTTGAAATGATTCGAAATATTTTCCAAAAAGAGCGAATAAAACTCTACGCGATGCTCGCAGTGAATAGTAACTATTCACTATTTATTCCAACAATCGATTCTTTAAATCGACTTTAATAAAATAATAAAATTCCAAAATATTAAATCCTCACATCCTCAATTTTAATATCTCATTTCTTGAATATAATAATATATAATTCGCTGCCCGGTCAAATATTATACCAAAATAAAATTTGGAATTTCTGAATTCTGATCGTCTTTGCATTCACTTATTTACTCTGTAGATCACTAATATGACTTCGGAATATCCACACTACGTCTCGTACATAGGTGGCATGAAAATTTTTCTTAACCCTCAAAATCACTATTCATCCACCAATATCACTATTCACTGCTGCACTTAATCATAATAAGAAAAGTTTTAAATTTTTCCAAAAATTCGGGTTATTATAATCTCCTTGACTTGATTCAGGATCATTTTGATTAATAGTTGCATTCTCTTCTTCTCCCCCTGTGTTTGTGTTCCCTTGCACAGATGTTTGAAGAAGCTCATCCATTTCATGTGTCTCAGCATGTGGAACAATTAGAACAGGTGTTTCATCCTCACTTTCAGAATCCTCAAGATATCCTTGATTTTCAAATCTTAATGGCACACTGTCTTTTTCACTTGTTGAAAGTCCAGGAAATTTCTTGTCATCAAAAGTAACATCCATGCTTTCCATTACTTTGTGTTGCTCAGGCACAAACACTCTGTATGCTGTCCTTTCCAGAGAGTATCCAATGAAGATACCTTCAAATGCCTTAGCATCAAATTTTCCAATATGCTCAGATGTATCTTTCATCACAAAACACTTGCTTCCAAAAACATGAAGATGCTTGAAGGATGCTCTTTTTCCAGTCATCAATGAGTAAAAAGTTTTTCCAGACTTCTTATTGATTAATGTTCTATTTTGCACATAGCATGCTGTGTTAACAGCATCAGCCCAAAAGCTAGTAGGTACCTTTGCATCCAACAACATTGTCCTTGCAGCTTCAATGAGAGTTCTATTCTTTCTTTCAACTACTCCATTTTGTTGTGGAGTTCTAGGAGCTGAAAACTGTTGAGAAATTCTTTTATCCTTGCAGAAATCATACAATGTTGAATTTCTGAACTCAGTTCCATTATCACTTCTCAAAGCTACTACATAGGAACGAGTGCTTTGTGCTTCTCTATCAACTCTCTTGATATGCTCTATAATTACTTGAGGAGCTTCATCCTTGGAAGACAGGAATTCCACCCAAGTGTATCTTGAATAATCATCAACCATGACTAGAGCATATTTCTTCCTGGAAAGGGACATTACATTCACAGGGCCAAATAGATCCATGTGAATTAGCTGCAGAGGTTTTGAGTTTGAATTGAGCAGTTTGTTCTTGTGACTTGATCTTTTTATCTTTCCTCTTTGACATGCTTCACATGCTCCATCTTGAACAAACTCCAAAGCAGGCATGTCTGTGATGAGTTCTCTCTTAGCTAGAGAGTTCATTGTCTTAACATTCAAGTGAGACAGTTTCTTGTGCCATAGCCAAAATTCTTCATTGGTGGCTTTAGTGTAAAAACAACAAATTTCTCCCTTGTCTGCAGCCTTAAGATTTGCTACAAACGAGCTTCCTTTCTTCATACCAGTTAAAACAATTTCACCACTTCCCCTTTTTGAGATTAGACATTGATCTTCATCAAATTCCACTTTGAATCCCCTGTTAGTGAATTGTCGAATGCTCAAGAGGTTGTGCTTTAGTCCTTCAACAAATGCTACATCTTCAATAATGACATTTCCAGATTTAACATTGCCATATCCCATTGTATAACCAATGTTGTCATTTCCAAAGGTTACTGATGGGTCAGCCTTCTCCTCAAAGTGTGATATCAGGGCTATATCACCAGTCATGTGACTTGAGCATCCACTGTCCAAGATCCATATGACTCTTTTATTCTTGTTGCCTTGCATTCACACAATAACTAAGTTGTTTTGTGTACCCACACTTGGTAGGGTCCAGTTGATTTAGAAACAGTTTTTGTTGGTCCTTGACTATTGCAGAAGGGGGGGGGGGGGTTGAATGCAATACTGATAAAACTCAATCTACGTTTCAACAACTAAAACCAAGATTAAAGATTATCAGTTTAACGACTGCAAACACAAGTAGACATACGAACAATTCTCACAAAATAAATGTTTTATTTATTTTGCAATGGGTTGCTACAACCTCAAGAAAAATGTATGTTTTCTTGAGCTTCGGTTTCTCGAGTGTAAATTTATCTCACGTTCTTACAAAGAATGGAATGATAGATAGATTTTGTAAGAGCTAAACCTATCACTATCAACACGGGTCTAGTGAAGCTGCTGTCATTTTCAAGTGGCAGATTCTTACAATTTGCCTACCCGTGAATCTTTCCTAAATTGCTATACAAACAACTTATCAGTACATTACAAAGCAATCTAGAAACTTTCCATATTAAGCTAACACAATTCAGTAGATGTAGATTTGTCATACACTGGAATTGGTGAGCTTTATCATGTGATCTCTTCGAGCTTCAGTCGTAGTCTTGCAGACCTGTTGCAGTGTTGGGATACTACAGCACGCCTGTTTCTTGAACATCCAATCTATCACATGTTTGACTGGGTTGATCCCCAATACAAATGATATCCCTTCATGATAGTATCCTGATGGCTAAGCTTGCTGTCACAGGAGTGTGCTTTTTGGTGACAGTAAGAAATCCCCGCCGAAGGTGTTGTCAGGATTTCCAAGCTTGCTGTCAGGCTAAGGTAAAGTTGCTGTCAGAGGGCTTCCGCCAATGTTGCTGTCAGAGTAATTGTATTGTCGTGACTTGCAACATGCTGTCTTCAAGTAACCCTACTGTCAATGCTGTGGCAGTAGTATTTATTCTTGCTGTCCATCTTGAGCACTTCTTGAGGCTTGAACAAACTAATGAACTTCTACCAAGATGTACTAGAATCTTATTTTAAGCAAGCAAAAACAGTTACATAGACATACTCTGGCTGTGATAGTATGTTCAGACTTAATAAAATTAAGTATATAAAATATCTAGTTAAGTTGTTTTATAGCTATCACCCATAAATCCTAACAATCTCCCCCAATTTGTTTTTATGGAAAATAACAACAAATTTACAATTAGTACATGCTGACAACTTAACTAACCAAGATCAGAATTGATAAAGAATTTTTACTTAGCTTCAGATTTCTTCTTATGTCTTGCTTCATCCTCTTTGTTAAGAGCTTCCTTAAGAACTCCTTTGAGTTCTTCCACCAGTGCTATTTCATCAGGAGTGATAGCCTCATCTTCAATTTCATCAATGTGTTTCTGGAGTGTCTTGGAGAGACATACTTTAGCATCCCGAAGATCCATCCACAACTCTTTGCCAAAAGCATGAGTTCTGAACTTCAGAGTGCCATTAATGTCTTTGAATCTGCTTCCAGGGAATGCATTCAGAGTTTTTCTCCTTGACTTATCCAGCTTTGAGTCTTCACCCTTTCTTGCTTGAATAATGCTCTCAATTTCAGAAGAGCATTGTTGTTCCAATGGATGAATTGATACAATCACCAGGAACAGTAAGTCTTTCAGAGCACTGGTTCTAAGTTTGTGAAAGCTTCTTACTGGAATCTCTTCCCATATGAACTTGATTCTCAAAGGATTCTCAAGCATACAAGATTGGTAATTGGGTCCTTCACTTTCCACCCTGTTGGCTTCTTTGCTTTTATCCAGGAATGTGTCTTCTGTCACTTCAGTGGTTTCTCTCTTTGTAGGCTCTGAGGATTCTTCTTGACTTGGTTGGGTTTGCACCACTTCTTCAGGAATATCATCTTCATACTCAGCCATTCTTCATCAGAATATTCAAGTAAGTGAGCAATGTCATTATCATCATACAGTGACCATTCTCCAAACTTGTAACAGCCCCAAATCCGGGGTCAGGGATTTAGAGTAGTCACGATCCACTTACTTCTTGCCTTGTCTGCTTTACTCACAATAGACACAATTCATCTGCTTATGACCCCACAATGTATATATCTCTCTCACACACACACAGGTTAGAGTCTCAGAAATGACACAAATACAACCATTACGGAATAAATAATCTTTATTACAATACCCAAATGTCTTTTGAATGTGCTACTGATACAACTCTTAAGTAATGGTACATTACCAACTTAGCCTTGTAATACTCACCACCCTCTCATACCATTCATATCTATACATAAGATGAATACCAAAAGCTCCAGCTTGATCTGACTGGGTCACACTACTTCCAGGATCACTGCTAGAAACTGCTCCTGAGAATGCCTTGCGCTTACCACTCGCATGAGGGATGTGCGCCGAATCCTTGGTATCCTACTTCGTTGCTATATAATATTTATAAAACAATAGCAAGAGTGAGCGATAGCTCAGCAAGGTAATAAAAGTATGGCATAATCATGCCTTTAACTCAACCCAGAATAAAGCGGGTATAAGACAATAATTTGTCAAAATATCTCGATACTGAAATTATTTCCTTATCGGAATGTATTCCAAAAACAGTACCATTGTTGTATTTCAAATATCATTTTCATAATATTTCTGCAAACTTTTGCTATATTATGAACAAAGTTCTAGTATAATATAAAAGATGAGGTTTCAAAGTAAACCAATATAACCTTTCCAAAAACATTATCTGCTATGTAAGCAGAATACCAACATATAACTTAAAAGATGAAGTTATAAGGTGATTCAGTATAAAAAAATCCCTTACCATAACTCATGTTATGTAAGGTATCCACAGAGTAATATGATATAAAAGATGAAGTTACGAGGAAAATTTCATATAATGTTCCGTAACCCAAAATCCACTTATGCATATATAATCTGAGTAAGGTTTTATCAGAGTCATAACTCATAAAATAAAAGATAAAGTTGCAAGGATTTATTGTAACTTCATTTTTGTTAAACACTTTTCGACCCTCTGCCAACATGATCGGTAAACCTGTACTAAGGGGGCTACCCTTTAGTCCCTTTCAATACATGTTGCATAATTATCCAAGTTGGATGATGAACTAATACTGGAGTAATCTCCACGCCAGTTGTCCAACCTTACTATGATCAGTAGCAGGTTGTACAACTAAAAAGGGTTTTCTACATGTAGATGGAAGAACACGACAGCCTGACATTGTCTACCGCCTTTCTGGATCTCCCCGGCCCATTTGGGGCAATAAAAATGATGGATCGGCGCGACTCGACCTCTTACACTTGCTCCTAGTTCGGATGAAATCCATGACTCTGAAACGTAAAGATCGTCCTCCTTTCCCCAAGTGTAATACTTGTTGATACGACTCCACTCAGTAGTTATATCTAGGCTGGAAACGAAGATTCTCCAATATTTCCCAAGCGATGCTTGTTAATGGATATCGACTTGTTCCATCAATTTACCCCTCGATCGTTGAGGTGGTAACACAACATTTGACTTGCAACAATTAAATTGCTCCGAGAAAATATCTGTCCCCTGACAGTTTTGAGTTGAGAGTTTAAAATGAGTAGCAGTCACTTAAATCAGGTTTCCCATATTTTTGATGGTTGAGCGAGCATTTAAATCCTCTTAAAAGACAGATTTAAATGGAAAAACAGTGTTTTGGGAACCTCTTTTTTTGATTTAAAATAATTAATAATACAGCTTAGAGTATCCTTCGTAATTATTGAAGGACGATGATAAACTTTAAATAACATTCCTCATTTTTAAAACGTGTTAAAAGTATTTAATAAATAATCGAATCATATTTATTAAATAAGTAAACCTTAAACGAATATTGGAAAATAATATTCATTAAGTAAATAATGATTAAATGAATATTCAAAAATAATATTCATTAAATAAATAAGGATTAAATGAATATTCAAAATAATATTCATTAAATAAATAAACCTTAAATGAATATTCAAAAAAATAATATTCATTATATAAATAAGGATTAAATGAATATTCAAAATAATATTCATTAAGTAAATAAGGATTAAATGAATATTCAAAATAATATTCATTAATTAAATAATTATCGAATAACAGTTACCCGATATCTTTATCGGAAAATAATCTTTAACATATACAGAAAATATAACTACTTCCGGTCTAAAGAATAAAAATCATACGCCCTTTACCTAGGGCATTTATAAAAACCTGGCTTCTAGCTAATATCCCATAGTTAGCTTAGAAGCCCATAATCAAATCATAAAGCAAGTATCACAATATACTTTCGAAAACAGTTATGTCTTCCATTAGCATATATAACGGAAATAGTATTCAAATAGTATTTCTCGACTGAGATAATACTCAAATAACATTCCTTGAAAGATATAGTAAGCAAATATCATTCCTCGAATGATATCATACTCAAATAACAATCTTCAAAGTACATAGTATTCTGCCGATGGAATCCCTCCGGGTTTCCACGGCTATCTACATATCTCAAAATACTGACTCCCGATCTAGAGTCGAAAACAATGAATATGTTTATTTAGAGCTACCAGGTAAACCGGTTCATAACTACTTAGCTCAAAAGATTTTATATAATCCAAAGGTCAAATCCATTTCAACAAGAAATAAGATATATCGTAAAACTGTCCAATTTTATACATGGCAAAAGCAGTATTATATAGTCAATACTTCAAAGTATAGATTTAGAAACTTGCCTGGAAATCCCGAAGTAGCAATAAGTCTCAGGTTGGTCCAGTAATCTAGAATCAACACAAGGTTCAAGATTAATAACTTAAACGCTTTCACCATACTAAGTATATACTAACTCAAGTACAAGTCCATTTTCAAGTTAACTCCTTAAGATTCTCTACTCGAGCATGCTCGCTCACGCATTTTTATAAAATTGAAATATAATCCTTTTAACACGAAATCTTTTCGAGGGTCTTCTTAAATGTACCTAGCATGTTAACACAAAGTTTCACATTTCAATAAGTCGCTTAAGGGGTTTGATCACTATCTCAAAGTTCATGCAATGAACTACTTAGTTACGCGAAACCGCTTTCACTAAAACGGACGTTTCTCCTAAACCGTAAATCGAAACGATACGATTCTTTCGCTAAAACAAACTAGGAAACAGGGCCTACATGATCAAGGGCAGAAACCTTATGTTTATGCCCTTTAAAGTATTCGGGATTTCTGTCCAAACTTCCTAAGTAAAATTTGACCTGGTAACGACGCTTAAACGCGATTCCCGTGTTTAAAACACTCTAATCAATTCATCAATCCACAACCAACAATCACAACCCAAGGATCTCCTCCAAATCACTTTATTTCTGTCTAAACATACTCATAACACTAATCACTAGTTCAACCACCAATCAATCCATTAAACCTCATACATATCATGTAAATCATCTCTAAATCATACTATCACTAACAATCATCAATTTATACACTAATATCAAATCATAAGTAAAAGTGTGAGAGGTTTTATACCTTCCTTGGTACTTAATATAGACTATAGATGGCTAGTATACCCTTCCTTGCTCCTTGATTATCTTTTACAAGCCTTAAACTTCAAGATCAAAACAAGAAACCACTTGAAGTTACTATTCATCCTCATCTTGTAAAATCCATAACAAATCGAAAAATAATAGTTTGGTGCTAAAATTTTTACCAGACCTTGTTCTCTTGATATGATTTCTTTTGAGTTATAGATCATCAAATTTGAAGCTTCCTAGCTAGGGATTTGAGCCCCATCTTTCCGCTGGACAGAAACTGGACAGATTGGGTTCTCCAACTTGGGGAAGAGATTTGGCTAGGCTACACTCCTTTGTTGACCATGAAATTTTGAACGCATCTTACCCATGGAGTGGAGAAGCTATGGTTAAAATTTGGTGATTTAAGGATGGATATAAGTGGAGATATGAATTTTTCTTTGAGCTTGGTTTCTGCTGGGCAGAATTGTTGGTTTGTTTTGTTTTGTTGTTATGAAATGAATTAATACATGTATATGCGTATTAATCTTT
This sequence comes from Heracleum sosnowskyi, assembly GCA_030848705.1. NCBI lineage: Eukaryota > Viridiplantae > Streptophyta > Magnoliopsida > Apiales > Apiaceae > Heracleum > Heracleum sosnowskyi. The sequence continues at coordinate 90,065,404 of CM061242.1, forward strand.
GGATGCATCTTCTACTTTTGTGTTGTCAACACTTCATTGGTCCAAGTGTTGGCCTCTCATCAAACAACCCCATTTTTGCCAATGTTGCAAATACACCATTAGCTTTCTAGTTGACTTTCATGCATGACACCTTGGTTTTTCTTCTTCCACCAATTGGATCGTCTTTGTGTCCTTTTAATAAAATCAATACGTTACAGCTTATATGTTGCATTTTATTACTCCACTGTGGTACAATCCCTTAAATCAATATTAACTCCAACATCCCTTATCTATTCCCTCTTTATTCTTTGTTCTTAGAAAATGTTCTCGCGTTTCTTCGAATATTCTCAATCTCTTTTTATAGAGTTCCTTAACTCTTGGTTAGCTTCCTTTTTGTTTAAATCCTTGAATCCACTTGATATAATTCTCTTGATGATCATGTAGGATATTTAATCTTGTCATAATTTCAATCCTTAATCCATAATTCGTTTGCTTAATTGCTTAATCTCGTTACAAAGTATCAGCGGTTTTCGTTCTAAATTCTCAAATCAAATATAATAAAATTCCAAAATATTAAATCCTCAAATCCTCAAATTTAATATCTCATTTCTTGAATATAATAATATATAATTCGCTGCCCGGTCAAATATTACCCCAAAATAAATTTGGAATTTCTGAATTCCGATCGTCTTTGCATTCACTTATTTACTCCGTAGATCACTAATATGACTTCGGAATATCCACACTACGTCTTGTACATAGGTGGCGTGAAATTTTTTCTTAATCCTCAAAATCACTATTCATCCACCAAATTCACTATTCACTGATGCACTTAATCATAATAAGAAAAGTTTTAATTTTACCAAAAATTCGGGTTATTACAAAACTTCTGATAGAACTCTTCATCCCTCAAGGCTTTGTATGCCAACACATGGTTCATGACCTTTTCAGGAACGTTGTCATATCCTTGCATTAGATTGACCATCCTTACCAAGTAGAAGTATTCAACTCTCCTTGTTTCTGTTTTCCTTTTCATTGAGAGAGTTGTTGTTACAGTATATGATGACACTTCCATGGTGAAATCCTTTTTGACTTTCACAAGTCTTGATGCATCAAACCAAAGAATGTATTAAGTTGCTTCATTGTTGTTATCCAACCTTACCTCGACGCTCTTGATTTGATCAGCTTCCTTTTCCAAAAGATCCAGAGAGCTGTAGAGTTTTGATTGAATAGGGATTCTCAGTTTTCTGCCAAGTCCAGTGGCTTTCTCCTTTCCTGAGTACTTGTGTTTTCCTTTAATTGCTTTTGAAGTCTCCTCAGGTTCAGGTTCCTGTCTAGAGAACCAGGCCTTTGCCAAAGTTTTTGTCCTCTTTGGCTTGACAGTAAGCTTGATTCCTTCTTTGACAGCATCTTTGTTGACAGTGTCCTCCATGACAGTATATTTCTTGACAGTTTCTTCTGTGACAGCTTCTTTGAGGACAGTGTCTTCTGTGACATTCTCTTTGGTGACAGAATCTTTTTCAGCATTTATACTGTCAATAGCACATCTTAAGATATTTGCCTCCAAAGCTTCAAAAATTGCTGACTCCTCTCCTTCTGTTGCACCAGCATCTTTCTTTTCTTGTACATGAGCTTCTTGTTGATTTTCCTCTTGGGACCTTGATCCAACATTCCCAGAAGTGCTTCCACTAGAATTTCCTGCTTCTTTGGTTCCTCCACTACCATCTAACTCATCATCATCATCATGAGGAACCTCATAGGAGCAGCTTTCTCCTTGTTCAGCTCTGTTGGAGATTGCTTTGGAGATCATCTTCTTCATAGTAGAGCTCAGTTCCTTGTCCTTTTTCACCAGCAAGTCATAGATTGCTTTGACAGCAAGAACTCTTTCCTTGTTGGCTTTGGAGTTGAGAATCATATTTAACACCTTTAAGATTGACTTAGGCTCCATTGTTGAAGTGCCTCCTAGACTCATGTAAGCACATCTCTTGCTACCATTTTTGGTGGTACCTTCATAGTAGACACAAAATGGATTGGTGTAGACTTCTGGGAGTTTTTCTGAAATTAAACTCAGCATTTGCAGATGCAAGATTTCATTGAAGGTTGTATGGTTTGCTGTGATTTTGTTCTTCATTACTGTTAGCACTCTTGCTGGAAGACTCTGCAGCAGCTGCATAGTAATGAACATGGATATTCCAGTGTTTAAGTACACATCAATAGCCCACCTCCTTTCTTCATTGATCTTTACACATACACTGGTTATTTTCTCCTTGAGCAAAGTTGAACAGTTACTCAATTTTCTACTAGGCTCCTTCATAGCTTCATCAACTACCTTGTGGAAGTCTTCATCATGATTCTTCAGAGTGCTTTCCCTGTAGTCAACCATTAGGGCATTTGCATCTTCTTGGCTGAACTCTGTTCCTTCACTCCAGGTGTTTCCTGACAGGATGTATTCAGGCATCTTGTCTTTCCCTTTGCCCAACCTATTCTGCTCCTCCTTTTCTCTCCATTGCCTTTCAAGAGCACTCTCCTTTGGAATTGGAGTTGGCTCTCTTATAGTCACAGGAGGTAGTATAGGGTTTTTGGAAGAAACACCTTTTTGCATAGCTTCCAAGGCTTCTTTGGACATTAGAACTGTTTCTCCACCTATCTCATATTCAAAGAGATTTTCAGCTTCTTGCAATTGCTCCCCCTTACTTCCTGAGTCTCATCTAGCTCCCCTTTTTCTCTTTGCAGGCACTGATCTTCTTTTAGCTGCAGGCTCCCCCTCACTCCTTGAAGCCTTCTTAGATACAGATTCCCCCTGAGCAACATCCTGATCAGGGAGACGTTCGTTTCCTGATCTTTCCCTTCCTGATTCTGCCTTTTGAAATTCTGATCTTATTCCTTTCTCCCCCTTAGATAAGTTGGCAGCATCAAGGTTGGCAGATAGAGCTTGAATGGCTTCCTGAATAGCAGAGAATCCAGAGGCCACCATGGTAGACAGATTGTCAATCTTGGATTCCATGGACAGACACCTGTTCTCAAGAGCTTGCAACCTGAAAGATGTAGAGGGGCCACCTGATCTTAACCTTCTTGGAGGTGAAGGAAAAGATTGGGGCTTGGAGGCTGTGAAGGTTCTCACACTCTCAGTGTTTTTCTGAGTGATCTCATCACTCCTCACAGAAGAACTCTCAGGGCCTAAGGCCTGGACATGTGGGGCTCCCTCAAGTTCACTCTGGACATGCTCAAGTCCCTCACCTTTTGCCAGCTCATTTGGCTGCCTATCATTTTTATGCTCACCTCTCTTTTCTTTTATCTCTCTTTTCTTTTGCACACCCTCACTCATCCTAGATGCATGTGTATGAGCAGTACTTTCATGCAAAGAAATAGATGGTTTAGAATGTACCTTTAAGAACTGAGATAGTGGCACATCATCATCAGAGACAGCCTCAATAGTTACATCATCAAGATCAGGCTTGGTAGAGGTGACAGGAGCTTTTCCAGGAATGTTGCTGTCAGTTGGAATATTGACAGTAGGTTCCACTGCAACATGGACAACAGGTTTGGTCTTGACAGCAGCTGAGTCCTTGACAGCAGGGTCACCCATGACAGCAACATCCACAGTGTCCTTGCCAGCAACTTGGGCTGTGACAGCATCTTCCCTAAGGTAAGATGCTCCTTGGAGATTGAACAAAGTACTGGCTGTTTCATTTTCTAGCAGAATTGTACTTTGCTTTTTCTCAGTGTTTGAAGGAGTGGTGTCCATCTCACTTTGAGAAATGGGTTCTTGTGGACCACTTGATGGGGGCTCATCCATGATTGGAGATGGATGATTAAAACCTGAAGGGTTGGGACTGTCCCCCTCTCTAGGTTATGGAGAAGAAACAAATAAATGTGTAGGGAAGGAAGAAGGTGAAAGTGGAGAAGTGAATAGTGGCTTCTTCTCAGATGTAACTTGAGAAGAATCAATAGGGGAACTGAAATCCTCACAGTGTCCTGACTCCATGTGTATTTTTGCAAGTGGAGGCTCCTCATGAGTTGGAACATGAGGTTGTGCAGACTCTTTACAAGGTACCTTGGGAGACAGGCCAATTTCAATAGATGGTCCCTGTTGAGAGAACACATCTAGAGAGGAGTTTATTTCCCTATTATCCTCTACAGTCTTTTGGGAGACTGCAGGGTGGCTGACAGTGGTTTTGGTCCTCTTAGCTCTCTTCTTCTTAGGCTCAGGAGGAACCACTGTGGGTTTTGATTGACTACCTTCCTTATTTGTTGCACTAGGTGCAGGAACTCCCTCTTGACTCTCAACACTACCACCAACACCAGTTTCTAGGGGTCTTTTTCTGGTTTCTTGTAAGGCTTGTCTCTGTACTTTGGGAAGTCTAGAGAACCTAGGCTGAGTGTATGGGGCAGAATGAGGGTTGACTGAATTTGGGTCTAATGCAGTCTCATTCTCAATAGTGAAGGTATCAAAACCAGGAGGTAATTGAAAATCAAGGTCAGTCACTTGATCAACCATGTGTTTAGTGAAACATAGTGGAATATGTGCATTTAAATTCTGTGAAGTGAGAGTTGTGTGAGTGTTTCTTTTCAGTACAGGGCACACCTCCAAACGAGGGGCATTCTCATCAAAGTCACATAAAGAATTGATGCAAAACATTAAAAAGCGAGGATAGATGTTTACCTTCTTACCTATGGCAGCCTTGAAGTGTGCCATGAGCAGCTTTCCAACATCCACTTTGTACCCATGAACAAGAGAATGAGTGAGCTTCTTGATGTAGGTGGGAATACCATTCCATCCTGTGGTCTTGGTAGAGAACACTTTCACCATAGCATCAAACACCATGCTCCACTCCTTACGGAGATATTTCCTGTCCATTTCACCAGAAGGGTACCATTTTGTTGTTCCCTCTTCAAGAATTGGTCCAGAATATCCAATTTTCAAGAAGAGCTTTTTCAGGGTTCCATCACTAGCAAGCTCAGAGTAAGACTTTCCTTGTTCCAGCACAATTCCTAGAGCTGCATTGATGCCCTGAGCGTTGAGAGAGTAGCTATGCTCCTTGATTTTGAATTGAATGGAGGAGATGTCACCATCTTCGTGAGCAATAGCTGTCGCCCAAAAACTTTCAATCCTGTCTAGGTCAAGAACAGGAGTAGAGGTAATTGCATACCCAAGATAGGACTTATTCATGAAGTAAACAAGCCCTTTGAATCCCTCACCAGCATCACTTGGTGAGTAGATGCCAGCAAAGTTGGTTTGTGAAATTGATTGTTTGGGGGCCATTTTTGCTTTGTGAGAGAGAAGAGAGAGAGTAGAAGAATATGAATTGCTTGGAGAGAAGAGAAAGAAGAGTGTTGTGTTTGCTTTTTGAGAACAGTTGTATGTTTGATGAATTTAGAGGGAAGTTCAAGCGTTTAACTGACAAAGTGGAAAAGTGAAATCGTGTCTTAACCCAATTTACGGTCACGTGGGTTACTGGCTGATTTCTCTCTCCTCGTGGAGGAAGTGTGTCCAATTTTAACGGTCCACTACTTTGACAGTAACCTGTGCGCTTACAACAACTGTGTCAGTAACTTTGGTGTGATGACAGCATGTTTTGCGTGACAGAAACATTCCGCACAAAACTTACTGTCATCGTTAAGGTCTCATATGACAGTATCTTTTACAAGTCATGACAGAAAGTCGTTTATTGCTGTCGAGAAGCCTACTGTCAGAAAACTGTGACAGCTACTTTTCTTGATGACAGCAACCCTTGCGGGGAAAACAACACTGTCAAGACTTTGCATAGAAACCGTTATGAATGAAAACTTAACTGAAGAGACACCAGTTAAACAAATGCAATATTTATTACTGATTCATTATTCATCCAAAACATTATTCTATCAGATAAACATTTAAACAACACACATAGGAATCAAATAGAAACTGCAGAAAGAGACATTTTATTGAATTTAATGAAATGAAGAAAGGGAAAATACTACAATTGGTGAGATTAACTAAACAGTACAATCTTTCTTAACCAATTCTAGGACTTCTTCCCTAACTATCTCTTCTGTGGTTCCTTCTTCCTTGAGGAGAGTTTGAAACTCCTTTTCCTCTTCTTGCACCTTGGCCTCTTCTGCGGCCTTGGCTGCAAGTGCTTTTTCTTCTTCCTCATCAAGAGCATCCCATAGCATGTCAAACATTGCTTCTACCTCTTCATTGTTGGGTTCACTTCCACAAGGCTTAGGCCTGTACTCGATTCCTACTTTGTTTTCCATTATACCCTTTTTCTAAATGATTCACTAATATGGCCTAAGATTCATTTTATAGGCATACTAGGTTAAGAGGGATGTAAACGGTCAACAGTTTGGAATACCCATACAACTACCACAGATTGAAATTAAGTGATGTCTACCACTAATACAACAATCAAAGCAAAACTGACCAATTAAGAAAGACCCTTGACCAATTTCAACATTAACAACCATGCAAGTTAGTGTCACTCAAAAATCAACTTTTCAAGTAAGAGACTAGTACAAAATTCAATTTAAGCAAAGTCAAAGTGAACGTGCTGTCTAAAACAGATAGAGACTTAGGTTGACAGTAACTTTCTCATGACAGCAACTTGTAGAGGTTACTGTCACAAGCTTCAAAGAAATTTTAGAATGGAAAAACTAGTAAGTTAACATACCAAATTTAGCATTTCCAGTTCACTTACCAACCTGTTAAAGGTTGCTTCATCCAGTGGTTTAGTGAAGATGTTTGCAAGTTGCTTTTCTGTAGGGACATAGATCAACTTCACAGTTCCTCTTTCAACATGCTCTCTAATGAAATGATGTCTAATATCAATGTTCTTTGTTCTAGAGTGTTGAACAGGATTGTCTGAGATGGCTATGGCACTAGTGTTATCACAGAAGATAGGAATGTTACTCAACACTAGACCATAATCCAACAGTTGATTCTTCATCCATAGAATTTGTGCACAGCAACTTCCAGTAGCAATGTATTCAGCTTCTGCTGTAGAAGTAGAGACTGAATGTTGCTTCTTGCTAAACCATGACACCAATCTTCCACCAAGAAATTGACAGCTTCCTGTAGTGCTTTTTCTGTCAATTCTACATCCAGCAAAATCTGAATCAGAATACCCCACTAACTCAAATCCAGTATTTTTAGGATACCAAAGGCCTATATTTGGAGTGCCTTTAAGATATCTAAAAATTCTTTTGATAGCAATCAAGTGTGACTCCTTTGGATCAGCTTAAAACCTTGCACAGAGACATGTAGCAAACATTATATATGGTCTGCTAGCAGTTAGGTAAAGAAGAGATCCAACCATGCCTCTGTAAGCACTGGAGTCCACTTTCTTCCCTTTGGAGTCTAGATCCAGACTAGTAGAAGTAGAGATGGGAGTTTTGGCAGGTGATGAATCTTCTAGGTTAAACTTCTTGAGAAACTCCTTGACATACTTTGATTGACAAATGAAGATTCCATCATCCTTTTGAAGAACTTGTAAGCCAAGGAAGAATGACAGTTCTCCCATCATGCTCATCTCATATTTGTTTCTCATTAGAGATGAAAATTTCTCACACAGCTTCTCATTTGATGAACCAAAAATGATATCATCAACATAGATTTGAACCAGAATGATGTCGTTGCCATGATGTTTGTAGAATAGAGTCTTATCTACTACACCTCTTGTAAATTGATTTTCCAATAGAAAGGCTGAGAGGGTATCATACCATGCTCTAGGAGCTTGTTTCAACCTATAAAGTTCTTTGAACAGCTTGTACACAAAATCATACATCTCAGCATCTTCAAAGCCAGATGGCTGTTCAACATACACTTCTTCCTCCAACTCTCCATTTAGAAAAACACTTTTGACATCCATTTGGACACCTTGAAATTACAGTGTGCAGCAAAGGCCAAGAAAATCCTGATAGCTTCAAGTCTGGCAACAGGTGCAAATGTCTCATCATAATCTATTCCTTCCTGTTGACAGTAACCTTTAGCTACTAATCTTGCCTTGTTCCTGGTCACATTTCCATTTTCATCCAGTTTGTTTCTGAAGACCCACTTTGTCTCAATGACTGACTTTCCCTTTGGCCTTGGAACCAGTTTCCACACATTGTTTCTTTCAAACTGGTTGAGTTCCTCTTGCATAGCAATCACCCAATCAGAATCCAACAATGCTTCATCAATTGCTTTAGGTTCCACTTGAGACAGAAAACAGGAAAACATGCTGTCAGCAGAAACATTGTTCCTGGTTCTCACCCCAGAAGAAGGATCTCCAATAATTAAGTCATTTGTGTGATCCTTGTTCCACCTTGTAGTTCTGGGCAAGCTTCTTGTTTGTTCTGAAGCAGTAGCCTCAGCTAGAGGGACTGATTCTTCACCAGGACAATTATCTCCACCATTTTCTTCAATGTCTCCAGAGTCACCATCATTTTGAGTATTTCCTGAAATGGTCTGTGACTGAGCTGGAGTTTGATTTGTGTTACTTTCAATGACAGCATCTTTTTCAGTTTCCACGGTTTGAGTAAATGAGGGTACTTCATCAACAAATTCTTCTTCTTCCAAGTAGCCTTGATTCTCAAACCTAAGAATCTGCATTTGACCTTCCTCGTGCAGTCCAGGAAACTTGGTTTCATCAAATGTGACATTCACACTCTCATCTATGACTCTATGTTCCAGAAGATAGACTCTGTAGGCAGTCCTTTCTAGAGCAAACCCCATGAAAATACCTTCAAAAGCTTTGGAGTCAAACTTTCCTTTCTTTTCATGGTTGTCCTTCATCATGAAACATTTGCTTCCAAACACATGAAAATATTTGACAATAGGTTTCTTTCCATTGAGAAGATAGTAAGGAGTGTTCCCATGAGTCTTGTTGATCAAAGTTCTGTTCTGAGTATAGCAAGCTGTGTTGATGGCTTCTGCCCAGAAGTATGTAGGTAACTTTGCATCATGAAGCATAGTTCTGGCAGCTTCAATGAGATTCCTATTCTTCCTTTCTACAACACCATTCTGCTGTGGTGTCCTTGTAGCAGAAAACTGTTGTACAATTCCTTCATCTTTACAGAAATTTCCAAGAGTGGCATTTCTGAATTCAGTGCCATTGTCACTTCTTAGCAATTGAACTTTAGCATTTGGAGTTCTGTCAAGAACCCTTAAGTGATCAATGATGACTTGAGCTGCTTCATCTTTTGATTCTAGATATTTCACCCAAGTATACCTAGAGTAGTCATCCACCATAACTAATGCATATCTCTTTTTGGCTAAGGATGGGACATTTACTAGTCCAAAGAGATCCATGTGAATTAGTTTGAGTGGTTCTGTGTTGGTGTTGGTTTGCTTTGACTTATGCACAACTCTTCTCAATTTTCCCATTTGACAGTCCCCACACAGTCCTTCTTGACAGAATTCCTGTTGAGGTAGTCCTCTAACCAATTCCTTCTTCATCAGCATGTTCATTGTTTTGAAGTTGAGGTGAGAGAGCTTCCTGTGCCAAAGCATACTGTCACCAACAGTAGCTTTACTGTAGAAACAGTAAATCTTGTCCTTCTTTGTTGAGCTTAGGTCAGCAACAAACAGGCTTCTTTTTCTTACCCCTTTCAGAGAGAGGCTTCCATCCTTCTTGTGATAGATATTGCACACCATCATGTCAAAATCAACCTTGAATCCCCTGTCACTGAATTGGCTGACACTGAGCAGGTTGTGCTTCAATCCATCAACAAGTGCAATATCATTTATGACAACATTTCCAATTTCCAAACAACCATATCCCACTGTGTAACCCTTGCTGTTGTCTCCAAAGGTTATGATTGGGCCAACTTTCTCTACAAATTGTGATAGCAGGGCTTTATCACCAGTCATGTGTCTAGAGCAGCCACTATCAATGATCCAAGTGACTTGCTCCTTGTTCTTGCCCTGCAAAACAAATTGTATTTAAGAGGCATATGGTACCCAATCATTGTTGGGTCCTGCTACTCCAGTATCACAGACATAGTCAACATTTTCAACTTTAATCATCACATCAGGAATCTTCTGTTGGACTCCCCTCTTCACCCACTTTTCTTTAGAATTAGACTTGTGCTTATTCTTAGTGGATGAGGCCTTCTTAATGTTACCAGTAGGCTCAGGAGTCTCAACAGTTTGCATGTAGGTACATTGTTCAGTAGACAAAATAGGCATATTGAAACAAGTACTCATGGCAGTTATCTTGCATGGCATACAATCAATGTTATTACACACTACCATAGGTCTATGCTTAAGGGGGGTTCTATGTAAGTTACCATTTTTCAGAGTCACATTATCCTTGACCTCTTTTGGATTCTTACAAACATGAGTTAAGTGATGTGAAGAGCCACAATTATTGCATAGTTTCCTAGGAGCATTACTACCATTAGCATTGCCATTTCCTAACTTGCCATTCCTGTTTCTAGACTTGTAGGTTACTGTGTCATCAGGATGTTCTGAAGTTGCTGTCGAGCTTTTCTTGACAGTACCTTTCATACCTTTTGTCATGACAGTAGGTTTGGAAGTTGCTGTCTTTGAAGCTCTCTTGACAGTATCTTTAGAACATTCTGTCAGATTGTTTGGCAAAGTTACTGTCTTGGGAATTTTGACAGTATCTTTTCCACCAACTGTTGAACTGTCAGTACCTTCATCCTCATCATCAAGTTGCTGCTTGATAAGCATGGCTTCCTCATCAAACTCAAGTTCAGAAAGTTTAAAAATTGGTTTGTTGAGCTTCTTAAGAACATGAGGTTTGACAGTAGCATCAGTTGAACAATCCTGACTAACAATTTCCTTACCAGGTCTTTTGCCATATTCAAAACCTATCCCTACCTTTTGATCCTCTGTGTGTTTCTCATGATAATCCTGAAGTTGTTTGGATGAGTTTCTATAGGCTTTAATCTTGAATTCATTTTCATTAATTTCTTTCCTGAGAAACTCCTCAATTTCTTTAGCACAGACTAACTCATTTTTCAATTTAGCATTCTCCTGTGTTACAGATTCTAATCTATTGGTCTTTAACAGAATCAAATCATTCTCAGAAGTGAGTTCTTCATTCAACTTAGTTAACCTAGAAATTTCTTCATTAGCTGCAGTTAAACTAGTATGAACATGAAACATCTCAGCACCCAATTCCTCAACAGTTTGCTTGTATTCATCTTTAGACATATCAAGTAAGACAAGTGAGGGTACCTGACTTGGAGAGCTAGAGGAGACCTCTTCAGATTTAGCCATGAGTGCTAAATTTACATACTCCTCTTCTTTTTCATCATCAGTATCATCCCAGCACTTTCCTTCAGCCACATAGGCCTTTCCCTGTCCTTTCTTGAAATGTCCACTTGACCCTTTATCCATCCTTTGATTTTGCTTTGGCCTTCTGCATTCAGTAGCAAAATGGCCAAGATCATTGCAGTTGTAACACCTGAACTTGGATCTGTCCACCATCCCTGTTTTGTATCCACCTCTTGTAGCACCACCTTCAACTTTGGAGAAGTTCCCTTTGCTGAACCTTGATGTTTGACCTTGTGACTTATATGGCTTGTTTCTCTTGAACCTTATGTTCTTGAATTTCTTGGCCATGTAAGCCATGGTTGGATTATCCATCTTTTCCATTTCTTCCAAGGAATAGAAGTCTTCATCTTCTACATCAGTTAGCTGCAGTATAACTTTCTCCTTATCAACCACAACCTCTTCAATTTTAAGAGTTGATATTGGAGCAGGTTGGATGACTTGAGTTGCTTCAGTAGGTTGAGTGATTCTTGGTACTTGAGCCACGAGAGCACCTGACATATTAGCCATCTTTCCTCTGGATCCAGCTAGAATAGCTCTTTTCTGGAAAAACTCAAGCTCATATGATTTAAGCACACCATATAGAGTTTCAAGAGAAATATTATTCAGATTTCTTCCTTCTCTTATGGATGTGACTTTGTGCTCAAGATGCTCAGGAAGTGTGAGCAGGAACTTGACATTCAATTCTTTCCTATCATAGTACTTGCCATGAATCTGTAGCTCAGTCATAAGTTTGCTAAACCTTTCAAACATAGTTGTAAGGTCTTCTCCTGACTTTGCCATGAAGGCTTCATACTGTGACATGAGAATTTGTCTCTGGTTGTCTTTCACTTCTTCACTTCCTTCACACAGCAGCTCGATCTTATTCCACATATCCTTGGCTGATGAGCACCCAATGACATTCCCACACATGGCTTTGTCCAGGGTGAGAGCATCCAGTATGATGAGTTGCAAGTAATCATCCAAGACCACCTTCTCTTTTTCTGGTTCCAGTAGTTTGTTGACCCAGTAGGCTGGAATAAGAACACCATCTATAGTTGAGGCTTCAATTTCTTTACGTGGAACGAAGGGACCATTCTGGAGGATACCCAAGTATAATGGATTCGCAGCTTTGATAAACAACATGATTTTTCTTTTCCATACATTGTAGTTCTCTTTATCAAAAGCTGGAATCTTTATGATACTTGACTTCTGCATACTTGTCATGATCTCAGATTTATGAACAATCTGTTTGCTCTGATACCAGTTGTTGGTCCTTGACTATTGCAGAAGGGGGGGGGGGGTTGAATGCAATACTGATAAAACTCAATCTACGTTTCAACAACTAAAACCAAGATTAAAGATTATCAGTTTAACGATTGCAAACACAAGTAGACACACGAACAATTCTCACAAAATAAATGTTTTATTTATTTTACAATGGGTTGCTACAACCTCAAGAAAAATGTATGTTTTCTTGAGCTTCGATTTCTCGAGTGTAAATTGATCTCGTGTTCTTACAAAGAATGGAATGATAGATAGATTTTGTAAGAGCTAAACCTATCACTATCAACACGGGTCTAGTGAAGCTGCTGTCATTTTCAAGTGGCAGCTTCTTACAATTTGCCTACCCGTGAATCTTTCCTAAATTGCTATCCAAACAACTTATCAGTACATTACAAAGCAATCTAGAAATTTTCCATATTAAGCTAACACAATTCAGTAGATGTAGATTTGTCATACACTGGAATTGGTGAGCTTTATCATGTGATCTCTTCGAGCTTCAGTCGTAGTCTTGCAGACCTGTTGCAGTGTTGGGATACTGCAGCACGCCTGTTTCTTGAACATCCAATATGTCACATGTTTGACTGGGTTGATCCCCAATACAAATGATATCCCTTCATGACAGTATCCTGATGGCTAAGCTTGCTGTCACAGGAGTGTGCTTTTTGGTGACAGTAAGAAATCCCCGCAGAAGGTGCTGTCAGGATTTCCAAGCTTGCTGTCAGGCTAAGGTAAAGTTGCTGTCAGAGGGCTTCTGCCAATGTGGATGTCAGAGTAATTGTACTGTCGTGACTTGCAACATGTTGTCTTCAAGTAACCATACTGTCAATGTTGTGACAGTAGTATTTATTCTTGATGTCCATCTTGAGCACTTCTTGAGGCTTGAACAAACTAATGAACTTCTACCAAGATGTACTAGAATATTATTTTAAGCAAGCAAAAACAGTTACATAGACATACTCTGGCTGTGACAGTATGTTCATACTTAATAAAATTAAGTATATAAAATATCTAGTTAAGTTGTCTTATAGCTATCACCCATAAATCCTAACAGTTTTGTTATTGATTCTTCTATCATAAACAGTATTCTTCACAGTAGGAGACTTCACTGTGTTTGAGGCTTTAGAGTTGACACTCCTAGGCTCACATTATCCATGATCCTGTCCTGTGAGTATGCATATGTGTGTGTGATTTACAGGATTGTATAGAGTCAAGTTTATGCTTTAAAGATAAGCAATTAGCAATCACAGTCACATAGCATGGCATGCAGTTAGAATTACCACAGAAAGAATCATGGATAGTGTTTATGCCAACAGAAAGGTTACTCAGGTTATCAACTTCAGCATTGTTAGGTTTATTACACTTATGAGTCAAATGATTCACAGATAAGCATTTCTGATACTGTTTCCTAGGAGCATTTGGCACATAAGCATAATTGTTGCTGTAATATCCCAAATTTTTGTAATAATTAAAACCTTGATGAATAGTAAATTCCACTGATGAATAGTAAAATTCCTGAGGAAAAGTTTTTCAGACCACCCTATGTGGATGACCTGGAATGAATGTTTTGAAGTTATATTATTGATGTATGGGAAGAATAAAAGAATGTAAACGTACTCAGAATCAGAAGATTCCCATACGAGTTTTAAATCACTATTCACTGGACAATCACGGACGTATTGATTTGATCGTTTTAAGAAAGTATGTGGAATGAGAAATACATGATCATATCTTAAACCAAGGTGAGAAACCTAAGATTATATATTAGACAAAGGTAATGGAAGGATAAAGGAAGTACCCTAGCTTTGGTACAGAGAAACGTCTTTAGAACCACTGGAAACTATCGCGAAACAAAAGCGTAATAAATTATGGATTAAACCCTAACAAAAGGAGGGGTATTATATGAGATCATCAAGTGCAATATATAAAAGAATTTAGGATGCAAAGGATGACATAAGCATGATGCAAGGGGATGACATAAGCATGACAAAGTGATGACAAGGTGATGAATCACCACCTTGTCACCACTTTCACCACCACCACAAGTTCATTTTGGCCTTGTCATTGATGACAAGTCCTTGTATTAGCCACACAAATCAGTTACAAAGTGTTAAAGGTAATTAGACAAAGCAAAAAGGAAAGAAAAACAAAAGAAAACAAATCACAAAAGAGAAGCATCAAGAACATGAGCCATTCGGCTATTTTCTTCAACCAAGGGCTTAAACATTTTGCTCCTACTTCCACTCAACCATAATTCTTGATCTTGGTCTCTAAATCACCCCCTTCCAATATCCAAGGTAGATCTCTAATCTTAGCCTCATCCATGTATGATAGCTTGATCAAAAATGGATTCAAAGTTGATGATGAATAGTGATGTGAATAGTAACCTCATAGAATCTTGTTTTGTTTTGATGATTTTAGGTTTGATTAGCTTAGTTAAGGAGTAAGGAAGGATATATCATCCATATATAGTCTTTGTTAAGCTCCAAGGAAGGTATAAACTTCTTTCTTTTTAAGATTCTTGCTTGATCTAGTAAGTTAGAAGTGTTTGATTAGAACTATGTTAAGATAAAGCATGTATGCACGATTTTAAGCATGTTTAATGGTTGATTTGTGGATGAACTTGTGAAATATAGGGTGACCTTATTTGGACAGATAAATGGTAGTATAGACTTGAGTTTGATTGGTGGTTGGTTGATGGTTGATTGTAGTTTGGTTGAGTGTTTAAAAAACACGGGAAGTACGCATAAGCGCCGTTACCATGTCGGATTTTACTTAGGTAGTTTAGACAGAAACCATGACTGCAAAACAGGGCATAAACTTGAGGTTTCTGACCATGAGCGTGTAGGCTCTGTTTCCTAGATTATTTTAGCGAAAGAATCGTATCGTTTTGATTTACGGTTTAGGAGTAACGTCCGTTTTAGTAAAAGCGGTTTCGCGTAACGAGATAGTTCATTGTATGAACTTTGAGATAGGGATCAAGCCCTTTAAAATTGGAATTGGATTGAGATATTAAAATGGATACTAGTATATATAATAAGGAAAGGAAGCCTAGAAGGGTTCGAGTTAAAAATATGAGTTGGTGATTTTATAAAAATACGCGAACGAAAGTTGCGCGAGTGAAATACCCTTAAAGGGATGGTTTAAAACAAGGAAATGGTAAAGTAAACGAACTTGGGATTTGTGAATGGTTTTAACCCAAGCTTTTGACTTAGAGGTTTACGGAACGTCATGAGGTTATAAAAGACCGAGAGCGAGACGTTTGACTTTTATTAATAGAACTTGAGTGCTTAAGTTAAGGCACATTAAATGGTTCTAGGGGACTGACTGTGAATTCTGTATCTTATTATAGATCGACCCGCACACTCTCAAGCCCCCACTACCACACCACCAAGACCCCAAGGCAAGTTTTCAAACCCTATACCATATAATAATGCTGTTGTGATATATGTTGTGGTATTGTTATATATGCTGTTTATGCTGTGAAATAGCGTAAAACTGTTTTCGCTTTTAATAAAAAGCGGTATAAGATATAAAGTTTATATGCTAGATAAATACTAGATATAAACAAAGGTTAAAGATTAAAGACTCTAAGTATAGAGTGCTTGTACGATGATTTTAAAACTTAGACCGGGAGTCAAATTATTATTTTGATTTAAACTACTGTCCAAAACTGGAAGGTTCCAGGGACAGTTATATTTTAAAGATTTATTAAATAATCCAATATCTATATTATGGAATATTTAAGGTGAGATATTTAAATAATATTATAATAAATATTATTTGAATATTATTTAAATAAAGTGAATATTATTTTTGAATATTCACTTAAGTAGTTTATATTTAATAATAATGTAATGTTTATTATTTGGGTATTTATTAAATATTCCAAATATGATTTAAAATCACAGAACCTTATTATATGATTAAAGGTTCTATTATTTACACAAAAATATATAAATTTCTGATTTCCAGAAAAGAGTATTAAAATTAGAGATTCCCAACTATTATCTTAAGATAGTTGAAGGTAATTAAATGCAAACAATATTTATTTCCAACTCATCGAAAACTGGGAATCTAGTTCAAGAATTCGAGGACAATGATTTACTTCCACTGTTCCTCTAAAGTATCTATAACTAGGGGATGGCTCCCCCATTCAAATTAGAGTTTTTCAAACTCACTGAACTCTGATATTTCAATAAACTCCCTGGTCATGATTTCAAAATACGTAGTAATCATCGGTAGTCTCGTTGACTAATGTCAACCCACACTTTGACTTACTCCTTTCAATTACTCTGGAGTAAGGTGTTCTAAACGGTTACAAAGTTTTGACAAGTATTCGTACTTGGGAAATGTGGAATTAAATTCCGATTTCCGTTTCATTAATGTTTTCTTCATGGGAATTGGAAAGGCCTACACGGCAATGAAATAGGTGCCGGGGTAGTGCCAAATTATCAAGGCTTGCCCGGTGATGAAAAATAGGCGCCGAGGTAGTGATCTCTTGAGTGCTAAGGCTTGCCTGGTGATGAAAAATAGGCACCGAGGTAGTGATCTCTTAGCACAATGGCCCATATGCGGTCAGGGTGATAACCGAACAGGAAGTCGTCCTTCTACTAGTAGAAAAGAAAAGTTACGATATAACGGCTGATCACCGTGTATCGGGTGTTCCAGTACATTCCCTTCCCTCCAATCGGAGTTGAGCTGCACATTGTAACAAAAGCCTAGGCGCTGAGTTACTGATAATCTGACAGTAATAAGTAATGATGTTCCTCATACAGTAGTCGTACTGTATGGTATGTTTTGACGAAAAGAGAAATAAATACATATCATTCTGTATACGAATGAGGTTTTAAAGGTTTTCCTTTATGATATAAGCTCACTTATATGCTTATGCTGTATTGTATTATTGCTGGGCCGAGTGCTCACTCTTGCTTTTTCTTTCTATACATATATATATCACAACACAACAGCTAGAGTAGATGGCCAGGATTCGTCGTACCGCTCGAAAGCGCGTCAGAGCCATACAGGCCGCCTGTAGCATGGTTGTTACAGAGGATCAGGTAGAAGTCCTGAGCTGGTTCGGAGTGTAACTCTTGTTGCTCCGATTTAATTATAAGTATCACTTATGTATATTAATGAACCAGAACAAACTTTTGCGCTACCTTATGATTTCACATAGAAATCTTATTGGTAGTAGGTTGCAGTATTTTACTTTTGGGTTGTAATAACTTTAATTTGTGGATCATATGACTACTGTATTGTAAGTTCGTTTCTGAGACATAACTGGCGTGAGTATATTGATGGTGGGGTCACCATGTGTGATGATTTATTGTTTTATAGTTCAAGTATTAAGTGTTTGTACGGAACAAGGGATCGTGACAACCCAGATCTCCGACCCCGGGTCTGGGGGTGTTACAGAAATGGCATCAGAGCCTATAGTTATTAATCTCAGAAACGATAGGGCGTTAGGAATAATAAATGCAACTATAATAATAAGAAGAACTCCCATCGAGTTCATGGTTGGGCTACCGGATGTAGCACCGACTGTTAAAACCCGTAAGGGAACTTTGATTACACAGTATAGTAACCTAGTTTTCGCTTGTATAGGTATTCGCGGCCGAGGAGGCTGATGACTTTGAGACCCAGCACGACGAGGCTCTGCTGGCGGCTGAGGATGACCCCGTGGACGACCCCATGGAGGATCTCGAGGAGGATACTGAGGACCCGGACGAGGATCCGGAAGAGGACCCTACGACTGTGTTTGACTTTCCTACTTCTCCTATTCTCTCTCTTGAGGGATATTCGACTGATGATGATGATTTCACTGAGGGGGATCAGATTGTACCTGATGTAGTCACTACGGATGATGATGAGACTTCTGAGGACAGTGCTAGCCAAGGAGGCGTCAGGATGTACCCTCTGCCTACTATGAGAGCCCTTACCCCTCCTGTGCCCCCATTGAGCCCGCTACCATCAGACGATGACTATGATCTTGCCCCTGAGGGATATGAGGACCAGGCTATGACTGATCCAGACACACCTCATCCCTCGCCTACTGGAGTACCTACTGTGATCCATAATTGGATGATTGGTCGGCTGACCACTGACTTGGCAGCGGCAGAGGCTAGAGCTGATGAGCTGAGGAGACAGTTGGCAGCGGAGAGAGAGATCCGTCGTTCTTATCAGAACGGGATGAGGTGTATGACTCCTCTGGAGATGAGACTTGAGATTTCCCGCATCGAGTGGCGAGTTATGGTACGCATGAGAGGCATGTCTATTATTGCTGAGGGACTGGTACGCCGACTAGCCATAGAGAGGATTTGGGCAGATGCTATGGCGCGTGTCAGGAACCTGACCCGCTCGGATGGGGAGACTTGATAGGTGATAGATAGCTTAGTTCTCTAAACTCAGATGGCCGTTAGTAGTGCCAGTTTTTGTGGGATGGTTCCGATGTATAGTAGTATCCTTTCTGAGTTAGAGATAGGCTAATCAGATTGACGTAGCAGATGTTGACAGGTTGACTGGTAGTACTTAGCTTTTGACTGTTGTACGGACGATGTATTTCAGCGATGTATTCGCTTTTGTTGGAACTTAGTTTCAGTACCTCGTGACTTTATGTCACTTATGTATATATTCGTACCTTTCAGTTTCTTTAAAGCTTTCAGTCTTAAATTTGATATCCCCTGCTATTTCAATTGTTTTACAAGTTATTAGTTTTGACATATAAACTGTGCAACCCCATTTGGAAAAAAATATATATTTTTATTTACATATAAAAGGGTTTTGTGTGAGCAAGGATGATTTCCAAGATTTTCACCAAGGACTCAATTGATTCAACCACCTATTCTTTTAAAAAGAAACAAATGGGTTTAATAAAAGTTTTTGTTTAAAAACATCAGGAAAATGCCACCCCGACGTATGGGAACCCGAGCACGCCTTGCCAATTCTGTGGCTCAGGGTAGTGTTAACCAGGGAGATGAAAGGTAAGATTATCGTAATGAGGGAGAAAACCCAGACTTCCACGAGATGGAAGAACAAAACCATGAGGAAGGTGAGTATGAAGGAAGCGGAGAGGATGATGATTACAATGAGTTTGATGATCAGGACTACGAAGAGGAAGAGTATGAGAGTACTCAGAATGTAGAGGTCCCCGGTGGAAACCCGATGGACCAATTTATGCACCTACTCCGACAGAATTTGAACCAACATCCACCGCCACCACCACCAGGCCCCAATACTGCGGGGCATAGTGCTTTTAAGGGTGTTAAGTCTTTAGGACCCCCGGAATTTCAGGGATTTCCTGAACCTGTTGAGGCAAGAGCTTGGTTGAAGGAAATGGAAAAATCTTTTGAAATCCTAGGTATTGAGGAAGCCCAAAAGACCGTCTTTGCTACTTACCTCCTGAAAGGAGAGGCTAACTACTGGTGGGAATCAAAGAAGAACCTAGAAACCAATACCGTTGTTACCTGGGCAAGGTTTACTACTTTATTTCTGGAAAAGTATTTCCTTGTGTTCATGGAAGCACAAATGGAAAGGAAGTTTTTGGAACTGAAACAGGATAACATGACTGTGGCAGAATATGAGGCCAAGTTTACTGAATTGTCTAGGTTTGTGCCAGATTTTGTAAACACTGACTTGAAGAGGTCAAGGAGGTTTCAGCAAGGGCTGAAACAATGGATTCAGAATAGAGTAGCAGTGTTGGAATTAACGGACTATGCGTCGCTAGTGCAAAAGGCAACCATAGTGGAAGCAGGTAGTGAGCAAAGTCAGAAAGGAAGAGAAGAGAAAAAGAGAAAGTTTGGTAGTCAAGGAGGAAGCTCGGTGAACAAGAGCTTTCCAGTAAGGACATTCGGAGGGACCAGGTCTCAGCCATTAACGAATTCAGGATTCTGGAAACCAGAGAATAAGAGTCTAAGCCAGGGCGGCAGACAGACTGGAGTGTCCCGTTTTAATCAACCTCGACCCCCACTACCTGACTGCAAAACTTGTGGAAGAAAACACCTGGGAGAATGTGCCTTAAAGTCGGTAACCTGCTTCACGTGCAACAAAACAGGACATTACTCTAGTGCTTGCCCCTAAAATGATCAGAAGTGTTTTCGATGTGGAAAATTAGGACACGTGAAAAGAGACTGCCCTATGGCAAACCCTGCCAGCTCGAGAATCAGTGGAGCCGCCTCTAACAAACCCCCAACTGCTAGAACTTTCAACATGACGGTAAAAGACGTCGTAAGGGACACTAATGTGATAGCAGGTACCCTTTCACTCAACACCATCAATGCAAATGTTTTAATTGATTCGGGAGCTACCAAGTCTTTTATTTCGAGGGATTTCGCGAGTCAGTTAAGACTTAGGGAGAAACCATTAAACGAAGTATTAAAGGTAGAAATAGCGAATCAGGAAGTAATTCCAGTTGATGAAATACACATAGACTGTAGCCTAGTAATAGAAGGTCAACAGTTTCGTGTAGATTTGGTTCCATTTAAATTAGGGGAATTTGATGTTATTCTGGGAATGGATTGGTTGTCGAGCAATGGTGCTCAGATAGATTGTGAAAGAAAGAAAGTTTGGATTAAAACGTCCGAAGGGCGGGAGGTCGTGTTCAAGGGACAACGACAAACCCGTAAGTTTTTAACCATGGCCCAAACCAAGAGGTTGTTGCGGCATGGGTGTGAGGCTTATTTAGCTTATGTGATAGATACAAGTCGAGAGGTTCCTAAGCTACAAAATATTCCTATAGTTAATGAATTTGAAGACGTATTTCCGGAAGACCTTCCGGAATTACCACCTGATAGGGAGATAGAATTCGCTATCGAATTAGCTCCAGGGACGGCGCCAGTTTCAAAGGCCCCGTACAGGTTAGCTCCGGTAGAAATGAAAGAGTTAGCTAGTCAATTGCAGGAATTGCTAGATAAGGGAATGATAAGACCCAGTGTGTCACCCTGGGGTGCACCAGTACTGTTTGTGAAAAAGAAGGATGGTAGTTTGAGTTTGTGTATAGACTACCGCGAACTAAACAAGTTGACCATTAAGAACTGATATCCTTTACCAAGAATTGATGATTTGTTTGACCAGTTGAAAGATGCGGTTTACTTCTCCAAGATTGACCTGAGGACTGGATATCACCAGTTAAAGATAAAACCTGAAGATATACCCAAGACTACACTTCGCACGAGGTATGGACACTATGAGTTCTTAGTAATGTCGTTCGGGCTAACAAATGCCCCAGCAGCCTTCATGGACCTAATGAATAGAGTCTTTAAGCAATACTTGGACAAGTGTGTCATAGTTTTTATTGATGATATTTTAGTCTACTCCAAGACAGAAGAGGAACACGTAGAACACTTGAGAATAGTGTTAGAGACTTTGAGGAAGGAAAGACTTTATGCTAAGTTTTCCAAGTGTGAATTTTGGCTGAGAGAAGTACAGTTTCTAGGCCATGTAGTCAGCAGTGATGGAGTGCTAGTTGACCCTGCTAAGATAGAAGCTGTTTCAAATTAGGACAGACCGACCACCCCGACTGAGGTGAGAAGTTTTATAGGCTTAGCCGGGTATTATCGAAGATTTGTGAAAGATTTTGCCAAGATAGCAGCCCCACTGACCCGACTGACCCGAAAGACTGAGAAGTTTGAGTGGACTGAGAAATGTGAAAAGAGTTTTCAGGAATTGAAAAGGAGGCTAGTTACTGCCCCTGTACTGGCACTGCCAGATGGAAGAGGAAATTTTGTGATCTATAGTGACGCATGACACAAAGGGTTAGGATGCGTGCTTATGCAACACGAAAGGGTGATTGCATATGCTTCTAGGCAGTTAAAAGAATATGAGAGTAGATACCCTACCCATGATTTGGAACTAGCAGCCATAGTTTTCGCCTTAAAGATTTGGAGGCATTACTTATATGGGGAAAAGTGTGAGATCTACACAGACCATAAGAGCCTTAAGTACATTTTCACTCAGAAAGAGCTCAACATGAGACAGGGGAGATGGTTAGAATTAATCAAGGATTATGATTGCGAGATTCTTTACCACCCAGGGAAGGCCAATGTGGTGGCCGATGACCTTAGTAGGAAGGAGAGACTCAAAATGATAACCTCCTCAGAGAAGTTAATCCAAGAGTTTGAAAAGATGGAGATTGAGGTTAAAATAACCGGAGATGGCACAGAGAAACTATTTGAAATCGCACTACAATCAGAATTGCTACAAAAGATCAAAAGTCAAGAACGCATGATGAGCGAAGGGAAAGAGCTAATGACAGGAGAGGAATTAAGGACTGAGAGAGACGGTAAGAGAGTTATGAGGTATACTTACCGGATTTGGATTCCTAATGATCAGGAATTAAAAGACGAGATTCTACATGAGAGTCATAGCTCAAGGTATTCAATTCACCCGGGAAGTACCAAGATGTATAGGGATTTAAAGGAATATTATTGGTGGCCTAACATGAAAAAGGATGTAACCGAGTGGGTAAGCAAATGCTTGACCTGCCAAAGAGTAAAGGCAGAACACCAAAGACCCGGTGGACTCTTAAGACCCCTAGAGATTCCAGAATGGAAATGGGAACAAATAGCCATGGACTTCGTATTAGGATTGCCACGAACCAAAGCTAATCACGACGCCATCTGGGTAATAGTAGACTGGTTGACGAAGTCAGCCCACTTTCTTCCGATTAATGAAAGATACACTGTCGATAGGCTAGTGGATATTTACATGAAAGAAATTGTGGCAAGACATGGAGTTCCAGTCTCCATTGTGTC
This sequence comes from Heracleum sosnowskyi, assembly GCA_030848705.1. NCBI lineage: Eukaryota > Viridiplantae > Streptophyta > Magnoliopsida > Apiales > Apiaceae > Heracleum > Heracleum sosnowskyi. Next base: position 90,088,660 of record CM061242.1, read on the forward strand.
AGACAGAGACCCCAGATTTAACTCCAGATTTTGGAGAAGCTTTCAAGAATGTGTAGGAACCAAGCTAAACATGAGTACCGCTTACCATCCCCAGACGGATGGTCAAAGTGAGAGGACTATCCAAACCTTAGAGGATATGTTGAGAGTTTGTGCCATAGATTTCAAAGGAAATTAGGATGATCACCTACCCCTGATAGAGTTTTCCTACAACAACAGTTTTCATGCAAGTATCGGGATGCCCCCGTATGAAGCCTTGTATGGAAGAAGATGTCGATCACCCTTGTACTGGGATGAAGTTGGAGAGCGAAAAATGCTCGGACCCGAAATGGTCCAACAGACTAAGGATGCAATAGACCTTATCAGAGGACGGCTGGTAGCAGCCCAAGACAGACAGAAGAAATATGCAGACTTGGCCCGAAAGGACAAGGAATACGAAGTGGGAGATCTTGTGCTGTTGAAAGTATCTCCGTGGAAAGGATTAATGAGATTCTGAAAGAAAGGGAAGTTAAGCCCCAGATATATTGGACCATTCGAGATCTTGAGACGTATCGGGGAAGTAGCTTACGAGCTAGCCTTGCCCCCAAACCTGCAGCAAGTTCACAATGTGTTCCATGTGTCCATGTTAAGGAAGTACAATCCGGATGCCAGACATGTGGTGGAATACGAACAAGTAGATATACAACCAGACCTGTCCTATATAGAGCAACCTGTAGAAATCATTGACCGCAAGGATCAAGTGCTAAGGAATAAGGTTATAAAGCTGGTCAGAGTTTTGTGGAGAAATCATAATGTTGAAGAATCCACTTGGGAACTAGAGAGCGCAATGCTAGAAAAGTACCCTCATCTATTTTGATCTGATTCCGGGACGGAATCCTTGTAAGTAGGGGAGACTGTAATATCCTAAATTTTTGTAATAATTAAAACCTTGATGAATATTAAATTCCACTGATGAATAGTAAAATTCCTGAGGAAAAGTTTTTCAGACCACCCTATGTGGATGACCTGGAATGAATGTTTCGAAATTATATTATTGATGTATGGGAAGAATAAAAGAATGTAAACGTACTCAGAATCAGAAGATTCCCATCCGAGTTTTAAATCACTATTCACTGGACAATCACGGACGTATTGATTTGATCGTTTTAAGAAAGTATGTGGAATGAGAAATACATGATCATATCTTAAACCAAGGTGAGAAACCTAAGATTATATATTAGACAAAGGTAATGGAAGGATAAAGGAAGTACCCTAGCTTTGGTACAGAGAAACGTCTTTAGAACCACTGGAAACTATCGCGAAACAAAAGCGTAATAAATTATGGATTAAACCCTAACAAAAGGAGGGGTATTATATGAGATCATCAAGTGCAATATATAAAAGAATTGAGGATGCAAAGGATGACATAAGCATGATGCAAGGGGATGACATAAGCATGACAAAGTGATGACAAGGTGATGAATCACCACCTTGTCACCACTTTCACCACCACCACAAGTTCATTTTGGCCTTGTCATTGATGACAAGTCCTTGTATTAGCCACACAAATCAGTTACAAAGTGTTAAAGGTAATTAGAAAAAGCAAAAAGGAAAGAAAAACAAAAGAAAACAAATCTCAAAAGAGAAGCATCAAGAACATGAGCCATTCGGCTATTTTCTTCAACCAAGGGCTTAAAACTTTTGCTCCTACTTCCACTCAACCATAATTCTTGATCTTGGGCTCTAAATCACCCCCTTCCAATATCCAAGGTAGATCTCTAATCTTAGCCTCATCCATGTATGATAGCTTGATCAAAAATGGATTCAAAGTTGATGATGAATAGTGATGTGAATAGTAACCTCATAGAATCTTGTTTTGTTTTGATGATTTTAGGTTTGATTAGCTTAGTTAAGGAGCAAGGAAGGATATATCATCCATATATAGTCTTTGTTAAGCTCCAAGGAAGGTATAAACTTCTTTCTTTTTAAGATTCTTGCTTGATCTAGTAAGTTATAAGTGTTTGATTAGAACTATGTTAAGATAAAGCATGTATGCACGATTTTAAGCATGTTTAATGGTTGATTTGTGGATGAACTTATGAAATAGAGGGTGACCTTATTTGGACAGATAAATGGTAGTATAGACTTGAGTTTGATTGGTGGTTGGTTGATGGTTGATTGTAGTTTGGTTGAGTGTTTAAAAAACACGGGAAGTACGCATATGCGCCGTTACCATGTCGGATTTTACTTAGGTAGTTTAGACAGAAACCATGACTGCAAAACAGGGCATAAACTTGAGGTTTCTGGCCATGAGCATGTAGGCTCTGTTTCCTAGATTATTTTAGCGAAAGAATCGTATCGTTTTGATTTACGGTTTAGGAGTAACGTCCGTTTTAGTAAAAGCGGTTTCGCGTAACGAGATAGTTCATTGTATGAACTTTGAGATAGGGATCAAGCCCTTTAAAATTGGAATTGGATTGAGATATTAAAATGGATACTAGTATGTATAATAAGGAAAGGAAGCCTAGAAGGGTTCGAGTTAAAAATATGAGTTGGTGATTTTATAAAAATACGTGAACGAAAGTTGCGCGAGTGAAATACCCTCAAGGCGATGGTTTAAAACAAGGAAATGGTAAAGTAAACGAACTTGGGATTTGTGAATGGTTTTAACCCAAGCTTTTGACTTAGAGGTTTACGGAACGTCATGAGGTTATAAAAGACCGAGAGCGAGACGTTTGACTTTTATTAATAGAACTTGAGTGCTTAAGTTAAGGCACATTAAATGGTTCTAGGGGACTGACTGTGAATTCTGTATCTTATTATAGATCAACCCGCACACTCTCAAGCCCCCACTACCACACCACCAAGACCCCAAGACAAGTTTTCAAACCCTATACCATATAATAATGTTGTTGTGATATATGTTGTGGTATTGTTATATATGCTGTTTATGCTGTGAAATAGCGTAAAACTGTTTTCGCTTTTAATAAAAAGCGGTATAAGATATAAAGTTTATATGCTAGATAAATACTAGATATAAACCAAGGTTAAAGATTAAAGACTCTAAGTATAGAGTGCTTGTACGATGATTTTAAAACTTAGACCGGGAGTCAAATTATTATTTTGATTTAAACTACTGTCCAAAACTGGAAGGTTCTAGGGACAGTTATATTTTAAAGATTTATTAAATATTCCAATATCTATATTATGGAATATTTAAGGTGAGATGTTTAAATAATATTATAATAAATATTATTTGAATATAATTTAAATAAAGTGAATATTATTTTTGAATATTCACTTAAGTAGTTTATATTTAATAATAATGTAATGTTTATTATTTGGGTATTTATTAAATATTCCAAATATGATTTAAAATCACAGAACCTTATTATATGATTAAAGGTTCTATTATTTACACAAAAATATATAAATTTCTGATTTCCAGAAAAGAGTATTAAAATTAGAGATTCCCAACTATTATCTTAAGATAGTTGAAGGTAATTAAATGCAAACAATATTTATTTCCAACTCATCGAAAACTGGGAATCTAGTTCAAGAATTCGAGGACAATGATTTACTTCCACTGTTCCTCTAAAGTATCTATAACTAGGGGATGGCTCCCCCATTCAAATAAGAGTTTTTCAAACTCACTGAACTCTGATATTTCAATAAACTCCCTGGTCATGATTTCAAAATACGTAGTAATCATCGGTAGTCTCGTTGACTAATGTCAACCCACACTTTGACTTACTCCTTTCAATTACTCTGGAGTAAGGTGTTCTAAACGGTTACAAAGTTTTGACAAGTATTCGTACTTGGGAAATGTGGAATTAAATTCCGATTTCCGTTTCATTAATGTTTTCTTCATGGGAATTGGAAAGGCCTACACGGCAATGAAATAGGTGCCGGGGTAGTGCCAAATTATCAAGGCTTGCCCGGTGATGAAAAATAGGCGCCGAGGTAGTGATCTCTTGAGTGCTAAAGCTTGCCTGGTGATGAAAAATAGGCACCGAGGTAGTGATCTCTTAGCACAATGGCCCATATGCGGTCAGGGTGATAACCGAACAGGAAGTCGTCCTTCTACTAGTAGAAAATAAAAGTTACGATACAACGGCTGATCACCGTGTATCGGGTGTTCCAGTACATTCCCTTCCCTCCAATCGGAGTTGAGCTGCACATTGTAACAAAAGCCTAGGCGCTGAGTTACTGATAATGTGACAGTAATAAGTAATGATGTTCCTCATACAGTAGTCGTACTGTATGGTATGTTTTGACGAAATGAGAAATAAATACATATCATTCTGTATACGAATGAAGTTTTAAAGCTTTTCCTTTATGATATAAGCTCACTTATATGCTTATGTTGTATTGTATTATTACTGGGTCGAGTGCTCACTCTTGCTTTTTCTTTCTATACATATATATATATCACAACACAACAGCTAGAGTAGATGGCCAGGATTCGTCGTACCGCTCGGAAGCGCGTCAGAGCCATACAGGCCGCCTGTAGCATGGTTGTTACAGAGGATCAGGTAGAAGTCCTGAGCTGGTTCGGAGTGTAACTCTTGTTGCTCCGGTTTAATTATAAGTATCACTTATGTATATTAATGAACCAGAACAAACTTTTACGCTACCTTATGATTTCACATAGAAATCATATTGGTAGTAGGTTGCAGTATTTTACTTTTGGGTTGTAATAACTTTAATTTGTGGATCATATGACTACTGTATTGTAAGTTCGTTTCTGAGACATAACTGGCGTGAGTATATTGATGGTGGGGTCACCATGTGTGATGATTTATTGTTTTATAGTTCAAGTATTAAGTGTTTGTACGGAACAAGGGATCGTGACAACCTAGATCTCCGACCCCGGGTCTGGGGGTGTTACAGTTGCCCTTGTTGACACCTACTTTACCATTCCTGTTTTGTTTCTTCTTCTTAACAACTTCTTTATTGTCCTTATGACTCTTGACAAGGTTGTCTTTGGTTTCTTTCTGATTTACAGATTTGGGAGAGGAAGAAGTGTCTTTAGCAGCCTCATCTTCTTCAAGTAATTGTTGTTTGATGGCCATTAATTCTTCATCAAACTCAACAACACTCTTTTTGAAGATGGGCTTTTCAACACTAGACAAAATGGTTGGGGCATTTTTGTTTATAAAAGATTCTTTTCCTTTGCCCTTGGTCTTCTTCCTTCCCTTGTCATTCTCATAATCAAAACCAACTCCAACCTTGCAGTCTTCAGTGTGTTCCTTGTGATATAGGTTTGAACAAGCTCAGAGGAGTTCTTAAAGCTTCTTATCTTTAATTCATTTTCAGCAATTTGTTCTCTAAGAGTTGTTTCTATTTGTTCAGCACAAACTACTTTGTTCTTAAGATACTCAATCTCCTTCTTCAAACCATCAAGGCTCACAACCATTAATTTAAGTTCCTCATTCTTTTCTGTAAGCTCAAGATTTTTAGCAGTTAGCCTATCAATTTCCTCATTTACAACTAACATGCTAGTATGAATATTAAACATCTCAGTACTCATATCTTCAATAGTTTTCTTGTATTGAGAGGGAGTCATATCGAGAGAAGTAAGAATAGGTACCTGATTTGAAGAATCACCATCATCAGAAAATGCCATCAAAGCATAGTTTGAATACTCCTGTTCTTCTTTTTCATCAGAATCATCCCAGCACTTTCCCTCTGCAATAAAAGCTTTACCCTGTTGTTTCTTGAGTAGAGCTTCATACTTAGCTTCAAGCTCTAAGTATGCTTTATCCTTTTTGACCTGTTTGGGCTTCTTTCACTCTGTAGCAAAGTGCCCAAGTTCATTGCAGTTATAGCACCTTATCTTGGACCTATCCACACTCCCAGACTTGTATCCTCCTTTAGCAGCACCAGCAATTCCTTTTCCTTTATTGAAGTTGTTTGAGCCACTTGATCCACCAGCATTTCCAGCATTAAATTTGGACTTAAATGGCTGCTTCCTTTTGAACCTAATGTTAGGGTATCTCCTAGCCATATAGGCAAAAGATTTGTTTTCCATCTTGTCCAATTCATCTATGCTGTAGAACTCATCTTCCTCAGGCAAATCATAGATGACTTGTGACTCATCTCCAGTGTCTTCAACTTCCAGCTCTTCAATCTTGACTTGACTGACTTTCAAAGATTCCATTCTTTGACCTAAGTTGTCAGCAATAAGGGCACAAGAAGTGTTGGCCATCATTCCTTGTTTTGCTTGAATGGATCTCTTTTGAAACAACTCGAGTTCATACGTTTTCAAAACACCATACAACACATCAAAACCAATCTTGGTTAGATCCCTTTCCTTGAGGGAAGAGATTCTTGGTTTTAAATGATCTGGTAGAGTCAGTAAGAACTTCATGTTGAGCTCTTCTGTTTCATAGTGTTTATCGTAGAGTTTGAGCTCATTTATCAGCTTGTTGAACCTTTCAAATACTTCTGTGATTCCCTCCTTTGGTTGAGCCATGAAGGCTTCATACTGGGAAACCAGAATCTGCTTCTTATTCTTTCTCACTTCTGGAGTTCCTTCACATAGCACTTCTATGAGATCCCACATCTTCTTAGCACTACTGCAGTGAGCAACGGTGCCATACAGGTTGAAATCCATTGATTCACAAATAATGAGTTGAAGATGTCCATCTAGTGCTATTTTCTCCTTTTCAGGATCAGTGTATTTAGAAGCGTCTTTAGGCTCATATCTAGCTGGTATTATCTCAGTACCAACAGTTGTTTCAGCAATCTCAATCATTGGAGTGAAGGGACCATGTTTTAGGATGTCTAAGTACATGGGGTTTGAAGCTTTAATAAAAAGCAACATCTTCTTCTTCCATAGACTGTAGTGTTCCTTGTTGAAGGGAGGAATCTTGATACTGCTTAATTTCTGTGAACTCATTATTGATTTTTTCCTGTTTGTATATCAACAGCCCGCTTTGATACCACTTGTTAGATATGAATATCACTAAGAAACTAGACAGAGGGGGGTGAATGTATAGTTTTGATATTTTTCGTTTTCTTGAAAACTAATAAGCTGTGAGAGATTGTGTTGTATGAAAATGCGGAATTAAAATAAACAGAACACACACAGTTACTTTAATCTACTTTGTATTAAGTAAATTAAATACTACAGCTTCCAAAATTTCACAAGTGAAATTCTGGCTTCTAAACAAGAACAGTGTTTTCTTGTTTTTCTTACAGAGAAAAGAGTGCTTGAATATATCTATGTGTTACTCTCTTACAGCTAACAATAGGGTGTGCAAGATATATATATCCTATATAAACTGGTGCACACACCTATTTACACAGTTACCCCTAACTGTAAGTCCAACTTGTCATGCCATAAGAAGTTAACTGTGTCAGGAAGGACCACTTGCTTTCGGAGTCTTTCGTGTTTCTGTAGCTGCTTGTCTCTAATCTTTCTCTCCAAGTTTTGTTGTACATTTGCCATCTGTCTTTGGACCACCTTACCGTAACAGATGCTTCAGTATTTGTCTTCTTTGAATTTTGGTTATGTACCTTGATTTGTCTTGTTATAAACGGCTAAGTGTTGATATCGTGAACTCCAGCATATTCCTGATGCTTTGACTTGTCGACATAGAGCATTCTTGACTTTGCTATATGAGGACATTCCTATATGACTATTTCAGGAGTATGCGATATAGGCTTATTGAGGACTTCTAGATATAGCCTTCTTGAAGACTTCACGATATAGCCTTCTTGAGGACTTCACGATATAGTACATTCTGACTTTGTGATCTCAACACTTCACGACATGAGTAATGAAGACTTCATGACATATATCATTTAGGACTATGCGATCTCAGTACTTCACGACATGGATATTTTGGACTTCACGACATAGTTCATTTTGACTTCACGTTATAGGGAATTAGACAAATTTCTGCAACTTATTTCTTCAAGGCCTTATTCACTCCAATTCCAATCATGTTGCATGAACAAATTGAACTTCTTCCAGAATAATTATTCCATGGCTTATGTACATTCTAGGTGCAAAAAACTTAATAAGCTCATTATAACTTTGAGCATACAGAATAAAGCTAAGTACATGAAATGAAAACAAGACAAGTACAATGGAGACCTATACTATATCTCAGTGAAAGAATTCACTAGGTCATGTAGAGTGACATCGTCACAATGTGTAGGCTTGTTAATAGTGGTATTGAGAGAGCCTAACAATAACTCATCAGTTGATCAGTTATCATGAAATCATTTTATACTATTAAGCATATCAACAAATGAGAAAAGAAGTTAAAAGATGAATATTTGAAAACTTGTATGTTTTCAAAGCCTCCACGAATAATGAGTAAATAAAAAATCAACTAATGATCAAAGTTTAAAGACTAGGGATTCAACATTAGTTGAGTGATAAATTAACAGTTATTTTTATTAGTTGATACCAGAATTCTTTGAAAATTAACTCAAAATAACTAAGCACTTAGAGCATCTCCAATGGGGGCTATAATGGTTGGCTATAATAGTATAAAATAATAGTTGGCTAAAATTTGCTGAACCTGTAAGGTGTTGGGCTCCAATGGGATTGACTATAATGGTTGGCTATATTTTGAAACTAGTATTTTATTGTTATTTTGAATACTTTTTAAATTCAAATTACAACGGCTATATTTCCAACGGCTATATTTCCAACGGTTATTTTGAAACTAGTATTTTATTATTATTTTGATTATTGTCGAAATTGAACAAGTGTTTGCAAGAGTCAGCTTATATCACAACTACATTCTTTGTTCATCACAGCTATTGTCGAAATTATAGTACTAATAATTTGCAAGAGATATCTAATCTGAAACAGAACACAATCTAATCACTATAATACAAATCTCATTGACATTATTACACTCCTTCAGTACTTGCGCATCAAAAAATATTTACTCCTTCTTTGAGACAATTAATCAAACAAGTGCGTTGCCTCATAAATCAATTCCATACAAACAAAAACACCTTGCTATAATTTAATTTTCCAAGTTTCTCACAAATCAAAAGCCCCTGATTTATACACTAGTCACATTAATAGACCTAATTTGAAACAAAAATTAAAAAAATTAATTAGAGAAGAAACCATACCTGCGCTTGCAAAACTGGCGGGAGTGAAGAAGAAAGTAATAAATGGAGAGCGGGAGCGGGAGATGAGGTGTCCATTACTACAAGTCTGTATGGCTTCAGCAAATATAGCCACGCAAATGGCATTCGCTATATTTTTACCTAACAGCTTTTGTGGGTTGGAGAGATGTAAAAGAGAGACATTGGCTATAAATGGTACCGTTGGGTTGACAGCTAGACTTTTTTAGATAAGGGCTCTCTCGGTTGGAGTTGCTCTTAGAATGTGCATGAGATAAGTCCATTACTCTTTAGATATAATGTTCTATTTGTAGAGAAACACAAAATTGTAAACGCTTGAATAAATAATAAGACTTTTAGACTTGTATCACTTGAACAGGATTTGTAAATTATTGAATAAATAACAAAATGTGTTGTAATTTTAGACTTGTATCACTTGAAAAGTGAATTTTCTCTTTGATATTTAAAAAAATATAAAGAATCTTATACATATTATTCAATAAAATTATAAAATGGATCTATATAAAATTATCTGAAATTTTCAAATAATATCTTCTTGTTTTAATTTCAGTTAATACTTGGAAGTATTTAATAAACAAGAAAATTTTATAATGTATATATATTTGACCCTGCAAACTATATATTGTGTTTTTTTATCATTGATTCAGGAAATAACAAAAGTTGTTTCCACTCTAATCTAACTATCAAATTGCCAGCGTCCCTACTATCTACCATCATAAATTATATGTCAAAGTAAAAACAGAATATCTTATAAGAAACTTGATATAAAAATTTTATAGTTAATTATAACACAATCATTTCAGAGACAAAAATTGTTGCATTATGAAATCAACCCTAAGATTTCAAATATATAATAAAAGACAGATCATAAATTTTAATCAGTTTTATCTAAAACTTGGACCCATGCAATAGAACCAGACAATGTGGCCTAGCTAGAAATAAGTACATTTTACTGCAAAACAATAAATTAACTGAAGAAACAAAAATAAATGTTGCTAAAATTTAGAGTTTGAGATCTAAATTGTGTTGGGCTTGGGCCTGGTTAATCTAAACATTGTCTTAAATAAAGTAGTTGTTTTATTTTGATTAAGTCAGTCATAGAGTTGGTCTAGGTAGTGGAGTTATTGTAGGAATGATTTGAATAAGTAGTTGCTTTGAAGTAGGAAATCAGGATAGGAAGTTGTTATTTTCTTGCTACCACGTTGGTGCAAGTTTCCTTTATATCTTGTAACCGTTGTTTTGTTTTAGATCACGTAATGCATATTTGTTTCTTTCAGTTTACAGAATAAACACATTTACATATAGTCTATAGTGCAGTAGTATAAGCTCAGATTCTACACTTGGTATCAGAGCTTTCAGGTTCGAGCAATGGACACACCAAAATCAGAAACATCATCAAAGGTGGGCTTTAGCTACCCCATGTTGTCAAGGGCAAACTACACAGCATGGTCTGTCAAAATGAAGGTATATATGCAAGCACAGGGCGTGTGGGAAGCGATTGAACCAGAGGATCCTAAGGCAAAGGCTGAGACGAAGAAGGACAAGATGGCACTAGCTGTCATCTACCAGGGAATCCCAGAGGATATGCTTCTCATTGTGGCTGAGAAGAAATCTGCAAAGGAGGCATGGGAAGCTATTAAGACCATGAGTGTTGGTGGTGATCGAGTCCAGAAAGCCAAGGTGCAGACACTGAAAACAGAACTTGAGATGTTAAGGATGAGGGACACTGAACAGCTTGATGAATTCTGCATGAAACTATATGGGATAGTGACAAACATTCGTGTATTGGGAGAGAAGGTGGAGGAAGCGTACGTGGTGAAGAAATTGCTGAGGTCTGTACCGTCCAAGTATTTACAAATTGCTTCAACAATCGAGCAGTTTGGGGACTTGGAACAGATGACGGTTGAAGAAACTGTTGGGAGATTGAAGGCTCATGAGGAGCGAATTCGTGGACAGACTGACAGCACGGGGAACCAGTTAATGTTAACTGAGGATGAATGGGTCAAGAGAGAAGCCCATGAGGGAAGACTTCTACTCACACGAGAAGAGTGGATTAAGAAGTCAGGCAAAGGGTTTGCAGACAATAAGGGTCGACGTGAGACTGATAATCGTGGGGCTCGTGGAGGTAGAGATCGAAGCAAGGTTAGGTGTTTCAGTTGTAGCTCACTTGGACACTATGCCTCAGAGTGTCGTAAGCCACGAAAGGGAAAAGAGGCAGATTTGGAAGCAAATTTGAACCAAACTGAAGACGAGGGACCAGCATTATTGTTGACTGAGAAGACAGGTGAAGACAAAGGAATAGTAATGCTAAACGAAGGAAACGTAATCCCGAAGTTGGGATCTGTTATCGACAGAGGTGTGGAGACAAACCTATGGTACTTGGACAATGGCGCAAGTAACCACATGACAGGTATTAGGTCAAAATTCAATGACATGGACGAGGCTGTGACAGGCCAAGTGAGGTTTGGAGATGGCTCAACGGTTGAAATAAGGGGAAAGGGCTCTGTGATGTTCAAATGCAAAAATGGAGAGAATCGTGTGCTTCGAGAAGTGTATTACATACCCACACTTCGTAACAATATCATCAGCTTGGGACAATTATCGGAAGAAGGGAGCAAGGTGGTGCTCAAAGGGGAATTCTTGTGGGTATACGATGAGCAAGGAAGGTTGCTAATCAAGGTAAAAAGATCTCATAATCGATTATATAAAGTCATACTTGAGTGTGCTAGGAATGCATGTTTATTGGCGAAAATAGAGGAAGAATCCTGGCTGTGGCACATCCGTTTGGGACATGTGAACTTCAAGGCATTGAGCTTGCTGTCAAAGGAAGGAATGGCTTCTGGGGTACCCAAGGTGATGTCGTCTGGCAGCAATTGTGAAGGATGTTTGATGGGTAAGCAAGTAAGGAAGGCGTTTCCTAGAAAATCAAGTTTTAATGCAAAGCAAGTGCTAGAACTCATACATGGAGACATTTGTGGGCCAATTGAACCAGCCACCCCTGCAGGAAACAGGTACTTCTTCCTACTAGTCGATGATTTTAGTAGAAAGATGTGGGCTTACATGTTGAAAACTAAAGGGGAAGCATTTGGGGTATTTAAGAAATTTAAAGCTATGGTAGAAAATAAAACGGAGCAGAAAATCAAAACATTCAGGACAGATAGGGGTGGTGAATTCTGTTCAAACGAGTTTGAGAAATTTTGTGAAGAATCTGGAATAACCAGGCACTATACAGCTCCTTACACTCCGCAGCAGAATGGAGTGGTTGAGCGGAGAAATCGTACTGTCGTGGCTATGGCAAGAAGCATTCTGAAGGGTATGAATATGCCAATGTATTTTTGGGGGAGGCAGTAAGGCATTCGATTTATTTGCTGAATCGTTTGCCAACCAGAGCGTTGTCTAAACTGACTCCTCAACAAGCTTGGACTGGGAGGAAACCTAACTTGAAGTTTGTACGAGTTTTTGGATGTACTGCATACATGAAAGTTCCAACTGCCTACACAAAGAAGCTGGATGATCGTAGCAGGATTGTTGTAAACTTGGGAAAAGAGAAAGGGTCAAAAGCGTACAGATTGTACGACCCAAGTACAAAGTCTGTAGTGGTGAGTCGAGATGTTACATTCGATGAGAAGCAGCCATGGGTCTGGGGAGAATCTCAGAGTGAAGTCTCATCGACTACGTTTGACATTGATGAACTATTTCCAGATTTGGAAGATAATTCACAAAGGGAACATGAGGAGGTCATGACACCTGTTCAGACTCGAGAAGGTGTGCCTCAGCACAGCCATGATGAAAGTGGAGAACAACCAAGGCGATTGAGGTTGTTAAGTGAGGTGTATGATGAAACGAGTGAAGTGGAGCTGGATAGTGAGCTTATGTTACTGAGTATTGAGGAACCAACCTCGTTTAAAGAGGCTGTGCAAGAAGCAGAATGGGAGAATGCAATGAAGACAGAGATTGAATCTATAGAGAGGAATGGAACATGGGCCTTAACTGAATTACCACAAGGTCACAAGGCAATTGGTCTCAAGTGGGTGTACAAGCTCAAGAAAGACACTGATGGGAAGATAGTAAAGCATAAAGCACGACTTGTTGCTAAGGGATATGTGCAGAAATATGGTATTGATTTTGAGGAGGTTTTCGCACCTGTGACTAGAATGGAGACTGTGCGATTGTTGCTTGCACTTGCAGCTAAAAACGGTTGGGAGGTTCATCACATGGATGTGAAATCAGCGTTTCTAAATGGAGAAATCGAGGAGGAAGTATATGTATTCCAACCTGAGGGTTTTGAGAAGAAGGGTGAGGAACACAAGGTCTATAAATTATTAAAGGCGTTGTACGGTTTACGTCAAGCACCTCGAGCATGGTACGCTCGGTTAAGAAGATGTCTTGAAGGTCTTGGTTTTGAAAAATGTCCATACGAGCACGCTGTATATGTGAAACGTGAAGGGAATGAATGCTTGATTATAGGCGTCTACGTGGATGATTTATTGGTGACAGGAACTACAGTTGAGAACATTATGAAGTTTAAGGAACAAATGAACTGTGAATTCGACATGTCAGATTTAGGGAAACTGTCTTACTATTTGGGCATCGAAGTGAAGCAAGGGCATGATTATATCGAGTTGAAGCAGACAGCCTATGCCAAGAAAATACTTGACAAAGCAGGGTTGGGAGATTGTAACCCAATTAAGTGTCCAATGGAATCGAGGGTGCAGCTTGATAAAGATGAGCGTGGCAAGGCAGTGGACTCTACAAAGTACAAGAGTATGGTGGGAGGTCTGAGATACTTAGTACATACGAGACCTGATATCTCATATGCAGTTGGTATAGTGAGTCGTTTTATGGAGCGCCCTACTGTTGTGCATCAAGGAGCAGTCAAAAGAATTCTAAGGTATGTAAAAGGGACATTGGAATATGGTATTGTGTATAAGCGTGGGACTGGGGATTATTTATTAGCTGGGTACTCTGACAGCGATCTAGCAGGGAGCTTAGATGACAGAAGGAGCACAGGAGGAGTTGCGTTTTACTTGAATGAGATTTTGGTTACGTGGATTTCACAGAAACAACGTTGTGTGGCTCTCTCAACGTGTGAAGCTGAGTTCATGGCGGCAACGGCTGCAGCGTGTCAAGGGATTTGGTTAAGGAATCTGTTGTCTCAAATATTTGATATTAAGACCAGTCCTGTGGTTATATATATAGATAATAAGTCTGCAATTGATTTGGCTAGGAACCCTGTTTTTCATGGTCGAAGTAAGCATATAGGGATACGGAACTACAGTGGATGATTGCTTCGTTCAGAGGAGCAAAGGGCTGACATTCTTACTAAGCCTGTGCCGACAGCAAGGTTCGAAAAACTCAGAGAACTACTGGGAGTCAAGAAACTGAAGAACGATGTTTAGATTAAGGGGGAGTTTGTTGGGCTTGGGCCTGGTTAATCTAAACATTGTCTTAAATAAAGTAGTTGTTTTATTTTGATTAAGTCAGTCATAGAGTTGGTCTAGGTAGTGGAGTTATTGTAGGAATGATTTGAATAAGTAGTTGCTTTGAAGTAGGAAATCAGGATAGGAAGTTGCTATTTTCTTGCTACCACGTTGGTGCAAGTTTCCTTTATATCTTGTAACCGTTGTTTTGTTTTAGATCACGTAATGCATATTTGTTTCTTTCAGTTTACAGAATAAACACATTTACATATAGTCTATAGTGCAGTAGTATAAGCTCAGATTCTACAAATTGAGCCTGGATGCATCTTCCTCTTCATCTTCAAAATTAACAGCATTAGCAATTCCACTTGCTCCAATGCTTGCTGTTGTCTTGGGGGGAAAGAAGAATCTCCAAAAAAGTTTCGAACTCTAAAGAATATCGTGCTTGTGGCTGCAGGAGAAGCAGATGCAACTGCAGGGTCTGCTTTAGTCCCCATCTTGGCGTAAAACTCGGCCAGGAGACATCAAGTATTGGTGGAAGAAGTGGATGATTCCATGGACATATAAGATGGTTGTTTTTGTGAGAAATGGATAAATTTATTGTCTAGAGGTGCGTTAGGATACCTTCCATAATTAGTAGGATAGGGCTGGTACGAAACATGAGTTTCAGCCTTCTTTTTAGCCAAAGCCCTCTACCTCCTGTGCCCATTTTGGTGTCCTCCAAGGGCCATTGGTGAAGAGAGGGTTTAATTTGTTGCAGTAATAACAAGGATATGTCTTTTTTGCTTTTGGTTCGTCTTTCATTAATTGGTTTTTGGAGGAGTTGTGGTGGTGCATTTGAGATAGGTTAGTTTTCAGGTTGGACTATATCATCAATCCCTTTCATCTCAGAAGCTGATGAGGATTGGGAGGATGGAGATTGTTGGAAGTTTTGGTCTGCCATGATACACACACTGAAGGAAGGATGTGTATGAAATTCATATAACTTGTGAAGAACGCACTACAAGGAAAATGGCTAAATTCGACAAGAAAAATTCTGTCGAATTTAACTAAATTCGACGGTATTTTGTCGAATTTAATTAAATTCGACAGAAAATGTTGTTGTCGAAAATGCTCGCGTCGAATTTAGCAAATTCAATCGAATTTATATAAATTCGACAGACTAAATTCGACGGATTATTTTTGACATATTAAATTCGACAGATTAAATGCAACCAACTTTTGTCGAATTTGATAATGCTAAATTCGATCGAATTTGGCCGAAAAATAAATTCAACCGAATATTTCAGAATTTTGAAATTTTCAAATTGTGCTAAAAAAATTTAAAATTTCAGATTTTGGCGCCCAAAGTGCATTAAATTTGACCAAATTTGGTCAAATTTAGTATGCGAAATGCGACCGAATATAGTTGAAATTACATATTAAATTCGACCAAATTCGGTCGAATTTAATGAACACCAGTTTTTTTTAAAAAAAAGCAGCAGAATCTGCTGCTCAAGAATTGTTCCATTTTTCTGCAACTTTTCACTAGTTTCTGCATATCAAGAAGGTGATTACATTAAATAATAATGGATACAATAGTTATTTTTGTACTAATCCGAAAATAATATAAATCATTATGTTGAACTAAAAATACAACAATTTCTACTCCTTTTGAAACACATTAAAAATCAAACACTATAAAAATCTCTCTACCCAAATAATATCCCAATGTAAAGAAAATAGAAAAAAACTTAACTTGGTGTTTGTATAATTATAATGATTTGTGTTATTTCGCTTTTAAGTTGCCGGAAATGAACTCGTCGGAGGTCGTAGAGGCCGGAAGTGGTGGAAATGAACTCACCGGAATTGATTTGGGTGAACTCGCCGAATGCTAGAAATGTAATTAAAGGATGTGCTAATATGAATGAAGTATATATATTGTTTGAAATGTATGAAATATGTGTTAGTGTTTATGTATATAAATTGATATGTATGTTTATTAGAGAAGAAGAATGGAGTAGGAGTAATTGAATGTTTAAAGAATATGAATGAATGAAAAATATAAAAGAGAAAGAGATAAGTGTAATTGAATTAATGGTTAGGATGAAATATTTTAGAAAAGAAATGGATGGTCTACATTGAATGTAAAAGAGCAATCCATGTGCTTGTTTTTCAGCCACTACAAGTGTGACACGTGGCATGACAAAATTAGGTTATTCTGAATTTTACTAAATTCAACCAAATCTAATCGAAAATAAAATACGGGTAAATTCGACTGAAATCGGTTGAATTTAGGAGCTGGTACAAAATTCGACCATTTTTGGTCGAATTTAGGAGCTGGTACTAAATTCGACAGAACACTGTCGAATATAGTTTTGAATAGTGTGAAACATTTTGGGCGGGAAATATCTCACCTTTTACTAAATTCAAAAATATAGGCGGCAAAATTCCCACCAAAACTGGAAGTTATATTCGATAGAATTTGGTCGACTTTGGCTAAATCTGGTCGAAAATAAAACACGGGTAAATTTGACTGAAATCCGTTGCATTTACCCAAATTCGACTGAAATCTGTTGAATTTAGCTAAATTCGACCGATATTAGTAGAACTAAAGCTTAAATTCGACCAACTAGGGGTTGTGGTCGAATATATATAAAATGTTTAAGATATAAATATTTAAATTAACTAATTTTTTGCACACACTATATTCTTTTGATAATCTTCACATCCGTACAGCTGGATTACTCAAAACAATTTTTAAATAAACTGAAAACTCTAACCCTAGTCTAACCCCTAAATCTAAACCCTAAACCGCCCATATTCTACTCAACTATGTCTTTTATGTACAGAATTATAAAGAAACTTTTTTTCTACCCACTATTATTTATTCAAATCTTTTTATTGAATGTAATATGTCGTCCAAATACTTACATATTTTTTTTTTTGTATTTTTTAAAACTAATTAGATATTTTATTTAATTTTTCTAAATGTATCAAAAAAATGAAAGTTCAACATTATCTAATCATATAAAAAAATTATGTAAAATTTTTGTACAACTAAATTCTTACATGTACTGAATGTTATCCTTATATTTTTATTTATTTTTCATGATGTGTACAAACATTTATAAAATTAAAAATAAACTATTTTTTTTCACACACTGTATTCTTTTGATAATCTTCACATCCGTACGGTTGGATTACTCAAAACAATTTTTAAATAAACTGAAAACTCTAACCCTAGTCTAACCCCTAAATCTAAACCCTAAACCGCCCATATTCTACTCAAATATGTCGTTTATGTACAAAATTATAAAGAAACTCTTTTTCTACCCATTATTATTTATTCAAATTTTTTTATTGAATGTAATATGTCGTCCAAATATTTTCATATTTTTTTTTGTATGCATTCCGTTAAAAAATCAGTGACGGACGTTAAGTTATTTATTCGCGTGTAAAAAGTTCAACACGTGGGTGCTGACTCAATGGCTGATTATTAAAACAAAAAAATGACAAGAATGATATGATCCGAACCAAATACACTCCGACTGTTCCAACGATACTCATCTCTAAAATTTAGGGTTGGCTACTCATATATTAAGGTATGCTTGAACTCCACAAAAGAATCGTATCACTTCACTCGGTTTAGCTTGAGAATCGATTGAAGATGATGAATTGCTCAAATCCATTGATTGTAGATGCTTCACTCGGTAGATGCTTAATTGTTCACTTCACTAATTAAATATTTTATTTAATTTTTCTAAAAGTATCAAAAAATGAAAGTTCAACTTTATCTAATCATATAAAAAAATTATGTAAAATTTTTGTGCAACTAAATTCTTACATGTACTAAATGTTATCCTTGTATTTTTATTTATTTTTCATGATGTGTACAAACATTTATAAAATTAATAACATATTTTAAAAATTCTAAAAATAATAAATTCAACTGAATTCGGTCACATTTACTAAGTTCGACTAAATTCAAATAAATTTGGGAGATTTTCATTTGGACTGCACAAAATTTTCGACCGCGGCTAAATTCGATCGTTTTTGGTCGAATTTAGGAGCTGGTACTAAATTCGACAGAACACTGTCGAATATAGTTTTGAATACTGTGAAAAAATTTGGGCGGGAAATATCCCACCTTTTACTAAATTCAAAAATATAGGTGACAAAATTCCCACCAAAACTAGAAGTTAAATTCGACAAAATTCGGTCGAATTTGTATCTTTGAGATTAATATTTTGGCGATGTTTCCCTCCTTTTTTTTGGCGGGTTTTGAATTCGACAACATAAAATAATCTGTCGAATTTAGTACTAAATTCGACAGATCAATTTCGACAGAATACATTTTTGACCGAAAACTGTCGAATTTAGTCGCAGTGTATAATTTTGACTGAATTCCGTCGAATTGTGTTTCTGTCGAATTTGGTTTGTCGAAATTAGCCTTATTTTCTTGTAGTGACGGGAGATTGTACATTTTAGTCTCGCAACAAATACTGCTAGCCTAAATTTTCAAATAACTCATAAAATATGTCGAAATTAATGAAAAATTATGTAATATTCTAGAGCATGTCGGTGCCTCGTACGGGCTACTAGTTAATGGTTTATAAAGATTAAACAATCTATACCAAACTATAAAAAGTAAAATATGGTATAATTTATAGTTCGGTTAACACTTTTTTTTGTATTCACCTTCTTTTTTGAGTATTCGTTAATATTAAACAATTATAATTAATACTAATATTAAAGTCTCATTAAAATATAACTTAACCAAATCTAAATTATTAATATTAATTTCATTACATAAATTAATTAAAATGATTAATATGTATATTAATGTTGAGTATGAGTTTCACTAGAAGATAATATAGAGTGAGGTGAATATATTATTTGTTGTATATTTGATTATTGTAATAACCCCAAATTTTGGACTTACTTAAAAAAAATTTGATGAATAGTAAAATCCTGATGAATAGTAATTTTTGTCGTTTAGAAAATTTTCAGACCACCCTATGTACGAGTCGGGATAATGAACTTTCGAAGTCGTATTAGTGATCTACTATGAAAATGAAGGAATGCAAAAGCTGTCAGAATCAGAAAAAGAGCATTTTCTGTTTTCTCCGAAATTTCACCTATTACTGATGGATTAATCATTATTTAAATATATTGGAAGATTTTATATTATCAATTCCATGGATATGGATTTAGCAAAGTTATTAAGATATCAAGAACGTTTACGGCAAACTACTTCGATAGAACACTTAAGAAATCCCTGCGAGCGTTCAACAAGATTAAGCAGTAACCGAACAACGTGACACTTAGTGGATTAAACACAAGCATGGAAGTAACATGTAACAATATTAAATCAAGGAATGCAACATTTGATTCATCCATGTGAAACCAAATAAAGAACCAAGCAAGTGGATTAAGAAAGATGCTTCTTTAACACCTTTCTAACTTGACCTTTGGCAAAGATGACACAAGTACACTACATCATCATCTCTTACACATTAATCAGCATCCACCCACTTCACTTTATCAAGAAAATATCAAGGAAAAGCAAAGAAAACTCTCCCCACCCCATTTCTTCAACAATCTGCCCAGCATGACCAAGGGAGGAGAAACAATTCATAACTTGAGTTCTACTCATCCTAAAATCACCAAATTTGGACCATAGATTCCTCACTCCATACCCAAGGTACGTTAAAAATTTAATGGCCATCCAAGTAGTATAGCATGGTCAAATATTGGATCAAAGTTGAGGCATGAATAGTGATTTCGAAAATACTAACTTGTGTTCTTGATTTTGTTCTTGAAGTTTAAGCAAACTAAGGTTAGTTCAAGGCTCAAGCAAGGATTTTAAGCTATTGTTAGTGTGTTTAAGGCATCATGGAAGGTATAAACTATTTTAACCCTTAGTTATAAATCGATTTTTATGGTTAGTTTTGAGTTAGATTAAGTTAGTATAATTTAGTGGATGAATGGTTGATATGGTGGATGTATGGTGTTGTTTTGATGGTTGATTGTGTAGATGTTGGTTTTGACTATTGTTATTGAAGCTCGTGACTTATTTGAGATGTTAAAGGAGTTGGTTTGATGATATGGTTGGTTGATCATGTAAAGTTTAAAATTTAAACTTTGGAATCACTAAAACAGGGATATTCCGCTCAATGGTAAGAATTGTTAGAGAAAAGAATGATAAGACCAAGTGCGTCACCGTGGGATGCACCCGTGTTATTGGTGAAGAAAAAGGACGACAACATGAGGTTGTGCATAGAGTATCGAGAGCTAAATAGGCTAATTGTCAAGAATGAATACCCCTGCCAAGGATCGGTGATTCGATCGATCGGCTACATGATGCAGTTAAATTCTCGAATATTGATTGAGAACCGGATACCACCAATTGAATATTAAGCCTGAGAACGTACCCAAGACTGCGTTTCGCACCAAGTATGGACACTACGAGTTTTTAGTAATGTCGTTTGGGCTGACGAATGCCCTTGCAGCTTTCATGGACGTGCTGAATAGACTTTTCAAGAAGTATTTGGATAAGTATGTCATAGTGACATCGGCAATATTTAGGTTTACCTCAAAGACCGAGGAAGAACATGCAGAACATTTGAGGATCGTGTTAGAAGCACTGAGGAGAGAAAAGTTATATGCCAAGTTCTCAAAGTGCGAGTTTTGGCTAAAGGAAGTACAATTTTAGGACATGTGGTCAACAGTAAAGGAGTACTGGTTGACCCTGCAAAGATAGGAGACGTTTCAAACTAGGAAAGACCAACCACACCAACCGAGGTGAGTAATTTTGTGGATTTAGTCGGATATTACCGAAGATGTGTACAAGATTTTGCTAAGATAGCAGCCCCACTGACCAGACTTACTCGAAAGACTGAAAAAGTTGAATGGATCGAGAAATGTGAGAAAATTTCCAGGAATCATAAGGTATATTTTACCAAGTTGGGATTCCAAATGTTCAAGAAATGAAAGATGCAAAATCTTCGGAATGACTAATAAGAAGAACTGAAAGGATGAAGTTTGAAGTCACGAGAACATAAAGGATTATTTAAAGGTCCTGAATGAGCCAGAACGAATTAAGGAATAAAGATCTGTCATAAAGAGACAGCTACACCGAGAGTACAAAAAGGTAAAGAAAGTTAAGGAAATGTTATAAGTGGTCGGATAAATAAAAGGATTTATCGATTGGTAAACAAATATTGGATATGTCAAAAAAAAGGAAGGCAGAACAAAGACCTAGTTGACTATCACAGTTAATAGAGATTCCTGATTAGGAATGTTATTTTTACTATAATGGATTCTGTGATAGGATCAACAAGAATCAAGTCGGACTATGACGTCAATTGAGCTATAATTGATGGATCAAATGAGTCTACTCATATTTTGTTATCAGCAAGAGATCGTTAACCGAAGAGTTACGAAAGAGATAGTTAGGTGACGTGGAGTTCCAGTGACCATCGTGTCAGATAAGAACCAATGATTGAACTCCCGATTCGGGAGGAGTTTTCCAAACATGTTTGACAACGAGATTGAGTGCGAGTACTACGTAGGATCCGCAGACCGACGAACCGACCGAAAGAAACGTTTCAGACAACCGAAGTTACGGTAAGTATTGTACCGCCGATTGCAAGAATAATCGAATGTTGATAGAAAATGGGTGTATATGAACATAACCAGAATTGGCTTATATAAAGCGTCCGGTAGATATCACAGACCGGAATGAGAAAGTGTTGTAATGAAACCAGAGAGTTGAAGAGTCAACCTGGGAACTGGAGATTACTATATTGAAAGAGTAACCTCAGCTATTTTCTTAGATTCCGGGACGGAATCCTTTTAAGGAGGGGAGACTGTAATAACCCCAAATTTTGGACTTAGTTAAAAAAAATTGATGAATAGTAAAATCCTGATGAATAGTAATTTTTGTCGTTTAGAAAATTTTCAGACCACCCTATGTACGAGTTGGGATAATGAACTTTCGAAGTCGTATTAGTGATCTACTATGAAAATGAAGGAATGCAAAAGCTGTCAGAATCTAGAGAAAGAGCATTTTCTGTTTTCTTCGAAATTTCACCTATTACTGATGGATTAATCATTATTTAAATATATTGGAAGATTTTATATTATCAATTCCATGGATATGGATTTAGCAAAGTTATTAAGATATTAAGAACGTTTACGGTAAACTACTTCGATAGAACACTTAAGAAATCCCTGCGAGCGTTCAACAAGATTAAGCGGTAACCGAACAACGTGACACTTAGTGGATTAAACACCAGCATGGAAGTAACATGTAACAATATTAAATCAAGGAATGCAACATTTGATTCATCCATGTGAAACCAAATAAAGAACCAAGCAAGTGGATTAAGAAAGATGCTTCTTTAACACCTTTCTAACTTGACCTTTGGCAAAGATGACACAAGCACACTACATCATCATCTCTTACACATTAATCAGCATCCACCCACTTCACTTTATCAAGAAAATATCAAGGAAAAGCAAAGAAAACTCTCCCCACCCCATTTCTTCAACAATCTGCCCAGCATGACCAAGGGAGGAGAAAAACTTCATAACTTGAGTTCTACTCATCCTAAAATCACCACATTTGGACCATAGCTTCCTCACTCCATACCCAAGGTAAGTTCAAAATTTCATGGCCATCCAAATAGTATAGCATGGTCAAATATTGGATCAAAGTTGAGGCATGAATAGTGATTTCGAAAATACTAACTTGTGTTCTTGATTTTGTTCTTGAAGTTTAAGCAAACTAAGGTTAGTTCAAGGCTCAAGCAAGGATTGTAAGCTATTGTTAGTGTGTTTAAGGCATCATGGAAGGTATAAACTATTTTAACCCTTAGTTATAAATCGATTTTTATGGTTAGTTTTGAGTTAGATTAAGTTAGTATAATTTAGTGGATGAATGGTTGATATAGTGGATGTATGGTGTTGTTTTGATGGTTGATTGTGTAGATGTTGGTTTTGACTATTGTTATTGAAGCTCGTGACTTATTTGAGATGTTAAAGGAGTTGGTTTGATGATATGGTTGGTTGATCATGTAAAGTTTATAATTTAAACTTTGGAATCACTAAAACATAGCTATGCCCGATTTTCCTAAACCCTGTTTTGCTCGTAATATTCGAACCTAATAACTTCTGTCCAATATCACCACTTCCCATGATAGTGTAGGTCTTATTTCAAGGTTCGTTTTGGTGCGAAGATCATGTGAATCCGATTTATGGTTTAGGAGAAACAAGTGTTTTAATAAAGGATGTTTCTAGAAACCGAACTACATCACTTAACCAACTTTGAGGCAATGATCAAACCCCTTAAGCGACTTATTGGAATGTGAAACTTTGTGATAACATTCTATGTACGTTTAGGAAGACCCTCGAAAATATTTCGTGTTAAAAGGATTAAATCTCAATTTTATAAAAATGCGTGAGCGAGCATGCTCGAGTAGAAGTTCTTAAGGAGTTAACTTGAAAATGGACTTTGTACTTGAGATAGTATATACTTAGTATGGTGAAAGCGTTTAAGTTATTAATCTTGAACCTTGTGTTGATTCTAGATTACTGGACCAACCTGAGACTTATTGCTACTTCGGGATTTCCAGGCAAGTTTACTAAACCTTACTCTATTGTTCAGAGTAGGTATATTTTCAAATGTATAATACTTGGTTATTCAAATGTTTATGTGTACTCTTTGTTCCAAGTATCGTGCAAGTTTCTCAAAACCCGAAGCTCTAGCATTCGGCTATATTTTTAAACTGTTGTTGTGATATGACTGCTACAAATGCACGAATTGTTTTACTTATCGTATATGCTTTCAAATGCTGAACGATGGTTCATATGCTATTTATCGATATAGATATAAACTGGAGTACATGAGGCTCTACGATGTAGAGCATACTATATTCTACTTATCAAAATATTTAATTCCTGATGATGCAAGTTTTCGAAACCTATGCTTATTGTTGTTGTGATAATAAAATGCTTTCATATATGATATGCAAATGAGAAGTATACATGTTTTATTCCCAAGTACATTGCGATATATAAATTGCATGCTTGTGTTCGAACTGCTATATATAGTGATACTCGAGGTTATGATTTAATTATGGGCTTCTAAGCTAAATATGGGATATTAGTTAGAAGCCAGGTTTTTATAAATGCCCTAGGTAAAGGGCGTATGATTTTATTCTTTAGACCGGAAGTAGTTATATTTTCTGTATATGTTAAAGATTATTTTTCCGATAAAGATATCGGGTAACCGTTATTCGATGATTATTTATTTAATGAATATTATTTTGAATATTCATTTAATCCTTATTTATTTAATGAATATTATTTTGAATATTCATTTAATCCTTATTTATTTAATGAATATTATTTTGAATATTCATTTAATCCTTATTTATTTAATGAATATTATTTTGAATATTCATTCAATCATTATTTATACAATGAATATTATTTTTGAATATTCGTTTAAAGTTTATTTACTTAATAAATATTATTCGATTATTTATTAAATACTTATAACACGTTTTAAAATGAGTTATATTATTTAAAGTTTATCCTCGACCTTCAATACCTCTGAAGGATATTCTAAGCGGTATTATTAATTATTTTAAATCAAGGGGAGGTTCCCAAACACTGTTTTTCCATTTAAATCTATCTTATAAGAGGATTTAAATACTCGCTCAACTATCAAAAATATGGGAAACCTGATTTAAGTGACTGCTACTCATTTTAAACTCTCAACTCAAAACTGTCAGGGGACAGATATTTTCTCGGAGCAATTTAATTGCCGCAAGTCAAATGTTGTGTTACTACCTCAGCGATCGAGGAGTAAATTGATGGAACAAGTCGATATCCATTAACAAGCAATAGCTTGGGAAATATTGGGGAATCTTCCTTTCCAACCTAGATATAACTACTTAGTGGAGTCGTATGAACAAGTATTACACTTGGGGAAAGGGGGACGATCTTTACGTTTCAGAGTCATGGATTTCATCCGAACTAGGAGCAGTGTAAGATGTCGAGTCGTGCCGACCCATCAATTTTTATTGCCCCAAATGGGCCGGGGAGATCCAGAAAGGCGGTAGACAATGTCAGGCTGTCGTGTTCTTCCATCTACATGTAGAAAACATTTTTAGTTGTACGACCTGCTACAGATCATAGTGAGGTTGGGACAACTGGCGCGGTGATTACTCCAGTATTGGTTCATCATCCAATTTGGATAATTCTGCAACATGTATTGAAAGGGACTAAGGATAACACCCTTGGTTCAGGTTTACCGATCATGTTGGCAGGGGGTTGAAAAGTGTTCAAAAATGAAGTTACAATAAATCCTTGCAACTTCATCTTTTACTTTATGAGTTATGACTCTGATGAAACCTTACTCAGATTATATATGCATAAGTGGATTTTGGGTTACGGAATCATTATATTAATTTTCCTCGTAACTTCATCTTTTATGTTATACTAGTATTTTATCAGTTTAATGCGTAGCATGTGGTTATAAAGATATGTTTGAGACTTGGTTTATCATATTGATACCCAGGATTCCTAAAGGATTTACGAAGAGTATATGAGTATGATTATAAGTCATACGGTATTTTAAACGGTATACTATTTTGGGGTTAGACCCTAGTAGTGATAAAAGCTTTGATCCCATATGGATTATCTCCCTAAAAGGTTTAAAGATTTAAACTGGGATAGATTTCTTGCTGAGCGCTATTAGCTCATTCTTGCTTTATTAAATCTTTCGGCATGAGGAAAACATTGCCGAATCCACCTCGTGTTACGAGAGCAAGGGAATGGAGAGACCACCCTGGAGTTAGTTGATGCAGGATGGATACTGTCGGTGTGAGCAGAATAGTTGCAGCTTGAATTAGTGAGAATTATTTTGAGTGGGTTTGTATTACTAAACCTTGTATAGAATTATGAGGTCTATTATTGTAACTTCAGGTAGAGGTTGTAAATAATAGATGAGATCCTGGATAGTACATTTGGGTTGTAATAACAAATGTTACTTATTGTTGCTCATTTCCAAGGCTATAACTTGTGTGTGTGTGCGCGTAAGTGATTGGGGTCTTTGGAGTTGTATTAGTAGAATGTTGTAAGTAATGCAGGTATGGTATATTGATGGAGCGTGACAACCCAGATTCCTGACCCAGGATCTGGGGGTGTTACAATTATCTTCGGTTTGATTCGATTTTCTTTGCAGCTTAAGTATGTGTGTTCTAATGAGTAGTGCGGAATATAAAGAACACACAAACTTAACTTTCAATCTAATGTAATATTAGATAGAAAAGATGCTACAATCTGTGAATATAAAGAGTATTCTCGGCTTCATTTTTCTCAGAGAAATTGTCTTTAATTACAATTGAAAAACATAAAAACTAAAGCTATGAGTCTGTATACTTATAACATGTACACAACTCATAGATACAAAAGTCAAAAGTAGAACTACACAAAACGCTTGCCAAACTCTGTCTATACTATTTTGGTGAAAACATGACATCATGTGAATTCGCCTTGTCTTGCATACTGTCAGATCCACTTCTTTAGTTGTTCATCTTTGACTGTCCCTCTGAGCTTCTATGTAGACTTTCCATGTGCACTTTACACCAATTGTAGGTGCCTTGGCTTATCTGTAGATTTTTTGTCATTCAAATCTTCTTTGAATTTTTGTCTTTGGCATATTCAATAATTAGCAAAGTCTTGATTCGAAAACTGTACTTTGCACTACGCCATAGATGGCCTACGGTAACTACTGAACTATGTCACCTTAGACCCAATATAACGTTGCTATTAAATTATGATTTATTATTTTAATTATTTCGCTCTTATAATCTATTTTTAAATCTATTGTTAAAATTAGTTTTGCAAGCTGTTACTTTCTCTAATAAATTTCTTTATTAG
This sequence comes from Heracleum sosnowskyi, assembly GCA_030848705.1. Classification (NCBI taxonomy): domain Eukaryota; kingdom Viridiplantae; phylum Streptophyta; class Magnoliopsida; order Apiales; family Apiaceae; genus Heracleum; species Heracleum sosnowskyi. The sequence continues at coordinate 90,116,115 of CM061242.1, forward strand.
TTTTAATCAAAATTTAATGATTTTGAATTTTTTTTTTAAACATTTTCTAATATAAATTGATTAAAAACATTTTATAAAATATAAATAATTCAATTATTTCACAGAATATTACTTTTATAGAAATATTACTTTTATTATTCAATGATTTTTTTAAAAATTAATTACTTTTAAAGTGAAATAATTATTGAATTATTAATTTTAAATAAAAAATTCAAAATTAATAGACTAAGGTAACGCCCTCACGGTGTTACTCAGTTACAACACCTTTTTACAGCTAGAGCAACATGGGTTTATGGATATGGTAACACCAAAACTATGATGTTGTAATAGGTTCAAAATTTCATAGCTAAGGTAACATGCAAGAAGGTAACACCCATACGCAGATGTTGTAAAAGGTCATCTAAGGCGTAGTGTTTGAACTGCTAGATATCTCTGAGTTCTCGATCAAGCTTTTCTTTAAGATATCGATTTGTACTTCTCGAATAGGCCTTTTACTTCTAGAATCCCTGAGATGTCGAGTGAGTGTTTTGACTTGCAGAATTCTTGACATGTCAAATAGAGTAGTTTACTTCTCGATTACTTGACATATCAAATGGTTCTCTTTACTTCTCGAATCCTTGATATCTCGAATCCTTGACTTCTCGACCAATTCAATCTTACTTATCAAACTTGTACTTAGTGAGATTTTCATTCTTCAAACACCAACTATTTTATTTTACAGTCTTCATCTTCAACTTGAGGCATGATCCAAGAATCTTCTTTCAAGAATTATCACAGGACTGATTTTGTACAATACGGAGGGTTTGATTTCTAAATCTAAGTACAATTTATATAACAAAGAAATCTATCAAAAGATTCCCCAATTAAGGGGTCATGTAAGTAATACATAGTATTACTCTGATCAAGTAGGCTTGTTATAGAGATGATTACAGACATGCCTCTATGACTAATAATTAAATTAAAATAACTATTAAAAAATTAAATTATATGAAAAAAAAAATTAATATTAAAGAATTTTAATAAATATATTAAAATAACTTGCGCACCCTGTCGGTTATAAGTTAGTAATGATAATGATTAATTTAGTATCAAACTAAGCTAATGTAACGTAGTAGTGTAGACAAGGGTAATATGGACAAAGAAAAACTCAAACATATGGGCTAATGTTAGATATAATTGCTGATGTTTGTTTATCAGTGTTTAAAGTATCAGGATACTATCAGAGTTTAGCTGGAAGACTGGTCAGAGTTTGTTAAACTCTGACAGACAGAGTTTGCTTAGTTGTCGGTGTTATACACATTGAAGATTCTAGAAGCGATATTCTTTGAAGATGGAAAGAAGCAAAGAGATATCGAGATGGCTAAGGAAACGGAACAGAAGACAGAAGCAATTCTAGATTGATATTAATTGTATAGCTAATTTGTAGGAATATCAATTAGAAGATTGTATGTAGCTGTGTACTATATAAACACAGATAGTTTAACCCTAAAAGGGATGCGAATACGTGAATTATTATTCTTGTAACCTAGCAGCTCTCTGTGATATTTTACATCACTGAGAGAGGAGTTATTAATTCCATACAGTTTATTATTCATAAACAGTGTTATTATTGTTATTCTCATACGTATACTTGATTATATATTGTGTATTCGGCCTAACAATTGGTATCAGAGCTAAGGTTGTTTAATATATACAGTTCTTGATCTAAACACAAGTATAATCATGGCTGAAAATATCCAGGCAGGTTCCAATACTCAGAAGGTTCAACCAACTTCTGTAAGTCGATATGAGACAATCAGGGTTCCAATTCTCAGACCAGTGGAATATCCAATATGGAAGGTAAAGATGACCATGTTTCTGGAAGCCACAGATCCAGAATACCTTGATAGAATCAATGATGGTCCTCATATGCCAACAAAACTATCTCCAGTTGTTGCTGGTCAAGAACAAAAGACCGTTCCAAAAGAAAAGAAAGATTTGACTCCTGAAGACATCTCATCAATTGCAAAGGATGCAAAAGTTAGACATCTTCTCCATAGTGCCTTAGATAATGTCATGTCTAACAGAGTTATTGGCTGCAAGACTGCCAAAGAAATTTGGGATGCTTTAGAAGTCAGGTGTCAAGGAACAAGTGCTATAAAGAAGAACGGGAAGACTATTCTTACACAGGAGTATGAACACTTTGACTCGAGACCTGATGAAACTTTGACTGAGACATATGACAGATTCTGTAAACTGTTGAATGATTTGTCTCTAGTTGATAAAGAATATGAACTTGAAGAGTCAAATCTCAAGTTTCTTCTATCTCTACCTGAAAGATGGGATTTAAAGGCAACAACAATAAGAGATAATTATGATCTTGCAGAGACAGATCTTGATGAAATTTATGGGTTGCTTAAAACTCATGAACTTGAGATAGAACAAAGAAACAAAAGATCTGGAAAGAAGACAAAATATGTTGCTCTCAAAGTTGAAGAAAAACTCATTAAGAAAGAGACATCAAAGAAGAAAGCTAAGGGAAAGGCTTTGGTCATAAACTCTGAAAGTGAGTCATCAAACTCTGATGATAACTCAAACACTGATGAATCATCTGAAACCGAGGATGATGAAGAACAGATGATGCAAATGGCTGCTTTGATGGTGAAGACTTTCAAGAAGATGGGTTTCAAGAACTTCAAGAAAGGAAAGAGATTCTCTAGGAGAGATTCAAACTCTGAAAGGAAGAGTTTCAGAAAGTCTGAAGGAAGGGATATCAAATCTGGTAAGAAAGACAAGTCTGAGATCCAGTGCTACAAGTGTAAGGAGATGGGTCACTATGCTCCAGAGTGCAAGAAAGGAAAATCTGAAAAAGCACTCATCACTAAAGGGAGAGACTGGGCAGACACTTCAGATTCAGATGAGGATGTAAACTATGCTCTCATGGCAACTGTCAAAGATGAATCTGATTCATCTGAAAATAAGGTACCCCTAACAACTTATGCTTATGATACTGATAATATATCTGAATTGAGAATTTATCTTAAAAGCATACATGTCAGTTATAGAGATCAGACTTTAGAAAATGAGAGAATTAAATCTGAAAATCTAAAGCTTAAAGAGAGAAATAAATTTCTTGAAGAAGAACTTGTTAACATGCAACAAGTTCAAAAGGAAAGAGATGATGCTGTTTATGTTGAACAGGAGTTGCTTAAGAAATTTAGGCAACTAGAATCTGAGTTAGAAAAAGAGAGAAAGGTAATTAAAACCTGGACAAACTCTGGAAAAGACACACATCAAGTATTTCAAACAGATACAGTTGGGTTAGGTTACTGTAAGGAAGATGAACTTAGGTTTAAAGATAAAGTTAAAGTTAGAACACATCTTCCACCTATGAAATTTGTTCCTGAATCTAGTAAGCTAAACTCTGTACTTGAAAAAGAAACTGTTAAGGAAGAACCAGTAACAACTAGTGTTAAACAAGTTAATGTTGGTTTAATGACAGAGAAACAATTCAAGTATAAGCTCAAAGAGGTAAAGTCTATTGAAAAACAGAAAGTGTCCAGGAAGAACAGAAATGGAAAAGTAGGCATTAATAAAAGCAATAATCATTTGCCTATTACTGATGCTCCTAGAAAAACATGTCATAATTGTGGTAGTACTAACCATCTTGCAAGTTTCTGCAGGAAGAACAAAGACATTAATTCTTTACCCTCCAAATCTGGAGTAAAGAATGATTATGTTAGGGTTATACCACAGACTTTATGCACTCACTGTGGGAGTACTTGGCATTCTATTTATACTTGCAAGAATTATCATGCTATTTATCATAACTATTATGAGTTGAAGCCTAATTTAAAATGGGTTAAAGTTGATTCTGCAAGTGTAAACTCTGATACTGTTAGCTTAAACTCTGTTGATAAGAATTCCACTGCAAAAGCTAACAATGTTAAGAAAGCCAAAGGATCCAAGCAAGTCTGGATCCTTAAAACTAACTCTCGGTAATTGTTTGTGATTGCAGGGCATAAAGGAAAGCACCCTAGTCTTGGACATTGGATGTTCAGGGCATATGACTGGAAATAAAGCCCTGCTATCAGATTATGAGGAGAAAGCTGGCCCAAAAGTTTCCTATGGAGATGGCAACATAGGACGTACTATGGGATATGGAAATATCAATCTTGGAAGTGTCATCATCACCAATGTAGCTCTTGTCCCAGGACTCAAGCATGACTTGCTATCTGTGAGTCAAATCTGTGACAGAGGTTATCATGTAGATTTTCAACCTGAAGACTGTGAGGTTATCAGCAAATCTACAGGGAAAGTTGTTCTAGTTGGACACAGACGGAATAATATTTATGAAGCAAGTTTGGTAACAAACTCTGAAGGAAAAGCTGTGTGTCTGTCTGCAAAAATGTCTAATGAAGAGAGCTGGAAATGGCATAAGAAGCTCTCTCATTTAAATCTGAACAACATCAATGAGCTGATTCGAAAAGATCTTGTAAGGGGACTTCCAAAGTCTATACTCAGCTTAGATGGTCTGTGTGATTCTTGTCAAAAGGCCAAGCAAAGGAAGTCATCTTTCAAGAGTAAATCTGAATCTTCAGTTGTGGATCCTTATCATCTTCTTCATGTTGATCTATTTGGTCCAGTGAATGTAATGTCTCTTGGCAGAAAGAAATATGCTCTAGTCATTGTTGATGAGTACACTAGATACACCTGGGTGTATTTTTTAACAAAGAAGGATGAAACTGCCTTAACTCTGTTGGAACATGTAAAACTACTGGACAAAGGATCACAGTATAAAGTGAAAATTATCAGGAGTGATAATGGTACTGAATTCAGAAATGCAACAATGGAAGAATTTTGCAAGGAAAGAGGAGTGAAGTAAGAATTTTCTGCACCAGGGACTCCACATCAAAATGGTGTAGTTGAAAGAAAGAACAGAATTTTAATCGAAGCTGCCAGAACAATGCTTGATGAAGCAAAATTGCCACCTTATTTCTGGGCAGAAGCTATTCAAACTGCTTGTTTTACTCAAAATGCAACACTGATCAATAGGCATGGAAAAACACCATATGAGATGGTGAAGAAAAAGAAACCAAACCTGAAATATTTTCATATTTTCGGGTGCAAATGCTTTGTGTTGAAAACTCATCCTGAACTGTTGACCAAGTTTGATTTAAAAGCTGATGAAGGAATTTTTGTTGGATATCCACTGTCAACTAAAGCATTCAGAGTTTATAATCTGAGAACTAAAGTGATCATGGAATCTATACATGTGTCATTTGATGACAAGAAAATAACTGGAATTGAAGATAAAGAAAATCATGATCAACTACGCTTTAAAAATGAAGATCTAAACTCTGATGACGTAAACTCTGACGAAGCAAATCCAACAAACTCTGATGAAGCATACTCTGAACCTCTACTGGTAAACACTGAGGAATTTTCTCTGACAGAACAGAATAGAGAACCAGTTGAGGGGGAGCATGAAGATACTTCAGGAACATCTCAAAATGATGACTCACATTCTGAAAATGAGTCAACTGAAGAATCTGATACAAACTCTGGCTCAAACTCTGAAAGTTCAAATTCTGAGCAGTCTAATTCAGGGGGAGCCTAAGAGAATGCAGATGGTCAACAAGAAAATCAGGAAAGCATGGATCAAGGGGGAGAATCCAATAATGATGAAAGAAGCTACTTACATACAGCAAGAAAGTGGACTCAGGCTCATACACCTGATCTGATAATTGGAAATCCAGATGCAAGTGTGAAAACAAGAAGTGCTACAGCAAATGAATGTCTGTTTCATGCATTCATATCTCAAACAGAGCCTAAAAAAGTGGATGAAGCTCTTCAAGATGCTAACTGGATAACAGCAATGCAGGAGGAATTGAATGAGTTTGAAAGGAATGAAGTCTGGACACTTGTACCAAGACCCAAGAACATATCTGTTGTTGGTACAAAGTGGGTTTTCAGAAACAAGACTGACAGTGAGGGGGTAATTACAAGGAACAAAGCTAGACTTGTGGCAAAAGGATATTCACAGCAGAAAGGAATTGACTATGATGAAACCTTTGCTCCAGTTGCAAGGTTGGAAGCCATAAGAATTTTTCTAGCATATGCTGCTCACAAGAAGTTTAAAGTCTTTCAGATGGATGTAAAGAGTGCTTTTATCAATGGGAAACTTGAAGAAGAAGTGTTTGTTGAACAACCACCAGGGTTTGTGGACCCCAAGTATCCAGATTATGTCTACAGGCTTGACAAAGCACTTTATGGACTAAAGCAGGCACCTAGAGCATGGTATGAAACTCTGGCTCAATTTCTTTTAGAAAGTGGGTTCACTAGAGGTACAATTGATAAAACCTTGTTCTATTACAATTCTGGTAATGATTTGCTTTTAGTTCAAATCTATGTGGATGACATAATTTTTGGGTCTACTAATGACAAACTCTGTAAGAAATTTGCCAAGCATATGCAGTCCAGGTACCAAATGAGCATGATGGGAGAGCTTAGTTATTTTCTAGGCTTGCAGGTAAAGCAAACAGATGATGGGATTTTTATCAATCAATCAAAATATACCAGAAATCTTCTCAAGAAATTTGGTATGCTTGATAGTTCATCTGCAACAACTCCTATGGCAACTGCAACAAAGCTAGACAAAGACACAGGAGCTTCAGTAGATATGACAAACTACAGAGGCATGATATGGTCTTTTCTTTATCTGACTGCAAGTAGACCAGACATTATGTATGCAACCTGTCTTTGTGCAAGATTTCAAGCAGATCCCAGTGCACAGATTTTATGGATGAAGAATCAATTGCTGGACTATGGGTTAAGGTACTCTAAAATACCTATTTTCTGTGATAATCAAAGTGCTATTGCTATGACAGGAAATCCAGTACAGCACTCCATGACCAAGCACATCAGCATAAGGTATCACTTTATCAGGGAACATGTGGAGGAAGGAAATATTGAGCTTCATTTTGTGTCTACAAATCAACAGCTTGCAGATATCTTCACCAAGCCTTTGAGTGAAGCTACATTTACAAGACTGGTAAATGAACTAGGAATGATCTCTGGTTTCGACTAGAGATACTGGTTAAAACTCAAAATTTACTCTTCTGTGATATGTTGCTCATGTTTCTCCATATGTTAACTGTCATGTAAATCATCATATGTTAGCATACTCTGATGTTAAACTCTGATTGTGGTATTGTCTGAAACGTAAAAACCGATGAAGAAAATAGTATGAAGCATGATTCTCAGTAAGTAATCATGAATCCTTTTGAGTTATATATGATCTGATCTCAAATGTGTGCAGAAACTTTACACAGCATGATACTGTCTCTATATTTATAGCATCTCTTAGTTTATTGATCCTATACACTGAGTCTGTATTAGCTGTCTGCACTTTCTCTCATTCAGTATATGTGCTAAATGATGTCCGTCTAAACTCTTATAAATAGATACTGCTATTTCACCCCAAGCAAAAGATGCAAAAACATGCACAAATTCCTTTGAGATCATGTTGTGCCTAGGAAGATCCATGAACTTATTGTATGAAATAAGGGCTAAAATTTGAAATTTTTGGTGACTAGTGCCAACCACTGATTACTAGAAAAGAAAAAAAAACAGAAATTTTTAGATAGGGGGTGAAAACAAATAAATACATATATAGGTACAGAGTTTAGATGACATCAGATTGTGTTGTATATACATGAGAGTTTGGGCAACCAGTTTTTACTGATTTAATTTGTGGATTTTATGCACTTTGAGATGCTCTAAATATTTACATTCAGTAAACTCTGCTATTCACACACAAATTATCACAACTGTGCATTTTGAGAAAAGAGATTATTCATGAAGGTGGAGAATTGATAAAAACTGATGAACTGTGTACTCTACGCCGAGGTAATTTATTTTTAATCTCTGATGATTAAAATAAATAAATGTGTTTCAGACATTTCATAATTTTTGAGGAACATTATTTTTTAAAATAGAGAGTATGATTGACAACGATTTGTATGCATTTTGAAAATGATGAAGCGTGTAAATAGCAGTAATTATTGTTGTTTTTACTGCGCATGCGTGTTGGAAACTACCACGATTAGTGCTGTCAGTTAATGCATGTGTGACAACTGTCCCACTCACACACTTCACGAGTAAGCCTGCTGTGTGTTTTAATGATTAAAACTCTTCAGTTTTAATTGTTGTGTTTCATATTTAATCTTTACACACACAACGTTCATATTCTTTACTGGCTTACTCCATTCACAAACATCTTCACACACACATTTTCACAAACACCTTTTCTGCATCAGTTTTTCAAACAGTTTTCCAAACATAAACTCTGATCATTTTCTATTCTAATTCTAATGGCAACTACTGTGTTTCAATCTGTTGGTCTAGAATTTGTACCTAACAACTATGCAGCACCATTGTCTACTGAGAACGCACCGGAGGCGTTTCATTTGCTCCAGAATTTTCTTGCTCAGTCAGACATTGGGCAAGCTCTTGTGGAACCAGCAAAGTTGTATGGATCTCAAATCAAAGCTTTCTGGGAGACGGGTGTATATGATGATGGAGGAGAGTCAGGAACTCCTTCAATTGTTTTCGAATTTGATGAACAAGAGTTTGTGGTCACTCCAACCACTGTTCGTGATGCTCTTGGTTTTGAAGACTTCAATGCATACACTATTTCTGTTGGTGATGCTGAGCTTCAGACAATGATGAGGGAGATTGGTTACTCTGGGTCTTTGGCAAGGACAGGTAACTTGAAGCGACCGTTCTTAAGGAAGGAATGGAGTTTTTTCTTTGATTGCATAACAAGGGCGTTCGGGAAGAAATGTACTAATTGGGATGCTATTCCAATTGACAGTCTGCCAATCAGGTATTCTCTTCTTTATGGAAACAATATTGATTTTGCTAGACTTGTTTTGAATAACATAGGAGAAAAGATGACAGAGAATAGGAGCGTAGTTTATTTTGCTCATTTTTGTCAGTTAATCTTTTCTACTTGTGTTGATGGGGTTGAGATTGCTGAGGATGATGTAATTCCCTCATTTAGATTGCATAAAAGAATATTCTCTGATTTGACGAATAAGGATATTAAGAAAGGAAATGTTGGTGAATTGTTGCTTCCTGCTTCAGTCCAACAATTTTTACAACCTCAACCACAACCTCAACCAGAGTCTGAACAACCTTTAAACACTGAACCTCTTTCAACTATTTCTCCAAAACCAGAGGCTGAGGGTAGAACAAAGCATAGGGCTTTTAAGGCTGTCAAGGCTGCTAAACCTTCAAATGCTGATGATTTACCAAAGTCTGTTGGTACTTCAAGGACAAAGAAGAGGGCAAATAGACCTACTTCTGATGAGAATAGGGCTTCTGATGAAAATGAGTCTATCCACACCAAGAAAAGGAAGTTGGTTGCTGCTTATCTATTTGATGGATTGATTCCAGATTCTACAACTGCTGCAGCTCCAGAGGTTGTTATTGAAGATATTTCTGAAAATGCTATTGTGCCTAAAGAAGCCAGAGCAAATACTGATGATAATGCTGCTTTCAATGATGATTTTCTTGAACCTATTCTGGAGATGGACATTGAAGAGATTATTGAAGCACGTCCTTCTGCAACTCTTGAAGAGTTTGGCAGTGTTGGTGAAACTGAGGATGTGGCAGCTGATCAACCTACAATCATTCTTGATGAATCTATGGCTTCTCATACAGAGATTTTCTCTGTTACTCACCAGGGTATTGACAAGGGTGAGGAGGTTGAACAAATGTCCAAGGCTGCTGAAAATGTTATTTACACTGCTGAAAAGCCTACTGTTGAAGCTGTGGCAGAGAATGTTGTTGAGGCTGCTCAAGCTACTGAGATAATAAATGAGCAATTAAACTCTGAACATCCAGCAAATGAAGATTTTGTTCAAGAAAATGTTGCTGAGAATGTATCTAATTCCCATGGTGCAAACTCTTTGGCAAAATCTGATGATACAAAGTCTGATGATGCAGCTGATTCTACATCTTCTCCTAGGGTTTCTGGTCAACACAATCCTAAGGTGACTGATATTGGTGGTTCATCTCATCATGCTGCTGAAGCTCATTATCAAAACATGTACTTCGCAAATTGGTCTAGTCATGAATGTATCTTTCCTGAACAGAGGGCAGCTGACTTTGTGGCTAAGAGTGCAGCTTATATTACAAATCCTGAGCTTCTTGCACATCTCAAAGCTACAATTGTCCAAGTAAAATCTCTTAATAATCGTTTTGATGACACTCATAAAGTTGTTATTGGGTTGAGAAATGATATTTCTGCAAGGGAGCTAACTCTGAAGTAAGAAAAATTTTCTTTATCTAGAGATCAGGATGCTCTAAGAACCAGGTTAAGCAAGGTTGAAGAAAATCAAAATGTCATGTCTGACAAGATTGACTCAATTACTGCTTCCCTTGAGTTGCTCACCTCAGTGTTGATTCCTGATGATGTCAAAAAGGGGGAGAGAGTTTCTAAGGACAAATGCAAGAAATCTCAAACTCTGAGTAAACAGGATGATACTACTGATGGTGGTGCCAAAGAACAGGAGTTAAGGTCTAAATCAAGTCAAGAGCAAGGGAGACTGAGGTCAAACTCTGCTACTGCTAAGACAAACTCTGAAAGAGTAAATACTGGTGCTCAATCTTCTTCAAAAGCTAAAAGCTTATTGCTTACTTCTCAATCAAATACTGATGAAGAGATTGCAGCTAAGTTATTTTTGGAAGAACATGGTGAACATGCAACTATTGAAGATATTCAGGCTGAAGAGAAGATGCTAGCTGAAGAGCATGAGAAGAAGTTGAAGACTGGAAAATTCAAGAAAGTTAAGAAAGTTTTAAGGCCAAAGGAGAAAGGAATTGTAATCAAAGAAAATGTAAACTCTCAACAGAGTTTACGATATTCAAGAAGGCCAGTTGAAGCTAGTTTGGATAAAGGCAAAGGGAAGCTTGTAGAAGAGACACAAATTTTGAAGAAAGCTAAATCAACCTCTGACAATGCTCAAGTTATTAAATCATTAGAAGTTGTGACAACCACTGATTCTACTCAAGTTGTACAGACTTTGGTATCTTCTGAACTTCAAAAGACTTTTGCTAAACCAATCACAGTTCAACATTCTCTGATTCCTGGAAATGTTAATATTCTCCAAAGCAAAACCATCATGGGTAAAGAATCAAGAGATAGATCTGGTTTAGGATCTCATAGAGAGAAGAGGGTGAACAATAGTCCTATGGATTATACCTCATTAGCTGAACCAGGTGTTGGTGTGACTCAAGAAAATCTTGATACTTTAGAGTCGGTTCAGTTAATTCATCATAGAGGGCTGAAAAAGGATTTTCTGTTATACTTCAAGGCTGATGGCAGAGTATACAGAGTATGTGAAGCTGACATTGGATTAAAAATGAAGGAAGAGCTGGAGTATGTGTTGTATCTACTGAAAAACAAAAATCAAAGAACTTATCAAGCACATGAGGTATTAAGAAGCAGAATGGTGAAAGCTAGAGCTCTTTGTGGCTTAAAGTCTGCTGGTTCTTACATACCAAAGTACAGAGATTACAATGGAAAGCTTGTTGAGATGCAGAGGAACAGTGCAAGACTCAGAACAGATCTTGGTATAAAAGTGTTAGAATTTAATCTTGAGTCAGATAAATCCTTCATAATAAAGCTGGGAAATGAGATGAGAAAGAATAGTATCTATGCTCTGAGGGCTGCTATCTACCAAACTGGAGAGAGTGATCCAGAGTTAAAGGAGCTGAAAAAGATAATGGTAGCTGAGCTTGAGAGAGCTGAAAGAAGATTGCTTATGGACTACATCAGAACTGTACCTGATATTGAGGAAATTAAGTAAATGGAGTCTGTAAGTTTTTAAGTTTTCTGTTCTAAGTTAAAATATAAACTCTGTGATTTTATAAACACTGCATTTGTTATATGTTTTGACATCATCAATTATTTGTTAACTTGTACATTTTTGTATGCACAAGTTGGGGGGAGATTGTTAGATATAATTGCTTATGTTTGTTTATCAGTGTTTAAAGTATCAGGATACTATCAGAGTTTAGCTGGAAGACTGGTCAGAGTTTGTTAAACTCTGACAGTCAGAGTTTGCTTAGCTGTCGGTGTTATACACAATGAAGATTCTAGAAGCGATATTCTTTGAAGATGGAAAGAAGCAAAGAGATATCGAGATGGCTAAGGAAACGGAACAGAAGACAGAAGCAATTCTAGATTGATATTAATTGTATAGCTAATTTATAGGAATATCAATTAGAAGATTGTATGTAGCTGTGTACTATATAAACACAGATAGGTTAACCCTAAAAGGGATGCGAATACGTGAATTATTATTCTTGTAACCTAGCAGCTCTCTGTGATATTTTACATCACTGAGAGAGGAGTTATTAATTCCATACAGTTTATTATTCATAAACAGTGTTCTTATTGTTATTCTCATACGTATACTTGATTATATATTGTGTATTCGGCCTAACAGCTAATCTAGCGGTTGTTTGGGTAAAAGGAGCCGCAGCCCCTCTCTTTTTCTCTCCCCAGTGGAACTCTAAATCTCATATATTGATCTAGAGGCTATCATTAACCATTTTTGGTAGGTGATAAACTCCATATTATTTGTTTTTGTTTAACTTTCATTATTATTAAATAATCTCTCTCCTAGTTGTGAATTTGTCTACCTAGTAATTGGGTTATTCTACCCATATTTTGGGTTTATTTGTCTCTCCGTGTGAGAGTTTGGTGTGTTATTATGTTCGGGATCATACATCTACGGGAACTTTATAATAATAATTCATTAAGAAAGGCCAGTTTTTCGGATGCGTTCAGGCAATTAGATATTAATTATCCTCACGACTACACCAAATCGGTATATTGTCTCTCCAAAACTTCTGCAAATATCAGCGATACGAGCGAGAGATGTTCCACACTGCAATATCTGTTCAACGATTGTAGTTTAAACAAAGGAAATCTTGATTTGATCTTTATTATGTGTTCGATTAATTTTGATTATCTTTTTAAATGTCGTATGGCTTATTATTAGTGAATTGTTTTAACCGTAAAAAAATGGTTGTTTGGACCTTCTATAAGTGGACTTATGTAAGGCTAGAAGTAGGGCTATAAATTTATCCAGATTATCTAGTATCTCGGTTTATATCCGGCTCGAAAATTTAATACATGTCTCATATCCGTTTTATAATGATCCAAATATGGAGGAAAAATCAAACCCGGATATGAACACCTATATACATGCTCAGATTTGGTCTCATATAATTTTTTTTATAAAATGATCCTACCCGAATCTGAACACTATAATATAAATATGATGGGAGACCTGAGCAAAGAGGTACCCGGTTCTACCGGGATAATTTTACACCCCTAGCTGAAAGCCCCTTTTTACTTATCATCAATTGTTTGGCTAAAATCTAGATCGGGTTTATTGAGTAGTTAATTTTGATAAGTAAAAGGTTAAGATACACGTACTTTCTGCTTCCAAACTTAACTTATTTCCCATAAGAAAAATTCTAGAGTCCCCAAAATCGTTACCGAAACTGTTCCTGAATGATGAATTGTTAGTATGTATATGAATTCAACGAATAAAAACATGTCATATGTCATTTGTGAACATATTTGGGATCCAATTCGGGGTTGTAGTATTTCCATATGTTTGAACATTTTTTTTAAAAGCAACACGAAATAGATTCATATGTTCTCAGCACTTTTAGTAATATCCATTACTTCTTTCAAATTTCAAATTGATGTCATACTGCTTACCTTTAACCAAGACTCTTATTTTATCCTCAATTGACTCCATCCTCCTTGTAATCAAAGTAATTAAAGGATTAAAGATGACATTCTTAACTTTATCTTCACATTCCCACCTAATCCAAACCCTCAAATGTTTTGTGAAAGCTCGCAAATTATCCTCCACCCAAGCATTCATTGGAAGACCCTGACTTTCTAGAGTCACTACTCATGGTAAAATCATATCTTCTTCTGAGAAGCTGCTCACTTTTCTAAAAGTTAACTTCAGTGTCTTCATCTCTCCACTACCCCAAATGTTTTCTCCACATTTGTTCATAAGGAAAAAAAAACCATTTAGCTTGAACACCTTTACTTCTCTTAATCCCTTCACTTGCATTCTTTTATAACTTCATCTGCTTCCTTAATTGTATATGTGTATACCACTAAACACGTCACCCAGTCATTGCTTCCTCTATATCCTCATCAATCTCCGCTTCTATGTATTCAAACATCTACTTTCCTACTGATAAATCTCATATATCTTTCGCTGTTGTTTCAGACGGAATATTGCTCACAAAGATAGTGCTCCCCTGATCCTTTTTCTCCTTGATAATTCTTTTCCTATGCACCACAACTTTCCAATTCTTTGAAGCTTTTGTCCCTTCATTTAGCTCCTTCGCAATCTGTGCAAAAGATTTCTTTGAAGCTTGACCCCCAAAACCAACATTATGACCAGTAAGCAAATCATTTTCCTCCTCTTTCCTTAGACTCTTTCAATGAATCTGATTCAAAGCTTCCGTTACCACGCCATCATTTCCCTGCCTGACCTTCATCCACTAACTCCCGGTTTCCTAACATGAAGTCCCTTGTGATCTCTTCTTCCTTCTCAGCTCGACTTCGATCTCTGTTATTCCCAAATGACCTAACAGAATTGTAGAAGAGGGGGTTGAATACAATTCTTGATATTTTCTTGAAACTAAACACTTTATGAAATTAAACTGAACTGAATAAATAAAAACACAAGATATAAATAATTCAGTTGGATTGTTTGATGATCCAACTGAAGTGTTTTTATTGCGGAAATAATCTGTGATACAAATGTACACAGCTGCTCAGTTACAATGTTGTAGAGAAGAAATGCTCTCAAAGATAGCTAATACAATCTATTTGTTTTTCTTCTCTTTTTCTAAAGTGACTGCTACACTTGGTTATAAATCCCAAGTTTACAATTCTACATTTGGTTAAACTAAAGAATAATAGAAGTAACCATCAGTAGCTTGCTTTTCATTCCTTTTGTCCAATGGTCCTTGGAGATCTTTGCTTTTGTCTTCATGCTCATTATAATCATTCCCAAGAGCCTTATTGGAAATTAGAATGTTTCCTTATTTCCAGTAACCACTTTGATGGTTTCCAATGCAAAGTACACTTCCATATCTCCTTTTAGATCTGTTCAGTAAACTGTCACTATCACTTTGTCAACTGCTCAAAAAGCAACATTGATTCGTTGATAGCAAGGAGATGTGTTTCGTTGATAGCTTCATTCTTCATTCCGTTGATGGTGTTTCCCTCGTTTCGTTGATGGGTAAACTCCATACCGTTGACAGAGTAATCTTCATACCGTTGACATGTCTTCACTTAGGCAGAATTACAAGGCATAACATATTTACAATTAACCAACCTATTTTGCCTATCTAGTACATAGTCAACATGACTTAGAAAACCTATCTAAAACATAGAATAGAATGCCTATCATACTGTGAAGTATTGTACAATGCAATTGCTACAACACTCATTTCGTTGATGAGCTTCCTGTCAACGAAACACTGCTAAGCATGCTGTTTCGTTGACAGCTACAAAATTGACTTTACACAAATTCTACTAAGTGTTTTATGCTTATCATCAAGAACAACATATTCCTAACAATCTCCCCCAATTTATGACTGATAGAATAACAACCATAAATCAAGAGACTTGATGATAACAAAAACACTCAGATACATCATAAATTACAAAAGTAGAAAATGTATTAAGCTTCAAAACTTTATAGACAAAATATAAGACTTACAAGACTAATGCCCACAAGTGCTCCTCTAGTCTGAGCAAATGTTTCATCTGTGACTTCTTTATGGCATAGTCTTCTTCCCTCTCTTGGAGTTGTTTTCCTCAATCTGGACCTGTAGTCTTCTGTAGAAGATTTTCTCCTCTTCATCTTGATCACCAAGCTTGGATTGCATCAGCTTTAGAGTTTGATTAGATGCCTTCTCCAGCTGGTCTTCCATTCTGAAGAATCTTCTGCAATTGTCCTTGTCCTTAAACTCCATCATCCAATAAGGTTGAAGATGGATTTTCTTTCCTGTTGAGGGAACTCTAAGTATCCTTGGAAGAGCCTCAGGCTTGTTCCAGCTAGCCTTTAACTGACAGATTTTGGAGACCACCTCAGACTTGGCTGTTTTGGTGAAACCAAAGTCCTTTTTCAAGCATCTAAACACTGAGAGTAGTGTTTGATAGTCTTCTCCTAAAATTCTGTAGAGAGGCCACACTTGTTCTCTACCACCCTTGAATGTGAACACTAGTCTTTCAGGCAACTTTTGAGAAGCTGCAATTCCCCTTACTTCCACCAGGTTGTCTAAGTCAAGATGTAGACTGGATTCTTCCCTGATGTCAGCAATGTACATGCAGTCCTCTGGGTTTGAAGGGGGTTTTTGAGATTGTGGCTTTCTCACAAAAACAGGCTTTGCTTTGACAGGCCTCTTCTTTGTCTTCATTGGTTGGTCCTTTTCTAACAGGAACTTTGGAAAGTATGCCTCATCAAAATCAATTGGTTCCTCTTTTGGCATGATTGGTTGATCATGAAAATTGACAGGATGTGCAGGATCACAGGCCAACTTTCCCTCAAAAACTGGATTAGCAATTGTTGGAGGTGCAATAGGTATAGAAGAGTCTGATGCAGTACTCTGAGAATCAGCACTCTCAAAGTCTAAGTTTCTCCTAGCTCTCTCTTTGGGTTGCCTTGTGCTCTTCTTTGAACTCCTTTCCTCTCTAGTGCTTTCCTCTTGCTTCCTTTCTTCTTCATCTAGAGCTTGAGCTACTGCAAGAGCTTGCATAGCTGCTCTTTCTGATTCCTCAGCCTTGGCTTCAGCAAAGTTTGGATGACCAGCCCAAACACAGATTTGTTGTCCATTCCTGTAGACAATTGCCCTTTGCTTCCTTATCTCATAATCATTACTTTCCTTGCTTTTTGTGATGAGTAGACCAAGAAGCTTGTGCTCATCTGGATAAGGTGCAGGATAGAAAGTCCTTGCTATGTTTTTGCCCTTTGGTTTAGCAGGGGACTTGGGAGATAGGCTTCTTTGAATTGTAGCTTGTTCCACATCCCTAATGCATGAAGTTTGTCCTTTTTCCTTCCTTGGTCCTTGAGTGACTCCATGTAGAAGGGGCTCTTGGTGATAGAAAGAATTTGTCTGTGGCTCCCATTCCGTTGATGCTAGTGCCATGGCATTCGTTGATGGCTGTTCCGTTGATGGATTTGAGTCCTTATCTTCAGTAATCTTCTTGAACTTTGCTTCTATGTTGGACCAATGTTCTTTGATTTGTTCTGCAAGTCTCATCCTCATAGAAGCTTCTTGTATAAGGTCAATACCATCCTTTTACTGCTTGCCAAGCTCCCCCATTGCTAATGGCTCCTTTGGTAGGGAAATGGCTGGGACCATAACCTTGGTAATCTGAATGTCTAGCTCCTTAGATTTCTCCCCCTTTTTGTTATCATCAAAAGAGATGGCTGGGAGTCCTTGAGCTGCCACTAGCTGGGCCAATAGTTGAGTTTGTTTCTCCTGTTCCTTTTGCATCTGTGATAGAGTGGCTTCCACCTTGTCCACTCTAGAAGAGAGAGTCTTCAAGGAGGAATCCACTTCAGGTTCTTTAGAGAAAAACCTGTTCATCCTGGACACAGTGAGAAGAGGAAGCTTTTCATCTAGCCTCCTATCATTAGCAGCCCTAAGGTTGCTGATTGAATCCTTGATCTCTGTAGCCTCAATCCTTGTCTGCAACATTTGTAGCCTTTGAATTTCCAGAGAATCCATTATGGCTTTGTAGAATTTCTTGTCCCTTGCTTCTGCAGACTCATGAGCTAGATATGCTTCTTTGTACTGCCTTGTGATAGCAGCATCCAAATTGCTTCTACCATGCATATCTTGAGAAAGCCAGTTTGGTGTAGGAGGCACCACAGAAGTCCCAGTCTGTGCAGTAGTGGCCACCTGTAGAGTGTCACCAAAGCTATCCTCATTATCAGAAAAATCAAAGTCTCCACTTGCTTCAGCTCCTGGAGGTAGATTGGTCAAGGCATCCTTTGCTCTTTGCATTGATGCAGTTGTGTGAATCAGTTGTAGTGACCTCTCTGCCTCCACATTGCCCTGTTGAGCCAAAATTTGATAGGCTGACACAGGATGAGTAAAGGTCTCAGGATCCAGGGAAATACTATCCAGAGTTTGCTGATAAACCTCTTGGAAAGTAAGTTCCCTTTCTCCCTCACTGACCTTCATTAACTCATTAGCAATGGCTGCTTCCATCCTTATTTCTCCTGTAGTCCCTTCTCTCTCTCCACTCTGTTCTTGCATCATGGGCTCCCCATGGCTCACACCTCTCACACCCTCACCTTCACCTTCTAAGGTGGAACTCTCAATCTCTCCTTTTGCCTGGCTGGAAGAAATAGCCAGCCTCTCACTCACATTCTCTCCTTTTGCCTGGCTGCAAGCCAGCCTCTCAGTTTCACTCCCTCTCAGTCCTAGAAGTGTCTCAACTACCACTAGATCATCTGCACTAGTTGTGGGAACAACTTGACTTTCAATTAAAGGTGCAGAGTGAACTATCAACGGAATGGTAGTTTGAACTGTCAACGGTATGGATACCGTTGATGGAGAAACACTTGTCAACGAAATAGACTGTTTCGTTGATGAAGTCAAGAAAGCACTTTGAGAATGAGAAATTACAGTAGAGTCTGTGGTGATTGATTTTAGAGATTGGTCCACAGATCCCCTTGCAATTTCAGGAAAAATTGGTTGATGGCCCAACAAATCACTTAGCAAGTGATGGCCACCAGCTTCAGAGTGGGGCTTCTCCAAGATTAGAGTTGGAGAATCAGGAATAGATGTATGGATCATGTCCACATCCAAAGATTGAGTTGGTGAATTTGATGGAGATAATTCAAGATTGATGTTTAGAGAAGAGGACTGTAACCCCAGAGAAATGATAGGGGTTACATCAAACTGAATTTGAGAAACTGGAAGTGTTGCTTCCAGTGTGTGTGCACCCTGTGTACCCTTGGACTTTTGCTTCACTCTCCTTTGGTATTGGGAAAATGTAGACTTTGGGCTTGAAGTGTCCCTTACCCTTTTGGACTGTACTCTAGGAGGAGAGCTTGTTTCAATAATCACATCCTTTTGGGAGGATGCAATTAGACTTGTGTTTAAATCCATGTTACTCATTGTGCCTTATTGGGAAGACACAATGGGGCTTGGCTGGTACACACTAACCTGTCCTTCCTTATCCTTGGGGTTTCTTTGATGTTCACCCCTTCCCTCACCTCTCACAACTCCAGACTCACTCCCCTTAGGTTGTGTGGTAGTTTTTACAACAGGTGCCTTTTGAGAAGCACCTGAGGTTGGCTTGGAGGATTTCTTTGTTTTTGGTTTTGTTGCTAGGGTAGGAGCCTGTTGGGTCACAGCTACAGACTCCATAGCAACATTGGAAGGTAAAACAGTAGAGGTGTTAGCTACACTAACAGGGATAGTAGTAGTTACCTCAATGATTGGCAGATACACCACTGGAACATCACCATTGTGGTTCAGCCTCAGTATGTCTGTCAATACTCTCTTTTCTTGCACAAAGCACTCGAACCTGGCATTAGGGTTAGAGATAACTAATGGTGCTGGACTAACATGGTTAGCCAACATCATCAGAAACCTAGCATAATAGATATTTTTCTTCCTATTTGCTTTGTCACCCAACTTAGCACCAATTTCATACATAAGTTGGGTGCTAAAGTTGTGATATCTATCATTTAGAAGCATGGTTAGGAGAATTAACATAGAGTTAGTTAATGCATCAAAATTACTAATCTTTCCAGAAAAGACCTTAATGAATGCATCAGCTAAATAACTGTATTCCCTAACCAAACCTCTCCTAATTATTCTACCCAGATTATCAGTAGGCAAAGAGTAGTTTATAGAATTTAACAGGGTAGTTATTTCAGTGTTAGTAGGCAAAGCATCACAGTTATTATCAGGAATATGTAAACATGCTTGCAAAACATCAGAATTAACTATGTACTCATTACCTTGAAGAGTGAATTTTAGTGTGCAGTGTGTTCCACTATACTCACATGAGGTCCAAATTTCCTCGATTATCTCATTGTAGAGTGGTGTAGAGTGAAACATTGCATAGCTCAACTTGCAATTCTTCATGAAATCCATCATTTTGAAGAACAGTCTGTTCGGGTTTTCCTTGACAACAAAAGGGATGGAGTTGTTCTTCTCATAGATGAACCCTCCAGCAGACATAAGCTTGACTATTGGTGCCATTGTTGATTAAAGGAAAGCTTCGAACTGAATTGCTTGTTAGAGAGAAGAAGAGAGAAAAATCCTTTGGAATTTTTGAGAACAGGTAAAAAGAAATAATGAAAATAAAATTTCTTAAATACTCCCCCAAAAATTCTCAGAAAATGAATCCAATATTAAATGTAAATTACTGGATTGGCTTAAAAATATAACCGTTACTCTTAAAGTATTACCATGATTTATACTTACAGGGGTGTATGCATAGATCGTGGTAAAAGACGTGTCAATTTTTTAACGGTTCAGATTAAAAGCGCTTTATATCAACGAATCAGAATTGGGCGGTTAAGGTCCCGTCTATTTCGTTGATAAAATTGCGTTTCGTTGATACAAAAGAACTATCAACGAAACACCCAGAAAAGTGCTAAGACTGTCAACGAAATGGTGCATTCCGTTGGCATAGTAATTTTGACTTAGACAAAATTTTACCTTTTCCTGAGAAAATTCATTCACAGAAAAACATAGCAAATTTCTGGCTGCATTTTAACTTGCAAATATCTCAAAAATAATTAAGAGAAATTTAGCATACCTAGCTCACTTACTAATCTTGAGAATGTTGATTCATCAAGTGGCTTGGTAAAGATGTCTGCAAGTTGTTGTTCACTTGGAACAAAATGTAACTCCATAGTACCATTCATAACATGTTCTCTAATGAAATGGTACTTGATGTCAATGTGCTTGGTCCTTGAATGCTGCACTGGATTCTCAGTAATGGCAATGGCACTAGTGTTGTCACAGAAAATAGGAATTTTCTCAACTCTTAATCCATAATCAAGTAGTTGGTTTTTCATCCATAAAATCTGTGCACAACAACTTCCAGCTGCAATATACTCAGCCTCAGCTGTGGAGGTAGAAACTGAGTTTTGTTTCTTGCTGAACCATGACACAAGCTTGTTTCCTAGGAATTGACAGGTTCCAGTTGTACTTTTCCTGTCAATTTTACATCCTGCAAAATCTGCATCTGAATAACCAATTAGTTCAAAACCAGATTCTCTAGGATACCAAATGCCAAGGTTTGGTGTTCCTTTGAGATATCTGAAAATTCTTTTAATAGCAACTAAATGGGATTCTCTAGGATCAGCCTGAAATCTAGCACATAGACATGTAGCAAACATAATATCAGGTCTACTAGCTGTTAAATATAAAAGTGAGCCTACCATGCCTCTGTAACTTGAAATGTCCACAGATTTTTCCTTAGTATTCAATTCAAGTTTGGTGGCAGTAGGCATGGGAGTTTTGGCAGGAGAGCATTCCATTAGGTTAAACTTCTTTAATAAATCATGAATGTATTTTGTTTGACTAATGAAAATGCCTTCATTAACTTGCTTTACTTGAAGACCAAGAAAGTAAGTTAATTCTCCCATCATGCTCATTTCATACTTACTTTGCATAAGCTTGGCAAACTTTTGACAAAGTTTCACATCTGTAGACCCAAAGATTATATCATCTACATAAATTTGAACAAGTAAAGTAGAGCCATTTACAACCCTGTGAAAAAGAGTTTTATCTACAGTACCTCTAGTGAAATGATTCTCAAGGAGGAACTGTGAGAGAGTGTCATACCAGGCTCTAGGTGCTTGTTTCAAACCATAGAGTGCTTTGAGAAGGAAGTACACATAGTCTGGAAAATCATCATCTTCAAAACCAGGAGGTTGACTTACATACACCTCCTCTTCCAATTCCCCATTCAGAAAAGCACTCTTCACATCCATTTGATAGACCTTGAAATTGGCATGGGCTGCATAGGCTAGGAAAATCCTTATTGCTTCTAGTCTTGCAACAGGAGCAAAGGTTTCATCAAAATCAATTCCTTCTTCCTGTGAATAGCCTTTTGCAACCAATCTAGCTTTGTTCCTTGTGACTATGCCATTTTCATCCATCTTGTTTCTGAACACCCACTTTGTGCCTATAACACTCCTGTCATTAGGCCTGGGCACCAGCTTCCAAACATTGTTTCTCTCAAATTGGTTTAGCTCTTCTTGCATGGCTAAAACCCAATCTGGATCTAGAAGTGCATCCTCAACTTTCTTTGGCTCATCTTGAGACAGAAAGCTACTATATAGACATTCTTCTTGAGTTGCTCTTCTAGTTTGGACTTTTGAAGAGACATCACCTATAATAAGTTCAAAGGGATGATCTTTAGTCCATTTCCTTGAGGGAGGTAGATTTGCTCTTGAAGACGTAGCTTCATGATCATGATTGCCTTGATTGGATATTTGTCCTTGAGAAACTCCCCCTGAGTTTGTTGTCCCTAAGTGATCACTTCTAGAAGTATTCCTATGACTATCAACGGTATGACCGTTTTGGCTGTCAACGAAACGCTCATTCTGACTGTCAACGAATCCACCATCATGACTGTCAACGAAATGACCATTTGGTCTGCTAGCTGCTATCCTTTTTAACCTTAATGCAGCAATTTCATCTTCACTGCTGCTTTCATCTGTGCTAGATACAACAACTTTAGGCTGTTTCTCAGTAGCCTTATCATGATTCACTTGATCTCCTTCCTTATTTTCAAAAGAAAGACTTTCATGGAAACCTTCATCACAGAGACCTTGAATTTTGAGATCATCAAAAACAACATGTACAGATTCCATAACAATGTTGATTCTGAGATTATAGACCCTGTAAGCTTTCCCTGCTGCATATCCCACAAATATTGCTTCATCTGCCTTTGCTTCAAATTTCCCCAAATGCTCAGCTTGATTTCTCAGAACAAAGCACTTGCATCCAAAGACATGAAGAAAATCCAATAGTGGCTTCTTTCTTTTGAGTAACTGATAAGGGGTCATTCCTTTGGCCTGATTAATCAAAGAAATATTTTGAGTAAAGCAAGCTGTGTTAACTGCCTCAGCCCAAAAATATGTAGGTAACTTTGATTCATCTAGCATTGTCCTTGCAGCTTCAATAAGTGTTCTGTTTTTCCTTTCAACTACACCATTTTGCTGTGGTGTTCTTGCTGCTGAAAACTCATGCAAAATACCATTTTCTTCACAGAACACCTTCATGCTTGAATTCTTGAATTCTGTCCCATTGTCACTCCTAATCCTTCTTACTTTGAAATCAGGATGATTGCTTACCATCTTGATGTGATTGATAATGATTTCACTTGCCTCATCTTTAGAGTGCAAAAAGAAAGTCCATGTAAATCTAGAAAAATCATCAACAATCACAAGACAGTATTTCTTCTTTGAGATGGACATAACATTTACAGGGCCAAATAGGTCCATATGAAGCAATTCAAGCTGCTGGACAATTGATGACTCTGTCTTGCTTTTGAATGATGCCTTCTTCTGTTTTCCCTTTTTACAGGCATCACACAAACCATCCTTGGAGAACTCCACCTGTGGAATTCCTCTAGCAAGATCTTTCCTCACCAAATCATTCATAACTTTGAAATTCAGATGGGATAACTTCTTGTGCCATAACCAACTTTCATCCTTGCTTGCCTTGCTGAAAAGACAAGTGATGGTGTCTGAACTTGTGCTACTAAAGTCAGCAATGTACACATTCCCCCTTCTGAATCCAGTCATTACCACATTGTTGTTTCCTCCTTTAGAAACAACACAGGCTTCTCTAGAAAAAGTAACTAAAAATCCTTTGTCACAAAGTTGGCTGATACTAAGCAAGTTGTCCTTAAGACCATCCACCAATGCAACCTCATCTATGATGACATTCTCTTTTGAAATCAAGCCATATCCCTTTGTGTAGCCTTTGCTGTCATCTCCAAAAGCAATACAAGGGCCAGCTCTTTCCTGAAACTCTGTGAGCAGGGTAGAATCACCAGTCATGTGTCTTGAACAACCACTATCCAAGTACCAAAGATTCCTTTTGTCTCCCTGCACACAATAAAACCAAATCAAGTCGATTTTGGTACCCAAGTTTCCTTGGGTCCTGTCTTGTTAGCCTTTGCATTCCCTTTTGTACCATTTTTCACTTTGGGCTCAGATTGATTCAAATCAATCTTTACCCTTGGTGTTGATTTCTGAGGGTTGCTCATATTTTCATTCATAGCATGCATAGTTGGAGGAACAATCATGTTATTCATGTTCCATGGCATTTGTGGCATGTTAAACATATTCATGTAAGGATTAGACACAAATGGCATGCTAGCATATGGATTCTGAAATTGTGCATATGGAGCAAACATGTTAGACATAACAGGCATTGTAGGCATGGAACTGTTCATTGCAGACTTGGGCATTCTCACATTAGGAGTTTTCTTAACAGATTTGCAGTTAGTAGACAAATGACTAACACTTCCACAATTAACACATGTCTTTCTAGGAGCATATTTATCAGGTGTGTAATTGTTGTGTTTGTTAATTCCTACTTTGCCATTCCTGTTATTCTTTTTATTTCCCTTAGCCTCATTATGAACTTTCTCTACCTTGTCTTTCAATTGCTTGTTAGACAAGTGACCTACATTAGCTCTCTCAACAGGCTTCTCAATTTTCTTTAAAATACTAGACTCACCTTGAACAAAGTTCTTGGTGACAGGACCATACTTGTCATTAAGTCTAGTGAGTTTATCTTTTCTTTTGTCTGTCAACGAAACAGCCTGATCGGTTGATGGTTCATGTGTCAACGGAACATTGCATTCCGTTGACATATCAACCTTCAACAAATGATCATTGTTGTTTGTTGACTCTGTTCCTGATTCTAAGGTTTCACCAACATACCCTAGCTTCTCTTTGTTCCTTTCCCATGATTGCTCACAGAAGGATTCCACGCCTTGAACATTAATTATGTTGGTAGCAACATTCCTGGCATCCTTCCATTTTGCAATCACACTTTGTTCTATCTCAAGTTGTGTTCTAAGAATTTCTTCCCTTTGTAACACGTTCTCAAGTTCCTTCTTAGCATCCCTACTAACACATCTCATTTTCTCAAATTCAATGAGCTGTGCTTCTAACATTGCATTCCTATCACTTAAGAGCAAATTGGTCTCTTTTATTCTTGAATTCTCTTTAGTAAGTGATTTAAGAGTAACACGCAAATTATATAATACAGTAGACATTTCATTTACTGCATTGTCGCATTCCTCTTTAGAAAGCTCAGAAAGATTAGTAATTGTTACCTGGTTGCTTGAGGAACTTGCTTCCTGCTCATGATTGTCAGCCATAAGAGCCAAGTTGACATACTCAACATCATCATCAGAATCTTCACCATTACCAGCCCAATCATACTCCTGAGACATGAAAGCCTTTTCTTTTTGTTTGAGAAGTTCAAAGTATTTCTTTTTATAATCAACAGGCTCAAATTTCCTGTTGCCCTTCTCAACCTTGGGCTTTCTGCAGTCTCCAGCAAAGTGACCAAGCATTCCACAATTGAAACATTTTGACTTAGACTTTTCAATCCAGTTTGTTTTGCTAGGTTGAAAGTCTCTTCTTGGTGGCCTTGCTTCTGAGTTTCTTTTGAACTTGAACTTAGAGAATTTTCTAGACAGAAAAGCAATGTGTTCATCAATCTCATCTAAGTCCTCCAAGTTGGCTGGTTCTGATTCTTCTTCTTCTGTCATCTTGTCTTTACCCTTGCTAACATCACTCCTACAACTAGATCGACTAGTTGTGGCCTTTGCAGCTTCTTTATTGTCATCTTCAAGTTGGTTCACTGATGCAATCAATGCAATGGATCCACCCTTCTTCTGTACCTTTTCAATTTCTTCATCTTGCTCCATTTCCAGCTCATAAGTCTTCAAGGTTCCATAAAGCCTTTCAAGAGTGTAGTCTTTGTACTCTTGAGTGTTTCTGAGAGAAACAGTCATAGGCTTCCATTCTTTTGGAAGAGCTCTAAGAAATTTAAGGTTTGAATCCTTGGTTTGATAGATCCTCCCATACAACTTTAATCCATTCAAAAGCTTTTGAAACCTACTGAACGTGTCATTTAGGGTTTCACCAGCTTTAAAATGAAAATGCTCATATTGTTGTATAAGGAGTTGCATTTTATTTTCCCTGACTTGCTCAGTTCCTTCACAGAGTGTTCTAACAGTATCCCATACTTCCTTAGAGGTTGTACAGTTGATAACATTGTCAAACATCTCTTGCTCCAAACCATTAAACAGAATGTTCATGGTCCTTTTGTCTTTATGAACTTCTGCAATATCTTCAACAGTCCATTCTGAGACAGTTTTTGGAATCTCTACATCAGGTGCATCATCTGGCAGTCCAACTCTAGAGTCAAGCTTCATGGGAACGTGTGGACCTTTCTCAATGCAGTCTACATACCTCTCATCCATAGACATGAGATGTAAATGCATCTTTACTTTCCAGTGAAAGTAATTGTCTTTATCAAGAACTAGTATCTTCACACCTGCATCCTTCTTCACCATGGTTTCTGTTTTTGGTCTTGATCTTTAAACTTCTTGTATATTAGAAGCTCGCTCTGATACCAATTGTTATTCCCAAATGACCTAACAGAATTGTAGAAGGGGGGGTTGAATACAATTCTTGATATTTTCTTGAAACTAAACACTTTATGAAATTAAACTGAACTGAATAAATAAAAACACAAGATATAAATAATTCAGTTGGATTGTTTGATGATCCAACTGAAGTGTTTTTATTGCGGAAATAATCTGTGATACAAATGTACACAGCTGCTCAGTTACAATGTTGTAGAGAAGAAATGCTCTCAAAGATAGCTAATACAATCTATTTGTTTTTCTTCTCTTTTTCTAAAGTGACTGCTACACTTGGTTATAAATCCCAAGTTTACAATTCTACATTTGGTTAAACTAAAGAATAATAGAAGTAACCATCAGTAGCTTGCTTTTCATTCCTTTTGTCCAATGGTCCTTGGAGATCTTTGCTTTTGTCTTCATGCTCATTATAATCATTCCCAAGAGCCTTATTGGAAATTAGAATGTTTCCTTATTTCCAGTAACCACTTTGATGGTTTCCAATGCAAAGTACACTTCCATATCTCCTTTTAGATCTGTTCAGTAAACTGTCACTATCACTTTGTCAACTGCTCAAAAAGCAACATTGATTCGTTGATAGCAAGGAGATGTGTTTCGTTGATAGCTTCATTCTTCATTCCGTTGATGGTGTTTCCCTCGTTTCGTTGATGGGTAAACTCCATACCGTTGACAGAGTAATCTTCATACCGTTGACATGTCTTCACTTAGGCAGAATTACAAGGCATAACATATTTACAATTAACCAACCTATTTTGCCTATCTAGTACATAGTCAACATGACTTAGAAAACCTATCTAAAACATAGAATAGAATGCCTATCATACTGTGAAGTATTGTACAATGCAATTGCTACAACACTCATTTCGTTGATGAGCTTCCTGTCAACGAAACACTGCTAAGCATGCTGTTTCGTTGACAGCTACAAAATTGACTTTACACAAATTCTACTAAGTGTTTTATGCTTATCATCAAGAACAACATATTCCTAACAATCTCCTTCCGGTAACTTCTTCCCGTTAGAGATTTGAAAATATTTTCTCCTCTCTAAGCGTGTCCGTGCATCTTCTAATTTGATTTGTGTATTTGTTTTTTTTTTTTTTGGGATATTCCATTTGGTACCATTGTACAATTGGCTTTTCCATTTGGTACCATCGAAAGTTTTTGACTTCCAAATGGTACCACTGTACTTTAGGATTCGACCATCAGATAACACTCTGTTAAACAAACGTTAATCACACTGTTAAGTACAATTTAAACAGTATTAAACTAACAAATACCCCTTTGATCATGAACAAAACCTGATACTATTAAGCAACAGAATAACCAAGATTTCAATAGTTTCATACCATTAAACAACCAAAACATCAACCATAAAGGTCCTAGAAACATCAAAGTCAGTGCAAAAAAAAACTAAGATCAAACTTGAGGTTGGGACTGGGATGTAGGAAATTGAGAAACATTGATTTCAGATGGTTGAGATATATTGCCCTTCTTTCCAGCATTCTGAGTCTGATCTTGAGCTGCTGCTTGGGCTGCTGCTTTAGCTGCTGCCTTGGCTGCTTTAGCTGCATTCGACTGATCTCTAACTCTAGGATGTCTAACAACCACTGATCCACTACTTGCTGCCCTCTTTTCCTTTGCAGTCAGACCACCCTTGCAAGTCCTAGCATTATGACCAAGACAATCACATTTAGTGCATTTCACAGTCTTTGCTCTCTTTCCCTTCTGATCTTCTCCTTCTTCTCTTCTTCTGTTTCTACATGGTCTCCCAACTCCTCTTTTCATTGTAGGTGGCTTGATAGTAGGTATATCATCATATGTAGGCCATTGTTCCTTGTCAGGTAAGGGGTTAATAGCAAAATTGTAGGACTGTTTGTATGTCCTAACAGAGTACCATGTGCTAACAACCTTGTGTGGATCAATCTTGGCATGAACCATAGCCCTTATGGCATGCCTACATGGGATGCCTGAAATCTGCCATGCCCCGCAAGAACAAATCTTATTATTTAAGGACAAAGGAAAGTGAGATTTACCCTCGTGTATCTCATATTCCCCTGGCTTGGACATATAGGCTTTGCAACTAATAGTGTCCTTGCTAATGACCTTGAGCATCTTCATTATCTTAGGACAAAGATCATCATCCTTCCAACCTAATGCAGTTTGATGCCTTGCTGAGATTCTAACCATACATACCCTCCTAATTCCTGTATTACACATGTATCTAACAACTAGTCAATACTGAATAATGCATCAAAAAAATCAAGTACTATATGAGTTGAAATATATACCTTCAAGTAAGGTCAACACTGGTCTGCATCTATCAATTCCAAGAGTGGAATTGAAACTTTCAACAAAGTTTGAAGTATTTGAATCATTGCATACATTTGGGTCAAATTTGTGTTTGCTCCAGGTAGAAGGATCACCTAATTGTGCAAACCATGTCATTACTCTCTCACCTCCAGCCTCTTGAAGCCTTTCCATTGCCTTTCTATATGTAAACTGTGAAGTGGCATTACAAGCCCTCCAAAATAGAATGTACATCAAAGGGCCAGAAAATTGCTTTTTGTAGTTTCTGCTAATGTGTCTGCAGCAATATCTCCTTTTCACACTTGGCCATACATCCATTAAAGCAAGATCAATCCCCTAATAAACACATAAACTTATAAGCAAACAGTTACAATGAGCAGATATGCAAAAAGAGTGAAATGAAGTACCTTTTGTCTATCAGATATCACAGTCCAATCCTTCCTGCTTGATTCCTTCCTGCTTAATATCAACTACTATATCCCTCCATACAAACTTCAATACCTTCTCAACATCTCCCATCTGCACATATACACACACATATAGAGACACATATACTTACATAAATACACATATCTACACTTATACACATATGCATACACATCAATATATACACACATCGCATAAACCCTAAAACGAGGCTGAGATAATGAATCAATTTAACATGCAAACATAGTTATATAAGGAAGATATAGAGCGCATGTATTCGAATTCATACCTTTTACAGAGAGCAATTTCGAATTTTGAAGAAGAATCCTTCGTCTCCCAAATTTCGCCCTAATTTCGCCCTAATTGAGAGTGTTCGAATGGTCATACCCGACTAATGACCCGTTTAAACATTTGATAAGTATTTTTATCTAATTTTTGTTTTATTTAATTGCTAATTTCATAACGGATACGTAACGTTTATTAAACGGAGTGTTATCTGATGGTCGAATCCTAAAGTACAGTGGTACCATTTGGAAGTCAAAAACTTTCGATGGTACCAAATGGAAAAGCCAATTGTACAATGGTACCAAATGGAATATCCCTTCTTTTTTTTTGACAAACAAAGAGATTTATTTGTGTATTTGTTTGATTTGTCTAGTTTGAACGTTAGCATGTCTATATGTACATTCATTATTTAGTTATATAAATTCTAGAATTATTTTGTTTTCGAAATTATGTCTCGATGTTTTAGTATCATACTAGCCCATAACCACTGGACCTTAAAAAATAATAAACTAAAAAATTTAATGTTAACGGAAAATGGTAAAATAAAAATAAAAATTAATATGATAAATTATAAAATGAGAAACTTAAATATTAATTGGAACATAAAAAAAATATAAAAAAATACAGATGGGGCTGAGGAAGATAAATGAGATCTTATTAATATTATTTTATAATAAAATAATATTAATAATAAGGACATATAGAAAATCTAACATGTTTTAATTAAAAAAAAAGTAATTGCCTGTGATATTTTTAGAAGTGTATTAATTATATTAATTGTATTTATTAAAAAAATACATTGACATGTTAAAATAAGTAAGTTTTTTTAATAAGAACAAATAGAAAATCTAACATGTTTTAATTAAAAAAGGTAATTGCCCGTAATATTTATAGATGTGTTTTAATTATATTAATTGCATTTGTTAAAAAAATATGTCCACTTATTAAAATAGGTAAGTTTTTTTAAATAATTAAAAGTATTAAAATAGGTTTTAAAATATATAAGTATGGGTTGCACTTGATATTTTTGGAAAAGAGAGATTTTAGTGATAACAAATATAAAAGTTAATATATTTTAATTTAAAGGTAATTGCCCGTGATATTTTTGAAAAAGGAGTAGATTTTGTTAGAAAAAAATGTTTTAACTATAAAAAGCAATCAGCTAGTTAGTATTTTTATATTATTTTATTATTTATTAAATAGAGTATTAAAATAGGTTTTAAAATAAATAAGTAAGGATTGCACCTCATATTTTTGGAAAATAAAGATTTTAATGATAACAAATATAAAAGATAATATATTTTAATTTAAAGGTAATATGTTGTCAAGGATGAAATCAAGCCTACTGTCAAACGTAAGAGGACAAAATCCTTAGCCAGAGCTTGGTTTTCTAGACAGGAATCTAAACCTGAGGAATCTGCTAAAGCAAAGAAAGGAAAGACTAAAGTACTCAGGAAAGGAGAAAGACACAGGGCTTGGCAGGAATCTTAGGAAACCAATCCAGACAAAGTTATACAGCTCTTTAGATCTTCAGGAAAAAGAAGCTCAAGGAATCAAGAATGTTTAGATAAAGTTGGATGACAACAAAGAAGCAACCAAATATGTTCTTTGGTTTGATGCATCAAGGTATGTGATAGTTCTAAAGGACTTTACCATGGAGGTGATTTCACATGATGTATCAGAAACTATCTCATACAGCAGGAGGATAGTCTCAAGGAGAATTGACTAATCTTAGAGAGAATGGTCAATCTAATGCAAAGTTATGACAATGTACCTAAGGAAGTCATAAACCATGTTCTGGCATACAAAGCTGAAAGAGATGAAGAATTCTATCAGAAATATGGAGAATGGTCATTGTATGATGATGCTGACATTGCTCATTTGTTGGAGTACTCTGATGAAGAAATAGCTGACTATAAAGATGATCTTCCTGAAGAACAGGTGCAAGCCCAACCAAGTCAAGAAGGACCTTCAAATCCGACAGGAAAAGAGACTACTGAAGATATGGAAGCTCCACTCCTAAACAAATGCAAAGAAGCAAACAGGGTGGAGAGTGAAGGACCCAATTACCAACCCTGTATATTAGAAAATCCTCTGAGGATCATGTTCATAAGGCAAGAGATCCCTATTGGAAGCTTTCATAAGCTCAAAACAAGTGCCTTGAAAGAGTTACTCTACTTGGTAATTGGATCAACTCATCCATTAGAACATCTGTGTTCTTTTGAGATTGAGGACATTCTTCAAAGAAGAAAGGGTGAAGACTCAAAGCTGGACAAATCAAGGAGAAAAACCCTGAATGCATATCCTGGAAGAAGATTTAAACTTGTTGAAGGCAAATTGAAGTTCAGAACTTATGCCTTTGGTCAAGAATTATGGACAGATCTTCAGGATGCTAAAGTATGTCTCTCCAAAGCAGTCCAAAAGTACATTGATGAGATAGAAGATGATGCCATCTCTCCTGATGAAAAAGCATTGGTGGAAGGACTCAAGGAGATTCTGAAAGAAGCTCTCAACAGAGAGGATGAAGCAAGACAGAAAAGAAAATCTGAAGCTAAGTGAAATTTTTTATCAATTCTGATCTTGTTAGTTAAGTTGTCAGCATGCATAGATTGTAAATTTGTTGTTATTGTCCATAAAAACAAATTGGGGGAGATTGTTAGGATTTATGGGTGATAGCTAAGAGACAGCTTGACTAGATATTTTTAACGCTTAATTTTATTAAGTATGAACATACTGTCACAGCCAGAGTATGTTCTTGTAACCATTTTGTTTACTGTTAAATAAGATCTTAGTACATCTTGGTAGAAGTTCATTTGTTTGTTTAAGCCTCAAGAAGTGCTTAAAGAAGACAGCAAGAATAAATATTACTCTCATGGCACTGACAGTAAGGTTACAAGAAGACAGCATGTTGCAAGTCACGACAGTATATCCACTCTGACATCAATATTGGCGGAAGCCCTGAGACAACAACTTTACCTTAGTCTGACAGCAAGCTTGGAACTCCCGACAGCATCAATTGTGGGGATTTCTTACTGTCACCAAAAGCAGATTCTTGTGACAGCAAGCTTGAAGATCAGGATACTGTCTCAAAGGGATAATCTTTGTATTGGGGATCTACCCAGTCAAACATGTGACAGTTTGGATGTTCAAAAAACAGACGTACTGCAGTATCCTAACATTGCATCAGGTCTGCAAGACTACGACAGAAGCTTGAGAGATCACATGACAAAGCTCACCAATTCAAGAGTATGACAAATCAACATCTACTGAA
Source organism: Heracleum sosnowskyi (assembly GCA_030848705.1). Classification (NCBI taxonomy): domain Eukaryota; kingdom Viridiplantae; phylum Streptophyta; class Magnoliopsida; order Apiales; family Apiaceae; genus Heracleum; species Heracleum sosnowskyi. Next base: position 90,149,192 of record CM061242.1, read on the forward strand.
TTATGTTAGCTAAATATAGAATGTATCTAGATTGCTTTTTCTAGTAATGATAAACTTGTTTATATAGCAATTTAGGTAAGACACACGGGTAGGCAATTTGTAAGAAGCTGCCATATGAAAATGACAGCAGCTTCACAAACCCGTGATGATAGAGATAGGATTAGTTTACTTAGACTATCTCTCAATTCATTCTATGCATTTACTCGAGAAATCGAAGCTCAAGAAAACTGATATTTTCTTGAGGTTGTAGCAACACTTTGCAAAATAAATAAAACATTTATTTTGTGAGAAAAACTACTTGTGTCTACTTGTGTTTGCAATTCTTAAACTAATAAACTTTAATCTTAGTTTTAGTTGTTGGAGCGTAGATTGAGATTTATCAGTATTGCATTCAACCCCCCCCCCCCTGCAATATTCAAGGACCAACAAAAATATTTTCATTTTCATTTTTCTCTTTGTATATATATATAAATGTATTATACTATTTAAATAAAAATATCTAAATTATATCTATAAAATCATACATAATATATAACTACATTAAATATCATCAAATATGAACTATATATCATAATTTTTAAGTATATAAAATATCAAATATTTGAGTTAAATTAGAAATTTTATTATTGATCAAACATTTAGACTTTGAGGGGTTTAAATATATAATTCGACTAAAAAAGATAAATATTTGAAACTGTACATGATACAATTGAATTGATTCCAAAAAGACAATAACTCAAAAACAGGATCTATGTTTTAAATAAAAAATCAACACGATTAATATGCAATAGATGAAAATAAGATATGATTTTTCTCGATCATAAGCATTATAAAAGTGTCTAACTATTAATGTCGACCAATTAAACTATAAGTTTTAACAATAAAAATTTAAATTGTATGTAAAAAATTATTGAATGATGTTAAAAAAAAGTATAAGTCTTTAATAATAATAGAATTTTATATAATATACTAAATGGATGCGTAATATCATAATATCATTTTGATAAATGAAATTCTAAATAGGGTTTGTGGGCTTTGAGTACATCATTGAATTACAACACTGAAACTAAGACACAATAAAATACAAGTAAAGTTTATTTTTTGTATATGAAAAGGGTGAGTTTATTATTACAAAAATGTCATTCAATATTTGTATTGAAAAAAAACAGTATAACCTCGTATAAGTCTCCAGGTCAAAATCATGGTCATTTTTCACTTTTAAAATAGATGAATAACCTCTGGACATTTATAAAGTTATCACATTTAAATTAATTTTTTAAAAAAAAATTAGTCTTAAAAATGATATATTTATCAGTATATATTTGTTTATAACACGTGCAAAGCACGAGTTATTTTTTGTATTATTTTACTTTTTTATTTAAATTATTATAATCAAATTAAATATAGTAACGAGTGGTTCACGTATTTTAACTTTATTTATGTTTTAAATTTTTGAGTTGTTCTGCCGGATCAGTCGCTCAGAGTAAATGTTAATTTTAACATATTTGTAATAAATGTTTATTTTAATATGTTGTTGATGGGATTCGAACCTTAAACTTTTATGTAGCATAACTTTTAGTAATATATCTAGATGTTCCAATCAATTTGACTTCAAAGACCTATCAGTATCGATTGTGATTGAAAATGATAACCAATATGAGTTATGAACCAAATGATAAATTATACCTCATTTTGTTTATTATAGTTTAGTATATATTATAGTTAATTCAGAATTCATTAATTTTTACCATATATTTATAAAATTATATAACTGAGCAAAATACATGAATTTTGAGAAATATATATAAAATAATTCAATTTGAGTTATATATGAATTTTCAAAATTTAGGATTTCAATTATTTATGATGATTGAGTTGGAACATTTACTTACGTCATTATAACATGAACCCACTCTATATGAAGGGAAAAAAAGATGGAACCAGAAAATAATTGTTTGAAAATTATATATATGCACAAGTCATTAATGTTGTCTAATTATTCTTACATCGATAAAAATAATCATGTGTCTTTTATCATATAGATATTAGTTGAATATCGAAATCTAATCAAATTTACAAGTATTTGATTCATGAAAATGTACGCAATATTACAAATTTACGATAAATTACAAATATTATCATCTAATGTATTTTTAATTATAAAATTATTTTGATATATGAACAAATTCAACGAGAAATTATTTAATTAATATATAAACAAGTCTCAAAACCTGACAAGGGTACGTTCGACATTCAAAGTAGTTACATTATTCGCCAACAAAATTTCTTACTACTCTGCACAACTCACACTTCTCATCTTACACTATCAAACTTACGATTACACAAACCTCACGTTAATAAATCGGCCTCTTCGCAATAAAATTATTGACGTTTCTATGCAGGCCCGTGCCTTGCACGGGCCGTTACGCTAGTTGAAAGCTAATTCAAGGCAAGCATTATGTTAATTACTAATTAAAAAAAACCTGGATGTAAAGAAACGCATGTGAGTAGATATGTGTATAATAAGAAAGAGATAAACTCAATTTTTTCTTGAAAATATGAACTATTCAAACGAAGAAACAAATGACAATAGATAAAATAAACAGGTGAAGTCAATTGCTAACTAGGCAAATAAAACAAGCAGCAAGAAAACAAGTTACAAAAATTAATATTAAGAAGAACCACTACTAGCTCGTGATCAAAAATCAACATTTAGGGGTCATTTGGCAAATCTGAATAATTTATATTTGAATGACTAATATTTCTGAATGATCTGAAAGATTCAAAAATCTGAATGTTGAATGAATAAGATTGTTTGGCATATAACTTTTTTCTAAAATTTCGGAATGATGGAATTTTGCTAAGAATTATTAAAAAATTACAGAATTTAATAATCTAGATGCTAGTAAATATTTTACATTTAGAAAATATGTATTATAAATATATAAAAATATAAAAAATTGCAATTTACATTTAATGCTAGTAAATATTTTACATTTAGAAAATTGTATGTTAAGATGTCAGATAATACATTTAAATTGAAATAAGTAAACATCGTTAAAATGAAAGTATTTTATTTATTTATTGAGTTATTGATTTATTAATGTTAAAAATATGCTATTTTTGATATACCCACTTGACCGGAAAAGAATTGTTTGTTAAACAAAATTATTCATTTATTGAGTAAAAATTTATATAGGTTTCAATATAATAAGATATAAAATATGAATAACAAAATAATAGATAATAACAAAGTATATAAAATTGAAATACAAAATAGGGGTAAAAGGGAAGGGAGCAGCACGTATGAATCATTCTGTTTCAATTTTCTGCATGAATGGCTCAGGAATATATGATTCGCTCAGATCAAAAAAGGCTTTTAAACAAATGAACTTAATGTAGGAATCGGTCAGATGTATCACCATTCATGGGTGTTCAGGGGTAAACAAATGGGACCTTACAATAATTATTAGTAAAACATTAGGAATGACAAAATGAAAAATAAGATCACATGAATTAATTATAAAAGGGACATAACCAAATAAATAAACTAAAAATTAGATAAAATCATTATCATGAACTAAAGCTAGCTACAAATAGGCGGGGAAATTTTAAAAGAAAAAAGTTAATATTATAATCTAAAGGTGTCGGCCGGAATAACTAGTGATAAACACCCGCCGGTACCATTCAGAGTATTAATTTTAAACAAAGTTACGTAATAAAAAAAATAGCAGCCATAACAAATCCCAACATAAATTGTATTTTTTGCCGGAATTTTAACCGAAAAATATGAACTTCCTCGAAAGATTAGTTTTTCCCGAAAAATCAACAAGACATAATCAACTTATAAAACTAGACATAAAATTTAAAGGGACTAATTGTAATACTGCTAACAACATAAATCTAACCTCTACAAATACTAAAAAATAGATCTATGAACATAAAAAAAAAACAAGAGCCTCCTTTCATACAAGTAATGTATCGTTTAATAGAGAGATTTCATCGCCAAAATGTGAAGTGAAGAATAATTTGTAAAGAAGAAGTGAAATCTTGCATTAAAATAGAAATAAAGTGTTTACAAAATCCAAAACTATTACATGATGAAAGCAAATAGAAAGAAATGAAGGCTAGTACTACACTAGGTTAAGCTAAGATGAAGAAAAAAAACTAAGATCGGTTACATGAGAAAGAAGGGGACATTTTTAGGACAATTTTAGAGTTTTGGGTTGATCTTATCCATTAATTTTCATCTTCCATCAATCAACTCTTTTTTTTGGCTTTTCTTGACTTCTTTTCCAATTTTACCCTTTCTTGTCCATATTTCATCAATTTTCTTCTTTTTTCTCATTTATCGAAATATCTAAGAAATTACGAAAAATGCAACAATTTATATTAAAAATACGAAAACAAGCAATAAAATAGGCCTAAAATATGTAAAGTTATGCAATAATCACCATCTGTGAAAAAAGACATCAACCATGACGAGAACACGGAGGACTTGAAGCAACGATCCTTCATGAACTACACAAGTTACAACCACCATTGTTGGGACTCAGCCAATCCCCACAAACTCTATTCAAAGGACGATTCCCAAGAGGCCCGCACTCAAAGTGCAAATCCTCAAGGGACAAATCCCCAACCTCCCCAACCTCAAGGGTCGAATCCTCGAGGGACGATTCAAAATCCCTAACCTCCATGATTGAATCCCCAACTTAGATGGTAGTTTCATCTTTTGATGCTAGCATGCCTCAAAGGACACAAGTTTTTACCACCATACTCCCTTTAGGAATTACACAAAATCAAGCTTATGGGTTGCCCTCATTTTAAATTGTTGAAGAAACAACATGCTACAAAGGATAGGGATCCCCCATTATAGATTTGGATAGAAATCCAAAAATAAGAAGGACAGGAGCCACTAGGGCTGATCCCACCGATTCACAATCACTTGGAGATCCTTATGATCCAACTCCCCCGTTTACGGAGGAAATAATGAAAGCTCACATCTCAAGAAAGTTTTAGATGTCCACAATAAAAACTTATGATTAGGTTGGAGATCCAGCAAATCATGTGAGAACTTTCTCAAATTCACTATTGTTGCAGCCTGTCAACGATGCCATCAAGTGTACGGCGTTCCCTCAAACCTTGGGATATGGTGCAACACTGATACATCTGATTGCCTTCCCACTCCATCGGCTTCTTCAAGGAATTGAGCAAAGATCTTTTAAGCCAATTTATAAGTGGGAAGGTGCATGAAAAAAGCTATGCATCTTTGATAAAAATATTGAAGGGTTTCATGCACACAAACGCAGTAGAAAAACGCGTAAAAACAGAAAAATAGCGAAACCCTCTACAGGATCCATGCGAAAAACTGATATTTAATTCGTAGTTTAGAATTTTTACCTTAAAGAAGCTTTAACATATTATATGATTGACAAATGGAGGTCCAAGCTTGCACGATCACCACGTATCCCACTTTGCAACGAGTTATGCGCGCGGTATCGGTATCCACACGAATGCTTAATCTCGAGGATTGATGTGTACTAACACAAACTGAATTCGTCTTCTCTCTCTCAAAATAATTTATTTTAGGTGAAAAAGGTAATTGTTATAAATAGGTAATATTATTATTTAATAATATATTTCTATAAATAAGTAAGGTTAATTAAGTAAAAACACGAATTTAAGAAAAGGCAATTAAGTAAAATCACAACGCACCATACCGACCGACCAAACTTTTAACGTTTCGTCTGTTATATAATAGTATTGATATTCATGTGAAGTGGGTGATATTACTTAAATCTCGCCCAAGTAGATTAAGATAAAGATTTACGATATCGGAAGATTAATTCCAATAAAAAAATGAGAACTTATTGATTTCATATGAATATTGAATACAAAAGAGTAGTGCTAGACACCCAAAAGTTGTTCCCAAAATATTTACAAAATGATGTGGACGACACATGAATTTTTTAATTCGTGGACGCATATTAATGCACGCGAGATCTCGTATTATTATTAGGAAACTTACTATTCTAAACTTATTTAGTAACAATTTTTTAGAATAATTTTGGGGCCTCTAGGATTTTTCAATACAAAATATGATACCCATGACTATAGGCAAGTGAAAGATAAGATTGAATTTCTGATCCGCAGATAGGGTTAAATATCAAATTGATCACTCAAGTAAAAATCATATATCACTTTCATCATTGATCTCAACGGGGTATCGCTTCAATCACTAAAATCATCGTAAATATCAAACGGATACCTCTACATATGTTTTCGAAAAGTAAAAATAATTTATATCAAGTTTTACACATATTTCTTGAATGCTACCACAACCAAATGAAAAGTTGTGAATTCTAGTATTTAAGATATTATATTAAGATTTTTAAAAAATTATTTACTATTTATTTTAAATTTTATAGTTATTTAATTTGATTTAATTAAAAATAAATAGTAAATGAATTTTTTAAAATCTAAATATAATATCTTAAATACTAACTAGAGTTCATAACTTTTCATTTGGTTGCAATAACATTGGAGAAATATGTGTAGAACTCGAGAAAAGTTATATTTACTTTCCAAACACATATTAAGAGTTATCTGTTTAATGTTTATGATGACTTCAGTGATTGAAACGACACCTCGTTGAAATCAGTCACCTCGTTGAAATCAGTGAGTAATGAAAATGATATAGGGTCTTCACGGGATATAAGATGACGAAAGAGTCGACAACAGTTGCAACCGTGCAAATCAATGATCAATTAATAGATGGGGACGATGTACAACAATAATTTCGGCGTTACGGGGACTAGAGCATAGGCATCAGCTAACCGCCACGCTTCTTCCATCTCAACACAAAAATCTTAACCCCCAACTTCTAACTCCATTTCACATTTTCACATTCTCTCTCACCATCTCTCTCTCTCTCTCTCTCTCTCTCTCTCTCTCTCTCTCTCTCTCTCTCTCTCTCTCTCTCTCTCTCTCTCTCTCTCTCTCTCTCTGTGATGGAAATGACTCTCTGTTCTTCGCCCCATTACACCAGCACTTCCTTCCATCTCATTTCTCCCAATTTAACCTCAATTCACAACTCCAAGCTGCATAATTCTTCTCCCAAGCGTTTAAATTATCAAAATCACCGTCAATTTCTCCACAATACAATTAAATCAGTATCCAAATTCGAGTCGGATGTAACAGAAACAGAGCCACAAATTAAACCCTCAGTAAATCCTATTTACACACCTACGCCAACTAATCGTAATCTTCGCACTCCTCACAGCGGGTAATCTTTCTCATTTCCATATGTTTTTTCCATCACATTTGTTTTATAATGTGAATTTATGTATTTTTTTTATCACAAGAATGTTTTTGTACAAATTCTGCCTAGTTTTTTAATAGAATAGTTCGATATACTGTGAGGGTTATTAACATCGTTAATTCACCGAAAACAGTTCATTTACGGCTGATTCGTAGACAATTATGACTGCTAAACAATTAATTCACTGCAGAAAGGTTTATATGACAGTAAATTTACAAATGTAATTTCTTTGTAACTTTAATTGTTAAAGTACTTTCTTTCGAGTGCAAGTTCATATTACTGTAAAGGAGCACATTGGAATTGAGTGTTTTGGTTTTCGGAACGACCTGAGCTACCTTATTGAACAAAATTCTTTGATTAAATTCAAGCTCATTGACAAACAAGTTGAGTTTAATAAGCAATCTTAAGTCAAGCTCCAGTTGAACAACTGCAAAGCTCATCTTAACCCAAGTTTGCTTTTGAACAAGATATTGTATTTGAATTTGAGCTTGGGAATAAGTCGGTTCGAAAAAGTTCCCTCTATCCTCTATATATACATATAATGTAATATTGTGTTTATTGTTATGTTTATATAGTTTAATTAGGTTCCATTTTGTGACGGAATTGATCTTTTGAGTCAGGTATCACTTTGATGGAAGTAGTAGGAAATTTTTTGAGGGCTGGTACTTTAAGGTTGCAATACCGGAGTGTAGGCAGAGTTTTTGTTTTATGTATGCGGTTCAGAATCCTTTGTTTCGCAAAAAATTGAATGCACTGGAGGAGGCTCAATTTGGACCTAGGTGGACTGGAGTTGCTGCCCAGATTCTCGGTGCTGATGACAAGCTTATCGTCCAATCGTCTGAAGAATCTAATAACTTTTGGGGAAGTATGTCTTCTACCTGATTTGTTTGCATGAGTATTACTATGTCAACTATCAATTATATTGAGTTAAATTATATGTTTCTAGATTTTTATATCAAAGTGGTCTCTCATTTCACAAAAGTATCTCACCTGCACTAAATCAAGAAGAGTTAATGGGATAAGTGACAGAGTGACACTCACTAGTAGATGTTTCCGCCACGTGGTTTTATGAAAAAAATTGAATTATGAATTTATGCATGTAATGGGACCACATACATTCTATACATGCACATATGACATTTAGATAGCCTCCTCTCTCCATTTTATGTTCATCCTCCATGGCTTCTGCACTTTCATCTTCTTCATCTCATGTCATAGTAAACCAATCGAACACATGCACCATCTCTCTTGCTTCAACCCGTAAAGCTAACAGACAAACATCCCATTTTTTTTATTTCTTTTGATTTCCAATTAATTTTTTGTTAACTTCTTTTCTTTCAAATTTAACAGAGTGATATATATAATGATTTAAGTGGTTTAATAGAGGTCCGGAAGAGAACGGTGTGTCAAGAGAGAATTTTGTGGAGTGAGTGGCCACTTTAAAATAAAACCCTATATTTATATGCGCCGTGACGTGCTGTGCTGTTCTGTGTTGTTTTGTTTTTCTTTCTCAATGATCAACCAATTGAACCCGAGGTTCTTTTCCCTATTGGTTGGTCCCCAGATAACACAAAATTATTGGAATTAATGTTGAAAGCTTTGAAGTTTGAAGTGGCTAAAAGATATTTCATGTAAAGTAATAAAAAATATTTCCAAGTTCTTTATTTTGTTAATGCCTGTGAATGTTTTAGGTAGGCATGAGTTGATGCTTGGAAATACTTTTGTGGCAAGAGACAACTTGAAGTCTCCAAATAAGGAAACACCTCCACAGGTTAATATGATTCTCATGATTTTCTTGCTCAATTTTAAAATATGAAAGAAACCTGTTTTTCGTGACCTTTACCAACATTTGTTCAGCCTAACTTGTTGGCACAATTATTATGATTAGTTGAGTATCACTATAAAATCGTATTATGCAAGTCCTTAACTTCACTGATTAATGAGCTTCTCTAGAATTTTGCCTGTGCACCTTTGCCTTTGGTGGCATTTCTCTAGCCGGAAATCATATCTATTAATGCAGAAAAATACTAATATTGTGTGATTTACCAAATTTAGATGCTATTGCTATACAATGGGTTTTGGGCAGCTGCAAGTAGGAAATTATCATCATCTTCTAGGAATTCTTTGATACAGATGATGTTATCAATGGTTCTTGCTATATTTAGCTTGAAGGCGTTGCTATTACACTCTACAGGTTTTAGATCAGCTACAATCGATACAAATGTCGGATTTCAGATAAAAATTAGATGGCTAAGAGAGAGATCAGACGGCTGATTGTGATGGATAGAAAAAGGATATGGAATCCGGAGGACTAGTACGGGTTTTAAGGGAGATAAGTTAAAAACTTAAAACGAGATATCGAGTTTTTTTAAGGGATGATCACAATATACAACTCACTCTTTATTCACCTATTGGCATCCAGATTAAAATGTTCATTTACTTCTTTAGAGAACATATAACTAAGTACCTGTAAGTTGTAAGTTATAACGTATCAGGTCCCTTAGAAAAGCTACAATGCGGGACATAACAGTTACTACAAGACCACTCACCTTTTAGGTATCTGAAGGTATAAGATTATTGCACTACTTATCCATTTAAAATAAAATAGTACAGAGGTTTTTGGCAAAATCTATGGAAGAATGAATGCCCAAGTGGTTTTAAAATTTGTTAATTGTCTTGACAGTTGACACAAAGATTTATGTAAATAAATTAATAAACTTTCTGTGACATGGTAAGAACCCATCAAGTAAAACTTAGGTCTAGATAACCACCACTGCTCACTGCTGTCCATTACTTCTAATCATTGCCCAGTCACAACTCATAGCTAGGTGTGAAGGAGGACAATGGTGGGAACGGGTTAAAAAAGGGGATAATGCCCTATCTCCATTCTCCACTAAGAATCCGTGGGCAACACAATAAATATTCTTCAATTTAGATAATTCAACTCTATCAAATGATGAAGATTACAACTGTTTAAATAGATATCCTATAACTTGGTAATAAAGTATAATCTTATGTGAATTTAACTAAATCTGATTTTAGTACTATATTTAGTAAGGGAACAATTGTCTAATTCTGCCATTCTTAAAACAACGAAATTAATTACGACTTATTTATATTTTTATAAAATATTTATAAAATAATGACAATTAAATCCTTGATTCTGTTATCTCAAGAGGTTCTTTAGAGTTCCTTATGTTGTTACAGGACTTCAATGAAAGAGTATTGGAAGGGTTCCAAGTTACACCACTTTGGCACCAAGGTTCGATTTCTGATGATGGAAGGTATCTATAGCTCATCCCTTTTAGTCCATGTTTGGTTTCTACTTCGTTTTCTTTATTAAACAAAAAGTGTTGTGTAAATAAAATATGACCCTCTCTGATGCAAAGTTTTTGGGTTCATAGACTAGGGAGTAGGGATTAATAAATTTATTAGTTTTACGAAGTACATGATTAAATCTCTTACCCTTATTTGGTACTCCCTCCGTCCCAATCAATTCTTTACACTTTCCTTTTTGGGACGTCCCACCAATTCTTTACATTACTAAAAATAGTAACTTTTAATAATAAAATACATTATTACATCCACTATTTCACTCCACTTTTTCAATACTTTATACTATTACACCCACTATCTCACTTATCTTAACAATAAATTATTATTACACCCACTACTTCATTTATTTTAACAATAAAATACACTATTACATCCACTACCTCACTTATTTTAAGAATATTCCTTGGTCTCCGTGCAAAAAGCAAACGTAAAGAACCTGTTGGGACGGAGGGAGTAACATGCATTGCAATAATTAATAATATGGAGGGAAAACTTAAAAATAGTTTAGCAAAAAGGTAATGAAATTGTTTGATAGGTGTGAATGACTTGTATTAAAGACCACATTTTATTCCTTGAATGTCCTCCTATATTTAGGAGCAGATGCAATACAACATAATCAACTATTAACTGTATTATCGAATGTATTATAAACTAATATTTTAGGTTTTTAAATGTTCCATTCCCGATATATCAAAAAACAAATGTTGTATTCCCGATAATCTGCGTGTGCGCTTGTGGACAAGTATAAGCCTTTTCAGTGAATATATGCCTATTATAGGTATGATCCTTTCAATTATGCTTCTATTTGTTATATTAAGTATATGTTCCTAAAAATTTATAGTTTCCTGGGACTGTCACTAAGAAATAGAACTGTGTAGTAGTTCATGCTTTGTGGTACTGTTTAAATGACTTTATCCGTGGTACAGGAATAACTATACAGAAGTTGTTAAAACTGCACGTTGGGAGTACAGTACCCGTCCTGTATATGGTTGGGGTGATGTTAGATCTAAACAGAAAGCAACAGCAGGATGGCTTGCTGCATTTCCTGTCTTTGAACCTCATTGGCAGATTTGCATGGCTGGAGGCCTCTCGACAGGCATTATGCTGATTTCCTTCTTCATGATGATTTGTCTATACTTGATTTGTCGTGCTGTGCCATAATTCTATAGGTTCTTTCTTTAGATATTTACTATGTTACCCGGACTCGGCTAAAAGTGTCCAATATGGGTATGTGTCCAAGCCAGACTCGGCAATATTTTGAAAATTTTACATATTTTTGGCCTAAAATAGGTGTCCGAGTATCCATACCCATGTCCGAGTGTCGAGTGTCCGACACGGGTACTAAAATTGTGTGGAAATTCAATCAAATGTCATAGTTGTTTTTTCAAAATTTGTGAATACTAATTTCTACCATTACTTTGATTTGGGAACTAGCATTATACTATTATGCTTTAATGGAATTTTAAAAGGATAGTCGTTTAGATGTGTTTAGCAGTCTGTGAATATCTCTATATTTGGAGTATGCTTGTTTTTTTACTTTAAGAATATGCTCTGACATATTTAGAGACATCACTCTGTCCAGTAGGTTTGCTTGACCCATTATATTGTCCAGGAAATCAGACATTTTCTGTTGGTGCCACAAATTTTCTTTCTTTCTGAATAAATTTTCTGGCACACTTACCTTGTGTACTCATCTAATTTTAAAGAATGAACCCTAATTTATACAATGGATTTGACGCTCTATGTAAAAAGTTCTAAACATACTATGATGGCATTTAAATATTTTACTTGTAATTTTTGGTTGATTTATGCCGAGCACGTTTATTGTGGAGAACATTATTTATGCTTTCTGATAGATGCTGCTGGACAGATATCTTATACAATATATATACTGTCCAGGTTGGATAGAGTGGGATGGTGAAAGATTTGAATTCGAAAATGCCCCCTCTTACTCTGAAAAGAACTGGGGAGGAGCCTTTCCAAGAAAATGGTTCTGGGTAAACATTCAGCCCTTAGTGTCTAACTATACAATAGTTTGTTGTACCAAAAGTTTAGCTCCTTTGAGCTGTTTCTGCAGTCTAATGCTATTACGTATTTTCATCTATGCATTATTAATGGAGTATAAAAACACTAATTAAGTAACTATAGATGCAAATATCTTAATGTAGTCGGATCTCAGTTTAACGCAAAATTATATGATTCTTAACTTTATAATTCTGGATAGCCTAATGTGAAGGATCCTTTTCCCCTTACCTCATGGCCAAAGGTCAGGGTTCTAAATTCTAACGTATTGTTAAAAATGCAGAATTCCAAAGAATTTTTTAAAAAAAATATGTCCATCTCACAAGTACATCTTTCAACTTTCTCCATTTTGTAATTGTTGCAAAACCTCAAATTTATTTGTATAGCTTCAAATTAAGAACCAGATATATTAGTATCAACATCATAAATTTTTTGATGAAATACACTATATTTTATTCTGCTGTCCTAAATGCCTGTCGTGCACAACCAAAGTTGTCAGCAACGGTAAAGAAGTCATTTCCGACATCATAAAGGCTAAATCATCGTCAAATTAATTGGTGATCATTAGTTTAAGTTCATTTTTGCTTTGCTTTATTGGGCTAATTAATAGTCATTCCTGTCTAAGGGGTGCAGTGAAGGACTTTTTAGAATTAAGGCAAATATTCATCCTTGTATTCCTCTTTTATTCTTTACTCCTGATGGAGTGATGATAATATTTCAGTGCTTTACTCACCTATAATAGCTGATGTTTTTCTACAGGTTCAGTGTAATGTATTCGAAGGCGCTACAGGTGAAGTGGCACTAACAGCAGGTGGTGGATTGAGGCAACTGCCTGGACTGAGTGAGAACTTTGAAAATGCTGCCATGGTACATCCCTATCAAAATTTCAGCATTTGCTGTGCTACAATTATATAGCTTTCTTTTTATGTTCGATTAAAAAGAGAAAGGGTAGGATGTTCCATTTTTAAAGGTTAGCATTAGTATACTTCTGTAGTTATTTGAACCACTTTTGACTTTTGAGAATTGGGTTCTTAGAAACCAGTTGCAGAGTTATGATGAAGAGTGTCTTCAGATGAATAAACGACAAAATAAATTTTACTGCTTTATAGTGGTACATCTTTTCATGCACTCTGCTTCTTCTTTGTCATTGTTTATGTTGCTTATCTTTAAAATTGTATTCTTTTTAAACAGTACTCTGGTAATTTAAAGTTGTTTGGCCAAGGAGTCCCATCTTAAAAGTCTAACCTTTAATGAACAGATACCTCCTTTTTATAGAGAGATGAAGCTTCCACGGGAACGACTGATATATTTAACATTGCATTAGTATCCCAGAAAAGTGGAGTTATTTTACTTCCTTTAAATTTTTGTCAAATTATTGAGACTTGTAAAGTTTTGAATGCTATGGGTGCTTGCCCTTCATGATATATATTGAGTATTGATCATCACCGTTTTCAATATTTACACCTTTTATAAAAGTCAAATCTGGATGTAGTGTTTACAGAGTTCGTGCAGTTCGCTTTGTAAAAAAAGTGAAGGGTTGTCTGTTTAGTAATTCATATTGCATAAAATCAGTGCAGATTGGAGTAAACTATGGAGGATTGTTTTATGAATTTGTACCATGGAATGGAGTAATTGAATGGGAAATTTCTCCATGGGGTTACTGGCAAATTTCTGCAGAGAACAAAACCCACAAGGTAATGGTGTGTTCGTGGAATTTCATTTCTTATCCCACATTAATTTCCTTTCAAATTGATCATGATATTTCCCGATGTATCATACACTTGGATAGTTAGATTAGATAGACAACTTGATGCATTTTTTCTCTGTAATGACATGATTTTTAGGCTTAAAAAATGGTTTTCTGTTCCCTACATTTCATACTTATTTGATTTGCTTCTGAGCAGATGGAGTTAGAGGCAACATCTCAGCATCCAGGTACACCACTGCGTGCTCCAACCATAGAATCTGGATTTACTCCTGCTTGTAAAGATACATGTTGGGGTGACTTGAGACTGAAAATGTGGGAACGGGGATTTGATGGCAGTAAAGGCAAGGTTTGTTTTGTTCCACTATACCATATCATGTTAACTATAACTGCGGACGGAAGGACCGCCATTCTCTTTTTAATTGTAACACTAACACAATTTATCAAGGTTCTCCATGTTTTATTAAAGTAAATAATTGGTTAATGTGATGTGGGACAACATATTTTTGCCACTGAAGTTTGCTATCATTAGAAATAAATTTTTGTATCAATATTTCTTGTTTCCCTCATTACTGTCAGGATTACAGCAGAACAATTTCTAGAATTTTAATCCTTTTTTTTATGGTATAGCTTATTTTGGAGACAACTAGCAACGTGGCAGCGGTGGAAGTTGGAGGAGGACCATGGTTCAATAGCTGGAAAGGCAGGACATTTACACCAGAAGTTCTAAATCGTGCTCTTAATCTTGGGGTTGATGTTGAGGGTTTATTCAATTTCGTTCCTTTCCTCAAGCCCCCTGGTTTATAGATACTCACTATGAGGTCTCATTAATTGCTGTACAAATTGGCAAGATGATGCATGGTGTACCGGTGCATGGATCTCATCAGAGGTTTCAAGTATATTAGCTTCCGTGAGTGCAGCAAGGTACCATTATCTTGGGGTTCCTTGTGAGTAGCTCCAGGTAGAGGGGTGGGGATGGTCTAATCATAGATATATGTTTGTACTTTGTAGATGGTACACTGGTCTTCTATTTTAACCTTGTCAAAAATATCTGGTATCGTTTGGGTCTCCAAACCCAAAAAAGCATAAACAAAGTATGTTTGTTTGTCGGAAAATAACTTTATATTTGGGAAAAAAATGTTAGCTGTAAAAATTACCTAGGAAAAAAATTTATGGAAAAACTTCTCGGAAATAATTTATCTAGAAAATTCTCAAAAAATGTTGAGAAAATGTTCATTTTGAAAAATGTTTTTCTAGTTCAGGATTTTTTTTGAAAATCTATCACTTTTTTCAAAAAAAATTCTCTTATAAAATTAAATATTTTATTTTCCAGAAACAAATGAAAATTTAGAAACTATTTTTCAAAAGAAAAATCACACAAAAATTTTTCTCTTAAAAATATGTTCTACAGTTCAAACAAATACCGAAAAATTCAAAAAAATAAATTTCGACGGACAAGCAGAGCCTATGAATATGCAAATTTAGAAGGTTTTTTTTACTAATATGTCCCATTTTAAAAAGTGGTTTACAATTATATCTCATTTATAGTTGTATTTATAAATATATCATAAATTCAAAAAAAAAAAAAATTAATTAACTATAATTAACTTAACTACTTTATATTTATTTATAATGACATCTATAATCTTTCAATAACTAAATGTTCAATAGTATTCTAAATTCTAATACAGTGAGGAAACACTGCCTGGCAACAAGCATGAGATCCCAGGTTGTAAAATAAATTGAAGACACAGGACTTATAACCGACATATGTTTTCAAAATCAAATTACATCCGTAGGCAAAACCAAATAAATGCTCTTTCCTGATAGCATTTGAAGAGAGTTATAAAACAGGATTTAGAAAATTCAGCAAATGTGGCATAAGTCATCAAATGTAGCTAAGCATTTTTTTTAATATTAAAAAAAATTACAGCTAAAAATAACAGCCAAGCATGTCTGGTCAATTAAAATGAAATAAAAACAGAAGTGGTACTAAAAAGAAAAAAAAAATCTGATAAAAAGGTGACCACAACTCAGCATAGCACTACAAAAAACATTAATTCAGAAAAACCAATTAACCCTCTACTTCAGCTCTAATCCTTTTTCTTTTTGTATTAGAGCCAACCGGACCACCACATGTTGTCTTGTTATGTCCAGGTTGCTTGCACTTGCTACAACATGTTGGTTTTTTCTCGGGTAAGGTCTCATCATAAGCCTTTCTTCTATTCTTTCTCGTCCTGCCCGATTTTTTGATTAGTAAAGGGGAAACAATAGTTGCTCTAGGCTGCAACAAACAAAGGATAATGGGTGTTAATTATTGTATTAAATTACTACAATCTAGGGTATAATTAAATACAACAATCATTATACAAAATTACCTCTTCCCCATCTGGCCCTTCCAAAGGTACCATGCCTGAGGCATATGTTATTTTGTAATTATCCACCGAATAATATCTAGCACAATACCTATATAAAGATCCAGAAAATCAAATTAATATCATTCATATGCACTAAAACTACTTTGTTAATTTTCGAATACTTACTGAACCCAATTTGGTCTGACTTGTTGTAGAACACAGACTGCATGTTGGCAAGGAAAACCCCTCAACTGCCACTGCACACAACTACATGTTTTTCTATCAAGATCAATAGTGAAGATGGAAGAGTGGATGTTTGTTGTAGAACACAGACTGCATGATGGAAGAAAATTCCGCAAATTAAAAATATACATGTTATACGTGCACGTAGCAATTGATTTTGGATTGGTCCTTGTAATCATCTCACATAGACTTGGTATGAGTTTGAAACTTTCATCATAACTACCATTAAGTTTTTCCAAAACTATGTTTCTAGCCTTCCATACAACATGGTACGGAATTAAAGTGTTGCGACTCATCCAAAACTCATCGAAAATCTCACTAGGCTTGGGTACAGTCTTACTATGTGTTTTCTTCATCTTTTTCATCAAATGCTCAGCCACAAACTCGTGATTTGCACTTGGATTCCTTCCATTAGGATGTCCAACACAACTGTGATGCAAGTGACATTTTCTGATACTCCAAGTTGGCTCATCGGGGATCTTCCTTGCAGATACAAACCACGGGCACATGACGGGCTTTCCAAAACCTTGACACACAGCCTTGATCCTAACATTTTCACTCTTACGCAACTTGTATATTATCCTATTTGATACACAATATTTTCTATGAAATTTTTGAAAAACAGCCTTATCGGGAAACTGTAAACCCACTTCAATTTTATCAGACACTACGTATTCATCATATTCAGGTTCGGAAAACAACTCAGGATCCACTAAATCAGCCGCAAAGAATTCATCAAAATCATTGTCGGTCAACAATGGCCCAATATTAACATTCCTCTTTGGCCCTTTATCATCAGCTATAACTTTATGATTTGTTGAAGTAGGAACATTACCTTCAACTTCTTTCTCATTATACTCATCAACACTTCTATTTTTCATGCAAAAATGATAAAGAAACTCATCCCGGTCTCTATCATCTTCATCCTCACTATACATTAGTGGTTGGATCCATGGTTGATCTTCAGGATGACAATCATCTTCTCCAAAATTCTCGAGATGTATAATTGGTTCTTTAATCACATTAAATGCTTCTTCAACATTATTATCTTCAGAGACCAAATTCCAGAAATTCGGACCTAAGCCATCAACAGTACAAGCATCAATAGGAGGTCTCGGCTGTTCAACATGACTTTCAAAATCCACTACCGTCTTCGAAACACTTTCCCTTAGTCTGTTAGCTTTTTCAATCAATCGTGGACTTTTTCTGGGAGTTTATGTCCCCGTGGATGATTAACAAACTAACTTTTTAGGTGTTGCACACCTGATTTGTGGGTTACAAACCATTGATTTTGGGTCCCTGTTACATATAACAAATGACATAAATTATCAAATCAATAAAAAATGTTATGTATAAGAATTAAACAATAAAAATCAATACCTTTCAGGGTTGGAATACATAATTTCTTGCATTTTCTCCTTCTCCATAATTGTGAGAGAATACTCTGTGTGTGAGATAATGGGCGGGGAGTGTTCACCCACGTAACATAAGTAATTGGCGGGTAAATCTTACGTGTTTTATTAAAACCTAATTTCTAGTCTAATATTTACCAGGGTATTATAGTCAAATGAAGTAGAAAATATATGGGTTTATATAATAATTATATATATATATATATATATATATATATATATATATATATATATATATATATATATATGAGTTACACATGAGTTAACTTTTAACCACATGACATGTTTTTAATTAATGAAAGAAACGGGACATATTGATAAATACACCTATTAATATGGGACATTATATACAAATTCCCATTTAGAAGACTTATATTTTTTTGTGAAATTCCATTGTATACCTTTCTTTTTCTATTTTAATTCCTCTTTTACGATCTGTTGATCTTTATTTCAAAAGTACGTCGCCTTCCTTCTTATTTTTAACAAATATGCTTTCTTCATTTCTGTCTCTTTATTCTTTCACTCATCTCTTCATCTTCCCTTTTCTTATGCAAATATATATATACACACTTAGGCATATATATACATAGTCTTGATGGATCAAATAAACGAAAAAGATGATGTTGTTCAACTCCGATAATGATATCGACTTCTAAAGTTTTGTTTTGATTTCAAAGATTGATTCTTTCAATTCGTAGTTCAATGCGGTTATCAATTTGGCACCGTATAGGTAGTTTATGGATGGATTAAAGTAAGTTGCAATATACTTATTTTAATTTGATTTGGGTTTTCATTTTCTTCTTCCTCTTTCCTTCGATTTGGGATTCTAATGGAAAATACATCAACTGTTCGGTCGGCTGAATGATACACAGAAAATACAAAGTTGCATAAGTTGATTTTGCTTAGTTTGTAAAGTTGTATTCATTTGGTTGATTGTGATTAGTTTATAAAGTTGCATAAGTTGATTTTGCTTAGTTTGCATAAGTTGTATTCATTTTGCAACCGAATCAACTTAACAAAAAAACAGAAATAAAGTTGCATTTGTAATTGCAAAGGTTGCAGATCGTATTTTTGAAAACAAAACTTTAAAAAATGTTTTTTTGTAATTTACTTCTAAAATGACTGCATTTTTGGAAATAAATTTTAAAATAATGATATTTATAAAAAAAACCCTATTTTTTTACTTTACAAAATAAGATTTTACAATCATGTCCTGTACATAAGAATTCAAACATATACATGACACCAAACGGAGAATACACTAAATATAATATTAGTATATACTAATATAATTTGAAAAAATTATAATAATATAATATTGTTTTATGCAATTTTTAAAGACGTGCAAAAAATATTTATATTCTAATATGTATTAATTTCCTGTTATATAAGATATAAAAGATATTTTAAAGATAAAATTTTATATATTTTATTAAATTAAGAAGAGAAAAGCATTTTTGAGATTGGTCCCAATGACATATATGAGATTAGAAATATTTTACATAATTTTTAATTGACAAAAGCGAAGTTTAATTTATTTATTTTCTAAACACAATTGACATAATTGATTAATTTTGATTTTTTTATAATTGACAAAATTGTTTAATTTCGATATTTTTCCAACTTTATGCTAAGAGGATTATAGGAGTAGTAACACCGAATACGCAGACAAATGTAGTTTGTTCAGGAAAAGATGGATGCAGTTTGTATACAGGAAACTAAGTGGAAGGGTGATAAGACAAAGGAAGTTAATGGATTTAAATTGTGGTATTCAGGGGTTCTGAACACAAGGAATGGTGTTGGTATTATGTAGAATACTCAAATAAAAGATAATGTGGTAGAGGTGAATATATTTAGTGATCGGATTATGATGATTAAATTAGTTCTTAATGCAGAGGTTGTTAATCTTGTAAGTGCATATTCTCCCCTAGTTACAAGTTTTTATTAATTTAGTAATGTAAATGCAAGTTGGGGTTGAGTTCAGTTTTGTAAGTTGCAAGTTCGGTTTTTATTCTGTTAGTGATGTTAACGACAGTTACCTAAATGCAAGTTTTAATTCCTTGAGTTATGTAAATGCAAATTTTTTGAATTTAGTTACCCAATTGCAAGTTTAGGGTCAGTTCGATTATGTTTTAGCCTATTAATCCAAAGAATAAGTGAAATAGAGGATTATAATGCCGTAAGATAGAAAAAGGAGAATGTCGCATCAATTCAGCTTTACGTAATAGCTAAGGACCAAAGACAAGTTTACTAACTCATACTTTTTTGTTCGGAGTATCATAACAAGTTCTATATCCTTCACTTATTGTTCAAGTGACATGTTTCTTCAACTATTTTTCTAATATTACTCTCAACTCATATTCAAAGTTTTATATCTCTCACTTACTGTTCAAGTGATATGATTCTGCAACTATTATGCAAGTATTACTTTCAAATCATATTGCATGTGACATTCTCTATTACTCTTATTTTCGAAAACATGTTTTGCCATGCATGATTAAATATTCTGAAATCAATGTATGTTTATATGTTCTATGAAATGTATAGTTTTTATTAAGAGATTGAGAAATTTTACAATTATGTTTACAAACGGTATTTAGGCCCAAAACTTTATACGAACAATTATCGTGAATGAATCAATTATGAGAATGATTTCTTTAATGATAAGAAATATACTGGATTAGCAGTCTAATATACAACCAATGCTAAAACTTTGTTTTTATGCGAAGTTGGATGGTTTGTGTAAGAGGTCTGTTAGCACCAGCCCAACATATATTTTATTTGAAGCCAATGGCAATAAGTGCTTCCAGTATCCCAACCCTAAATCATCCCTCTGTTAGTATGACATTGAGGATGCGAGGCTACAGAATGACTGATCATCATCTTTAGTTTATGTGCTTTAGATTCCACTTCGCTTAATTAAAATGGGCTGATGTTTTGATAAAAAAAATGTATACAACATTAATTATTTTCTGATCATAAAATAAATATATGCTTTTAGAAAGAATAACTTATGTCCCTTTCCTGATTTCAGATCTATATGATCGTTGATTTACAAATGTAAAATGGACATTCTACTCAAAAGTTTTAATCATAAAAAACATGTTAAATTTCTAAAAGTGGACACTGTTTATTAGAAAAGTATTTTTATTATTGTATCATATTATTATCACTGGCTGAGCATTTCTTCCGCTGATACTTGCTTGTTTCATTTTTATTTTTTAACCCTCCAGTGAAAGATAAAGTGACATGACTAAATCGTATAAGTTTGGAATGTGAAGAGACGAGCCGTTATGAAGATGAATTGATGCAGAGTAATTGGATCTAGTGTAAGGCTATTGTAAAAATTTCAATTCTATTAAATATCATTGTGTATACAATTAGTTTGGTCTTGTCAACTTCTCATCGAAGTTATGCTAGCGTTTTAGGATTTATGCAAAGAGATTGTTGTAAAGAAGATTTTTTTTTATTTAATGAGATTTATGGATTCTTGTTTCTAGCACTATAACCTAAAAAAATCTTGGTATGATTGGGCTCACTGTTACATTTCAATTGTCAAATAATTACAGGTGAAAGTTTAAGATTAAACAAGTGATTTAAATTGAGGTTTCAGCGTGACGACCATATCCGCTGACCCCGGATTTGGGGGCGTTACATGTCTTCCGTAAAAATTTGAATGTAAATAAGGAAATTTAATTTTATTAAATTAAAATTGAGGAGCTCTACAAAAATAGATCAATATTTTTCGAATGATCTGAGAGCTCCTGGGCCATGTTTGTTTGGAGGGATTATAATCCCGGGATAAATAATTCCATTAATTAAAGTGCTAGAAATTATGGTATCCTATGCTTGTTTTGAAGTATTAAGTTTAGGATTGGAATATAAACCTTTAAAATTTATCCCGTGTTTGTTTTGAGGGATAGTCATGGAATTGGACTACTCTCCTTTAAATTTTCCAGTCATATGTTTGTTTTGCATAGAATTATAGTGAGGGAATTATAATTCTTTAAAAAAATGATTTGTTAGAGGGGATTAAATAATACCTCCTCCAACCAAGTATTAGAGAGGATTATAATCCAATGTCCTACTCCAACAAAACAAACATGGGATATGTGAATTTAAAGGATTATAATCATTGGATTAATCATAAACAAGTTTTTGTACAACAAACATGGTATATAAACATTTAAAGGATTATAATCCTATCATATACTTAATACCATGAAACAAACATGACCCTAAGGATCTTTATCTATACTATATTATAATAGACGAAACATTAAAAATTTGGTCGGTCGGTACCAAAGTGTTTTTACTTAATTACCCTTACTTATTTATAAAAAAATATTAAATAATAACATTAATTGTTTATAACCAATTACCTTTTTAGCTAAAACACATTATTGATTTTTTCTAACAAAACCCGTCCTTTTCAAAAAATATCACGGGCAATTATCCTTTTCAACTTACTTTTTCTATTTTTCTTATTAAATTTCTTCTTTTTCTAAAAATATCACGTGCAAACCCTTTACTTATTTATTTTATAAATTATTTTAATATTTTTAATTATTAAATTTTAAAACCTATTTTAATGCTTTTAGTTATTAAAAATGTTTAAATATTTTAACATGCCTACTTATTTTATTTAATAAATACAATTAATAAAATATTAAAATGTAAATAATATAATAGCAATTACTAAAAATAATTTGTGCATCGCACAAGTTTTAAGCTAGTATTATTAAAGACGAAATGTTAAAATTTTGGTCGATACGGTACTTGTTTTTTGGTACTTTTTGATTTTACTTAATTACGCTTACTTATTTATTAAAAAAAATTAAATAATAAGACATATTTATAACCAATTACCTTTTTTAGATAAAACACATTATTTTCTCTGACAAAATCTCCTTACTTTTCAAAAATATCACGGGCACCTTTGCAACTAAAACATGTTATATTTTTTATATGTCCTTACTAAAACCCCTGTTTTCCAAAA
This sequence comes from Heracleum sosnowskyi, assembly GCA_030848705.1. Lineage (NCBI taxonomy): Eukaryota > Viridiplantae > Streptophyta > Magnoliopsida > Apiales > Apiaceae > Heracleum > Heracleum sosnowskyi. The sequence goes on from CM061242.1 coordinate 90,172,587, forward strand.
ATATCACGAGCAAACATTTAATTATCTATTTTAAAACTTATTTTAATGCTTTTAATTATTCAAAAAAGTTTACCTATTTTAACATGCCTACTTAATTTTTTAATATATGTAATTAATCAAATATTAAAACATAAATAATTTAATAATAACTATTAAAAACAATTGCACGGGTTTTAAACCAATATAAATCAATAGTGAAAAGTTGACTGGAGATCAGTTTTTGGTTAGAGACCCGAGACCCGATCCTGACCATCTGTTCCTGTTTAATCCAATGTTTGTATGTCTGTCATGGGGCAATTTAGTCCTCCTATCCATACTATTATCTATACTATTATATTAAAAACGAAACATTGAAAGTTTTGTAGTCTGGTCGTCAAAGTTTTTGTAGTCTGGTCACTCCATTCATAGCCATTAGATATTTCTGATCAAATCGATGAGAACCGTTAGATAAAATATTAAAATTATTATATATAATATCTTTTCTATTTTTTATAACTAAAACATCTCATTTTCCAAAAATATCGCAGGAAGTTTCATTTAATAAAATAACATAATAAGGTTATAATTGTTAATAACTAACCCATTACCATTTTTAGCCAAATTATATATTCTTTTTTATATTTTCTAACTAAAATTTCTACTTTTCTATTTTTCCTAAATAAAACCACTCATTTTCCAAAAATATCACGAACAGTTCTATTTAATAAAATAAAATAATAATATTATAATTATTAATGACTAATCCAAAACGTATATTCTTTTTTATATTTTCTAACTAATAACTAAAACCTCAAAAATATCACGGGCTATTTCATTTAGTAGCATAAAATACTAATATTATAAATCTATCTATCTATACTATATTATTAAAGAGGAAACATTGAAAGTTTTGGTACCTGTTTTTTTACGGTACTTGCCTTATTTAATTGTTTATTTATTATTATAAAAATTACTATAATCAGTTACCCTTTGAGTTAAAATACATTATCATTTGTTTCTAAAAAAAATCACGAGCAATTTGCTTTTGAGCTAAAACATGTTACTTTTTCTATTTCTCCTACTAAAATCCCTCATTTCTTAAATATATCATGAGTAAACCCTTACTTATTTATTTTAAAACCTATTTTAATACTTTTAATTGGCAATTACTTTTCACCTCTTTTTATAGAAAAATTACCGGCAATTACCTTTTTCAGTTAAAACATGTTATATTTTTTATTTTCCTTACTAAAATACCTCCTTTTTCAAATATATCACGGACAAACCCTTACTTATTTACTTTAAAATCTATTTTAATAATTTTAATTGACAATTATCTTTTTCAACTAAAACATGTCACATTTTCTATTTTTCTTACTAAACCCCCTCTTTTTTCAAAAATATTACTGGCAAATCGTTACTTTTATATTTTAAAATTCAACGAAAACATGTTACTTTCTATTTTTCTTACTAAAATCCCTCTTTTTCCAAAATATCACGGGCAAACTACTACTTATTTATTTTAAAATCTATTTTAATACTTTTAATTATTTAAAATATTTTTTTAATAAATGCAATTAATAAAATATAAATAATAAAATTAACAATTATTAAAAATTATCCGTGCATCGCACGGGTTTTAAGCTGTATTATTAAAGACGGAATATTAAAAGTTTGGTAGTCCGACGGACGGACGGTCGGTACTTAGTGATTTTACTTAATTACCCTTACTTATTTTTTTTAAAAACTATCACTAAATAATAACATTATTTATAACCAATTACCTTTTCAGCTAAAATACATTATATTTTTTTTATTTTTTTCTAACAAAATCCTCTCTTTTTCTAAAAAAAAACACATACGATTATCTTTTTTAACAAAAACATGTTACTATTTCTATTTTTTCCTTCCTAAAACCTTCATTTTCCAAAAATATCACGGGCAAACCCTTACTTATTTATTTTAAAATCTATTTTAATACTTTTAATTATGAGCACTTTTTCAGCTGAAACGTGTTACTTTTTCTATTTTCTCATTTTCTAAAGAAATTATTATTAAATAATAACATTTTTTTATAATCAACAACCTTTTCAGCTAAAATGCATTACATTTTCTATTTTTTCTAACAAAATCCTCTTTTTTTCTAAAAAAATCACGGGCAATTGCCCTTTTCAACTAAAACATGTTACTCTTTCTATTTTTAGTTACTAAACCCCCTCATTTTCAAAAAATATCCAGGGCAAATTCTTACTTATTTATTTTGAAACCTATTTAAATTCTTTTAATTACGGGCACTTACCTTTTCAACTAAAATATGTTACTTCTTCTATTTTTCCTTACTAAGACCTCTGCTTACTAAAATCTTTTAATACTTTTAATTACGAACAATTACCCTTTCCAACTAAAATATGTTAATTTTTCTATTTTGACTTAATAAAGCCCCTCATTTTCCAAAAATATCACGGGCAAACCGTTACTTATTTATTTTAAAATCTATTTTAATACTTTTAATTATTTTAAAAAAATTAACACACTTACTTATTTTTTAACAAATGCAATTAATAAAATATTAAAATGTAAATAATAAAATAACAATTATTAAAAACAATCCGTGCATCGCACGGGTTTTAAGCTAGTATTAAATTAAAGATCAAATATTAAAAGTTTTGTAGTCTGGTACTCAACTGGTCACTCCATTCATAGCCGTAAGATATTTCTAATTAAATCGATGAAAACCGTTAGATAAAATATTAAAATTGTTATATAGAATATCTTTTCTATTTTTTCACTAAAACATCTCATTTTCCAAAAATATCGCAGATAGTTTTATTTAATAAAATAACATAATAAGGTTATAATTGCTAATAACTAACCCATTACCATTTTTAGCGAAAGTGTATATTTTTTTTTTATATTTTCTAACTAAAATTTCTACTTTTCTATTTTTCCTAAATAAAACCTCTCATTTTCCAAAAATATCACGAACAGTTCTATTTAATAAAATAAAATAACAATATTATAATTATTAATGACTAACCGATTAACTTTTTTTTTCCAAAACGTATATTCTTTTTTATATTTTCTAACTAATATTTCTCCTAACTAAAACCTCAAAAATATCACGGGCTATTCCATTTAGTAGCATAAAATACTAATATTATAAATCTATCTATCTATACTATATTATTAAAGACGAAACATTAAAAGTTTTGATACCTGTTTTTTGGTACATGTTTTTTGGTACGGTACTTGCCTTATTTAATTATTTATTTAATTATTATAATCAGTTACCCTTTTAGTTAAAATACATTACCATTTTTTTCTAAAAAAATCACGGGCAATTTCCTTTTCAGCTAAAACATGTTACTTTTTCTATTTCCCTTGCTAAAATCCCTCATTTTCCAAATATATCACGAGCAAACCCTTATTTATTTATTTTAAAATCATATTTTAATACTTTTAATTGATAATTACCTTTCCCCTCTTTTTCTAGAAAAATCACGGGCAATTACCTTTTTCAACTAAAACATGTTATATTTTCTATTTTCCTTACTAAAATCTCTTCTTTTCCAAATATATCACGGGCAAACCCTTACTTATTTACTTTAAAATATATTCTAATAATTTTAATTGACAATTACATTTTTCAACTAAAACATGTCACATTTTCTATTTGTTTTACTAAAACTTTTTTTTTTCCCAAAAATATCACGGGCAAATCGTTACTTTTATATTTTAAAATTCAACGAAAACATGTTACTTTCTATTTTTCTTACTAAAACCCCTCTTTTTCCAAAATATCACGGGTAAACCGTTACTTATTTATTTTAAAATCTATTTTAATACTTTTAATTATTTAAAAATTTTAAACACGCCTACTTATTTTTTTTAATAAATGCAATTAATAAAATATAAAATATAACTAATAAAATTAACAATTATTAAAAACAATCCGTGCATCGCACGGATTTTAAGCTATCAATACTATTATATAATAGACGAAACATTAAAAGTTTGGTTGGTCGGTCGGTATGGTACGTTGTGATTTTACTTAATTGCCCTTAATTTTGGTTGGTTGGTATGGTACGTTGTGATTTTACTTAATTGCCCTTAATTAACTGTACTTTGTGTTTTTACTTAATTTACATTACTTATTTATAGAAATATATTATTAAATAATAATATTACATATTTATAACCAATTATCTTTTTCACCTAAAATACATTATTTTTTCTATTTTTTCTAACAAATTACCCTACTTTTTCAAATATATCACGGGCAGTTACCTTTTTTTAACTAAAATATGTTAGTTTTTCTATTTTTTCTTACTAAAACCCCTCCTTTTCCAAAAATATCATGGACGTTTAGTTATTTCTTTTTAAAAGTATTTTAATATTATAATTATTTTTTAAAAGTTTACCTATTTTAACATGTCTACCTATTTTTCTTAACAAATGCAATTACTACAAATATTAAAATATAAATAATCAAATACCTATTTATAACCAATTACCTTTTCAGCTAAAATATATTATATATATATTTTTTTTTAAAGTTCCTTCTTTTCTAAATATATCATGGGAAATTGCCTTTTACAATTTACTTTTTTCTATTTTTCTCACTAAAATCCATTCTTTTTCCAAAAATATCACAAGAAACCATTTACTTATTTATTTTAAAACGTATTTAAATACTTTTAATTATTAAATTTTAAAACCTCATTTTCCAAAAATATCACGGGCATTTACCTTTCTAAACTAAATATATGTTACATTTTTTCTAACTAAAACCCCTCATTTTCGAAAATATAACGGGCAACCCCATACTTATTTATTTTAAAATCTGTTTTAGTGTTTTTAATTAATTAAAAGTGTTTAGCTATTTTAACATGTCTACTTATTTTTTGCACAATTACAATTAATAAAATAATAATAAAATAATAATAAATTAACAATTAACAATCCGTGCATCGCACGGGTTTTAAGCTAGTATTATTAAAGACGAAACATTAAAAATTTGGCAGTCGAACGGACGGATGGTCAGTACATAGTGATTTTACTTAATTACCCTTACTTCTTTTTTTTTAAAAACTATCACTAAATATTAACATTATTTATAACCAATTACCTTTTCAGCTAAAATACGTTTCCTTTTTTTATTTTTTTCTAACAGAATCCTCTCTTTTTCTAAAAAAAATACGGGCGATTATCCTTTTTAACAAAAACATGTTACTCTTTCTATTTTTACTTACTAAAACCCCTCATTTTCCAAAAATATCAGGGGCAAATCCTTACTTATTTATTTTAAAACCTATTTAAATACTTTTAATTACGGGCACTTATCTTTTTAGCTAAAACATGTTACTTTTTTTATTTTTCCTTACTAAGACCCTTCTTTTCCAAAAATATCACTCTTTTCCAAAAATATCACGGGTAAACAGTTATTAATTTATTTTCAAATCTTTTTTAATACTTTTAATTATTTAAAAAAGTTTAACACGCCTACTTATTTTTTTTAGCAAATGCAAATTAATAGAATATTAAAATATAAATAATAAAAATAATAATTATTCATAATAATCCAACACGAGTTTTAAGCTAGTATCAAAGTATCAAGTATACAGCAACGTGATTTTTTTCCTGTAAAAAAAAACAAGTAATTTCAACATATAGTAGTTTTTTGGTTCCATTTCCAATCACGTCCAACTTAGTACACAATCATTTAATCACAGAGAAAGAAAGTTTATACAAGTTCAGAAATAATAGAAATTATTTTCACCGATGTGAGAGTATATTTTTTAAAATATAAAATCTATTGATGTAACTAATATGAATTTTATTATTTTTATTTATGTAATTTGTATTCTTATATTTTTAAATAGATGAGGGATTAGAAAATTAAAATATAAAAATGTCTACAAAATAAATTGGTTACAAATGTTGTTAATATAACTTTTACTAATTTATTTTGATGTAAAATGAAACTAAACCATTAAATCAAAATTTTATAACAAAAAAAGGAGTAGCCAAAATATTATTAACTCAACCTTTTCATATATTCTTGTTGTACTTAAATACACAAAAAGTATACAAAGAATAATAATTGTAGAAAAATGAACAAAGAATCTCAAAAAAAATTAAATGTTTCATGCACTTTATTATGCTTTAAACAAACACACACACCAATGCATCTTTTTTATATTTTGTTTTACTAAATGTTTTAACTTGTATTGGGGAGTCGGGACTTTATTCTACAACTAGATCCTAAACCCGTGCGACATGTTCTGAAACTCAATATATAAGGAGTTAAAATTATCTAAAGCATTTGTAGTATATTTTTTCACGTGTTTTTCATTTATTTAAGATAATGTAATAAATTAGTCGCATCGATAGATTATATATATAAATACAAGTGTATAACATATTTTCTACGATGTGATATTTGATTTAAATGAAGCATGACAACCATCGAGATATAAATATAATAAGACGTTATTTTTTATTTTTTCGCCAAAAAACCGTCAAGAGACTTATCTCATCTCTACTGATTTCTTCAAAAACACTTATGACAGCAAAATTGTTACTTCATTCGTCAAATTTTGCTAACCAACTATCATGAAACCACCAGTGGAATGGGGTGTTCTCCCTGCAGTCTTTACCACCCGCATATCCTTAGTTAAGACCATTCCTTTCATGGAGCTTTATAAATGCAGGAAGTCATGAACATAATTAAATTAAAACAAACCGTTTTTAAAGAAGCACCGAGAGTGTTTGCGGTGAGCTGGACACAACATTGAAGCAATAAAAGAGATAGATAAATATACTGAGTACAACATTGAAGTAGTTTGAGCAAGTAAGACATGTCTAGTACCATGTACAGCATCTATCTCAACAATCTTTCTTCTAACTCGACAAATGAACCCAACTTCATGATGTTGGGACTGTAATAAACTTGTGCATTATCTTCTATGTCAGGTCCTCCCAACTCGCAGTTGTTGTTCATATCATATGTAATGTCGACCTCCTTGTTAGCGCTCTTGATTGTTAGCGCTCCTATCAAGAGGACAGTAACGTCAGTGATAATCCACCGAGTATAGTTACTTGCGTAGTGCTTTAATATCAAGAACTTAAGCAAGAATATTACTTAAAAAGCATGCATCCTATATCTCCCTGCAATAACACATACTCAGCGAAGCCTATGGCATATTTATAAGATCTTCAAGTGACAAAAAACGCACACTAAAAAAGGATTATTATAATAAATTTGACAACTAATATAATGTAGAGGTTCAGATAAAAGTTGAGAGCTTACTTTTAAACCTATGTAAATGTAAAAATTCGAGAGTATTATACAAAATGTAGAGGTAGATGTATTATTTAAAAAATGCTTCTAATGTTGTAGCGCCTTGTTTAAAGTTAAAGATATGTCGGTATAATGAGATGGAGAGGAGAATACGATAAAAAATTTGTAGAAGGAAGAATGACAGGGTATACTATCCATATCGCATAGACACTACCGTTAACAGCAAAGCATTTTTTAATTTGTTTTTGGTCCTACCATTGATTGTGCGAAAAAGAATATTAGCTTCTGTATGACTAAAAAAGGTTGCAGTTAATATGAATCTAATAATGTAAAACTTACAAGCTTATAAAGGACTTGCATACATTTGGGTGAGACCATTTGTGATGCACCTTCTACTGTTCAAGTCTTAGCCTCTTCAGGGAGCATCTCTTCAGCTTCTAGTTTGAATATTCTACCATTAGTTAGCTTGTGTGGCTACCAAAACTGCGTTAAAGCATATCTTTCATTTCCGACTTCGATTCTATGATTCTATCAGACATCAGGTTATTATATCTGCCCTCCACTAAATTTGTGATACAACCCTCCATTTGATTAAATATATTACAGTTAATCAGGTAGTTACATTGTACTTTACCATGTCTCAAATCAAGAATGTATGCATATCTCTTCCTTTCCAAATCAACATATAAGGGGTAAAAAAGGCCAATCTTAAAATCCGACAAAGAGGTGGCAACAAGTTGAATTGAACTTAAAGCCCAACATAGCTTTTAGATAACACCCAGCAAGATAACTTTCAAAAACTATGCCACATGTCCATGACAAGACGACATATATCCATATCAATGACTTTTGTATTTTACAATCTTAAATAAGATTCAAAAAGGGGGTCAATGTAAACTTATTCGAAAGAGCCTACTCGAAGGTTGAGGGTCATCATGATCACAACGATCATGTTGTTATCTGCCATTGTCAACCTGTCATGTCTCTACCAGCATTAGACATCAGATGCCTACATTTCAATATTTATACTTAATTATCATTCTCTTTCAATCAATTTACAAGTTCATTAATGACATGATTAAAAATCTCAAAATTATTAATTCATTCAGAATATCCTAATTAAAACCTCAATATTATTCTATATATTCAAAATAATAAACACAACTTAAAGAGGTATAGTTGTTTCAGTTACGGGCAACACTACTTAGCGTGAGTTACCAATAAAGTCTAAAGATCGAACCCTTAAGGTCTAGCATATAAAAATGTTAACGTAGCGGTGACATGAATCATTAATATAAAAGAATTAATATGGATGTTCTATACACACATAGTATCACCTTGTAGTTTCCGCTTTCCAGCATTCCTCGGCTACATTTGATAGGTCGACATATACTTATGGCTGCATAGAAATAATATATATAGATGAGTAAGTAGAAATAAACACGTAGAAACTTTGCAAGCAACACTTACATGTCCAAACTCTTCTTGTGACACAATAAGTGTTTGATTGTAAACAATTATCATGAAGTACTTCGGTTATTTAGCAAAAAAATAAAGTATTCTGGTTTTAAAATAGATCATGTATCCTACTTTTCTTCTATATGTTATCTAATACTTCAGTTGCTTCTCATATTCACCTTGCTTCCCAATTCAACATTTTCAAAACTAACTTTAAAATCCTTTAAACAACAAAAGATAGGTTATTCGGTATTTAGCCTACCACGTACGCCATACGAGTACAGAGTGAGACCTTTTGTTAAATTCAGATGGAGCTAAAAGCCTAAAACACCTCCTTTAAGAAGATTCAAGCATACAAGTGTAAGGTCAAAGCAGGTTTTTTATAAGCAGAAAAAACCATTTATTTGGGTGAAATGTAGCTAGGAAGGTGTTGAATGAACAACAACAATCCCAGCTTATTCACTCCTAGTTCTCTTTCCACTTGTGTTACATTATTTCAGCTGCAAACACAAGTTAGAAGCATAGGAATAGTCAAAGAGTTAAAGTACACGCATATACATGTAACAGGAGGAAGCGAAAAAAATGTCATTTCAAGCGGAGCAAAAGTCTTGTATTAATAGAAAAATACACACATACATATGGCTGGATATTTTAGGCAAACAGATAAAATGTGCATTTTTCTCTTGACGGATTAGAGCCAAGCAAAATCAGGGCTTGAGGGATTAGGAGGCACAAGAAGTGTATAAACCGAAGCTGGGAATGTGTTAATGGTCCAGAAAGTTCAAGATAACAGGGTGAGTGAGAGGTAGAGATATAGAATCTAAGACAATAGCAAACATGCGGCCGAGAGGTGGTAAAAGAATGTAAAAATATTACATCATTACTGCCTAATAGAATGTAATAGATAAATAATAATGTTATACATCAAGTTGTAAATTAAACAGGCTCTTAAAATAATATTTCTTAACAAATAATGTATACCTCCAGGTGAAACAAGGATTAGATCTGAATATACATGACACTTTAATTAACAGATATAGAGGCCAACCACTTAACAGCGACATATAATACCTCAATTGCATTACGATCAATATTGACCCTAAACCAAAAGATAAACCCAATTTAAAGAATTCATACAATAACATTACAAAGAAAGGAAGATTAAAAGTTGATACCAAATACCTAAAGAAAGAATCATAAAAAATGAACTGTCTGTATAGGATCATTAATCTGAATGCAAGACATTAGAAAGATATATACAAATCAAACAAATTATTCAAGAAACTATCTATATTTAAGTTAAGTATAATAACTGGAATGGAATAATACTTGTACGACAAGCCCATAAAGATCTTTGTATTTCTTTGAAATCCATTTGGATGTCGCGCCCAACCAAGTTCCTGCTTAATGAATTCAACATTAGACATAAGGTTATATGATCCCCATAAATACTCTATAACGGTATAACCTATAGCACATATACTTGTATATTTACAGACCAGCTTGAGATCAAGTAGAAGAGCTAAACATTATAGCTGAAACGGATGGTAGGAGAAACCTCTTGCATACATATACATAAGATAGGTCTTTTTTCTTTCCTTGAAATATCAAAAGGTTAGAATTCAAAATTGTTCAATTTTTCTTCTTGTTCTAGAATCATTAAAAGACATAAACTTATATAAATAAATTTATGTATAAACGAATGAGAAAATAAGTAATGTACAGATTATCTATCCACAATCTTTACTTAACTTATTTTTTGTCATTGTAGTAAAGCATCTGGATAGCTTTTTCATCTTGAATATTATAAATTATATTTTTTCCAAAAATCTTACATATTGTCATCCACTCTAAATTTAATAGCTATTAAAATAGGTAAACCTTTATATTTATAAGTAGACATGTCTATTATTGTAAGTAGACATGTTAAAATAGGTAAAATTTTAAAAACATAATTATAATATTATAGGTTTAAAAATAAATAACTAAAGGTTTGTCCGTGATTTTTTTGGAAAATGAGTGGTTTTAGTACGGAAAAATAGAAAAACTAACATGTTTTAGTTAAAAAAAAGTAATTGCCATGTTTGAAAAAGTAGGGGAATTTGTTAGAAAAAATAATGTATTTTAGGGAAAAAAGGTAATTGGTCATAAATAGGTAATATTATTATTTAATAATATATTTCTATAAATAAGTAAGCTTAATTAAGTAAAAACACGAAATACAGTTAAGGGCAATTAAGTAAAATCACAACGTACCATATCGACCAACCAAAATTTTAATGTTTCATCTATTATATAATAGTATTGATATATATATATATATATATATATATATATATATATATATCTATACTATATTATTAAAGACGAAACATTAAAAGTTTTGGTCGGTCGGTCAGTCGGTCGGTCGGTCGGTATTTGGGCCGATTCACGGGCCTATCTATAACCAATTTATTAATAATCAATTACCTTTTTCAGTACATTACCTATTTTATATTATTTTTAAACTAAACCAACTCATCTTCTAAAAATAAAACGGGCAACATATATATAATATGGTAATATTATTATATATTTATAAACGATTACCTTTTTCAGCTAAAACATATTATTTTTATATTTTTAAATAAAACAACTCATCTTCTAAATACACATATATGGAAACCAATTTATTAATAACCAATTACCTTTTTCAGCTAAAACATATTACCTATTTCATATATCTATTTAACTAAAACAAATCATTTTCTAAAAATAAGACGGGCAACATATATATAAAATGGTAATATTATTATATATTTATAACCGCCAGCTAAAACACATTATTTGTTTTATATTTTCTAACTAAAACAACTTATCTTCTAAATATAATACATGCAAAATAAATATACAATGGTAATATTGTTTTATATAAATATTAATAAATAACTATTTATTCTTTTCAGCTAAAACACATTACCTCTTTTATATTTTCTAACTTAAACAACTAATTTTCTAAAAATAATGCAGACGACATATATAAAAAAAAAGTAATATAATTTATATAATTGTGAATAAGTAACTAATTGTCTTTTTAAGAATATTACCTGTTTTATATTTTTTAACTGAAACAACTCATGTTCAAATTAAAAATAACACGGCAAAAGACAGATATATTGGTAATATTATTATATTAAACTTATGAAATTCATGTTTATTATAATTTTTTTAACATTCAATTTAAACGAGATAATTAATGAAAATAAAAGTAATAGTATATTCAAATAAACTCGGTATATTGCACGAGCACATATTTTGATATTTACATTTGAGTCCCTTTTTAGATTTTTAAGAGTAAAAAAATACGAATCATTAGATCTGTTATTTTAAAATATTTTATATTTTAATATCTAAAATACTACTACAGATTATGTCAAGAATATATTAAATTTAGATATTAAATTGTTAGATTTATAAATCCGGTATATATATATTAGAATTTTATCAAATTATATATAATAACTAAAATCTAAATAAAAAATAAGAAAATATTAAAGAAGACCGTGCGTCGCACGGGATATAAGCTAGTATATATATATATATATTCAGGTAAATGTTGTATGTATATATAAGTATGTATATTAATTTGTAGCATTTAATAATATGTAATAAATATATATGTATAAGTTTGGAGCATTTAATAATATGTAATAAATATATGTATAAGTATGCATATTAATTTTGTAGCATTTAATAATATGTAATAAATTTATTGATGTTAAAAGACCAAAATAATCCTAAAAATGTATAGTATAAGTAAGGGTAAAATGGTCCATTTGATTTAAATTGCTTATACCGAACCCCTTGTTGTGGTATTATATATATAATAACTAGCGTAGAAGCCCGTGCGATGCACGGGCCTGTTCATATAAGAAAATAATTTTCGCACAAATCAGCATCTTCGAAATAATTTTATAATTAAATATATGGTAAATTATAGTATTTCAACTTTATTTTATATTTGTAAATTAATTTTATAATATTGTATGCCGTTTTCATGAACCAAATATTTTATAATTTGATCAGGTTTAAAAAGTTGGATCAATATATCTATACGATAATAAATACATGATTATTATTATTATTAATTTCTTAAATAATAATTAAATTTCCAATGTCGTGAAAAGAAATTTATTAAAATGACATGATTATTATTATTATTATTAATTTCTTAAATAATAATTAAATTTCCAATGTCGTGAAAAGAAATTTATTAAAATGATCAATTAAGTGTAACATAAATAATTATTGTAGCATAATTGTTCGTGTATAACATAGATGTTTGTAAACTCATGTGATTTTAATGTAATAAAAGTATATTTGTAAAAAAGATAATCATGTATGTGAGATTATATATTCAGATATATTACAAATTTTCTTAATTTTTTATATCTTATACATAATTTTTTTTTTTTTTGATAATCAAGTAATTCATTAATAAACGGTCATACGACATCTACAAAAATAATCAAAATAGAACAAACACGTAATAAAATAGATCAAATCAGAATTTTCTTCACCCCGAACTATGATTGTTGAGCAAATCATTCATTGTACCACATCACTCGTTCATATCGCTGAAGTTTGCAGCCTTTTTAGAGAGACAATCTAATAATCTGTTGTAGTCGTGCAATATATATATATATAGGGGGCTATTCTACTACAAACCACTCTTAGACTACAAACCTACAAACTAAATAATTTTAGTGATTTCTGTAAGAATAAATAGTGATTTCAGCATAGATCTAGCTATTTATTTTTATATACGTATAAATTTAGTGATTTTACGATACAAAATCTGTAATTTACGTATAGATTTCGAGAAAAAATCACTATATTTACGCAGAAATCACTATTTATTCTTACAGGAATCACCAACATTTTAGTGATTCTCGCAAGCATAAATAGTGATTTATCGTCGGAATATATCAAATATGGTATGCAAATTGATCGTTGGGAGATGAAGAAAAATACGGTGAAGTCGGATTTCAAAAAAAGCTCTCCGATTGACGGGAAAAGTTAAATTAAAAACGGAGGGGAATATGTGTGATTGTGTGTGGGAGGGTGTATTTTAGTTGTGTGTTGTGTATATAAGGGGGCCATTAGATTAGATTAATCTAAGGGTTTAGATTGGTTCCTAGTTTGTATTTTAAAAAAGGTTTGTATTTGATCACTAGCCTATATATATATATATATATCTAATTCGTCCATACGTATTCGAACAATTAATCATAATTGTGACTCCATACAATCCAAATCAATGAACGACTATTATAAATCCTACAGATCTACGATCTCGGATACTAAAACAAATCAAACTCTCACAAGGAAAGAGAACAAACCCGAAGAATGGGTAGAGAAAATCCACTAAACGGGGTACTAAAACTCTCAATAATGAGAGAGACCTATACAAATCGAAAACAAAATCAAAAGAAAACAGTAAAGAGGGGTCTTATCACCAACTTTTTGGTTAATGACAACCCTTTAAATAAAAATTGTGAGTTAAGATTTTTTTGGCGGAAGTATAGATAATATATATGAGCGGTTATTGTATAATCACAAAGTCTACAATACATGTCAATAAGACATTTTATGTTTTTATCATTTATTTTCGTGTTCGTGTAATTTCATGTATCAAAAATTAAATCAAACACTAAATTTTCGTGTCATAAATCAAATTTTTGTGAAAGATGTGAACGGTGAAGGAATGATAAAATAAATGGACAAATTAGTGACATGTGAGATTTATTAAAGTTGTAAAGAATAATATGTCTTTTGGAAACATAAAAATAAAGGAGTGTACATTTCGAAAATAAAACTGTTAACAAATGAATGAGACGAACAAATTGTATAATAATTATTTCATAATTTAATGAAAAATATCAACGCTAACTTTCTTAATTTAAAAAATATTAACTAACGAATAATGAGATCCTTGTATCTAATATGTAATTTATATTAGATCAAATATTATTATTATATTTTATGTATAAATATTTGACCAGTTCAAATAAATATAAATTATATCAATTAACAATATAATTGGTATTTTTTAATTGAAAAGAAACATGTATAATAAAAAATTTACAAACATGATCGGATATGTAGTTATATACAAAGCTACAAAAACAAACATAATGGTATATAAATAATATAAGTCAACGTTCTATATACTTAAAATTTAAATTATGAAAAGAATAAAAGGAGATAATGTGATTTACCTAATAGGAATTCTAAATTACAAATCAAAAGTTAACTTAGCATAGTGGTTAAGACATGAAATTGCTAAAATGAAGTTAAGGGTTCGATTCTTAATGAGAACACAAATTAATTAATTTTTAGCATAACTTATAGAAAGTGGCATTTTTGTGATTTTTCAACAAATAAGGGTAAAATTGTAATTTCACAGCCATTTTTTGGGCTCAATTTGCCCTTAGACGCCATTTAATATATATAAGTAGATAGATAGATTTACCTATATATATATATATATAATAACGTAAATAAAAAATACAAATTTATATAAATAATATGGACCAATATTTTATTTACTCAAAGGTTCAAAATAAAAAAAAAAGAATATAGAATTAGAGAAAATAATGTGACTTATCTAATAAAATCTTTAAAGTAAACTCAAAAAGCAACTTAGCATAGTGGTTAGGCTTTGTACTTCTTAGAAGGAGGTTGGGGGTTCGATTCTCTACAATAATAAATATTAACATATTTTTGTATAATAATATAACAATGGTATTTTTGTTATTTTTCAAAAAATAGGGGTAAAATCGTAATTTCACAAGCATGAAAATGGCAAACTTTGCCCTTGTGTTGGCCTATTATATATAGATAGTAATAGATAGATAGAAGTAATAGATAGATAGATAGATAGATAAGAAAATTATGAATCTATCTAATTACCAAATTTTATGAAATAATCAAATATTATACGTCACACAGAGAGTCTCATAATTGAAAAATGAAGATGACGTCCGACCCGGACTTATTTATTTTCTTATAATTTGAAATTCTTTTCCTATACTCCCCATGTCCCCCTCATTTTTTACATTTTCATTTTTTGTATGTCCCTCTAATTTCTTTACATAACAAAAATAGTAACATTTAATAATATAAAATCCAATCACATTCATTATTTTCCTCCACTATACCTACTTTATACCCACTTTATACATTAAATATTAATTGACCCGACGAAGGGAGTAATTTATGAGGGCGTGTAAAAATAGTCTAATAATTCAATTTGATAAAAGTCGTGATTGTCTCTACCTGATTTTTTTCATAATTTTTTATTTATTTTTATAATATAAATGAGCTCCTTTAAAAAAAGGAAAATGTAAAATAAAAGAAAATATATAAGTCGGACATTTTAGTGGGTAAATCATTTACAATATAATGTAAAACATTTTTGAGAATATAACTAGATTTGGAATTTAAAAAGTAAGATATTTTTAATAATAGAATATACTTGAAAATAATATATTGGGGTGAAGAAAATAAAAAAATAGCAATTGGATTCAGGAGTAAATCCAAATATGTAAGTCTTGTACGGAAACAAGACTTCCACCTCCTTTCCAAATTCCAAACCCCCACCCCCTTTATAAATAAACCCCCCACCCCCATTTCTCTTCTCTCATTCTTCTCAACTCTCTCCTTACAATCATTCTCTCTCTCTCTCTCTCAAAATCTCTCTCTCTCTCTCTCTCTCTAATCTCTCTCAAAATCTCTCTGATCAATTTAACAAAACAAAACACACCAATGGCTCTCCAAGCCCTGAATTCACCCACAACCGCAACTCAACCGCCTCTCTTCAACTACAAAACGCTCAATACCACCAACAACATGAACACAACCACTACTCTTCTCCCCTCTTCCGACCCATGGATGAGGAAGAAACGCTCAAAACGACCCCGTTCCGAAACTCCACCGTCGACCGAAGAGGAATATCTCGCTCTCTGTCTCATCATGCTTGCTCGCGGCGGTGCCGCCGCCTCTCCCACCCCCCTCAACCAATACCCACCACCACCTACTCATCAATCTCTCGAAAAACAAGAAACCAGTATATACACGTGCAGTGTATGTAATAAGGCCTTCTCATCTTATCAAGCTCTCGGTGGCCACAAAGCTAGCCACCGCAACAAAACCCTTGCACCCGACAACTCCGCCTCCTCAAGCGCAACGCTGAATTTAGGGTTGAACCCTAGCGGAGATTTAGGGTTGAACCCTGGCCACAAAGCCTTGACTTTTCCTGGAGAAGTCAACTTTCCGGTGATCAAGAAGTGGAGAGTCCGTTGCCTTTGAAAAAACTGCGTTTCTTGATTCCCAATTATTAAAATTTTCTCATCTCATTATTATTATGGTAAGGAATTAAAATTAGTCCTTAGCTAGAATTATACAAAATTGAATTGTTAGTTTATGAAATTTTTGTATGCAAATTATATGATACTTACATGTATTGATCTGTAGAATTGATGGATGATTACACTGATTTGATTAAATTTTGTATTTTATGTTGGATTAATTTTTGATTGTTTAACTATTGTTTAATAACATTTTATATTGCCAAATATTTATTGCTGAAACGAAATGTTATAACAAGTAAAAATGTCAAATATTATCAAAATTTAACAATTTGATTAATCCAAATTATAATTATATTATTTTACATATAACAAACATAAAAAGTATAATATCAAAATATTATTAAAATATTGAGGGTTTCATATTCATAAACAATAATTTTGAATATAATACTTAACCATCCTTTCTTTTCGGTTTATGGGTCAACTGGTCAAGTTAGATAATAATTATTAAACAATCGTTAAATTAAAGATAATTTCGTTAGTTTCACATGGGTTGTAAAATCGTCAAAATTCAATTTCTAAAACTCAGGATAGAACCCAAATAGTAAAGTGAGTATCTAAATTTTAATAAATATTTTTTTTATAATTGTAGCACCAATTTATTTATTTTTCTACTAATTCTTTTAAATATAGAAATTTTATCTTTCTTTCAATAAAGTATTAAAATAAATTAAGAACAAATTCAAATCGATAAAGGATATAATAATATGAGAATAAAATTGTATATAATCATAACATAATTTTTATTCTGTTTAATAATTTTAAAGTAATAATGTATTTTAAAATTTTATATACACTATAAATAAAACCGAAACATTAAAAGTAAAAGTAGTTAGTAAGATACTAATATCAGTATGTACTTGATATCCTTATTATATTAAACCCTTATATATAATAAGAATAATAGGGATCTTATCCAGAATTTTGATCGTCACGGTGTACTACTTTAAAAGAAGCACTATTACAAAAAAAATTATATTTTAATTGATAATTTATTTTCTCAAAAGTTCAAAGTTCCCGCATCATTAACATATTACAAAAAAGAGTATATTATATTTTAGCAATAAATATTTTAAAAAAATTATAAATTAAAAATTTTTATAAATATTAAGAAAAATTAATGATGTTATCAGTTTGGTCCTAAATACCGCCAAAACATTCTCAACCGTTAGATCCAATACTTTTAAAAATAGATGATCAAGATTATATCATATTGATATGGTCAGAAAAGTAATTATAGAAATATAATTGACTGGTCAAATAAAAGGTCGATATTTAAGGACCGACACCCTAATTATTCATTAATTTCGTAATTAATGAGTAGGGAAAATATACAGCTCATGAAAAGAGCCTTGATTATGGAAAATTAGTCAAAGAAGGATCTGGAATCCCAATTAAAGGCAATCAATGAGTCATAACCTTTATCAACAAGGAAACGAATTCTTCAGCAAGAAATACAATACTTATCCAATATCAAAAAGAAGACTTATCCGTTAAGTCTCCCAAACATACCATAAATACTAGGCTCCAGACGCCTATATAAGGTCCCTGATCCTACAATCAGAACTACGTCTTTGGCTTGATTCTCAATAACGATTTGAGATACGTAGGCATCTTGTGAGGACCGATTTAGTCCGGAAACACGAGTGCAACCATTAAAGCTCGAAGCTCATTAAACCTTAGCATTAATTACACAAGCACGTTTTTTAATCCACAACATTTGGCGCCGTCTGTGGGAAGACAACATCAACCATGGCAAACACACGAAGAACAGCTCGGGATACTCAAACTCCCGATGAACGCCCTATCACCTCTGAGGCTGATCAGCCACCACCAACTACTGGCACACAAGGGGCGAATATCCCCACTAACACTCAAGGACCGGAAGTCCCGATTTCGGTTGAAGGGACGAATCCCCTGCAGATGGTCATTCATGGATCTAATCCACAAGAGACCATTCACCAGCAACCAATCACGACCTCCCCGCTGCTCATGAGTGCACCAAGGAGCCTTCAACTCCATACTACTGATCTCCCTCAATACGCGAATCAGACTTTGGGGATGCCAAGCTATGGCATGCCCCCTCGACCCATGGCGGGCGGTAGTGGAACTAATCCAATCTACCATGAGGCCTATGTGCCCCCATATATTCAAGGTCTGGGACCCCAGAATCAACAAACTCGTCAGACCCCTCTCATTCAAGATTACTCTGGTCCATACACTGAGGATGAGGGTTATACAACTGGGGAGGATGTCGCCCCAAGGAGGAGACGTTCTTCACAGACAAATCGGGAGCCACCCCAAACTACTAGGGAGAAGCTTGCAGCCCATGAGGCAGAGACTGCAAGGCTCAAAAAACTCCTTGCTGAAGAAGAGGCCGCTCAAACTCGGGGCCGAACGACTGAAGGAATCCCGATAATCAACTTGGATCCACCGAGAAGGACCAAGAGGGCTGAAGCCCCAAGGGGTGATCCTAGTAATCTGTTGCCCCTAGGAGATCCTGATGATCCTACACCACCGTTTACTCAAGACATCATGAAAACGGCTATATCCAGAAAGTTTAAGATGCCTTCGATCAAAGCCTATGATGGAACGGGAGATCCCGCAAATCATGTAAGGACATTCTCCAATGCACTGCTGTTGCAGCCAGCCAATGATGCGGTCAAGTGTAGGGCGTTTCCCCAAACTCTTGCAGGTATGGCTCAACGTTGGTACAGCCGTCTACCTCCCAACTCTATTGGGTCCTTTAAGGAGCTAAGCAAGGCTTTCATCAACCAGTTCATTAGTGGAAGGGTGCATGAGAAAAGTTCTGCATCACTCAT
This sequence comes from Heracleum sosnowskyi, assembly GCA_030848705.1. Lineage (NCBI taxonomy): Eukaryota > Viridiplantae > Streptophyta > Magnoliopsida > Apiales > Apiaceae > Heracleum > Heracleum sosnowskyi. Next base: position 90,192,563 of record CM061242.1, read on the forward strand.
GGCAATACGTCAAGGAAAGAATGAAGCCCTAAGGGACTACATTAATCGATTCACTCGAGAGGCTTTGAAAGTCCCGGATTTAGACGACAAAGTGGCTATGATAGCCCTGCAACAAGGAACCACTGATGACCACTTCAGGAGGTCGTTGGCTAAACATCCACCAGAGAGCATGTTGAAGCTCCAAGATAGAGCCGGAAAGTACATCAAGGCTGAGGAAAGCATGAGAAAGTATGAACCCACCGCTGGCGACGGTGGAAACTCAAAGAAAAGAAAAGAAACTCAGGAGTACGACGTCAAGGAAAAGTTTCCCCGAACATCAAAGAATTCTGACTCTCCACCCAAGAGAAATAACTTTGGGCCAAAGTTCACGGAGTATGCAAGATTGAATACTCCCAGGAGTCAAATTCTGATGGAGATAGCCAAGGAAGAAGATATCAAATGGCCAAAGCCAATGAGGGCTGATTTGTCCAAACGGAACCAAAATCAGTTTTGTCGGTTCCACAAAGAAGTTGGTCATGACACCGACGATTGTAGGCAACTGAAAGATGAGATCGAGTTTCTGATACGAAGAGGAAAACTCAGCAAGTTCACTAAGGATGGAAGCCAAGGGAGCCAAAGGGGGAACTATGAAAGAAAGGATTATGATAGAAGGGACAACGATCAAGATCGAAATCCCAAGCCCCGAGGGCCAGTTATCAACATGATATTTGGAGGACCAACTGCTGCTGGGTCCTCCCGAAACTCAAGGAAAGCTTATGCCCGAGAGGTACTGACCGTCGTTGGAGAAGCACCGAAGCGTGCACGAACAGAAGTGTCAATAAGCTTTGATGATTCAGACTTGGAAGGGGTGAAGTTCCCCCACGATGATCCTCTTGTCATAGTACCTGTGATAGGCAACTCCGAAACAAAGAGAGTCCTAGTCGACAATGGAGCCTCAGTGGACATCTTGTTCCACGATGCTTTCATCAAGATGGGTTACACTAATTCTCAGTTGACACCCTCTAATATGCCCATATATGGGTTCAATGGAGTGGAATCAAAGGTGGAAGGCACTATCCAACTCCCAATGACCATGGGGCAAGGAACAAATACGTCTACTCAGATGTTGAACTTCATAGTTATAAAGGCGACTTCAACCTACAATGCAATCCTGGGAAGGACGGGTCTTCATGCGTTTAAGGTTGTTGCCTCATCTTACCACCTGAAACTCAAATTCCCCACTCGGAATGGGATTGGTGAAGAACGGGGAGACCAAAAGATGGCTAGAAGCTGTTATGTAGCCGCGTTGAGGCCTGATGGAGTTGGGGGGCAGGTTCTCCCCATTGAAGATATGGACACTAGTGACAATGAGGACCGAAGAGGGAAACCAGCTGAGGATTTAATCCCAATTCCCTTAGTCCCGGATGAACCAGAAAAGGTGACTTATGTTGGGGCACTACTGCCCGAACCATTGAAGAGCAAACTCACATCTTTTCTTCAAGAAAACAATGACGTTTTTGCTTGGACAACGGCCGACATGCCAGGGATTGATCCCCAATTGATATCTCACAAATTGAATGTGGATCCAGAAAGGAAGACAGTGAAACAAAAGAAAAGAAATTTTGCTCCAGAGAGGCTTGAAGCCATTAAACAAGAAGTGAATAAGCTTTTGGGAGCTGGATTCATTGAGGAAATCCAATTCCCAGAATGGTTAGCTAACCCGGTGATGGTCAAAAAAGCTAACGGGAAGTGGAGAATGTGCGTCGACTTCACCGACTTGAATGATGCATGTCCTAAGGATTGTTTCCCCTTACCTAGGATTGATGCCTTGATAGATGCCACTGCTGGGCATGAGATGCTAAGTTTCATGGATGGCTTCAGCGGATATAATCAAATCAAGATGCACAAAGATGACATTGCCAAAGTGTCGTTCATCACTGACTTTGGTGTCTTCTGTTTCTTAGTCATGGCTTTTGGGCTTAAGAATGCTGGAGCAACCTATTAAAGGTTGGTGAACAAAATCTTTGAGCACCTGATTGGAAAAACCATGGAGGTCTACGTAGATGACATGTTAGTCAAGAGCCTTGATAAGGCCGATCACATTGAGCACCTCCGAGAGGCTTTTGAAGTGCTAAGACACCACAAGATGATGCTAAATCCAGCCAAGTGTGCCTTTGGTGTAGGCTCGGGAAAGTTTTTAGGCCTGATGGTTTCCAAGAGAGGAATCGAGGCTAATCCCGACAAAATCAAAGCGATTCTAGACATGGAACCACCAAAGACTGTCAAGGATGTCCAGAAACTGACGGGAAGAGTGGCTGCTTGGGAAGGATTCATCTCCAAGTCTGGAGAGAAGTGTTTACCCTTCTTCAGAGCACTCAAAAAAGTGAATAATTTTGAATGGACAACTGAAAGTCAAGAGGCCTTTGAGGCCCTGAAGAAATATATGGCTGAAGCACCACTGTTGGCAAAACCCAAGCCAGGAGAAATTCTCTATTTATACTTGGCAGTTTCTAACACAGCCCTTGGAGCTGTTTTGGTAAAGGAAGAAGTGAAGGTTCAGAAGCCCATCTACTATGTGAGCAAGATCCTACATGGGGCAGAAATAAACTACTCAATGGTTGAGAAGTTTGCCTTAGCCTTGATAATGGCCTCAAGAAAGCTACGCCCCTACTTCCAGGCACACAAGATAGAGGTCTTGACTGATCAACCTCTAAGAAACATCTTGCATAGCCCTCAAGTTAGTGGAAGATTGATCAAATGGGCCATTGAATTGGGAGAATTTGATATCAAGTATAAGCCTCGAACGGCCATAAAAGCTCAAGCACTTGCTGACTTCATGGTTGAATGCACCATTGACAACCAAGAAGTCGGGGGGCAGGAAGTGACTATGGAAGATAAGAAAGATGAGGAAATGAACTTCAAAGAATGTTGGGTGCTCTATTTTGATGGAGCATCAAAAACAAAATCAAGTGGAGCTGGTTTAGTGCTACAAAGTCCTGATGGATTCCTAATAGAGTATGCACTAAAACTTGACTTCCCGACGACAAACAATGAGGCTGAGTATGAAGCTCTGATAGCTGGCTTAGGGCTGGCTGGAGCCTTGAGAGTCAAAACTCTGAAAGTCTGTGGAGACTCGAGGCTAGTGGTTTCCCAAGTAAATGGGGAGTTTGAGGCCAGAGATGAAGTCATGGCCAAGTACTTAAAACTTGTCAAGGCCATTATGACTCAGTTCGATGAATGCTATGTGGAGCACATTCCGAGGGAGGAAAATACGAAGGCTGATGCCTTGTCTAAATTTGCCTCTTCTGAAATTGAAAACTATGCCGGGAGTGTATACTTCCAAGTCTTGAAGACCCCAAGCATCAATGGAAAGTTGGTAGCCCCCATTGGTATCACCAGTTGTTGGATTGATCCCATCAAAGCTCATCTGGAAACTGGGTGGCTGCCCAACGACACTTCAGAAGCACGAAAGCTTTACGTCAGAGCACTAAGGTATGCCCTAATTGAGGGAATCCTATACAAGAAATCTTTTGTTATTCCATACTTAAAGTGCTTGAGACCTCAAGAGGCAGAATTGGCCCTAAAGGAAGTGCATGAAGGGATTTGTGGGCAACACTTGGGGGGCAGAGCCCTGGCTCATAAAGTCACTCGTCTAGGTTTCTATTGGCCAAGCATACTTGCTGATGCTAAAAGCTACGTCAAGAAATGTGAACGGTGCCAGAAACATGCACCAGTGGTTAGGCAACCACCAGAGATGATGACATCCATTAACTCACCTATCCCCTTTGCTATGTGGGGAATGGATATACTCGGGCCATTTCCTATGGCAAGTGCTCAAAGAAAGTTCTTGATAGTAGCAATTGATTATTTCACCAAGTGGATTGAGGCTAAGCCATTAGCCAAGATAACCACCAAGCAAGTGATGCAATTCTTCTGGGAAAATGTGATATGCAGATATGGAATTCCACGAGTCCTGGTCACGGACAATGGAACTCAGTTTAACAACGATGAGTTCAAGAAGTATTGTGATGAAAACGATATCAAGTTGCGCTTCACTTCTGCCGCCCATCCTCAAGCAAATGGGCAAGCTGAGGTTGCAAATCGAATCATCCTTGATGGACTAAAGAAAAGAGTTGAACGCTCCAGAAACACTTGGGTAGACGAATTACTCCCTATACTTTGGGCATATCGTACTACTTGCAAGGTCACCACTGGAGCAACTCCATTTCTATTGGCTTATGGAGCAGAGGCAGTGGTCCCGGTGGAAATTACTCACACCTCCCCAAGAGTTTAGGCTTATGAACCAGAAGAAAATGAAGAAGGCTTGAGGCTAGCTTTGGATCTAATTGATGAAGTTAGAGATGAAGCAAATGCCAAGATAGTTGAACATCAAAAGAAAGCATCCTTCTACTACAACCTAAGGGTTAAAGAAAGGTTCTTTCGTCAAGGAGACTTGGTTCTCAGAAAGATTGAAGCATCCGGAGTTGGACAAAAAGGGAAGTTAGCCCCAAATTGGGAAGGACCATATCGCGTCAAGAACGTATTTGGCCGAGGCTCATACAAGCTGGAAACCCTTGAAGGGCATGAGGTGCCAAGGACTTGGCATGCCTCCAATTTGAAAGTTTATTATGTTTAAGGTGTCTCCCAAGTGGACTCACTACTATAAATAAGGTTCGATGAAACCAACCCAAGTTTTAAACTGGGATATTATGTAAGGGTTGATCCCATCTTCAAATTATAAATGAATTCAGCATTTTCATGTTTTAAAGCTTATCTATTATGAGTCTTCATGAACATTCAAAAAGCAAGAAAAGCAACACAAGCCATGAACGGCCACCAGACATAAATAAAAACTTAAACAAGAGTTAAGTTAAGCCCGTAGGCCAAAAATACATAAATAAAAGTACAAGCCATGATGGCCAAAAGTGAAACTACACCTAATCTTCTTTGTCTACGTCCTCCTCCTCTTCCTCTCTAGAGGAAAAGACAGCATCATCAGCTCCAGCAGTCTGACCAGGTGGGGAAGTGTGATCCAGGTCTAAGATCCTATCATCCTCCTCCATCTCGTCCTCTCCAGCCAAAGCCATCTCCAAAGAAGTAGGAAGGTGAGGGCTTGGAAAATCGGAAATAGTGAGGGATCCAGGCATCCTCTCCAAGACAGCAGCAAGAGCGTCATCCCATCCCTTAGTGTACTGAACAGGGAAGAGGAGCCCATCATGCTTATCAATCAAGTCCCCGTACTCCTCAGAGTCAAGGTACTCGTCAATAAAATCATCCTTGGCCTTCCTCAAAGATACCAGTTCAGCCTGGGAGTCAGCCAACTCCTTCTCCTTCCTAGCCAGGGTGGCCTTCACTGAAGCCATTTCCTCCTGGGACTTCTCAAACTTGCCTTGGTTGGCCTCAGAAGATGAGCGCCAAGACTTAGCTTGAAAGAGAGCCCCTTGGTAGTTGGCATTCATCTGCAAGCAAGTTATAGGTTAAATACTTAAACTTGAAATAAATCAAAGACTACAAAGAAAAGAAGGAGAGAAATACTTATAGCAGCCATAGCCTGGGATCCAGCATGCTCCACCCCCTCGATGGTGGAGTTAGAAACAAAATCCTTGTAGTCACAAGGAGTCAGAGAGTGATAAGACCACTCCACAGCATGTTTGGACACTCCCACCACAGTGTCCTTCTTCCTAAGACCCCAGTTGGGGCGCCAAACTGCACTCTTGCCCGAGGGAGGGCCTTCAGCATCCTCAGTAAGGTCCACATGTGGCCTTATGAAAGCTGGAATACTAGAAGCACGAGGGTCTTTCCCTGCCAAACGTGCCCTCTTCATCCTGGCTGTTTCCCCCTCTTCAGGCTCGTTGGTCTTATTGATAAAGACCGCAGCTGCAAAAGATATAAAGAAAGAAACAGTTGGTATAAGTTAATCTTAAATAAATAAGGAAAGATATGAGGTGAGAATTACCCTTATCAGAAACGTTGGAAAGTCCCAAGGACCTAAGCTGAAACTCATCCAGGAGCACCCAAGCCATTGTGGCATAATTATCCTTTGTGAGCTCAGCATATGCATGGGCCTCTTCATCAGTTAGGATGATATCACTAGGGCTACCATCCGAAACCCTACTAAAGGAACTACGAAAAAGGGTGCCCCAATCCCCTCCTTCCCAAATCAAGTACATGAACTCTTCCTTCCATTTGAGGTTATTGTCTGGAATGGATTTAGGGTGAAATATGGGGGGAGTGGAAGGACGGTGGTTGATATAAACCCAACCCAAAGACGTGGATGAACTATTCTTAAATTGAAAAATTCTCCTAAACAAAGCTACAGATAAAGGGAAATTGTTCTTTAAACAAAGAACAATGAAACATAGAATGATTCTCCAGGCGTTTGGAGGAAGTTGGCAAGGATTAATTGTTAGATCAGAATTCAATGATCGTCAGAAGCTAGACTCAACTGATCAGGATTGCTGACGTCATCAGTATTGCATGGTCATCAGTATTTGATCAAGCGTCAGTATCTTATTGATCATCAGGATTCCTACTCAGACTATGATCAGGTTTGATCATCAGGACTTGAAGCTGATCAGGATTCCTACTTCGAGTTATATTTGGAGTCTAGATAAACATGGAAGTTTATTCTATTTGTTCCTGGTTTGTAGAATGTAGCTATCGATGAAAGATATGTTTCTATCTTTGTTATGATTAGGACTTATCTTGTAATTGATAGAGAAGCTGTGTGCACTATATAAACACAGTTTTGGTTTCGATTTATGAATTCATGAGAGAGAGAACATAATCGAAGAGAAGCTCTTAAGAACAGAATTTCTTGAGAGAGTTTTTGTAAGCTAGCAGCTCTTAAGAACATCAGAATTTCTTAAGAGAGTTTGTAACAGTTTTATATCAAAGTTAATAAAGCTGTTATTGTTATTGTTATTGATCTTTCATATTTGTGTTATATAAAGTCGAGAATCTTATACAATTGTATTCAACCCCCTTCTACAATTGTTATTTACTGGGCAACAATTGGTATAAGAGCAAACTGATTTAATTCTGAATCAGATACGATCTAAAGATGTCGACAACCAAGTATGAAAGCATGAAGATTCCCATCTTGAAGATATCAGAATATCCTACATGGAGGGTAAAGATGCTGATGTACCTGGAGGCTATGGATCCTGACTACTTGGACAGGATTCGTGATGGACCATATATACCAACAAAGTTCGTAGAACGAACAGATACAGTACCAGAACATTATGTGGTCAAAGCTAAAGCTGAATGGACTCCAGAAGAAAAAGCTCATGTACTCAGGGAACCAAAGATAAAGAATATCTTGCATAATAGCCTTGATGCTGTCATGTCAAACAGAGTGATTGCATGCAAGTCTTCAAAAGAAATCTGGGATACTTTGGAAACTCAGTGCCAGGGATCTGCATCTGTTAAGAAAAACAGAAGGGCTCTATTGATTCAAGAATATGAGCAATTCGATGCAAGACCTGAAGAGAGCCTGACTGATCTATATGATAGATTTCTGACACTATTGAACAGCTTATCCTTAGTTGACAAAGTATATGAAACTGAAGATTCAAACACCAAATTTCTTAGAGCTTTACCTGAAGAATGGGATACTCAGACCTCAATCATTAGACACCAGTATGATCTGAACATTGTGTCTCTTGATGAGATCTATGGGATGCTAAGAACTCATGATCTTGAAGTTCAACAGAGAAAGAACAAGAAAAGCAGCAAGGCAAAGTCAATTGCTTTGAATGTAGAAGCAAAATCAAAAGGGAAAGCTATGGAGGTCTCTAGAAGGAAAGCAAGAGTAGCTGAGTCAGATCCTGACGACTCTTCATCAGATACTGATGGCAATCCTGATGCCAATACTGGTGATGAATCTTCTGATTCAGACATGGAAGAGATGGTTGCTATGATTGTCAGAAACTTCAGAAGGATGAAGTTCAGGAAGAATAGAAGACAAGGCAACTTTCAGAAAAAGACCTTCAAAGCAGACAAAGACAAGTATATCAAGAAGGACAGCAAGGGTAGCAAATTTGACAAGTCAAAGGTTAGATGCTACAAGTGTAATGGTATGGGTCACTTTGCTTCTGAATGCAACAAGACAAAGGCACTCATCACATCAAGCAAGGATTGGATGGACTCTTCCTCAGAATCTGATACTGAGGTAGTCAACTATGCGTTAATGGCCAATGCTGATGTAACTGCTGCTCCTGATGATAAGGTACTAAATACTATCTTTGATTTTGATACTGATAATGCTTCTGAGTTAAGACGTTTTCTAAAGTCATTACATATTAGCTTTAGAAGTCAAACTGCTGAGAATACTAAAATCTTATCTGAGATGTCTGACCTTAGAAAGAGGAATGAGATATTAGAAGCTGAATTTTCTCGTATGCAAGAAGTACAAAAAGAATGTGATAATGCTAAACACATGCACTTAGAGATGACATCTAAATGTACTTCCCTTGAAAAAGAACTTGAATATGCTAATGAGAAAATCAGAACCTGGACAGACTCTGGTAGGAAATTTCATGAGATTAATACCTCTAAGAATTGGAAAGAGTGTCTAGGATATAAGTCAGATGAAGATAAGAAATTAGCAGAGAAAATTGTCATTGATGAGACAGTCAGTCCAAAGACCTATAGACATGTTATAGACTCAACCAAATCTAAGATTACTCCTGTTAATTTTGTTTTTGGTAAGGATTCCAATTCTACTTTTGAAAAGGGATCTTCTTCTACTCAAGGAATTAAAGTTATAAAGTCTAAACCTGTCATGAACAAAGTCACTAAGAATCTAGGTCTATTGTCTCAGAAACAGCTTAAAGATAAAATCTGTGAGGTTACAGATAAGAAAAAGGAAGCTACTGTTAAGAGAAACAGGAATGGTAAAGTTGGGATCAATAAAGAGAATGGTTATAAATATATCCCAAATGCACCTAGAAAGTGTTGTTTTAACTGTGATAACTCTAATCATCTTGCTATTGATTGTAAAAAGAGTAAGAAGAAAATTGCTGAAATTCCTAAGTCTGATGTTAGGAATAGATCAGTATTTTACAAACTACAGAATTCCTGTTTTCATTGTGGTAGTCTATGGCATTCTATTTATACATGTAAAGAGTATCATGATTTGTACTATAACTTTTATGATCCATTGCCTAAGTTTGAAAGTAGTACAAAGTCTGAGAGAACTGAAAATGTCATAGTGAAGCATGCTTTTGTTAATACTGATACTGACAAAGCAAATCCTGATGGAGTAAATCCTGTCAGGACTGCTAAAGTCAAAAAGTCTTCTGCTGTTAAATTTAATAAAATGCATGAACAAGGAATCCAACAAGTGTGGGTTCCTAAACATTCTGACTAGTGTTTTACTATTCTGATGCAGGGTAAAAAGAAAAATGTGTTAGTCATGGATAGTGGATGTTCTGTGCACATGACTGGAAACAAAGCCCTGTTATCAGAATATGAGGAAAAAGCTGGCCCAACTGTGTCTTATGGAGATGGCAACATTGGACAAACCTTGGGATATGGCAATATAATCATTGGAAATGTCATCATTGAAAAAGTAGCTCTAGTGAAAGGACTAAAACATAACTTGTTGAGTATTAGTCAAATCACTGACAGAGGTTATCATGTCAATTTCTATTCCACACATTGTGAAGTAGTCAGTAAAGCAACAGGGAAGATAGCACTAACTGGCTACAGGCATGGTAACATATATGAAGCCAACATTCTCTCAGATACTGATGGCTCCCCTACATGTTTCATCAGTAAAGCTTCAGTAGATGAAAGTTGGAATTGGCACAAGAAGCTTTCTCATCTCAACTTCAGCAACATCAATGAGTTGGTTAAGAAAGAGTTAGTAAGAGGATTACCTAATGTCTTATATACACCTGATGGACTCTGTGATGCATGCCAAAAAGCAAAACAAAGAAGGACATCATTCCAGAGTAAATCAGAATCCTCTATTGAAGAACCATATCACATGCTACATCTTGATCTGTTTGGTCCAGTCAACATCATGTCCATCAGTAAGAAAAGGTACACTCTTGTAATTGTTGATGAATATTCTAGATTCACCTGGGTGTATTTTCTGCATAGAAAAGATGAAACTCCTGAAGTTCTGTTGGATCATGTGAGGATGATTGAGACAACCACAAAGTACAAAGTCAAGATTCTGAGAAGTGATAATGGTACTGAATTTAAGAATTCAAAGATGGAAGAGTTCTGCAAATACAAAGGAATCATTCAACAATTCTCTGCTCCTGGCACACCTCAGCAAAATGGAGTAGTAGAAAGGAAGAATAGAACTCTTATTGAAGCTGGCAGAACTATGTTGGAAGAAGCTAAATTACCTACATATTTCTGGGCAGAAGCAGTCAACACAGCATGCTATACACAAAATCTCACATTGATAAACAGGCATGGTGTCACTCCTTATCAGTCACTCAAAGAGAAGAAACCAAGTCTGAAGCATTTGCATGTGTTTGGCTGTAAATGTTTTGTTCTCAGAACTCATCCTCAACAGCTAGGGAAATTTGAAACAAAGGCTGATGAAGGAATATTCATAGGTTATCCTACATCAAGAGCCTTCAGAGTTTTTAATTTGAGAACAAGAACCGTCATGGAGTCAATTCATGTATCTTTTGATGATAAGAAGATAACTGGAATCATTGAAGACTCGCATGATAGATTGTTATTTGAAAATGAAGCTTCCAAGGAACCTGAAGAAATTGAATCAGATCCTGTCAATTCATCAGATACTGATGGGTCACCAAATCCTGATGACTCACCAGGTACTGATGGTGCTAATACTGATGATGCAAACAACAGTGATACAACTAGTAGTGCTAATGTTGAGGGGGAGCAACAGCATTCAACTACAAGTTCAGAGTCAACTCAATCATCAGGACAGAATTCTTCAGATACTGATTCAAGTGAAGATCCTGATAACACATCAGGAGGGCATAGCAATAATTCAGGGAGAGCTTCAAATCAATCAAATTCTTTCAATCAAGATAACACCAATCCAGGGGGAGCATCTACTTCAAGAAACAATTTGACACCAGCAAGGAAATGGACAAAAGATCATACTCCTGATTTGATAATTGGAGATCCTGATGCAGGTGTTCAAACAAGAAGTGCAACTCAGAATGAATGTTTATATAATAACTTTCTATCCAAGGAGGAGCCTAAGAAAGTTGAAGATGCACTTAAAGATGCTGATTGGGTTACTGCAATGCAAGAAGAACTGAATGAATTTGAAAGGAATGAAGTCTGGAAACTGGTACCAAGACCAAAGAATAGATCAATTGTTGGTACAAAGTGGATTTTCAAGAACAAGACTGATTCTGATGGAGTCATTATCAGAAATAAAGCTAGACTAGTTGCAAAGGGGTATTCCCAACAAGAGGGAATTGACTATGATGAAACTTTTGCTCCTGTTGCAAGACTAGAAGCCATCAGGATATTTCTTGCTTATGCAGCACATAAGAAATTCAAGGTTTTCCAGATGGATGTTAAAAGTGCTTTCTTAAATGGTGAACTGGAGGAAGAAGTTTATGTTGAACAACCTCCTGGTTTCATTGATCCTAAATATCCAGATTATGTCTACAGACTGGATAAGGCACTTTATGGACTAAAGCAAGCTCCAAGAGCATGGTATGAAACCTTAGCTCAATTCTTACTGGAAAGTGGATTCAAAAGAGGTGCAATTGATAAAACTCTATTTTATTTGAATCATGGTAAGGAGTTGCTGTTAGTTCAGATTTATGTTGATGATATCATTTTTGGGTCAACAAACAATAAGCTGTGTGAAAAGTTTTCCAAGCTTATGCAGTCAAGATATCAAATGAGCATGATGGGAGAAATGAGTTACTTTCTGGGTCTTCAAGTTAAACAGACTGATGAAGGGATTTTTATTAATCAGTCTAAATACACAAGGAACTTACTGACAAGGTTTAACATGCAAGACAGTACTCCTGCTTCAACTCCCATAGCTACAGCTACCAAACTTGATCCTGATCAAGGTGAAGAGGTAGATGTAACTCACTACAGAGGAATGATTGGCTCTTTATTGTATCTCACTGCCAGTAGACCAGATATCATGTTTGCAACCTGTCTATGTGCAAGATTTCAAGCAAAACCTAGAGAACCACATCTGATTGCAGTCAAAAGAATTTTCAGATATCTCAAAGGCACTCCTTCACTTGGCCTTTGGTATGCAAGGGAATCAGATTTTGGGTTGTGTGGTTATTCAGATGCTGATTTTGCAGGATGCAAAATAGACAGGAAAAGTACTTCAGGAAGTTGTCAGTTTTTGGGTGGAAGACTAGTTTCATGGTTCAGTTTTCCATAAATATTTTTGCCTCATTTGCTGGTAAGCATGTTTTAATTCTATGACCATTAATTTGGTTATTTTTCTTAAACCAAAACGCTATTCAGGATTGTTAAAATAAATTTTGTTTTCTTAAATAAAATTTTATTTTAATCTTATTGAATATTTTTTTTAAATCCTGATATGGCAAAATATTTTGTGCGGAAATGCTTTTATTCCTGATGAGGTTAGGTTTTTCTTACATCAGAAAATGCCTACTCATTATGGACTACTTTCTAATGCTATGGTACAAGGACCAACCCACCTTGTTCCTGACACAAGCATGCAACCTAAACAGTCTAAACAGTTAACAACCACCTCTACTGTCTCTCAAAAGACTTTAGTTGTAAAATCAAAGAAATCAGCTAGAACTGATGTGTCTGGAAGGCAATCAGGTTCAAAGGATTTTTCCTCTACACCACTCACTAACAAGAAGATACAAGGGGGTGTACAAGGGGTCCTGGTGAAGAAAGCTGATAAGGTTGTTAAGGATGTTCCTGTGAAAAGGAAGTTAAGGTTGATTGATGAAAGTGATTCAGAGGATGACTTACCTATATCCTCTGTGATGAATGTGAACAAGGAAGTTGCTGATACTGCTACTAAAGTTGTGGTACCTTCGTCAAAACCACAAAAGACAAGGAAATTATCAAAGAGCAGGTATCATATTCCTTTGACAGTGCAAATGAAGGATACTGATATTCAGACATCAAATCCTGATATTAGTATTCCTGATGCAACAACAAAAGTTGTCTCTCTATCAGACTCTCCAGCCTCTCCATCTCAGATTCGAGGACATTCTTGGGAGAAGGTTTCTCCAACTGCTTCCTTGGTTGGTCTTACACCTACATCAAAGAAAAAGAGGAATGCAGAAGAGTTAGTCTATCAGAGACAGAAGAAGCTGAAAGGATCAAGCCCACAAGAACCTGAATTTCAGAGTAATTCAGCAGCTACTGTTGATCCTGCCACACAAGAACCACTCAATCAAAGTTTGGGTGAAGGCTTAGCTAGTGGAATGGTCACACAAGAACCATTTTCTCAAAGGGAGAATGAAGACATCAACATTCCAGCTACACAAGAACCATCTTCTCAAAGTGAAGATGCAGGCAAAGCTACAGCTTCTGTTGAAAGATTGGTCGAGAACATTGTCAATGAGGGAAGCACACAAGAACCTTTAGCTCAAAGTGTTGAAGCAGCTTCTGAACCTCAAGCTCCACAAGAACCATTGGTAGCAAATACTGATGCAAGCATATCAAATCCTGACGATGTTCATCCTGACGTTAGTGGTGCTCCTGAAAATGAACCTATTTTGATACAGCCACTTCGTTCAAGACCAATGGATCATCCTATCTCAGAATCACAGGATAAACTGAAAGGTATTGCAATTCCTGATCCTGATATATCTCATGGTTCTGATGATGATAATTCTGATGATGATAGTGATGATGATAATGAGAATAGAAAAGAGAAGGAACAGCTTGCTACAGCACTCAAGATTAGTCTTGGAACTAATTTTGGTTCATCAAGTACATATATGGCTAGCAATGCTTCCACTGGGAAAGATCAGAGACAAGATTTTTCTATTCCTTCCTTTGATCCTGCAGAGGCATTTAGACAGAATGAATGGAACAATTCATGGCACAATTCTGATGAATCTATCACTTTTTCTTCTGCTATTGAACATGCCTATAATGCAGTGAAGTCTATAGAGAATCAAGACTTGAAGAATCATCTGAAGGCTACAACTCTGTTATCCAAAAGCCTGAAAAGTGAGATTGATTCTATCAAGGGCTCAACTGAAAAAGTGAGGACTGATATCTTTAATAATTTTACAAAGGTGCCTACTACTTTCCAACTAAGGGTAGTGGAATCTCAAGTGAAATATGTTGTTTTAGAACAAACCTCAATCACTCAAAGAATTGATTCTCTGGATACTAAGGTAACTGAAATTCAAGCCTCTCTTTCCTTAATTTTGCAATTATTGTCAAATCCTGATGTCAAAAAGGGGGAGAAGGTTATTCAGACAAAATGTACACCTGATCTAGTATTAAGAAATAATGATGATGATACTGGAGATGATGGTGGTGACAAAGCGATACAAGGAGAAACCTCTGATGCTGTTGTTATGAAGACAATCCAAACTTCTCAAAGTCAAACAACACAGTCAACTCATGTTTCTGATTCTGGAGTTAAGACAGTAAGAACATTGGTGCAATCTCAGATCCTGACGGAAGATCAAATCCTGACACCTGGTCATGGACACATTCTTGCTACAATTCCTGAAGGTGATGAAGATGTGATTATTGATAATCCTGAAGATGCATCAAATTTATTCCAGAAGTTTTCTACAAAAGACGGTAGAATTGTTACTCTTTATCACACTGATAAAAGAGTTCAACAATTATTTGCCAGAAAAGCACTCTCTACAGCAAGTGAAGAATATCCAGATCTCTCACATGAAGAATTCTTGAGACTACAAAGAGAGACAATGGAAAGCTATACTGCTCCTGCTAGAGGTAGAGGAAGCAGAGGTAGGAGAGGTGCTAGAAGAAGTAAAAGAGGTTCTTCAACTCAAACAGTACCTAGACAGACAAGGTCTAGAGGGTTAAGAATTGAAGAAATTCCTGAACCTATTCAAACTCTAGTAGTTCCTGACAGATCTACTTTTGGTGATGATGGAATTGTTGAAGAAGAACCTGAATTGAGAAGAAAATCAAGTAAATCAACTCTCAGCAATACAAATCAAATTGAAGATTCTAATCCTGACAATATTCAAGATCCTGACGAATCTGAAATTCTGCAAGAGGTTGATTTGATAATCTTATCTACTGTTGTTGATTGTCACAACAAAGAAGTAGATGAAGAAGAAGAAGCCATAAGAAGAGATATTACAAAGAGAACATATGAAGATTTTAATCTCTATCTACAAAGGCTTAAAGTTTCAAATGAAAGAAAATGGAGAAATTCAAGCAGACAAGAATCTTTACTTGAAAGAAGCTACGCTCATGAAAAGGAGAAATACAAGAAGTGGAAACATATTAGCACATTAAGTTGTGATACACCTATCAATTTTCAGTCTGGTGGAATTATTACAAGCGCTTCAAGTGTTGTTGATTTGTCTGATATGGCTAGATCAAAAACATTCTGGTTAAAGATGTTTTCAAATCTGAAGCAATTGTCAAGTAATTCAAGAGGAGGTATTGGACACAGAGATGGTGAATATCTGAATATGTCATATGTTGATCCTTACTCCTTGACAGAAATTGGAGGTACTCTAACTTCTGAAAACCTGAACAATTTATTAGCTGTTGATATAGTTATAGATTGTCATGATGGTTTTGAAAAGAAAGAAAAGCTTCTGTACTTCATGAAAGATGGTAGTGTGAAGATTCTATCTATTCAAGATCTGCTGATGAAAACTACACAGGAACTGAAATATGTTCACTATCTGTTAAGATGGAAGAACCAAGTGTACAAAGTATGGGCTGACATGATTTTGTCAACTATAAGAAGAAGACTGGATGGAAACAGTAATTTCGATGGTAATTATACTCCCATGTACTTAAATCAAAGAGGTCAGGATGTGGAAATGCAAAGGGGTACTGCTGTTAAAGAAGTAAATTTTGGCATGACTCATCTTTCTCTCAATCCTGATGGGAAGGAAATTGCTTATCTTTTGCTTGAAGAGCACAGTCTACAGAGAAACTCCATACAGAATCTCAGAGCAGCTATCTACCAGATTAATGAGGAAGATGAAGAACTCAGAAATCTTAAGGAAAGACTGATTCAAATTCTTGAAGAAAAAGAAGAAAGTTTATTATCCAACTTCTTGAAGATGAATCTGTTCTATCACAAAGCTTAAACAGATAAGTTGTTTCTGAAGATACTCGTACATTTTGATACATGTTTTTGACATCATTGAATATTTGGAATCTATACTTTATTTTACAAAGTATGAGATTGGGGGAGATTGTTAGATCAGAATTCAATGATCGTCAGAAGCTAGACTCAACTGATCAGGATTGCTGACGTCATCAGTATTGCATGGTCATCAGTATTTGATCAAGCGTCAGTATCTTATTGATCATCAGGATTCCTACTCAGACTATGATCAGGTTTGATCATCAGGACTTGAAGCTGATCAGGATTCCTACTTCGAGTTATATTTGGAGTCTAGATAAACATGGAAGTTTATTCTATTTGTTCCTGGTTTGTAGAATGTAGCTATCGATTAAAGATATGTTTCTATCTTTGTTATGATTAGGACTTATCTTGTAATTGATAGAGAAGCTGTGTGCACTATATAAACACAGTTTTGGTTTCGATTTATGAATTCATGAGAGAGAGAACATAATCGAAGAGAAGCTCTTAAGAACAGAATTTCTTGAGAGAGTTTTTGTAAGCTAGCAGCTCTTAAGAACATCAGAATTTCTTAAGAGAGTTTGTAACAGTTTTATATCAAAGTTAATAAAGCTGTTATTGTTATTGTTATTGATCTTTCATATTTGTGTTATATAAAGTCGAGAATCTTATACAATTGTATTCAACCCCCTTCTACAATTGTTATTTACTGGGCAACATTAATCCCAACATCAGCCAAAAGCCTGGGAATGAACTCATGAAAGGGAAACCTGAGTCCTGCGACAATGGCATCCTTGTAAATGCAGAGTGCATCAGGACGCCAATGGCAAGAACGGTCCCCTGGGCCAACTGGGACTAATCTATAGGGAGACCTAATCCTATACATTTTATTATAGTCCCTAATTAAGTCAATTTCATGGAACTTATTACTACAGTCGAAAGAATCTAAGTGAGATACAGAGGGATACTCATCACTACGCTCTAAGATCATATCTTGAAGTGACATATGAGAAGAACGGATGATAATACCTCTCTTAGAAGCTTTGTTCATTCTTTGAAGGCGTTGGGCAGCTTTGTCAGACATCTTCAAACGTTCAAGAAAATTCCCAGAAAAATCTTCAAAGAAACTTCAAATCTTCAAAACTTCAAGGAAAATTCTCAGAAAATCTTCAAAAAACCCAGAAATCTTCAAGTGATGAAGATTGAAAACCCAGAAATCTTCAAGGGATGAAGATCAATCCCGGAAAAACAAGAACACCACCGTAAAAAGCTCGCCGGAAATCGCCTCTCCACGGAATAAAAGAGAGAAAAAACTATGATAACTAGAGAGAAATTTTGGAAAGTGAAAAGTGAGAAGTGAGAGTGAAATGAGAAATCTCACTCTTTTATAGTGAGAATGACTGGAAGATCAACCGGCTGAGGAAGAGCAACCGCCTATAGCCAGTAAGGCCCATAAATCCATTTATGGATTACAAAGGCAAAGGCCCAAATAAACTAGAACTCAGGCAATTTCGAAGCCCAAACAACTAAGGCCCATTAAGGCCCAAGGCTGGAAAGAATTAAGTCCCAAATTAAAATTGGACTATTTAAAAGCCCAAAAAGCCTGGGATAAAACCAAGGCAAAAAATCAAAGAACCAAGGTCGAAAAGACTCTAAATCGAGATCGCACGACCCTGGTCGAAAATATACGAGAAAACGAGGTCGTATCAAACGACCTCACTTCCAAATAAAACGAAACAATTAAAGGTTTTGAGGTCGAAAAGACCCTAAATCGAGGTCGTATGACCCTAGTCGAAAATACACACGAAACTGAGGTCGTGTCCATCGACTTCGCACGAAAAACAAGTCAAAAAGTTGGCAAAATAAGGTCGAAAAGACCCTGGGTCGAGATCGAACGAATGAGATCGAAAATATACTATTAATCGAGTTCGTATCACTCGACCTCATACTGAAACGAGGTCGAAAACAGGAAGAAGGAGGTCGAGAATGGCCCAGAAATTAATTCTATTTTAACCTTGGAATTCCTGGTCGAAAACACATGAGAATGAGGTCGAACATGTGAGATCGAAAATACATGGGGAATTGAGGTCGTATTGATCGACCTCATTCCAAAATAAAGCTAGAAAAAACGTGGAATTCAAGTCGAAAATGACTTAAGGATTCCTGGTCGAACAAACATGAAACTGAGGTCGACACATCGAGGTCGAAAAAGACCTACGATTCGAGGTCGAGCCCATCGACCTGGGGACAAAAACGAGGTCGAAGGAAGGCTGAATGAGGTCGAGAGATCCTGGTCGAAAAAGACTAGGAATTCAAGGTCGAGCCCATCGACCTGGGGACAAAAACGAGGTCGAAGGAAGGCTGAATGAGGTCGAGAGATCCTGGTCGAAAAAGACTAGGAATTCAAGGTCAAGCCCATCGACCTGGGGACAGTCCTGGTCGAAATCCAAGTCGAATTTACATTGAAATCCTGGTCGAATTCCTGGTCGAAAATGACCTAAATTAAGGTAAAAAATGCCCTGAAAAATGGAAAATTTTAGGAAAAATACGCTGTAACTTCTACGAAAACCATAAGGAGATTTTCCCATAAGTTGGGGGGCAAATGATATGGTCAGAAAAGTAATTATAGAAATATAATTGACTGGTCAAATAAAAGGTCGATATTTAAGGACCGACACCCTAATTATTCATTAATTTCGTAATTAATGAGTAGGGAAAATATACAGCTCATGAAAAGAGCCTTGATTATGGAAAATTAGTCAAAGAAGGATCTGGAATCCCAATTAAAGGCAATCAATGAGTCATAACCTTTATCAACAAGGAAACGAATTCTTCAGCAAGAAATACAATACTTATCCAATATCAAAAAGAAGACTTATCCGTTAAGTCTCCCAAACATACCATAAATACTAGGCTCCAGACGCCTATATAAGGTCCCTGATCCTACAATCAGAACTACGTCTTTGGCTTGATTCTCAATAACGATTTGAGATACGTAGGCATCTTGTGAGGACCGATTTAGTCCGGAAACACGAGTGCAGCCATTAAAGCTCGAAGCTCATTAAACCTTAGCATTAATTACACAAGCACATTTTTTAATCCACAACACATATAAACAAAAATTATTATCTAAAAATGATATAAGTTAAAAGATATTATATTAGGATTGGATTTTCCAAAAAGTTAAAACATAAAAATAGTTGTAATTAAATAAGGAAACCCATTTAATACCAAAATAATAATAATCTTTTAATCTTAAATAGATAGGTGAAAACCGTTAGATTTAACATTAAAACCTGTATTTGGTTAATAAAGGTTATTCTAATAATCTAAACTACATACGAGTAGAATTCCTAAATCGAATAGAGTTCTCAACATTAAATTTCCTCACTTTATTTTCTTTTTAGTTTTAGAATAGTTTTTAATTGAAAAAGAACTATTAAATCACAACTAAATTAAAGATTATTTTGTGAATTTCATGTGGACCGTAAAATTGGTCAAATCTAACTTTTATAACTCAATATAAACAAATATTAAATTGAGCGTGTAAAATATAATAAATATCAAATTTTTAACTATAATTTTTTTTGACTAAATCTTTTTTAACAATAATTTAATCATGTAAACTAATAACTTTTAAATATTAAAATATTCATAAATAAATATAATTATAAATATTAAACAAACAATCGTGTGTTGCATGGGTAATAAAAATATAATTATAAACAGAATAATTATAAGTAAAATTTAAGTAACCGTGCATCGCACGAGCTATAAGCTAGTATTTGAAAAATGAAGATGCCGTCCGACCCAGACTTATTTATTTTCTTATATTTTGAAATGCTTTTCCTATAATTTTATAAGGGCGTGTAAAAATAGTCTAATAATTCAATATGATAAAAGTCGTGATTGTCTCTACCTGATTTTTTCATAATTTTTTATTTATTTTTATAATATAAATGAGCTCCTTTAAAAAAAAGGAAAATGTAAAATGAAAGAAAATATATAAGTCGGACATTTTAGTGGGTAAAGCATTTACAATATAATGTAAAACATTTTTGAGAATATAACTAGATTTGGAATTTAAAAAGTAAGATATTTTTAAGGGAAAATAGATTTTTTTATCACTCAACTATTGGATCTTTTAGAAAGTAACCACTGAACTACTAAATAATTAATTATAACCATTAACGTTACATTTGTTTTTGCTTTTAGGCATTCCGTTAATTACGCCGTTAATGTGCCGTTAAAAATAATATGGAAAAATAGATTTTTTTGCCACTTAACTCTTGTTTCTATTAGAAAATAGTCACTGAACATTCAAATAATTAAAAATAGTCACTAACATTACATTAATTTTTGTTTTTAATCATTCCGTTAAGTATAAATGAAATATCAGTTAAAATAATGTTAATGTAGACTTAATCATCTAACGTAACATGATAAATAAAAAATATTTTAAGTACAATACTGTCATTATTTTTCATGCAACTGGTCATTTTATTTAAGAAATAATTCAACAATATCTTCAAAGTAATTTTTTTTCCCCGATTTAATATTGTAAAATTTCGAATATATTAAATTTTGATTAGAATCTATTTTCCCTATTTTTAATAATAGAATATACTTGAAAATAATATATTGTGGTGAAGAAAATAAAAAAATAGCAATCGGATTCAGGAGTAAATCCAAATATGTAAGTCTTGTACGGAAACAAGACTTCCACCTCCTTTCCAAATTCCAAACCCCCACCCCCTTTATAAATAAACCCCCCACCCCCATTTCTCTTCTCTCATTCTTCTCATCTCTCCTTACAATCATTCTCTCTCTCTCTCTCTCAAAATCTCTCTCTCTCTCTCTAATCTCTCTCAAAATCTCTCTGATCAATTTAACAAAACAAAACACACCAATGGCTCTCCAAGCCCTGAATTCACCCACAACCGCAACTCAACCGCCTCTCTTCAACTACAAAACGCTCAATACCACCAACAACATGAACACAACCACTCCTCTTCTCCCCTCTTCCGACCCATGGATGAGGAAGAAACGCTCAAAACGACCCCGTTCCGAAACTCCACCGTCGACCGAAGAGGAATATCTCGCTCTCTGTCTCATCATGCTTGCTCGCGGCGGTGCCGCCGCGTCTCCCACCCCCCTCAACCAATACCCACCACCACCTCCTCATCAATCTCTCGAAAAACAAGAAACCAGTACATACACGTGCAGTGTATGTAATAAGGCCTTCTCATCTTATCAAGCTCTCGGTGGCCACAAAGCTAGCCACCGCAACAAAACCCTTGCACCCGACAACTCCGCCTCCTCAAGCGCAACGCTGAATTTAGGGTTGAACCCTAGCGGTAGGGCCCACGTTTGTGCTATCTGTCACCGTTCTTTTCCCACTGGTCAGGCTCTTGGAGGCCACAAGCGGCGCCATTATGAAGGTAATATCAATGCCAAGGCGGCGAGTGGAAGCGCTGTTACAGTGGTGTCTTCTTCGTCGGTACCGGTGGTTTCAAGCCAGCGGCGTGAGTTTGAATTTGACTTGAATTTACCTGCTACACCTGAAGAAGAAGTGTTGCCGTTTGAAGTTAGCGTTGACTTTTCCTGGAGAAGTCAACTTTCCGGTGATCAAGAAGTGGAGAGTCCGTTGCCTTTGAAAAAACTGCGTTTCTTGATTCCCAATTATTAAAATTTTCTCATCTCATTATTATTATGGTAAGGAATTAAAATTAGTCCTTAGCTAGAATTATACAAAATTGAATTGTTAGTTTATGAAATTTTTGTATGCAAATTATATGATACTTACATGTATTGATCTGTAGAATTGATGGATGATTACACTGATTTTGATTAAATTTTGTATTTTATGTTGGATTAATTTTTGATTGTTTAATTATACTTGGTAGAGTCCGAGTTGAACACAGTGAATGATTTTATTATGTTATACATGAATTAGATCTCTGCAAAGTATTGTTTGATGTCATGTTACATATGCATGTTTGTGCTCAAACCATTAAGTTTGCATTCATTATACTCAGGTATCTCACTAACAACTCTCTTACTGGAAAGATTCCAGACTGGATAAAAGACAGGGATGCCATCGAGTATGCTTCCATACATTGTAACAGTTTCTTAATTTTTATTACTGTTTTTAATTTAGTGGTTTGTGTCATGTGCATACATACTGTGATACTGATGACATCATGGTATACATGTATCATAAGGGAATAACAATTCGTTTTAAGATTGTAGAAGAGGTTTCATTTAGCTTTAGCCTGGAAGATTCTGATTCAGAAGGATTAGACATCGTAAATAGATGTTACCTATGACAAGGTGTTTAGTTGCTGTGATGTTTAGGCGGGATATAGAGCAAGGAGAACCACATTCTTACTATGATTTAGTATACATAAAGATAGTCCTCTTTAACAATAATACAATGAACACAAGTAGTGTTAGGATGAAACATCTGGTTTCTCTTATCACATACGATATCTTTTTCCGTAGCATTATATTTGGTTATTCTATTTCTTACATCTAATGATAGTGTAACATCTAATGGAATGCATGCTTCTCTGCAGTCAGATAGATCTATCATACAATAATTTTACATTTGAGCCACAAACTTGTAGGGACTCATTGTAAGCTGTGAATTCTACATGTTATCCTTTCTTTTTGACATTTACAAAAAATCAAGTACTAATACTTAATTGTTTTGGTTTTAAACAGAAACCTGTTCAGAAGCTATGGGAATAACTTGTAAGCTCCAAAATTGATTCTTATTTCATATGAGATCTTAATTTAAGTTTTAATACAACATAAATTGATTCTTATTGCATATGATATGAAGCTATATGATATAATGAACATAAATTCCTTATGTTGTATTATTTCAACTTTGAAGAATAATGTCTCAGTTAAAGCAGGTTATAATGTGACTGATTAAGGATATCATTATATCATATTATGTCTCAACTTCTTGCAGCAAGGCAAGAAAAAGTTTCCTAATAAGGATCAAGAAGTCGATCCTTCTTTCAAGTAAATAAAGGTTACTAAATTGTTGTTGTCAGTTTCTTTCAGTTTTTGTGAATTATCCCAAGTAAAATTTTCCTTTACGGGATAGATTATTACCTAGCATTCAGTAGTTTTTTGTCAAAATTTACAAAACCACCTGTGGAATAATGATTTTAACATTCCCCGCAAGCCTATATATATGAGTAGAAAAGTAGTAAACTAAACTTCTACCATAGTTGAATGTGTCTAGAAGACGGTGACCAAAATTATATATAACAAACTTATGGAGCTCGATAATTATCAAATATATGAAATAATCAAATATTTTCATATGTACACAGTCTGTGTAGAAAATGAAGTTGCTCAAGTCTGGGGAATAGCCTCCGTCCGACCGAGACTGGACTTATTATTTGCCATGAAAATATACTATATACTCATACAACTCCCCTAAGTACGTAATAAATCCCCTTTTAGACGTGTTACTGTGAGTCTGTGTATGCACAGTATTTCAGAATATGTTCTAAGATATTCAATTTGGATTCTGTTATTGGTTGTTTTGTTTCCCAGCCACCAAGAGCTTCATGATCAACTTGTGATATAAGACTGATTTTATGTTAATGTATTGCAGATATCTTTTAATATTATTTGGCAATGCACCTGTAGAGGTGTGGGCAATGACCAAAAATCCAATTATGGTAATTCGTTACTTCATCCTACAAATATGTTGTCACTTCCACTGAATGATCACAGTCGTAAACTTCACAATAAATTTTATAAGTTGTACGAAATACACAATGCTTAACTGTTGTGGACTGACTCAATTTATCAGAGGAAATCTTGACTCAATTTATATTTTAACATGCAGCTAAGATCTTTAGCTCTTCCATTCACAGTTTTAGAATGAACACTTCCAACTGTTCCAAGATCAGGTTAGACTGGACAATCTAGGCAATCAGATCATGCAGTTACAACATCCTCTCAAGCAAATGCATCCTCTGCTGATTGGCATCCTCTTACAACATCCTCTGTCATATATATGTGCCTTTTAATTTTCTCAATTGGTATCATCTTATAATCTTTCATATTGCCACAGTTTATTAACACACACAACTCTTTTTTAACTGTAGAAGGAGCAGGTCATGATGAGTCTGAAGATGGCACTTCAGAAAGCTTTTCATTTGCTTTGCAAAATGGAGCACTTGGAGTTTTTCAAGTTCAGGGCCGAAGCATCCGAGACTTTAGGTACACTTGAAAGAATTTTAGTACTGAACTCCATCTATATATTATTTAATTATTTATTGCCTGTATGCAGACCAAAATGGCCTTCTTCGTCATTTGCTTTATCTGATGGACTGGTTACAGCAATGGCTTACGATTTGCCTCGTGTAGTATGGCTTACCAAAATGCTGTTTATTGCTTGTCAAACTTTTCATTTAGGTGGGACTAACTCGTTCATTTTTTTTGAAGTTACAACCTGCCCTGTTTTAACTTACTATTGATTTGATTGTTTCTCATATTTTTTTTTTTTACAAATTTTGGTTAGAATAGCTTTTTGATTGTTCATATATGTATAACTTGTTACGTCTCAACTTCTTGCAGCAAGGCATAAGTATAACTTCTGGGAAAAAGTTTCCTAATAAGGGTCAAGACTCAAGAAGTCGATCATGTTTTTTAAGTAATTAAAGGTTACTAAATTGTTGTTGTCAGTTTCTTTCAGTTTTTGTGAATTATCCCTGATAAAATTTTCCTTTACAGGATAGATTGTTACCTAGCTAGCACTGAGTAGTTTTTTGTCAAAATTTGCGAAACCATCTGGAATATTGATTTTAACAATCCCCGCAAGCTAGAAACATTCTTTATACAGATGGTGAAGTTCTTGATACACGCATAAAGAAATGATCAAGACTGTAATTCAGATGGTGAAGACCGGTACACTGAGAGGTGGAGTGATGGGTGCTGTAGTGATGACCAGTAGGCTAATTTAGGTGGTATTGATGAATGATTAAACTGATTAGATGTAATTGGATGAAAGTCCATGTGAGGGATGCGCATGTCAATGACATGAATGTTGTTAGCCATTAGTGTTTTTGCTACCAAATATTAAGTGGAGATCAATCTTAATGTATGGCCTTGTGTGTATTCTTCCTATAGTCATTCTCTAATATTACTTGAGTTAGCGAGAATCGAAACCAAAACGATAAGATATAAAAGCTATTTCATCATTGTTAATAATACGGAAAATTTATTAATCCATAATTTTTTTGAAGGGAAAATATATGTTGGGTTGAGGGTATATTCAAGATTTTCCAACTACAGAGGACACAAACCGGATACTACTACTCAAATTCTTGTTTGTTTTATGCCAAGCCCGTACGGACATTTTAGTGAACCGTAGTTGCTTTAAAAGCATGTTAGGACAGCTAATTTCGGCTGCACCCCTCCAACTTGGTGTTTTGTAAAAATTTACTCCCTCCGTTCCGGTGAATTCTATACATCGGGACTGGGCACGTAGACTAAGAAAAAATTTAAAAAATGAGTAAAATTAGATGAAAAGTGAGTAAAGTGCTGGGACCTATCAATATTTAATAATAGATTTGAGATAGTGGAGGAAGTAGTGGGTGTAATAGTGATTTATATTGTTATAGAATAGAGATAATGGAGAAAGTAGTGGGTGTAATAGTGTTTTATATTATTAAAAGTTACTATTTTTGAAATGTATAGAAATGGAAGTCGTGTCCAACACTCCCTTGACCTTCACTCCTTTGTCAAACCTTCACTTTCTTATTACATCATTTATACATTATAATTTAGAAATTAGTAAAATGAATTCTCGAAACAAAAAGCTAAAATTAATAATATTTTATTTGGTATAAAATATAACTAATTCTTCTCTAAATGTAAATCATGACGTGGGATACATTCAAATGAAAAGAAATTTTCATCAATTTAAAATGTTGAGTATCATGTAAACAAATTATTTCAATTATCAGATAAAATCGAAATTCAGGAATCAGATAATTTTAATTAATTCACTTTCTAAAATAATTATGCATAAATATATAATCTAAAAATTAATATTAAAAACATTCATCAAGTTTCTAAAAAAATTAACGTAGGATGACGTCATTATGTAAGTCCAAATCAAAGTATGTATAGGATTCGATCTCTCTCATCCCTTTTCCACCTGCTTTCCAAACCCCCAACCCACTCTATAAATAAACCCCCACCCCCATTTGTCTCATTCTTCTCAACTCTCTCGTTACGATCATTCTCTCTCTGTCTCTCCAATCTCTCTCAAAATCTCTCTAATCTCTCGCTCTCTCATAAGGTGTCGGGAACAGTCCTGATAAAGTGTGAGGGCTATTTTTGTAATATGCTAAAATTAATGAGGGATATATGATCACTAGTATTTATGCCCGCTACGCATGGGCTTTATAAATTTAAAATTTATTGAAAAGACTATTTTATTTTTATTTTTTATAAAAGATTACCTTTAGTTTTGTTTAATATTATTTTTCCTAAAACTATTTAAGTGTGGTTTATTGGTTTTTTTCTAATTATATAAAAGATGTAAATGAAATTGATTCAAATTTGGATCATTTGAATCTATAATCTTTATTAAAAGCAGAAACCTCTTTAAATGGTATGTTAGGTATACCGTTGTATACATATAATTATTAATATCTTAATATATTTAACTTAAATTCAAATTAATATTTATAATAACGATCGATTAACGACATGGTATTTTTGTGGATGAAGTAAAAAATATAGTGATGCAACTTGAAAGTCAAAAGTTTCAAGTCGTACCAAATGCTGAGTTAATTCTACAATGGTTGTACCAAGTTTATCTTTTACATACTTACGCAAGTTATTTATTTATTTAAAAGGTTTTTAACTGTTCATTAGTAATAGTTTTTTTTCTTTGTTGTTAATGGTACATCGGATTGGGATATTTTCAAGTTTCGACTTTCTTATAAGTTTGAAGTTCTTATATTTTGTTTCCTTAAAACCATGCATTTTCTTATAGAAATCACTTCATTTCCTTGGATGCATTTAAAGTTCAGAATTTGAAGGAATTACATAAATGGAAACCTAACATAAGAATATGTTTCCTTAGGTAAAACAGATTGAAATTGTGGATGTATCCTTCTTGGACATCTTACTTCTTCATTTTCTGCATTGAGCCATGAGTATGAAGTTTTCTGATGCCATTCTTTAACTATCAGACTCCAGATTCATAGTTGATGTAGACCCCAACTGCACACTTGATCCTGAGGGCTGTTTAATAATTTTTTTTATTAGATATCCATTTAAGTTGAATATTAGAATAATGTGTTATTTACTCATTAAAGCTAACTTGACTTTCCATAGATTCAATAGGATGAGGAATGCTTGTTTGTTGTTCATGAATCAATTCTACATAAAACCCTTCCATGATATCTGTGACCACATAAATATTTGTCTTCCTGTGTATATTTTCCTCTGTTAAGCAGATTTTCACTGTGTAATGCTTGTTTAGTGTGTGGAAAATATTTGGGAAGACCTCCAGCTTGTTTCCCTATTATTTTTGATTTAGAAATTAGTAAACACATTCATTAGTAAAAAGTTTTATGTAACCTCATTATCTTTGATACATAAGTCAGTAACCTAACCTCATTCATCATTTGAAATACAGTCTTTCCCATTAAAGACCTCACTTCACGATCTTCCAGTATGAGTACAATTGATCCGGTTTCATCATTGGCAGTAATATAAACCTCAAATCTGTAAGAAATTATTAACACATTCATTAGTAAAAAGTTTTATGTAAATAAATTATTCCAACATCTATAAAGAGTTTTACTTCTTATCTGCATATGGGACAACCCTCTTACAGAAGCTGCAAGTGTCTTCATTATTCAAAACATGTACTCTTTCATAGCATGAAGTGCATATAGGATGGCACCATGTTTTCATTTGCTGGAATTTGGTCAGTTTAACTTGACAAAGAATGTGACTCTACATCAAAGAACATACGTTAATATCAAAGAACAGAAGGAGTAATTACAATTCGAATGTAGCACATACCTCAATAAAATCATCACCCAAATTTTTTTATATCTTTCACCATATAAATTGTGGCACAACGTTTACCTCCATTGGCCAACTTGTTTTTTGAGAACATATTCTGAGCAATCCTGGTTATACATATTTTTTTGTTAGATGTATATAAAGTTGAAATATCCTACATGTATTTGGTGATACATATTTACTTCACATTAGTGCATAAAAGAACAGATATAAGTCACATAAGTTCTGTAAAAGACAGATTTAACTCACATTTTGCGAATTTCTAGCACACTGCGGTGGTTACAGTTTATATAGAAAGTTGTAGCTCCAACATTTGTTAAGATTACCTCTTCTGCAGTTTAGTAAATAATAATGTCAATAATAGTACTTTCTGTTATTATACAGAAGTATATATTACATTACCTCTCCACAATGTCACTCTAGCACTACCAATAATTAGGATTATTGGATACACGGTTTCTTCTTTAAGCATTTCAGCAAAGTACTCAGCAAATTCATCCCAAAAAGTAACTTGAACACTCTTACTACAAATTTAAACAAAGAAATTTTATAAAATCAGTTAAAACCAAGGTTGGTTTCATTAATAGCTTTAACAGTATATGTAAACACCAAAAATTTACCTTCCATCAGTTATTTTAAATTTGATTTGTGATTGTATCACCCCATTTACATTTCTTATCTTTCCAATAGGATCATGTTCTTCAATCACCCCAATGACATCTTCATGCAGACAACTCAAACATTAGTAGTAACATTTGTAATAAAGATGTTGTGGAATTATTTTGTTAATTTACTTACCAGTTAGAAATGTGGTTTGTTTTGATAGAGGTCTGAGATCACCAAGCTCGTACAAATCAAACCAACATCTTTTTATAGATGCTTGATTCTCCTCTAAAGGTTCCAGGATAGTATCATTGTTGATAATGATCTGATTCTCATTTCTTACAGACCTAAACTTGTCTTCAGTCCTGTAGTTTTTGACTGTGAAGTTCTCTATGTAGTAGATTTTTCCAACTTGAATCTTCTGTTCATATTCATCAGCTATCATTCCAGGGACAAATGCATGCATTCTAGCTCTCTGTAAAAGTTCAATAATGATAGAAAATTATAAAGCAAGGTTTTTATATAGAATGATGTTTACTAAATTTAAATTCCTTTACCTTAGAATCAAGTAGTAACAGGTTGAATCCTTTAAAAGCTTCTCCAGTCCTAGAGTATCCTCTCCATAGATTAAGTACTCTTGATTGCACTTTCCAATCATATTTTCCTATCCTTACATCTCTGAAACTGTCATACTTCTTACTTGACATGTTGTCTTTATATTTGAATGTGTAATGTTGAACTTAAAATGTGAGTTTCATAGCACAACATGAAATATATTTATAGAGGCAATAGGTTTGCTTTTGCAGAACCATAAGGACCTTTACATTTTGAAAAAACTGTTACATGTTCAATCTATAATAGTTTATTACTTAAAAGTACTGTGTACATTCAAATCAAACTTATTGTTCAAGTTTTTGAAATTTTGTTTGATACGATTGTGATAAGTCTCCAATATGGTAACATTGAAACACTAAAAAAACATGTAATAGTAATGTATCAATATTACATGAAAGGTCTGCATCATAATAAATTTCATAAAAGAATTACACGAAATTGAACATAAGTAGTCACTATCATAAAAAAGGTTCAGCATACACATTCTGAAAATAGATAATAAGATTCTCCCAAACTATGTCATGTTTGACTGTCATAAACAGGGACACCAAAACCATAGTGTAGAAATTCCGGAATCAAAACCCAAAATCCAACCAACATGAAAGTGTTCATATTACAACCAAGCCAATACATTACACCTGCATGGTAAAATTATTTTTGCATAAAACAGTGATTAATTAACATTATAAAAGACAAACCTTCAACGAAAATAAAGTAATGTTGAACAAATAATATACCTTCTCAATCTTCACTACTTTGTATTTTGAAATAGGAACATTGTCCTCCATTTCATAAGGCACAAATTGATTTTTATCTCTTGTTCGCACTTTGTTTGAGGACTTTGCAGTAGGGGGGCTGCTTAGTATGTCAATAGTCTCATCAATTTCCTACAATGGTGATATTAATCACATTTACTATCATTTTATACTTAAAACGTATAGTCATATATGATACATGTAAGAAAATTGGATTACCATAGTAAGTGACTTGTCGTTCACTTGGGCAGGTTCAACTTTTTTTGGGTTGTGATTCCCCAAACTTTCCACTGGATCATTAAGTTCTATAGCTGTGTAAATATTGCTTGACTTGTTCAGATTTCTCTCACATATCTTCAATGTGACCAGAAACTCTTTTTTTTCAAAAGATTTCAGCACAAGAGGAAAGGTCATATCATCTCCTACCTTAAATATCAAAGCATTATATTATAAATAGTACAATTTTTAGTGATTTTAAAGTTTGAATAAACAATTTCTTACTTCATCAGCCACATCAAAGGCATTTTTTCCAAGAATGCGTTGTATTTCATCATCAGGAAATACAATTGCAAGTATCCCAGTAGTATCATTGCATATGGTTGCCAATCTAAACCTAATAAAAATAGTGTAAAATTCTTTTATCAGGATAAGGTATATTTCTAAACCTAATCTAATAGTATATATATATATATAAATTATTTTTGTAAAGACTAACCTTTTATCAGGATAAGGTATATTTCTTACACATTTCAGACATTTATATCTTCCTTCCACTATGTCCACCTCCTCTCCACATGATGTACAAACATAGTCATACCAATTTGTCTTCTGTTCCACTTTTTTTACAGTAATTTGGCACCTCACTTTGCTCTTCATAATATTAAAAAACATGTAAACCAGTATATAGAGTACAAATTCTTCTAAATTCTCTTATTCCTTGAAAATTGAAAGTTAAAGAATACCTCAGTGTATTCCTTGGGCAGTTTTTTAATATCCGCCACAGTGAAAATAGGAGGTGCATTACCCTCTTCCGCAACCTTTTCTTTAATACTGAATGTAGGATCCAAAAGCCTAAAAACAAAATTAATTGAAAATCTATATTCAGTTATTTGAAGAAGGTGTACATAGAATTATTTTAAGCACTAAACATTTACATTACTCAAAAGTAATTTTCCTACCGTTCCTTCATTATCTTGACACTGTAGTGGTCGGTATTAAGGTAGAATCGAGTAGCTGGATAGTTGTTCAAACATAAGGCTCCTTTATATGAAAAGTTAAAACATACAAATCTTTAATATAAATACTCTTCTAAGCATGTCTAGTATAAATAAAATTGCAGTTGAAAGAATTGAACATTGAATGTTAAGAACCTTCATGTTCATTCACTTTGGCAGATGCAATTATTATTGTAACTGGTTCTTCTTTCATGTTTTTCAATTCTTTTTCCAAATCTTCAGCCAATGTATTGAAGAATGTTACATTCACTATGGACCTAAGAAATAACCATATTTCATGAAGAAGACATTATGTTCGTATAAAGTTAGAAATGTTTGATTCCAATTGTATGTTGTACATTATACCTGCCATCATTTATCCTAAACTTGATATGCATTTTGCTTTCATCTTCTCTTGACCGAACACATTTCATATTGCAGTCTTCTATTATACCAACAACATCTAAGATAAGAGACTAATAAGAATTAGAAAAAGTCTTTTAAAAAACATTAACTTTTGTGAATAAATTTTGGAGATTTGTTTCATACCAATCAAGAAGCGAGAATCACTTACAAACTTCTTGACATCGTTTAGTTCATACAAATCAAAGGCATATGGTGCAATATTGGTGATATTGTCCTCTTCTAGTGTTAATTGGGTATGGTTAGCAAAATATATGTGTTTTGAAAATCTCACAGCTCTGTTTTTCTCATCATCACTATAAACTCTGACATGAAAGTTAGATAGACTGTAGATGCCACCTTCTTTCGGGGGTTTGGGAAATAAATCACAAATCTTGGCACTCAAAAAAGTATGAATTCTCGAGTTCTACATGTAAACCAAAAAGAGGAGCAACATAATTGAATTTATGTAAGACAGTTTAGAATGTATTTATGACAAAAGCAAAAGAATAATAAATGTTATATATGTACCGAATCATCAATGAAGATCACATTTAAACCACGAAATTCTTGTGTCATTCTATTTATCCCTTTCCAGACAGCTTGAGCTCGAACACATATTGTCCAATCTGTTCTTTCAGTTTTCAGATGTTGAACTTTATCGTACTTGTTGAATAATGCTTTGCTTTCCATCCTGTTTAAGAAAGTTAGTAGTCATCAATATGTTTTCATATCTAATTTATTTATGGAGAAGTGATTGAGTTTTTTTGAAGCAGTTAGAACTTACCTACTTGCTTACACTTATCTTCTTTAGATCCCTTTTGTTTCGAAGATGGAGAGTAATGTGGATAGATTTCAGTATGTGGTGTTAAATACATACTACCTACCCACCTAGCTGTCTTTTTTGTCCTTTACTTTTTAATAATATTTTCTAGAATATTCTCTTTGAGATACTACATTTATAAGATTAGTGTGATTATATGCAATTTAAACTATTTTAATATGCAATGCAAATATTTTAAGACAAATTTTATGGTGAGTATTAATTTACATTAGAAACTTAAGGTTGTTTAAAAAAAATTAAAGGCGTAATTAGGTCTATGCTCACCCTTAAGTTATCAAATTTTCTTTGATCAAAAGTAAACCATTCATAGATGGATTAAAGAGGACAACATCAAAGCATAAATGTGAGCTTTCATCAAATGTATAAACACTTAAGATTAAAACAGTAACTTAAGACTGAAAACAGTAAAAAATAAAAACACAATACCAACTTAAAACACTTCAGATTTTGCCTAAGATTAAAACCAAAATACAATACCTTTGTCAATAGCAAAAGATAAGTGATAAACTCCATTACCATAACAATTTGAAATAATCTCCAATACAAAACCAATTCAAACATTGAAGTCTTTTGTAAGGTGACAAAGTTATATCAGGAACATCAGAATAACTTAACTTGCAATACGAATTTTCTTAATAACACGAACATTGAAGGTATGTAAGGTGTCGTTCTTGAACTGGAAAACACAAACATCACCAATACCCAACTGCATGTCATCCCTAAACTGAATCCAGCCACCATGTATTTCAGTTCTTGTCCAATCACGACGTTTCTTAATCTCAAGTCGCCAACAACGGTTGTCACTATATGCTGTGAAAGAGTCTTGAGTAAGCCACAAATCCGTAACATTGCGGAAGTCTTTTGAGATGCCCTAAAAGTGTTGTCCCATAAAAGTTTAGAATAAAGTATAAAACTAAAAGAATTAGGAACAACATAATAATAACAAATTTACACGTACCACACCATGACAATACTCTAACATATGAGATTGCTGAACCAAAATCCGAAATGCAGGGCTATTTGAAACTGAAATATAAAATTACAAACAACTTTGTTAAAAGATAAACAAATATACAAATAATTAGATACTATGATATTTTTGTATAGTTACCATTTTGATGGACATTTACATGGACAGGAATTTCAAGCATAGATTTGTCAAATACGGCAATCTTAAATGTACCACCGCCCTCATAGGAAAACACCAGCAAATTCAAAGATTTTAAATTGGGAACTCCTAAAATGTGGCACAAGCTTGCAAGTCCAGTTAATTCACATTCACTATGGCAATATGAACCAACTATACGTTGCCCATCACTAAGAACATATTCCACACGATTTGGAATCATAGCAGCAATATTATCAATGAAATAAAATGGCGGAACCTAAAAATGAACAAAACATAAACAATAAAAACATGTTCCATTTGGTTAGTCTTTATATAAACAATGAATGAAATATATAAACATGTCTCAGAATTATAAAGGTACATACAACTTTGTCAACAGGATTACGCCCAGGAAAGTGATCGTTAACAAAGCTCCAACCATCATAAGGATACAAAACTGCAAGAATATAAAAATTAACATTACAGGAGTAGATTGTAATAACTTTGATTGTATTTACTTCGAATTTACAATAAGATCAATACTTTCACGTGCCTCCCGTTCCTGCAATTCATGGACCACCAGAGGGTATTCAATCTCAGAACCACAAATCCCAAATATAACAACATTGAAATTGAAACCACCCATATATTCGAACAATAATCTTTGACCACTTCGCAACTTAAAATCTTTGT
Source organism: Heracleum sosnowskyi (assembly GCA_030848705.1). Classification (NCBI taxonomy): domain Eukaryota; kingdom Viridiplantae; phylum Streptophyta; class Magnoliopsida; order Apiales; family Apiaceae; genus Heracleum; species Heracleum sosnowskyi. Next base: position 90,227,106 of record CM061242.1, read on the forward strand.
AAAAAATGCTTAGACCGAAAAAACGTTGATATGTCTTAACAAAATCCAACCACAACTCATAACCATTGCGAACTTTTATTTTAATACCAATTGGAATGCGGTGTGCATACTTCTCAAAGAACTCATCAGGAAGAACCTGTTAAAATATATTTGCCCTTTCTTAATTAATCAATTTAATTTTGAACTTAAAAAACAACATGCAAAGACCCAAATTTGTTGAAATTGAATACTAACCATTTCGTTTGAGACACATTCTTCCGGAGTCAGTAATTTCATAAATTTGGAAACGCAAGCCATCCTAAAATCGACATTCCATCAAAATTTAATTCAATACTAAGGCCAAAACCAAAAAAGGGGAAAACATTATTATCTCACTATTTAGATATGCAGAATCAGAAAGGTAGAAAACACCCAAAAATTTACAAACGAAAGTAAAAAGGAAACATACCTGAAATGCACAGAGGAGATAAGAAGGAGAATTGACAAAGAGTAGTAGAGAAACACTTGACAGTACAATAACTTTGCCAAACAACTTATTTACTTTCCCAAACAACTTATTTCGTTGAAATATTAAAAAGTTAATGCTCAGAAAACAAACTGCTCTGTCCGAGATTTGCATCCAAAGAAGTGTACCTTTTTTACTTTTAGACAATAGATTAGACTAATAAATTCCAATTCACTACCTTGATATTATTTTAAAGTAATTTAGTTTTCAAATAATATTATATTATGTACAAAGTTAAATACATATCACATGAAGCTTAAATACAAAATGTACGAATACAAAATTTAGTTGTCTTTTGAACTTAATTATACCATTATAGAATAGTAATATTATGTTTAAAATTAGGTGGTATATATGAGTGTAGCATTCGAATCATGTCAAATGCTATATATATATATATATATATATATATATTAATTTAAATATATATGACTTTTGTTTAAATTACCTGTCGTATTGATATTAAATTGACCAACTACCGAAGTCATTTAAATTAAAAAATTCCTTTTAATAATTATATGGAAAACTACGAAATAATCATAAACAAAGTTAAGATTGAAAAACTATCTAATAATAGATTTCAACAGTTAAATACATATCATTTTGTACACATGTACATTTTTTTAATAATACTCACTTGATCAAGTGAGTAATGTGTACATTTCAAAACTAAATTAATTTATTACTTTAGTTCATATTAGTCATAATATATCACAGTCCAAGTCAATTTGAACACAATGAATAAGTGTAAGTTCACTATATAAGCAGTTCAATATATGTGAGTTCATTATATAAGGAGTTCGATATATAAGGAGTTCACTATATGTGAGTTCACTATATAAGGAGTTCACTATATGTTAGTTCATTAAGGAGTTCACTATATGTGAGTTCACTATCTAAGGAGTTCACTATATGTGAGTTCACTATCTAAGCAGGTCACTATATGTGAGTTCATTATATAAGGAGTTCACTATATGTGAGTTCGATATATAAGCAGTTCACTATATGTGAGTTCATTATATAAGGAGTTCGATATAGAAGGAGTTCACTATACGTGAACTCACTATGTAAGGAGTTCATTATATGTGAGTTCATTAAGGAGTTCACTATATGTGAGTTCACTATATAAGGAGTTCACTATATGTGAGTTCACTATCTAATGAGTTCACTATATAAGGAGTTCACTATATAAGGAGTTCACTATATGTGAGTTCACTATATGTGAGTTCACTATATAATGAGTTCACTATATGTGAGTTCACTATCTAAGCAGTTCACTATATGCGAGTTCACTATCTAAGTAGTTCACTATATGTGAGTTCAATATATAAGCAGTTCCCTATATGTGAGTTCATTATATAAGGAGTTCGATATAAAAGGACTTCACTATATGTGAGTTCATTATATAAGGAGTTCACTATATGCGAGTTCACTATCTAATGAGTTCACTATATAAGGAGTTCACTATATGTGAGTTCACTATATAAGGAGTTCACTATATGTGAGTTCAGTATATAAGGAGTTCACTATATGTGAGTTCACTATATAAAAAAATTGTACAGTTAATTGTTTTAATTTTATAGTGTTTTATAAACTTTGGAATAATAAATTCTAACAGTTAAATAAATATCACTTCGCACACATATAGTTGATATAAACAGTTAATTTCACTTGATGAAGTGAGTAATGTATAAATTTCCATAAGAAAGTAATTTAAGTCGTTCGATATGAGTATAGAAATGAATCATGCGAGAATTAGGTTATTTAAGTCGATATATATGGGAATATTTGTTTTAGATCATGTTACTTTGTATCTTTAGTTCTCAACAATTAAATATATATGACTTATGTTTAAATATATGTGTTACTGTTTTCTATTCAGAAGAAGAAATTTTTTTAAATAATTTATCGAAGTAGAAATTGAAGGAGTGGGCCGCTAAAATTTCCGTAATGTAATTAATTGAGGGAGACGGATGAAATAATAGTTATCGTATTTGAAGTACATATGACTTCTTCATATGAAAAAATTAAAATTTTCTTATTGAAAATAATTTAAAGAGATAATTAACGTGACTGTATTTGATTTAAACATTTTTTACCAAATTTCGCAAAAAAAAATTATAAATTATGAAAAATGGATGATATGGACAAAAAGAGGAGGGACCGTAGTTCTCAGTACTTTAAAAAATGGGCTGGGCTTTCATTTTAACTGTGTGGGCCGATCTAATAGCAAGTTGGGTGGGGAGTTCATTAGTCACTTCATATTTTTGTCAATTTGTAAATATTTTTTTTGGGTAATTAAACAGTTAATTCCCAATTGGCGCGGAAGAGGAAAAGGCTGCTGCTGGGTTCTGTTTTCACACTTGTATAGGAACAGAAACATCTCTTCATTACATGCATGTTAAATACCCTTCGAAAGTTCATTGTCTTTATCATTATATTCAAAAAAAAAAAAAAATGGATAGGAGGTGGGTGTTTCCAAAGAGGAAGTATGTAAAAATTAACACCCATGCAGTTACCTTGCCTAATCGTCTCCCTAATGGCAATAACATGGGTATTGGAGTGGTTCTGAGAGATCACAGTGGTTCGATACTGTTGATGGTGTCGGGAACTATAAGAGGGCTAACAGAGAGAGCCAATGAACTTTGGTCTTTGTTGATCAGTTTGAGGTGTGCTTACTATGAAGGTGAAGATCTGGTGCAGCTTGAGACTGACAATGCTGAAGGACTAAGAGAATGGGATGATTGGAGATGGAGGTGGAACGAAAATGCAATCCATAGAGGGTTAATAGATCAGTTGGAACAGAGGAAATCAGACCAAAATATGACATTGGAGGTGAATCCCATCAGAGAGAGCCAAAATAGGCTTGCTCAATTCTTAGCCATAGATGGGGCGCAGAATCGTACACGGCTTGTGGTATTTCGGAGATGTTTTGGAAGGGTTCGTGAGCTGTGGAGGATGGATATGGGGCTTGGTCCTATTGATGATCGTTTTGAAGCTATCGAAGAGCATGAAGCATTGGTTCAGGAAGGAGCAGAACAGCAAATGGAGGGGATGGGTGAGTGGTTGGCTCAGGACATTGGGTCTCGTAATATGGGTTTGGAGGAATAAAGACCTGTTGGATGGATGCATGGAGGATTGCTGCATGTTGTTGTGCACATTTGGCTTTGAGTGTTTTTTTAAAGTTCGGTTTTTTTTTCTTTCTCAGTGGCTGTGCCATCCCCCTTCTTAATCATTTTCAAAGTGATTAAGTTGGGATTTGAATTTGTATTTTTTTAAAAAAAATTGGAGTATTCTGAAAGTAGTTGTTTCCCCTATGTTTTCCTTGAACCCAGGAGTCGTTGTAATGGGCCGGGATGAATCAATTATTTTCTATTAATAAATTTCTCTAATTACGTCTAAAAAAAAGTATTCTATATTTTAATTTTTTGTATGTTTTTCATTATATGTATATTTCACTCTTTTGGACTGAAAATATAATAACAAATTGATTCAAAACAAATTCGAAGACATATGACTTTAGTAACACAAATTAATTCAGATTCGGCATTCTAAAATTGTTAAGTTGCATCCAAAATGTAACATGTAGCAGTTCTAGGTTCTATTTCATAGCTTTATATAACTTCAATTTACACTTTTAGAACCATCGTCTAAGTACTGTTGGCAGCTGGCACATTATAGAATACCTCTTTGTAAACTATATTGTGTGTGACATTTGTGGAAGCTCCACTGTTACTATCAATGAAAATTTTTAAACCTTGTGGAGAGGTTACTCTACTGATAGCAACATACATTTGACCATGGGTAAAGACAGGCTTTGGTAAGAACAATCCAACTCTTTCAAGAGATTGACCTTGTGATTTGTTAATAGTCATAGAGTAACAAATTTGTAAAGGCATTTGTTTTCTTATCAACTTGAATGGTAACTTAGTTTCCGTTGGACAGAGTTCCATTCTTGGGATGAAGTGTCTGGTCCCGACAAATGCACCACAGATAACTTCACACTGAACACAATTTTTCAAGCATTTAGTAATCATCATTCTGGTGCCGTTGCAAAGACCAAGAGTCTGATTCAAGTTCCGCATAAGCATTACAGCAACACCAACCTTAAGTTTCAATTCATGTGGAGGAATTCCAGGAATATTTATGGAATTTAAATATTCAGGAGGAAATGCAAAGTTCAGGTCTGAAGAAGTGCCGCCAAAGTCTTCAGCTTTGTCTACGCTGAAATATGTGAAAATCTCTCCAGGAATTGTATCGACAATTACCCCATTCAAATGACCATCTGTCTGATTGGTTGGTGTCAGAATTGCCCTCTCACTCAAGTATTTGGGACATTTGTAATTGTCCATAAAATTGGGATAAGTCCATTCAATCATATTCTCAACAGAATTGGTTGTATCAGGGTCACAAAAGTCAGCTGGAATAACAATATCATTTTCGTCATATTCTAAATCTTCATCACATGGAGGATGAATCTTACCATCACCAATTTTAAGAACCCACTTAGCAAATAACCGTAAATTTTCTTTCTCGTCTTCTGTCGTACCCTGGTTAAGCCGCATGTTTTGCTTTAGAATAAAGATAATAGCAAGACGCCATAACCTTGATCTTGTAATACATGCAGCAACAATATCTCCTCTTCCTGCATTACTGATAACAGGAAGAATTTGTCTAAAATCACCACCTAGCAATACAGTTATACCTCCAAAAGGCATTTGACCCTTTTCAGGACTAACCGCTTTCATAATATCTCTGAGTGAACGATCCAAACATTCAAATGCATGCCTATGCTGCATTGGAGCTTCATCCCATATTATAAGGCTTGTACATTTGATAAGCTCTGCGATGTCAGAATTATGAGCAATTGCACATGAAGAATCATCATCCAATATAATTGGAATTTTGAATCTTGAATGAGCAGTCCTACCTCCTGGCATCAATGTGGCAGCAATTCCAGATGAGGCACAAGGCAACACAATTTTACCCAATGACCTTAACTTGTATATTAGAGTTTTCCACACATAAGTCTTACCACAGCCTCCACTTCCATAAACAAAAAACAAACCACCTTCACCTTTGTCAACAGCGTTCATAACCGCATTATATACTTGTAGCTGTTCTGCATTGCAATTGGGGTAAAGCTTGTTGAACTCTTCTTCCATCTCTTTGACATCATAACTTGTTTCATCAATTATCAAGTTATCTTTACCATTTTGCAGAAAGGAATTTGGTGGTTGAGGCATCTCACCATAATGTTTTAACGACTTTCCAATACACTTGAGCAATTTATCGATTTCTGCAAAAAAAGGAATTAGTGTTTATAACCTTTAAATATTTTATATGAATAGAACAATTTAGAACTGAATATAATAATATTTAAGTAATTACAAAAAAATGTTTAAATTTGTTAAAATTTCAAACCTCCAAGGACATAAAATTCAAGTTGCTTATCAATGATAGTAATGTTGGCATTGACATTTTCTTTCCTTCGACGCATAATAATGTCGTCACTCATTTTCTTCCAATGTTTTTTCCATAAGCTCAAAAGATCCGTGACTTGACAATTCACCATAATATGTACAAACAACTCTCTAATCTGGGTAGGGAAACCACACTTTGAACATTCTTCAATTACCTCATGCCATTCATTATCATCATCTAGAAATCCATACTGCAGGCATGCTTCTTTAAAAGATTTGTAAAGTACACCATCAACAGTTTTCAATTGATCAAAGGAAGTGGGACCACGAACCTTTGTAAGCAACAAACGGAGGTACCAGATCTCGCCCGAAGTATGATGGGTATAAAAAAGTCTACCAATTTGATTTCCTTTTTTGCGTACGGTCCATACATTGTCTGAGTCATTCCAAACATAGTATCGTGGAATCTCATCGTAAGTGTACTTTCGGGCATTTCTGTCTTACTGGTTAAGATAGAAAAAAGCTTCCAATTGACTACGTCTACATTTTTCCCTTTCAACGACTTTATGAAGCTCCTCGTTCTCTCGGAAGGTACAGTTTTTTTTCCCAGGCAAATGGAATGAAAGACGAAGAACAGAAATAGACCGATAGTGCACATCAAATCCAAAAATACGATAAGCAGACTCTGCACCACATATGTACCTTCCATCAAAATATATCTGGATCTCATCTATTGGAGGAATCTCCGCTGAGTCTGTTTCTTTATTACTGCTGCTCACTTCCACTGTAGCACGATCATGACCTTTAAGACAGTACTTGAACAAATATTTCAAGCTACGGGCATGACAACATATCTCTACATTCATGTGACATTGGTATTTCACTAATAAATTACGATTGTAGGGGACCACATATTGGTTATCAAGTTCAGCCTTTCCTTTCTTCACAGTAATTCCAGTTTTTCTTCGTTTGTAAATAGGAAATCCAGATTGATCAAATAGAGTTTGTGCTTGATACCTGTCCAATAAAAAGGTAATGTGGTATGGTATAGGAGAGGCTGGGAGATCAGTAAGAATATCAGCATCATCAAAATCTGCAAAGTTATAGCCAAATTTCTGATAAAATTCAGCATCCCTATCTGCCTGATATTTTAGAACATGTTCTAGACAGCCTTTGAAACATCATCATAGCTCTCCAGCAACTCTACCATTCTTTCCAGGTAGAAGAAATCAATTCTTCTTTTATCTATGGTTGATGTACTTTTCTTGGTTGATGTGGCTACCAGATTGAAGTCCTAGTCAATCTTGGCTGACCTTGATTCTTCCCACCACAGAATGTACTCAGTGGCCTCTTGATTTGCATCCAGCTTAACCTCAACGCTCTTGATTTCTCTTGATTGCATTTGTTGAATCTTGAGACTGTTGGGAGGAATTGATTGAATTGGCTTTTTGAGATTCTTGCCAAATCCAGTGGCCTTTTCCTTTCCTGAGTACTTGTGCTTCCCTGTAGGTTTCTGTCTAGAAAACCATGCCTTAGCTTTAGCTTTCAGTCTTTTGGACTTGACAGTAGCCTTGGCTTCATCCTTGACAGAACCTTCCTTGACAGTACCCTTATCGACAGCATCTTCCAAGACAGCATCTTCTATGACAGTATCCTTGTCGACAGTACCTTTGGTGACAGCATCTTTTTCAGCATTTATGCAGTCAATAGCACATCTAAGAATGCTTGCCTCCAAAGCTTCCAGTATTCTTGACTCCTCTTCATCTGTTGCACCAGCATCTTTCTTTTCCTGGCTAGGAGTTTCTTCATTGCCTTCATTCTGGGATTGAATACCAGTATTCCCAGAATTACTTCCACCAGCATTTCCAGCATTTCCAGAAGCTTCACCACCTTCATCCTCACCATCTTCATCATCATCATCATCATCATGGGGAGGAATGTTATAGAAGCAACTTCCACCTTGATCATTTCTTTTGGCATTGGCTCTAGTGATTAGCTCCTTCATTCTAGCTCCCAGTGCCTTGTCTCTCAACACCAACATTTTGTAGATTTCTTGAACAGCATGAACTCTTCCTGGATTGGCATTTGAACTGAGTATTCCATCTAGTACCTTCAGAATTGACTTGGTTTCCATTCTGGATGGGCTACCCAAATTCATGAAGCTGTTCCTTCTTGTGCCATCCTTAGTTTTGGATCTGTAAAAAACACTTGGTGGATTTGAGTAGACTTCAGGTAGCTTCTGTGTGATCAGGTTCTGGATTTGCATATCCAATATTTCATTGAATGGTGTTTGAGTTGCCCTGATCATTCCCTTCAAAGCACACAACACCTTTGCTGGCAGACTCTGCAATAGCTGCATTGTGATGAAATAAGATATGCCAGAAGTGAGATAAATACTTACAGCCCATCTTTTCTCATCATTCACCATTACACTGACACTAGTAATTTGTTCCTTTAACAGTTTTGTGGTGTTGGTTGGACGGTTGCTAGGAGCATTCATTGCTTCTTCCACCAAACTGCTAAACTTACTGTCATGGTTGTGTAATGTGCTCTCCCTGTAATCCACCATCAAGACATTGGCTTCCTCTTGATCAAATTCAGTGCCATTTGTCCAAATAATTCCACCATGAATGGATTCAGGCAGTTTCCCTTTACCTTTCCCAAGTTTGTTTTGTTCCTCCATTTCTCTCCATTTCTTCTGTAAAGCAGTTTCTTGAGTTTCTGGAGTAGGTTCTCTAATCACCACAGGAGGCAAGATTGGATGTCTAGATGCAGGTCTTCTTTGCAATGCATCTTGAGTTTCCTTTGACATTAACACCCTTTCTCCATCCATTTCCACTTCAACAGGCTTTTCAGCTTTATCCTGTGGTTTTGCACTGCTTGGTTTGACTTGCTCCCCCTTAGACATTGCTTTCCTTTTAGCTCCCCCTCTGGTCTCCACAGCTACAGGCTCCCCCTGAGTTCCACCTGATTCTTGAATAGGCAATGATTCTGATCTTGCTACCTTCTCCCCCTTAGTTGAGTTGGCAGCTACCAGGTCAGTAAGGAACTGAATAGAGAGTTGAGTAGCAGCAAAACCATCAACCACCAGTTGAGAGAGAGAGTCCAGTTTGGAGTCCAAAGTAGCACACTGTCCTTCAAGAGCTGCAATCCTGTTACCAAAAGTAGCAGAGGGGCCACCAGACCTTAACCTTCTTGGAGGGGAAGGAAAAGACAGGGGCCTGGAGGCTATGGGGGTTCTCACACTCTCAGGGTGTTTTTGAGTGATCTCATCACCCCTCACAGTTTGACTTTCAAGGCCTAGTGCCTGAATAGTGTGGGCTCCCTCAATATCTCTCTGGACATGCTCAAGTCCCTCTCCTTTTGCCAGCTCATTTGGTTGCCTCTCATTTTTATGCTCACCTCTCTTTTCTTTTATCTCTCTTTTCTTTTGCACACCCTCACTCAACCTAGATGCATGGGTATGAGCAGTACTAACATGCATGGAAGGAGAAGATTTAGAATGTACCTTTAGGAGTTTGGCAAGAGGTAGGTCATCATCAGAGGCATCCTCAACAAGTACAACATCAAAATCAGGCTGGGAGGGCTGGACAGCATCTTGAGTAGGAATGGTACTGTCAGTTGGAGTCTGGACAGCAGGTTCTGGCATGACAGCATCTTTGGGAGGTGGAGTGACAGTAGGTTCTGTAGTGACAGTATCTTTCTCTCCACCTTTGACAGTAGCTGTGTCCAGGACAGTAGCATCCCCAGTGTCTTTGACAGCAACAGAGGTTGTGACAGCATCTTCCTGAAGGTAAGATGCTCCTTGGAGATCAGACAAAGTGTTGGCTGTTTCATTTTCTGACAAAATACCACTTTGCCCTAGCTCAGTGTTTGGAGGAGTGGTGTCCATCTCACTTTGAGAAATGGGTTCTTGTGGACCACTAGATGGGGGCTCATCCATGATTGGAGATGGATGATCAAAACCTGAAGGGTTGGGACTGTCCCCTTCTCTAGGTTGTGGAGAAGAAACAAAAGAATGTGTAGGGAAGGAAGAAGGTGAAAGTGTAGTAGAGAGTGGGGGCTGATTCACAGATGAAACATGTGAACCATCAATAGGAGTAGAGAAATCCTCACTGTGCCCTAACTCACTATGTGTTTCTTCAAGTGGGGGTATCTCAGGTTGGGAACCATGAGTTTGTGCAGACTCTGTACAGGGTGCCTTGGGAGACAGGCCAATTTCAATAGATGTCCCTTGTTGAGAAGGCACATCTAGGGAGGAGTTTATTTCCCTGGTTTCCTCTACAGTCTTTTGGGAGACTGCAGGGTGGCTGACAGTGGTTTTGGTCCTCCTAGCTCTCTTCTTCTTAGGCTCAGGGGGAACCACTGTGGGTTCTGTTTGACTACCTTCCTTATTTACTGCACTAGGTGCAGTGTCTCCCTCTTGACTAACAGAGCTACCACCAACATCAGCTTCTAAGGATCTTTTTCTGGATTCTTGCAAGGCTTCTCTTTGGGCTTTGGGAAGTCTAGAGGGCCTAGGCTGAGTGTATGGTGTTGAATGGGGGTTAACTGAATTTGGGTCTAATTCAGTTTCATTCTCAAGAGAAAAAGAATCATAACCAGAAGGTAATGGATAATCAAGGTTGGACACTTGATCAACCATGTGCTGAGTGAAACAAATTGGAATATGTGCATTGAGATTTTGTGATGATAATAGTGTGTGTGTGTTCTTTTTCAAAACTGAGCAAGCCTCTAAACGAGGAGCAGCATCATTAAAATCACAGAATGAATTAATGCACAACATAAGAAAACGAGGGTAGTGTGATACCTTCTTACCTATGGCAGCTGTGAGTTGTGCCATGAGGAGAGCTCCAACATTCACCTTGTATCCATGGACAAGAGAATGTGTCAGTTTCTTGATGTAGGAGGGTATCCCATTCCAGCCTGTGGACTTGGTAGAGAACACCTTGACCATTGCATCAAATATCATGCTCCACTCCTTCCTTAGATACTTCCTGTCCATTTCACCAGACGGGTACCACTTGGTTGTTCCCTCTTCGAGAATAGGGCCTGCATACCCAATCTTTAAGAAGAGCTTCTTCAGAGTGTCATCATTAGCAAGTGGAGCAAAGTTTTGGCCTGCTTCCAGTGTAATTCCAAGAGCAGTATTGATGACCTCAGCTGTGAGAATGTATTGTTGCCCAGAGATTGTGAATTGAATACCAGGGTTCTCACCCTCAGTTTGAGCAACAGCAGTTTGCCAAAACGCCTCAAGTCTGTCTAAGTCGAGAATGGGGGTTGAGGTTATGGCATAACCGAGATAGGACTTGTTCAAGAAAAACACTAGTCCTTTGAAACCTTCACCAGCATCATTTGGGGAAAAGATGCCAGCAAAGTTTGTTTGAGAGAGAGTCTGTTTGGGGGCCATTGAGATTTCAAGAAAAGAAGAAAGTGAGAAAGTAGCTTTTTGCTTGAAGAAAAGTATTTTGCCTTGAGTTTTGTGAGAGTGATATGTCTGAGTAACTAGAGAATAAATATGGGTATCTCAAACGTTTGCTCAAAAAGTGGAGTTAAAGGACGTGTCTTAACCCACTCTCTTAACACGTGAGTTACTGCCCGTTATTCACTGTCAATCGTGGGGTGAATATCCAATTACAACGGTCCACTATTGTTGACAGTAACCTGTGCGCTAGAAACAATCTGTCAGTAATAAGTGGTGTTGACAGTAGGTTTTGCGCGACAGTGGTGGTGACAGTAATAACCTAGGCCTTTGGTATCCTAAGAATACTGGATTTGATCTAATTGGTTACTCAGACTCAGACTATGCTGGATGCAAGATTGACAGAAAGAGTACTACTGGTAGCTGTCAATTTCTTGGTGGAAGATTGGTCTCATGGTTTAGCAAGAAGCAGCATTCAGTTTCTACCTCAAGTGTGACTCCTTTGGATCACTTTGAAACCTTGCACAGAGACATGTAGCAAACATGATGTCAGGTCTGCTAGCAGTTAGGTATAGGAGGGATCCTACCATGCCTCTATAGGTGCTTGAGTCAACTTTCTTTCCTTTAGGATCAAGATCCAGACTAGTTGCTGTGGACATTGGTGTCTTTGCAGGAGATGAATCTTCCAAGTTGAACTTTTTGAGAAGTTCCTTGATATACTTAGCTTGACTTATGAAGATTCCATCAGTTTGTTGAAGAATTTGTAACCCCGGAAAGAATGACAGTTCTCCCATCATGCTCATCTCATATTTGTTGCTCATGAGATGGGAAAACTTCTCACACAGCTTCTCATTTGTAGAACCAAAAATGATGTCATCCACATAGATTTGTACCAGAATGATGTCCTTGCCATGATGTTTGTAGAAAAGTGTCTTGTCCACCACTCCTCTGGTAAACTGGTTTTCCAGAAGAAAGGTGGAAAGTGTGTCATACCATGCCCTGGGTGCTTGCTTTAGTCCATACAAAGCTTTGAAGAGTTTGTACACAAAATTATGCATTTCAGCATCCTCAAACCCTGGTGGCTGTTCCACATACACTTCTTCTTCCAGCTCTCCATTTAGAAAGGCACTTTTGACATCCATCTGAAATACTTTGAAGTTGCAGTGTGCAGCATAAGCTAGAAAGATTCTTATAGCTTCAAGTCTTGCAACAGGAGCAAATGTCTCATCATAATCTATTCCCTCCTGTTGACAGTAACCTTTAGCCACTAGCCTTGCTTTGTTCCTTGTCACCAATCCATTTTCATCAAGTTTGTTTCTGAAAACCCACTTGGTCTCAATAACTGACTTTCCCTTAGGTCTTGGAACCAATTTCCATACATTGTTTCTTTCAAACTGATTTAGCTCTTCTTGCATGGCTATCACCCAGTCAGAATCCAACAATGCTTCATCAATTGTCTTGGGTTCCATTTGTGACAGGAAGCATGAAAACATGCTGTCAGCAGAGACTTTGTTCCTTGTCCTCACTCCAGAATTAGGATCACCAATGATAAGGTCATTTGTGTGATCCTTGTTCCACCTGGTGATTCTGGGCAAGCTACTTGATTGAACAGGAACATTTGCTTCAGCTTGTTGAGTTGAATGCTCATCAATTCCATTGTCTCCACCATGTTCTTCATTGTCTCCAGAGTCATCACTGTCATGAATGTTAGAGGATATGGTCTGTGACTGAGCTGGAGTTTGGTTGACAGTAGTGGCATTGACAGTATCTTTATCAACTTCAACAACTTGAGTGAAGCTAGGTTCTTCATCCACAATCTCCTCAGCTTCCAGGTATCCTTGATTCTCAAATCTGAATGTCTGCATCTTTCCTTCTTCATGCAGTCCTGGAAACTTGGTTTCATCAAATGTGACATTAACACTTTCTTCAATAATCCTGTGTTCCATAACATAAACTCTGTAGGCAGTCCTTTCTGTGCTGTAACCCATGAATAGTCCTTCAAAAGCCTTGGTGTCAAATTTTCCTTTCTTCTCATGATTGTCCTTCATCATAAAGCATTTGCTTCCAAACACATGAAAATATTTGACAGTAGGTTTCTTTCCAGTTAGCAGACAGTAAGGTGTGCTTGCATGAGTTTTGTTGATCATGGTTCTGTTCTGAGTATAACAGGCCGTGTTGATAGCTTCAGCCCAGAAATATGTTGGCAGCTTAACATCATGCAACATAGTTCTAGCTGCTTCAATGAGAGTCCTGTTCTTTCTTTCTACAACTCCATTCTGCTGTGGAGTTCTTGCAGCAGAGAATTGTTGTACAATTCCTTCATCTTTGCAGAAATTTCCAAGTGTGGCATTTCTGAATTCTGTACCATTGTCACTCCTCAAGATTTGAACTTTTGAGTTTGGGGTTCTATCAAGAACTCTGACTTGATCAATAATCACTTGAGCAGCTTCATCTTTGGATTCAAGAAGTTTCACCCAAGTGTACCTTGAGTAATCATCCACCATTACTAAGGCATATCTCTTTCTGGCCATAGATGGTACATTGACTGGTCCAAAGAGATCCATGTGAATTAACTTGAGTGCTTCTGTGTTGGTGTTTACTTGCTTGGACTTGTGCACAGCTCTTCTCAGTTTGCCCATTTGACAATCTTCACACAATCCTTCTTGACAGAATTCCTGTTGGGGCAAACCTCTCACTAACTCTTTCTTCATTAGAATGTTCATTGTTTTGAAGTTGAGATGTGAGAGCTTCCTGTGCCAAAGCATACTGTCACCAACAGTAGCTTTGCTGTAAAAACAGTAAACTTTATCCTTCTTTGTTGAGCTTAGATCAGCAACAAACAGGCTTCCTTTTCTGACCCCTTTTAGAGAGAGGCTTCCATCCTTCTTGTGATAGATGTTGCACACCATCATGTCAAAGTCAACCTTAAATCCTCTGTCACTGAATTGGCTGACACTGAGTAGGTTGTGCTTCAATCCATCCACAAGAGCAATATCTTCAATGACAACATTTCCAATTTCCAAACAGCCATATCCCACTGTGTAACCCTTGCTGTTGTCTCCAAAGGTTATGATTGGGCCAGCTTTCTCTACATAATGTGATAGCAGGGCTTTATCACCTGTCATGTGTCTTGAGCAACCACTGTCAATAATCCATATGACCTGATTTTTCTTCTTACCCTGCAAAACAGAATGTTTCTAAGTTGCATATGGTACCCAATCTTTGTTGGGTCCTGCAGTTTCAGTGTTTCCTGAGTTTTTTTCAGTCACAACATCACAAGCATTATCAAAGACTTCCTGTTTGACTTCTCTTTTCACCCACTTAGGTTTAGAATTGGACTTGGTCCTTTTCTTAGTGGATGAAGCCTTTTTGCTGTTGCCAGCAGGCTCAGAAGTCTCAACAGTGTTTAGGTATGAGCATTTTTCAGTAGAGAGAACAGGTAAGTTAAAGCATGTACTCATGGCAGTGATTTTGCATGGCATACAATCAATGTTATTACAGACACTCATAGTTCTATGCATAAGGGGGGTTCTGTGTAAGTTACCATTGAGTTCAGTAGCATTGATCTTATCCTCAATTGGTTTCTTACAAACATGTGTTAAGTGATGAGTAGATCCACAGTTATTGCACAGTTTCCTAGAAGCACCTCCAACATTAGTGTATCCATTTCCTTTATTGACACCTACCTTACCATTTCTGTTTTTAGACTTGGGAGTTACTGGATTGACAGTATGTTCAGAAGTTGCTGTCGAACTTTCCTTGACAGTATCTTTTATTCCTACTGTCTTGACAGAAGGTTTGAAAGTTGCTGTCTTGGAACCATTCTTGACAGTATCTTTGAAAGATTCTGTCTTGCCAACTGTGACAGCATCTTTTGAACTTACTGTCTGATTGCTTGGTAAGTTTACTGTCTTGGGGATTGTGACAGTATCCTTTCCATCCTTGAATGTGCTGTCAACACCTTCATCCTCATCAAGAATTTCTTGTTTGATGAGCATGGCTTCTTCATCAAACTCAATTTCAGCAGCTTTGAAAATAGGAGTTTTAACTTTCTTGAGAATGGTGGGTTTGACAGCAGCATTTCCAGGACAATCTTGAATCACAGTTTCCTTTCCAGGTCTTCTACCATAAGAAAAACCTATACCTACAGACTGATTTTCTGTATGCTTATCATTGTAATCCTGAACTATCTTTGATGAGTTTCTATAGGCCTTAATCTTAAATTCATTTTCAGCAATCTCATTCCTCAGGAATTCGTCAACCTCCGTAGCACATTTTAATTCATTTTTAAGTTTAGCATTCTCTTGAGCTAAAGAGCCTAGTGAACTGGTTTTGAGAACAAGAGAATCATTTTCAGACTGAAGTGTTTCATTTAGCTTACTTAGTCTAGAGATTTCCTCATTAGCAGCAGACAAGCTAGTATAGACATTGAACATTTCAGCACTTAAGTCTTTAATGGTTTTCTTATACTCATCAGTAGACATATCAAGTAAGACAAGTGAAGGTACCTGACTTGAAGGTGTTGATGCTACCTCATCAGTGCTAGCCATGAGAGCTAGGTTGACATATTCTTCCTCTTCTTCATCATCAGAATCATCCCAACACTTTCCTTCAGCCACATAGGCTCTACCTTGATTTTTCTTGGAGTATCCACCAGTTCCTTTCTCATATCTTTGAACCTGTTTGGGTCTTTTGCATTCAGTAGCAAAATGACCAGGTTCTCCACAGTTGTAACATTTGAACTTTGATCTATCCACAAATCCAGTTTTGTATCCTCCTTTGGTTGAACTTCCCACAGCAGCCTTTGATGAGCTTCCTTTGCTGAACTTGGATGCTTGGCCTTGAGGCTTGTATGACCTATCCTTCTTGAACCTAAAGTTCTTGAACTTTTTGGCCATGTAAGCCATAGTAGGGTTGTCCATGCTTTCCAGTTCCTCCATTGTGTAGAAGTCTTCATCTTCCACATCTTTCAGCTGTAGTACCACTTTCTCATCATCTTCAACCACCTCTTCTATCTTCAAGGTCTGTGTTGAGGTTGATGGTGTGATCTGTAGTACTTCACTTGGCTGTGTGATCCTTGGCACATGTGCTACTAGGGCACTTGACATATTAGCCATCTTGTTCCTTGTTCCACTTTGTATGGCTCTCTTTTGAAAGAGTTCGAGTTCATAAGATTTCAGAATACCATAAAGTGTCTCAAAGGTTATATTGTTGAGATATCTTCCTTCTCGTATGGCTGTTGTCTTGTGTTCAAGGTGATCAGGCAGTGTGAGCAGGAACTTGACATTTAATTCTTTTCTGTCATAGTACTTGCCATGTATCTGTAATTCAGTTAAGAGCTTACTAAACCTTTCAAACATGGAGGTTAAGTCTTCACCAGGCTTGGCCATGAATGCCTCATATTGAGATATTACAATTTGCCTTTGGTTGCCCTTAACCTCTTCACTTCCTTCACAGAGTAAGGCTAACCTGATCCACATCTCCTTGGCTGATATGCAGCTTATCACACTTCCACACATGGCTTTATCCAGCGTGAGAGAATCGAGCAAGATAAGTTGCAAATGATCATCTAGCACCATTTTCTCCTTTTCAGGTTCCAAGATTTCTGAGGGATCTTTGGGAACCCAATGTGCAGGAACAATCTCACCATTCACTGTTGTGGCTTCAATTTCCTTTCTTGGTATGAAAGGACCATTCTCGAGTATACCTGGGTATAGTGGATTTGCAGCTTTGATAAACAACAAGATTTTTCTTTTCCAAATGCTGTAGTTCTCTTTATCAAATGCTGGGATCTTGATACTGTTTGATTTCTGCATTTTTTTCAGGATCTCAGATATGTATGTTAATCTGAAAGCTCTGATACCAGTTGTTAGTCCTTGTGTATTGCAGAAGGGGGGGGGGATGAATGCAATACTGATAAAATTCAATCTAAATTTCAACAACTAAAATCAAGATTAAACGTTATCAGCAATATATGCAATCACGAACAGTATTCAGTAAGAACAAGATTCACAAAATAAATGTTTTATTTATTTTGCAAAGTGTTGCTACAACCTCAAGAAAGAATTCTCGAGCTTCGGGTTTTCTTCAAAGACACTTGCTTGTCTTCGTTACAATTCTAGAATGAATTGATAGTAGGTATAAAACTAACCCTATCACTATCAGTCACGGGTTTGTGAAGCTGCTGTCACTGTCAAGTGGCAGCTTCTTACAGATTGTCTTACCCATGTGACTTTCCTAAATTGCTAACATGTCAGATATACATTACAAAGAAAGCAACCTAGATTCATTCCATTTCCAGCTAAACCAATTCAGCAGATAAAGACTTGACCTTGCTCTTGAATTGATTCGCTTTTGTTTTGCAGTGCTTGAAGCTTCTGTCGTAGTCTTGCAGACTTGGTGCAGCTTAGGGATACTGCATCACGCCTGTTTCTTGAACATTTAAACTGTCACGGGATTTGACTGAGAAAGATACCTAGCATAAGGATCTTTATTGAGACAGTTACTTTTGCCGCAAAGCTTGCTGTCACAGGAATGATCTTTTGGTGATAGTATGAGTTCCCCGCATAGAGTGCTGTCGAGGATCCCAAACTTGCTGTCGAGGGCAATATTTGCTGTCGCGTAGTCTTCCGCCAATGTTGCTGTCAGAGTGAATATGCTGTCGTGACTTGCAACATTCTGTCTTCTTGTAATCTTACTGTCACAGCTTTAGGACAGTAACCTTTATTCATGTTGTCATCCAAAAAGCATTCTTTGAGGCTTGAACACATAAGTGAACTTCTTTCAAACAATACAACTAGAATAACATTACATACTGATTACAAGAACATACTTTGGCTATGACAGTATGTTCTACTTAATTTGAAAAATTAAGTACAATCAAAGTTAAGTTATTTCAATGCTATCACCCATAAATCCCAACAATATACTTAACTCAGTATTACTTGCGCTCAAGATTCAATAACAAACTTTTTAATTGATCTTATAAGGCTTATTCATCATTTACATCAACTCTTTAATCTTCGATTCATCGCTAAACGATTATTTATCGATTGAACTAAGCTGAAATGGAACCGAAATCGTTAATAATTGTCGTACGACAGTGAGATGTAGGCATGTCAATGGAACGGAGATCCGATATGTCAATGGAACGGAGATCCGATCCGAGGCCATTTTAATGGATATGGATTTGACAAAAAAAATCTGATCCGAAATTCGATCCGATAAGAAAAATCCGATAATAAATGGAACAGATATGGATTTAGGTCGATCCGTTAACTATCTGATTCGAATATAATATATATAAATATATTATATATATAATATTTATATAAAATATATTGTATAATATATATTATGAAAAAATTATTTGTAATAGTCAATACTTTGTAGTTTATACAATCACTACTAATTAAAATATGAGATAAGATTTTTGCGAAATATAATATCACCATTTGGCCTATGAATCATCGTGTTTTTCTTAATATTATTCTAAATTTTCTATTTTTATTTGTTTTTAAATTTCTAATATTATGTTGGAGTTCGTATTTTAAACTTCTGATTTATTATTTAATTATTTTGTTTCCCATTACAAGATATTGTAAAAAAAAATCAATGTTAAGTGAAATTTTAATTTAAATCAAAAATTTTAAGGAAAAATATAAATGGATCGGATATCCAATCCGCGATCCGAACGGATCCGGATATGGATCAGCTTATAAAAAATCCGGTCCTAATCCAATCCAAATCCGCTAAAATAAATGAATATGAATATGAATTTAGGTAAATCCGATCCGAACTCAATTCGTTAATAGGCCGAGCCTAATGAGATGTGTGTGCAGGGAGATACAAACAGTTTGATCGAACAATAACATTTGAAATTTCAGTAGGAGTAAGTAGAAAAGTAATGTCAAGTGCAAAAAACACAGTAGAATCACGCAGGAGTAAGTTAGTAGAAAAGTACTGCCCCGTCCCGTCCCGTTCCGTTCCATTAATTTTTATTTTTTTATACATTTTCTATTTTAAGATGTCTTTCTAATTTTTATACATTCCAAAAATAATAATTTTTAATAATATAAAATATTATTATACCACTACTTTTTTACACTATTTATATTCTATAATAATATAAAACACTATTACATTCATTATTTTCCTCCACTATCTCAAATTTATTATTAAATATTGATAGGTCTTACAACTCTACTCAGTTTTCATTTGATTTTACTAATTTTTTATATATTTTTTAAATTTACGCGTTCAAACCCAACATATACTACTCAAAGAGACCCTGAGAGGAGTAAACTAAATTTGTGCCATTTGTTGAACGAGTCTAGAAATTCAGAATTATATATATAAGAAAATTATGAATCTATCTAATTACCAAATTTTATGATATAATCAAATTTTATACGTCACACAGAGAGTCTCATATTTGAAAAATGAAGATGCCGTCCGACCCAGACTTATTTATTTTCTTATATTTTGAAATGCTTTTCCTATAATTTTATAAGGGCGTGTAAAAATAGTCTAATAATTCAATTTGATAAAAGTCGTGATTGTCTCTACCTGATTTTTTCATAATTTTTTTATCTATTTTTATAATATAAATGAGCTCCTTTAAAAAAAGGAAAATGTAAAATAAAAAAAAATATATACGTCGGACATTTTAATAATAGAATATACTTACTGCGTATATGAAAATAATATATTGGGGTGAAGAAAATAAAAAAATGTCAATTGGATTCAGAGTAAATCCAAATATGTAAGTCTTGTACGGAAACAAGACTTCCACCTCCTTTCCAAACTCCCACCCCCTTTATAAATAAACCATTCCCCCCTTTCTCATCTCTCATTCTTCTCAACTCTCTCCTTACAATCATTCTCTCTCTCTCTCAAAATCTCTCTCTCCAATCTCTCTCACCCCTTTTCCACCTGCTTTCCAAACCCCCACCCCCCTCTATAAATAAACCCCCACCCCCCATTTCTCATCTCTCATTCTTCTCAACTCTCTCCTTACAATCATTCTCTCTCTCTCTCTCAAAATCTCTCTCTCCAATCTCTCTCAAAATCTCGCTCTCTCTCTCTCTCTCTCTCTCTAATCTGTCTCAAAATCTCTCTGATCAATTTAACAAAACAAAACACACCAATGGCTCTCCAAGCCCTAAATTCACCCACAACCGCAACTCAACCGCCTCTCTTCACCTACAAAACGCTCAATACCACCAACAACATGAACACAACCACTACTCTTCTCCCCTCTTCCGACCCATGGATGAGGAAGAAACGCTCAAAACGACCCCGTTCCGAAACTCCACCGTCTACCGAAGAGGAATATCTCGCTCTTTGTCTCGTAATGCTTGCTCGCGCCGGTGCCGGTGCCGCCGCCTCTCCCACCCCCCTCAACCAATACCCACCACCACCTCCTCATCAATCTCTCGAAAAACAAGAAACCAGTACATACACGTGCAGTGTATGTAATAAGGCCTTCTCATCTTATCAAGCTCTCGGTGGCCACAAAGCTAGCCACCGCAACAAAACCCTGGCACCCGACAACTCCGCCTCCTCAAGCGCAACGCTGAATTTAGGGTTGAACCCTAGCGGTAGGGCCCACGTTTGTGCTATCTGTCACCGTTCTTTTCCCACTGGTCAGGCTCTTGGAGGCCACAAGCGGCGCCATTATGAAGGTAATATCAATGCCAAGGCGGCGAGTGGAAGCGCTGTTACGGTGGTATCTTCGTCGTCGGTACCGGTGGTGTCAAGCAAGCGCCGTGAGTTTGAATTTGACTTGAATTTACCAGCTTCACCTGAAGAAGAAGAAGAAGAAGAAGTGTTGCCGTTGCAAGTTGGCTTTGACTTTCTCCGGACAAGTCAACTTCCCGGTGAGCAAGAAGTGGAGAGTCCGTTGCCTAAACTGCGTTTCTTGATTCCCAATTATTGAATTTTCCCATCCTCATTATTATTATGGTAAGGAATTAAAATTAGTCCTTAGCTAGAATTATACAAAATTGATTTGTTAGTTTATGAAATTTTTGTATGCAAATTATATGATACTTACATGTATTGATCTGTAAAAGACCTTATGTTGGTATGGTATTGATGGATGATTACACTGATTTTGATTAAATTTTGTATTTTATGTTGGATTAATTTTTGATTGTTTAATTATTGTTGTTATTAAAAATTAGGAGTGAAAACAAATAGTGGTATTGTTTAATTCGTAGAAGACATTCTGTGGCTGCATCTTCTTTTACTGCCATACTTTGTGTTCATTGTTGCTTAAAGAATCGAAAAAGGATAATGGTTCGGACTTCTGACCTTTGACATTGGAATGTCACTAGCATCCTAATCTATGCATGTATTATAATTTGTAAGGAAGAAGTAAGAACATTTCAAGGTTTTCTTTTTACCTAGGTTTTCTTTTTACCAAGAAAGATATCAACTAATAATTAAGATGATATGTTTGGGCCAAAGAAATATATAAAGAAAGAGTAGTAGTACAAAAAAGGCAACAGGAAAACATGGCAAACATAAGATGACTCCATAGTCCTCGCATAGGTTGTGATAGTTGATAGAAGCTTCCCTCAAATCATTTAGTCCGGAAATCAAATAGGATTCTTGATTGTCAGTACTCTATAGTGTCTGGCTGAAATATAATAAACTTTGTACATAAACCTTATAGCGGTAGAACATGGTAATGTCATTACTCATTTGTCAAGAAAATAGATTGAGAATTGTCCAGTCAAAAAGGTTTATAAACCTTAACACCGGTACTCTTAATTTTGTAGCTTGAAGCTCTCTATGGTAGACGTACGAGTTACAACTCAATTCTCTTCCTAACCAATAAAAGAGTGACTCATCATCCAGAGCAGTAAAGGACAGTGATGAAGTTGCCTATTTTGAGTTTGTAATGTTCTGTAAAAGTTAAAACATGACTATGCCTGTCTTTAACCAGTATTCAGCTTATTCTGTGATTATACATTAAAATGATCTCGAGGTTAAAGTCGAGAACAGTTTTATCGCAGAATGTAATCTCTAGGCTGGATCAGAGTCACCCTTATCCCAACTATCCTTTGTTAATATGGCATATTTACTAGTAAAAAGTGGTATTGTTTAATTCTTAGAAGACATTCTGTGGCTGCATCTTCTTTGTTTTTTGCTAAATAGTCAGAAACTTTGAACTTTGAAGAATAATGTCTCAGTTAAAGCAGGTTATAATGTGACTAATTAAGGATATCATTATATCATATAATGTCTCAACTTCTTGCAGCGGCATAAGTAACTTCTGGGAAAAAGTTTCCTAATAAGGGTCAAGAAGTCGATGCTTCTTTCAAGTAAATAAAGGTTACTAAATTGTTGTTGTCAGTTTCTTTCAGTTTTTGTGAATTATCCCAAGTAAAATTTTCCTAATAGTACGTACTTAGGGACATAATAAATCCCCTTTTAGACGTGTTACTGTGAGTCTGTGTATGCACAGTATATTTCAGAATATGTTCTAAGACGGTCGTATCACAAAGAATGTCCAACGTAGCTCTCCGTTGTAAACTTTGCTTCTAGCAGTTAGGGCTGGAGACGAATCAAATCGAATATCTTTGTGCCTGTGTTTGTGTTAAAGAAATTACAACTTCTTCTTCCCTCCGGCGTAACTATACCATTGCAATTTATGTTCTGCAGTGGAAGCACCATAGTAGGAGTAGGCTCTCCAGATCGACCACAGTTTGTATATGACGATGAAGAATATCATGATGTTTTTTTGTCAGGTATGCTACTTATTTTCATTCTACAATAAATTGAAAGTTCCTTTACAGCAGGTTCACTTAAATTTTATTCAGTAGTCAAAGCAAACAACTTGCACTATTAACACATAATTTGTATGTTGGCCAGCCTCAAATGTACACCCAGGTTCCTAACGAAAATATCTATATGTTCAGATCTTTCTCCAAAGAGTTGAGATGAATTATTTTAAAAGAGACATGTTTTGAAATTTCTTAAATAACAAGCAAAAAAAGCATCAAGTAAAGCAAACAAAGATTTTCTAGTTGCATAACCCATAAACAATGGAAAATTAAGAAACCCTCATGACCAGACTATAAATTCAGTAGCCAAAAAATTTAAATACATGAAATAATAGAACAAGAACAGAGAAACTGGTAGGCTTTTAAGAATCAGAAATGGAACAATTTAGATGTTATGTTCTTACAAAGCTCTCCTTTATACTTACTATTGATTTGATTGTTTCTCCTGTTTTGCTGTTTTGTGAAATGCAAAAGCCAGGGCAGATTGTGAGAAGGTGACAGGTAAAAGAGGCAGATTATGTCTCGGAAGAAAACTTTTCATCGGCCAAAAGGCTTTGCTTTAGATTCACTACGTTTTTCATTGTTTTTTTTCTGTTCTGTTCTACTCACAAATTTGTTTTAAGCAATTGATGCATACTGCTTCTGTTAGGGTAGAGAAAGACAACCAACCTTATTCAATTTGGATTCTATAATTGGTTGTTTTGTTTCCCAGTCACCAAGAGCTTCATGATCAACTTGTGATATGAGACTGATTTTGTGTTAATGTATTGCAGATATCTTTTAATATTGTTTGGCGATGCACCTGTAGAGGTGTGGGCAATGACCAAAAATCCAATTATGGTAATTCTTTACTTCATCCTACAAATATGTTGTCACTTCCACTGAATGATCACAGTCGTAAACTTCACAATAAATTTTATAAGTTGTACGAAATACACAATGCTTAACCGTTGTGGACTGATATATGTAACATGATTATCAGAGGAGATCTTGACTCAATTTATATTTTAACATGCAGCTAAGATCTTTAGCTCTTCCATTCACAGTTTTAGAATGGACACTTCCAACTGTTCCAAGACCAGGTTAGACTGGACAATCTAGGCAGTCAGATCATGCAGTTACAACATCCTCTCAAGCAAATGCATCCTCTGCTGATTGGCATCCTCTTACAACATCCTCTGTCATATATATGTGCCTTTTAATTTTCTCAATTGGTATCATCTTATAATCGTTCATATTGCCACAGTTTATTAACACAGACAACTCTTTTTTAACTGTAGAAGGAGCAGGTCCTGATGAGACTGAAGATGACATTTCAGAAAGTTTTTCATTTGCTTTGCTAAATGGAGCACTTGGAGTTTTTGAAGTTCAGGGCCGAAGGATCCGAGACTTTAGGTACACTTGAAAGAACGTTTGTACTGAACTCCATCTATATATTATTTAATTATTTATTGCCTGTATGCAGACCAAAATGGCCTTCTTCGTCATTTGCTTTATCTGATGGACTGGTTACAGCAATGGCTTACGATTTGCCTCATGTAGTATGGCTTACCAAAATGCTGTTTATTGCTTGTCAAACTTTTCATTTAGTTGGGAGTAACTCGTTCATTTTTTTTAGGTTATGGGAGACAGGTTACAACCTGCCTTGTTTTATACTCGCTATTGATTTGATTGTTTCTCCTTTTATTTTCAGTAATGCTTAACAGGTACAATCATATTTTACAGTTTTAATGTTTTTTTAAAATCTTTACAAGCTTTCCGCTGCTACATTTTCATAGTGATTCTTAAAGCTTTACTTGTACAGTCTATGTTAAATGATAAATGATTTGGTTGATGCGTTAATTTCTTTAATTGTGTAATAGTAAATTTTTTGGAAATGTTGGTTATCTCAGATTTTTTGTTTTACAAATTTTGGTTAGAATAGCTTTTTGATTGTTCATATACGTATAACTTGTTATGTCCCAACTTCTTGCAGCAAGGCATAGGTATAACTTCTGGGAAAAAGTTTCCTAATAAGGGTCAAGAAGTGAATCATGTTTTCTTAAATTGTTTTTTAAGTAATTGCGACTCCATACAATCCAAATCAATGAACGACTATTATAAATCCTACAGATCTACGATCTCGGATACTAAAACAAATCAAACTGTTCCCGAAGAATGGGTAGAGAAAATCCACTAAACGGGGTACTAAAACTCTCAATAATGAGAGAGACCTATACAAATCGAAAACAAAATCAAAAGAAAACAGTAAAGAGGGGTCTTATCATCAACTTTTTGGTTAATGACAACCCCTTAAATAAAAATTGCGAGTTAAGATTTTTTTGGTGGAAGTATAGATAATATATATGAGCGGTTATTGTATAATCACAAAGTCTACAATACATGTCAATAAGACATTTTATGTTTTTATCATTTATTTTCGTGTTCGTGTAATTTCATGCATCAAAAATTAAATCAAACACTAAATTTTCGTGTCATAAATCAAATTTTTGTGAAAGATGTGAACGGTGAAGGAATGATAAAATAAATGGACAAATTAGTGACATGTGAGATTTATTAAAGTTGTAAAGAATAATATGTCTTTTGGAAAGATAAAAATAAAGGAGTGTACATTTCGAAAATAAAACTGTTAACAAATGAATGAGACGAACAAATTGTATAATAATTATTTCATAATTTAATGAAAAATATCAACGCTAACTTTCTTAATTTAAAAAATATTAACTAACGAATAATGAGATTCTTGTATCTAATATGTAATTTATATTAGATCAAATATTATTATTATATTTTATGTATAAATATTTGACCAGTTCAAATAAATATAAATTATATCAATTAACAATATAATTGGTATTTTTTAATTGAAAAGAAACATGTATAATAAAAAATTTACAAACATGATCGGATATGTAGTTATATACAAAGCTACAAAAACAAACATAATGGTATATAAATAATATAAGTCAACGTTCTATATACTTAAAATTTAAATTATGAAAAGAATAAAAGGAGATAATGTGATTTACCTAATAGGAATTCTAAATTACAAATCAAAAGTTAACTTAGCATAGTGGTTAAGACATGAAATTGCTAAAATGAAGTTAAGAGTTCGATATTCTTAATGAGAACACAAATTAATTAATTTTTAGCATAACTTATAGAAAGTGGCATTTTTGTGATTTTTCAACAAATAAGGGTAAAATTGTAATTTTACAGCCATTTTTTGGGCTCAATTTGCCCTTAGACGCCATTTAATATATATAAGTCGATACATAGATTTACCTATATATATATATATATATATATATATATATATATATATATATAATAACGTAAATAAAAAATACAAATTTATATAAATAATATGGACCAAAATTTTATTTACTCAAAGGTTCAAAATAAAAAAAAAAGAATATAGAATTAGAGAAAATAATGTGACTTATCTAATAAAATCTTTAAAGTAAACTCAAAAACAACTTAGCATAGTGGTTAGGCTTTGTACTTCTTAGAATGAGGTTGGGGGTTCGATTCTCTACAATAACAAATATTAACATATTTTTGCATAATAATATAACAATGGTATTTTTGTTATTTTTCAAAAAATAGGGGTAAAATCGTAATTTCCCGTGCGATGCACGGGCCTGTTCATATAAGAAAATAATTTTCGCACAAATTAGCATCTTCGAAATAATTTTATAATTAAATATATGGTAAATTATAGTATTTCAACTTTATTTTATATTTGTAAATTAATTTTATAATATTGTATGCCGTTTTCATGAACCAAATATTTTATAATTTGATCAGGTTTAAAAAGTTGGATCAATATATCTATACGATAATAATTACATGATTATTATTATTATTAATTTCTTAAATAATAATTAAATTTCCAATGTCGTGAAATTTTTTTTATTAAAATGACATGATTATTATTATTATTATTAATTTCTTAAATAATAATTAAATTTCCAATGTCGTGAAAAGAAATTTATTAAAATGATCAATTAAGTGTAACATAAATAATTATTGTAGCATAATTGTTCGTGTATAACATAGATGTTTGTAAACTCATGTGATTTTAATGTAATAAAAGTATATTTGTAAAAAAGATAATCATGTATGTGAGATTATATATTCAGATATATTACAAATTTTCTTAATTTTTTATATCTTATACATAATATTTTTTTTGATAATCAAGTAATTCATTAATAAACGGACATACAACATCTACAAAAATAATCAAAATAGAACAAACACGTAATAAAATAGATCAAATCAGAATTTTCTTCACCCCGAACTATGATTGTTGAGCAAATCATTCATTGTAGCACATCACTCGTTCATATCGCTGAAGTTTGCAGCCTTTTTAGAGAGACAATCTAATAATCTGTTGTAGTCATGCAATATATATTTATATATCTAATTCGTCCATACGTATTCGAACAATTAATCGTAATTGCGACTCCATACAATCCAAATCAATGAACGACTATTATAAATCCTACAGATCTACGATCTCGGATACTAAAACAAATCAAACTCTCACAAGGAAAGAGAACAAACCCGAAGAATGGGTAGAGAAAATCCACTAAACGGGGTACTAAAACTCTCAATAATGAGAGAGACCTATACAAACCGAAAACAAAATCAAAAGAAAACAGTAAAGAGGGGTCTTATCACCAACTTTTTGGTTAATGACAACCCCTTAAATAAAAATTGTGAGTTAATATTTTTTTGGCGGAAGTATAGATAATATATATGAGCGGTTATTGTATAATCACAAAGTCTACAATACATGTCAATAAGACATTTTACGTTTTTATCATTTATTTTCGTGTTCGTGTAATTTCATGCATCAAAAATTAAATCAAACACTAAATTTTCGTGTCATAAATCAAATTTTTGTGAAAGATGTGAACGGTGAAGGAATGATAAAAAATGGACAAATTAGTGACATGTGAGATTTATTAAAGTTGTAAAGAATAATATGTCTTTTGGAAAGATAAAAATAAAGGAGTGTACATTTCGAAAATAAAACTGTTAACAAATGAATGAGACGAACAAATTGTATAATAATTATTTCATAATTTAATGAAAAATATCAACGCTAACTTTCTTAATTTAAAAAATATTAACTAACGAATAATGAGATCCTTGTATCTAATATGTAATTTATATTAGATCAAATATTATTATTATATTTTATGTATAAATATTTGACCAGTTCAAATAAATATAAATTATATCAATTAACAATATAATTGATATTTTTTAATTGAAAAGAAACATGTATAATAAAAAATTTACAAACATGATCAGATATGTAGTTATATACAAAGCTACAAAAACAAACATAATGGTATATAAATAATATAAGTCAACGTTCTATATACTTAAAATTTAAATTATGAAAAGAATAAAAGGAGATAATGTGATTTACCTAATAGGAATTCTAATTTACAAATCAAAAGTTAACTTAGCATAGTGGTTAAGACATGAAATTGCTAAAATGAAGTTAAGGGTTCGATTCTTAATGAGAACACAAATTAATTAATTTTTAGCATAACTTTTAGAAAGTGACATTTTTGTGATTTTTCAACAAATAAGGGTAACATTGTAATTTCACAACCATTTTTTGGGCTCAATTTGCCCTTAGACGCCATTTAATATATATATAAGTAGATAGATAGATTTACCTATATATATATATATATATATATATATATATATATATATATAATAACGTAAATAAAAAAATACAAATTTATATAAATAATATGGATCAATATTTTATTTACTCAAAGGTTCAAAATAAAAAAAAGAATATAGAATTAGAGAAAATAATGTGACTTATCTAATAAAATCTTTAAAGTAAACTCAAAAAGCAACTTAGCGTAGTGGTTAGGCTTTGGACTTCTTAGAAGGAGGTTGGGGGTTCAATTCTCTATAATAAAAATTATTAACATATTTTTGCATAATATTATAACAATGGTATTTTTGTTATTTTTCAAAAAACAGGGGTAAAATCGTAATTTCACAAGCATTAAAATGGCAAACTTTGCCCTTGTGTTGGCCTGTTATATATAGTAATAGATATATAGTAATAGATAGATAGAAGTAATAGATAGATAGATAGATAGATAAGAAAATTATGAATCTATCTAATTACCAAATTTTATGAAATAATCAAATATTATACGTCACACAGAGAGTCTCATAATTGAAAAATGAAGATGACGTCCGACCCGGACTTATTTATTTTCTTATAATTTGAAATTCTTTTCCTATACTCCCCATGTCCCCCTCATTTTTTACATTTTCATTTTTTGTATGTCCCTCTAATTTCTTTACATAACAAAAATAGTAACATTTAATAATATAAAATCCAATCACATTCATTATTTTCCTCCACTATACCTACTTTATACCCACTTTATACATTAAATATTAATTGGCCCGACGAAGGGAGTAATTTACAAGGGCGTGTAAAAATAGTCTAATAATTCAATTTGATAAAAGTCGTGATTGTCTCTACCTGATTTTTTTTCATAATTTTTTATTTATTTTTATAATATAAATGAGCTCCTTTAAAAAAAAGGAAAATGTAAAATAAAAGAAAATATATAAGTCGGACATTTTAGTGGGTAAAGCATTTACAATATAATGTAAAACATTTTTGAGAATATAACTAGATTTGGAATTTAAAAAGTAAGATATTTTTAATAATAGAATATACTTGAAAATAATATATTGGGGTGAAGAAAATAAAAAAATAGCAATTGGATTCAGGAGTAAATCCAAATATGTAAGTCTTGTACGGAAACAAGACTTCCACCTCCTTTCCAAATTCCAAACCCCCACCCCCTTTATAAATAAACCCCCCACCCTCATTTCTCTTCTCTCATTCTTCTCAACTCTCTCTCTCTCTCTCTCTAATCTCTCTCAAAATCTCTCTGATCAATTTAACAAAACAAAACACACCAATGGCTCTCCCAGCCCTGAATTCACCCACAACCTCAACTCAACCGCCTCTCTTCAACTACAAAACGCTCAATACCACCAACAACATAAACACAACCACTACTCTTCTCCCCTCTTCCGACCCATGGATGAGGAAGAAACGCTCAAAACGACCCCGTTCCGAAACTCCACCGTCGACCGAAGAGGAATATCTCGCTCTCTGTCTCATCATGCTTGCTCGCGGCGGTGCCGCCGCCTCTCCCACCCCCCTCAACCAATACCCACCACCACCTACTCATCAATCTCTCGAAAAACAAGAAACCAGTACATACACGTGCAGTGTATGTAATAAGGCCTTCTCATCTTATCAAGCTCTCGGTGGCCACAAAGCTAGCCACCGCAACAAAACCCTTGCACCCGACAACTCCGCCTCCTTAAGCGCAACGCTGAATTTAGGGTTGAACCCTAACGGTAGGGCCCACGTTTGTGCTATCTGTCACCGTTCTTTTCCCACTGGTCAGGCTCTTGGAGGCCACAAGCGGCGCCATTATGAAGGTAATATCAATGACAAGGCGACGAGTGGAAGCGCTGTTACGGTGGTGTCTTCTTCGTCGGTACCGGTGGTTTCAAGCCAGCGGCGTGAGTTTGAATTTGACTTGAATTTACCTGCTACACCTGAAGAAGAAGTGTTGTCGTTTGAAGTTAGCGTTGACTTTTCCTGGAGAAGTCAACTTTCCGGTGATCAAGAAGTGGAGAGTCCGTTGCCTTTGAAAAAACTGCGTTTCTTGATTCCCAAATAACCTCTTGGTCACAGGTTCGAATCCCAGGGAGGGGGACGAATTTGTGATTATGCCTCCTGGGGCAGAGCCTGTCGCTTAATTGCGGTTTACCTTGGTTCACGTAGTTTGCAGGCTATTACGTGAGCCCGTGGGGTTTACCCAGTGCGCACCCGAAGGGTAGCGGCTGCGGGTTCCCTACAGAAAAAAAAAACAAACATAATGGTATATAAATAATATAAGTCAACGTTCTATATACTTAAAATTTAAATTATGAAAAGAATAAAAGGAGATAATGTGATTTACCTAATAGGAATTCTAAATTACAAATCAAAAGTTAACTTAGCATAGTGGTTAAGACATGAAATTGCTAAAATGAAGTTAAGGGTTCGATTCTTAATGAGAACACAAATTAATTAATTTTTAGCATAACTTTTAGAAAGTGACATTTTTGTGATTTTTCAACAAATAAGGGTAAAATTGTAATTTCACAGCCATTTTTTGGGCTCAATTTGCCCTTAGACGCCATTTAATATATATAAGTAGATAGATAGATTTACCTATATATATATATATATATATATATATATATATATATATATATATATATATATATATATAATAACGTAAATAAAAAAATACAAATTTATATAAATAATATGGATCAATATTTTATTTACTCAAAGGTTCAAAATAAAAAAAAAGAATATAGAATTAGAGAAAATAATGTGACTTATCTAATAAAATCTTTAAAGTAAACTCAAAAAGCAACTTAGCATAGTGGTTAGGCTTTGTACTTCTTAGAAGGAGGTTGGGGGTTTGATTCTCTACAATAACAAATATTAACATATTTTTGCATAATAATATAACAATGGTATTTTTGTTATTTTTCAAAAAATAGGGGTAAAATCGTAATTTCACAAGCATTAAAATGACAAACTTTGTCCTTGTGTTGGCCTATTATATATAGTAATAGAATAGATAGATGTCCTAATTACAGTACTCTGTGTTCTGCGCCTATTATAGATTCCATTGAAGGTTTTAGATGCATAAAATTATATTCTCTCCGTTTCTTTTTATATGACGTTTGACTTTTTGCACACATTTTAAAGCGCTTTGACTGGGTTAAAATTATTATTTTTTAAATTTTCTTTTTTTGAATTAAACTATCATTTATATATTTTTATTCAAAAAAAGTAAATTTTAAAAATAATAAATTTAAGTACCCAGTCAAAGCATCTTGAAATATGTGCAAAAAAGTCAAACGACATATAAAAAAAATCGGAGGAGTATATCGTTGTGCACAACAAAAAATCTTAAATGACTACTGGGCGCTTGCATTAGTCCGTCCTTGGTTGAAGAAACAACATTGCAACCACATTTAGTATTAACACCAACTGTTCTCCTCAGATTTGGAGCTTTCCATGAAAAAGTCCCATCCTTCATTCATGATTGGATCGAGCAGGCCAGATCCTGTGTGGGCTTTCTAGAGATCCCAACGATCGATCTTTGCATGAACTACGATCGATCTTTGCATGAACTGTTAAGATAGACACACTAAACAAAGAAGTATAATGCACATATCATTCCTTTATTTTATTTTTTTAATTTTGGTATGTCATGTTAATTATCTGACTAAGGGTTTTTTGCATTAGAGATGCTCAATCTCCCATCACAAAGAACTCTTAAGTGAAAATAGGTAAAATATGTCATAAATAAAAATTATAGTCAATGTGTAAAATTTATCTAATATCATCTATTACAACATTAAAATTATATATTATATATATGTCAACTTGAAATATTAATAACATATTATTTTTAAAATATAACTAATCATTGGAGCACAATTTTTTACGGGTAGCAAATTTTACATAATCAACATTTTACACTGTTGGAGGCCCAACCGAGATCGGGCCGAATAGTGATTGGGCCGAGAAGTAATTGGGCCGAACGGTCACAGCCCACTTCTTCGTCCAGGTCCGTTGGATCTGACCGTTGCTTGACCGAGTCGCCCGACTATTCAGGCGTAAGAACAGGACCACGCACGTGGCTGCTGCTCCCGAACAATCCGGGCGAACGGTTACCAGAGTGCCTATAAAAGCACCTGACAGGTTTGAATGAAGATATATACTCATTTTTATGCTCACAAATACTTACACGTTCATTTAAACCTAATTGGAACCTCTAATTTATTCTCACACCGGAGGTGAATCGGGGGCCCAATCCCTCGCATTCTTCTCTTTTGACAGGTCGCCCCGAAGAACTTCCTGGAGAGTAACCCGACAGAAAACTGGTTCCAACATTTGGCACCGTCTGTGGGAACGTGTAAGCCAATTCGTGACGTTAGCTGAGAACGATGGCAATCGATAGTTCTGAGGACAGGGTGCTCGGTTTTGCTGAAATTCATCGCCAGGGTCCCTCCACGACTACACCCCCCATTAATCGGGTTCTCAATTTTGATGATGATTTGGAGGAGGGACCGATGCCCACACCCGAAGAGCAAAAGGCCATGATTCTTAAATGGCGTGAAGAAACTACTGCCAAAGGAGGAAGGCAGAAGGAAAAGGAAAGGCTGGAGGCCGAAGCCCAAGCTAGGGCGAAGAAGAGAGAGGAGGATCTCGCTAAGCTAGAAGCAATTAAAAGGCGAAGGGATGAGCTGGATGCTGAGGAAAAGGCTCTCCAAGGTGCTGTGGAGACCGGAGAACAATTATTGGTACAGACCAGTCACAGGAGAGAAAAGAGGGTGCATAATGATGAAGATGGATCTTCGGATTCTGAATCACATCCCCGAAGGATCCGTTCAAAGGTGGTCGTACAATCGGATACCGACGAGGAAGGAGATCCTCGCATGAAAGACAGGCTGAGCTGAATGGAGAAGGCGATGTTCGGCGATCGTAGAATTAGTCACGAGCCGGTAGTGTCGGAGGAAATCGAGCAGTATAGACCTCCCCCTGGAAGACAATTCCCGAAGATGAACGAATTCAATGGGAAAGGCGACCCTGAAGACCATTGCGAGAAGTATGAGTCCCTTATGACAGGCATGGGGCACTGTGATGTCATGCTTTGCAAAATGTTCAAGACATATCTGAAGGGTCCAGCTACCATGTGGTACAGGTCAATGAAACCAAGGTCGATATGTTCTTACGACCAGCTAAAAAGAAAATTCTTGAGGCACTATTCGCATCTGTGCCGAAGAGAGAAGGATACCGAAGCTTTAATACACTGTAGACAAAGGCCGAACGAAGAGTTGGGAGATTATTTGGCTAGGTTTAAGGAAGAGGCTGGAATGGTAACAAATTTGGACAAAGTAAAGGCTGCTGGGTTCTTATCGGCAGGACTAGACCCCATCAAAGGTAAAAAACTCCGATCTTCTCTTTATGATATTCCCCCTAAATCCCTGAATGATATATACTTGAGAGGTGAGAGTATCCGACGGAAGATGGAATCCATCAGGGGGTTTAAAGAAGCCAAGAGAGAAGATAGGGGGAAAAAAGGGTATGACAGGTACGATGCAGGGCGAAGATTCGATGATAGGCGTGATGAGGCGAAGGGTCGCGATAAAGCTGCCGAACGAAGGAGAGATAGGGATGGCACAGCATTTACCCCTCTGAATGCACCAATCTCAAAAATTCTCCACGAGATAAAAGGAAAGCCTGGCTTCGTTCGCCCAGCACGAATGAAGATGCCCGATTATAAGAAAAATGGTAACAAGTATTGCGATTATCATCAGGACAAGGGTCACAACACTGATGAGTGTTACCATCTAAAAAAGCTGATAGAAAAGATGATCAAGGAGGGAGAACTGAATAAGTTTGTCAAAGACCTGAGGGACAAGCTAGCCCCGAAGGAAGACAAACGAAAAGAGCCCGAAGAGGTCGAAAGGTACAGAGGCGAAGTAAAAACCATATTCGGTGGAAGCACCCTAGGACGAGATAGCAAGACGGCCAAGAAAAGGTACGCAAAACAGGTTTACAATTTGTACCAGTTTCAATCTGCCAAACAGGCGATGCCGATCATGTTTACCGAGGATGACTATGAGGATGTAATTTGGCCTCATGAAGACCCTTTGCTCATCAATCCGGTAATCGGGCAAAACAAAATATGGAAAGATCTGATAGACGGGGGGAGCTCGGTGAACATTCTGTATCATCGGACATATAGTAAAATGAACCTTGGAGGCGAACAGCTGGAACCCTGCCATGAAGCTCCCTTGTACGGCTTCGGGAATCAGCCAGTCCCTATTGAAGGTACTATCACTCTATCTGTCCTTTTGGGTAAAGCTCCATATACTGTGGAAAAGCAGGTCAAGTTCTATGTGGTTCGGGTTGAAAGCCCCTACAATGCCATTCTCGGAAGACCAGCTCTTACTTCTTTTCAAGCGGTAGCATCAATACCTCATCTTAAATTGAAATTTCCGACTGAGCATGGAATCGGGGAAATGAGGGGCGATCAAAAAACTGCTCGAATCATCATGTTGGACGATCTGGACAAGGATCAAGATTTTGAGATGACCGAAGGAGGTAAGAGGAAAAGGGCCGAAGGCGAAATCAGAGGAAGTCGCCAAACCCTAAATATTGAGTTAGAGAAATTTGGTGCGGACCTATCCAACCCAATTGCCGAACCAGCAGCAGAAACCGAAGAGGTAGAGCTATATGCGGGCTGTTCGGGGAAAATGGTGCGAATCGGGAAAAATATGGAACCGGACCTCAAGAGGAAAGTGATCGAAGTTGTCAGACAATACCACGACGTCTTCGCCTGGGGGCCGGAGGATATGCCTGGCTTGGATCCAAAGACGGCGAAGCATTGTCTCAATGTTAAACCCGAGGCAAAGCCAGTAAAGCAAAGAAAGAGAACATTCGCCATGGAACGACAGAAGATCATTGAAGTTGAAGTGGAAAAACTTTTGGAAGCAAAATTCATAGAGGAAATCGAATACCCGGACTGGCTAGCCAATGTGGTGGTGGTAAAGAAAGCTAACAATAAATGGCGAATGTGTGTGGACTACACCGACTTAAACAAAGCATGCCCGAAGGACCACTGCCCACTTCCTAGCATTGATCAGCTGACAGACGCCACTGCTGGATATCAGGTACTTAGTTTTTTGGATGCTTTTTCAGGATACCATCAGATTGCAATGAATGCCGAGGATATTCCAAAGACAGCATTCATCACCCCGAAAGGAACATATGCCTACATCAAAATGCCTTTCGGCCTGAAAAATGCAGGAGCCACATTCCAAAGAGTGGTCAATCGGATTTTCCATAAACAAATTGGGAGAAACATGGAATGCTATGTGGATGATATGATTGTTAAGTCCCAGTTCGAAGATCACATGGAAGACCTCAAAGAGTGCTTCGAGACATTAAGGAAGCACGGCATGAAGATTAATCCGAACAAGTGTACTTTCGAAGTCTCCAGTGGGAAATTCCTAGGGTACATGGTCAGTGCCCGAGGGATCGAGGCAAACCCGGAAAAAATACAAGCAGTGATCGACATGGAACAGCCGAAGACAGTTCGGGATGTACAGAAATTGACCGGTCGAATGGCCGCCTTGCGAAGATTTATTTCCAGATCAGCAGAAAAGGCCCTGCCTTTCTTTGAAGCACTCCGGGGATCGAAGAATTTTGAATGGGGATCGGAGTGCCAGAGAGCATTCGAGGAGGTGAAGGAGTATCTCACCAAGGCGCCTCTCCTGATGAGGCCCGATCCGAAGGAGACTTTACAGCTGTACTTAGCAGTGAGCGACCGAACTCTTGGAGCAGTACTAGTTAAAACACATAACAGCTCTCAACACCCGGTGTTTTATGTATCCCACATGCTGAAGGATGCGAAAACAAGATATCCAAATGCAGAAAAGTTCGCGTACGGCCTTGTAATGGCGACCCGAAAGCTACGTCATTATTTTCAGGGGCGAACGGTACAGGTTATAACCGATCAACCCCTCAAGAAAATTTTGACAAGACCAGAGGCGTCCGGAAGGGTGGTAGCTTGGTCCATCGAGCTGGGATAATACGATTTGGAATACATCCCCAAAACGTCCATCAAAGCCCAAGCATTGGCAGACTTCATAGTTGAATGCTATTTTTCAGGACCAAAAGACCTAGCTCCCGAAGAGCAGCTGGTCCGATCGCCAGGCAAGTGGAAATTGTTCGTAGATGGGTCGGTAGCCGGGTCAAAGTGTGGGGCAGGATTAATCCTTTCAAGTCCAGACGGGTTCGAAATCTGCCAAGCAATAAGATTCACTTTCCCGCTAACCAATAATGAGGCCGAGTACGAAGCATTGCTAGCCGGTTTAAACCTGGCCAAAAATCTCGAGGTAAGAAATTTACGAGCATTTAGTGATTCTATGTTAGTGGTGAAGCACTTTTCAGGAGAGTACGAACAAAGAGAGCTTCGACTCAAGGCTTACGCCGCAAAGGTAAAGGACTCATCGGTCTCATTTGATTCCTTCGAATTAAGTCAAGTAGGGAGAGAGGATAACAGCCGAGCCGATGCTCTGTCAAGATTGGCTTCGGCCGAAACACACAACCTCACAGGATCCATCTACCTGACTGAAGTGAAAAACCCTTCAATCGACAAGCAACAATGCATGGAAATCCACCAAGGCATTAACTGGATGACCCCGATCAGGGCCTATCTAGAAAAAGATACTTTGCCCCTGGACCGGAAAGAGGCTCAAAAAGTGAAGTACAGGGCAGCAAGCTACACCGTCATCGGTAACAAGTTGTATAGAAGGTCAGCAACAGAACCCCTTCTCCGATGTTTGGATCCCGAAGAACAAATACTGGCCTTAGAAACAGTTCATGAAGGAATATGCGGAGAACATCTTGTCGGTCGGTCACTTGCCTTCAAAATCCTCAGACAAGGGTTTTATTGGCCGACTTTGCGAGCAGATGCGGCCGATTACGCAAAGAAGTGTCGACAATGCCAATTATTCAGTACTATCCCGAAGCAGCCACCAGAAGAAATGGCATCAGTCCTAAGCCCCATTCCTTTCGCCATGTGGGCTGTAGATATCGTGGGAATTCTACCTAAGAGCACGAAACAAGCCAAGTACTACATAGTGGCGATCGACTATATGACCAAATGGGTTGAAGCAAGACCTCTGGCGACCATAACCGAAGAAGCAGCAAAAAAATTCATGTTAGAGCAAGTCATACTCAGGTTCGGGATCCCGAAGGTCTGTGTATCCGACAATGGGACCCAATTCATCGGGAACAAATTCCGGAAGTTCTTGACGCATTTCGGAATACAACAGAAATTTAGCTCGGTCGGTCATCCTCAAGGAAATGGAGCAATCGAAGCTGCAAACAAAATCATCTTCGATGGAATAAAAAAGCGACTAGGAGACGCCAATGGGCTTTGGGCAGAAGAGTTAAACTGGGTGTTGTGGGCATACCGAACAACCCCACGTTCATCAACCGGAGAAACACCTTTCAAGTTGGCATTCGGGACCGACGCCCTGGTTCCTGTTGAGGTCGGACTGGACTCCTACCGAACGGAGGTATTCAACGTCGAAGCAAACGAATTCGGCCTTCGGGCCAATGTGGATTTATTGGAAGAAGAGAGAGAGGCAGCTCACCTAAGGAATTTGAAATATCAGCTCCAGGCAGCCCAATACTACGACGCCGGAGTAAAGAAAAGGACCTTCATGGTGGGAGATTTGGTGCTGCGGGAATTGGCTACTTCTATGCCAGCTAAGCAGGGAAAACTAATGCCAAACTGGGAAGGCCCGTATAAAGTAACTGAGGTGGTTCGACCTGGTACCTACAAATTAGCAACCACGTCTAGCGACCCGATCAAGAACACATGGCACGCCTCTAGGTTACGAAGATATTACCAGTAGCCTTCATCCAATCTAGAGGAATATGGCCGAACAAAAGGTGCTCGCCACTCAAGTTCTTGTTTTCACTTCATACTAA
Organism: Heracleum sosnowskyi; assembly: GCA_030848705.1. Taxonomy (NCBI): domain Eukaryota; kingdom Viridiplantae; phylum Streptophyta; class Magnoliopsida; order Apiales; family Apiaceae; genus Heracleum; species Heracleum sosnowskyi. Next base: position 90,265,921 of record CM061242.1, read on the forward strand.
GTTTTCTTTTCTGAAAAGCATGTAAAGTTGAATAATTTATCAATAAAATACATGTTCCCCTGTTCTACTTATTTTATCAGTTATGCATTATAATGTTATAAGTCGGACATTTATCCGGGGACGACCAGAAACGATAAATGCCACGACTTCTTGAATAATGTTTCATAAATTTGGCGATCGGATAACCAAACAGCCAAACTTTGGGAGAATCCAGACATGTTAGGCGAAAAGGAAAGCCGAAGATACATATAATGGTTAAATTTTATTAATTATGTTAAGGCAAAATGAAGCCGAAGACACATAAAACTGATTGAATTACGTTAAGGCGAAGTTGATAAGCCGAAGACACGTAAATTTTATTAATTATGTTAAGGCAAAATGAAGCCGAAGACACATAAAACTGATTGAATTACGTTAAGGCGAAGTTGATAAGCCGAAGACACGTAAATTTCATTAATTATGTTAAGGCGAGGTTGATAAGCCGAAGACACGTAAATTTTATTAATTATGCTAAGGCGAGGTTGATAAGCCGAAGACACGTAAATTTTATCAATTATGTTAAGGCGAAGTCGATAAGCCAAAGACACATAAATTTTTACAAAATATGTTAAGGCAATGATTGAAGGCCGAAGATGCATAAAATTTATAAATTATGTTCAAGGCGGAATAAAAGCCGAAAACTCACTAATAAAAGGCCCGAAGGCTTAATAAAGTACAAAGAGTTAAAACCCGAAGGCTTAGTAAAGTACAAGCTACAAAAGGAAATATTACTGCCCGAAGGCCTACTATGACAGATCCTCGTCTTCGCCTGAGGAGACCGCCGGAAGCTCGTCCTCATCAGGGCGACCGACGGGATCGCTGAAACCAGGCTCTATCAGGGGCTGATGATCCAAGCCCATGGCGGCCGCCCTCCTCACGACTTCGTCGTGGCCCATCTGGTAGCACCGCTCTTCGGCGATCAGACGCAGCTTGGTCTCCTTACGAGCCAGTTTCCTCGAAGCCTTGAGGGACAGGTTCCGACGAGTCAGCCTAGCCCGAAGGAAATCCAGCTCCTTCTGCATCGCCTCCTTGTCAGCCCTTAGCGCCATAGATTGGCCTTCTAGCCTTTCCACATCGCCAACAGCTTGGCGGAGAGCAGCCTCCGATCGGACCGACCGAACCTCCAGTTCCCGAAGTTGGTCGAATCTGCCCTGCATATCCTTCACCTTGTCGGTGATGACAGCAGCCATCGGCGTCGCCTAAAATAAGGAAAAAGACCTTGGTTAGAAAAATGCAAGAACAAGAAATTGAAAGGAAAAGCAAATATATTACCAAAGAAAGGAAGGCCATCATGTCGGCGCAGGCATCGGCGATATCCAACCGATCGTAGTTAGGGCGATCAGCCGAAAGCACCAAAGCCCGGCATAAATCAGGAGCTATCTCCTTGATCGCCTTAGGGTCGGCCGAGGTGACAGCATCGGACTCCAGGATCGCCCATTGAGGGACGTACGTCTTCAGAACGTCCCCCGCCGAACCCTCTTCCTGACCAGGGGAGTCTCGGTCACCTGCTCTGCATTCTCGGTTCGAGAGGGAGACGTCGGGACCGATTGTTCAGGTGCCCGTTTATCGCCCTCCTGGCGATCCTCATTGGTCGCAGCCCCCGTCCCGGCCGCTTCGGCTGCCTCGGCCGCTTCAGCCAGCCTAGCCGCTAAAGTTGTCTGCTCCGCCTCAAACTTGGCCCTCTTTCGTTCGACGATAGCCTGGCGAGAAGACACTGTAAAAGAAAGAAAAAGGTGTTAGACATTTTAAAAGACAGCATAAAAAGGAAGACAGAAGCACATAAGAAAGAAAAGTAAAAATCTAGTGCAAGGGACGAGGAATGTTACCATTACCCCATAGGGCGAAAAGCCATTGGCGATCCCTAAGGTCCTCTAAGGGAATCCGGCCCATATCAAAATTGCACAACCTTCGGTATTCATGCAATTCGCCACCCGAAAGGGTGGGTTTAACTATTTTGGTCGAAGGATCGACCACCTGCCACTGAGACGCAGCACCAATCTTAGGGCCCGAGATAAAGCACCACTTGTCGTGACTGCCTTTGTTGTTAGAATTGGTCTCTACCCACTCGGCCCTGTTAGTACGGCGAACGATGGAGTAGAAACCCTTGCTCTTACCATTCTTCCGGAAGTCGTGATGGTGCCAGAACAGGGCGGGAGTTGGGTCAACATTGGCCGCCAGACATTGGCATTGGAAGCCGTTCATATGCAAAAACCCATTTGGATCCATTTGGCCCAAAGCTATCCCCATCTGGGCGAATAGTTGCTTCACTATGGGAAGCATCGGAACCCGAAAACCGCATTTTAAAGCGGCTTCAGAGATTCCGGTGGCCACATCACCATAGCCCTTCGGGACAGGAGGATTGAACCATATCCGGTCGGCAGCTCTCGGCAGATATGTATGTCAGGCACCGGTCGGGATATCGAACTCTTTCGGTAACTTAGCCACCCTGTCCTCAGAACTCCGAGTCGGATGATTCGCCGCGGGGAATTCATCGACATCATGAAACGGGTATCTGTCCGGAGATATAGATCTGGGAGATTGTCCCGATGTAGAAGCCGACCGATCCATAATTCCTGCATTAATATGAAGAAATTAGCCTTGTACTCGGACATGGACAAGAAAGAGAAGAAAGGAAAAGTGGTCGCCGAGTACAGGGGGCTTGGATCGGTCGGGGAGTTACTAGCTTCTAAGCCAATGAAAAAGGAGTAATCTCTAAAGGAGCTACGCAGCCCGAAGACTGTTCTAAGGGTTGACCCGTCCCGAAGGTTGTTCTAAGGGCGAATTCATCCCGAAGATCGTTCTAGGGACAAATTGGCCTCAGAAATTGTTCTTAGGATGAATCTACCTACTGGTCTGACTACCGACATAATTATGGCTACATTTTCAACAGCAAGTATAACCCAAAGAAAAAAAAATAAAAATAAATTATGCCTACATTATAGTGGACATAATCGGAAAAGTTCAACGTGAAATGGGAAATCGCGCAAAAAGATACAGAGAACTTACTTGTGATACGAGCTGGAGGAGGATTTGAACCCGAGATAATGGAGATTGTTGATAACTGCAAATAGATGGGCTGGAGAAAAACTGGCAGAATGTCTTTGCTTTTGATTATGTGAGTGACGACGATTGGGGGGAAATTTGGCATTTATACAGAAGGATATGTGACGTTTGGACAGTAAAATGTAAGCGTTTAATCTCGATCGCACGATCCAAGTCGTTTGGGATTCAACGGTGACGATCCAGTACTAATCTCGAGAAATCACGGCTGTCATCATTAATTACGACACGATTCTCTAGGTGACATGTCATAAACGGATAGACACGGAACCGTTGGAGTCTATCCCGAAGAGAAGTAAAGAGCTAGGACTCCGGACGCATTGACATCCGACCGAAGTCCAGGGACATGTTGGAGGCCCAACCGAGATCGGGTCGAATAGTGATTGGGCCGAGAAGTAATTGGGCCGAACGGTCACAGCCCACTTCTTCGTCCAGGTCCGTTGGATCTGACCGTTGCTTGACCGAGTCGCCCGACTATTCAGGCGTAAGAACAGGACCACGCACGTGGCTGCTGCTCCCGAACAATCCGGGCGAACGGTTACCAGAGTGCCTATAAAAGCACCTGACAGGTTTGAATGAAGATATATACTCATTTTTATGCTCACAAATACTTACACGTTCATTTAAACCTAATTGGAACCTCTAATTTATTCTCACACCGGAGGTGAATCAGGGGCCCAATCCCTCGCATTCTTCTCTTTTGACAGGTCGCCCCGAAGAACTTCCTGGAGAGTAACCCGACAGAAAACTGGTTCCAACATACACTATTTTACTTGGGAGAATATTTTAATTTTACCTTTGATATTTTTCCTTATTCACCAGAGTTTGTTATTTTAAGTCTAACACAAGCTCATTCTAGATGGTTCTCTTTAAGTTTTGCTGCTTGCCCAAAACTAAAGGTGACAGAGTATGCATAACAGACATAGTTATTTTGATCCAAGAAAATTAACCATAATTAACAACATGACTAATGAACATAAGTTCAGGAAAAATTATAAGAATAAGAATCATGTGTATACATGCTCAAATCAATCCATTCCTCCAATTCTCAATTTTTCCAAGACAATAATAAGAAGTTTAATACTATATGATTACACGTACTCTGAGAGCTTTACTCCTGTTGATCTCTATCGGATTTTTCCCATGTAGTGACGTTAGATCGGAGCAATAAAAACCGAGCGACACAAGGGACATGAGTTGGAAAATTTTCGCAACCAAGGGGCGACGCAATCTCTGTGAAACATATGAGAACAAACTGAGGTTTCAGCCTTTACAACTCTAGAAAAATCAGAACCATATTCCTCCAAACAAATCGAACAAGGATCCTTCGAATTCAATACTTCGTGGGGCTTCACATCCACCAGTCCTGTTACTTCACTAAACCCGTTAATCTGACTAAGACAATCTTCAAATGTAGAAACGGCATCATCATCATCATCATCATCATCGTCGTCGTCGTTGTTGCCATCATCGTCGCCATTACCATCAACATCAATATCCACTTGGTCGTTATGAATAGCACTAGAAACGGTATCATTATCAAACTCTAAACTATGCTCTTCATCGTTGTTAATAGAACTAGAAACGGCATCATGATTGGACTCTTGATCATCACAGAAAATATTTAACCGTATCCTAACAAACTTCACTGCTATGATTATATCGGAACAAGATGTAGTTGAGATAAAGCTGAACCTAGACATTATTTTCGCAGTTATTTCTTCTGCTAGTGTTTTACTTTTGAGGCTACAAAAAAAATTAGAAACCGAAACCGATATGTAAATTAACCTAAATAAAACATCCGGCGATGACAAATCTGAAGGTCTAATTTCAAAGTCAACACGTTCTAACATTGATCCTTGATGTGTGAATGTGTTACCATCGGTATTTTCAAAATCCGTGACATGAACCCAGAATTGGCCCTGGATATAATCATGAGGTTTATCATGGGATTTGAAGATGCGCACGTCGGAAACATGTGTTTTTTCTGTGCTCAGAGGAATGTCCATAGTTCTGTATTGTTTTGAATTACAATGCAAGGGATAGATCTCTCTATATTTATAATGATTTAACGGGGGATGTAATCCCAATCACATTACAATTAAGGTACTGCTTTGCTATTGTGTATCGGAGATGAGTTTATGTAAGTTTCCAGTTTTTGAAAGGATTGTAAATTCTATAGTATTTACTTTGTACAATTGAGTATTTATTTTTTTTTATTTTTTTTTGCGCTATATTACTATGGACACTTTATTAACAGGTGACTCACTAGATCGCATTAACAAAACTACCCTATATTAAGTACGAGAATTTTCGGTCCTTCTTAAAAAAAAAAGTATTTCGATAATATATATTGACGTGTTTTTTGAGTTTATATTAAAGTTCTAAATAATTTTTTTAAAAATTCTTGATTAATTTTCGATTAATTTTTAATTTTTTTTATAATTTTTTGAAATTAAATCCTTATCAATATTTAATCCTTATATATAATAAGCGTAACGGAGATCTTATCCAAAACTTTGGTTGGTCCTCGGTACCGCCAAAACAATCTCAACCGTAGGATCTAATATTTTTAAAAATAGACGATCAAAATTATATCATATAAAACTAGAAATTATTATCTAAAAAGGATATAAGTCAAAGGTGAAAGTATTAGTATTAAAATTGGATTTGAAGTAATTATAACTATTACATATCAAAATAATAAGGATCGTTAGGTTTTAAAATTATTATCTAAAAAGGATATAAGTCAAAAGTGAAAGTATTGGTATTAGAATTGGATTTGAAGTAATTATATTTGTTACATATCAAAATAATAAGGATCGTTAGATTTAAAAATTATATTATCTAAAAAGAATATAAGTCAAAAGTGGAAGTATTAGTATTAGAACTGGATTTGGAGTAATTATAAATATTACATATCAAAATAATAAGTATAGTTAGATTTTAAAAATAGATAGATGAGAATCGTTGAATCGAATATGAAAAATTGTATTTGGTTGTTAGTTGAATTATATTAAAAATACTAAAAAATATATATTGATAATTTAAACAAGACACATGAAAATTTTCTAAATCGTATAGAATTCTCAAAGTAAAAATTTGCCACTTTCTTCTGTCCTTAGTTTTGGTGTAGTTTTAATTGTAAAAAAATCGTTAAACCATAACTAAATTAAGAAATAATTTGTTAGATCTTAAAATAGATGGATGAAAGTATTTGTTGGATATAATATTAAAAAATGTATTTGGTTGCCAATAGAATTATATTCAACTACTAAAAAAAATATTTTGATAATTTAAACCAAATATAAATTAATTTTCTAAGTTCAACAAGAATTCTTAATGTAAAAATTCGTCATTTTTTTTATCTTTTAGGGTATCTTCAATTAGAAATAAATTTCTAAACCTTCACTAAATTAAATATTATTTTGTTAATTTCATGTGTGTCGTAAAATGTTCAAATCTGATTTTTAGAACTAAAAATACATCACAAATAGTTAATTGATCGTCTAAAATCTAATAAATAAAATCCAAAATTAATAACAAAAAAAATTAAAAAAAACACAAATTAATATAATTATAGATCTTATCTAAAATTTTGATCTATATACCGTCAAACTAATAAGTACCGTTGATTTTGAATCAGATAAATAAGAACCGATAGATTTAATATTAAAAAAATAAAAAGTGTGTTTGATTGTTATTAGAATTATATTCAATTACTGAAAAATGATTTTTAATAATATAAACAAAAAATGAGTAGATTTTCTAAGTTGAACAGAATTGTCAATGTAATAATTCATGAGTTTCTCTTCTTTTCTGATTCCTAAGTAATTTCAGTTGAATAATAATGATTGAATCATCATTAAATTAAAAAAAAAATTCATTAAATAAAATAATTATAATTTTTTTAAAAATAACCGTGCATTGCACGGGTGATAAACTAGTTATTATATAATAGACAAAACATTAAAAGTTTGGTTGGTCGGTATGGTACGTTGTGATTTTACATAATTGCCCTTAATTAAGTGTACTTCGTGTTTTTACTTAATTAATCTTACTAATTTATAGAAATATATTATTAAATAATAATATTACCTATTTATAACCAATTACCTTTTTCACCTAAAATACATTATATTTCTATTTTTTCTAACAAATTCCCCTACTTTTTCAAATATATCACCGACAATTACCCTTTTTAACTAAAACATGTTAGTTTTTCTATTTTTTCTTACTAAAACCCCTCATTTTCCAAAAATATCACGGACAAATATTTAGTTATTTATTTTTAAACTTATTTTAATATTATAATTATTTTTTAAAAGTTTACCTATTTTAACATGTCTACTTATTTTTCTTAACAAATGCAATTACTAAAAATATTAAAATATAAATAATCAAATAACTATTTATAACCAATTACCTTTTTTCTAACAAAGTCCCTCCTTTTCTAAATATATCACCGGAAATTGTCTTTTACAATTTACGTTTTCTATTTTTCTCACTAAAATCCATTCTTTTTCCAAAAATATCACAGGAAACCCTTTACTTATTTATTTTAAAACGTATTTAAATACTTTTAACTATTAAATTTTAAAACCTAATTTTCCAAAACTATCACGGGCATTTACCTTTTTAAACTAAATATATGTTACATTTTTTATTTTTTCTTATTAAAACCCCTCATTTCCAAAAATATAACGGACAAACCCATACTTATTTATTTTAAAATCTATTTTAATGTTTTTAATTAATTAAAATTGTTTAGCTATTTTAACATGTCTACTTATTTTTTGCACAATTATAATTAAAAAAATATTAAAAAATTAATAATAAAATAACAATTAACAATCCGTGCATGACACAGGTTTTAAACTAGTATATAATAAGCGTAAGGGGGATATTATCCAAAACTTAGGTTGGTCCTCAATACCGCCAAAACAATCTCAACTGTTAAATCTAATTTTTAAAAATAAACGATCAAGATTATATCATATAAAAATTAAAATTAATATCTAAAAAAGATATGAGTCAAAAGTAGAAGTATTATCATTAAAATTGAATTTTAAGTAATTGTACCGATTATATATCAAAATAATATGGATCATTAGATTTTAAAATAAATAGATGAGAGTTAGATCGAATATTAAAAAGTGTATTTGGTTGTTAGTTGAATTATATTAAAAACACTAAAATATATCTTGATAATTTAAACCAAATATATGAAAAATTCCTAAATCGAACTGAATTCTTAAAGTAAAAATTTGCGTCTTTATTCGATCTTTAGTTTTGATGCAGTTTTAATTATAGAAAAAAAATTAAACCATCTTTAAATTAAAGATTATTTTGTTAGATGTTAAAATAGATAGATGAATATCATCGATGTAATATTAAAAATTGTATTTGATTGTTTGTAAAACTATATTCAAATACTAAAAAAGAGTATTTTGATAATAAATTCAATAAGAATTCTTAATGTAAAAATTCGTCAATTTTTTTCTTTAATTTCAGTGTATTTTCAATTGAAAAAAAATTGTTAAACTGTTACTATCTACTCTTTTTCCAAAAATATCATGCCAATTATCTTTAAATTAAAACATATTACCTTTTATATTTGTTATCACTAAAATCTCCGTTTTCCAAAAATATGAGGTGCAATCCTTACTTATTTATTTTAAAACCTATTTTAATACTCTATTTAATAAATAATAAAATAATATAAAAATAGTAACTAGCTGATTGCTTTTTATAATTAAAAAAAAATCTAACGAAATCTACTCCTTTTCCAAAAATATCACGACAATTACCTTTAAATTAAAACATATTATCTTTTATATTTATGTAATATCCCGTAATTTTTAGATTAATAATAATAAAATAATAAAAAAAAAGGATTAAAATTTGAAAAAGAATAGGATTTAAAATTGAATTAGACTAATGGGCCTAAAATATGGATCAGATTTGGATACAGTTAAGTTTTAGGTCTGGAGTTAGGGTTTTGTATCGTTATATAAACATCTTATTCTTCTTCTCAGTCTTTTTAATCAAAATTCGTAGGTCTCCTTCATACAGAAATCAGCTGTCTTGTAAACAATTCGTAGAATATTCATTGTAAGTCGGAATTTGATGATTCTGGACTTTTCGGAAAGCTCTTTCAATTTCCTACAACTTCTATTTCACAGTGTGTTTCCATATTATGCTCTGAACTGTTCTTAAAATCATAAAACACAAACAGAACTCGTTTTTCAGTTTCTGTTCAAGTTCAGCGGACGTTTTATTCAATTCTCGATTCGTTATAAGTCCGATTTTGATGAGTCATATCTTTTTAGAAAGGTCTTTTAATTCTCTACAACTTTCGTCCTTTGAGTTTTTCATGAAAACGTCATTTAGATGGTCAAAAAGAGTAATTACAGTTCTGGTCAGAATTGGGTACGTGCTCTAGGATGATTTGATTGTTGATTTTTCGCGTTGAGGTAAGTTTCCGATTATTCTTTCTAGTGTTTTTCGAAACTATGTGTTGTGTGTGTGTATTTTGATTATGTAAACATGGGCTTAGTGATGATATATTTTGATGTGATGTGTACTATGTATATGTGATATGTGTAAACGATAATCTTGTGATTCTGATTTGTGCCATGGTTTGTGAAAATATCGAATAAGAATAAGGACCGTTGTCATCGGGTTATAGTGACAGTTTTCTAAAAATTTAGGACCGTTATCACCGGGTTGTAGTGGTCGTGGCATGAATTATGGGTTTCGAGTTATTGTTGTTATGTGGTATCGTATCTATCGAATAAGAATAAGAATATGTGAATCAAAAGTTATGTATTGTGTATCGTTATTGTATCGTATTGAATATCGTATTATCTTGTATGTATACATGTTATTTGCCCAACTAGTTGGATCGATTGGTTTCTTGCTGGGCTGTATGGCTCATTCCTTACAATTTTCAGGTTCGAGTTAAGATCAAGTGGATGTGCTTTCGAGTTCGAGGATCTTAGGTTTGGATTAGTTTGGCTTGGATTGTCATCGTTAGCTGCGCTTTTGTAATAGTTCTCTTTGTACTAGATTTTTGATTAATAAAATGAGTTTTATTTCAGTTTTGATTTAGAATTAATAGTCCGAAAAGTCGGGCTGTTACAGTTGGTATCAGAGCAGGTTTTCCTTCGGAGTGTACTAGGTATGGGACTAGTGCATTTCCTAGGATGCGTTCCTGTAGGTTTTCGTATAGATTTTGACCTATAGGTCAGTAAATTATTTTGATTTTAGGCCATTTCTTTTGTGATTATTTGACATATATGATTTTCGTGTTATGTGATCATGGACTATATATATATTTAAAGTTTCTTTATTTGTAAGTATAAGAATTTCTGTCGTGGTTTAAGAAAAGATGAACGGAGAAGTAGGACACAAGATAGATTTCAGAGTGCCCACGCAATCCACCACAAATGAAGGAAGCAAGCAACAAGACAAGTAACGAACGTGTTTCAGTTGACGGGAAGTCGTGACACCTATCGTCACTAAGGTATGATTTCTTTCCATGTGTGACTTAATTTATTTTTGTTTTTGAGAATTTGGGGACCAAATTCTTTTTAAGGAGGGTAGTTTGTAATATCCCGTAATTTTTAGATTAATAATAATAAAATAATAAAAAAAAAAGGATTAAAATTTGAAAAAGAATAGGATTTAAAATTGAATTAGACTAATGGGCCTAAAATATGGATCAGATTTGGATACAGTTAAGTTTTAGGTCTGGAGTTAGGGTTTTGTATCGTTATATAAACATCTTATTCTTCTTCTCAGTCTTTTTAATCAAAATTCGTAGGTCTCCTTCATACAGAAATCAGCTGTCTTGTAAACAATTCGTAGAATATTCATTGTAAGTCGGAATTTGATGATTCTGGACTTTTCGGAAAGCTCTTTCAATTTCCTACAACTTCTATTTCACAGTGTGTTTCCATATTATGCTCTGAACTGTTCTTAAAATCATAAAACACAAACAGAACTCGTTTTTCAGTTTCTGTTCAAGTTCAGCGGACGTTTTATTCAATTCTCGATTCGTTATAAGTCCGATTTTGATGAGTCATATCTTTTTAGAAAGGTCTTTTAATTCTCTACAACTTTCGTCCTTTGAGTTTTTCATGAAAACGTCATTTAGATGGTCAAAAAGAGTAATTACAGTTCTGGTCAGAATTGGGTACGTGCTCTAGGATGATTTGATTGTTGATTTTTCGCGTTGAGGTAAGTTTCCGATTATTCTTTCTAGTGTTTTTCGAAACTATGTGTTGTGTGTGTGTATTTTGATTATGTAAACATGGGCTTAGTGATGATATATTTTGATGTGATGTGTACTATGTATATGTGATATGTGTAAACGATAATCTTGTGATTCTGATTTGTGCCATGGTTTGTGAAAATATCGAATAAGAATAAGGACCGTTGTCATCGGGTTATAGTGACAGTTTTCTAAAAATTTAGGACCGTTATCACCGGGTTGTAGTGGTCGTGGCATGAATTATGGGTTTCGAGTTATTGTTGTTATGTGGTATCGTATCTATCGAATAAGAATAAGAATATGTGAATCAAAAGTTATGTATTGTGTATCGTTATTGTATCGTATTGAATATCGTATTATCTTGTATGTATACATGTTATTTGCCCAACTAGTTGGATCGATTGGTTTCTTGCTGGGCTGTATGGCTCATTCCTTACAATTTTCAGGTTCGAGTTAAGATCAAGTGGATGTGCTTTCGAGTTCGAGGATCTTAGGTTTGGATTAGTTTGGCTTGGATTGTCATCGTTAGCTGCGCTTTTGTAATAGTTCTCTTTGTACTAGATTTTTGATTAATAAAATGAGTTTTATTTCAGTTTTGATTTAGAATTAATAGTCCGAAAAGTCGGGCTGTTACAATTTATTATCACTAAAATCTCTATTTTCCAAAAAGATCAAGTGCAACCCTTACTTATTTTATTAAAACCCATTTTAATAATTTTAATTATTTAAAAAAGTTTACCTATTTTAACATGCCAACATATTTTTTTAACAAACACAATTAATATAATTAAAATACTTCTAAATATATCACGGGCGATTACCTTTTTTTTTTAATTAAAACATGTTAGTTTTTCTATTTGTCCTAATTACACTTTTTTCTAACAAAATCTACTCATTTTTCAAAAATATCACCGGCAATTACCTTTAAATTTAAACATGTTACCTTTTATATTTGTTCTCACTAAAATCTCTCTTTTTTCAAAAATATCAGGTGCAACCCTTACTTATTTATTTTATTAAAAACCATTTTAATTATTTTAATTATTTAAAAAAGTTTACCTATTTTAACATGCCAACGTATTTTTTTAACAAACACAATTAATTTAATTAAAGCACTTCTAAAAATATCACGTGCATTTACTTTTTCTTCGCGCTTCGCAGCGACATTAGAATATATTTGTTAATAAAAAGAATATTAGAATAAAAATTGTGAAATTAATATCTACAAAATGATTTAATTATCAAATTAAATATACAAATTATTTAAAATTATTTAAATTATCAATTTAAATTATTTAAAATGTGGTAGAAAAGCTAATTGTATCTGCATATAAGAGTAAATAAATGGTTAAAAAACTAATATAAGAATTAAATGAATACTATCAATGAAACAAATATTTGTATAATATCTAATGATATTCGTTCAATCGAGATAAGATAGATTTATATATGTGCAATTTCTAAAACTATAAATTATAAAAACATTAATAAAGATAATTACTTTTAAATTTTTTAATCCAGGTAGATGTTACAATTATTATATAGGGTCCACCATCCTCCTTGTATAAATTTGTATCAACTATCTCGACCAACTTTTCCCACAAAGTTCTGGTACTGGTGATGGAGATGTTTAAGAAAAAAATTAAAACAAATTAAATAAGTAAAACAAATAAATTGGGGTAACCGAATAAGTAATATAAAATTACAAGAACAATAAAAACCAATTAATAGTTATATTAAAATTAATATAATGCATAACTTACTAATTTGTGACAATTTTGAGATCTATTTTTTCCCAACCGCCTTTGACAACTTCAATGCCACCCGTCAAGCAGCCCACAACATCTAAATCAACATAGAAAAAAATAATATTATAACATCATAGTTTGAATTATAACTTATATAATAGTATTACTTATATATTACTCTAATATATTACTGCATCAAAAACCTGAGAGTATGTTGGTGTCATTAATACGTGCATCAATCATATCCGGACATATGAACTAAAATCATGTTGACGATGCCTTCTTCCAATCTCTTAGGCAACGTTATGCGTATGAAGAGCAATTTAGACCCATGTGATAGTGGTGTCTATATTTCCCTATACTTGAAACAACTTTCAAATTTTTGATGTTGTACACGGAGCCTTCCTCTAAAAGATTTTTGAACCGAGAGACCAAAATCTTCGGGATCGTAGCATGGATCAAATTTTCCTGTCATACAACATATCTTAGAAAAGTTAATAACATCATACAATTTGACAAACTAATAAGTTAAAAGTATATTGATTTATTAACCTTTTCATCGATCAAAATCATGTCAAGACTGATCAGTTCTTCGGTATGTGGATTGACAGATTCCCACATTCTACACACTCGTACTCTTATCATCCAAGTATAGTTGATGTCGGTCAAAGCATCGAACATGGTGTAGGCCATAGTTGTATTGATTGTAAATATGGTTGTAAAAATTTGAATCTATGTAAAAAAGTTTCGGTGTAGATTTTTTGTTATGAATGGCCTTTAATTTATAGGTGTGTAAGGTGAATAACATGGAAATCCATTATGTTTAAAAGTGAAGAAGTATTATAAAAGAAAAGTTCTATAAAGTTTGAAAATAATAAAAGAAAGTTCTATCAAGTTTGAAAATAATAAAAGAAAGTTTTATCAAGATTGAAAATAATAAAAGAGAAAATTGCAATTATTAACATAAGATCCTAAAAATTCTGAAGTTGTAATTTTCTAAATCAAAGAAAGTTCTATCAAGTTTGAAAATAATAAAAGAAAGTTCTATCAAGCCTACAAATTCAAAAATAATAAGGAAGTTGTAATTTTCTAAATCAAAGAAATTTCTATCAAGTCCTACAAATTAGAAAATAATAAGGAAGTTGTAATTTTTTAAATCAAAGAAAGTTTTATCAAGTCCTACAAATTAGAAAATAATAAGGAAGTTGTAATTTTCTAAATCAAATTTTTTTTCTAAATCAAAGAAAGTTCTATCAAGTCCTACAAATTCGAAAATAATAAGGAAGTTGTAATTTTCTAAATCAAAGAAAGTTCTATCAAGTTTGAAAATAATAAAAGAAAGTTCTATCAAGCCTACAAATTCGAAAATAATAAGGAAGTTGTAATTTTCTAAATCAAAGAAAGTTTTATCAAGTTTGAAAATAATAAAAGAAAGTTCTATCAAAATCGAAAATAATAAAGGAAGTTGTAATAAAGGAAGTTGTAAGTTCTATTAAGTTTGAATATAATAAAAGAAAGTTCTATCAAGCCTACAAATTCGAAAATAATAAGGAAGTTGTAATTTTCTAAATCAAAGAAAGTTCTATCAAGTCCTACAAATTAGAAAATAATAAGGAAGCTGTAATTTTTTAAATCAAAGAAAGTTCTATCAAGTCCTACAAATTAGAAAATAATAAGGAAGTTATAATTTTCTAAATCAAAATTTTTTTCTAAATCAAAGAAAGTTCTATCAAGTCCTATAAATTCGAAAATAATAAGGAAGTTGTAATTTTCTAAATCAAAGAAAGTTCTATCAAGTTTGAAAATAATAAAAGAAAGTTCTATCAAGCCTACAAATTCGAAAATAATAAGGAAGTTGTAATTTTCTAAATCAAAGAAAGTTTTATCAAGTTTGAAAATAATAAAATAAAGTTCTATCAAAATTGAAAATAATAAAGGAAGTTGTAAAAAAGGAAGTTGTAATTATTAAAATAAAAAATTGTGAAAAATTGAGAAAATTAGAAAAATAGAACGGAGCAATTCTAGAGGCGCCATCTCAACGCCCCCGTCTTCTCCTTTATATAAGTATATTGATTAAAACATGTTAGCTTTTCTATTTGTCATTATTATCAATATTATTTTAATAAATAATAAAATAATATTAATAATTCCCCATCCGTATTCTTTATTTATTTCTTCTATGTACCAATTAATATTTAAGTTTTTCAATTTATAATTTACCATATTAATTTTTATTCTTTATTAAATATTTTTGTTCTCATTTATTTTTTTAATTTGTTATTTTCTAATCTTTTTTGATGGTTCGTGTCTTGCACGAGTTGTAGGCTAGTATATAATAAGCGTAAAAGAGATCTTATCCAAAACTTTGGTTGGTTCTCAATACCGCCAAAACAATCTCAACCGTTAGATCTAATATTTTTAAAAATAAACGATCAAGATTATATCATATAAAATTAAAATTATTATCTAAAAAGGATATGAGTCAAAAGTAGAAGTATTATAATTAGAATTGGATTTTAAGTAATTGTACTGATTACATATCAAAATAATAAGGATCATTAGATTTTAAAATAAATAGATGAGAGTTAGATCGAATATAAAAAAGTGTATTTGGTTGTTAGTTGAATTATATTAAAAATACTAAAAATATATCTTGATAATTTAAACCAAATACATGAAAATTTTCTAAATTGAATTGAATTATCAAAGTAAAAATTTGCGGCTTTATTCGATCTTTAGTTTTGATGTAGTTTTAATTATAGAAAAAAAATTTAAACCATCTTTAAATTAAAGATTATTTTGTTAGATGTTAAAATAGATAGATGAATATCGTTGATGTAATATTAAAAATTGTATTTGGTTGTTCGCAAAACTGTATTCAAATACTAAAAAGAGTATTTTGATAATAAATTCAATAAGAATTCTTAATGTAAAACTTTTTCAATTTTTTTTCTTTAGTTTCAGGGTATTTTCAATTGGAAAAAATTGTTAAATTGTCACTAAATTAAATATTATTTTATGAGTTTCGTGTGTGCAGTAAAACAGACAAATTTGATTTTTAGAAATTAAGATACAATACAAATAGTTAATTGAGCGTATAAAATCAATTAAATAAAGTCCAAAAATTAATAACACAAAAATATATATTAAAAAAAGTACAAATTAATATAATTATAGATATTAAAAAAAAATCGTGTGTTGCACGGGATCTTATCCAAGACTTTGGTTCATGTACCGTCAAACTAATAAGGATCGTTCATTTTGAAATATATAAATAAGAACCATCAAATTTAATATTAAAAAGTATTTTTGATTGTTATTAGAATTATATTCAAATACTAAAAACTGAATTTTAACAATATAAACAAAAAATTAATAGGTTTTCTAAGTAAAATAGAATTGCCAATGTAAAAAAATTCATAATTTTATCTTCTATTCGGATCCTATAATTTTAGTTGAATATTAATAATTGAATTATCATTAAATTAAAAATAATTTTCTTAATTAATATAATTATAAATTTTTATAAACAACCGGGCATTGCGGGTTATAAGCTAGTATAAATAATTGTGATAAGAAATATAATATTATACTCCATTCGTCCCAAAAAGAATTAACCACTTCTTTTTTCATGTATTTTAATTCGCTCAGTTGAGATACTTATAAATAATATTTTTTCAATTTTTTTGTTTTGTGTAAAAATATTGATCCTATATTTTTGTAAAAAAATTTAAAAAAAATATTATTTACAATTAACTCAACCGAGTACACTGAAATGCGTGAAAAAATGAGCGGGTCATTTAAAATGGAAGCTAACCGTTTATATTTTAGAGATGCGGATATAGGGAAGTAGGGAGTACACATCTCTGCAGGTAGAGGCGTAGGAAAGAATTGTACAAGTCACGGAGCCTAAACTCAAGTCCATATTATTAAAATAGGAACACAATTATAAACCAACACAATTTTTTAAATTAAAGTTAAAAGTATACACAATCTTCTTAATCATTTTGTTGTTACTTGTTGCGCGGTCGTTTTTGTGGCACCTTCCTTCCTCCCTCGAAATGGGCTTTCTCTTGCGAGTCAAGTGTTTCTTTTCAAGTATTAGTTGTTATGAAGTTATCCTTTCACCCAATATCTCTTTTGCTGTAGTGGTATATTTCTCGCTTTCTTTACGAGATATTGAAAATTTGAACCTTGTCAAAAAACAAGGAGGGTGTATGACTGTGTTCAATGAACAAAAAAAAAGTTGCCCTTCCTAATTCTTTTTCCTTTAGATGATAGTTCGGGTTGGATTTCAAACTACATGGGACTCAAATATTTAACAACAAAAACGATTGCTATGTAACTATTTTTAGAAAACATTTGGGGCCGGAAACAATTCTACTGAATTTTTTCGTCTATCCAGGACTCTAGCCTCCCTTAGCCCCCCCCGCCCCCGTTCCGCCCCTGTTCCGCCCCTGCTCTCTTGAGAAGATGAAGATCATTTCTTCATCTTTACAGAGAGAAAGTAAGAAGAAACCATTAACATTCAAACAATTTACCAATTACATCTGAGTCTTGGTCATAGTAGAAATACAAACTTAACATTAACTAACTTTCCCGTCATAATGACAGCTATACTAACTAATTGATGAAAACTATTATTTACAATAAAATATAAAATATATTCAATATTCAATATCCCTCCTTCAAGTTGGACTTGGATGTTTGCAGACAAGACCAAGCTTGGAACAGAAGAAATGATGTTGATCATGAGATAAGGTCTTTGTAAAAGGATCAGCAAGCTGAAGAAATGTTTGCACATGATGAAGCTTAAGAAAGCCATTATCCACATAGTCTCTCATAAAATGACAATCCACCCTTAAGTGCTTGGTCCTATCCTGAAAAACATAATTTTCAGCAATGTATTTAGCAACAGTATTGTCACAAAACAAGTTAATTAATAGGAAGTGGAACATTAATCTGCAAATCTGACAACAACCCTTGTAACCAAATAATCTCACTTGTGGAATAACTCATACTCCTATATTCTGCTTCACATGTGCTTTTAGAAGTGGTTTTCTATTTATTTGTCTTCCAAGCAATGAGAGAATCTCCCAAGAAAAACAAATATTTGGCAAAGAAAGGACAATTGCCCATGTCAGCATCACAATATCCCTTAAGAATAAGTTCTGATTTAGAAGGATAAAATAGCCCCATATTAATTGTACCTTTGAGATACTTCAAGACATGAATACCAGCTTGAAAATGTGATATAGCAGGAGCATGAATAAATTGACTCAGTTGTTGAACACAGTATGAAATATCCGGCCTAGTCATATTGAGATATAAAAGTTTGCCAACTAGCCTTCTTTAAGGCACAGGATCAGACATGAAAGGAGTATTCTTGTTACTCAGATGCAGATTCTTTTGAAAAGGAATAGAGACAGGATGACAATCTTCAAGATTTGAATCCTTTAAAAGATCAAGAATGCATTTTCTCTAGTTCAAAAGAATACCTGAAGAGGTTCTGGTAGCCTCAATACCCAAGAAATACGTTAGCTGACCAAGATCTTGTATAGTAAAAACTTCATAAAGAGATTTCTTGACAAACTAAATCTGAGATAATGAACTACTAGTAAGCAATAAATCATCCACATAAGCTACAACTGCAGAAAAATCTCCATTCAATTCTAACTTTGTGAACAATGAATAGTCTTGTTTTGATTGAACATTGTTGCCCAGTAATAATCTATTGTAGAAGGGGGGTTGAATACAATAGTATAAGATAATCGACTTCTTAATGTATATATCACAAATATGAAAGAAAGATAACAACTTTATTAAATCTGATATAAAACTGTTACAAACTCTCTCAAGAAATTCTGATGTTCTTGAGAGCTGCTAGCTTACAAAAACTCTCTCAAGAAATTCTATGTTCTTGAGAGCTTCTAACTTGATTCACAAGTGTATGATCGATTATGTTCACCCTCTCTGTCTCTACATAAATCGAAACCTAAAACTGTGTTTATATACTACACAGCTTCTCTATCAATGATAAGTCCTAATCAATTACAAAGATTGAAACTTATCCATAATTGATAGCTACATACTACAAACCAGGAACCGACAGAATAAACTTCCATGTTTAACTAGACTCCAAATATTACTCGAAGTAGGAATCCTGATCAGCTTCCAGTCCTGATGATCAATCCCGATCCCAGTCCTGATATGCATTCTGATCCTGACGACCATGTAATCCTGATGACGTCAGCAATCCTGATCAGTTGAGTCTAGCTCCTGACGATCATTGAATTCTGATATAACAATCTCCCCCAATCTCATACTTTGTGAAATAAAGTA